>CM060883.1:43000000-44437500 GCA_030762935.1 Hymenopus coronatus
TGCTCAACAAACACTCACAAAGATTTGTGAAACTGCTAAAAGCTAGCCCTAGTTTTAATACAGGCTCACATCTGGCAGCGGGCCAGTCAGAGAAGTCCGTCCCGTCCCTAGTCACGCCTCCCATGCCGGACCCGGGCCAATCACAGAGCGGCATCTGGCCGTCCCCACTGGACTACTATATATAAGACGAACCCGGATTCTCTACATCATTCCACAACCCTAATGCTCACCCGCCATCCTGCAAAAACCCACAATCCCGTCAGAACGTTAAGTTCTCTTCGAGAACAGGGACACGTCTATCACACCTCGGGCTGCCCTCAGCCTGCCAATTGCTCTGGTCTGGTCTGGTCTACATCATTCCCTGAAGATGAGAGTGACGTTAGCTCTTGAAAGCTTGGAAATTATTCCAGAATTCACCTGGCTGATAGCCCGAGAAAAGTTATTTTCAGAAAAATAGATGTTTACCTTAGTGCGGTGGTCACTCAACTGCTTATCAAGTCTCCTCTGGAAGACCTGGTCCGGAGTGTACTTAGTCTCGTGAGACCCTGTGCCCAATTGAGAAGATACTTGAGGGAACAATAGAGGTTTTTGTTTGTATTGACCAAATTATCGGGCCTTCGAGGAGCCAATACCCTCCAAAACTGCACCCCACACAAAGGTGGGGAGCAGCGGTCGGGTGTCAGGTCTTAGCCCGATTATAGGCTGTAGCGCCGCGGAGTTTAGATAGAAAAATAAACTTTAGTAACAATGATTTTTTGGCATCAAATAAACGATGGGTGGAGGAAGTCATTTAAATGTAGCGTATTTTTACTTTCTCTACACGTACTATGTACATAGTGAATAGAGAAGGTTCCACCCAAAAATTCCATACCGAGATTTCACCGGACATTTATGTTTTAGGGTCACCTGTATCCAAAAAAAGCATTTTAGAAAAATATCGGTGGATATGTGTGTGTGTGTGTGTGTCCATGTGTCCTTGAACACGATCATTCAAAAACGAAAAGTCGGTAAAATACCAAACTTGGTATTTAAGTTTAGTATCTTCTAGTGATGCGACACGAAGATTTTAAGAAAAATCCCCCCACCCCAAAGTACCCTTTACATGGAACTTTTTTCGAAAATGTTGATTTTCTCCAAAATGAGTCTAACGATTTTGATTGGATTATCATATATTAAATATATTTACATTCCAAATAAAATGTATATCTTAAATTTTCTGGGAATAGCCTCTGAAGACTACTTTATTCTGAATGAATTTTGCTGAATGCTGCATAACTGCTAAACCGTAAGAGATAGACAACTTACCTCGCAGAAAATGTAGAGCACATTAAAATACACAATTTATGTTATATGCAGTTTTTTCGTGGAGTTGATCGTTTTTAAGATATTCCCGGTTTTTCATTTCAGCTTTGAAAAACTTATCCTTTGTCATACAGGAATTTGTCAATTCCTGTCCATACAAACAAAGGAACTTCAGTCACATAGCAACCAGATTTTGACTGTCACTTTAACCTATAGTACTCCCTTATTTAGCTTCTACTTCCAAGGAAGGAAGTAACAAGACTGTTTCTGCTAATTTTTGCTCAATTAGTATGAAATAAATAGAAGTTTAAGCTTTTTAATAATAATTTGTTGCAGAGATGTAGAGGAAGTCATGTAAATGGAACACAACAGATTTTTTGCTTTGAGTTCTCCAACAATTCCAGAAATAACTACTACATACTTAGAGATGTAACTTTTAGCATCAGGTAAGGTAAATTCTGCTCTACAAAATATGGTACCCCTATTAAGTATCAAAGCTTTCGAGAGATCAAGCCATGTGGTTCCTTTCTTTGCAAATATATGCGAAATTATTTCCTCCAGGTTTGCTTAAAACAGTTTCTGTGAATGACATTTTCTATTATGAATCTCGTTTTCTCAGAAATAATTGAAGATAAATAGTATAACAAAGACAACGGCTAAGTGCTGTTGTTTGTTGCTGATAAACCTTATTCAAAAGATGGTATAATTAATAAAATAATCTATATTCCTTAATAAACATAATTATTGAATAAGATTCTATCAGTGAAGGATAACATACATTTACAACCTGTAAAACATCCATACATATATCTTAAATAGTTTGGGAGATAATGAATCTAAATTTAGTAGATTAAAATTAGTGAAGTAGGGACTTTAATATCTCCTTAGATGTGTTGCACTTTTAATTTCCTAAAAGTAATTGTATATTAAAACTCCAAATTCAAGATTTGATACCAGCCACAGTCCTGTTAATCAGAGCTTCTCCTCATACCAGAAGGCCAAAAGCTCGAGTGGTAACCAGAAAAGCTCTGACCTAGTCATCTGAAAATTCAAATCTTACCTAGATACTTGTTAGATCTTTGAGTTTAGTTTTAGAAAAAAAACGAAAATATGAAAGAAATTGGACGAAAAGTGCACCACGGAAACGTTTCAAGGTGATAAAATTTATAATATTACCATATTTTGAGAAAACAAAGTTTTAGAATGTCACATGCTATTTGGACATAATTTGGCATTTAAATGACCAGAAAGACAATTTTCCTTTGGATTTTGCCCCGATTTGTCAGTATTTCAAGTTTTTTTGTTTTTTTCTCAAAATGTTTCATTAATACAGAATCACGTGAGCTATATATTCAATATAAAAATATACCCATTATACACTAAGTTAATTTTAGGTAATTTTAATTAATTGTTTTATTCTATTACATTTATGGATTAAATTAACAATACTTTTGTGTGTTTTCAGGTAAGTGAACCAGGAGGAATCGTTTGATGTAGTGTTAGTAAGGTAAGGAAGGACGTTTTCTTTACAGATAAATTATGTTCTGAGCGATTATAATTTTACAAAATTTGCTATAAAGAAAATTAATTCCGTTGTACAGAAATGTATCTTATTAAGTTCTTTTTTTATTTTTTGTTTTAAAGCCATCTGTTTTTAATTTCTTTACCACCTATATAATTTTGGTACAGCAAATATTATTTCTTTTATTCCATCCAAACACCGTTATCAAATCCTCAACGAAAATACACGTGCGCTGAAACTTTTTAGAAAATAGGTTCTGTATAGCCTGTTACAAACGTGCAAGAGAGGGGAGAGTGAAATGGAGAGAAAGGGAGAGAAAGAAGAAAATAGGGTTAGGTTAAAAAAACTGTCTCTTCTCAAACTGCTAATTATATGGAAAACAGTTCGTTATTTTTTATTTCCCAAGAGATTATGATAACATGGCGTAATTATTAACTTTGTCTACAGAATGGATTTCGGAGGCTCTTTTCCGCTAAAACGCCTAAATTCCACTTTTGCTTTACTTCATACATAATGATTAGGTAGAGAGGGTACCTACTGGATTCCCGCCAAAAACTCGATACCGACTTTTCATTGGAAATACACGTTTTCCAAACATGTATTTAGATATTTGCTAAAACATTGTTAGAGAAAAGCTCGTGTGCGGGTCCATGTGTCTGTGAACACGATAACTCAAAAAGGAAAAGTCGGTTAAGTACTAAACTTAATCTTTAAGTTCAGCATTTTCCAAGGGTGCAATACAAACATTTTCAAGAAAATCCCCCAGCTCAAACTACTCTTTATATGGATAAAGTTTCTGAGATGTATATTTTATTACAGTTATGCATTAAATGACACGTTACTTTTCTTTGTTTTCAGGCAAGTGATCCTCTAAGAGCCGTAGAAAATAGCTATAAGGATTTTGATTAAAATACCGGATATTAAAGACAGTTACATGAAAAATCTAACTATAGGTATCTTGAATTGTCTGGGAATAATATCAGACTATCTTTTCATTCTGGATGAACTTTGCATAACTGGTAAACCGATAGAAATATACAAAAACGTATTACTCAAAAGATGTAGATATCGTTAAAGCATGCAATTATATGTTATATACAATTTTTCGTAGAATTAACCTTTTCTGAGTTATTCCTTGTTATTGGTTTAAATTTTAAGACTCTTAAACTGCAAATAAAAATGGATTTCAATTATATATCAACTAGGTTTTAAAATATTTTGCTAGCGTTAAGGATATAAGGATATTATTTGCTTATATCTCTTCTGCTTACAAGGAAGAAAATAATACAGCCATTTCTGCTGTCATTGATCTTGATTAGCATAAAGTAAGAGGAAGAATAAGCTTCTTAAGAATAACTTCTTACAAAGAGGTGAGAAAGCCATGTGAATAGTACACATCAATGTTTTCAAAAGAACCTCATTTTTAGTTCCTCTTCCACATACAAGGTTCGACATTTTCACTCCCCTCCTTATAACAAAACAACTTGACCACGCTTCAAGGCTTAGGATTCTATTTCAGTGTTATGTTAGAAATAGTATTGCAAACAATTTGAAGGATTACAGGGCAGCTGCTCCAAACATCTAGGAATACCTGACATCGAAAAACGCTTATGACGATAATACGATCCAGACTCATCCATACCGTAAGTCCCATTGTTTTCGCTAGTAACACACTAACGAGCCAAATACTGAACATATTACACGATCAAATTTTCGAATGTGATTGGTCATTACATCTTACCATTCATTATCCAATGAGATCGTTACATTATGGAACACTTATTTTTAGACAAATATATAAAAATATTGTAAATTCAAAAATTGTTTCCCATAAAACAATCACTAATCCAAAAAACATATGCGCACCAAAATTTCCAAATTAAACAGGAAATACGTCCTAGCATTAGAAACTAAAAATTCAGCTTATTAGTGAATTTATAATTATTTTATATATATTCGGCCTTTGCCGAAAGTCGTTTGTCCGTGCATGACGCCTGTAATTGGTAGTGAGTTTATCACGCACTTAACAACAGCGAATGATAATTAGAAAGGGTGGATATCAACAATTTAGAGGTCACCTTAATGAAATCGAACTTCTATTGTGTCTTTCCAATATTTACATTTGTAACATTCGCTTGCGTCTCGTAAACTCGCAGTCGCATCATTTATGCTGAAAAGTAACTCAAATAATTGGACAGTTATGGTAACATAGAGGGTTTTAATAGCAGAACTTGCCCATTATAATAAACTCTTTACAGCAGTAAATGAAAACTAACTTACACAGAATAAATTAAAAACACACACAAATTCAGCGATTGGTAGGCACTTCCATCTATCGAGCAAAGAGCGCACTAAATGTCCTGGTGAAATTATGCACCGCATTGTTTAACTTTTTCATTATGTTTATGAACGGTTAACACTTTACTGCTGTTGTATTACGTACTATGTACATAGTGTATAGAGGAAGCATTGTATTCCATCCAAAATTTCAATACCAGGATTTCACCGGAAATACATGTTTTATGATCCCCTGAATACAAAAAAAGCATGTTTACAAAAAGGTCTGTGTGTGTCGTCTGTCTGTCTGTCTGTCTGTCTGTCTGTGTGTCTGTGGACAGCATAGGTCAAAAACGAAAAGCCGTTGAATACCAAACTTGGTATTTAAGTTTCGTATCTTTCAAGGACGCGACACGAAGATTTTAAAAAAAAAATCCCCCACCCCCAACTATCCTTTACAAGGAACTTTATTCAAACTATTTTATTTTCTTAAAAATGTCTTTAACGATTTTGATTAAAATATTATCTATTAAAGATTTTGTTTAACAAATAAAATGTACATCTTAAATTTTCTAGGAATAGGCTGTGAAGACTATTTTGTTCTGGATGAATTTTACGGAATTTTGCATAATTGCTAAACTGTAAGAGATTAACAAAAACTTATCACACAAAAAAGGTACAGCACGTTAAAGCACACTACTATATATAACATTAAGTGTGTGTTTTAACGTGCTGTACCTTTTTTGTGTGATATATATACAATTTTTTTCGTGGAGTTGATCGTTTTTTAGATATTCCTTCTTTTTGGTTTCAGCTTTGAAAAACTTACTTTTCTCATACAGGAATTTATCAAATCGTATCCATAGAAAAAAAAAGAACTTCAGCCACATAGAAACCATCTTTTGACTATCACTTTAACTTAAGGTACTCCCTTATTTTGCTTCTACTTACAAGGAAGCAAGTAATAAGACTATTTCGGCTAATTTTGTCTCGATTAGTATGAAGTGAATGGAAGCATAAGCTTTTTAACAATAATTTGTTACAGAGATGCAGAGAAAGTCATGTGAATGGAACACATCAATTTTTTTTTAATTAGCAACGCCAAAAAATATTTTTGTGTACTTTCAAAACATAGAATAGCAATTGCATCGTACACAGATAGATGAGAGTAGGAGAGAGCGGAAATAAAATCTAATAACCTCTTTAGCTTGGCTTATTCTTCTAATACCTATAATTAAAATGTATAATTTGTTTTGAAAGACAATATCTCTTAACAGAAATATAGATAAAAATAAGAATAGTTAGTAGCCTAAGTCATTTGAGTGTAGTACACAACATTTTATTTTAATTTTGAATGATAGTAGTATTTTTCCGAAATTTAAATTCCTTTAAGCCAATAGATCAAATCGGACGATTAATAACTGAAATGGGTGATGTGTTGCTAAAAGTCCATAAAACGTGCAAATACCCAATGTCCCAGGAAAGTTACCTTATACCGTTAACTTAGCCAAAACATCATTCGAGCTATTGAACGTGAAGTAGGAGCACTATCCTTATACTATTAAAATAGGAAAAATCTGATGTATACCATTCACATGACTTTCTCTACATCCCTACAACAAATGATTCTTAAAAAGCTTATACTTCTATTTACTTCATGCTAATCAGTAAAAAATTAGCAGAAAATGGCCTTATTACTTGCTTCCTTGTAAGTAGAAGCGAAATAAGGGGGTACCATAAGTTAAAGTGATAATCAAAAGCTGGTTGCTGTGTCACTGAAGGTCCTTTCTTTGAATGGACAGCAGTTGACAAATTCCTGTATGAGAAATGTAAAACCTTTTAATAGCAGAAACAAAAATAAAGAATGTCTCAATAACGACGAACTCCACGAAAAAATGAATATAATATAAATTGTGTGTTTTAACGTGCTGTACATTTTTTGTGTAGTAAGTTTTTATCCATCTCTTAAGATTTCGTAGTTATTCAAAATTAAGTAAACTTCATCCAGAATAAACTACTCTTCAGAGGCTATTCCCAGAAAATTCAAGCTATACATTTTATTTGTCAGGTAAATATCTTTAATATACGAAATTTTAATCAAAATCGTTAGAGCCATTTTTGAGAAAATCAAAATTTTCGAAAAAAGTTCCATGTAAAGGGTAGATGGGGATGGGGGATTTTTCTCAAAATCTTCGTGTCGCATCTCTGGAAGATACTAAACTTAAATACCAAGTTTGGTAGTTTACCTACTTTTCGTTTTTCAGTATTCGCGTTCACAGACATACGGACACACGGACACACACACACACACACACACACACACACACACACACGGACCTGATTCCGAAAATGCTTTTTTTTAGTAAAAGGGGAACATAAAATATATATTTCCGGTGAAATCTCGGTATCGAATTTTTGGGTGGACTGCAATACCTTCTCTATACACTATGTTCATATTACGTATAGAGAAAGTAAAAAACTGATGTGTTACACTTACATGACTTTCTTTAACTACTCTACCAACAAGGTTCTTACAAAAGAAATTCTTCTTTCAACACCATGCTAACTGAGATAAACATTAGCAGAATTGTAGTACTTAGGTCCTTATAAGTAGAAGGCAACTAAGGGAATGCAGTAGGTTAAAGAGATAGTCAAATGTTTTAAAAGCTGTCGTTATGCTATTGTCATTGCAAACCGCTCCTTTGCTTGTCCCGGAGTAGAACAAAGGAAAAACGGAAACCTCCGGCTGAGAAAAGTATAAGTACTTCACAATTGAAACTAATAATAAGGAGTACCTTGAAAAACGTGAGCTCCACGAAAAAAATGTATATGGCATAACTTGTGTATTTTAACAAGATCTACATTTTTTGTATACTACGTTTTTGTCTATCTCTTACGATTTTTTTGTTATGCCAAATTAAGAAAAATTCATCCAGAATAAACGTCTTTTGAGGCTATTCCCTGAAAATTCAAAGGATACATTTTATTTGTGATATACATGGCTTTAATATATGGCATTTTAATCAAAATCGTTAGAGCCATTTTTAAGAAAAAACATTTTTTTCGAAAACTTTTCCATGTAAAGGGTAGTTAGGGGTGGGGGATTTTCTTGAAAATCTTCTTGTCGCATCCTTGGAAGATACCAAACATAAATTTCACATTTGGTATTTAACCGTCTTTTCGTCTTTGAGTTATGCTGTTCACAAACACACACACACATTGACCTGTTCCTGAAAATGCCTTTTTTGGATTCAGGGGGTTCTAAAACATGTATTTCCGGTGAAATCTCGACATCGAATTTTTGGGTGGAATACAATACTTATCTCTATCCCTTTGTACATTGTACATACAGGGGGTTGGGGAAGTACAAATACTTTACACTACTACTATTATCTCGCATAGGAAAGGATTACATAACGAGTTCTGGCACCTGGGAAAGATTGAATCTATTTAGCAGTTCTGCGACAAAGTAGGCTTGATGATATCTTGCCAGTCCAGCTTATTTATCGCTGTATGAAGAACGTCGTTGTTCCGACTGCATAATCAGGATGCCTAATCCCGTATTCGCTTGCAATTTAAATTCCGTAATGAGACGGGAATTGTGTAAGAATTTAACAGCGTATTGGAAAATCTAATAATTGCTTTGCAACTACAGAGCATGTTGTCTCGTGTAAGTTTAGAGGTGCAAAACGATATAGCCTTTCGATACATGATCTTTATTGTGTTTCCACTTTCTCTAATATGTACAGTTGGATACAAAAACATGCCGATGTTTTGGTTTCCTATAGTGCCCTTTTTATTCAACGTTGGTAGAGCCCCCTTACCAATTGTATTAATCACACCGTTTTCTCCATTTTCTAAAATAATACATATTCATGAGGAAAAGGTTCGCTATGCTTTTAGGATGCCTATTATTCTCTACCTCACAGGTTCAATAATGCTTAAGGTAGAGGTTCACCCCCCACTGCCCTTTGGCCTGCCCGATTATAGGTGCTGTGATGTGAGGAAAGATCTGTGCTATTCTCTTATTAGTTTGAAGAAAGCGAGCGGCCAAAGGGGTTGGCCTTATCACCAAGGCGATCCCAAACGACCGCATGTGGAGCGGGTTTTCTCCGGGTTCTCTCGCCATCTGATTTCACCAGTAATCCAGTTTCACTCCATGTATCATCACCTGCGGTGTCATATGTAGTAAAAGCGGGCGTAAGCGCTACCAAAAAAGGGGGGGCGGAAGTATCTTATCTGAGAGGCTGGAAGAGCGCACTAGACGTGTTCCGCTTCTATTGGCTTTATATCAAAAGCCTGACTTTCAAACCTAATTAGTGAACAGAGATAGTTTCCATCTCAGGAGCGAAGAAAGGGGGTCGGGGTAAAACAAACATTATACATACAAACATATTATGGTTGTATAAAATTGCTTTGCAATTACTTATATCGTTTGAAAGAAAAAAAGGTATTGACACAAAGGAAACAGAAAATTGCTATGGACAAATTAACCAGCTAAAAGAGAGTAGCATTTCAAAAATGCCTCAAAACAAAGCGTTTTCGCAATACTTGAAAAAGTTGGCAACCTTCTTTAATCTAGGTTTGGAATATACGTCATGGCCAATTTTTTTTTTTTACGTGAGGAACTGCTGGAGTACAAAATGGCATGTGTCACGGGAAGGAGGACCATTGCAGCATTGCTGACTTTGACGTGCATTATGATGCTGGTTGATGTTCAAGGTGCTCAACTACTGAGGTCATTAGCGTCCTCATAAAATAAGCGTAAATAAAAATACCAAGGGTAAAATAAACACATAAACAAATGTCACCAAAAATCAGAGAATAGAACAACTGGTGGCTAAAAGACACACATGACTCTAAAACATTTTAAAAACAGAGCGAAAAGGATGCAAAATAACTAAAACGTGGTCGATGGGTTAAAATAAATGCAGCAAAGACAATTTAAATCGTTAAAACCCCTGAACCCCTGCTCTATTAAAAGCAATAGCCATAAAGTAAAACCTAAGAAACTAAAGCCTTATTGAAATCGTCTTGATATGTATTAGGAGGAGCTCAGTGAGCAATGGGAAATCAGATGGATGTAACTCATTTTGGAAAAGTTTTTTACATTAAAATACCCATTCTCCAGGAACAGAACTCCAGAGAATGTTGCCCTGCCATACCGGACAGTCACGAGTTGCGTAGGTAAAGCAGAGTGTGCCGGACGGCTACTGCATCCCTGGGGATGGAACGAAATTGGAACCCACCATCCTGATTAGTTTACACGTGACGTAGAGTCTCATAGGCAAAGTAAAAGAATCATTACGTGATACTTGGTTGGCAACACGTTAGGATATTGGAAATGCTGTGCAGCTACAGATGATTAGATTTCCACATGGGAGGAAAGTATAAGGTAGATGGTATTTAGCGCCTCCCATGTCATTGGCAGATGGGAATATTGCAGAGAACTGCTTTAAGGACCTTTAGAACGGATGTGTAAGTTGTACATTGAAGAACTGTAACGGGCGTGAAACAGAAACCAATAACTACTTTAATAAATATGTGAAGCACAATTATAGTACGATGTATTGTTCACTGTCCATACTGTTCATATATTCTATTAAGGTGTGTATATGCAGATTTTCCACAAACACTGGTATTCTCACACAAAAAAAGAAGAAAATATGTTGCCATGACATACCTCAATCCTTATAATAGATGTTTTCCAAAACTCTGATAATAACATTAATTTCGGATAACATAAATTCCGAATTAGCTACGTGAGGGTGATTCTGAATGAAACCTTAAATCACATGGTCGAAATTTTACTTTCTTTCTTTCTCTATCTGTTTACCCTCCTCGTATGTTGAGCTTACACCACAGGATTTAACAGCCAGCGCCTGGGGTCAGACGCCTGTTGACCAAAAAAGGCTCTGGATCAGAGAGAAGCCCGGATGGATGATCAGCCCGATGCCTGGTATGAAGATGAGGAAGTGGATGATGTGAAATGACGGTGAAGTAGATGACAGGAAATATTATGGAAAATTGGTGTAATGAATGATGTAGGAAAACCGAAGAACCCAGAGCAAACACACTCGCCTACCATAAACCCCAATGCAGTCCCCCAGCATTAAGCTTGGGCCGTCTATTGAGAGGTGAGTGGTTAATTACTGGGCAACGGCGTGCCGTTGCTCTGCCATCTGAACTACGATTACGATGTTAGCATTTCATGAAATTCTCCAAGCAAATTGAATCTTTCTGGTTAAACCAAGGTGTACCCAAGTTTTCTTGAGATAACATACCTCAATATCATTTACAAAATTTTCCATTCTGATTCTACCTTTCAGTCTACACTAGAAGAATAAATAAGGACTATAATTTCTTTGGATCCTAGGCTGTGGTGCACAGCGCACTAAATACTATGTGAAGGTTGGTTTGCTCTACTAGGCAAGTGGTGGGATGAAGTGGAGCCAGGACTATATGAGGAGCTACTTTACTAATTCCTTACTAATTTAACACATATTTTTGCACCTGACTGTACATAGTGGTAGAGAAGGTATTGCATTATGCCCAAAATTCTACAATAGAGATTTCATGGAAACTCAGGTTTTGAGTATTCGTGTGTCCAAATAAAAAGTTGGGACGGTATTATTCTTGATATTGAATTTCACTATAACTTAGGTGCAACTCGTAGGTTTCCAGAAATATCCCACAAACTCAAACTCCACTTTATGAGGAACATTTTTCGAAATTGGGTTTAAAACTTTCACAGCGGGGTTTAAATGATAGCTCTTTCACAGGTTATCAGCCGTGAATCTTGAAGAAGGCCATGGACCAGAGATGGTCGAAAGCTCGAGTAACTTCATTGAATTAACACGGCTGATAAACAGTGAAACACTTATCAATTAAACACTTTTGAAATTGTTTATTTTCTGATAAATGGATCTAACTAGTTTGACGAAACTACCATATATTAAATTATTTATATAGCAATGCGAATGTCTTGTGAAGTTTTCTGCATTTTGATGGAATCATATATTTTGAATAAGAAATAGAGGAAAACGTACTGAACAAAATATAGATCTCTTTAAGACGTACAACTTATACCAATTAATACTTTTATCATAAACCATTTACAAGGTATCCATGTTTAATGATTCAATTTGTTGAATGCTTTTTTCATGTCTTTACTTCTGTCGGCATTCTGCTGTTTCTCGTGATTG
This sequence comes from Hymenopus coronatus, assembly GCA_030762935.1. NCBI lineage: Eukaryota > Metazoa > Arthropoda > Insecta > Mantodea > Hymenopodidae > Hymenopus > Hymenopus coronatus. The sequence goes on from CM060883.1 coordinate 43,012,307, forward strand.
GAAAAAGTATTAAATTTTGGCTAGTATACAGGATCCAACTCTCAAAAATGAGATTATCGCTATTCCTTTTGTACGTATAATGCAACATACAAAGGTTAAAGAAGAAGAGACTAATATAAACCTTTGTAATAATAATTTGTGTAGCCACAAATAAAGGCTAGAGCGTAGAAAAAGTCATGTGCATGTAACACATCAGGAACTTTTTTTTTTTCACTCACATTGCTTTCTGTTAAAGTACATAGATGGCATGTTTTATTACTATTATTAATCGCCAGTATTATTTAATATATCTATAACTAATGGAAATTCAAGAATAAGTCAATCTACTTCAAATTACTCGAGATAGAACATTTTTAAAAAATGCTTTTAATATACATTTACTTGTATATAAAATGGAAACAGGGGAATAGACTAATGTGATAGTAAAATCTTTTAAGTGCTGGTTCGTTTGTGGATGGCATAAATTATTTAATTGGCAGGAGAAATAAAAATGAATATCAAATTCCCTTTGAGAAACCTATTAGTATTTTTAAATAGAAACCAATAACAGGCAATATCTCTGAAATGGTTAATACCACAAAAATGGATTTTATAATAATTTTATTTCAACGAGATCCATTTTGTTTTGTGTAATTTGTTTTCTATCTCTGACGGTTTACTAGTTATGCAAAAGTCGTTCATAGCAAGAAGACTTCAGAGGTTACTACCAGAAAATTCAAAATATACATTTATTTGTCATGAAAATATTTTACAATTAATTTATATCTTACTAAATTTACATAGTTAATCAGTTTTGAGCTGATAATAAGATAAATAGTTATATTTATATATTTGAAACAAAATTAGAGGCATATACAAAAAGAATCTCCAAGCTAAATCAATACATTTAACTGAATCTAACCCAATTAGTAAAAAAGGTTTCCATCTGAATGAAAGTCGTTAGAGCCACTTTGAAAAAATAACAATTTTCGAAAAATGTTCCATGTGAAGGGTATTTTAGGGTGTAGGATATCTTGAAAACCTTCGCGTTATCCTTGGAAAATGTTGAACTGAAATGTCAAGTTTCCTATTTGACCGAGTTTTCGTTTTCTCTTATGATGTTTACAGACACATACAGACCTTTTTCTAAACTGCTTTTTATTTATTTATTTATTCCGGTGACCTCAACGTGCATTTTCATGATTAAATATTGAATTTGAGTTGAAATACAATACCTTCTGTACTTACTGTGTACATAATATTGATAATGCTGATTTTACTCTGGCACCATGTAAAAAGAAAGCAAAGTAAAACCGTATTAGCAGACGTCCAGCTTCAAGAACCTTAATGGAATGTAGACCACGTGGTATATTGAGAGCAAATCAGCAATAGCAATGATAAAACATATGCCTGTGTTGAAACATGACGGGCACAAGTCCTAGATCCGTTGAAAGCCGAAGAAGAAATATCCAAATCTGCGTGTGTGTTAATATCAGAGCCATCTGGAACACGGGCGTAATTAAAGCGTTTCCCACGAGCCTGAATAAAGGAGGCCATGCAGTTCTCTAGGAGGCTTAGGCAGCTGAAATCTCTGCAGCAAATTCTAATTGGTTCCTGCTTTTCCCCCCGCCACAGAGAGCAATTTCGCACGTATAGGAAGATTGGGTTTTAACCCAGCTCCCGCCCGTTATTCACGTGAACTTCGGTGAGATCTAGAATCAGGCATTGTAACCCCCATCCTGTGGTTATTGGATCTTGCCTAGACTGTAACAATAAGTACAATGGAACCCACTTAAGACCTCTCTTTCCTTGGGAAACAGCGTCTCAAGCAGGGTTACTACATCATTTTACACACGTTATTTCCAAAATCTCGTAGTCAAACTGATATTCCTGAAGTCTTGCTTACTTATGCGAGCACATTGACTAAAACGTTTAAAATGGATCCCAGTTACCAAATTTGTTTATTTTCAAACTCTGTTTGGCTACGGAAAATGATTAATGATGCACCTATTTGAACAATAAAAAATCTACAACTTCAATACTTATTGTAATACAAATGTCAGATGTGCTCCAATGCACAAGACTTTCTCCATATCCCGATAATAAATTATTTTTAAAAAAACTTATTCTCCTCTTTACTTCATATTAATTGAGATAAACATTAGCAGAAATGATTTCATTACTTACTTTCTTATAAGCAGTAGGCACAGAAAGGAATGCACTAGGTTAAACTGATATTTAAATCTTTTTCAAGCTGATTGCCTTATGGTGAAATCCAATTCTTTGCATTGCCAGGAGATTAAAAATTCCTGTATGAGAAAAATATATTTTAGAACTAAAACCAATTACAAGGATTATCGGATAAAGGTCAATTTAACGAAAAAAAATGTACATGACATGAAATGCGTGTTTCAACGAGATCTACGTTTGTTGTGCAGTTAGTTTTTGTCCATCTCTTACGGTTTACCAGTTAGGCAAAGTTAAACAAACTTTATCCAGAATAAAGAGTATTTCAGAGGCTATTCCCAGAAAATTCAAAATATACGGTATTTTAATCAAAATTGTTACAGACATTTTTCAGAAAATCAAAGTTTTCGAATTTTTTTTCCACGTAAAGGATATATTGGCGTGGATGGATTTTCCCCAAAATCTTCGTGCCGCATCCTTGGAAGATAAATAAATTTAAATACCAACTTTGGTATTTTACGACTTTTCGTTTTTAAATTGTCGTGTTCACAGCCCCAAGAGCAAACGAACACACACAAGGACGTTGTTCTAAAAATGATTTGTTTGGATATAGGAGAAAATAAAATGTGTATTTCCAGTGAAATCTCGGATCAAATTTTTGGGTTGGAGTGCAATATCTTCTCTAACAACGTACCATGTAGTATGTAGAGAAAGTAAAACTCAGGGTTTTAATTTATAATAAGTACACAAAATTTCATATATATTTTCAAATTAGTTTCCTTGTGTGTGTGTATATATATATATTTGCGCAAAAGTGGCATTAATTCTGTACATTTTTTAATTAAAGCAACTTGTTTTTTACATTTACACAATACAATGAAAAGTATATTTGGCAGTTATAATTTTTATTTTACACTCTATCCAATATGGAATATAATGAATTATTACTATAAAATAAATGGAGGGTTAAAAATTGGGGAAATCTGGTATTTTTAAGGTATTGATCTTCATGAGGTTTCTCATGGTATTTAAATGTTATAATTCTAAAATTACTACATTTCCCAAAATGTGACCTTTCTATGCAATATAAGAGAATTTATTCCGATTTTCGTATTGAATACAACATAAAATAAGAAATATATGTATGCGTGTTTATTTATAAAATCTATTTTCCAAGATTGGTTTGTGTGAAAAAACAATTAAACCAATACCAATTGACCATAATAGTTGGCTATACTATGAATCCTGGGACTTAAAGTACTTACAACATTGTAAGTCGCCATTGGGGTTGTCATCTCAAAATAATTTGAGATTACTTTGTGGTTTACCGGGAAACATGCTAGTCGTTAAGAAATTCAATGTTATGTCAGCATGTTCCCATGGTAGTTGAGCGGAAGAGCAACCGGCTAGAGACCGGGAGATTCGTGGTTTAAATCCCGGCTATGGCATTGAATTTTTCAGTTTGACTCTACCTATCCAATCCAATTTCCAAAGAGTTTTGGATTCAGGGGATCTCTAAACATGTATCTCTGGTGAAATCTTGGTATAAAATTTTTGGGTAGAATACAATACGTTCTCTATCCACTATATCTTTGTGCATACGTGTTAAAGGAAGTTATAATAAATAAAAGATTTCAGAAGAATACCTTGTTGAACAGATGTTAGGGTGTTGAAATACTGGATCGTTGTTCATCACTAATGCGGCTGAAGACTCCAGTCGCTGCGAGGACGAGGATGACCTACAAAGAAGTAGTCTGACCTTCTGTACAAGGTTATCGCTTACCCTCGCGTCAGGACGCATTTCCCACCCTCTCCAGGAGCCAGCCGCATTAGGCCTAATCGGCTTTACTTACGTTTCCTTCCTGGGAGATGAAAGTGAATGCCAAATGAGGAATAAGAAGCAGAGTAGGAAAAAGAGTTGTAAGGAAGAAAGCAGATAAAATATTTACGGGAGGAGAGCGGTAGTGAAGAGTTCTACCTCTAGAAGTGCACGTGCTGCTGTACAAGATCATCTTCTGGACCTTTATCTTCCTTACAGCTGCAGGCCTTCCTTTATATTCTGCTGTCTACAAACCTATGGATAAGCTTTTGGAGATCTCGGTTTTCCTTATTGAAACCTCAGAAGCGGAAGTATTCAATTTCACCAAAAATTTCGATACCGAAATCTGATGTGTTCCTTTCACACGGCTTTCTCTACATCTTCCTAACAAATTATTGTTACAAGAAACTTATTCTTCTATCCACGTCATTCTAACCGAGATAAAAATTAGCAGATATTGTCCTTATTACTTGATCCCTTGTAAGTAAAAGGAAAAACATCTAATGTGTTCCATTCATATGCTATTCTCTAGCTGTTCGGCAAACAAGCCTTTATTCAAAAGATTAATCTATTATCTACATCATTCTAATCATGATAAACCTAAGCAGAATTAGCCTGACTGCTAGTTCCTTGTAAGTAGGAGGTAAATAAGGTAATGGACAGGCTAAAGCGATAGTCTCGTCCTTTAAAAGCCGATCACTAGTTGAAGCAATTAAAATTGCAATCTCTTTGCCTGCCAGGAATAAACAAACGAGAAGCGGGAAGAAAAATGTCTTCCCGTTTGAGAAAAGTTTAAATCGCTAAAATTGAAACCAATAATCTGGAATATATCTAAAATGGTTAACTGTACATAAAAATGTATTCAACATAAACTGTGTTTTTAATGAGGTCGAACTTTTTTGTGTAATTAGTTTTTGTATATCTCTTACGGTGTGCCAGTTATACAGAGGTCTTCAGAGGCAATTCGCAGAAAATTCAAGATATACATTTCGTTTGTCATATAGATATCTTAAACATAAGGCATTTTACTCAAAATCGTTAGAGCCATTTTTGAGAAAATCAAAACTTTCGAAAAATGTTCTATCTGAAAGGTAGTTAGGTATGGGCGATATTCTTGAAAATTTTCGCGTCGCATCCTTATATACTGAGTTTGTTATTTAACCCAATTGTCGTTTATGAATGAATGAATAAGTGTATTTATTGACATAACAATATCATATGTACATAGAATTTAAACATTCGCACGGGTCCTCAGACTTTACGTGCTTTTTTAATACACACTAAAAACAATATTAAAACAACAACAACAAATAATTAAGAATAAACGCGAAAGTAAAAAGACAAAGATAATCCACAATCAAAAGCAATATTAAAACAGCAATAAAGAATTAAGGGTAAACCCGAAAAAATAAAAATACAAAGATATTCAATTATAGCAATTTAAATTTACGGCAAAGAGGACACTTTCATAAATGCACCCTCTTATAATCGATAAGTACACTTAAAAGGAACATATACACACAATATATAAAAACCATAACACAACAGTGACCTATGTATGACATAATATATATGTAGAATATTGTAGTCACTTTTGTTTAATTGAACTTATTTTAATTTATTCCTCTCCCCATCCTTCTCAGATCTCAGCTGTCTTGCCTTAATTATAAATTTACCTAGCCCGTCCATGTGTTCCGCGCCTGCCAGTAGCGTCCAACATGGTTCTAACCCTACACTCGCGATGGTAAAGAATCGCGGTAAACATTTTTCCCGCCATTCCTACGTACCCCTACATCTTGCAAGATGCGAGTCCACGACTCTTCCTCTTCGCAAATGGGACAGATTCTCGTACCATTCTCGTCAGATATTTTTGTGCTCCTCTATGCTCCTAGTCTAATCCATGCGAGCCCCTCTCTAATGAGTTTGGTACCTGTTTTGATGTATTGTTCCATACCCCACTCCGATTTTAGTCCAGTCTGTACTTCTAATGAAACCTTCTCTGTGCATTGCGCAATTATTTGCTGTCTGTCAATATCACAGAGATAGTTCTCAATTTTCCTCCAAATACTCCGCCTGTTTGCCTGCCCCGCCATCCAAATGTATCCTATCCCAATGGTTTCCAACCCTTTCTTTAATTTTGTTGACAAGTCGAATTACCTTCCATTCGCAGTTGTTCACGGTAGCAGACTGCCCTAATTTCCGTGAACGATTCTCATCAAATATTTAACTGCTTTGATTTTGCACTCTAGCGTTCCACTATGTGCCCCGAATTCCCTAATTATTCCGCAGTTTGCTGTACCCTTCCTACACCCAGAATTCCTTTCAAAATTGGGTGCTACTTGGTCCAGGTTACCTGTTTGTTCTCACCCCTATATTTCTCCTCCATATGTCATCGTGGATCAAACTGTCGCTCCGTAGACATTTTCCATTAAGGTCAGGGATATATTCGGTATTCTGCAGCGTATGCGGAGAACTTCCGCCGCTTTCACCCTTGCCTTGTGTTTCGTGATGTCAATGTGTTTTGTCCATTTTCCGTTCATTGAAAATATGAGTATACAAAATATTTAACATTGCCAGTATCTGTCCTGCGTATGTCCAGGTATCCGCCCTGCTATAAACAGAAGCATTTTTGGAAGTCATTGCCTTAGTCTTATTCACATTAACTGTAAGTAGCCATTCATCGCAATAATTCTTAAGTTTGTCCAGTCCTCGTTGCAATCCGTTTACTGTCGTAGAGCACAATACTAAATCGTCCGCGTATAAAAGTGTTGGGATCTGCAAATCCGCTACTACTGGTGCTTGGATATTCTCTGCTATCATTGCATCAGTAATATCATCTACAAAGAGATTAAATAGCAAGGGAGATAAAATACAACCCTGCCTCACTCCCCTATAGCTTAGGCAGGTCTCCGACACTCTGTTTCTGTCGTACTTTACACAGAATTCGACATTTTGATAGGTTTCTGCATTCGTAATCATTTTACTTGATAACCCCTTTCTATCTAGTTTATACCATATTGCATTTTGATTAATAGAGTCAAATGCCTTCTTAAAGTCCACAAATGCACAATGAAGCTTTCCCCGCTTAATTAACATTTGTTTCGCCCTTAAAGTGTCTAGTATAAAAGCGGTGTATATGGTACTGTGTCATTCTCTGAAACCCATTTGAAATTTTGAATTTGGATTCAAGAGGTCCCAAAACATATATTTCCGGTGATATTTCCATATCGAAATTTTGGGTGCATTACAATACCTTCTCTATATACTATGTACATAGTACGAGTAGAGTAAGTAAAAAGCTATGCATTTAGTAACTAGAGCAGGTTTTGTATTCGACCCAAAAATAAGATGTCAAGATTTCACCGGAAATTATATTGAGGTCCTCTGAGTCCAAAACAAGATTTTTACTTACTTTACACGTACTATTTACTATGTGGTGCACATAAAAATTATTGTATTCCAACCAAAAATTCGACACCGAGATGTTTTGAAGTAGCTGAGTCCTAAACATGCATTTTTAGAAAAAGTTCAGCATGTGTGTGTGTGGTGTGTGTGGGTGTGTGGTGTGTGTGTGTCTGTGGATGGCATAGCTCAAAAACGAAAAGTTCGTTAAACACCAAATTTGGTATTTAAGTTAACCATGTTCCAAGGATGCGAAATTAATATTTTCAACAAACCTCCTCCCCAATTCCAGACTAATCTTTACATGGAAAATCTTTTGGAATTTTTGTTTTTGTCAAAATTGGCTCTTAACAATTTTGATTAAAATACCTAATATTAAATATATTGACATGGCATCTAAAAGGTATATCTTGAATTTTGTACATGTTATTCGAGATATTTATCAGAAATTGTCTTATTAATTGATTTCTTGTAAGTAGAAGGGAAATTGGGAATACAGTAGGCTAAAGCAATAATCAAATCTTGGGAATGCTGGTTACTATGTAGCTAATATACGCTTCAATGCACTTCCAGGAATTGACAAATGCCGTATGAAAAAACATTTAGGTATTTTAAAAATAAATCAATAACAAGGAATATTTATAAACAATTGTGTACTAGGTTTTTGTCTATCTCTTACGGTTTACCAGTTATGCAAAAATTAGCAAAATCCATCCAAAATAAAGAGATCTTCAGAGAGTATTCCCATAAAAGTCAAGATATACGTTTGTTTTGTCATGTATCTTTAACATGCGGTTATTTAATCAAAATCGTTAGTCATTTTTGAGAAAATTTAAATTTTGAAACTCTTTCATGTCAAATCTAGTTTGGGGTGGGGTTATTTCCTTAAAATTTCGCGTCACATCCTAGGAAGATATTAAGCTTAAATACCAAATTTGGTATTTTACCGACTTTTCGTTTTTAAGTTACAAAATTCACGAACACACGGACCTTTTTCTAAAAATGCTTTTCTTGGATACTTTGAAACGTGTATCTTGAGAAATCTCGGTGTATAATTTTTGGGTGGAGTGCAATACCTACTATATCTATTTACCATCTACTATATAGAGAAAGTAAAAATCTATAGCTGGTTTAACATTTTGCAGCATGCATTTATAGTTTAGAAAAAATGGATGATGTAGTAGAAGTTACGTGCTGCAGTATATTTATTACCTAAAAATGTTTAATAAACCCTGTATGCTACATAATGTATTTGCAAGATAGAATGTAAAGTTACAACTTGCTGCTTTTACGTTTACACGCTACAAAACTTCACTTTATGCACTGTCAAAAATCACTAACTTGCTAAAAGGAACTTTGGTTAATATTGTATGACTGTAATATCATGGGATATAGAGGAATGCATCCACACAGATATCTTTCTCTTGCACGTATGTACATGGTAGCTATGAAGGCATCATACTCCACCCAAAAATTCGATACCGAGATTTCGCTGAAAGTATATGTTTTAGGATATCCTGAATCCAAAATCATTTTTTAGAAAAAGATCTGTGTTTATGAATGTGTGTATGTGGACAGCATGCTCCAAAAACGAACAGTGGTTTAAATACCAAACTTTGTTATATATTCATTAGTCTACAAATATGCGACACAAAGATTTTTGGTGAAATTCCCCACCCCCTACTACCCTATATATGAAACCTTTCTCAAAGGCCCCTAACGATTTTTATTATATACCTCATGTTTAAGGTATTTTCATGACAAATAAAATGTACAACCTGAATTTTCTAGTAATAGCCTCTCTGAAAATCTCTTCAGTCTGGATAGCTTTTATCTAACTGGTAATCCGTAAGAGCTATACAAAAATTAACTATACAAAAAATGTAGACCTCGTTATGTCATATACAGTTTTTAAAGCTAACCACTTTCGAGATATTATTTATTATTGGTTTCAAGTTTAAACTTGTTACTTAAACTTTTCTCAGACGGGAAATCTATTTCCTTTGATCTCTCTTTTATCTTAATGCTGGCCACTCAAAGTCAGAGAACCGAGTTTCAATTACCAGCTTTTAAAATATTTGACTATCGTTTTATCCAAGTGTGTTCCCTTATTTCTCTTCTAGTTATTAGGAAATAAGACCATTTCAGCTCTTGTTTATCTCGATTAGCATGGTGGAGATTAAATAATAATGTTTTTTTAAGAATAGTTTGTTTGCAGAACAGCTAGAGAAAGCTATGTGAACATGGAAAGCATCAGATTTTTATTCATCCACTAGTTCCGAGATGTTAGTTGTTATTCTTCAATAGTTGTTCAATATTTGTTACTTCAAACAACTTCAAAAGTTCTTACTTTATGTAGTGAGAAAATAAATGCTTCGTCTCATTAAAGGTGCCATTTTTGGGGATATTTTTAGACATTAACTATTGTCGATATATTTTTTACCATTGGTTTTAATTTTTTAGTGATTAACACTGTTCATATTTTGTTTCTCTTTTCATGTGTGGAGTACGAAATGTTAAAGTCAGTATATTCCGAACACCTTTTTAAGGGTTTGGGTATGCTCTATTCCCGTTTGTTCGTATGTAGAAATAAATGTGCAATGAAACGTTTATATCGACTAGCATGAGGTACCTTAGAAAAGTAAGCATTGAAAGGTAATGCACCGGTAACATTTGGAAAATCCACAGTATAACTTATTGTAATTTGTACAAGTTATACACAATAACGGTCGTCTCCTTAGCGCGGCGGTAGCGCAACTGCTTGCTAAGCGGGAGACCTGGGTTCGATCCCCAGTACCGGCATGGGGATTTTTCCCCCGCTGTGAGACCTGGCCCGGGGTGCACTCAGCCTCGTAAGGTCCTGGGGGCCAATTGAGGAGCTACTTGATGGAGAAGTAGCGGCTCCAGGTCATGAGAACCGCAGGCCGGGGGGGCTCGAGGCGCTGACCACGTCTCGCCCTCCAGTGCTGCACCTCTTCCATGACGTCTGTAGTGGACCGAGATTGAGGACGCAGCGGTCGGGCGCTAGGCCAAGATTCCCCGTGATCTGTCGTGCCATGGAGTTATTATATATACATAATAACAGTGATAATTTTTCAATGTATCAAAATTGTTGCTTACATAGTTATATAGATAATATGTGTGCCACGTGATGTATTTTTAAAAATATTCACATACAAGCATCAACTTTTACGAAAAATTACTTTATAAATAAGTCTATTATATTATATTTTTTTATTATTAGCCCTAATTAGTGGAGAAAATTATTACTTGTCCCACTTTCCAAAAATAATGATTTTCCACAATTTGATTATTTATAAAAATTGGAGCATATTTCGAAAATGTAACATGACCAGTTTTTTCTATGTGCTTTTGAAAGGTAGTATAAAAATTTGAAACATTGTAGTAAAAATTGATTCGTGTGGAACAGTTTGAGCATGGAAAAGTTTTGGAAAAAGTTTGTGAGTAAATAAGGTTTAAAGTTGGGAGTGCCTATTAATAAGTCTGTGGCTACTATTTATAGCTTCAGTTAATTTGTAGTTATAGTGCACGAAGTGGGAAACACGATATATTTTCTTAAAGTTTAGAATTCATATAATTTGATTGTTTAAGAAAGTAATTTTTAAGTAAAATTTTAATGTTCCACAGAATGATCGATAGAAATACTGTGTATAAAACCCTGAATTTTCTATAGAATTTGTAAAATTCGTCCGCAAAGTGTGTATCTATGCTCGGTAACGCTAAGAACACACAGGATTTTTAACTAACCGAGAATTTATAGGACTGCTGTGAGTATTTTGTTGCTAATTTCTGGTTTACATTTAACGCTAGGGCATCTCAACCTTGCTAAGGTCTGATTCGACCACTTCCTTTCATAGCTCTCTCTCCCCAGAGGAAATCCTGCACGGTAATCCAAAAGCAGTCCACAACAAGCTAGAGAAAAGCGCTTGGAGCATAAAATAAACCACGCCAAGCCCCGAGAGCTTGAAATATTCACACACGTAGCCTCATTCCTTTCACTGCGAAGCTTCCCATATGTTGTAATGAGTAAGATATGCAGGGGAGGTTCAAACGTATCCCTTGACATTCCTAGTCTTCTTTATATACCTCCATAAACCGTGTATAAACAGAAGAAGATGAAAGAATGTTAAAGGTTAAACAAACTTATTGTGCAAGTGATAATATTCAGTAATATATCGGTTGGTTATAATTAAACTTTTACTATTTGAGCCGGTATAGAACGAAGAATATTTGTCATATGAATACCAAACTTTATAGAAATGATACTGATACTTAGGAGATGAAATAGAAGCATTAGTGATACTCCGTAACACTTTTGGAGAGGACCGAATCATTAGCTGATCGTTTCAGAAAGCTTGGCCACCAAGATCCTCAGATTTGAACCCGTGTGATTTCTGGTTGTGAGGTTACCTGAAGGACAGGGTTTATCAACGGAACATGAACACACTTGGAGGATGAAGATGAGCATACCGAGGACAGCAATAGAGCAATCTCTAATGCGGTTCCAGGCTGTTCTGGATAGAGACGGTTATCACATTGAGGAAAGTGTGTAAACCGGAACCTAAACATGGTATGAAATTCACATTTTTACCCTTTAATGTGAAAATTAAAAATGGTTTATTCTTTATTTCTCTTCCGCATGTCCATAAGATATCTCCACAAAGTTACATTATCCTATGATCACCTGTTTTTCATGGGGGCCCTGTTAGTAGGAGAAGTTTAATTATAACCACCCTGTGCACCAAAGGTGCTGAAAGAAATTATGTAAGAAAAATCTGATATGTTCCATTCACATAACTTTCTCTACATCTCGTAACAAAACAATTTTACTATCTCTACACGTACTATTTACATAGTGTATGGAGAAGGTATTGCACTCCACCCAAAAAATTGATATCGAGGTTTCACTGTAGATATATATTTTAGTATCCCCTGTATAATTTTTTTTTTAGAAAAAGATCCGTGTGTGCGTGGTCTGTGAATACGATAACTCAAAAACAGGGGATATGACACGAAGATTTTGAAAACAAAAAATCCCCCACACCAAACTACCCTTTACTTGGAAAAAATTCGAAAATTTAAATTTTCTAAAAAATAACTTTAATAATTTTGATTACAATACCGCATATTAAAGACATTTATATGATAAATAAAATGTACATCATGAATTTTGTGGGAATAGAGTTTAAAAGCCTATTTATTCTGAATTTTGAGTACCTGGTAAACCGTAAGAGATGGACAAAAATTTACTACATAAAAATGTATATCACGTTAAAGCAGACAATTTATATCATTTATGTTTTTTTCGTGGTACTGACCATTTCTGAGATATTCTTTGTCTTTTTTAAACTTTTCTCACTCGGTAAGTTGTAAACTCCTGGCCGGACATAGAAACGCATTTCAACCACATACTAGCATCCTTTTAAAAGATTTGAATAGTTTTTTAGCCTACTGTATTCCGTTATTTTCCTTCTACTTACAAGGAAGCAAATCAGATTTTTAAAAAGCTTACTCTTCTATATAATCCACGTTAATTGAGGTAAACATTAGCAGAAATGATCTTATTGGTTAATTCCTTATAAGTAGAAGAGAAATAAGGGAAAGCCCTAGGCTGAACTGACAGTCAAATGTTTTAAAATGTGGTTGCTATGTGATTGAATTCCGTTTCTTTACGTGTCCCGGTATTGACAAGTTCCCGCATGAGATTAAAGTTGAAGTATTTTAAAACTAAGGCCAATAACAAGGAATATCCCGAAAACGGCCAATTTGACGAAACAAAATGTATATGACTTAAATAATGTGTGTTTTAATGAGATCTACATTTTCTGTGTAGTAAATTTTTGTCTGTCTCTTATAGTTTACCAGTTATGTAAAAATTCAGCAAACTTCATACAGAATGAACACGTCTTCAGAAACTATCTCCAGAAAATTCAAGATATACATTTTAGTTGTGATGTAAGTAGCTTTAATATGAGGTACTTTAATAAAAATCGTTGGCCATTTTTGAGAAAATCATCATTTTCAAAAAATGTTTCATGTAAAGGGTAGTTGGAGGTGAGGGGATCTTCTTGAAAATCTTTGACACATCTTTGGAAGATATAGAACTTAAATACCAAGTTTGGTTTTTAACGGACTTTTCGTTTTTGAACTTGCTATCCACGGACACGCATGGAACTTGTTCTAAAAATATTTTTTTCGGACTCAAAGGGCTTTAAATCATATATTTTTGGTGAAATCTCGGTATTGAATTTTTGAGTGCAATGCAATACTTCCTCTGTACACTATGTATATAGCACGTGTAGAGAAAGTAAAAATTTTAAGCAACCGTGGGATTCAGTAAGATAATTTTAACAACCGTATTATGCAACTTTTAGTAATTTAAGTATAATCGCTGAAGTTACTTTCATGTTTTATATCGTATTGTGCGGATAGAGGCGCAAACGCTGCCTGCTTCAGAAGAGGACAACCTACATATATACAGGCAGTTTTAGTCAATGATGGACGGGTCAAGAAAGAGAAGTCTATACTACCTAAAGTGACCTTACAATGCAACTGCCTAATGGTTATTACTGTTAGATTTTAATTGTTTTCCGAAAGTAAATGATTCAAGGTTCCAATGAAGTAATAATACGTCAACACTTTGGAACTCTTCGAAAATTTTACATTCGGTTATTTCAACCATTTACGTTGAGTAATATTTTAGGTCCTGTTATAACAGGTTGGGGTTTTTGCAAACATTTTTAAGTGTCGCCTTAAGATCACTGCCCTACGGGAAGAATAATGCGTGGAAAGTGATTTTCTCCTCATAGACATATGCTTATACTGTATGAAATGTAACAAAAGGCAAACAGGAAACAATTTAAAATTGATAATATATCGAAACATTAATATTAAAGAAAATTTAGGACATTTCAAAAGTGACGAAAACATGTAAAACTGGCAGCAAATGAACAATAATGTGGGTATCCTAAGTTAAATGCAAAGAAATGTTTGTGCATCACTATCCTCCAAATTTTCTACAAAGCAAGTACCCTATTATTCTACATTGCAATGTAGATTTTGTACGACATAACTCAGTGTCATGCAGCAAGGTTCTAGGTCCTATAGGCATCGTGCATACTGCTCACAGAAAAAAATACTATTCCTCCGGGTTGTATTAATTTGGGTTGTAATGTATGTTGCCTAAGACGGAGTAGAACTTCAACTGTTTTGGATTCTTAGATATCAAATCTTGTTATTTTTATAGCTAGTACCAACTCCCAATACAGAACGATAAAATGCATGACAATAGGCTTCCTAGATACCTAGCCGAATGAAGGAGAGATTGTTGGAATAAAAATGTGAATGTAGGGGAATGAATTATTAGGTTTGAGCGTTATGCTTTAGAATTTTCGATTAAGCTCGACTTTGATCGGTGAATAAGGCGTCATTGAGATCGTAATGGAGGCTAAAATCAACAGCTGAAGGGAGTTCACATTCAATTATCTTTACAAATATTTTAAAGATAAAACACTGTTACCTATGTACACAGATGCGTGCGCGTTTGCGAGTGCGCGGTTCGTGTTGTGGTGCGTATATGCGTGTGTGTGTGTGTGTGCGCGCGCTCAGGGTAATCACAAAAACCACTCAACCGATTTTGATTCTTCATCCACGATTGAAAAGCAATTTTTATGCTGAAATTGTGCTGCCTTTGAATTTCAGTTTATAAATTATTATTCAACTAAAAGGAATTCAAAATCCCTGTGTACCTGAATACGAACACATTGGTTATAAATGAGCATACTTGCAAAGAAGGCTTTGACTTTTGAAGTTGCCATAGAGTAGAAAATAATGATTCTGACTCCACATACACTCGCGCTCACACACACGCACATTTATATGCGTTCACGATGCAGTAATTAAGACAAAGCAAAGGAAAAGGGACTCGAATCTGTTTATACTACAATTACACGCAAGCGGTACAAATACTAAAATTTGTAATAGGTAAATAACTTCACAAAAAACTTACTTATCAACTACCTAAATTTTTTTTATCGTTCATTAGCAGGTATACTAAACATGTAGATGAGGAGAAAAAATGTGCAAAGATTAAAAATCAGATGTGTTCCATTCACATTACTCTCTCTCTATCTCTCTGTAACAAATTATTGTTAATAAGCTTATCTTTTATTTATTTCATGCCAATCGAGGAAAATTAGCAGAAATAGTCTTATTCCTTGCTTTATTATAAATACAAGCGAAATAAGAGAGTACCATAGGTTAAAGTGACAGCCAAAAGCTGGTGCTATGTGACTGATTTTCCTTTGTTTGTGTGGACAGGAGTTGACAAATTCCTGTATGAGAAAAGTATGTTTTTCAAAGCTGAAACCAAGAAAACGGAATACGTCAAAAACGATCAACTCCACGAAAAAAAATTATATAACATAAATTGTGTGTTTTAACGTGCTCTACATTTTTTGTGTGTTAAGTTTTTGTCCATCTCTTACGGTTTAGTAGTTATGCAAAATTCATCCAGAATAAAGTAGTCTTCATGGGCTATTCCCAGGAAATTCAAAAAATAAATTTTTTTTGTCAGGTAAATATCTTTAATATATGATATTTTAATCAAAATCGTTAGAGCCATTTTTTAGAAAATCAAAATTTATGAAAAAAGTTCCATGTAAAGGGTAGTTTGGGGTGGGGGGATTTTTCTCAAAATCTTCGTGTTGCATCCCTGGAAGATACTAAACTTAAATACCAAGTTTGGTATTTTACCGACTTTTCGTTTTTGAGTTATCGTGTTCACAGACACGGACACACACACACACACGGACCTTTTTGTGAAAATGCTTTTTTTAGATAAAGGGGACCCTAAAACATATGTTTCCGGTGAAATCTCGGTATCGAATTTTTTGGTGGAGTGCAATACTTTCTCTATACACTATGTACATAGTTCGTATGGAGAAAGTAAAAATCGGATGTCTTCCATTTACATGACTTTCTCTATCTATTCTGCAACAAGTTATTCTTTAAAAACCCTATGGTTCTCTCTATTTTCTTCTAGTTGAGATAAATAGTAACAGAAATGGCCGTATTACCGAGTTCCTTATAAGAAGAAGGGAAATAATGGACTGCACCAGGCTGAAGTTACGTTCAAAACTTTAAAAATCTGATGTGTTACACTCACATGACTTTCTCTAGCTGTTCTACAAACTTCTTACATAAGATTATTCTTCTTTCTGCACCTTGCTAATCGAGGTACTCATTAGCACATTGTTCTTATTATATAGTTACGTATAACTAGGAAGAGAATAAGGGGAATACGCTAGCCTAAACCGATAGTCAAATGTTTTAAAAGCTGTGGCTATGCGATTGTTATTTCAAATCGCTTCTTTTCTTGGCCAGGAGTAGAACAAAAGAAAAACGAACACTCCCGTCTGAGAGAAGTATAAGTACTTCACAACTGAAACCAATAACAATGAATACCTCGAAAACGATAAGCTCTACGAAAAAAAAAAAAAATGCGTATGACATAACTTGTGTATTTTAACAAGACCTACATCTTTTGTAAAGTAAGTTTTTTTTCTATATATTACGGTTTGCTAGTTATGCCAAATTAAGCAAAATTCATCCAGAATAAACAGGTCTTTAGAGGCTATTCTCAGAAAATTAAAGAGATATATTTTATTTGTAAGGTAAATATCTGTAAAATATGATATTTTAATCAAAATCGTTAGAACCATTTATAAGAAAATCAAAATTTCCGAAAAAAATTCCATGTAAAGGGTAGTTTGAGGGGGGAGGGGATTTTTCTCAAAATCTTCGTGTCGCATCCTTTGAAGATACTAAACTTAAATACCAAGTTTGGTATTTTAGCTACTTTTCGTTTTTGAGTTATCGTGTTCTCAGGCACATGGATCTTTTTCTGAAGATGTTTTTTTTTTGATGCAGGGGGTCCTAAAACATGTATTTCAGGTGACATTCGGTATCGAACTTTTGAGTAGAATACAATACTTTCTGTCCCTATGTATATTGTACATATGGGGCTAGAGAAAGTAAAAAGAATACGTCGCTATGTGATGCAATTGAAATTTTCTTCTCTTTGCATGACCAGGATGAAAAAATGAACTGGTAAACAGAAAGACATAGGCAAAATCTTACTACACAAACAATGAAGATCTCATTAAAATGCATAGTTTATGTTATTTACATTCTTTTCGTGGAATTTGCCGCTTTTGAGGTATTCCTTGTTATTTAAAATACTTATACTTTCCTCATACGGGTATTTGTCAATTCCTGTCCATACAAACAAAGAAACTTCAATCATATAGCAACCAGCTTTTAAAATATTTGACTATCGATTTAGCTTATGGCACTCCCTTATTTCCCTTCTACTTACAAGGAAGCAAGTAATAAGACTCTTTGTGCAAATTCTTTCTCGTTTAGCATTAAGTAAATAGAAGAATAAGCTTTTGAACAATAAATTATTGTAGAGAAATAGAGAAAGATTTTTTTTTGTCTGATATCTCCATGTATTCGCTTGCTTCTGTTGTTGCTTCATAAACCCTCTCTAACCATTTACTGTTCATTTCTGGTAGTTTATATTTACATATTCTAATTCCTGTCTTTGCAGGTTCACATCTTGCTTCTATCTTTCTGTCATGAGCTGCCAAATTTCCAATACAAGTTGATGTTAGCCTCCCAAAAGTCAAATTCTTTCACTATTTCAATTTCGTTTCCTTCCAAATACCATTTCTCATCCTGCTTTAATCCGGTTGCTTTTTTGAACACCTGTGTCTTAATTTGTTAATGTTTATTTTATCCTCAATTTTGTACAGAGCTTTGTCTCCTCATATCTATAAAGAAAGAAACCACGTGTCTCGAGCATAAAAAGCTGATTCGCTTACAGTAGTACCAATTCCAGAGGAAAACTTCCCCTAAAGGATGGCTAAAGTTTACCATCTAGTTCGAAGTATATAGGGCTTGTAGTTGTTTTCCGAACCATTCCAAAGTGCACATTATTTGTGATGTAGGCTACAAAATGATTGATTTTTAAAAAAATAAATTTAAAACATACGCATTGATAAAATATATAGGATACTCTTTGGAAGTTTCAATTTATAAGCCTGCAGAAAGCACTAAAGATCTGTTGTGTTCCATTCACATAACTTTTTCTACCTGTTCCAAATACAAACTTTTATTATAAAAGGTTATTCTCTTATCTAGATAATGCTAATCGAGATAAACATTAGCTGAATTGCTCTTTTTAGTTACTTCCTTGTCAGTAGAGATTTGGTTTGCTCTGCATAATACATTTGAGAAAATTTAAGTAGTTTAAAACTGAAACCAATAACAAGGAATATCTTGAAAAGGTCAACTCTGCAAGGAAAACTTATATGACGTAAACTATGTTTATAGCGAGATCTACATTTTTTGTGTATTAAGTATTTATTCTACCTCTTACGGTTTAGTCGTTATGCATAATTTTGCAAAACTCACCCAGGATAAGGCGATCTTCAGAGGCTATTCACAGAAAACTTTAAATATGTTTTATTTGTGATGTAAATATTTTTAATATACGGTATTTTAATCAAATCGTTACAGCCATTTTTGAGAAAAACAAAATTTTCAAAAATGTTTCCATAGTAGTATGTGCCGGGAGATTTTCTAGAAAATCTTCGTATCGCATCCTTGGAAGATTCATATTAAACAAAAATACCAAAGTTTTTAATGGCATTTTCGTTTTTGAGCTATGCTGTCCACAGACACGGACTTTTTTCTAAAGATTTTTTCGCGGTCTCAGAGGACCTCAAACATACATTTCCGGTGAAATTTCGACATCAAATTTTGGAATACAGTACTTTCTCTAAGTACTATGTTGTACGAAAATACGTGCTAGAGAATTTTCGCGAATTTGTTTCCTCTTAAGCAATCAACTTGTAAAAGAGGCTGCTATTGTAAACTCGGAAGCCACAAAATACAAATTAGGCGGCTATTCTTTAATACTGTTCATGATAGACTTGAACGTTGAAGGTGTATAACGAACCACATTTTCATGGATATGGCAAATTCGGAGATTATTTTGAGTAATTTAATATAAATATTACAAACCGGCTTTCTCTGTGTGTTCAATAGTCTCTTTATATGTACAATACATTTTGGTTGGTTATCATAAGTTGATTCTGTTTAATTTCACATTTAAACAACCATATATTTCAAAATCTACGTGCTATTTAAAAGAGTTTGAAAAGTTTATTAATGTTTTTGTTTTTTTAATTGTTTCATTTGTATAGCCCCGTTTAACTTCAATGGTCATATCGGGGGCTTTGACTTGCGAAACAACGCGTATTACTGTAGGCCAGAACGTTAGGTTTATATTACTAATACACACGCACATTCACTCTCACATTCATACTTCCAGACTCTGTGGGGGATAGGGAGTAAATCTGGTTAAAGAAAAATTCCCCGCACCAGTCGGTAATTGAACCCGGGACCTCCGGGTGAGAAGTCAGCTCGCCCACCACGGAGTTTGTTAATGTTATTTTTATAAACTTATAGGTTTATATCGTTATCTTTACAGTATGTTACATTGTTGAAGAGTTAAATAAATGGAAATTCAATAATAAATAAATAACAATGAGGATGGTAATAATAATAACAATAATAATAAACACGAGCGTTGTAGGCTGATTCTTTAGTAATTTTCTTTATTCTGCGCTCAAGGCACAACTTTTTGACATCGACTTCTTAAACTTCACCAAAGCTTTGCTGCTTTTCCTGTGCTGGTGGAAGATGACGATTTGTCATGATAGCTGGCCATTATATCAAGAGACAGTGTTTAAATGCGGTTGAGATTAATTGTGAAACTTTGGCTGATGGGAAGTACGATAGTTCCGCGGGTACCAGCAGTCACGTGATCAGATGTCCGCTTTTATAACTTTGTATACTCGGCCTTTCCATGTTGGTAAGGTACAGTCCAAGCAACAGAAATCTGAGTCATGTTTAGAGATAGCCTGCTGTTTAACTTAATATTCTTCATTTCGTTTAGTTTACAAGGATAAAAAAAATAATGTATTGCATTCACACCACCTTCTCTATGCTCTGTTGCTTATTGCTGTCTATGCAAACTATTGTCACGAAAGAATCTAGTATTAGTAATCTATAGCATGTCGCCCTCCGAGGTGTAATGGTTACCATGCTAATTTTATAAACCCAAGGTCGCGGGTTCAAACCCGGAGGAGGACGATGGATTTTTTCGGGTGTAAAAATCCTTACCATGGCTTCCTTCGGAAGGGAAGTAAAGCCGTTGGTCCCGTGTTGTAGCCTGATAGAGAGGCATCTGAGCAAAATTAAGCGGTCTTTCAAACCCAATTTAGAATGGGACGCTGAGAACCACAGCAGTTAAAGAGCGTCCATATATGGATTTTACCGTAAATGCTTGCTTTGGAACATTCTAAATAAAGATGTACTTCTATAAGATGGTCAATATGTGTGTGTTTTTGTGAAGAGCATAAATCAAATATTAAAGGTTAGATAAATATCAAAATCGGTAATCCAACTATACTACATGACATTTATAAGAAATCACCACTCAAAATAGGCTTTACAAGTTATCTTCACGAAACATAAAAGTGTTTCTATAGTTTGAAGTTTCAGAGAATAGCATATCATTTGGAGGGAATTTTCTATAAACATAAGATTTTGACAAACACTTAATAAAAAATGTAGATATCTTTAAAGCACAACAATTTATTTAATGTAGTTTCTTGTAGTTTTAGTTATTTTCGAAATAAAAGCTGCTGTAGGTTTAAGTGCAGTTACAATTCAGAAATTTCTGGCGATATATTATGGAAAGAATGAAATTTCTAGGACAGTATATTGCTACTACCTTTTTTAAATCTACTTATCGGTTCGGTTTCCGCTAACCCACTTGTATCTGCAATTAAATGTGCAATGAAGTTATTTCTTTAAACGTTTATAAATAGAAACGATAGGATGCAAATAAAGCCATGTGAAACTAACTTAACACATTTTTATGTGTATGATATGTTGATATCAAGCACTAAATATAATAATGAAGGAAGATTTTTGGTTCTTCTTTTTGGCCCACTAGACCCACTTAAGTACAAGAATTCTTCCAATATAAAATAATAATGAAGGAAGATTTTTGGTTCTTTATGACCCAGTAGACTTAATTGCGAGCAAGAACAATTCGAATATAATATAATATTCTTTTTGTCGCACTAGACTTAATTGTGCGTAAAAATTCTTCGAACATAATAATGATGGAAGATTCTTTGTTCTTTTTTTTAACCCAGTAGATTTAATTGCGTGCAAGAACTCTTCCAATATAATATAATAATGAAGGGGGAATTTTGGTTCTCCTTTTTGACCCACTAGACCTAATTGCGTGCAAGAACACTTCCATCACCAAATTACAGCTGTTCTTCAAGTCACCGATACGATCACCAGGTTCACTACCTCCAGATATAAACACAAACCGATAAGGAAATTACCAGCGGTTCATCAGCACGTGATACCCACTAATTAATTTTTTTTCCTCGCAATAATTAAAGCTGTCATCTTTTCAAGCACTTGGCAGCGATAAAAGTAATTCTTGCAGTCACGACAACAGTGGATTATGACCTATATGCCCTTGAACATGTTTTGGGGGCATTAAAGTTAAAAAAAAAAAAAAAGTGGCCAGGATGTTCTGTCGTAAAGTACAGGGGTTGTCATAGAGATTATAGTGCTCAAATCGTGCAGCGCGAGTCGCCAAGTGCACGCGAACATGACATGCAACATTTTTCATTCTTTCCGTCCGTCCGATAATAGCAGCAGTATCAAATGGTAATATTCAGTAATAAACAGCCAGACAAAACCTATAATTTATACCATTAGAAGAAATTATACCAGATTAATCCGCTACCGATAGAGAAGCTAATATAATTATTCTTCTGAAGGGAAAATGATACTTCCAGGGTTAAAGAAGAAGCGCTTCTCAAATTACTTTACACCTCAACAGTTAAGTTCACATCCAATCAGCTGTTTCTAGATAATTGCATATCCCAATAGAATCGAACAATGCTTTATTGTCAACAAATGTATACCAACATCGTAATTGCAAACCTTCTATTTAAAAACTCAATGCTCAAAGCATAGATAGCAAACTTGGTAATAAGTTCACTATCTTCCAAGGATATAACACGAAGATTTTCAACAACTTTCCCCACCCCAAACTACCCTTTACGTAGACATTTTTTTTTTTGGTTTTCAACAAAAAGGGCTCCAATGATTTTTATGTAAATATCGTACACTAAAGATACTCGCATGACAAACAAAATGAATATCTTGAATTTTTGGGAACAGTCTGCAAAGATCTCTTCAGTCAGGATGGCATTTGCATAACTGGTAAGAGATATTCAAAAAAATTCTGCACCAAAAATGTAGATTTCTTTAAAACACAACATTTGTGTCATTTTTTCATAGAAATAATCGTTTCAGACATATTCTTTGTTATTGTTTTTACTTTTAAACTAATGACATTTTTTTTAAACGGAAATTCATCTTTCGCTCCATCTCTCTTTTTTTATGCCTGGCTATGCATGGAGAACCAAATTTTAATTGATTACATTGTGACCAGCTTTTAAAAAAGTTAACTATCGCTCTAGTGTATTCCCTTATTTCTCTTCTACAAATAAGGATCTAGGTGATAAGACCATTTCTGGTAATCTTTGTCTGATTAACATGACGCAGATAGAAGAATAGTAATATCTTTGTTTAGAGTAGGTAGAGAAAGTCATGTGAAGTAACCCATCAGATGTTTTCCCATACTTCTTTAATATCTTTCCCACACCAGCTCTGGTTGTCCTCTTTTATGTTTTGTTTTGGGGCACCATTTTTCTTAGGCCATCTCGTTTTCTCCAGTCGTATTATATGTCCATATACCGTTTTCTAGTCTTTATGTTATTGAATTATCTACTCCTGCCCTCTTCCATATTTCCTCATTTCACACCTTGTCGAGCCGTGGGAGTTGTAAACTTCTTCTCATAGGTTCTAACTCCACATATCTTGTTTTGTCCCCTCGTCTCATTGTTAATGGCCACATCTCTGCCCATATTTTCACCACATTGTGGAGCATTCTTTTATTTGTTTCCAGTCTGAGTGAATAGTTCCAAATGAGGCCACGTAACACTCTAGTAACAGTTTTACCCATAATGGCTCTTAGGTAGTATCTGCATAGTACTTTACCATCTATATTGATGATGGTTACTAAATATTTACTTTGTAGTAGGGCTTAACTATTTTATTCCTCACTTGCTCACCTCATTAAAACGTGTATCTAATTTTATTAAAGTTGATGTTGAGACCTAACCATATTCTCGAATTGTTCTTTCAGTTTTTTGAAGTATGTGTTCCGTATCTCCCTGGTGTAAAGCAAAAATTATGTGATCATTTTCGAAGAGGAGTGAATGTAGTTAAAATTATCTTAAGCTACACCCATTAATAGACATTTCCTGTACCACATCACCAACAATTGTTTATCTAAATATTAAACAGAAGTGATTCAAGCTGCATTCTAGTTTTAAACTCTTCGCAACGTCTATCTTTTGTGTAGTTTTATTCCCCATTTAAATACATGCTAATGTAACCTGGTGTGAATGCTTTAACTAAATATATCCATTTTAGTTTCTCTACAGGTACAAAATACAGTGTAAAGAGAATGTAGTGTATTCTACCAAAAACTTCCATTTCGAGATTTCGCCAAAGTATATGATTTTAGCTACTCTGAGTAAAACAACAACAACATTTTTTTAGAAAACTATCCGTGGGTGTAGGTGTGTGCGTCTGTGTCTATTGACAGCTTGGCTCAAAAACTAACAACACAGTTAAATTCCAGACCGAGGATGCGACAAATTAAGCAAATTCCCCCAGCCCCAACTACCCTTTACATGGAAAATATCTCTAAAGGTTTTGGTTTAAATACCGTTTATTAAATTGGTTTACATGATATTAAAATATATATCTTTAATAGATTCTGAAAACCTGTTTATTTTGGATGAATTTTGCCAACTTTTGTATATGTGGTAAGCTGTAACTCACTACACAAAAGTGTATATGTCCTTATAGCACAGAATCTATGCCATGTAAATTTTTGTTATAAAGTTGAATGCTTTCTGAGATATTCCTTTTTATTGATTTTAATTTTAAACCTGTATGTTTTCTAAAACGGAGTCACATTCAGTTTCATCTCTCTTTTGTTTATTGCTGGCAATGCAAAGCGAACCGAACTCTAATTGTTTACAGATTTTAAAATATTTTAGCATGTTTTCCCTTGTTTCTTTCTGCTGACCAGGAATTAAGTAATAAGAATGCTTTTCTAATGCTTATCTCGATTATCATGAAGTAGGAAGAAGCATAATCGTTTGTAAGAAGGTTGTTTGTAAAACAGCTGGAGAAGGTCATGTGAAGAGAACAAGTCAGATATTTCTGGAATATTTCTGATCATATTTTTAGGAGTACTATTATAGGACATTTCTAGGTCCACGAAGTCATACGTTTCTCAAGATTATATATTCTACTTGTTTCTATTAACATTCTCACACAATGAATGCTGTCCATACAATACCTTCTGTCCCTGAAATTATTTTGTTCTTCCCCAAAATTCACTTCTTTTTCAATGTTTTTCCTCACACTACTAGTTTCCTTAAATAGAATTATTCCCTATACCCCACAAAGTCTGGAAGTGCGAATGTGAGGTTCAATGTGCGTGTGTTTGAAACTAATATTTATTAAAAACCAAAAGCTAAAGAACCTATAGTCAAGGAATTGTTTCACAAATCAAAGCCTCCGATATCACCTTAATAGTTACAAGTTAAAGGAGGCTATACAAGTGAAGTAATATAAGCAAAAACTAAAATTTCAAAATATTTTACATTATTGGCTGAAATGTTTTAATAGTTTGCTATTTTCTGAAGTTCTGTTGCTATTCGATTGTATTTTTCAATATCATTGAAGAAGAGTAAAGTTTCAAAGCTAGAAACAATTGAATAGCTTTGAAACAACTGACTATAGTTTGCTTTGTTGTATCCCCCGTTTATCTATCAGGAAATATATAATAAAACAATCTATTTCTGCAAACGTTTATCTGGATTAACATGAAGTAGATACAAAAAAATATGATGTGTTCCATTCACATGACTTTCTATACATTACTCTGCAACAAGCTATTGTTAAGAAAGTTTATGCTTCTATTTATTCCATGCTAATCGACAAAAAATTAGCAGAAATGCTCTTATTACTTGCTTCCTTGCTTGAAATAAAGGAGTACCATAGGTTAAAGTGATAGTCAAAAGCTGGTTGCTACGTGACTGAAGTTCCTTTGTTTGTATGGACACGAGTTCACAGAGTCCTGTATGAGAAAAGTAAGTTTTTTGTTAGGTGAAACCACATTCAAGGAGTATCTCAAAAATGATCACCTCCACGAAAAAAATGTATATAATATAAAGTGTGTGTCTTAACGTGCTCTACCTTTTTTGTGCAGTAAGTTTTTCTCCATCTCTTACGGTTTAGCAGTTATGCAAAATTCCGTAAAATTCATCCAGTATAATGTAGTCTTCAGAGGCTATTCCTAGAAAATTCAATATATATATATATATATATATATATATATATTATTTGACAGGTAAATATATTTAATATACGATATTTTAATCAAAATTGTTAGAGCCATTTTTGAGAAAATCAAAATTTTCTAAAAAGGTTCCATGTAAAAGGTAGTTTAGGGTGGGGGTATTTTCCTCAAAATCTTCGTTTCGCATCCCTGGAAGATACTAAACTCATATACCAAGTTTGGTATTTTACCGACTTTTCGTTTTTGAGTTATCATGTTCACAGACACACGGACACACGGACACACTCTTAAAGTGACTCACTGACACACGGACACACGGATACACACACACAGACCTTTTTTTGAAAATATTTTTTTTGAACACAGAGGCCCCTAAAACATATATTTCCGGTGAAATCTCGGTATCGAATTTTTGGTAGGGTGCAATACCTTCTCTATACACTATGTACATAGTACGTGTGGAGAAAGTAAAAGTCTGATGTACTCCATTCACAGGATTTTCTCTACATATCTGCAACAAATTATTGTTAATAAGCTTATTTGTCAATGAACTTCATGCAAATCGCAATAACCATTAGCAGAAACGGTTGTATTACTTAGGTCCTTACAGGTAGAAGGCAAATAAGGGAGTACACTAGGCTAAACCGACAGTGAAATGATTTAAAGTGTGGTAGCTATCGTATAGAAATTCGATTCTTGGCGTTGTCAGGAGTTGACAAGTTCCCATATGTGAAAATTATTAAGTATTTTAAAACTGAAATCAATAACTAGGAATATCTTAAAAACGGTCAATTCCAGGAAAAAAATTCATATAACATAAATTGTGTGTTTTAACGAGCTCTACATTTTCTGTTCTGTAAGTCTTTGTCTGTCTCTTACGGTTTACAATATATGCAAATTCCTTCAGGATTAAGATGTCTTCAGATGCTATTCCCAGAAAGTTCAAGAAATTATTTTATTTGTCATGTAAATATCTTTAATGTACGACATTTTAATCAAAATCGTTAGAGCCATTTCTGAGAAAATCAAAATTTTCGTAAATTTTTCCATGTAAAGGGTTGTTATGGTGGGAAATTTTCTTGAAAATCTGCGTGTCGCATCCTTAGAAGATGCTGAACTTAAACACCAAGTAAGTAGTACGCGTAGAGAAAGTAATAAGCCTTGCTTAGGATAATTTGTGCTCGTATCCTTTGCGCAGTGGTAGCGTTGCTGCTTGCCAAGCGGGAGACCTGGGTTTGATTCCCAGTACCGGAGAGGGGATTTTCCCTCCGCTGGGAGACCTGGACCGGGATGCACTCAGCCTGGTGATGTCCCTAGAGGGCCAATTGAGGAGCTACTTGATGGAGGAGTAGTGGCTCTAGGTCGTGAAGACCGCATTAACTGGCCGGGAGGAGAGAAGCGCTGACCACCTCTCACCCCCCAATACTGCACCCCAAATGGACCGAGATGGGGGACGCAGCGGGCGGGCGGTAGGCGTTGGACCAAGGCTCTTAATGAGGTGCGCCAAGGAGTCAAAAAGGATACTTTTTAGAAGGAATATAAAAACAAGAGGACATGGGCAGATTAACACAGAAGTGATTGGGGTTTAGAAAAACCTAGCATATTATTTGGAACCTAAAATCCGGCAGAGATCAAGAGGAAAAAGTTATAAGAAGCATTTGCTCGAAATCAATTATTTATAAGTTTTGAAAGGCTGACTTGGCGTTGCTCGTTTGTTACCGACGAACTTTCAGTTACACCTGATCATTCGAAAAGGAAAACGCGTCTTCACACAGAGGCCGGAAAGTTTACCAAGCCGGAAAATCTCCCAAGCTCTTCTAGGAAGAAGAAAATTCCTCACAAAACGCATCTGGAATGAGAAATGAGAGGAAAGGCTGGAGGGTAGGGGGTGAACTGGGGGGAGACTTAAAGAGCTAAAGAATATTTTTTGACGTTAATAATTTTTAGCTCTTCCTTCACTTTTCGCTCAACAGTTCCTTGTTTAATGTTTTGTTCTGTTTTTTTTTTATGGCCCGCAGTGTTTCATAGAACGCCTTCTAAACATTGTTAAAATGAAACTTTTACTTGACGAGCCTTTTAGAAAAGTTTCTGAAAAGTTACCTTTGCATTTGGTTGTCTTATTTTATGTAATGCAATAAAGACTTTTCGTTAAGGAATTTGGAATTAATGGAAAAGGTTCTTGCAAGGGAACAATAAGTTGTGTAATTTTCTCTCTTAAGTAGTCGAGATTGAAGCGAAAACGCCGACATACTCGTATGTACATACCAGACCTTTCAAACTTTTCGAAATTTAAAGGGTCTCTACACTGAAATAATCTTTCAAAGATAACATTATTTTTCTTTCATACCTAAAATAATAATTTTATTTTTCCACTTTAGTATTTTTATTCCGGTTTTTTTCTACTATTGTTTTGCATTTTTTCTACATTCAAAATGCTCCATTGATGCAGTTTTTAGTAAATATTCTTCAAATTTTCAACAACAACTCAAAAATAATGAAAATATAATTTATTAAACTATATTACTCCATATTTTTGTATTTAGGCTCACATAGTTTTTAAAATGTGCTAAAACTTTCTATCACCACTATCAGAATTTTGTTTGTTTGTTTGTTTGTTTTTGAAGCAGCCTGAGCATCCATAAAAATAAAGCATCTATGTTGTTCTTATATGAATTTAATCATACTTTTTTGGAGTAGCTAATTTTAATTAACTTATTATAAAGTAGTATGTGCTGCATTCATTTGTTTTTCTCTACCCATGCTCCAAAACTTCAAAAAGCTTATTTTGCCATCCACTTTCTGCTAATCAGCTAGAGAGTAGAGAGATTTAGAGTGATTTTTAACAGATAGATGCTATGTGAAATTCTATACTCATTGCATGACCACAAAAAAAATATATATACGACTTACCGCTTAAAAACAAGTAATTAGGAATTTAAATTAATAACGAAAAATACCTCAAAAATGGTTAACTCCACAGAAAATATATTTGACGTAAATAGTGTGCTTAAACAAGACAAACAGTTCTTGTGTCTACGAATATGTATGTTTTTTAAGATTAACAAATATTGTATTCGTTCCAAAAATTTGAGAATTAGATTTGACCAGAAATAATCGTTTTGGACTTCCTGAATAACTTTTTGATACAAATGTTCACGCTAGTGTTTATGTGTGTGTGGTGTGTGAAAATAGTAATAATAATAATAATAATAATAATTCAAAAGCTAAAAGTCGATTTTAAGCATGCAGCCCGAATATTTTAAAAAAAAATTCACCCTATATTTTTACTCACACACTCGCAATTTTAACTAAAATACAATACGTTTAAGATATTTAAACGACAAATAAAATATATGTTTTAAATTTTCTTGGTGTGAAGTCATCTTCGTTAAGAAGACATTTTTGTATTACGTTATATAATTAGTCACTAAAAAGGGAGAACATTTACTACATAAAAAGT
Organism: Hymenopus coronatus; assembly: GCA_030762935.1. Classification (NCBI taxonomy): domain Eukaryota; kingdom Metazoa; phylum Arthropoda; class Insecta; order Mantodea; family Hymenopodidae; genus Hymenopus; species Hymenopus coronatus. The sequence continues at coordinate 43,041,788 of CM060883.1, forward strand.
TTCAGTACTCATTAATCATACATCTTATCTCAATTGAATATGAAGTGTTAAATCAGCATTCTTTTGTATGTCATACAAAGCTATGGAATTCATGTAATGTTTTGATAGTATTTAACGACCATTTTTTACATCATAAGGCATCACAGACGATGACACAGATGATACGTGTATTGAAGCTAGAGCACCGGTGGTATGCGATGGCAGGGGAAACCGGAGAAACCCCGAATTTGCGCCACTTTGTCCCCCACATATCACAAATGCATTTTTCTGGGGTCGAACCCGAGCCACCTTGGTGAGAGGCGAATGGTCTAAACAGTCGGCCTCAGCGCGGTCTTTCTATGTAATGCTTTTTTAGTCAGAATATCTAAATTTTATTTGTCAGTTAAATCATTGCACATCTAAAAACCATTAATATAGAATGTTTGCCTTTTATTTACTTATTACCTTTATTATAGGAGTAGTACTTAGAATAATTAGAGTCGATACCAAAATTTCACTGTAAATATGGGCTTTGAGGTCCCTAACAAAAGTTATGCAAATTGTATGTCTCTGTGTATTTCTGTGAACAATAATAAATAAAAACGAAATATCGGGTAAATACAAAACCTGGCTGCTTAAATTTAACTCTTCCAAAAATGTGATACAAAGATCTTTAAGAAAATTCCCAATCTAAACTGTATTTATATGGGAAAGTGTGAAGTTATAGTTTACCTTCTGCTGTAAAGAATTTTATGAAAATGTCATATAGGATAATTTGAATTCAAATAAAATGTATATTTTAAATGTTCTGATAATAGAATTCTTTCTGAATGAATGGATTTTGAATAATTGTGTATATTTGATTACGTCATCAGAAATAGAAGGAACTTGCAGAAGCCCTCAAAGCACATTCTTTATGAAGAATTAATTTCTTTTATTACGGTCGGCTGATAATTCCCGGGCCTCACTCAGAAATGGCGCCACTAGGCCAGTTAGGTAGTATAGTTTATATCTTATAGTTTAACTCTATATTAGCTTGTATCCATAGTTACAGGTCAATAGCTTCTTTAGTTTTCGAATGACAGCATTTTAAACAAGACAACTTTAGAGTTTTCACGAAAATGGAGGATTTGGAAAAACGAGCAGTGATTAAATACTTCCATTTGAAAGGCTTAACACCTAAAGAAATGAAGAAGGAAATGGACAGTACATTAAAAGACTCTGCCCCTTCATATTCAATGATTAAAAGGTGGGTTGCAGAGTTTAAAATTAGACGTACGAGCACTAGTGATGAGCCTCGCTCTGGACGCCCTGTAGCAATGACAGCTCCAAAATCAGAGATCATTGAAAGAAATCATCGTTTAGTACTGGAAGACCGCAGAATAAAGTTCTTTGAGACAGCAGAGGTTGTAAACATATCAAAAGAACGTGCCGGTAATATTTTAAGTAACGTTTTGGGCTTTCACAAGGTCTGTGCAAGATGGGTGCCGCGTTTGTTGACACCGGATCAAAATATGCAAAGAAAAACTGTTTCTATCAAGAATGTCGGGTGCTACCGTAAAAATCCCAGTGAATTTTTAAGACGACTTATTACCATGAACGAAACTTGGATACATCACTACAGTCCAGAAAGTAAATTGCAGTCAAAACAGTGGATTGCGCCAGGTAAGCCAACTCCAAAAAAGGTAAGGTCAATTTTGTCAGCTAACAAGGTTATGGCGAGTGTTTTCTAGGATTCACAGGGAATCATTTTTATTGATTACTTAGAAAAGGATAAAAGTATCACTGTTGACTACTACGCAAGCTTACTTTAATGTTTGAGTGACGAGGTGAAAAGATAAAGACCTCATTTGGCAAAAAAAAATCTTGTTTCATCACGACAATACTCCGGCCCATCGTTCATCATTGCAATGAAAATATGTGCAAATTAAAGTTGGAATTGCTTGATCATCCACCCTATTTGCCAGATCTAGCACCCAGAGAGGACCACCTGTTCCCAAACCTCAAAAAATTACACAGCAACGAGCAGGTCATTGATGTGGTAAACAGCTATTTTGAAGAGCTTGATAAATCACACTACAGAGATGGTTTGATTAAATTAGAACACCAACAGGACAAATGTATTGGCCTTTCTCGAGATTATGTTGAAAAATAAAGCAAAAAAAAAAAAAAAGTTTTTTTAAATGCCACTTTCATTGAGAAGCCCGGGATATATCAGCCGACCCTCGAATTAACAATTACTTAGGCTTGCTTAGAATTGTTAGTACTTCTACATTTTTAAAGCTTAAAGTCGCGTTCTCTTGTTTCCAGCGGTGTAGTATCATTTCAGCTTTATACCTCTTTTGTACCCATAAATAAATATCTAAAAAAAAATAAACTATCTCTGAAAACGTTTACCATCAAGTAGATAGAAAAATAAACTTTTGTGTTACATCAGATTTTTCAAAACTATATACCCCTACAGAAATAAAGTTCATATATCCCTCAACATATTTTCAGAAGTGCAGTGCTGAAAGTTGAAGGCAGAGATAACAAAATTGACAAAGTTAGCCAACAGTGTACCCCAGGAGAACCCTCTTTTATTTCCTTGCATGTTCTTCCTCGGCTTATTGCCTTATCTCCTCCATCAAGTTCTACTCGTGGGCCGCGCTCTATTCATCTCGACAGCCTACACTCAAATAACGTTCTTACAACACCGAAATAATTAACATCAGTTTATTCCATATAGGATCCTACACCTGGGAGTTCACCGTTTCATAATGCCAAAAAGCACCGAGCAAGTCAGGCAGTATTAGGTTGTTATTCTGCGTAACACAATATCACAAGCTTCCTCACAGAGTTAAGTATTTCTGTGCTGTAATCAATGTTTACCTGAAAATAGTATAAGTAAAAGGACATCTATAAACTAAATACACAAGCAGAAAATGGAATCCGATTACATACTAAGACAATTTATAATCAATACCTCAGTCAGATGATAGGAATTCGACTAAGCAACTATTAAAATTTATAACAAGTCTTTCAGTCAAAAGATAGACAAATGACTATACCACTTCGGTCATTTATAATCAAGACATTCAATCAAAAGAAAGGAAAGCGACTATCCCACTAAGGTTATGTATATAAAGCCCTTCAATGAAAATATAGGAAAGGGACTACACAATTAAGATAATCTATAATCGAGTAACTCAGTAAACATACAGTAAAACCACTATGCAACTAAGGCCATCTGTAACCCTCTCAATCAAAATATAGGAAAGCGACTACCCAATTAAGGTAATCTATAATCCAGTAACGCAGTAAAATTATAGACAGACAAACGACTATACAACTTGGGTCATTTAGAATCAAGACATTCAATCAAAAGAAAGGAAATCGACTATCCCACTAAGGTTATCTATATAAAGTCCTTCAATGAAAATATAGGAAAGGGACTACACAATTAAGGTCATCTATAATCCAGTAACGCAGTAAAATTATAGTAAAGCCGTCATGCAACTAAGATCATCTATAACCCTGTAATCAGTCAAAATATAGCAAAGCGACTGCGCAACTAAGATTATTTATAATCAAGTCACTTAATAAACTATAGGAAAGCGACTGCACTATTAAGATCATCTATAGTCATGTACCCAAGTAAAAATATAGTAATGGCACTATGTAACTAAGGCCATCTATAACTCAGTCAATCAATCAAAATAAGAAAGCGATTACACCATTAAGGTAACCTATAATCAAGTAACTCAGTAAAATATATTAAAGCAGTTATGCAACTAACGTCATCTATAATCAAGTCACTCATTCAAAATATAGGAAAAAAAATACTTAACTAAGATTATGTGTAATTAAGTGACCCAATCATAAGATAGGAAAGTTACTACACAACAAAAATTATCTATAATCAGGTAACTCAAACTGACATCAATGAAACGTAACTATACAACTAAGACAAACTATAATATTATTTTAATTTATTAAACACAATGACTACAGTTTAGTTTTTAAATGTTCGCCAGTCTTTTATTAGCATTGTTAGTGATTACAATCAGTATCACTCCGTTAGACACTACTTTGGCATGATTTATTGCAATTGTTGCAGACGCAGTCTTCATGGTAAGACTCGTTCTGGCAGATCCTCCCATGGACGTAAAATCCTGTATACAGGTGGTGAAATTCGAAGCTTGGTCCCTTCCAGACTTCTGGCTTCATATCTCGCCAGTTTTTTACTTTCTCTATACGCACTATGTACATAGTGTATAGAGAATGTATTGCACTCCACCAAAAAAATTGATACCGAGATTTCACCGGAAATATATGTTTTAGGGTTCCCTGTATCTAAAAAGAGCATTTTCAGGAAAAGGTCCGTGTGTGTGTCTGTGAACATGATAATCAAAAACGAAAAGTCGGTAAAATACCAAACTTGGTATTTAAGTTTAGTATCTTCCGGGGATGCGACACGAAGATTTTGAGAAAAATCCCCGCACTCCAAACTACCCTTTATATGGAACTTTTTTCGAAATTTTTGATTTTCTAAAAAATGGCTCTAATGACTTTGATTAAAATATCGTATATTAAAGATATTTACCTGACGAATAAAATGTATATTTTGAATTTTCTGGGAATAGCCTCTGAAAACTACTTTATTCTGAGTGAATTTTACGGAATTTTGCATAAATGCTAAACCTTAAGAGAGAGACAAAATCTTACCAAACAAAAATGTAGAGCACATTAAAACTCACAATTTATGTTGTATACCTTTTTTTCGTGGGGTTGATTGTTTTTGAGATATTCCTTGTTTTTGGTTTAAGCTATAAAAACATATTTTTCTCATACAGGACTCCCTTATTTCGCTTCTACTTACAAGGAAGCAAGAAATAAGACTATTTCTGCTAATTTTTTCTCGATTAGCATGAAGTGAATAGAAGCCTAAACTTTTTAAAATTAATTTATTGCAGAGATATAGAGAAAGTCATGTGAATGGAATACATCAGATTTTTCTGTCTCTCTTCGAGGACGCTTTTATATGCTTCCATTTCCAGTAACCCGAAGGTGATTTTACTTGATTATAGATTACCTTAATTGTGTACGTTATTTCGCATGGCCGTGCTAGCTAAAGTGCCTCATTTTGGTGATTCGTGGCGCATGGGATCGCGGTATTGAGTCCCGCCTTGGGCAAGGGCGTTTGTAAATGTGTATATGTATGTGTATTAGAAGCTGAACAATGATCAATTAGAAAAACAAATGAAAATTTTTGGAAAAAGGAATACAGCACCGGGGACAACAAGACTCCGGAACTGTATTTTTAATATAAATAAAGGTATGTGTTATGCCTTCGATGTTTCTCGTAAATGTTGAGATTGAGAGAGTGCTTTTTAAGAATCTCGCTTTGACATTCTCTAGCTTCTAGAGTTTGTTCATCGTTAGGGTCACATTAATTGGATGCCATATGTGGCGGTCGGTATAGCTTTAAGTTTGTAGAGCTTATCGCAGTTGACGGGGATTAGAATGGGAGGGAAAACATCTAAGAGACCACCTCACTTGCGGAGAAGAAACTATAAAATTCGTACCTAATTTCAAATATTTGGGTGTTGTGCTTCAAACAACTGGAACCGCATAAACAGGAGCGTGAAATGCTTCAACGAAAGCCACATATGGCATTCCTAAACTCTAGTCAAGTTACTTAAACAGAAAGTAAGGGATTTAATTAATCAAGCATGTTCCTCACAGAAAATATACGGACCTCCTTTTTTTTACTTTCTCTAGCCCCATATGTACAATGTACATAGGAATAGAGAAGTATTGTATTCTACCTAAAAATTCGATACCGAGATTTCACCGGAAATACATGTTTTAGGAGCCCCTGTATCCAAAAAAGCAGTTTCCGAAAATGATCCCTGTGTCCGTGTTTCTGTGAACACGATAACTCAAAAACGAAAAGTAGCTAAAATACCAAACTTGGTATTTAAGTTTAGTATCTTCCAGGGATGCGACACAAAGATTTTGAGAAAAATTCCCCCACGCCAAACTACCCTTTACATGGAACATTTTTTGAAAATTTTGATTTTCTTAAGAATGGCTCTAACGATTTTCATTAAAATATCATATATTAAAGATATTTACCGAGGAAAAAAGTGTATATCTTGAATTTTCTGGGAATAGATTCTGAAGACCTGTTTATTCTGGATGAATTTTGCTTAATTTGACATAACTAGTAAACCGTAAGAGATATACAAAAACTTACTGTACAAAAAATGTAGGTCTTGTTAAAATACACAAGTTATGTCATATACATTTTTCTCGTGGAGGTTACCGTTTTCGAGGTATTCATTGTTATTAGTTTCAGTTGTGAGGTACTTATACTTTTCTCAGACGGGAGTGTCCGTTTTTCTTTTGTTCTACTCCTAGCCAAAAAAAAAAAAAAAAATAAGCGATTTGTAATGACAATCGCATAACGACAGCTTTTAAAACATTTGACTATTGGTTTAGGCTAGTGTATTCGCTTATTTTATTCCTTCTTATACGGAACTAAATAATAAGAACATTGTGCTAATGAGTACCACGATTAGCAAGGTGCAGAGAGAAGAAGAATTTTATGTTATGAACAGCTAGAGAAAGTCATGTGAGTGTAACACATCAGATTTGTTTTCTCTGTACTACTATATACATAATGTATAGAGAAGGTGTTGTATTCCACCTAAAATTTCAAACCCTAGATTTCACACGAAATATATGTTTTGAGAGCCCCCTAAATCCATAAAAAGGCATTTTTAGAAAAATTTCCGTGTGTGTGTCTATGTCTGTGTGTGTATAATACTTTGTAAGAATATTTTGCATTATTGAAAGCCATACAAATGGTACCATCAGATTTTTTTAAATTCAATTTTTTTTTTAGATTTAGGTGGCCTAAACATATGTATTTCTTGTAAAATATATCTTTGTAATTTTGGTAATATTATTTTTCTTCCTACTAAATGGTAGAGAACAAAACTGCTCTTTAAATTATCAGTAATGTGTACATAGAGATACTTAACCCTTAGTGGCCTGATTGGTATGCCACATATGCTGTTTTTCCTTTAATTAAAGTTTAAAAATGAGTTCTAGTAAAAATATATGAGAATAAACGTATAAAATTATTATATGAAATAATAGAAATGAAAATATATTTGATTCCTTATTTATATTTTTCTTCCCAATTAAAAGTTTAAATTCTTCTAAACCAGTTTTCATAATCCTGCCAAAGGCGCTACTAAAAATATGGTTCAAATGGACATGAGTGTAAGATGATAGGTAATGGTCTGGCCATCCTTTCAAGTTCCAGTGACTGTGGTAAAGGACGGGGTGAGCCCAAGTAAAACAATCGGTGTGCTGCTTGGAAGCTAATGGAGTTACATTTGACTGTAGTTATGTGGGTTTTACTCATTTATTTAAAAAAAATCACTGTATTTTTAGGGCAAAAAATGTATATATTTTTACAATATAAATCCGTTTTGATTACTTGTCGTTTATGGTTGAAGTCTTATTGTAACATGAAATTAATTCTAGATACACCTATTTGTACAGATACGCTTAAAACAAGCGGAATTTATAGGTACCGACAGGCAATAAAGGGTTGAGCAATTCTTAGAAAGTCTGATGTGTTCATTCGCATGTCTTTCTCTATATATCGGTAACAAATTATTGTTAAAATGCTTAATCTTCCATCTACGTCATGCTAATCGAAATAAAAATTAGCAGAAATGGTCTTATTACGTGATTTCTTGTAAGTAGAATACACTTTTAAGGGAATACTCCAGGCAAAGCGATAGTCAAACCTTTTAAAAGCTGCTGCCATGTTTTGTACCTCTGCTATAAATTATGTGTTTTAATGAAATCTTAATTTTTATGTAGTAACTTTTTGTCTATTTACCAGTAATGCGAAATTCAGACAAATTCACCCAGAATAAAGGTCCTCAGAATCGATTCCCAGAAAATTCAAGATACCAATTTTATTTTTCGTGTGAATATCTTTAATATGCGGTATTTTAATCCAAATATTTAGAACCATTTTTGGAAAAATAAAAATTTTCGAAAATATTTCCATGTAAAGTGTAGTTTGGGGTAGATGGATTTTTCTCAAAATCTTCGTGTCACATCCTTGGAAGATACTAAACCTAAAATAATAAGTTTGGCATTATACCGACTTTTCGTTTTGTGATATATCGTTTCCACAGACACACGGATATTTTTAAAAATTCTTTTTTATAGCTACTGGGGACCCTAAAACCTATATTTCCGATGAAATCTCAGTATCGCATTGTTGTACTATGAACTATATAGAGAAAGTAAAAAGTAGTGCACATCGGAATTTATATTCTTTACTATTATATTTGTTAATTTTTTGCAAGAAAAGTTCTATTAGCACAAAAACAGGAACCTAAGTTCTTTATTCATGATGTAGGTTTACCGAAAATGCACCGAAGGGATAAAAATACATCAGATGGTTTAAATTTCTTTTTCACTTTGTCTACACGTACTATCTACGAGTACATAGTGTATAGAGAAGATATTGTATTTCACCCAAAAATTCAACACCAAGATTTCGCGGGAAATATATCTTTTGAGACCCCCTGAATCCAAAAAAAAGAACATTTTTAGAAAAATGTCTGTCTGTCAGTGACTTTGTGTGTATGTGTGTGTGTGTGAGTGTGTGTGTGGCCAGTATATCTCAAAAACGAAAAGTCGGTTAAATACCAAACTTGATATTTAAGTTCAGTATCTTCCAAGGATGCGACTTAAAGATTTTCAAGAAAATTGCCCCATCCAAACATGGAAAAATTTTCGAAAATTTTGATTTCCTCAATAATAGCTGTAACGGACTTGATTAAAATCTCTTTTAAGATATTTCTGTGACAAATAAAATGTATATCTTTAATTTTGTGGGAATAGCCTTTGAAGATAGGTTTATTGTGGATGGACTTTGCAGACTTTTACATAACTGTTAAACCGTAATAGATAGACAAGAACTTAGGTAATAAAAATATAGAGCTCTATAAAGCACACAGTTTATGCCATAGGCAGTTTTTCGTGCAGTTTTTACTTTCTCTATACGAACTATGTACCTAGTGTATAGAGCAGTTATTGCACTCCACCAAAAAATTGGATACCGAGATTTCACCGGAAATATATGTTTTAGGGTCCCCTTTATCTAAAAAAAAGTATTTTCAGAAAAAGGTCCGTGTGTGTCAGTGTGTCCGTGTGACTGTGAACACGATAACTCAAAAACGAAAAGTAGCTAAAATACCAAACTTGGCATTTAAGTTTAGTCTCTTCCAGGGATGCGACACGAAGGTTTTGAGAAAAATCCTCCCACCCCAAACTATCCTTTACATGGAACTTTTTTCGAAAATTTTGATTTTCTAAAAAATAGCTCTAACGGTTTCGATGAAAATATCGAATATTAAAGATATTTACATGACAAATAAAATGTATATTTTGAATTTTCTGTGAATAGCCTCTGAAGACTACTTTATTCTTGGTCAATTTTACGGAATTTTGCATAAGTGCTAAACTGTAAGAGATGGACAAAAACTTATCACACAACAGATGCAGAGCACCTTAAAACATACAATTTATGTTATATACATTTTTTCGTGGAGTTGATTGTTTTTTTTTAGATATACCTTGTTTTTTTTTAGCTATAAAGACTTTTCTCATACAGGTCTTTGTGAACTAGTGTCCATATAAACAAAGGAACTTCAGTCGCCGAGCAATCAGCTTTTGACTATCACTTTAACCTATGGTACCCCCTTATTTCGCTTCTACTAACAAGGATGCAAGTAATAAGACTATTTCTGCTAATTTTTGCTGCATTAGATGAACGAAATAGAATAATTTGTTGCAGTGATATAGAGAAAGTCATGTGAATGGAACACATCAGATTTTTTGAAATATATTTTGTTATTGATTTCAGTTTTAAAATAATACTTTTCTATTACGGGAACTTTTCATCTCCTGGCCTCGCGGTATAGCAACCACATTTTAAAACATTTGCCTGTCGATTTAGTCTAGTGTATTCCCTTGATTCCCTTCTACTTACAGATGAACTAAGCAATAAAACAGTTTCTGCTAATGTTCATCTCGATTTGCGGACATTAGACAGAAGAATAAGCTCATTAACAATAATTTGTTACACAGATGTAGAGAAAGGCATTTGAATGGAGTACATTAGATTTTTATCGACAAATTGGTTGTATTTACATAGACGCAGTGAGAGTCTGGTTCGATGCCCGCCGTGTATCTATATTTTAATTATAGCTGTGCGATGCATCTCAACATGAGTAATCCGCTGAGGGGGTTTTCTGATCAATAACGACCACACTGCGGTCTGCTACATCCGTGACGACATCGTGTTCCTGGGCATTAACATTCTTCTTGTACGAGCATTTGCACAATGTATTAACGACGACAAGGCACCACCGAACGGTGACGGAAAGTTCGGACACAGTGTGACAATACCACAGGCTTTTCATATAGGCATATTCATTACCTTCTGTGGCAGTATTTAATTCAACTAAACATTTCTATAGGTGTCTAAAGTGAATACCGGTCCCCGTGGCCTCGCTGCCAAGCGTTGTGCTTTGTGGCACATGGGATCGCGAGTGTTTGTGCTGTGGTAAATGTGTGTCTTTAACTATTACAAAAAGCGCCGGTCCCCATGCCCACATTCGCCTTTTTTTTTATTATTTTTTATTTTAAACAATACCGGAGTCTGGTCAGGACTCCGGCGCTGTATCTCCTATTTACATCTCCCCCTATATGATTATCGGTTTTACTGTTCCTTTGCACTAACATATACACATTGCACAAACATATAACAGCCATGCCCAAGGCGGAACTCGAACCCATGATCCCCTGCCCAAGAAGCACCAAAGCTAGACGCCTTAGCGAGCATGGCCATGGGGACCGGCCCTTGGTGCTTCGTGGCGCAGGGATTCGTGAGTTTTTTGAGTCCTGCCTTGGACATGGGTGTTATATGTTTGTAAAATATGTATATATGTGTGTGTGTATTGGAAGAAAACAGCAAAAGGATAATCAAACCGAAAATAAAGTAATGTAGGAAAATGCAATAAGAGGAAAAAGGATAAACAGCGCCGGAGTCCCGACCATACTCCTTAGCTGTATTGAAAAAAGTGAAGTATCTGTGAAATTAGAAAAAAAGTCAAATAGTTTTCCTTTCTCTACACGTGCTATGGAAAAAGCATTGCATTGCACCCAATAATGATACCGAGATTGTATCGGAAATACATGTTTGAGTACCCCCTGAATACAAAAAAAAAAATCTTAGAAAAATGTCCGGTGTGTGTGTATCTTAGCAGCATAGTTCAAAAACGAAAAGGCCGTTAAATACCAAACTTGATATTTAAGTTCAGCATCTTCCAAAGATGTGACATGAATATTTTCAAGAAAATTCCCCCAACCCCAACTATCGTTTACATGGAAAAAATTTGGAAAATGTTGATTTTCTGAAAAATGGCATTAGTGGTTTTGATTAAAATATCGTATATTAAAGATATGTATATGATAAATAGAATTTATATCACTCATTTTCTGGGATATCCTCTGAAGCCATCTTTATTCTAGATGATTTTTTTTTTAAATTTTCTGTAACTAGTAAACCGTAAGAGATAGACTTTACACAAAAATGTAGATCTCGCTAAACACATAATTTATGTCATATACATTTTTTCGTAAATTTGGCCGTGTTCAAGATATTCCTTGTTTTTGATTTCAGAAAAACACTTAAACTTTTCTCCTTCGCGAAGTCGTATCTCCTGGCCACGCAAAAAAATGGACTTCAATTCCATAGCAACCATGTTTTAAAATATTAGATTGTCGGTTTAGTCTACAGTATTGCTTAATTTTGCTTCTGCTTTTAAGAAATTAAGAAATAAGACCGTTTCTGCTAATGTTTAACTCATTAGAATAAAGTAGATAGATTAATTAAAAAACAATTTATTACAGAGATGTAGAGAAAGTCATGCGAATGGCACACTCAGATTTTTAAAAATATTTTGCTTCATAACAAAATGATAAGTTCTAATCTTTAGGAAAAAATATCGGTTTTTCCACTTGGCGATATATAACTCCAATTAACTGAAGCTAAAAATCGGTAGCTACATGTTTATTAATAGACACTCCTAACTTAAAACTTCATTTTCTCGCAAACATGTTCCCAACACTTTACTATACTCAAAATGTTCCTCACGATATAGTCTTTCACTGATTTTGTTTAAAATGTCTTTTTACCTCTCAAAAACATTAAAAAAATGATTATATTACTTTTTACTTTCTCAACACGTACTATGTACATGGTGTATAGAGATGGTATTGCACTCCACCCAAAAATTTGATGCCAAAATTTCACCGGAAGTATATGTTTTAGGATCCCCTGTATCCAAAAAAAAAAAAAAAAACATTTTCAGAAAAAGTTCCGTTTCAGTGTGTCCGTGTACCTGTGAACACGATAAATCAAAAACGAAACGTCGGTAAAATACCAAACTTGGTATTTAAGTTTAGTATCTTCTAGGGATGCGACACAAAGATTTAAGAAAAATCCTCCACCCCAACTACCCTTTACATGGAACTTTTTTCGAAAATTTTCATTTTCTCAAAAATGGCTCTAACGAATTTGATTAAAATATTGTATACTAAAGATATTTACTTGGCAAATAAAGTATATATCTTGAATTTTCTGAGGATAGTCTGTGAAGACTGCTTTATTCTGAATGAATTTTACGGAATTTTACATTACTGCTAAACCGTAAGAGAAGCACAGAAACTTACAGCACAAAAAATGTAGAGCACCTTAAAACACACAGTTTATCTTAGTTGATCGTTTTTAGATATTCTTTGTTTTTGGTTTCAGCTTTAAAGAACTTATACTTTCCTCATACAAGAATTGATCAATTCCTGTCCATACAAGCAAATAGCAACCAGCTTTTGTCTATCACTTTAACCTGTGTTACTCCCTTATTTCGCTTCTACTTACAAGGAAGCAAGTAATAAGACTATTTCTGCTAATTTGTTCTCGATTAGCATGAAGTAAATAAAAACATAAGATTTTTAACAATAATTTATCGCAGTATTGTAGAGAAAGTAATGTGAATGAAACACATCAGATTTTCTTTCACCGGAAATACACGTTTTAAGGTATTGAGTTGATCAAGTATTCCTTGTTATTGCTTTCAATTTTAAATACTTAAACTTTTCTCATCCGGGAGTTTGTCAACTTCTGGCAATGTAAAGAAACCGGATTTCAACCACATGACAACCATTTTAGAATATGTAGTCCCTTATTTCACTCTGCTTATAAGGAACTAAGTAATAAGACCTTTTCTGCTAATGTATTTCGATTAGCATATAATAGACGCATAAGCGTTTTAACAATAATTTGTTAAAGAGATATAGAGAAGGTCACGTGAGTGGAAGATTGTTTAAAATGGTAAATTGCCATTCATTTATGCTCTCGATTATAAAGAGAGCATGTGAATCTGAAATACATTAGCAGAAAAGGTCTTATTACTTAGTTCCTTATAAGCAGAGCGAAATAAGGGACTACATATTCTAAAATGGTTGTCATGTGGTTGAAATCCGGCTTCTTTACATTGCTAGGAGTTGACAAATTTCTTGATGAGAAAAGTTTTTAAGTATTTTAAAATTGAAATCAATAACAAGGGATACATGATCAACTCAATACCCTAAAACGTGTATTTTCTGTGAAAGAAAATTTGATTGATGCTTCTTGTACTTTCCACGGGATTTTTAAATGTGAATATTTTATAGAAGGGTGAGCTGAGAAATTCCTTGTTGATGGTCTTGGTTCACACCCAGTCGTTAAGCCAGTTGTGCCCCGGGCTGTATCCTGGAGTCAGCTATCACCTGTTATCTACACTATGATGGCAACAGACACTGCTCTATGTTTGCACATCTCATGGGTTAACAAATTACTGCACCTCCGTGAAGCTTGTGACAGGAACGATGACAAGGGCCTGTTACGGTTCTACAGGAGTGAACAAGGGACATTCATCGAGATTACATCATTCTGTCTTAAGGGGACATTAAAATACCTACCCCGTCAGGGCTAAATCATGGTATATTAGCTCTCAGAAACTACTTCAGATATGAGACTGAAACGTTTAGAGGATGTAGATTTATGCCTTCTCACTCCGAGTGGTTCAGCTGGTTAGGGTGCTGATCTTCTTGTTCCAGGTCTGTTTAAAAAGCACAGACACATGTCAGGAAATATACTGCCATGTAAAATAACTCCTGCGGTACAAAATTCCGTCATACCGGCAGCACTGATATGTCCCTGGGAATTGACAGCGTCGTAAAAATATGAACAGTTTTTTCTAAGTTTAGTGATATACATTTATTATCTGATGATGTGCTCTTTTAAGGTAAATTGGATATTTTTCTTAATTATATAGCTTATTATTAACATGTATATACAATAAATCTTTACTTACTCTACAACATAGTTACGTAAGTAGAGCATGTACTGCACTCTACCCACAAAGTCTATGAAGATATTTCACGAAAACATATAGTTTGGGGCCCTCTGAATAAAGCATCTTTGGAAAGTCAATCTTGGGCAGGTGTTGTTAGATTTGTCTGTGAACAGCATTGTTCAAACAAAAAAATCTGATGTGCACCATTCACATGACTTTCTCTACATCTCTGCAGCAAATTGTTCTTAAAAAGCTTATACTTCTATTTACTTCATGCTAATCTGAAAAAATTAAAAGAAGTAATCTTATTACCTGCTTCCTTGTAAGTAGAAGCGAAATAAGACAGTACCATAGTTTAAAGTGATAGTCAAACGCTTGTTGCTATGTCACTGAAGTTTATTTGTTTGTATGGACAGCAGTTGACAAAGTCCTGAATGAGAAAAGTATGTTTCTCAAAGCAGAAACCAAATGTCTCAAAAACGATGCACTCCACGAAAAACATGTATATAACATAAATTGTGTCTTTTATCGTGCTATTAAATTTTTGTCCATCTCTTACGGTTCAGCAGTTATTAAAACTTCCGTAAATTTATCCAGAATAATGTACTCTTCAGAGGCTATTCCCAGAAAATTCAAGATATACGTTTTATTTGTCAGGTAAATATTTGTAATATAGTACATTTTAATCAAAATCGTTAGATCCATTTTTGAGAAAACCAAAATGTTCGAAAAAAGTTCCATGTAAAGGGTAGTTGGGTGTGGGGGTATTTTCTTGAAAGTCTTCCTCTCGCATCCTTGGAAGATACCAAACTTAAATTCCAAGTTTGGGCTTTAACGGTCTTCTCGTTTTTGAGCTATGCTATCCACAGACACACACACACACACACACACACACACACACACACACAGATAGACACACACATGGACATTTTTCTAAAAATGATTTTTTTGGGTTCATGAGGTCTCAAAACATGTATTTACGGTGAAATCTCGGTATCGAATTGTTGGGTGCATTACAATACCTTCTCTATACACTATGCTCTTAGCACGTATAGAGAAAGTTGAAATCAGATCCTGAGTTTAAAAGAGATTTGTAATAAAGATTTAAAGACCCTATCGACCACCATATGATCGTCGGCAAGTATATAGGAAATTCGGGGATGAAAGAAACATGTTTAGTATTATCGCTGCCACGCCGCACCGAGTTCATTTGCTGATACTTCCAACCCTGAAAGAAGTAAACGGAATGTAGGATGAATAAAGTGACAATGGAAACGACATGGAAGGACAGGAAATTCGGGGAATTAAAGAAACATGCCCAGCATTCGCCTGACGACCCAGAGAAACCTCAGAAAAAATTCATGGGACAGGTTGACTGACTATGGGAAGCGAACTCGGACATCTAGAATGCGGGCCACAGACGAAATCGCCTGAGTCATCCCTCTTGGTTTGTTATAGAATAAGTATAAAAAGCTATGTGAATGAACACATCAGATTTTCGGAGATTTGGTGCTTTGAATGCACCAGTAATCCAAACACAGAGTTTGAGAACTCTTAGGTGATCTTTGTTGCTAGTCTATGAGTGTAGACAGCGTTATACCCACATCAACTGTTTTTTTGGATGTGTTTGAATTGTATATTCCCGGAGTGGTGTTTTTGCATGCACGAGCGCCTCGTAAGCGGATTATGTATCAGGCTGGTGGGTTGGGGTGTAGCGATAGATAGCCAGCTCGTATAACGAATTGGATCCCGGCCAAAAAACGGCAGCGTTTTGTTTGTTACAAGTACCGGGCCGTGGTTCAAGCCCCAGTGCTCTCAGTAAAGAATTACAAACCGTGATGCTTCATGTTGACGAGCTCCTGAAAAAGAAAATACAGATCTAAAAATACTCTTTATGTTTCAAGTTCCATTAGCTTACCTGCGATCTACAAAAATAAAATCACCTTTTGGGTATTTCGAGCAATATCTTGTTTTAGTTACATTCGAAAAGTATTTAAGCTCACGTATAGTTAAGTGATGTACTGTATTCAAATCGTATTCCACCATAAATGCGTGTTTTGAGGTCTCTGAAGTCAGTTAATTAATTTTTACTTTCTCTATACGGACTATTTACATAGTGTATAGAGAATGTATTGCACTCTACCCAAAAATTCGATACCGAGATTTCACGGGAAATATACATTTTAGGATCCCCTGCATCCAAAAAAGTAATTTCAGAAAAAGGTCCGTGTGTGTCTCCGTGTGTCTGTGAACACGATAATTCAAAAACGATAAGTCGGTAAAGTACCAAACTTGGTATTTAAGTTTAGTGGCTTCCAGGAATGCGACACGAAGATATTGAGAAAAATCCCCCCACACCAAACTACCCTTTACGTGGAACTTTTTTTCGAAAATGTTGATTTTCTAAAAAGTGGCTCTAACGATTTTGATTAAAATATCATATATTAAGGATATTTACCTGGCAAATAAAATGCATATTTTGAATTTTCTGGGAATAGCCTCTGAAGACTACTTTATTCTGGGTCTATTTTACGGAATTTTGCATGACTGCTAAACCGTAAGAGATGGACAAAAACTTACCACATAACAAATGTAGAGTACTTTAAAACACACAATTTATGTTACATATATTTTTTCGTGTAGTTGATTGTTTTTGAGATATTCCCTGTTTTTGGTTTCAACTATAAAAAACACTTTTCTCGTACAGGACTTTGTGAACTCGTGTCCATACAAACAAAGGAACTTCAGTCACATAGCATCCAGCTTTTGACCATCACTTTAATTATGGTACTCCCTTATTTCGCTTCTACTTACAAGGAAGCAAGTAATAAGACCATTAAGAAGTAAATAGAAGCATAAGCTTTTTAAAAATAATTTATTGCAGAGTTGTAGAGGAAGTCAAGTGAATGGAACACATCAGATTGCTCCACCTGTGCAAGATTTGGCAAGGCAGCTAGTGTGTCAAAAATGTCCAAGAAAGAGCTCTCTTTGTTTTGTGTAAGGTGATGTATTATATTCCTCTGTTGGTGTCATGTGACCTCTTTTAAGTATGGCTTCACTCGACCCTGACGAGCTAAATGGAAGTAAACGGTTGTTTGGAACACAAGGTCTGCAATCCTCTTAGAAACACGAAGCCCTACAGATAATGCTGGTATTTCTTCACCTTTAGAATCCTAGCTTATTACTGGCATTTCTCTTTTGCCTTCTCTCAACTTCTTGCAGCTATTATTAAGGACACAGCATTGGATATTCATGAAATCAGAAACATTATTATTTACTACGTTTAACTTGTCTATTACTACATAGTACATAGTTTTGATACCGAGATTTCACTGGAAAAACACATTTTAGGGTCCCTTGTACCCCATTTTACTTTCTCTATATATTTTATAAACGCCCGATTTTACTATCATGGCACCGCAGGCGATGACACTGGTAATACATGCAGTGAATATGGAGCACCGGTGCAATGTAATGGCGGGGGAAACTGGCGGCGTTTTGTCCACCACAAATCTCACATGCGGTCGCTTGGGATCGAACCCAGACCATGTAGGTGAGAGGCGAGTGATCTAACCACTTGACCACGGCACCGAAATTTTCTCTACATGTACTATGCATATAGTGTTTAGGGAAGGCTTTACATTGCACTTAACATTCGATACCAAGATTCCAAGATTTCACCGAAAGTACATTTTTGGAACAACCTGAAAAAAAAAACATTTTTAGGAAAATATCCGGGTATCTGTCTATCTATGTGTGTGTGTCTGTGGATAGTATAGCTCAAAATCGAAAAGACCGTTAAATACCAGACTTGGTATTTATGTTTGGTTTCTTCCAAGGATGTGACACGAAGATTTTCAAGAAAATCCCCCACCCCAACTACACTTTACGTGGAACTGTTTTCTAATATTTTGATTTTCTCAAAAATAGCTCTAACGATTTTAATTAAAATATCGCAAATTAAAGTATGTTACCTAAAAAAATATGTATATCTTGAATTTTCTGGGAATAGCCTCTGAAGACTACTTTGTTCTAGATGAATTTTACGGAATTTTGCATAACTGATAAACAGTAAAAAAATGGACAAAAACTTAATACACAAAATTATACAGTACGTTAAAACACACGATGTATGTAACATACACTTTTTTTGTGGAGTTGATCGTTTTTTAGCTCTTTCTTGTTATTGGTTTCAGCTTTGAAAAATTATACCTTTCTCTTGCAGGAATTTGTCAACTCCTGTCCATACAAACAATGGAACTTCATTCAGTCTATAACTTAACCTATGGCACTTCCTTATTTAGCTTCTACTTACAAGGAAGCAAGTAATAAGACTATTCCTGGTAATTTTTTCTCGATTAGCATGAAGTAAATAGAAGAATAAGTTTTTTTGACAAAATTTGTTGCAGAC
The DNA here is from genome assembly GCA_030762935.1 of Hymenopus coronatus. NCBI lineage: Eukaryota > Metazoa > Arthropoda > Insecta > Mantodea > Hymenopodidae > Hymenopus > Hymenopus coronatus. The sequence continues at coordinate 43,060,664 of CM060883.1, forward strand.
ATGTAGAGAAAGTCATGTGAATGGAACACATCAGAGTTTTTTATTTAGGGAACACAAAACGTGTAATTTCAGTGAAACCTTGGTATGGAATTTTCAGCGGAATACATTACCATCTCTACCTATGTGCATGGATGGTAGAGAAATTAAATAGTTGATAAAAATGAAGTGTATTCTATCGCACAATTTCAAATAATCCAGTAAGTGTTTTAAACCTGGGAAGGAATAAGCAGTTACTTTGATAGTTGTGAGGTTTGTAGTCATCCCCCATACCACCTGAAACAGCACTCGAGAGTAATGCAGTATTTGTTTTGCTTGCGTCACGCCATGCCATCTACAGGCAGCAAGTCTGTAATTACCATGCACATGTTACGTCAGATTTACATATAGATACCTCAACAGATGGAAAATGTTTTTAAATCCGAGTGCCGTACACGATAATGTTTTCTCACTGGTTTAAGTGAGTAGTAACTTTAGCGTCACGCACTGGACGGGCGGGGTTCGGTGTGAACATTACATATGCCTTTTCCACTGTCACAATTGCTTTTGCGGTTCATTGCTTTTTTAACAGTAATCATTTAATTTCGCACCAAATTAACACCATGCAGTTTCAACACGATATTTTGTGTTTCTGATGCTTTTTCTATTCTTCTTCTGTTTTTACTTTCTCTATGCATACTATGTACATAGTGTATAGAGAAGGTATCGTATTTCACCAAAAATTTGATCCAAAAATTTGATCCATAAATTTCACCGGAAATATCTACTTTGAGGCCGCCTGAATCCAAAAAAAAATCTAATGTGTTCTATTGACATGACTTTCTTTACATCTCTGTAGCAAATTATTGTTAATACGCTTATTCTTCTATCTATTTCATGCTAATCTAGATAAACACTAGCAGAAACGATCTTATCACTTACTTCCTTATACGTAGAAGGGAAATAAGGGAATACACTAGGCGAAACCGACAGTCAAATGTTTTAAAATGTGGTTGCTATGGGTTTGAAATCCGTTTCTCTGCGTGACCAACGGTTCACAAGTTCTTCTATGAGGAAAGTATAAGTATTTAAAACTGAAACCAATAAGAAGTAACTCTTAAAACGACAAATTCAGGAAAAAACATATATAACATAAATTGTGGTTTTAATAAGCTCTACAATTTTTGTTAAGCAAGTTTTTTTATCAGTTATACAAATTCAGCAAAATCCATCTTGACAGCACAGCTCAAAAATTTCCGTTAAACACCAAACTTGGTATTTAAGTTCAATATCTTCCAAGGATGTGACACTAAGATTTTCTGGTATATCTCCCCACCCCCAACTACTCTTTACCTGGAAAACTTTTCAAAAACATTGATTTCTCAAAAATGGCTCAATAATTTTGATTAAAATCTCTTATTTTTAAGATATTTACATGGCAAATAAAATGCATATATTTAATCTTATAAAAATAGTCTCTGAAGACATCTTTATTCTGGATGTATTTTGCGGAATTCTGCACAATTGGTAAACCGTAAGAGATAGACAAAAACATAAAAGAAAATGTAAACCTGGTTAAAACACACAATTTATGTTATATACTTTTTCGTGGGGTTGACCGTTTTTGAGATATTCCTTTCAGCTTTAAAATACTTATACTCTTCTCATATGACTATTGCCTTAGTCAATGGTGCTCCCTTATTTCCCTCCTACTTAAATGGGAAAAAGTAATAAGACAATTTCTGCTAATTTTTTTTTTTCGATTAGCATGAAGAAAATGGAAGAATAAGCTTTTAACAATAATTTTTAGCAGAAATTAAGAAAAAGTCATGAGAATAGGAACACGTCAGATTTTCTTATGTGTCTGCCTATTCTTCTAGTTTTAATTTCACTACACGTCTATCTATGTACATAGTGCATAGAGAAGGTATTGTATTGCTCCCAAAATTACGATACGGAAAATTCACCGGAAATATCTATTTTGAGACCGTGTGTGTATGTGTGTCTGAGAACAGCATAGCTCAAAAACGAGAGTGCCGTTAACTTGGTATCTAAGTTCAGTATCTTCCAAGGAGGCGACATGAAGATTTACAAGTAAACTCAAGTACCCTTTACATTTCTAAAATGTTGATTTTCTCCAAAATGTCACTATCGGTTTTGACTAAAATAGTTTATATTTAAGGTATTTACATGGTAAATTATTGATGATTTTTTTTAATTTTGCTTAACTAGTAAACCGTAAGAGATAAACAAAAACTCACTGCACGAAAAATGTACATCACGTCAAAACACACAATTTATATCCTTTACGTTTTTGTTGTGGAGGTAACCATTTTGGAGATATTGCTTGTTATTGGTTTCAATTGTGAAGTTCTTAAACTTTCCTCAGAGAGGAAGTGTCCGTTTTTCTTTCGTTCTACACCTGATCAAGCAAAGAAGCAATTTGCAATGACAGTCACATAACGATTGCTTTTAAAACATTTGCCTATCACTTTAGCCTAGTGTATTACCTTAGTTCCCTTTTACGTATAAGAATTAAGTAATAAGAACATTCTGCTAGTGTTTATTTGGATTAGTATTGTGTAGAAAGAAGAATAATCTTTTGTAGGAGGCTTCTAGAGCAGCTAGAGAAAGTGAGTGTAACATATGGTTTTTTAGAAAAATTCCCGTGTATGTGTGTGTGTCTGTCTGTCTATCTGTCTGTCTGTGGGCAGCAAAGCTTAAAACGAAAAGTCCATTAAAAACCGAACTTGGTATTTAAATGCGACACGAATATGTTCAAGAAAATCTACCCACCCCAACTACCCTTTACATGGAACTTTTTTCGAAATTTTGATTTTCTCAAAAACGGCTCTAACGATTTTGATTAAAACATCGTATATTAAAGATATTTACCTAACAAATAAAATGAATATCATGAATTTTCTGGGAATAGCCTCTGAAGACTACTTTAATCTGAATGAATTTTACGGAAGTTTGCATAACTGCTAAACCGTAAGGGATGGACAAAAACTTACCACACAGAAAATGTAGAGCACATTAAAACGCAAATTTATGTTATATATATTCTTTTCGCGAAGTTGATCGTTTTTGAGATATTCATTTTTTTTTCCAGCTTTTGACTGTTACTTTAACCTATGGTACTCCCTTAGTTCGCATCTACTTTCTGCTAATTTTTTCTCCATTGCAAGGAAGTAAAGAGAAGCATAAGTATTTTAATATCTTTTTGCAGAGATGTAGAGAAAGTCATGGAAAACATCAGATTTTTTTTGACACAGATGACCCTAAAATTTGTATTTTAGGTGTAACTTCGGTATAAAATGTTTGGATATAGTGCAATATCTCTACCTATGCACTGTGTACTGAGTAGAGAGTATAAAAATGATTCTTTCTATTGGGTTCATGGAATCTTAAAACATGTGTTCACCGTGAAATATCAATATGAAATGTTTGGGTGAAATGCTATCCTTCCTTTACTTGCTATAAAAACAACAAAGCAATTAAGTGATATTAATCGCACTTGTATTTGTGACCTTTTCGCTGGTTCCGTAGCTCTGTCGATAAAATACTTGCTGCTGTGCGAGGGTCTCATGTTCGGTTCCCCGAATGGGGAGTGAGGATTTTCCTCTTATTTCCCAGCCTCCTCAAAGTATGCAAGTATGAATGTAAGTTTGTGTTAAAGATATTTACAAGAAAGCCCCAACAGTAAACAAGTGAACATCATCATTGCTATGAGCAAATGTTCTAAAGGAGAACCATCCGATATGACCTAGATGTTAAATACGGCATACAAATGGAACAAAGTACACGTCGCTACAACCCGCAAGAGAGATGGCAGCATTTCCCAGACCGAAACCTCTGCCAGGTCTTTAGTTTCAGAACAACATCGAAAAGCAGCAAAGTAGAAAATTAAACAGATATCGTAGTCAATAGTTTGTGTTACTTTTACATGCTATGCCTTTCTACACAGTAGCAAAGTAATGAAAGAATGAAGAAGAAAAGCAGAAAGAGAGAGAAAGGGACTTTATTTGATGGCGGGATTCTGCGAATCCTTAGGGATTCTTTTGGAAAATCTCGCGGAAGAAAACATATTAAAGTTGACAAAGAGGTTCTGCCGCCAAGGAGATTCACTTTGTGCTAAGATACGTACGTGAGACGTCTTTGTCAAGATGCGGTTTATTATTGAGAGCTTTTGGAGCATATCTTTCTCATATCGTTGACAAAAGAAACTCTCCGGATTCGTTACCATAGAAACAACGTCCAACGTGGCCTGGAACCCATCAACAGCCACTGGACAAAGGCTTTTTGCTTCCATTTGGTAAAAAGCCTTGCATAGGTCATTCCTTTACATGCATTTAATTAATTTTGTACTAGAGACACAAAATACTTTTCAATTATAGCTTTTTGGTTCAATGTCTGTGCATATTGTCATGAATTCCATGCGTTCATTACTGGTAAGGTAGCCTACTTGTGTGGAACTTGCAAAACCGCGTTTTACCTCGCATTAGAAACGCACTCACCAGCTTATTTGCCCACTCACAGACTGGCTGAGCCACTCGTGAGAACGCCCGATTTTATAGCAGCACGTATATATCCCTTAGAATTTCACAACGTATTAGAAGAAACATTTTCAGAACATGTACATTATGCTGCGGAGAGCGCTACTTATCTCAATTTATCTCTTACCACTGGCGTGTAACTGTGTCACAATCTTTCAATTATTATGATTTTAGTATAGACATAGATATTATTACAAATCGTAGAGATATGTTTAACAACATCAAAAATAAACCTTCGGGGGTACTGCTGAAAATCTTTGCCTTGAACATCAAAATAAAAAGTACCAGTGAAAATATGTGATTGGAGTGTCCATTATGACTTTAAGTTTATGTACAATTTACATAGTAGCTAGAGGTTTCAACAGAAATATATGTTTTGCGGTCTCCTGAGACCTAAAGGACCGTAACATACAAAGTTTGGTATTTAAGATCAGTATATTCCAAGGATGCTACACCAAGATTTTCAAGAAAATATCCCACCCCAATTATCCTTCACATGAATTTTTTAATTTTTTTTGTCAAAAATGGCTCCAACGATTTTAGTTAAAGTACCATATATTAAAGATGTTTACATCACACGTGAAATGTATTTCTTGAATTTTTACTATCTCCATACGCACTATGTACATAGTGTATAGAGAAAGTATTGCACTCCACCAAAAATTCGATACCGAGATTTCACCGGAAATATATGTTTTAGGGTCCCCAATATCCAAAAAAAAGCATTTTCACAAAAAGGTCCGTGTGTGTGTGTGTGTGTGTGTGTGTGTGTGTGTGTGTGTGTCCGTGTATTCATGTGTCCGTGTGTCTGTGAACACGATAACTCAAAAACGAAAAGTCGGTAAAATACCAAACTTGGTATTTAAGTTTAGTATCTTCCAGGGATGCGACACGAAGATTTTGAGAAAAATACCCCCACCCCCAACTACCCTTTACATGGAACTTTTTTCGAAAATTTTGATTTTCTCAAAAATGGCACTAACGATTTTGATTAAAATTTCGCATATTAAACATATTTACCTGAGAAATAAACTGTATATCTTGAATTTTCTGGGAATAGCCTCTGAAGAGTAGTTTATTCTGGATGAATTTTACTAAATTTTGAATAACTGCTATACCATAAGAGATAGACAGAAACTTACTACACAAAAAATGTAGTGCACATTAAAACACACAATTTATGTTATATACATTTTTTCGTGGATTTCGTCGTTTTTGTGACGTTCCTTATTTTTGGTTTCTGCTATGAAAAACGTATACTTTTCTCATACAGGAACTTGTCAACTCCTATCCATATAGACAAAGGAACTTCATTGACATAGCAACCAGCTTTTGACTATCAGTTTAACCTACAGTTGTTCCTTATTTCGCTCCTACTGACAAGGAAGCGAGTAAATAGACTATTTCTGCTGTTTTTTTCTGATTAGCGTAAAGTAAATTGAAATATAAGCTTTTTAGGAATTATTTGTTGCAGGGATATGTAGAAAGACATGTGAGTGGTACACATCAGATTTTTTGGAAATAGCTTCTGAAGATTTATTCATTGAATGAATGTTGCTGAAATTTGCATAACAGGTAAATCGTAAGAACTAGATAAAAGCTTACTACACAAAACATATGAACCACATTAAGACACACTATTTATGTCGTACACATTTATTTTTGTAAAGGTGACCGTTTATGACGTATTCAGTGTTGTTGGTTTTAATTTTAACCTTCTTAAACCTAGCTCAAACGGTAGGTCATGCTTCTCTCTTTTGTTGGCAAGCAAAGCCCAGAATTTCAATTGTTTAACATAACGACCGGCTTTTAAGGGAATTGACTATCTCTTTAGCCTAATGCGTTCCCTTATTTCGCTTCAACTTACAAGGAAGCAAGTTGTAAAATCAATTCTGCTAATGTTTATCTCGATTAGTATGATGTAGATGAAGGAATAATCTTTTGAAAGGAAAACTAGTTTGCGGAAAGCTAAAGGAAGCCATATGAATGGAACACATCAGATTTTTAAGTCTGATTCAACTTCCCACACGATATTACAGAATATATTTAAGCAGAGACCGCAAAAATTATGACAGTTTGTCACGCAATTTAATTAATTATAATCTTTTCTTTAATTATATATATTTATAAATGCTACTATTCTGGACACAATACTTATATGCTAAGTGTATTTTTACGTTCTCTATACGTACTATGTACATAGTGTATAGAGAAGGTATTGTACTCCACCAAAAAATTCGACACCGAGATTTCACCGGAAATATATGTTTTACGGTTCCCTGTAGCCAAAAATAAATATTTTCACAAAAAGGTCCGTGTGTTTATGTGTGTGTCCGTGTGTCCGTGAACTCAAAAACGAAAAGTCAGTAAAATACCAAACTTGGTATTTAAGTTTAATATCTTCCAGGGATACTACACGAAGATTTTGAGAAAAATCTCCCCACCCCAAACTACCCTTTACATGGAACTTTTTTCGAAAATTTTGATTTTCTAAAAAATGTCTCTAACGATTTTGATTAAAATATCGTATATTAAAGATATTTACTTGGCAAATAAAATGTATATTTTGAATTTTCTGGGAATAGCCTCTGAAGACTACTTTATTCTGGGTCAATTTTACGGAATTTTGCATAACTGCTAAACCGTAAGAGATGGACAAAACTTACCACACAGCAAATGTAGAGCACTCTAAAACACACAATTTATGTTATATAAAATTTTTTTTTAGTGGAGTTGATTGTTTTTGAGATATTCCTTGTTTTTGGATTCAGCTATAAAAAGCATACTTTTCTCATACAGGACTTGTGAACTCGTGTCCATACAAATAAAGGAACATCAGTCACATAGCAACCAACTTTTGGCTTTCACTTTAACCTATGTTACTCCCTTATTTCGCTTTTACTTACAAGGAAGCAAGTAATAAGACTATTTATGCTAATTTTTTCTCGATTAGCAGGAAGTAAATAGAAGCATAAGCTTTTTAACAATAATGTATTGCAGAGTTGTAGAGAAAGTCATGTGAATGGAACACATCAGATTTTTAAACATTATAGTGCATCTGCCTTTTCGCAATTCTCCACAAAATAACTTAAAAACTCCTGCACACTTTTAAGTACAGCAGAAAATTTTAGCCTGTGTTTACTTTCTCTACAGGTACTGTCTACATAGTGTATACAGAAGATAATTGTATTGCACCCAAAAATTACCATATGTTTGTCGGTCCGTCTATGTCTGTGTATGTGTCTTTGAGCAGCACAATTCAAAAATGAAAGTTTGTTAAATACCAAACCCGGTATTTAAGTTCAGGATCTTCCAAGGCTGCGACAGGACGATTTTAAAAAAATCCCCCACCCCAACATCGAATATTTGTCGAAAATTTTGCCTTTCTCAAAAATGCCTTGATTACAATACTGAATATTAAAGATATTTACAAGACGAATAAAGTATATTTCTTGAATTTTCTGGGAATAGCCTCTGAAACATCTTTATTCTGGTTGAACCTTGCGGAATTTTATATAACTGGTAAACCGTAGCAGACAGACAAAGACGTAGAGCTTGTTAAAATACACATTTTATGCTATATACATTTTTTTCTTGGAGTTGACCTTTTTAGATATTCCTTGTTATTGGTTTCAGTTTTAAAATACCTATACTTTTCTCATACGGAAATTTGTCATCTCCTGGCCATACAAAGGAATTTAAATTACATAGCACCCTGCTTTAAAAACATCTGACTAACATTTTAGCCTATGGTATTCCCTTATTTGCCTTCTTACAGGAAGCAAGTAATAATACCATTTCTATTATTTTTTTCTCAATTAGCATGAAGTAAATAGAAGAATAAATTTTTTAACAAAAATAGTTACAGAGATATATAAAAAGTCAAGTGAATGAATCACATCAGATTTTTAGAAGTAGTTTTTGGCTCTACAGATTGGAACTGTTGTTAAATACTGCAGCTTCTGGTGTTTAAACTATGCTTTTTCATTTGTAAGTATGTGTGAGTTGGTTTTATCCAGTTTTCCTTTGAATATATTTTTCTTTGAATGACATTTTCCGGTATAAGCGATCCGTTTTCTCAAAAAATATTGGAGTAACTGTGTATTATTTTATGATATCAAAAAGTAGACTTGAAGTGCTGTTGTGGATCTACTTTGATGTTAATGTAAGGTTGGTTTTTACTTTTTCTATCACGTACTGCATACACAATAAGTAATGAAAGTATTGTATTCAAGTATGGTATTCCACCCAAAAATTACTTGTCAAGATTTCACAGAAGTATATATATTTGACGCCCTATAAACCTAAAAATAGCGTTTTACACAAAGTTACACAATGTTCCATGTAAAAGGTAGTTTAGGGTGGGGGTATTTTCCTCAAAATCTTCGTTTCGCATCCCTGGAAGATTCTAAACTCAAATACCAAGTTTGGTATTTTACCGACTTTTCGTTTTTGAGTTATCGTGTTCACAGACATACGGACATAAGGACACACGGACACACACACACACACACACACACACACACACACGGACCTTTTTGTGAAAATGCTTTTTTTGGATATTGGGGACCCTAAAACATATATTTCCGTTGAAATCTCGGTATCGAATTTTTGGTGGAGTGCAATACTTTCTCTATACATTATGTACATAGTGCGTATGGAGAAAGTAAAAATTATTACACAAACATTGTAGATATTCTTAAATACACAATTTAAGTCACATACAATTGCTTTTAGTCAACCGTTTCTGAGACAAAACTTTATATCGGTTTCAATGTTACAATACTTAAACTTTTCTCAACTGGAAAGTGGTTATTTGTTTTTATTTCTCCTGGTCAAGCAAAGAAATTGGCATTTCTAGCCATCATAGAGCAACTGAATTTTAAAATATTTGACTATCGCGTTAGCTTGTAATTGCTTTTAGTCAACCGTTTCTGAGACAAAACTTTATATCGGTTTCAATGTTACAATACTTAAACTTTTCTCAACTGGAAAGTGGTTATTTGTTTTTATTTCTCCTGGTCAAGCAAAGAAATTGGCATTTCTAGCCATCATAGAGCAACTGAATTTTAAAATATTTGACTATCGCGTTAGCTTGTATTTTCTTATTCCTCTTGTAAAAGAGAAAACAGCGCCCGTCTCGGTAGGTTGGGAAATAAGTGTCTGTCCCACATTCACGAGGTTTTGAGTCTCGCTATGTTACCCGAGTATATTGAATAGCTATATGCGTAAGCTTTCACGGCCGGTGTCCATAGCCTTAAAATTTAAAATTTTCGGGATGTTTTGTCGTGGTCTGTAGGTTAAAATATGTTTAGTTAAAATATTTATTTCTAATGTTTCGTTCCTGTCTGTGAATGAGTTAGCGACGTGAGCACTTTACCTCTGAAGATGTCCCTTACAGACAGGGACGAAATGTTAGGAAGAAATATTTAACTAAGCATATTTTAACCTGCAGATCACGGCAAAACAGCCCGAAAATTTTAAATTTTAAAGCTATATTGAATAGCTCCTGGGTCATGAAATCACACTGGGGGTTAGGGCTTTTAATATTCCCTTGAGAAGTACCCTTAAGACTGGGACAAGCTTGTTGTTCACCCAGTTACTCTAAGGACGTGCTGACTACCCTTGCTCGAGTATACAATTACATATCGACCAATTGTAGTTAATCTGTTTGAAGCATGTAAGGGGTTGTGTTGTCAATTAGTTGTGAGATATCAGAGGGTGGTTCTCCCCGCCATTATCGAGTGTTGATAGCCACCCTTGACGCTAATGACCGCGAGATCGAGAGGCGACGAGTCGATACTCAAGAACACTGTTCCAGGGTGACACTCTTGGACACCTTACAGGACTACAGATTTCACTCTCACACTTTACCTACCGCTTAACTAAGGCAGGGGAAGTGCAGCAGCTGAATAAATAATGTACTATTCACTATTTTCCATCCCTGATGTGAGATCCAAACAATACATTTGTGAAGCGTTACCTAAAGAAATGAAAAATTAAAAACAACTAAATTTCTTCACAATGAAATATAGGAGCCCGCCTGCGTAGTGTGGTGGTAGCGCGTCTGTCTCACATTCAAAAGGTCGTGAGTTCGAATCTCGCTTAGAGTGAGTTACCCAGATAAGGTTTTCTTTCGGGGTTTTCCCTTATTCTGAGAAGACGAATGTCGAGTAAGCTTAAGCTCCATGGACCCCGAATTCATTTCAGCATCATTTCACCAATTATATTCATCGTCCGATATGACCAATCAGGTTAAAGACGTTAAACTACAAGAAAAAAAAAAAGGAATTCTATGTAAATTCAAATTAAGCATATCGTTTTAGTTTCTCTAGCATATATGTACAACGTACATAGTAGATAGAGAAAGTACTGTATTCCATACAAAATTCGATTTCGAGATTTCATTGGAAATAAATGTTTTGATACCCATTGAATAACAAAAATATTTTTTAGAAAAATGACACTGTGTGTAGCTGTGGGCAGCATAACTCAAATACGAAAAGTCCGTTAAATACCAAACTTGGTTTTTAAATTTTATATCCCCTTAGAACGCGACACGAATGTTTACAAGACATCCCTCCGCCCCAAACTACCCTTTACATGGATAATTGTTCCAAAAATTGTGATTTTCTGAAAAAAAAAAAAAAAAAAGCTAGCGATTTTATTAAGGTAAGGTATATTAGATATATTTACATAAGAAATAAACCGTGGGTAAGTGAGTAGACCACTTGCCTCCCATCCAGTGGGCCCTGTTTGATCCCAAGCGCCCGCGCGTGGGATTTGTGGTGGACGAAGTGGCGTCTGGGCGAGTTTTCTCCGGGTTCTCCGGTTTCCCCCGCCATCCACTTCCACCAATTGGTCCATCAACACCTTTTCAATAATCAATTTCGCGTACATGACATATCATCCACTTCCTCGTGTTATGCCTTGCAACGGGACGACCCCTCATAACATGTTCTTCATTCTGTGGTTTTGTGCCGTTGGGCTCCCCAGTAAGGCTTCTGACCCCTATAAGTCCTAGGAGGGTGTCAGTCCTAAAAATACGGGGAGGATGAGCCGACTACAAAACGACATATAGTAGATAAAGGAGGTATTTTATTCCGTCCAAAAATTAGGTACAGAGTTTTCGTTGGAAATTAATGTTTTGAGACCCTTTTTCTAGAAAAAAAAACATTAGAAAAAGATAAGTATGTATATCTATGGACAGCATAACTCAAAAATGAAAAGTCCGATAAATGCCAAACTTGGTATTTAACTTTAGAATACAACACGAAGGTTTTCCAGAAAATCCCTCCACCCCAATTTACATTTTACATGAAGAATTTTTCGAAAGTTATGAAAGAAGCTAACGATTTTGATTAAAACATCGTATATTAAGTTATTTGAATAAGAAATACAATATGTATCACGAATTTCCTGGGAATAACTTGTGAAACCCTCTTAATTCTGAATGACTTTTTGCATAACTGGTAAACCTTGAGAAATAATACAAAAATGTACTAACAGGAATGTTGACATCTCCCACAATTTTGTTCTTTACACTTTTGGTAAAACTTTCTGAGATGCTATCGGTTTCATTTTAGAATGCTTATACTTTTCTCAAAAAGGAAGTCTTCCGTGTTTATTTTGTTTTACTACTGGACAAGCAAAGAAGCGAATTTAAATGAAGATTGCAAAGCGACAGCTTTAAAAACATTTAATTATCGCTTTAGCATAGAGCATTCCTTTAAATTGCTTCTACTTGCAAGAAATTAAGTAATACAAATATTCTGCTAGTGCTTATCTACGTTAACATGGTGTAGAAGGTAGAAGTTTCTTTGTAATCAGGTAGCACGCCAGATGTTTAAAACACTGCAGCAGCGATGAATTAATAAATATTAAACTTAAATAAACCAATTTATTTTTAAACATGTACGATGACGTAGATGTGCAATATATTAAATAAATCATCTGTTAAATAACCTATAAATTTTTTAAATAAAAATAAATATTTTATCATTTGCATTACGATTTAAAACGACTATAGAATTTTTCTAACTCAGGTTAAGACCACAGATGTTGGTTTAAATAATTTACTGCATAGTAATCTTGAATGTGATATATGAATGAAATCGCTTTGTGATTTGAAAGATTAAAGTGTTGTAAAATGTTGTAGATAAATGGTATTCCTTTTAATTTACCAGTTCTCTAACGGTCGTGAATGTAATATTACAGAGAAAAAAGTATACAGAAACATTATCCATAGAACCTAATTTATACCATATGCTCATATGGCGTCATTTTCTACTGAAAGAACTTTCTTCTGTGACTAATTTCTATTGTTGTTACTGGACGTAAGTTAACATTCCAACATCTAACCTGGTTGCCATTAGAAACATGTGAAAATATAATTATAACAACTATTGAATGTTATTATGAAATGTCAATATCATGATTCAACTTGATAGTAGCTTTCAGCATTGAATACTCTGGCCATAAACTGCCTGCATACTTAAATCTTCTCTCCCCAGAATAAAATCGCCAATTTAATTATTTTCATTAATATGCACAACATTTTTGTTTAAACATTTTTAAATGTATTGGACACCAATTCGTACCTTTGTTAGAACTTCTCCGGAATTGATGTAGAACATTCCACTTTCCAGACTTCTTCTGTTTCTCTGCCCTCTACCATAACTTTTTCAATAGTAAAATTGTTAAATCGATTCTAATTATGGTACTACAGTTAAAAATGTCTCCACAGACTACAAAACCTGTTTATAAAAAACGAAAAGCTACATAACAACGTCTACAACATGTTTCTTTCTCACATAAGTCATTTGCATCCAACCAATATTGTAATTAATTTATTGGTATATTTTAATTAATATTAATACTCTTCGTGCAAAATTAGTATGCGAAATACGTGTGTTAAGAGTATTGCAGACTCAACTATGAATCGTCTTTTCAAACTTTCCCTAATAGTACACTTCTGACACTTTTATTGCAATATACTATTTCTACTATGTGTTATGTGATAGTAGGAAAAATTTACGCCTGAAAATTTGGGTACCTAAGTAATTATCTACTACAGTGCTAAAAATAACCTATGACAGAAACAGTACAACCAATTATCCGAGTACTTTTAATGGATATCTTTCATAATTTAAACTTCCCGGAGGTCCCGGATTCGATTCACGGCTAGGAATGGAAATTCTTCTCTAACCAGAATCATTCCCTATTCCTACAGGGACTCGAATTATATATGTGAGAGTGAACATTTGTGTGCGCTTGAATGAAAAAATGGTTCAAAATCCAACGGAATCGTTAAAGAAACTACACTTAACCGGTTGTTTCTAAGGCAAAGCCACCGGTATGACCTTAAATGTTAAATAGGGATATATAAATGAAACAATTAAAAATTTAAATTTTTGATAAGAAAATTCATACAAAAATTACAAAAAACCAAGAAAACGGAAAATTATTGGTGCCTTTACTTACTCACGGATCAAGTTCGAATGACATGACTTTCTCTAGCTGTTCTGTATAAAAAAGTTTCTTACAAAGATATTCATTTCTCTAAACCATACTAATCGAAATAAATATTAGCAGATTTGGTCTTATTGCTTATTTCTCTTTAAGTAGAGGGGAAATAAGGAAATGAACTTGGCTAAAGCGATAGGCAGATGTTTTAAAAACCTGCTGTTATATGAAAAAAATAAAATTTGGTTTTCTTTGCTTGCAAGGAGTAAATAAAAAAAGAGATGAAAAGAAAGATTATTTCCCGTTTGAAAAACGTTTAAGTAGCTTAAAACCAAAACCCATAACGGGGAATATCACAGGAACGGTTAACTTCAAAAAATGGATATGACATATATTGTGTGTTTTAACAAGATCTATATTTTTGTATAGTAAGATTTCGTCTATTTCTTACGGTTTACTACAGATACATAAGTGATTCAAAGATCGAATTGGTCTACAGAAGCTAAACCCAGAAAATTCAATATACGCATTTTGTTTGTCACAAAAATAAATTAATTATTGGGTATTTTAATCAAAATCGTTAAACCTATTTTTGAAAAAAACATTTAAAACATCGAAAAATATTGCATATATAGGATAGTAGAATGGGGGATTTTCCTGAACATTTTAATGGGGTATTATTTGAAGATACTGAACTTAAATGTCAAGTTTTAATTTTAACCAGCATTTTGTTTTTGAGTTACACTGCCCACAAACACACATTCATATGGATTTTTTCTAAAGATTTTTTTTTATTTGGAGGACAGTAAAATATGTATTTTCTGTGACATCGTGATGTCCAAATTTTGGGTGGGATACAATATCTTCTCTATTCACTATGTATATTGCACATAGGTGCTAGAGAAAGTAAAAACTTATATTTTAAGTACACAAAAACCTAAAATTCAGATGTCTTCCGCTCTAATGACTTACTCTAGTTATTTTGCAATAAGCTATTCTTAAAAAGGCTGACTCCTCTCTCCTGCATATTAGTTAAAATAAACAGATCAAAAATGGCCGTATTATTTACTTTCTTATAATAGAACAGAAATAGGGTATATCGTTAAAGCGATATTCAAATTTTTTAAAAGCTGTTGCTATGTAATTGAAATTCGTTTCTTTGCATGGCCAGAAGTTGAAAAATTTCCCAATTAGAGAATCTTAATTATTTTCAAATTAAAGCCAATACTAGGTAATATCTCGGATTCTATTCCCATAAAATTCAACATATACATTTTTTTACATATATCTTTCATATACGGTCATTTAATTAAAATCGTTAGAGACATTTTTAAGAAATCAAAATTTTAGAGATTTTGCCCATATAAATGGTAGTTTGAGGTTAGGGATTTCCCTCGAAATCTTTGAGTCGTATTCTTGGAAGATACTTCCCTTAAATAAATACCTAGTTCGGTATTTTAACAGCCTCTTTTCGTTTTTGAGTTATGTTCAAAGACACACGTACCCACACACATGGCACACATCCTAAAAAGTGTTCTCTGGTGAAATCTCGTTATCGAATTTTTGGGTGGATTGAATACCTTCTCTACCTACTATATGCATTGTGCATACGTGCTACAGAAACTAAAAATGAAGGATTGTGACACTTAAAATCCCGGGACCTAGTGAAGATTAATTTCCTTCCTCTATATTTCACGTTGGAGCGTCTTTTATCGCAACTAATGCAATAACCACTTCCCAGTATTCTGTTTATATAGCGAAACTCCCTTGGCCTTAAATCAAACATTCTTTGAAGTTTTTGAGTGCACGTTAAACACAGCTGTAGAGCAGTTGTAATATTTTAGTTAACGTTTGGGCATCAAATGGACTGTTCTCATCGGGAATTAAATGACGTGAAATGGTTTTAATTCAGGCAGTTGTCAGTTATGGACTGGAAGCGAAACAGCCATTTCATAATTAATGGAATTCAGTGGGCCTGAAGCGTGGCTTTCGTTATATACACATGAGGCTGTGAAAAAAAGTTTCTTGTTAAATATACTGTACAGGACTTGCAGGCAAAATAACGTGTTGAAAGTGCAACATTAAATATTAAAATATTGATTTTACCTCTCTTTTTCTAAGAGGATAACGGTATTGCATTGATTTCAAATTTATTTGAAATTATAATTTGTTTATAAAACCCAATGTTATATATTCACGTGGATTTCTCCAATTTTTAAACACTTTATGATAAAGGGAGACTGATAGGCGAAAGTTGTCTAGCATGCATGTAAAATGCACAGAGAAAATAGAGGAGGTATTGTATTCCACCCAAAAAATACATACCGAGATTTCACCGAAAATAAGGTTTAGGGGCCCCCTGAATCCAAAAATATTTTTAAAAAAAAACCGCTATATAATGGTGGACAGCAAAACTCAAAAAATAAAGTTCCTTTAAATATCAAACTTGGTATATAAGTTCAGTATCTTCCAAGGATGCGATAGAAAGATTTTCATGAAAATTCCCCACATTCAACCACCCTTTAAATGGAACATTTTTCGAAATTTTTGAGCTTCTTAAAAACGGACATAACGATTTTGATTAAAATACCATATGCGGAAGCTATTTTGACGACAAACGAAATGTATATCTTGAATTTTCTGGAATAACCTCTGAAGATCTCTTTATTCTGCATAAATTTTGTGTAACTTGCAAGCCGTAAAAATATTGCACAAAAATATAGCTGCCAATAAAACACACAATTTAGGTCATATACATTCTTACTTTCTCTAGCAAGAATATACAATGTACATAGTGGATAGATGAGGTATTATATTCTGCCGAGATTTTACAGGAAATACATATTTTGAGGCCGCCCGAATCGAAAAAAAAAATACATATACTTATAAAAATTTATATATACTTTATATATAAATTTTTTCGAAAATATTGATCTTCTCAATAATGGCCATAACGATTTTGATTAAAATACGATATATTTTCGTGACAAATCTTGAATTCTTTATCCTGAATTTTCTGCGAATAGTCCCTGAAGATCTCTTCATTCTGGATGACTTTTGTGTAGTTGGTAAACTGTAAGAAATAGATAAAACATTTACTACGCTGATAAAACATACACTTTTTATGTGGCATGCATTTGTTGTATAATTAACCGTTTCCAAGATATTCCTTTTTAATGGTTTCAACTTTAAACCAGCTAATTAAGCTTTTCTCAGAACGGGAAATTATCTTTGTTTTAGTCTAGTGTATTCCCTTATTTCCCTACTACTGACAAGGAAGCAAGTAATAATACAACTTCTGCTAATGTTTTGCTCAGCGTGATGTAGATAAATGAAGAATAGAATATAAGAATAGTATACAGAAGGTAGAGAAAGTCATGTAAATGGAACATACCAATTTTTTTTTTGTGCAGACGTATTATTTTGAAATGTTCTCTTCAATGTGATATTATTATCAGTAAAATACATAGATGTTAAATATGCTTACAAAATGGTTATTTGCCATTTTTTTATTTTTCTATGAATTTCGCAGCGCACAGAAGAAATCTGAAACGATGCACTCACATGACTTTCTCTACGTATACTGTGTATTTATTCTTACCAACATTTATTCCTGCATCAACTTTATGTAATTGTAATCAAAATAAACATTGCAGATTTTCCTTATAGGTACAAGATAATTAGGGAAATTTAAGCAACAGTAAAACTTTTTAAAAATGTAAAAATATAAGGTCTTGAAAAACTAACAACAAGGAAATACTTGACTTACATCAACAAAAGCTATTCACCACAAACTCTTAACTTTAATGAGATCTAATGAGATCTCTACCTCGCACAATGTACATAATAGGTAGAGAAGGTAAAGCATTCCACACAAAAATTCTATACCAATATACCTTAGGAAATATATGTTTATAAAAACCCCAAATCCCTAAAAAGTTTTCTTGCAAAAATAGCTATGCGCATGTCTCGGTAAGTGGTGTGTGTGTGTGTGTGTGTGTGTGTATGCGT
Source organism: Hymenopus coronatus (assembly GCA_030762935.1). Taxonomy (NCBI): domain Eukaryota; kingdom Metazoa; phylum Arthropoda; class Insecta; order Mantodea; family Hymenopodidae; genus Hymenopus; species Hymenopus coronatus. Next base: position 43,078,675 of record CM060883.1, read on the forward strand.
GTGTGTGTGTGAGCGAGGAAACTCAAAACGAAACGTGGGTTACGTACCAAAATTGGTATTTAAGCTTAGTATCTTCAAAGAATGCAACACAAAGATTTTCAACAAAATGCTCCACATCAAACTATGGTTTATATCATATTTTTTATTTTCTCAAAAGTGGTCCCTACAAATTTGATTATAACGTCATATATATAAAATAAAATGTATATCTTGAATATTTTAGGAATAGCCTTTGAAGACCTCTTAATCCTGGATGGCTTTAGCATAACTGGTAAACAGTAAGATACAGATTGAACGTAACCACATAGAAAATCTAGATCTCATTAAAACGCACGATTTGTGTTCAACAAGCACACACTGGAAGTGTTTTATTATATTCAGGGAGTTAAAAATGGTGTATTTTCATTGAAATCTCTTATTGAAATTTTGGGTGAAATGTAATATTTTTTTCTACTTGTTGCTGCTTCTACTAAATCATAGTGTCACCCTCCGTGGTGTAGTGGTTACCATACTAACCTCATATACCCAAGATCTCGGGTTCAAACCCGGCGGAGGGCGATGGATTTTTCGGGTGTAAAAATCCTTAGTATGACTTCCTTCGGAAGGGAAGTAAAGCCGTTGGTCCCATGTCATAGATTTACGGCACGTAAAGGAACCTCAGGTCATAAAGAGGCTTCTGAGCAAAATTAAGCAGTCTTTCACACCCAACATAGCATGGGAACGAGCATTCATAAATAAAACTCCATTTTACTAAGTCATAGAAAAAGTAAAAATGCATTCGAAACATATTTTGATCGTTTATCTACTTATTTGGCATATTAAATTTCTAACTGTTATGGTACAACAGTTATAGAAAATGAAGTTGTAATGGATTGTTCCTCAAAAATTCAAGATATACGTGCATCTTATTATTCTCTAAATGCTATAAGCATGTGGTATTTTAATAGAAATCGTTAAAAGTATTTTTGAGAAAATTAAGAACGACGAAAAGGTTTCTGTTTAAGAAATATTTTAATTGTTTTAATCTTTCTGTAGCATTCTTGGAAGATGCAGAATTTATATAATGTATGGAAACTCAAATCATATACTTTTTGTTGAAATGAAATAGTTTTTCTACCTATTATAGGTCAGATTATTTCTTTTTCTAAATTTTTGGATGTGTAAATATGTACATTATCCAATCTCGGATTCGTCTCGTTTTAATCAATACTGTGAACCTCACTTTACTCACGTTATTCATCACATAAGAGGTAAACCCTCACCTGTGCACTATCTGAGAGACGAGCGCCAAGAACGCTTTTGTTGAAGTTGATGGTGTGGTATCGATTCAGCGACAATCGATTGTAGATCTGTATTTGAGTACATCTTAAAGAGGTGATCAAAATCCTCTTCACTTTCCCCCATCACGTTCAAAGCTTTTACCTCTTTTTATTGGTCATGACTTCCTTTTTCTCACGGAGCACTTTTGTTTTATACCTGCCGTAACTCTGGGCTACGTACAATTAAAATGTTGAATGTCTGCACTTGGCAAGCTCCAGTATTGCCCGGAGCGACTCCGGAAATTCCCTTGGTCCAGGTTTATATTCGTCGTTTTGCATAGCTTCACTCACTGCACCAATAACTCAGTCAATGTGGCAGAAAAGAGGCGATTTCTTCATGCAAATGTACTATAAACATAGCGTTTTAATCAAATTCGCTCGAGCAATTTTTGAGAAAAGAAGCCGAAATATTTTCCATGTAAGGAACAGCTTGAGCGGAATGTTCTTAGAAATCTGTTTTAGTTCCTCTATCATGTATGTACAATGTGCATATTGAGTAGAGAAGGTATTGTAGCCCAAACAATTCGATGCCAAGATTTAACCGGAAATATATTTTGAGGTCCCTGAGTCCAAAACAAAGGGATTTGCGTGCGCGCCCATGCGTGTGTTTCTGTGTGTGTGTGTGTGTGTGTGTGTGTGTGTGTGTGTGTGTGTTTCCATGAACACCATAACCGTAAAACGAAAAGTCCGTTAAATAGCAAACTTAATATTTAAGCTCAGCTCTTCCAAAGATCTTCAGAAAGATTTTCAAGAAAATCCCCCAACATACACTTACATGGAAAATATTCAAAAATTGTATTTTCTCAAAAATGGTTCTAATTATTTTTATTTATATACTGTATATTAAAGTTAACTCCTTTACAAATAAAATGTATATCTTGAATTTTCTGAGAATAGCTTAAGTCCTCTTCATTCTGAATCACTTTTGCTTAAGCAATCTGTAAGAAACAGACGAAAAGCGACTTAAAAAGAATCTGATGTGTCCCATTCACATGTCTTTCTCTACATCTCCATAACAAATAGTTAAACAGCTTATGCTTCTATTTACTTCATGCTGATCGATAAAAATTGAGTAAAATGGTCTTATTACTTACTTCCTTGTAAGTACAAGCGAAATGAGGGAGTACCATAGGTTAAAATGATAGTCTACAGCTGGTTGCTATGTCACTGAAGTTTCTTAGTTTGAACAGGAGTTGACAAATTCTTGTATCAGAAAAAGTTTTTAAAGCTGAAACCAATAACAAGGAATATTTAAAAAACGATCAACTCCACAAAAAAATGTATATGACATAAATTATGTGTTTTAACGTGCTCTACATTTTTTGTGTAGTAAGTTTTTGTCCATCTCTTATGGTTTAGAACTACTTGGAATATGTTAGGAACCCTCTACGGTGGCTCTTCCAGCGCAGTCCGGTTTCGGCTGCCCTTTGAAATCTCTCTTTTCTCATTCTATCCTCCTCGGATCTCATGTACAATAAGCCAATGGCTGCACTGCACCCACACATACATACACAGTCAAAATATAGCATTTTATTACATTTTTTTATTCTCTTTATTACCTCCTATACAAGGCAGATAAAGGATTATAATATCCCATCCAAAAACTGTAGAAATAAGATTTCAGTAAAAAAAAACAAGCTTTTAGATTTCCTGAAGCCACAAATAATTCATTTAAAAATAGTCCTTTTGTATGTGTGAAAAATAAACTGAAAAGCAAAACTTTTCATGACGTCTAAACTTGGTATTAAGCCAAGTTTATTACTAGATTACATGAAGTTTATCAAGAACATTTCTTCACTATAAATTACCTTTAACATTCATTGGATTTCGTTAGTTTTTATTTTCTCAAACACATTTTATGTGTACATCTTAAATTACTATCATATAAAATTAACATATTTACATAACTAGTAAGATATATAACCCTAATTATAGCTTGTATAGTCTTCACGTTTGGAAGAAAACCATATAACGGCAAAACCATAACATATAGATACAATTCAGATACCAATTTTATGGTCGCGTTGGTTGTATGCTGGCATTAGTTTTTGCGACATTCGTTATTAGTTTCTTGTAGAGCATTTTGATATATTTAATATCTCTACTTTGTACTTAGTACAAGAGTAGAGAAGATATTGCATTCCACCTAAAACTTCGATACCGAAATTTTACTAGAAATGCATATTTTAGCGTTCTCATTATATATAAAATCTTATGTGTTTCATTCATATGACTTTCTGTAGCAGTTCCACATATAAACTATTCTTAAAAATAATTGTTCTTTTATATACATTATGTTAATCGAGACAAACATTGACAGAATTGGTCTTATTAATTTCTTCTTTGAATATAGAAGGGAAGTAAGGGAATACATTAGGCTAAAGCAATAGCAAATATTTTAAAAACTGGTCGCTATGTGAAACAATAGAAGTTCGGTTCGTGCTGCATGATCAGCAGTAAAAGAGAGATGAAACGTTAGATGACCTCCTGTTTGCGAAGAGTTAAGTTTAAAGTTGAAACCAATAACAAGGAATATCTCGAAAACGGTCAACTCCACAAGAGAAACGTATATGGCATAAATTATGTGCTTTAAAGAAATCTATATTTTTTGTGAAGTAAGTTTTGTCATCTTTTACGGTTTATAAGTTATACAAAACTCAGCCAAATTTATCAGAATAAATAGGCCTTCTGGGACTATTCCCAGAAAATTCTAGATATACGTTTTATTTCAGATGTAAATAGTTGTAATACAGGTTATTTTAATCAAAATAGTTAGCCATTTTTAAGAAAAACACAATTTTCAAAATTTTCTCCATGTTAAGGGTAGATTGGGGTGGAAGGATTTTCTTGAAAATTTCCTGTCGCATCCTTGGAAGACACTTAACATAAGTACCATATTTGGAATTTAACGGTCTTTTCGTTTCCAAGCGATGCTGTCCACAGTCTCTCTTACACACACATACACACATACAGACACGCATACGGACCTTTTTCTAAAAGTGCTTTCTTTAGATTCATAGGACTCTAAAACAGGTATTCCTCGTGAAATCTAGGTACCGAATTTTTTAGTCGAATACGATACTTTATATTTCATAATGCACACTGTACATAAGCGCTAGAGGAAGTAAAAATATAGATTGTCTTAAAACACATTTGAATTCACGAAATATTTTGACATTAAACGTGTTCCAGATGTTCATTGCAATAGGTTTGAATTTTGCAATTGTTTTTATTTCTTGAACATCTAGCGTACAATTCTTTTGTTTCTCGTGATATCACGCAAGGCATGGAGTTTCAAAACCATCCTGTTTTGTCTCACTTTTTAGACATTTGACTATCATCCTATGGTACCTTGTACACTTAAGGACAATAAAAATACGCCTGACTGTGATTTTGCTGAAAATGTGAAATTTTGACGGGAACACGGGTCTTACCACGAGCTTCATTGCTGCCATTTTGTTACAACATGCCACGCATGTAAGAAAAGACAAAAACGATTGGGAAATTCATTTCTTCATCCCTCAACTCCGCTTTATGCTCCTTCAGAACAGGTTGACTTGTATAAGCACTTATTTAGTACACCACCTGAATTACCTTGGCATTAAAATTTCAGTATGTAGCGCAGCGAAAAAGTTAATCTAATTTTGTAACATTCGATGAGAGAGGTGGAGTGTTGTCCAAACGGAAAATTTAGACCAAAAGTTCATTTGTCGTAGGTTATGTTTCATGTCCATCTCTTTCCCTTCAGTAACGTGGCCATCCAACACGCTTTTAAGAACATAACAATCAGGAGGAAGACATGGATGGAGTCAACGAAAGGATATTTCCAGGCGTATTATTAATGTCTTTGAGTGTACAAGGAAACATATAATGAAAATATTTATCACATTTGTCTATATAACATGAAACAGTAGGAAAAATTTTGATGTGTTCCAGAAATTTCTTTGTCTATTCACTCTTCTACGGACCATTCTTAAAAACTTATTGCTGTGCCTAATGCTTTTAAAACATATTAAGGAACAAATTAACCAAAACGCATTAGTGATAGTGAGATATTTAAAAATTGGGACGCTATGTGATGACTTAGAAATTGCATGGCATCTTCAAAACTACGAGGGAAAAAAAGAAAATAGCGATTTATTTGAGAAAAGTACACATTTTTACTTTCTCCATACGCACTATTGTATAGAGAAAGTATTGCACTCCACCAAAAAATTCGATACCGAGATTTCACCGGAAGTATATGTTTTAGGGTCCCTAATATCCAAAAAAAGCATTTTCACAAAAAGGTCCGTGTGTGTGTGTCTGTGAACACGATAACTCAAAAACGAAAAGTCGGTAAAATACCACACTTGGTACTTAAGTTTAGTATCTACCAGGGATGCGACACGAAGATTTTGAGAAAAATCCCACCACCCCCAACTACCCTTTACATGGAACTTTTTTCGAAAATTTTTATTTTCTCAAAAATGGCTCTAACGATTTTGATTAAAATTTCGTATATAAAACATATTTACCAGACAAATAAAATGTATATCTTGAATTTTCTGGGAATAGCCTCTAAAGAGTAGTTTATTCAGGATAAATTTTACAGAATTCTGAATAACTGCTAAACCGTAAGAGATGGACTAAAACTTACTACACAAAAAATGTAGAGCATATTAAAACACACAATTTATGTTATATACATTTTTTTCGTGGAGTTCGTCGTTTTTGAGACATTCCTTATTTTTGGTTTCTGCTATGAAAAACGTATACTTTTCTCATACAGGAACTTGTCAACTCCTATCCGTATAGACAAAGGAACTTCATTGACATAGAAGATTTTGTCTACATCTTACGGTATGTAAATTCTAGAAACCTAATTGAGAATAGAAGAAAGTGGCAAAATAATTAATGCGTAAGTTTACTATTTGTGGAAATATTTTAAATATGTGGTGCTTTACCCAAAATCTTAACAGCACTTCGAGAAAATAAAAACTAACGAAAATATCCCAAAAATAGTTAGTTTGGAGTAGCGGAATTTTCTTGAAAATCTTCAGTCTCATCCAAAATTTTAGTATTTGAGCTAACCTGTTCACATACATGCACACTGAACTGTTTTTTTTTCAAATTTTTGTGTTTTAGTAAGTATATTTCCAGTGAAATCTTACTATTACTTTCTCTAGCCTCGTATATACAATGTACATAGGGATAGAGAAGGTGTTGTATTCCACCCAAAAATTTGATGTCGTCGAGATTTCACCGGAAATATATGTATTGGGGTTCCCAGAGTCCGAAAACAATGTTTGTGTCTGTGGACAGCATAGCTCAAAAACGAAAAAACCGTAAATACCAAACTTTATATTTAGTTTTGGTATCTACCAAGGGTGTGACATAAAGATTTTCAAGAAAATCCCACTACCACAAATTAACCTTTACATGGAAAAATTTTCGAAAATTTCGATTTTCTAAAAAATGACTAACGATTTTGATTAAAATGCCGTATATTGAAGTTATCTCCATCCCAAATAAAATATATATCTATCATTTTCCGGAAATAGCCTTTAAAGACCTCTTTATTCTGGATGAATTTTGCTTAACTGTTAAATCGTTAGAGATAGACAAAAACGTACTACAAAGATCTTGTCAAAATACACAGTGTCCTTTACGTTTTTGTGGTGGAGGTAACCATTTCCGAGATATTCCTTGTTAATAGTTTCAAATGTAAAGTATCTTTACTTTTATCAGATAGGATCTTTCTTTTGCTCTACTTCTGGCCAAGGAATGAAGCGGTTTGCATTGAAAATCGCATAAAGATACCTTAAAACATTTGAATATCACTTTAGTAAAGCGCATTTCTTTAGTTCCCTTCTGTTTATAAACAACTAAGTTATAAGAACATTCTGCGATGTTTATCTTGATTAGCATTGTTTGGAAATAAGAATAATCTTTTGTAAGAAGTTAGTAGAGCAGCTAGAGAAAGTCACGTCAGTGTAACACATCAGCTTATTACTTTCTCTATTATTACTATGTACATAATATATACACAAGGTATTAAAATTGCACCCAAAAATACGATATCAAGATTTCAAAGAAATATAAAAAAAAAGTATTTTTAAAAAAATATCCGTGTGTGTGTCCGTATGTCCGTGTGAACACGATAACTCAAAAACGAAAAGTCGCTAAGACACCAAACTTGGTATTTAAGTTTAGTATCTTCCAGGGATGAAACGCAAAAATTTTGAGAAAAATCCCCCCACCCCCAACTACCCTTCACATGGAACTTTTTTCGAAAATTTTGATTAACATATCATATATTAAATATATTTACCGGACAAATAAAATGTATATCTTTAATTTTCTGGGAATAGCCGCTGAAATTTTACGGAATTTTGTATAACTGCTAAAATGCAAGAGAAGGACAAAAGTTTACCACACAGAAAATGTAGAGCACATTAAAACACACAATTTATGTTATACATATTTCTTTCCTGGAGTTGATCGTTTGCAATATATTCCTTATTTTTAGTTTCAGTTTAGAAAAACTGATTTTTCTCATACAGAAATTAGTCAACTCCTGTCTCAACAAACAAAGGAACTTCATTCATATAGCAAGCAGATTTTGACTATCACTTTAACCTATGGTGCTCCCTTATTTCGCTTCTACTTACAAGGAAGCAAGTAATAAGTCTAATTTTGCTAATGTTTTCTCAATTAGCATGAAGTACATAGAAGCTTAAGCTTTTTAACAATAATTTGTTGCAGAGATGTAGAAAAAGTCATGTGAAACTAAAATTCATTATAGAGCACTACGGATGATAAATGTATCCTTACCTTATCAAGATAACGGTGCAAACTGACACAAATTCTAAACATATGCTTGAAATAAGCATGTTGTCTATTAAAACAGGAGAGACCAAATCGAGACGGCTTTTGTTGTTCTGACTTTCCCCTCGAATTCCAAATGCTGCACTTCAGAGCCATTTCCGAAGTAGACGTCGGATCTAGGGTTTCCGTCGGCGCCACCCTGCCCAGGAAATGGTGCAGATACTCCACCTTCAGTTGTTTGAAATATTTTCTTCACATCTTTCGGATTTCCATATTGTTCCGTCTACTTCGTCTTTCAGGGAAAGTAGCTTTTATTCGATTTTCCCCCTCGTAGAAAACTTCAGAACTAGTACATATGGGACGAGTTAGCAGTTTAGTGCTGTCAGAAATATTTCACGAAACCATTTTGAGTTTATCTGTAGGGGTTATTGTTTAGTATATCATTAAGGCTATGTTGCTGAAAGAAAATTCCTGTAGGTGTATTAGGGCTGCACCGTGACCGAGTAGTTAGACCCCTCGCCTCTCACCAAGCGATGAGACAAAGCGGTGCATGGGTGGGTTTTCTCCAGGTTCTCCGGTTTCCCCCACCATCGCATTCCACCGGTACTCCAACTTCATTCCATGTATCATCAGCTTCATCGCCCGTGGTGCTATATGTAGTAAAAGTGGGCGTTAAACACTACAAAAAATAGTAGGCATATGTAATAACATTTTCAGCCTCATTTGGCAAACTTATTATCCTTTTCTTTTAATTTCTCTGCATTTACTAGTATAGAACTTCATTGTAGTTAGGGAGTGTATTCCATCCAAAAATGTTACGTCAAGATTTCACCGGAAATACCTGTTTTAAGGTCCCCAGAGACCAAAAAGAGACTTTCTAGAAAATGGTTCTTCTGTGTATGTGTCTGTAGACAGCATAACTCAAAAACGAAAAGTCGGTTAAATACCAAACTTCCAAGGATACGACACAAGAATTTTCAGCAAAATCCTCCACTCTCAACTACTCTTCTCGTACATTGAACATTATTCAAACATGCTGAACATTTTCGAAAAGGACTGACAATATTGATTAAAATACTTACATTACGCTTAAGATATTTACATGACAAGCGAAATGCATATGTTGAATTTTCTGGGAATAAGCCATACAGGCCTCTTCATTCTGCATGAATTTTATGTATCTGGTAAACCGTTAAAATGGACAAAAACTTACCGGCCACAAGATGTAGATCTCGTTAATACACACAACTTATGTTATATATGTTTTTTTTTTTTTTTTGTTTTTTTTTTAAGAGTTAAACCGTTTCGGTAAATTCGTTTCAACTTTAAAGTACTTAAAACTTTTCTCAGGCAGGAAGTCATCTTTCGGTTTATCTCTCTTTTGTTTACTCCAAGTCGTGTAATGAAAGCCGAAGTTTAACTGTCTCACCTAGCATTTAACCTTTAAAAGATTTGACTGTCGCTTTAGCCTAGTGCATTTGCTTATATCCCTTCTATTTACAAGGAAGCTTATAATGAGACTACGGCTAATGTTTAACTTGATTAGCAAGGTGTAGCTAAAGGAATAGACTTTTGTAAGAACATTTTGTTTGCAGAACAGTTACATATAAGACACGTCAAATTTGTTTGATAAATTCCATTTCTAACTTTCTCATCCACTTAATTCTAAATACATTTGATAACTACATTTACCATTTGAGCTGCCTTAAATAAGCAAAGGGAGGGGCGAAAAAGTGATAGCTGTGTAATTTCTGTGCTGTAATTTTTGAACGAGACACGAACCTTTGTAGTGAAATCCTCTTGTAAATAAAAGACTTCATTATTTTTGATTTCATTTAAAATGACTCTAATGACTTTGATTAAAATGAAATGTACTACTCGCAATTTCTGTTAATAAACTACGAAGTTCTATTTTTTCGGTTGTGTAAGCATTATTAACCGTAATAAATGTGTGTTTCACTCACACTACTTTCTCTATACGTTCTTCAAGAAGGTATTCTTAAAACGCTTGCTCTTCCACCTGTTTTGCGTTAATTTAAATAAACACGCGTAAAAATATTTTAATTTCGTATTTCTTTGTAAGTGTAATCTGGAATAAGAAAATGTAATCAGCTGAACACACAAATCTTTTAATAGCTGGTCATGTGATGGCTTTAAGTTTCCATTCTTGTTGCTTGGAGAATAACCACTTCCAATTTGAGAGGAGAAATAAGTATTTGAAAAGCGAAACCAACAAGAAATCTCAGAAAGTCAACTGAAAACAAAAATGCATTTTACATATTGCGTGCTTTAACAGAGGTATACTTTTTGTGCAATAGAATTTTGTCTATCTCTTGCGGTTAATCAGGTATTCAAAAGTTATTCAGAATGAAGAGGACTTTAGAGGCATTTCCGATAAAATTCATGATATACTTCTATTGGTTATAAATATATCTCGCATATACGATTCTTTAATCAAAATCGTTGAAGCCATTTTTGAGAAAATCAAAATTTTCAAAACATTTTACACATAAATGGTCTGTAATTTTCTCTACAGCAAACAATGATGATGCCTACATAATTAAAGTCTTTATCATTTTATATATTCAGTATTCATATTCTTTTATAGCTGTAAATTGGTGTTTCGAAATACTAAAAATATAATAAAAGAGATAAAGTGAAGGTGAACAGTAAATGTTTACTAGTATCTTTAATAGCAGTGCACATATTTCGCTAAAGATGACATATATTGGTGATTTTTATTAGTGGTTGAGTCTTCAAATAAAATAAGGTAAACTAGACATTAGCTTAATTATCATCTGATTAAATGAACGTATGTTGCTTATTTGTGTTTTTAAATGTTAATTGGAACCGGCTTTTCTTTTGTTTCCCTAAACGGTGTGATTACTACTTCAGGTTTTGTTCTGTATTTTAAACTCTGAACAACTGCACATGTTTACTTTCTCTATACGTACTATGTACATAGAGTAGGTATAGAGAAGGTATTGTAATGCACCCAAAATTCGATACCGAGATTACACTGAAAATATATGTTTTAGGACCTCCTGAATCAAAAAAAAAAAGTATTTTTAGAAAAAATGTCCCTGTGTTTGTTTGTCTATCTGTTTGTGTATGTGTGTGTGTCTGTGGGCAGCATAGCTCAAAACTGAAAAGTCCGTTTAATACCAACTTTGGTGTTTAAGTTCAGTATCTTCCAAGGATGCGACACGATGATTTTCAAGGAATTTCCCCACCCTCAACTACCCTTCACGTGGAAAAAGTTTTGAAATTTTTGATTTTCTCAAAAATGGCTATTTAGATTTTGATTAAAATGTCGTATATTAAAGATATTTACCTGAAAAACAAAATGTATAACTTGAATTTTCTGGGAATAGCCTCTGAAGACTACTTTATTCTGGACGAAAGTTGCGAAATGTTGCATAACTGCTAAACCGTAAGAGGTGGGAAGAAACTTACCACACAAAAAATGCAGAGCACGTTAAGACACACAATTTATGCTATGTACATTTTCTTCGAGGCATTGGTCGTTTTTTGAGATATTCCTTGTTTTTGGTTTCAGGTTTAACAACTTATACTTTTCTCTTACGGGAATTTGACAACTCGTGTCCATACAATCAAAGGAACTTCAGTCACATTGCAACCAGCTTTTGACTATCATTTTAACCTATGGCATTCCCTTATTTCGTTTCTACCTACAAGGAAGAAATAAGATTATTTATTCTAATTTTTTCTCGATTAGCATTAAGAAAATAGAAGCAATAATTTGTTGCAGAGATGTAGAGAAAGTGACGTGAATGGAACACATCAGATTTGTTTACTTTTACATTAAGAGTTAAGACCTTAAATGAAGCAATTATTTTGTTTTATTTTTTTATTCAAACAATAACTCTGACAAAGATGATATTCTTCCATCAATTTAATGAAATATTCGCGATGGCACTGGAATGAGCCCACGTTCTGCTCCGCGGCAGACCTGGTGTTATCCGGCAAAGGTTACTTTTTTAACCACTTACATGGAGCAAGTGAGGTTTTACTAATCTTCTTTACATATAAAAGACCTTTTCTAAAATGTTATAAAAGGTAGAGAAGAAGTAGTCATAATTTTCTTCAATATGTCCGTCAAGATTATAAAGCATGGTATCTATATATCTTTCTTCCGGCAAGCAATATACAGTGTTTCAAAACGACACCAAACGAAGATGTGGACCTTGTTGGTCATACCGTACATGATACGTGAATATAATTTCAGCTCTAAATTCGGCTCGTACAAAAAACTGCCAAAAGATCACCATGGATTAGGCAGTCGTACATAACCAAATGGCACGTGCCTGGCCCACTCCGAGAGAGATGACGGTTGGTAACAAAGGTTCCAGTCGCATGGTGTAGGTGCGGTTTGATAGTAATGGAAAACGTAGCATGTGGGTGTGGCGTATGATAACCGTTGTTCCTTCGCTGCCTAATCCCAAATGTTTGCGATTTTTAAACACACATAAAACTTTAAATAGAAGAGTTTGAAAGTTGCGTCATCAAGTTTCGGACAAGTCAAAGTTTAAGCTAAACGACTGCTCTCTTCGTTTGGTTTCGTTTTGAGTCGGCCTGTATATAGTAAAAGAAAATTACACAGTAAAGACGTAATATATGATTGAAATTTAGAAAATCTACCCTTTATAAGGTTTCTTTGAAATTTATACTAGTTATTATACAAAATACTACTAATAGTTTACATCAAAAATATATGGCACATGGATACTTAAATAATAATTGTTTACTGTCTGAAGTTATTGCTCTATTAAAAATTAATCACATGGTGCACTTTTTAAAATTATTCAAATAAAAATATCTGGTTTTAAGATAACGATAAAAGGCTGTGCTATATTATATTTTTATATTATTATTTCTTATTGTGAAAACTCTTGATTTTTCAAAATATAATTAATTATTTCTGAAAATTGGAACATTCATTCCAAAATGTTTATGACTATTTTGTTAAAATGTGCTTTTCAGAATCAATATAACCTTTTACAAACAAATTAGTAAAAACATTGCATTTTGTGGAAATTCTAAAGATCAAAATGTGATGGAAAAGGTTTAAAGTTGAGAGTTAATAGGTAGTTAAATAGCTTCAGTTACTAGGTAGTTCAATAGCTTCAGTTAATAGGTAGTTCAATAGCTTCAGTTAATAGGTAGTTCAATAGCTTCAGTTAATAGGTAGTTCAAGCGCATTAAGTGGGAAAATTTTAAGAAAATAATAATAAAAATCTGATATGTTCCACTAACATGTTTTTCTCTATTTCTCTGCAAAAAATTTATTGTTAAAATGTTTATGCCTCTATTTACTTCATGCTAATCAAGAAATAATTAGCAGAAACTTATTACTTGCTTCATGTTAAGTGGAAGAAAATAAGGGAGTAACATGGGTTAAAGCAATAGTCAAAAGCTGGTTGCTATGTGATTGAAGTCCCTCTGTTTGTATGGACAGGAGTTGACCAATTCCCATATTAGAAAACAAAAATTTTAAAGCTGAAACTAATAACAAGGAATGTCTCAAAATCGGTCAGTCTCACAAAAAAATGTATATAACATAAATGGTGTGTTTTAACGAGCTCTACATTTTTTGTGTCGTAGATTTTTGTCTATATTTTACGGTTTACCAGTTATGCAAAGTTCCGGAAACGTCATCCAGAATAAACATATCTTGAGTGGCTATTCCCAGAAAATTGAAGATATACATTTTATTTGTCATGTAAATATCTTAAATATAAGAGATTTTAATAATAATTGTTATAGCCATTTTTGAAAACATTTGGGGGGGGATTTACTTGAAAATCTTTGCATCCTTGGAAGATGCCAAACCTAAATACCAAGTTTGCTATTTTACGGTCTTTTCGTTTTTGAGCTATGCTGTCCACAGGCATGCACAGATGCACACTCACACACACACACTCGGACCTTTTTTCCAAAAATACTTTTTTTGGATTCAGGGGGATCCAAAAATTTATTTCCAGTGAAATTTTGGTATCAAATTTTTGGGTAGTATACAGTATATTCTCTATACACTGTGTACATAGTACGTGTAGAGAAAGTAAAAATATTAAGAAAGTAATATTTGTATGAGGTTTAGAATTCACATACCTTTATTATAATTTTTGTTTTGTTTTGCTTTTTCATAAGTTTGGTTAAATTACACAGTTACATCATTGTAAGGTAAATCAGTATTTTTGGAGAATAGAAATAAATGAAGAGAGATATGGTGAACAGAAGAGAAGAAAATAAGAGAAGAAGTTTTAACTATTTGCAGATGAAATGAACAACGTAGCCAGGTTACGGTCGCTGGTCGTGGTTGAGAGATATGTCGGTCGCTATCTGAAAGCTGACAACGCCGTTGTAATTAGCTGCAAGTATGGGGATTACCGCAAGTCAATTCCTCACGGCGCCTCCTGATGACAGATAGGGTAAATGTCCCAGTGACGGTCTTACCTGAGTGTGCTGGCTTTAGAAAAAATTCTGTAAACAGTGGGGTAACAATTCCTCCATTAGCGTTTATAATTCTTTGCTCAGCATCTTGGGGTTTTAATTTATGTATCTACTTGCCTAATACTGCATGCTTATAATGATTATATTTGATTTTTACTTTCTCTAGCACGTACATGGTAGGTAGACAGGGTAATGCATTCCGTCCAAAAAGTGGATACCGAGATTTCATTGGAGCAAATTTTGAATTTCCTTGAATAAAAGTAAAAATCCGTATCTATAATTATGTATGAACCACTACTTGAAAAAACATCTATGTTAATCTTTGTCGTTTCTTGATGGAGATTTTTCAGTGAATTTTTCATATCCTTTTTTGTTTAATATTTTCCAGGATTGCTATTTTTACTCTATGGTAACCATTTTCTAGAGCAATGTTTGAAACTTATGTTTAATTTTTTTTTTTAAATTTTATCATTAATTGAAAAAACATTGAAATTATCTGAGACATATTTTCTCAAACTGGTTAAATATACTAGTTGTAGAGCATGAATTAGTCTGGCACTTAAAATAATTATATAACCATTTTATTCATTTGCCTGCTTTATTTCAATGGTACAGCAGCTATAACTAATGTCACTTGAATTAAGAGTTTTTAGATAAATTTATTCGCAGCTTCGTTTTGTTTAAAACTATCAAAGACGCTAAAACGTTTGAAAATTATTGCTGACCATTAAGGTCGAGTTTTATGGCTATAAAACGAAGGCCAGTCACTGTGACAGTTACCCTACGTATTGACGATGTTGATGTAACAGCGGGGGAAGTCAGCGTGGACCACAAATGACTCGTGCGTTCCTTAAAACACATCGTTAACCGCTGCGAGGGGATGAGAGGGTGAAGAGAGGAGGGAGAGAGTTGAGCTTTCTCCTGAACTTCTTAGGGGAAATCGGGAAAACGAAAACTTGAGAACACTCAGACTCTAAAAGTGGTCCGCGAGAGCTTTAAACGTGCCTAGAATTTCTCTGATGTCGACGACAAATGAAAATGTGGATAACAATACAGCTAAGTTTACGTGTTGTTTATTGCAATTATAAATTAAGACAAACTTTAAATAAATAATTCATAGAAGCGAATTATAATTCATAGAAGGGAATTTCAAAATTCCTTAATTAAATTTCAATTTTTAAAATAACAATTGAGTGTATGGAAACGTGCTGATACTTTTGGTTTCCTATAGTCTATTTCTTTATTTAATGCTGGTAGAATTCTCTTGAACATCTATGATCCACACCCTAACCAATCTCTTATTAGTTTGATTTCAAGTCCAACTCGCTCACTAGCCTATGAACAAATACAAAGCCTAGGTGAGCGGTGAAAGGGAAGGAGTTTCGAATCATTCCATTTAATCGGTTCTAAGACACTCCTCGCAACAACAGGTTTCACCAGCCACTGAATCCGTCTGGTATTGGTTTGAGTCAAAATTCTGCCACTCAAACATTGAACACAGAGCCCAGGAAAATAGGAGAGTGAGACAAATATTTAGTTGAGTGTTGGAATCCGGTAAAAGGCATGACAATTTAGTATTCCCATACCCACTTAAATCACTCTACATATTTACTTAACAATATTTAAACAGACTATTATCAACATTCCACTCAAGTATGTCAGCCCAATGTGGACAAATATATTTTATGAGCGCCTGCATTACCAACTATTCCAACATCCAGAGTGCTAATTATCATTCTTATGCCTCCTACGTCATTTCATTTCAATTATGGGGAACTCAAAAAACTCATAGATTTACTATTTGTTTAAGCATTATATTCGTAATATTTTACTTTCTCTAGCCCGCAGAGCAAGTGTTTTATTTCACCCAAAATTCAAATTGAGATTGTATCGGGAATAAATATTTGAAGTCTCCTAAACGCAAATTAAATGCATTTTGAACTGAATAACTCAAATAAAACATCAGATAAGCATCGAGTTTGGTGTATATGCTTTACCCCACTCAAACTACCATTTACATGGACCTTTGCCATGTATTATTTTCTTAAAATGACCCAAAGATTTTGACTAAATATACTTATTTGTACTATATTTATATAATTAACAACACATATAGGAATTTTCGTCGATTAGTCCGCCAAAATTACGATATTAAATAATTATTATTAACATTCAACTATTAATGTTAAACATTTAGACATTCATTTTTACAGATTATAATTTTCAAATGGATAAGTTCCAATGCACTTTTTCTTGTGGTCATATACTTGGATTTTTAAAGTCCTCACTTAGGGGTCCGCTTCTAAAGAGCTAACCATTTTTTATACATAACGAAAATATATATTAATATTTCAGCAAATATTTATCTGGATGTTACAAAAATGCAGAAATCCGCGGGGCATATTCAATCATACGCTGGTCAGTGGCGTTGTAAGCGAGAAAGACCTTCGTTCTTCTCCTCTTGAATACCAGTGTAAACGGTGAAGTAATCGAGTTCATACAGAGGCAGTTCGCAACCTTGTGCTAGAGTTCATGCTGATATATAACAACGAGTGAAAACAGGTAGAAAGCTGTGTGAAAGAATGTTATCCACATCAATTACAGAACCCTTATTTTTAGGACAGTAAAGTCACCTTTTAGATTCACTAGTAATTAAGTCTATTTCTCCTATCAATATCTACCAATAACTAGTTTTATGATTGTACAAAACACTATTCCTATTTAACATTCCAGACTAGACCCAAAACATACAGGCGCCGTAACAAAAACCATAAAAGAGAACACGTAGTGTTTCACTGTATTATTATTATTATTATTGTTATTGCTGCTAATTTCATGCAAATTACATAAATACTCCACAAGATATCAATTATTTCATATAGTTTATTTCGTAAATATGTTGCATAAGTAAAATGTTCCACGCACTATAAAATTTGAGAAAATAGGTTTTTCATTTTTTGAATTGGACCTTTGGACCCCACACAATCATTTATTTCTGAATTAGAATAAATATGTTCGAAATTTTAATCTCTAAAATTAATTTTTTGTTCAAAAAATATTTTGTGAAAAACTAATGTTCCAGTTAGGATAATATTGTGGCCTTTAATTACACAACAGAAACTTGTAGACATTTTGTGAAATTTTAGTTGTATTTAAACAAAAACTGAGACTCTAGAACATTATTCTTGAAAGTGTGAAAATATAGGTGTGAGAAATATTCTTATACAATAGTATATTAGTTAACAGGGTATTGTACAATGTCTGAGGCATGAGAAACAGCTAAATCTTGATAATCTATGGATGTCCAAAGTTTCCAACAAACATTTGTTATAAAAATTATTTTCGACCTTTTGGCCGATTGTAGTACAATTTTCACTTCTATTGTCCCTTAAATGAAATAGCTTCATTCGTTTACTTATTATAGGTAAGTAGTAGATAAAGCAAAGCATGTTACTTTCTGTAACATGTAATAGTCTCGGTGAGTTTCACGGAATACAAAAACACGCTGGCACTGAAACAGTTGACAATCGCTTTGCTGACATGTCTTAGTGTTACTTCTTTGCATACAGAATCAGCTAATTCTGGAGAGACCACATGGCAGACAAAACATGTTCCCTAAGGAAACCACAAAAAAAAAAAAAACTGTAGGGTGGTGGTCTGATTAAAAGTGAAGCTCTGGTTGCCATTTTCATGACACAAGGTCCATTAGTAAAACGAATACCTTTTTCCTTAGTATTTGCAATCGGAAGCTCTGTGACGTCACAACAAACGCCGTCGTGAGTAGGACAAAAAAGTTTTCTGTCTCTCTCTCTCGTCTTTCCTATCAGGAGAACGACCAAAGGAAAGTCCATTTGAGGGATGAAATTCCGATTTCCCTACTCGCTTCCCAACCCTTGTTAGAGCCAACTATTGTAACAGCGTCTTGTTATTCGCACATTCAAATCGTCGACTGACTTCAAAAGTACAATGTGTCCATTTCTCTCTTATCCGTTACCACCATTGGCTAAGAGCAAATCGCAAACAAATTCGACTGAACTTGTTATATGTTCATGTTATATGTTTAACACACTTACAAGACAAACTGTATATCTTGAATTTTCTGGCAATAATCTTTGGTCTTCTCTTTATTCTAATTAGCCTTTTTTGTAATTGGTAAAGCTTAAGAGATACGCATCTTAGTGCACAGATATATATTGTGCGCTCAAGCGCGCGCGTGTGTATGTGTGTATGTGTATATGTGTGTATGTGTATATGTGTGTATGTGTATATGTATGTGTATGTGTATCTGTGTGTATGTGTGTATGTGTGTATATGTGTATGTGCGTATGTGTATATGTGTGTATGTGTATGTATGTGTATGTGTATCTGTGTGTATGTGTGTATATGTGTGTATATGTGTGTATGTGTATGTGTGTATGTGTATGTGTGTGTATGTGTGTATGTGTATGTGTGTGTGTATGTGTGTATGTGTATCTGTGTGTATGTGTATGTGTGTGCATGTGTATGTGTATGTGTGTATGTGTGTGCATGTGTACGTGTGTGTATGTGTGTATATATGTGTGTATGTATGTGTGTATGTGTATCTGTGTGTATGTGTGTAATAAATACGCAGGAGTTGACAATCAAGTCTTACTAATTCTAGGTTCCCAGTATTTGGAGACAATGAAGGATTCTCTATTACAGAACCGGCAATATCACACCTTAAATTCCGAAGAAAACAAAAAGTCCTACTTACCAGGTTGCGCATCGGCCACTTCAACCTCAGAAATGGTTATCTGATGAAGAAAACAATCAAAGATCCATGCCGAAATGTTCAGCTCGAGAAGTCGTATCAACATCTCACCTTATCCTCGAGTGCCCTGCTTTACTGAACGACAGAAGGAACTTAAACCTCAAGAGTGATCTGTATGCCATATTCAACTCACCGAAGGATGCAGAAAATCTATCATGTTAATGGAGATATCACAAATGTTATATTTTATATAATGTAATTTAATTGCTATAACCGGAGCTTGATACTATTGTAATTGTTTACCAATTTACATGTACTATGTTTTACCGTTACCAAAGTTCAAATAGTTAAGTTTATGACCACAGTTGTAATATATTTGTATTAAATTTTATATATACATTGTTCTTGTAAGAATATTGTCGTCGCTGATGACCTTTATTGTTATAAAGTGACCTTAAATAAATAAATTTAAAAAAAAAAGATGTCAGGATTCATCTTCAAAGCTTGGCACGATTCTAGATGTTCCTTATTCATAATTTCTTCTGTGGTACTTGTAGGCAGTTGGTGAGGTGGAAAGGCCAATTCTATTGAGATGGTTATTCAGACAATCATGTCAAGTTATGAGACGAAAGTTGGCAACAGCTAATTTTCTTGGTAATTTGGAGTTAAATTAGTATTTTGTACAATTTGTAGCCACTAGAATTTTTGTTTGCTTGTCTTATTTTATTTATCTATTTTTACTTTCTCTATACGTACCATGTACATAGTGTATAGACTAAGTATTGTAATGCACCCAAAAATTCGATACCGAGATTTCACCGGAAATACATGTTTTAGTACCTCTTGAATACAAAAAAAAAAAAAAGCAGTTTCGAAAATGTCCGTGTGTGTATGTGTTTGTGGGCAGCATAGCTCAAAAACGAAAGGACCGTTGAACTCCAAACCTGGTATTTTATATCACTAAACACAAAATGTACATCACGAAAAAATACACAATTTATGTCTACGTTTTTGTTGTGGAGGTAACCGTTTCTGAGATATTCCTTGTTATTGGTTTCAATTGTGAAGTACTTAAACTTTTCTCACACAGGAAGTGTCCGCTTTTCTTTTGTTCTACTCCTGGTCAAGCAAAGAAGTGATTTGCAATGACAATCACAGAACGATAACTTTTGAAACATTTGACAATCATTTTAGCATAGCGCATTCCCTTATTCCCGTCTACTTATTAGGAACTAAGTAATAACATTCTGCTAATATTTATTTCAATTAGCATTGTGTACAAAGAAGAATACTTTTTTGTAGGAGGTTTGTAGAACAGCTAGAGAAAGTCATGTGACTGTAACACATCAGATTTTTAAAAAAAGGTCCGTGTGTGTTTTTGAACAGCATAGCCCCAAAACAAAAATACTGTTAAATTCCAAACTTGGTATTTAGGTTTAGTATCTTCCAAGGATGCGACACGAAGATTTTCAAGAAAATCCTCCCACCGCAAACTACGTTTACATGGAAAAGATTTCGAAAATTTTGATTTTCTTAAAAATGGTGTAAATATTTTGATTAAAATCCCGTATATTAAAGCTATTTATATCCGAAATAAAATGTATATCTAGAATTTTTTGGGAATAGCCTCTGAAGACCTCTTTATTCTGGATGAATTTTGCCGATGTTTGCTTAGCTGCTAAACCGTAAGAGATAGGTAAAAACGTACTACACAAAAAATGTACCTCATTACAAAACACAATTTTTGTCCTTTACGTTTTTGTTGTGGAGGTAACCGTTTTCGAGATATTCCTTGTTATTGGTTTCAGCTGTGAAATACTAAAACTTTTCTCACACAGGAAGTGTCTGTTTTTCTTTTGTTCTACTCCTGGCCAAGCAAAGATATGATTTCTAATGACAATCGCATAACGATAGCTTTTAAAACATTTGACAATCAGTTTAGCATAGTGCATTCCCTTATTTCCTTCTACTTATAAGGAACTAAGTAATATCATTCTGCTAATATTTATCTTGATTAGCATTGTGTACAAAGAATAATAATATTTTGTAGGAGTTTTGTAGAACAGGTAGAGAAAGTCATGTGAGTGTAACACATCAGATTTTTTCTTTTATTTTTTCCCATGACATGGTTAGGTGGGTGGATTGTAGTATGAGGCGTATGCGTGAATGTGCTTTAGCTGAAAACTGTTTCTTCCCTAGCGTGTAACCTTATGGCCGAATCTTTCCTTTAAGATAAGAGGGACATGGAAAGCTCAATTTGGACCCCAGTACCTCCAGCATATTTGTCCGCCCTTATTCTCACTAGCGGCATCTTTTCTTCTCGGAAATTTGGTAGACGCAATACACTTAAGCTTGGATTAAATCCTTCTCGGTATCCCACAGATGACATTGAGAGCTAAAGCAAAAATGCTATGATAGGACCATCATTGCTTGAAACAAATTACTTTGCATACTACTTGATTTAAATAGAAAACAGATGGCTGATGGACTTTTCAAGAAACAATTGTAACAAATTGGTTAATATATGGCAAATTTGGTGTAGAACAGGTCACTCTAGATTGGTGCGCGTCAAAAGAGGAGCGAGCTACTCACGACTCACAGGAATGTTCCTGCATTACGCAATACATCTCAACATTGAGGGAATTCATCGTTACCTGAGTCAAGTATTGGAATACAAGTGAGAACATTGTGCTATGACCTTCCGCCAGTGAGGTATTTGCTATTATTTTCCCCTCTAGCCGAGCTCATAGGTCTAGTTGAGTAGCATGAGTGTTTTTTATCAACATAATCGAGTTGGAATTCCTAGAGTTTGAGGTGGTTTCGCCCTTAATATTTTCTACTCAACCCTACAAAGTATTTTTACAAAAACTTATTATCTAGCTACTTCTTGTTAATCTAGAACAGCTGACAAACATTTACACATTTGTTGTAGGATAATTAAGTAAAACAATAGTAGATATTTACAATGTTTTAAAAATGTCATGTTCTTGGTATTACGACAAGAAAAGAAAAACAATCTGATGTATTTCATTCACATAACTTTCTCTACATCTCTGCAACAAATTATCGCTAAAAAGCGTATACTTCTATTTACTTCGTGATAAATGAGACATTATTAACAGAAATAGTCTTATTACTTGCGAAATAAGGGAGTACCAAGTCATAGTCAAAAGCTGGTTGCTGTGTGACTGAAGCTGCTTTGTTTGTATGGGCAGCAGTTGATAAAGTCCTGTATGAGAAAAGAATAAGATTTCAGAGCTGAAACAAAAACAAGGGATATCTCAAAAACGATCAACTTCACGAAGAAAATGTATATGACATAAATTGTGTGTTTTAACGTGCTCTACATTTTTGTGTGGTAAGTTTTTGTCCATCAATTACGGCTTAGCAGCTATGCAAAATGCCATAAAATTCATCCAGAATAAAGTAGTCTTCAGAGGCTATTCCCAGTAAATTCAAGAAGGTCATGTGAATGGAACACATCAGTTTTTTTCGGGTTCGAAGTGATGAAACCATGTAATATCGCCTGAGACAATATTTGACAAAAGGTATCACCCTCAGCCTCATATTGAGCATGCAATTCCGCACAGATGGTCCGTCGGTGATCTTTATGGTCGCAAGTTAGGCATCGAGGAACCCAGTGACGACAAACCTTTGACTACCCGAACTTAGTGGTGGGACAAAAATAACACAACTATTTTGAAACAGTTTCTCTAACACAACTATTTGAAACTGTTTCACCACTAAAACTTCTGGAAATTGCATGCATTGTCCTGATCTTTCAAGTATAGCTTCCTCGCAACAGATTCTTACAACAATAACAGCAACGCCTGAGTATTTGTATCATTTATCGCAACAGCTATAATGTGGTAGTTCTGTTCCACTAGCGTCAATATTTCGTCATTGCTTACCGCAAGGTGCGCCTTTGCACCGTAGCGCCTGATATAATCCGCAACATTCGAATATACTAATCAAACTCATTCCCTCTAGTTAATGCGCAACAATGCTTTGCTTCCGTTATTTGATAATTACCTCCTCAGTACAACCTAGTGAGTGGTTGCATTTGGCGCATTGTTATTTTATCGATGAACTGTATTTACCTCTATAATATTTGGTGGTACACAACATGTCTGCAACAGTAGAGCGAATTTCTGTTGCAGGAAACTGTTATTTCGAAACTGTTTCGTGGTTGCAACAGAAACAGATTAAACTGTTTCGCAAAGACAACAACTTTTCCCGCCACTATCCCAACTGGTGTTGAACAGCGAGGTGTTTGTGATCTGTCGATCACCTCGAGTGAGAGAGTTCCAACATTGCATGTGTCACAGCTGAATTCGGCCGGTCGGCGCGCGGTTTGCTCCATCTTGTCCTGATTAAGCCAGACGCTTCGTCCAATGGCCAACCGTGCTTTTGTCTACAGCCAGTTCTCCGAAGACATTCTGCACGCCTATAATAATGTGATACTTTCCGTCAAAAGAAACTCATTAACTGTTCTCTGTTTAGAAGGCACCTCCGTTACAGACGTATTTTTGAAGGCTAGTAATAGCGCTGCTACCTATTGGAAATTAATGAAACTGTATGAGGTGAAACGGGAATATTTAAAGATGTCCTACACAAAATTTCAATTTTGTTAACCGAAATTGGCCGAGAAAAAAAATGTTGCGTTTCTTATTGAACGTCCACACACACACACACACACACACACACACACACACACACACACACACACACACACACACAGACCGCTTCAAAGCGACACCAAACGAAGATAGCAGTCGATTAGCGTACACTTTGATATCGCTGCTTTCAAACTCTTCTATTTAAATTTCTTTGGGTGTTTAAAAATCGAACACATATGGGATTAGGCAGCGAAGGAACAACGGTTGTCATATTCCACACCCACACGCTACGTTTTCCATTACTAAGGTGACCTGTCCCGCGCTGGCGTGTCTATCAAACCACGCCTACACCACGCGACTGGGATCTTCGCTACCAACCGGCATCTCTCTTGGAGTGGGCCAGACACGTGTCATTTGGTTATGTATGACTGCCTAATCCATGGTTATTTTATAGCAGTTTTGTATGTGCCGAATTTAGAGATGAAAACTATATTCATGTATCACGTACCTACGGTATGACCTACAAGGTTATATATACATATGACTTAAATTGTGGATTTTAATGAGAAGTACATTTTTATGGTAGGGTTTTGTCTATCTCTTACGGTTCACAAGCTATGCAAAATTCACCCAGAAGTCTTCAGAGGCAATTCCCAGAAAATTCAAGATACATTGGGAAAATCAACATTTACGAAACCTTTTACATGTAAAGGGTAGTTTGGGGCAGGGGAATTGTCCTCAAAATCTTCCTTTTGTATCCTTGAAACATATTACACTTAAATACCAACATTTTACCGACTTTTCGTTTTTGAGTTATCGTGATCAAAGACACACACACACACACTGACCTTTATTTAAAAATACCTTCTTTTGGGTTACAGGGGATCCTAAAACGTTTATTTCCGGTGAAATCTCCGTATCGAATTTTTGGGTGGAGTGCAATACCTTCTTTAACTACGTACCATATGCTATGTAGAGAAGGTAGTGACACTTTATTCGTATATGTAGAATAGAATGTATAAAATGATAGAAGGACAATTAAATATTATATACCAAACGTTGAAAAAAACATTTTATTCATTGTTGATGAGTCTACATATCAGGGAATGTTATTTTATCCTCCTTATTATCGCACAAAGGGCTGGAAACATTTTTCCCGCTTATGTTGGTAACGGTTTATCTCGCACGAGAATTTCCTTTTACGTGTGAGCGAAGCAGAAGAGAAGGATAAAATAAGTGGAAGCGACATAGAGTAAGATATTTTTTTCTGTGGCAAGTATCTCTCTCGTCTTTGAGGACATTATGTAGGGAGAGAAGATTAGTTAAGAATTAAGCCGGCAGGGATCAGAGTGAAGAAGCTTCTTGATCTGCGGCTGCCTGCACAAGGAATTCACTAACTGCCTCACTCGGCAAACACAAGTATCCATCCCTAGGGACCAGCACTAAATCTCCCTCGCACAGGGGATGGATCTTGTGTTTCACTGTATGGCCCTTACACTTTTCAAATTCTTTACACTTCACTCGTTCATTGTTATGTTAATGTCAAGTTTCTCCGTACTTTGTAGTGAGAATACTTGCAAATTACAAGCTCTTTCAAAAGTCTCTTCAAACTTTAAACCGCTATAAATATTATAATATTTGAGACAGGATAAGAAAACGCGGATGTGTTACACTCACATGACTTTCTCTACATCTCTGCAACAAATTATTGTTAATGGCTTATTCTTCTATCTACTTCATGCTAATCGAGATAAACATTAGCAGAATATGTCGTATTACTTAGTTCCTTGTAAGTAGAAGGCATATAACGGAGCACCATAGGCTAAAGCGATAGTCAAATGTTTTAAAAGCTAGTTGCTATGTGACTGAAGTTCCTTTGTTTGTGTGGCCAGGAGTTGCAAATTCCCGTATAAGAAAAGTATAAGTATTTTAAAATCTGAAACCAATATATAGGAATATATAAAAACGGTCGACTGCGCCAAAAAAAAAATGTATATGATATAAATTGTGTGTTTTAACGAGCTCTACATTTTTCGTTAAGTAAGTTTTTATCTCTCTCTCACGGTTTACCAGTTCAGCCAGAATAAAGTTTTCTTCAGAGGCTATTCCCTGGAAATTCAAGATAAACATTTTATTTCTCATGTAAATATACTTAACTTGCGATATTTTAATCAAAATCGTTAGAACCATTTTGGAGAAAATCAACATTTTCGAAAACTTTTCCATGTAAAGGGTAGTTGGAGGTGGATTGATTTCCTTGAAAACCTTCGTGTCGCATCCTTGAAGAATACCGAACTTAAACACCAAATTTGATACTTGACGGAATTTTCGTTTTGCAACTATACTTCTACTGATACACATACCTACACAGACACACCCGTGACAGTTTTCTAAAAATATATATATATATTTTTATTTTTAATTCAGGGGGTCACAAAACATATATTTTCGTTATATCTCGGTATAGTATTTTTGGCTGCAGTACAATACCTTCTCTATAGTCGTTACTATATTTCTTTGATCGGATTAGGATTTTTAGTACGTGGGTTCGCCGCTATGCGAGGAATCAGTTCTTTGCCCACAGATGGCACCGTAGGACGAAATTACGACTTGTTGACGCAAAATAGCGTAATTTTGCCCAGAAACAGTCTGCTCTCAAGGTATAGCGCTCTTTTCGTGTAAATAAGTACTACACGGGACCACTGGCTTTACTTTCCTTCCAAAGGAAGCCATGCTAGGCCCTCCACCGGGTTAGAAAATGTAATCCTGGTTTTCATCACGGTGACCACAGCGCTACTAAGGGCTACACTCTTGTTAAGTATTTCAGTACTGGAACCAATAATAAATAATATTTCGTAATAACTATGCACAACAATCTAATAGAATAGCAACAATTGTGATAAAATTTTAGACAGCAGAGCAAGTTAATAACTTTGATTAATTAGGATGTAATTTACCAATTTATAATTTAAATCATGACCTAGATAACAATGCAATAAAATATAACTCAGTAAGTGGATGGGCTAAGAAATATTTTGGAAAATCTGTGAGGACGAAGATCAAATTAAGTGATATTGTGTCGAAACCAATGAATGCTGTTCTACAGTTTTGAAACTTGGATAATGAGGGAAAAATGAAAATACAATCCAGAGTGCAGAAATGAGATTCATGATAAAGCTACTACGGGTAGGTATATACAAGCGAATGAGAATTGAAGATATAAGAAACAAACGAAATCTGAGGTGCTCCATCCACATGACCTTCTTCACCTGTTCTACAAACAGGTTGCTAACAAAAGAATTTTGAAAAAAAAAAAAATATCCTCACTCTAAACTACCGTTTACATGGAAAATGTTTCGAAAACTTTTGTTTCCTCAAAAATGGTTCTAATGATTTTGATTAAAACTTCGCATATTAAAGATAATTAAGTGAGAAATAAAAGGTATACCTTAAACTTCCTGGGAATAGCCTCTGAAGTCCTTTTCAGATAGACAAAAACTTGCTACACAAATTATGTAGATCTCATTAAAACACAATTTATCTCATATACATATTTTGTGGAGTTAACCGTTTCCGAGATATGCTTTTTACTTTCTCTACACGTACTGTGTACATAGTGTACAGCGAAGGTATTACACTTCACCCAAAAATTCGATACCGATAATTCACCGGAAATATATGTTTTATGGCCACCTGTATCTAAAAAAAAAAAAAAAAAAAAAAAGCATTTTCAGAAAAAGGTCCGTGTGTGTGTCAGTGTGTCCGTGTGTCTGTGAACACTATAACTTAAAAACGAAAGATTTATAAAATAACAAACTTGGTATTTAAGTTTTGTATCTTCCAGAGATGCGACACAACATTTTGAGAAAAATACCCCCACCCCAAATTACCCTTTACATGGAACACTTTTTGAAATTTTTATATTCTCAAAAATCTCTCTAACGACATTGATTAAAATATCATATATTAAAGACATTTACCTGATAAATAAAATGTATATCTTGCATTTTCTGGGAATAGCCTCTGAAAACTACTTTATTCTGGATGAATTTTACTGAACTTTACATAACTGCTAAACCGTAAGAGACGGAGAAAAATTTACCTCACAGAATATGTAGAGCACTTTAACACACAATTTATGTTATATGCAGTTTTTTCGCGGAGCTGATCGTATTTGAGATATTCCTTATTTTTGGTTTCAACTTTAAAAAACTTATAATTTTCTCACATAGGAATTTGTCAACTCCTGTCCATACAAACAAAGGAACTTCAATCACATAGCAACCGGCTTTTGACTGTCATTTTAACCTATGGTACTCCCTTATTTCGCTTCTACTTAAAAGTAGCAAGAAATAAGACTTTCTGCTTATTTTTCTTGATTAACTTGAAGCAAATAGACGCATAAGCTTTTTAACAATAATTTGTTGCAGAGATGTAGAGAAAGTCATATGAATGGAACTCATCAGATGTTTATGGTTTCAATTTTAAACTACTTAAGCTTTTCTCAAGCAGGAAATTAACTTTAATTTTAGCTCTTTTTTTTTTCTCCCAGGAACGCAGAAGACAACCGAATTTTAATTGTTTCACATAGAGAAGCTTTGTAATAGATTTGACTATCGTGTGTTATTTTACAAGTATTTCACTTCTACTTTGAAGGGAGTTTTACGACCATTTCTGCTAATGTACATTCTTGATACAACTGCACTTAATTTTATCCTCCAGCAGGTGAAAGGTGACAATGAAGATTATGGAAACGCATCCAGGCAACCACCATCAAAATTAAGCGAAGTTGTATTAAATAATAGACGTCCAAGAATGTAAAACATGAAAACCTGACTTTTAATATTATTTCTACATATAATACTTCAATTGCTGCTAATATTTATTTCGACTACAACTTTGGTGATAAAGGAATACTCTTTTGTAACAATAATTTGTACAGAAAGCCGTGTAAATGGAAAATACCAGATTTTTTTTGAAAGCAAACAATAGCGTGATTTGTTTCCAGACAGCATTTGCGGTTGGAGATCTTTTCTTCAAAATACTTCCGTGGAATCCCACCAAAGAGATAGTTTCTCTGAGTACTTCATGTGTATTATTGAAATTGCTAATTTATGGGGACTATAGCGGATATTTGTTCGAATACAAGGAAAAATACGTATTGTGTGAACTGATGAACACAAATTGTTGAGACAGCTTCTAAAATTCGGCGAGGAGAGAAATGACAGGTTTCAATACAGATTACGAGCTAGCAACAAATAAGGTTCTCAGCCGGGGCACAAACTCACGCTAATGAGGTTAGCCACCCACAAGTTTGCTGCGAGAAGGAGAAACACAAAGGTGTAATGAAATGAAAAAGCTGTTTATGGCGACTCGCTTCGCCCTCCTCTAAGTCCTGTATTTATTATTATTCTTTTTTCTGGTCCTTTGTTCTTGTTATGAATAAGTTTGGTGCTTCGTCTTGATGTCTGAGTCTGAAAGTAATGACCGTCATCGCGGTGCTGAATGCGCACCATTGACCTCGGAATGTGGTTAAACAGCACAGACGCATAACACTGTAATGGCGACCTGAGAGACCTTGAGTAGCCTACCTCCCTCTCATCACATGCCCGCTTCATCAATGTTCACATAACAATCCACAAATAATCTGATGTGTTCCACTCACATGACTTTCTCTACATCTCTGCAACTAATTAGTGTTAAAAAGCTGATGCTTCTCGTATTTACTTCATGCTAATCGGGAAAACATTAGCAGAAAGGGTCTTATTACTTGCTTCCTTGTAAGTAGAAGCGAAATAAGGGCGTACCATAGGTTAAAGTGATAGTCAAAAGCTGGTTGCTATGTGACTGAGGTTCTTTTGTTTCATGGACACGAGTTGACAAATTCCTGTAAGAGAAAAGTAAGCTTTTCAAAGCTGAAACCAAAAACAAGGAATATCTAAAAAACGATCAACTCCAAGAAAAAAAATATATATATATAGCATAAAGTGTGTGTTTTAATGTGCTCTACATTTTTTATGTGGTAAATTTTTGTCCATCTCTTACAGTTTAGTAGTTATGCAAAATTCCGTAAAATTCATCCAGAATAAAGTAGCCTTCAGAGGCTATTCCTAGAAAATTCAAGATATACATTTTATTTGTCAGGTAAATATCTGTAATATAGGATATTTTAATCAAAATCGTTAGTCATTTTTAATAAAATAAAAAATGTCAAAAAAGTTCCATATAAAGGATGGTTGGGGTGGCGGTATTCTTTTGAAAATCTTCGTGTCTTATTCTTGGAAGATACGAAACTTAAATACCAAGTTTGGTATCCAACGGTCTTTACGTTTTTGAGCTATGCTGTCCAAACACACACACACATACACACACAGACACACACACACACTCGGACCTTTTTGTAAAAATGCTTTTTTTGTATTCAGGGGCTCCCAAAACATGTATTTGCGGTGAAATCAAGGTATCGAATTTTTGGATGGAATACAATACTTTCTCTATACACTATGTACATGGTACTTGTAGAGAAAGTAATAATGCTATTGGTTTTGTTCATTTTTCCCATCACTTAACTGTTGTACGCAAAATTCTCTTTATTACCGACCGCTCGTTAAATGTTGTATACAAACATTTGCTTACTTCCGACCGTTCGCTGTCGAACACACCACTCTCCTCTCTTTCTATTGCACGCTAACTGTCGAACACAAAACTCTCGTATCTTTCGATCATTCACCAGATGTCACACATAAAATTCTCCTTACTTACGATCACTCGCTGTCGAACACACCACTCTCCTCTCTTTCTATTGCACGCTAACTACCGAACACACAACTCTCCTATTTTTCGATCGCTCACTAGCTGTCTTATACAACAACTTTCCAAAGTTATCTTTCTTAGTGTTGCGAATTTAACAAACGGCAGTGAATATTCAAATCAAACATTAGTATATAAAGCAACTTCTAAACTAAGACTCTACAAACTCGTAACATTTCAGACTTGCAAGCCGAAGCGCATAGGTCCTGTGTGTGCACCGTGAATCGGCCCGACATGGCTTGACTCGGATACATGACAGTGAAGATAAAAAATAGAGAAGTTAAGGAAAGAGGAAACGGATGGAGCGAGCAGACAAGTTTAATGAAAGAACGAAACAGGCTGTTGCTCAAAATCGAGGAGTGGGGGTTTGCACTATGGTCAACCTAGCGAAGTCTTCCATTGTAACTTCCGGTTCCTATATCTAATTGGTGCTAATAATGTTTGGTTTATTTTTTGAAATAAATGTAATCAACAGATGGTGTAATTCAGGAAATAATATCTTCCTTAATAAACCATCGATTTATATAAAAATAGATAGGAGAACTTAGAGATGAATAATCAATATTCTGTAAAAAGTCCATTCTTATCTTTTAAACAGATTATGAGTAAATGCTTACGGATTTAGTATAAGTGATGGCATAGGACTTTTACCTTCCCCTTTATAAGCAAGTAAGCTTGTAATTACAAACGTAAATGAAAATACACAATAAATATATGGCACAATTAATTATCAGACATCTCATATGTCCAATACCTCCCATTCAATTAATTTTGTATGCCCATTTTAAATGTATAAACTCTCCTAAGATCTTAATATTAACTTTACATTACTCAAGATATACATTCATCTTCATTGATTTAATTGTTGTTGTTTTTTTCACACAAGACCTGTGCAGGACAAGAGTTAGGTAGAGTCAGACTAAAAAAATCAAAGCCACAGTCGGAATTTGAATCCGGACCTCCTAGTCTCTAACCGGTTGCTCTAACACTGAGCTACCATGGCAACATGTCGGCTACCTAACCAACTCCTGTCCTACATAAGGTTTGTGTTAAAAAAAATAAATAAATCCATAGTATTTGACCATAATAGTTCGCTATACTATGAATCCTGGGACTTAAAGTACTTACGACATTTTAAGTCGCCATTGGGGCTGTCATCTCAAAATAATTTTAGATCACCTTGTGGCTTACCGGGAAACATGCGCGTCAGTTGAGGAATGTAATGCCATGCCGGCATGTTGCCCAGGTAGTTCAGGGGTAGAGCAACCGGCTAGAGACCGTGAGACCCGTGGCTCATTGAATGTTTCAGTCTGACTCTACCTATCCAATTATTCTTTTTACTTTCTCTATACTCACTATGTACATAGTGTATAGAGAATGTATTGCACTCCACCAAAAAATTCGATACCGAGATTTCACCGGAAATATATGTTTTAGGGTCCCCTTTATCCAAAAAAAGTATTTTCAGAAAAATGTCCCTGTGTGTGTCCGTGTGTCCATGTGTCCGTGTGTCAGTGTGTCCGTGTGTCTGTGAACACGATAACTCAAAAACGAAAAGTCGGTAAAATACCAAACTTGGTATTTAAGTTTAGTTTCTTCCAGGGATGCGACACGAAGATTTTGACAAAAACCCCCCGCCCCAAACTACCCTTTACATGGAACTTTTTTCGACAATTTTGATTTTCTAAAAAATGGCTCTAACGATTTTGATTAAAATATCGTATATTAAAGTTATTTACCTGACAAATAAAATGTATATTTTGAATTTTCTAGGAATAACCTCTGAAGACTACTTTATTTTGGATGAATTTTTCATAACGACTAAACCGTAAGAGATGGACAAAAACTTAACCCACAAAAAATGTAGAGCACGTTAAAACACACAATTTATATTATATACATTTTTTCGTGGAGTTAATCGTTTTTGAGATATTCCTTTTTCTTCGTTTCAGCTTTGAAAAACTTATAGCAACCAGCTTTTGGCCTTCACTTTAACCTATGGTACTCCCTTATTTCGCTTATACTTACAATAAAGCAAGAAATAAGACTATTTCTGCTAATTTTTCTCGATTAGCATGAAATAAATAAAAGATAAGCTTATTAACAATAATAATTTACAGAGATACAGAGGAAGGCATGTGAATGGAACACATAAGATTTTTTGCATTACCATCCTCATTTAAACTCTGGATCATAGCGTACATGTTTAATATATACATCATATATTTTGTGGAGTTGACTATTTCTGAGATATTCCGTATTATTGGCCTGATTTTAATTTATTCTTAGAAGTGTTATTTTTCTTCACAGTCTACAAAGAGCATTACATTTTAAAACCACCACCATCACATATCAATCCGCGCATTAAAAATCTAACAATCGCTTTAATCATGTATCTTAAAATAATGCCAGTTTTAAAGAGATCCTGGAGGATAAATCCAACGCTTTAGATAGGTTTTTTAATGTGCTTTTTGTAGTCAGAATATGGTTCTATATTTGTTTTTATTTGTGTTGACGCGGCCATGGAGTGGTTACTACGATTTTTTTAAAGTTTAACACATGACATTTTCAGCAATGAGCATTTGGTTTTAGTTACACCTTTTTAGTTCCATTGTTTCTAACATCTTTTTAGATTTCGCTACGGTTTCTACCATGGGAAGTTTTATTTACAATAGATTTTATTCTAAACCTGTCTCTTATTTAGTTATGCTTATTTGGATATAGACCTTTATCTCTGACTGAGGCACTAATTTACTTAGCTAATGAGCTTCTTAAACACCACTCATCATCATCATCATCATCATCATCATCATTTTCAGAATCATCTACAACCTAGAATAAAATGAGTAAATATGAATTCAAAATGTATCTGATTAATAAGATACAATAATAAGCTTAAACCTTCCTATGAAAGCTTGTAAAAGAGTGAATAGGGAAGGTATTTAAATGCAATACATATGCCTTTTACTTTTTACACACGTAGTGTATAGAGAAGATATTGCATTCCACCTAAAAATTCGATACCGAGATTTCACAAGAAATATATGTTTTAAGACCTTCTGAATCCAAAAGAAGATTTTTTTAGAAAAATATCCGTGTGTCTGTGGATAGTCTAGCTCAAAAACAAAAAGTCCGTTATATGCCAAACTTGTTATTTAAGTTCAGTATCCAAGGATGCCAAACGAAAATTTTCAAGAAAATCTCCCAATATCGTTTACATGGAAAAACTTGATTTTCTAAAAAATAACTCTTAAATTTGTATTAAAATACTTACATGACAAATAAAATGTATATCTTGAATTTTCTAGGAATAGCCTCTGAAGACCTCTTCATTTTGAATGACCTTTGCATAACTGGTAAACCGTAAGAGATAGACAAAAACCTACTACACATAAATGTAGATCTCGTTAAAACACAATTTATGTCACATATATATTTTTTTTTTCGTTGAGTTGACAGTTTCCAATATATTCTTGTTTATTGGTTTCAGTTTTAAAATAGTTAAACTTTACTAATACGGAAATTTTGCCATGGAAAGAAATGGATGTCTATCAAATAGCAACCGCTTTTAAGTGATGTGATTACCGCTTTAGGTGAGTGCACACTAAATATAAGGAAGCAACTACTAATACTACCGCTTCTGCTAAGCTTTGTAGCAATAACTTGTTTCAGATGTGTAGAGAAATCTATATGAATAGAACACTGATGAGCTTTTCTAAACTATGCACAAAGTGCTGTCTGTAAATGCTGACGTATTGTGTGAACATAGTGTGTAGAGAAGGTATTTTATTGTACCCAAAAATTTGGTACCAAAATTTCCGTGGATGTGCATGTTTGCTTATGAGAGTGTTTGTGTGTGTCTGTGGGTAGCATATCTCAAAAACGAAAAGTCCATTAAACACCTAAGTTGATATTTGAGTTCAGTATCTACCAAAGCTGCGACACGAAGATATTCAAGAAAATCCCCCCATCCGCAACTACATTTTACATGGTAAAAATTTCGAACATTTTGGTCTTCTCAAAAATGGCTCTAACGATTTTGATTAAAATCTCTTATATTTAAAATATTTACATGAGAAACAATATGTATATCTTGAATTTTTAGGAAATAGCTTCTGAAGACCTGTTTATTCTGGATTAATCTTTTTTTTTTTTTTTTTTTTTTTTTTTTTTTTTTTTTTTTTTAGTTTTGCATAACTTGTAAACTATAAGAGACAGATGAAATCTTGCTACTCAATAAGTATATCTCGTTAAAACACCAGCTTATGTCTTAATCATTTTTTCGTGGCGTTGACTGTTTCAAAGACATTACGATTTGAAATAGTAAAACTTTTCTCATGCGGAAACTTTTAAATTCTTTGACATGCAAAGAAATGGATTTCTATCACATAGCATATAGCTTTTACGTGATGTGTCTATGGCTTTAGGATAGAGTACTCTCTTTTTTCCTTCTAATTAGAAGGAAGAAACTAATACATCCATGTCTATTAATGGCATTAAGTAGATAGAAGAATAAACTTCTTTCAGGTGTGTAGAGAAAGTTATGTGAATAGAACACATTTGTTTCATTGATGAATTTTTCTTAAACTTTGCACAAAGCGTCATCTACAAATGCTAACGTATTGTGTGCATTTTAGCTCCAAACTGGACTCGAAAAGAAGTATATTCTATCGCTGTTCTCAATAGAAATATAACTCCTCAGAGGGTAAACTAACCTATATATTTTTCAGACCTTTGTGTGCGGATACACGTCAAAGTAAAGAAGGAATAAGAGAGTAAGAAGATGAGAGGAAGGAATTAGTAAAGAAGGAGACCGAATGTATTCGTGGAAAGAAAAGGGGCGTGGAAAGTTTTTGTTGGCGCGTTACACTTCGTCTCTGTCCACGTTTCCGGAGCAATCTCCACTTCCGGGGGTAAGTGGTTAACTCCGGAGGGAGAGATGGGATAGGGGTAGGGGTGCAAGATATTTCAATTTCAGCCTGAGATGTTGGAACTTAAGGGGTAAGTCCGGAAGAGGACGTTATCTTTTGAAGGGGTGTGTCTCACCCCCGAAACATGCTCGAATAAATCACACAACCCCCGCCTTGTAGCTACCACCCCTTGGAAGTAATAAAACGATAATAAGAGTAAAAGTACGAATGGGGAGTACATTAAGTATAGGAGACTTTTGTTTTCTAATGGGGTAGAAACTTTAAACTGATTTCGTGCATGTTTGGATCTTTTCGAGCAGAAATCAGGAGATTTCCTTTGGAAAATGCACACTAATGATATTTTATAGGGAGGTATAACGAATAGGAAGGACAGGATAAAAACTGAAGTAATTTATTCAAATTTAGACATGAAGCCTTCTCGCTTTTACTAACCAATGATAAAATGTCTCTTCTCCGTAGTTTCAAACATTATTGCTAAAGCAAGCTGAAGTGTTTAATTCACATGGATTTCTATACATCTTTGTAACAAATTATTATTAAAATACTTATTATTCTATCTAATTCGGGCTAATCAAGAAAAATGTTAGTAGAAACAGTCTTCCTTGCAAGAAGAAGGGGAATAAGGGAGTATACCAGGCTCAAGTAATACACAGATCTCTCTCTCTGTGTTGAAAAATACAGTTCTGGAGAATGGTCGGGATTCCGGCGCTGTATTGCTTTTTCTTATTCCTATTTTTTCCCCTTTTTCCATAAATTTGTTTACCGTTTTTTGTTTTATGACGAATACACAAACACATAAACACCCACGCCTAAGGCGGTACTCGAACCCACGATCCCCTGCGCCAAGTAGCACCAAAGTGAGGCACTTTAGTGAACGTGGCCATGGGGACCGGCTCTTAAAAACTAGTCGCCGCATGATTGAAATTCGTATTTTACTTGACTATGACTTGACAAATTCTCATATGGGAAAATATAAGTGTTTTAAAACTGAAATAAATAACAAGGAATATCTCTTAAATGATGAACTCCACGAAAAAATTGTAATGATATAAGGTGTGTGTTTTAACGAGGTGTACACTTTTTGTGCAGTAAGGTTTTATCTATTCATTACAATTTATCTCTTTCGAGAGGCTTATCCCATAAAAGTCGTTATGTTTTTTAATTTTCATGCGATAATTTTGAATAAACGGTAGGTGCTCTAATCAAAATCGCTAGAGCCAGTTTTGAGAAAATAATTTTTTTCGAACTTTTTTCCATTAAAAACTGGTTTGGGTTGTTAGAAATTTTCTCTTAATTATATCTCATCCTTGGAAGATAGTTAACTTAAATTTCAAGTTTGGTTTTTAACGGAGCTTTAGTTTTTGAGTTATCATGTTTCCAGACAAAAACATACTCGGCCCTTTTTCTAAAAGTTATTTTTTTGGCTTACAGTGGACCCTAAAGGGCGTATTTCCATTGAAATATAGGTATAAATTTTTTGGGTGGAGTGCAATAGTACTAAGTGAGTGGCTATGTACTAAGCAGAGAAAGCAAGAACTGATTGGAACAACCGGGATTTGAACAGGGTTCTCCCGCATTTCTGGCAGTTTCTCTACCATTCAGCTACTGCAACAACATGCTATCACAGTAGCTCTCTTATGGAAATCTCCCCACTCCATTTTGAAAATTTTAATTTTCTCAAAATGACTCTTCGATTATGATTAATACACAATACATAAAGTATTTACATAGATAAGAAATAAAATGTATCTCTGGAACTTCCTAGGACTAGCCTATACAAACTCCTCTACCTTCTGAATGACTTTTTGCATAACTGGTAAACCATTAGATAAAACTTACAACACACAAAATGTAGATCTCGTTAAAACATTTCTGTTGTGGACTTAACCATCTGAGAGATATTGCTTGTTATAGATTTAAATTATCCAATACCTTCCTCAAATGGGAAGTCGTTATTTATATTTTTTACTTTCTGTGGTGAATATGTACAACGTACAAAGTTGGTAGAGAAAGTATTGCACTCTACATAAAATTCATTACCAAGACCGAGGTTTCACCGAAAATAGATGTTTTGAGATCCCCTGAATCCAAAACTTTTTTTTAGAAAAACGTGAGTATTTGTGTTGGTGTGTGTGTGTGTGTGTACAGCATAGCTCAAAAACGAAAGGTCCGTTAAATACCAAACTTGAATGAATTTTGCTGATGTTGTTTAACTGTTAAGCTATAAGAGATAGACAAACATTTATTACACAAAATTATAGATCTCGTTAAAGCACATAATTTATGTCATGTTCATTCTTTTCTCATGTAGCTAATCATTCTTTGGATATCTATGGTTATTTGTTTCAAGACCTCTTTATTCTGGATGAATTTTGCTGAATTTTGCATAACTGGTAAACCGCAAGAGATAGACAAATATTAATTACAAATATATAGATATATATGCATATATATCGTTAAGCACATAATTTACGTCATGTACAAGTTTTCATGGAGTTGACAATTTATTTCATCTTTATAACAATTATTTGTTACAAGGATTTAGAGAAGATAATGTATATGGAACAAATCTTATTTTTCTGAATTGCGGAAGCATTAAACTACACTCGAAAGTTCAATAACAATATTTCACCAAAAATATGCGTTTTGAGACTCTCTTAGTAGGGTAATATTGCGTTTCACTCAAAAATCCGATGTCGGGATTTGAACGGAAATATATGTTTTGAGACTCTTTGAATGTAAAAATAATATTTTATTTTGTAAACGGTCATGTGAGTATGAGTATGTGTGCGTGTTCGTGTGTTTTGTGTACCTATGAACAACAAAATTCAAAAACAAAAGTCATAAATCCCAAACTTGGTATATATATGTTCAGCATCTTCAAAGAATGCCATACGAAGATTTTCCAGAAAAGGTATCTCTCTACAAACTACCGCTTACATACAAAAGATTTCGAATACGGTTTTCCTCAAAATAGCTCCATGATTGTGATTAAAATAACATATATTGAGACAATTTTGTAAGATATAAAATTTATATTTTGAATTCTGTGGTCTACATAAGTGTCATCTCAGAATTAGTTTTTTTATAAGTGGTAAAGGGTATGGGATACAAAAAATCTTACGGCACAAAAGTATGAATGGCGTTAAAGCACACAGTTTATTTTAAAGATATTTTTTCTGGAATTAGCCAATTTCGAAATTTCCTTGTTATTGCTTTGGATTTTGAAGTACTTATACTTAAATAGGAAGCTGATTTTTCGTGTTTTTCCTTCTTTTTTATCTCTTACGAATTCTTTTAAATCCTGTTACTATTAACATGAAATATATAGAATAACAAGCTAAAAAGAAAGAAGAAAAATAATTAAGTAAACATACATTAGTGCAACTGAGTGGAAATAGCTAAATTACCAAATTTAGGTTCAGTGCATACAGAGTATAACTATAACATGATGTAGTAGCGTAGTCTCTATAGCCGTTTCGAAACGTGTACTATATGGCATTGCTCACTGCTTGGCCTCGTTCAGTTCCTGCTAGTAGATAAAGCAGTAAGAGACACTGTTAAATGGCGAAGATTGAAAAAATGTCATAAATACTGAACTGTAGGGGTCGACACTGAAAAAACTTGTGGAATGATTCAAACATACCTATTTTCAGTCAGGAGGAGAGCCTTTTTTTCGATACAGTAAAGATGTATCTTGTAGTTCGCTGCAATGAATTCCGATTACTTTGCTTCATTGCTTTTTCAAAGCTCAGCACATTATTTTCCTGATTTTGTTGCATCTAGCTTAATGTTGATATTTGAAAAAAATACAACGTATTTGTATTTACTAATCATATCATAAAATAATTGTTTTATTGTGTTACTTTATGAATTACAACTATGCATATGTTAAAACATGTACATAATGAGCTACTTTTGCCACAGATCCATGTTTACACTCTAAACCCCTCCTCACTAGCATTTCTTTATATCACTGTATCACTGACTGCTCTGTGTGTTCATAGCTGTGTGCGCTTCGGATTTTTTTTTTTTTTTTTTTTTTTTTTTTTTTGCGGGTAGATACTGCAAAGACAGTATTTTTTCATTCCCGAGAGAGCAGTGAACGTTTATTCTGCCGTTTATTGACGAGGTTTTA
This sequence comes from Hymenopus coronatus, assembly GCA_030762935.1. Lineage (NCBI taxonomy): Eukaryota > Metazoa > Arthropoda > Insecta > Mantodea > Hymenopodidae > Hymenopus > Hymenopus coronatus. Next base: position 43,118,508 of record CM060883.1, read on the forward strand.
GACAAAGTTTTTTTCTCCTGTCTTCTTTTCTAAAGTGTTATGGAATCAGGCCTGATAATGGAACATTTTGATCCAGAAATGTCTTGACTTATAAAAAACTGACCAAAGAAGCGTCCTAGTTTATGTTTATTGTTATAAAAGTTGGAGTCTAAGGACTGTAGTTCGGATCAGAGTAATTTTACTGATATTGCTGACGTGACCAAGTTGCCAAACACGCAGTTTAACCGCTTTTACGCCGACAATGGAATTAAAAAAGTTTTGCTTCGCAACATTTCTGATATGGAAATGTTATCTGTCTAGACTAGACTGCTGTTATCTGATCGGGTTCGGGTTGACAGCACTGAGTTTTCTGCTTTTATTACCTCCTTTCCATCTTGTTTATTCTCTTGTTTATAGCTTTCTTTATCGCGTAGTTTCTCTGGATTTGTCCCTTAAGCACTACTGTACACATAGTTTTGAAAATACACGTTAAGTAAGACATAAAAACTTACTATAAAACGTGTAACTTGCAACAGTTATGCAGTGTACCCTACCAATTTTGCGAACAGCTCGTTTTTAATATTTGATGCTAACCACTGCAAATGTTCGCCAATAAGTAGTAACATGAAAATAAACGGATATGTAAAATATTGTATTATTATATAATTTCTACATGAACAACTGTGGAGAAAAACATCTCTTATTATATTTCCATGGACTACTCTTTCCTCATAAACGGATCCAATACAGCCCTCACAAACCGTTCCAATACATCCCTCACAAAAGAAATATGAGATGTATTCTTGCTTTAGTCTGGTCACTTAAACATTATTCTGTATATAAATGTATGTATTTTGACCTCAGGCGTTTTACCTTTTATATTGTAACAATGAAAATTCACAATAAATCATAACGACATTGGAACTTTAGACATACATCATTTTTCTGTCGGTTATTTTTAGAAATACAATTTTCATAAATAGTTTCAAGGTAAAAGAGATATGTGACAGCTAAATGTATAAAATCAAGTTTAAATATGCTGGCTTTAAAATGTCATACCATTTTCATCTAGCTAAGACCTACCCTCTAATCAACAGTGTCTATCGCTTATGGTGACATATTTAGTAAGAACAGGCGTTAAACACTTCGTTACCCTTTGCAACACATGACGAGAAACAAAATAATGGTGACATTTAAAAGTGTATGATAAGATATCAGAAAAATCCAATATCCGAATTGGTTATAACTCCATGGCACGACAGCTCACGGGGAACCTTGGCCTACCGCCCGGCCGCTGCGTCCCCCATCTCGGTCCATTAGAGACGTCATGGATGGGGTGCAGAATTGAAGAGTGAGATGTGGTCAGCGCCTCGAATGCTCCCGGCCGGTTAATGCGGTCCTCATGACCTGGAGTCGCTACTTCTCCATCAAATAGCTCCTCAATTGGCCTTACGAGGCTGACTGTACTCCGGGCCAGGTCTCCCAGCGGGGGAAAAATCCCCACGCCGGTACTGGGGATCGAACCCAGGTCTCCCGCTTGGTAAGCAGGCTGCGCTAAGGAGACGATCATCCGAATTGGTTACTACCTCGAAAATACACTTTACGTCACTTCTAAGCTTTAAGCCTTTATATACTTATCTCTTGCGTTTTACCCTGGATAGGTAAAATATCTGTCAAAGACAAAATGTTTTACATTATAAATTAATATTCCTACACACCTAAATAATAATGCCTTAAATAAAGCATGAGTTAACAAATGATAAAAATTAAATCACCAAATGATATTGATAAAATTCTTATTATTAAACCCAATTATCTTAATGACTTTACAGAATGATAGTTTAATCAAAATCTTCAGAGAAATTTTAAAGTAAATAGTAATTAAAGACAACTTTCAGGTAAGACTAATTTGCGATGGGGAGATTTTCTTTAAAATTTTGGTATGGAATTTTTGCAATTTTATTTTTTATGCCTCTCACTATTACAAATTCTCAAGGATTACTGTATTATCCAATTAATTACTTTATATTCTGATCTATCGTCATAATTATTATTCTATTAACCTGAATTGTTTCAAGTTATCAATCGCGAACTTCAATATCAAATTTGGTGTTTTTACGGCATCTCCTTTTAGAGAAATGCTGTTCTCTCTCCCTTTCGCTTTCTCTTTCTCCGTCACTCTAACGCTTTCTTAAAAATACTTTTATATTTATTCATAATAGTTCAAAATATCGATTTACTTTGAAATCTCGATTGAGTGTTTTGGTGGAATACAATATATAGTCTACCATATTTCTGAGCACATTGTATAGCCTATGCTGGAAACAAATCATCAAAGAGAACTTTGGAGGTTTTAAAATCTCTATTTCATTAAACTTGTTTGTTTTAATGATATGTGCATTTTATATTAGTGAATTTTATTTCTTATTTTTCGCAACTAGTCATTGAAAATGAAGGATTCTTCATAAGTTATTTGCTGAAAGTGCAAAAATGCAGTGGTTCAAATATTTGTTGAAAGTAAATTAATTTTGAGAAAATAAATAAATAACAAAAACACATTCAGGTTAAAAGAATCCCTGAAGTCCTTGTCTTTTATTCTTCAAGATAACCTTGGATAATATTTTGCTCAGATTTTATAACTGTCGTTTTTATGGAATAACACCTTATACAAATATTTAAATTTCTCAACGCCTAATTAGGGAACTTTAGAATCAAATTTTGGACGCTTGCAGTCTCCCTACATTACTCACTTTCAAATTCTGCTATTTTAATACTACGAATTTGAAGTGGTAACTGTATATTATTAAATTCGATTGAAAAAACCCACAATATTGTTTATAACAAATTATATTTTCGGAGTAAAAAAAAATATTCAAATTCTCTAATACATTTTAAAAAACTCCCCTAGGTACCCAATATTAAAAAAAATGGCTAGGCGGTTAAACGCTATTCATTTCAAAGTTACTTGAGACTTTTATTCAGACTTAAGGTTATATTTTATGATAGTAGCTTTGTAATGGCAAAGAAAATGAAATAATTAAAAACTATTAAACCTATACCTGTCATATTAAGATCATAAATACTAATACCAAAATGTGACTATACAAGAGTTTAGTTAATAGCTTAACAATGTATAAAATGTACATTTCACACACGATTTACCAAAATTGTACCTATTCTTGATTTTAATTTGATACATGTGTGAATTCAGACACAGGTAGTCAATTTCACTTGCGAGTTTTGTAATTTAGCGTCATTCAATAGAAGACGCAGGATATATAAGAATGATATTCACTTACCCACTTTAATAGAAGTATATAGTTTAATGTGAAATATATAATGCTTCTTGATTTCTCTTTTTTTATTAAAATCCTACCTGAAATTATAATTTTAAAGCCTAAGCAAAACACTTACTACCCCGAAATTAGGGGATTAACAGCAATGAGCTTTTAATGAATCCAAAAAGTCATTTAGAACACCATTTCAAGTAGAATTTCCCAAAATTCGAAATGTATCTTCTTTGTTTGCTAAGAAAATTTTTATCACTATGTATTTTAATCATAATTGCTAGAATCATCGTTTAGAAAGTAAACATGCCTGAGAAACTGCCCAAGTAAACACTAGAATGTGGTGGAGGAGTTCCTTTTAAATATTTGTGTGGAATTCTGCAGATGTTCATACACCAAGTTTGATACTTAACCGAATTTTTTGGTCTTCTGTAGTATGCTCTCCATACATACATACATACATACATACATACATACATACATACATACATACATACATACATACATACATACATACATACATACATACATACATACATACATACATACATACATACATACATACATACATACATACATACATACATACATACATACATACATACATACATACATACATACATACATACATACATACATACATACATACATACATACATACATACATACATACATACATACATACATACATACATACATACATACATACATACATACATACATACATACATACATACATACATACATACATACATACATACATACATACATACATACATACATACATACATACATACATACATACATACATACATACATACATACATACATACATACATACATACATACATACATACATACTTACATACATACATACATACATACCATAACTTACCATACCATACACCTTATACACACATACATATATACATATTTTTTCTCGGAATCTCAACGTATCTATTACCGCTGAAACCTCTATGTCTAATGTTTTCATGGAACACAATAACTTCCTCTACTTATTACTTATGGGCTACAGTGAACTTTATGTTAAATACTATACGTGTCAAAGTTATTGTTGGTTTTTATTGAGATATGAGCTTTGTTTTATGGGAGAAACTTTATTTAAAGGAAATACTTCTATAATACAAAATATACTATTCCAGTAGCAGCGAAATTTAATGGAAATGACTCCTTTGACAAGAAGTATTGCACTGGATTAATGAAATACATATACTAAATAGATTTAAAAGTTAAGTAATGGAACAATTTCATAATAACTTGCTAAAATAATAGCTGATCTAGATGTGTGATTTTTGGTATATGTGCGAATAACTATTATTATTATTACTACTACTATTATTATTATAATTACTATTATTATAACTACCATCATCATTGTTTTCTGTTTGCTGCTCAGTTACAATTTTCTGTCATTGTGCTGTTTTAAAAGACATGTCTGTGTTACATTTTTGAGGGTAACTTAAGGGGATATTAAGGAGAATTTACGAATAAAGGTTTTGGGGAATCAAAAAATATCTACTTATTTTACTTATGCACTTTTATACAATAATACAGTGGAGTAATGAGGATAGGATTTTTTTATGTGAAATATTTTATAAAAATCTATTACTAATTACATTTTAAAAACTTTACTAACCAACTTAAAAGCTCCACATCAGAAAATACCGGTATTGCAGATTTTTTTATCAAATGCAATACTCTCTGAGAAAGTGGGTTATTTATATTGTAAAATGCCATTGAGTTAATAAATATCTATTGAAAGGAAAACTGGAGATTTACAACTTAAATACATTTACAAAGAAAAACTTCCATTACCTGGATATACAGAAGCTGTCTTATTAGGAAGCAGGGTTCCTAAATTACGGGCTAAGGAGAAACTTATAATTTATAACACTACACAAAAAGGTAAAAATATTACTTTCGTCACTTAGCCTTTCCTTTTCCCTGATGTTTGCAAAAATTTACTTCAGAATGAAAATCGTCATACCTGAACAGAGCAATGAATGGGTTTAGCTTATATAGATTTTCAATACAGTATTTATTACTTACTCTACACGTACTGAGCACATAGAGTATAGAGAAGGTATTGCACTCTACCCAAAAATTCAATACCGAAATTTCACGGGAAATACACGTTTTAGGAACCCCTGAATCCAAAAAAGTATTTTCAAAAAAGATTCGTGTGTGTGTTCGTGTGCCTCTGAACACGATAACTCAAAAATGAAAAGTCGAGTTTGGTATTTAACTTCAGCATCTTACAGGGATGAGGCACGAAGCTTTTGAGAAAAATCCCCCACCCCAAATTACCTTTCACATTAAAAAAATGTCGATAATTTTGATTTTCTGAAAATGGCTCTAAAAATTTTGATTAACATCCCTTTTATACTTTAGATATTTATATGACAAATATAAAATGTATATCTTCAATTTTATAGGAAAAGCCTCTGAAGGCAAGTTTATTCTGGATGAATTTTCCGGAAGTTTGCGTAACTAGTAAACCTTAATCGAAAAACTTAATTAAAAACAACGTTGACCTCGTTAAAACACATAATTTATGTAAAATGACTTTTTCTATATGTTGATCGTTTTAGAGATATTCCTTGTTATTAGTTTCAGTTTTAAAATACTTATACTTTTCTCATACAGGAATTTGTCAGCTCCTGTCCACACATATAAAGATACTTCAATCACATAGCAACCAGCTTTTAAAGGATTTGACTATCGATTTAGCCTAGTGCACTGCCTTATTTCCCTCTACTTATAAGGATGCATGTAATAAAATCCTTTCTGTTAATTTTATCTCGATTAGCCTTAGGTAAATAGAAGAATAAGATTTTAACAATAACTTATGCAGAGATGTTGAGAAAGTCATGTGGATGGATCACATCAGATTTTTTTTTTTTCGTTTGTAGCGCTCTCGTCGCATTCCGTTACTTCTACATCTATACGCTTTTCCCATGTAATTATTGTAAGAAATACCTTGAACGGAATTCAAACCAAACACTTTTTTGTCCGAGCTAAGCTTTCTCTACCTCCGTTATCGAAAGTTACAAATCCTTCTGCTCCTCTGGAAGATAAAATGAGAAATAAAATAAAGGAGGACGTAACGAGCAAAAGATAAGCGAGAAAAATAAAACCATCCAAATGAAAGCGAAGAAAACATTGAAGATTAAACTGCAAAAGCTGATATCTCTGTTCGGAGACTTCAGCTGTCTGTTATGCTATCTAACCTACTATAATGTCTCCGTAGCGTCTTTTGTTTCTAGACTCAAGTGACGATTATGTTCATACGCTTTGTAATTGGAAATTATTATCGAGCAGTTTTAGTTATGTAAACTCTACAAAACTTAGTGAATAGTAAATATCGAATTCAAAGTAGTGAAGTTTCAGCAAAACCCGTGCTATTTAGTTCTGGAACCATGTGAGCTTTAGGACAAGATCTTCCAACAAAGATTTAAGGGTCGTCGTTTTGAGAATACCGAAGAGGTTTCTATACCTCTGGAAGAGGAAGGGCATTATACACTTAAAACAGTATCGGAAAAACTGCTTTCATAATTTTACTTTCTCTACACATACTATGTACATAGTGTATACAAAAAGTAGTGTATTTCACTCAAAAACTCTATACCGAGATTTCACGTCTATCCAAAAATGTCATTTTTACAAAAAGGCCATATTGTGTATCTGTATGCTCAAAATCGAAAAGTCCGTTAACTACCAAATTTAGTATTTAAGCTAAACATCTGTCACAAATCGACGCAAATATTTACAAGAAAATCCACCACCCAACTATCCATTACATGGACACTTTTTTGAAATTTTTGTTTTCCTCAAAAATGGCCTATACGATTTTGGATACAATTATATATTGAAAGAATATACATAACAAATAAAATGTGTATATTGAATTTTCTGGGAATACGAATTTTGCATAACTGGTAAACCGTAAGAGATAGACAAAAAATTACTACACACAAATGTGGATCTCGTTAAAACACACAATTTATGTCGTATACATTTTTACGGTTTTCCAGTTACATAAGAGAATGATTAGCTCTTAGACGCTATTCCCAGAAAATTAAAAATATACATTTGGTTTGTCATAAAACTATTTTAAATATAAGGTATTAATTAAAATCGTTAGACCCATTTTTGAGAAAATCAAAATTTTCAAAAAATGTTCCATGTAAGGGTGGTTGGGGGTGGGGAACTTTTCTTGAAAATCTTCGTGTCGCATCCTTCAAAGATACTGAACATAAATATCAAGTTTGGTATTTAATGAACTATGTTGCCTACAGAAACACATAAAACCTTTTTCTGAAATGTTTTTTTTTGGTTTCAGGGGATCCTAAAACTTGTATTTCCTGTGACATCTTGGTATCAAATTTTTAGGTGCATTACAGTACCTTCTCTATACTCTACATATGTACATAGTACGGGTAGAGAAAGTAATAAGATACAGACTAGTTACAAAAGAACAGAGAGCGAGAAAAATAGCACCAGTAAATAATATAAAAATAATACATATAATAGAGGCGCGGGCAAAATGAGCTCAAAAGGACCACTCCGCTGAGACGCCATCTTGCTTTAATTCATCGGCCTTCCCTCGTCTTCGCTGATGTTCAGCTTTACCTTTGCTTCCAACACGTTTCATTCATTTTTACTTTCTCTATACGTACTATGTACATAGTGTATAGAGAAGGTATTGCTTTGTACCCAAAAATTCGATACCGATATTTCACCGGAAATACATGTTTTGGGACCACCTGAATCCAAAAACAGCATTTTTAGAAAAATATCCGTGTGTGTGTGTGTGTGTGTGTCTGTGTGTGTGTCTGTGGGCAGCATATCTCAAAAACGAAAATGCCGTTAAATACCAAACTTGGTATTTAAGTTCCATATCTTCCAAGGATGCGACACGAAGATTTTCAAGGAATTCCCCACCCCCAACTACCCTTCACATGGAACATTTTTCTAAAATTTTGATTTTCTAAAAAATGGCTCTAACGATTTTGATTAAAATATCATATATTGAAGATACATACTTTACAAATATTATGTATAGCTTGAATTTGAATTCTTCATGAATTTTACGGAATTTTGTGTAACTGGTAAACCGTAAGAGATAGACAAAGACTTACCACACAAAAAATGTACAGCACATTGAAACACACAATTTATGTAGTATACATTTTTTTTTCGTGGAGTTGATCGTTTTTTAGATAGTCCTTGTTTTTGGTTTCAGCTTTAAAGCTTATAATTTTCTCATACAGGAATTTAACAATTGCTGTCCATACAAACAAAGGAACTTCAATCACATAGCAACCATTGCTATCACTTTAACCTATGTTACTCCCTTATTTCGCTCCTACTTACAGGGAAGCAAGTAATAAGACTATTTCTGCTAATTTTTTCTCACTAAGCATGAAGTAAATAGAAGCATAAACTTTTTAAAAAAAATTGTTGCAGAGATATAGAGAAAGTCATGTGAATGGATTACATCGGATTTTTTATAGTGTTTAACGTCCGCTTTTACTACCATGGCACCGCAGACGGTGACACTGGTGATACATTGAATGAAGATGTAGCACCGGTGGAAAGCGATGGTGAGGGAAACCGGAGAAACCCCGCCCCTGTGCCGCTTTGGCCACTGCAAATCTCACATGCGGTCGCTTGGGATCGAACTCGGGCCGTCTAGATGAGAGGACGCTTCATTCAGTGGCGAGTCAGGACTTATGTTTCATGAAAAGTGCAGAGTAAATTGTTTTTAAGTTACAAAAACAGGAAAGTTTTCTGTTTAATATGCGGATTTCAATTTGAAAATATAAGGCGTTACAATATTAAGCCCCAATATGGTCAGAAGCTTAAAACAACTTTTGGTGATCCTACAGCTATTTAGTTACAATTTCAAAAGGTATTTTCTGAATACTCGTATTTATAAACATATAAAAAGGGTGATATACCGCCACTTTTTACTTTCTCTTGCCCCGTATGTACAATGTACATAGGGATAGAGAAGTATTGCATTCCACCCAAAAATTCGATGTCGAGATTTCACCGGAAATACATGTTTTAGGACCCCCTGTATCCAAAAAAAGCATTTCCAGAAAAAGGTCCGTGTGTGTGTGTGTCCGTGTGTCCGTGTGTCCGTGTGCCTGTGACCACAATAACTCAAAAACGAAAAGTAGCTAAAATACTAAACTTGGTATTTAAGTTCAGTATCTTCCAGGGATGCGACACGAAGATATTGAGAAAAATCCCTTCACCCCAAACTACCCTTTACATGAAACTTTTTTCGAAAATTTTGATTTTCTTAAAAATGGCCCTATCGATTTTGATTAAAATATCGTATATTAAAGATATTTACCTGAGAAATAAGTAGTATATCTTGAATATTCTGGGAATAGCTTCTAAAGACCTGTTTATTCTGGACGAATTTTGCTTAATTTGGCATAACTAATAAACCGTAAGAGGTAGACAAAAACATACTATACAAAAAACGTAGGACTTGTTAAAGTACACAATTTACGTCCTAAACATTTTCCTCGTGGAGCTTACCGTTTTCGAGGTATTCATTGTTATTAGTTTCAGTTGTGAAGTACTTATACTTTTCTCATACGGGAGTGTCCGCTTTTCTTTTGTTCTACTCCTGGCCAAGAAAAGAAGCGATTTGTAATGACAATCGCATAACGACAGCTTTTAAAACATTTGACTATTGGTTTAGCCTAGTGCATTCCCTTGTTTTCTTCCTACTTATAAGGAACTAAGTAATAAGAACATTGTGCTGAATACCTCGATTAACAAGGTGCAGAAAGAAGAATAATCTTATGTAAGAAGTTTGTAGAACGGCTAGAGAAAGTTATGTGAGTGTAACACATCAGATTTTTAGGGATTTATTTTCATATTAGTTTATTAGTTATCCGGAACTGAACCTATCTAAACTTAAGAGTGCATTTTATATTTATTTGACACGATTTAATAGATAATTGTATGCAATTTGTATTATTAGTATACCTGAAGTATATTTTAAATTATTTCTCTAAGGGTTTACAGAGAACTTATAGTCATTGGTTTACGCTAAATATTATGTTTAATGTAAACAAAATAGTTAATACCAGCGTAGAAATTATAACTACCACGCAGGTAGAACGAAGCCACCGCTGCGCTTGTTGTATCAAAACAACCTTCATCACTCAGCAAGAGAATATGGGACGAGTAAGACACGTTTAATCTCCTCTCGTCCTCATATCGTATATAATATAACATAAGAATATTGTGTATGCCTGAAAAAATGAATATCGTAAAAACATTTGTACAGAGGAACAATTAAATCGAGTTTTGGATTAACGTTTTACTATTTGGGAAGACAGGGCTTTGTCTTTTTTTACTCAGTCCAGCCATCATAATATGAGTTCGAATTATTCATACCGAAATTGATAAGCGTAATATTCCCTCATAAATCACAAATGAAAAAAGTGTATTGTTACACATAGATAATTCCAATTTTTGTTAGTTCTGATTTAAATTCATTTATATTTTATTTAAATGATAAAAAAGTATATTGTTGCTCATAGAAAATTCAAATTTTTATTGGTTCTGATTTAAATGCATTTATATTTTATTTGAAGTTACTTTTTTGCGGTTATATATTTGATAGAGAAATGTTACTAACCGGACCACACAACACAGCTGGTAAAATTTAATTCCAGTGATTTGATGACAAGTGACCAAGGGTACAAGTGTGAGGAAAACTTGTGGCTGCAGCCCAAAGTGGTCGAGGTTTGCCACAGAAAAATACAAGAATGATTTTATTTTGACAAGGCGCTAAATACTCTAACAATTGAAAAGCACATTATTTATTATATCGGAAATATTAGCAACTGTAAAAGATTAGCAGCTCCGAAATACCTTCTTCCAACTCTATCTTCATGATCCCACTTCCCGTCAGTCCGAGGAAGGGTTTGAACGATGTAGACCATGACAGAGCAGCGGAGAGTAAACGGAAAATAACTTTGTAAATCTAGGAACATTGTAAAGTGATCCGGATAAGCAATATGGAGTGTTTCATTAATAATGTTTATTTAACTGGAATAAAACACGAAGCTTTATTCAATTCTCATTATTCGAGGTAAGAGTACTTAGGTACTTAGGTAAACATTGTAACGAGTGCTACATGGATGAAGCAGCTCGGGGGAAGAGTACCTGCTACTAGTATGTCGCTCGGGAAGAGGTCTGGTTCTGGTGACAATAAAAACACTAGGTAATGATTCTAACCTTTTATTGAATTCTATATTCTATCCTAAAAGCTTACAATGCAATTTAGATACCTCTGCTAACACATATATCATGAAAATACTTGTCGAAACCACGATTGGCGTGGAGACGTTTTGTATCGGTTTGTCTATCTGTGAAACCTCAATTCTATAACCACTACACAGTATTTACAGGCACCTTGGACTTCATCTACCTTAACTTACCCCATTCGTCTCTCTCTTTTCCCCTCCGTCTTCTGTATTCTTAAGGCGACCCCTACAGCTGTTACGTCTAAGCTCCTTACAATTGTCCTTCCAGGGTTACTGGACTTCAAAATTTCAACCCCAAAATAAACAAATAATTTTAAAAGAAATTACACCAGCTGCCTCCCTTAACTCCCAAAACTCATTTTCACCCGCCATCCTGCGACCCCATATTCCCGTCAGTACGTGGTTAAATTCTAGCAGGAATGGGAACACGTCTATCACACATTCGGGCTGCCCTCAGTCTGCCAGCTAATCGAAAGCTGTTCTTCTTATTGCATCGACTTTTTTGGTCTTCTGTCTTTGGAGAATATTGCTTTCTCTACACGTACTATGTACAAACTGTATAAAAAGGTATTGTATTGTACCCAAAAATTCGATACCGAGATTTCACAGGAAGTGCATGTTTAAGATTGGTTGCTTGCAACACGAAGATTTTAAAGAAAATCCCCCCACCTACAACTATCCTATACGTGGAAAATTTTCGACGATTTTTATTTTCTCAAAAATGGCGTATACTAAAGCCATTTACATCCCAAATAAAATGTATATCTTGAATTTTCTGAGAATAGACTACTTTATTGTGGATGAGTTTTACGAATTTTTTAATAACTTCTAAACTGTAAGAGATGGACAAAAGCTTACCACACAAAAATGTAGAGCACGTTAAAGCACAGAATTTATATTATATACATTTTTTTCGTGGAGTGGATCGTTTTTGAGACATTCCTTGTATTTTGGTTTCAGGTTTAAAAAACTTGTAATTTTCTCATACAGGAATTTGTCATCTTATGTCCATAAAAACAAAGGAACTTCTGTCACATAGAAACCAGCTTTTGAGTATCACTTTAGCCTATGTTACTCCCTTTTTTCTCTTCTAATAAAAAGTGTGGGAGGTAACTTAAAATAATAAGAAATTGGTGCTAAACCACAACTTTGCATTTAATATAATATAGAAAATTAAATGGTGACCCCCGAAGAAGAGAGTTAGGCCACTATTCTCCAGACCGCTGCAAGAACAAAAACATCCGAGTCATTTACAACTTGCTAGGATTTGTATACTACAGTTGCCAATGTATAGCAGCATAAGATTAGATTTTCTCCCCTTTTGTTTCCCAACTTGGGCAATAATTCACCTCCCCTAACAAAAACAACTAACCCTCTTTGCCGTATTGCTCCTATCTGGTAACACCTTTATGCCTGAGGAAGTCACCACTTAGTTATCGAAAACTAATTTTCTGTTGAAGGAAGTTTAGCTTTGGGGGAATTTGTGAAAGGGGAAACTGTAGGGAATCAAAAGTCCTTGACTTGGTAGTAGCACATTCTAATTAGTCTAACACTTCGTCAGGGCACAATACGCGGTTTAATGACTCGACTTGCAGACTAGCACGTATCGATTTGAAGAGCTAGCTCTACGGTAGCCTAGCTCATGTTGTTAGGCAAGCTAAATTAACTTATGTACTACAAAACAATAGGTGTTTATTTTATTAAATTTTACTCACTTGGGGTTGAGGCAGTCATAGTTTTGCTGTTGTTTAAGATTAATTACAAAACAAATCACTAATTTCGAACCTTAAGTTTTAAATCTTATTATGTATGTTTTATAAACACTACCTCTTTCGAGCAAAACCAATGTTTCTGTAATATCTGAAGATATAAGTCATTATAACCTATAACCATGAAATACTTTACTACAAGACCTGAATTGAGGTTTTAACTAAATGAAGTATTTTATTCCATTAAAATGGAATGTGATACTTTCACCAGATTTCTTGTTCGTTTTTCCACAGCACTTCTTACAAAATTTTAATTTTCTATGTAGTTTCATATTATTCAACACAGATATTTACAGCGATGTTTTAATTGCATATTTCGTTCAACACAAGCGCAAAAAATATCTCAGAAATGTTATTTTCTAAAAATAAAAATGTACATGAATTGTGGGCTTTAATGAAGCGATTTCTATTTTTGTTTTGTAAGTTTTTTTTTTTTCATATAATGGAAAAATAGAGACCTTCACAGGCTATTCACAGGAAATTCAAAATGTATATAATTTTGTTATTCAAATATCAAAAATATATATACGCTGAAAATACTATAATAATAAAATACTAAAATAATGAAATTTTTCCCATGTAAAGGGTAGTTTAAATCGAAGAGATATCTTGAAAATATTCATATCGCATCCTTGGCGGCTGCTGGTCTTAAATGTAAGTTTTTACTTTCTCTACACGTACTATGTACATAGTGTATAGAGAAGGTATTGCACTCCACCAAAAAAGTCGATACCGAGATTTCACCGGAAATGTATGTTTTAGGGCTCCCTGTGTCCAAAAAAAGTATTTTCAGAAAAAGGACCGTGTGTGTGGTGTCCACGAATCCATGTGTCTGTGAACATGATAACTCAGAAACAAAAAGTCGGTAAAATACCAAACTTGGTATTATATAGACTCTGAAGACTACTTTATTCTGGGTGAATTTTACGGAATGTTGTGTAACTGCTAAACCGTAAAAGATAGACAAAAACTTTCCACACAAAAAATTAGAGCACATTAAAACACACACTTTATGTTACATACACCTTTTTCATGGAGTTGGTCGATTTTGAGATATTCCTTGTTTTTGGTTTCAGCTTTGAAAAACTTAACTTTTCTCATACAGGAATTTGTGAACTCCTGTCCATGCAAATAAAGGAACTTCAGTTATATAGCAACCGACTTTTGACTATCACTTTAACTTATAGTACTCCCTTATTTCGCTTCTACTTACAAGGAAGCAAGTAATAAGACTAATTCTGCTAACATCTTCGGATGAAATTAGGATTCGTGTTAATACCTTTATTGGTAATGTTGTTAGATTTTTTTGTCGATTAGCATAAAATAAATAGAAGCATAAGCTTTTTAGCAATAATTTGTTGTAGAGAAGTAGAGAAAGTAATGTGAATGATACACATAAGATTTTTAAAATCACCATATTTTTGGAGATTTATTTATATGACGATTTTGTAAAGCTGATTTTGGAAGGGAGATTTAAAAACCCCAAAACATGCTTTTCCGGTGAAATTGAAATATTCTGTAGTATACGATAATTTTTCTACCTATTTATAAGAGTATGCCCTATAGACTGGGTATTTAGATTTCGGGATTTCATGGGATATGACATGTTTTGAGGCTTCCTAAATACAGAAGGAATTTTTATGAAAAGTATAATTTAATATTCGCTGAACTGTAATTACAATTAAACAAATTCATAATTTTACATAATGCGGAGAGTAGATTATTATTCCAGCACAATAGACCGGTGACATTCCAGAAAATTCCAACCAGTGATTTTCGAGTTCGGTCTGATGTAACTCGGTAATACAATATGACTCAAGTAACATCAAAAACATGTGCACATAGAAACAAAACACTAATGTGTTTATAATAACAAGGTGTGTGTATATTATCAACATCAAAGGAAAGTATCAGATAGCAGAATAGCATGAAAGTAACTTTGTCACACGGATATATTATTTCTTAGTCAATATATTACAGCTCCCAAAAGCGTTTATATAGCTAGTATAGCATTCAACCAAAAACATTATGCCACAATTTCACCGATAACACATGATTTGAACTCCCCTTAATCCGAAAAAGGCGTTCTTAGACAAACGAATGTAACATAAGCTAACAAATTTTATATTGAATTAAATTCTTTTTGAAGAATCCAGGACAGAATTTGAATAATATTTTCGCAAAAATACCCTTCCTATGTAAAAAATTTGATGTGTTCCATTCACATGACTTTCTCAACATCTCTGCAACAAATTACTAATAAAAAACTAATGCTTTTATTCACTTCGTGCTAATCGAGAAAAAATTAGCAGAAATAGTCTTATTACTTGCTTCCTTGTAAGTAGAAGCGAAATAAGGGAGTACCATAAGTTAAAGTGATAATCAAAAGTTGGTTGTTATGTGACTGAAGTTCGTTTGTTTGCATGGACAGGAGTTGACAAATTCCTGTATGAGAAAAGTTAAGTTTTTCAAAGCTGAAACCAAAAACAAGGAATATCTCAAAAACCATCAACTCCATGAAAAAGAAGTATATAACATAAACCGTGTGTTTTAATGTGCACTAGATTTTTTGTGTGGTGTCTGTCTCAAAAACAAAAAGGCTGCTAAATTCCAAGCTTGATATTTAGATTTAGTACACGAAGATTTTCAGCAAATTCCCCAACCAAAAACTACCCTTTACATGAAAAATTTTTCGAAAATATTGTTTTTTTTTAAAAATGGTTCTAAAGATTATGTACTTATATACTAATTAGAGAGTCGCCCTCCATGTAATGGTTACCATGCTGACTTCATATACGGTTCAAACCCGACGGAGGACAATGGTTTTTTTTCGGGTGTAAAAATCCTTAGCATGCTTCCTTCGGAAGGGAAGTAGATTTACGGCACGTAACGGAACCTCAAGCCTGATAGAGAGGCCTCTGAGCAAAATTAAGCGGTCTTTCACGTCCAGTATAGAATGGGACGCTCAGAACCACAGCAGTTAAAGGGCGTCCATAAATAACACGCCACTAATTAGAGAAGAGAAAGTCGTGTGTATTTGACATGTTAGAAATTTGTTTTCCCTACTTAATTCACGTAAAATCTTAGGTAGAGTGTAGTAGCCACAGGTTGTAAATGCCAAGTTTAGAGTTTTAAAACGCACTACCGTCTCTAATTACTGGTATGATGTGTTGATTGTACGTGTGCGGGAGATTCCGCAAAGCAATATGTGAACTCGGAAAGAGCACGTAAAGCCGGTGAGAGCATGGAAATAAAAGTGAAATAACGAGGACCGACGGACGTACAAGAGCAGCTTCGTGCACGGAATAATCATAATTTGGCATTCCGTGGGAACCCGGCTAGCTCTTCGTAATATTTCCTTGGGCTTGTTGCGTGCCACTCCTGACTTTGACCTCGCTCGCTATGCAATGCGTCAATATCGCCGCAATGCTGCGAGCTATCGATCAAAACTAGAACTACTAATAATTCCTACAAGCCAAAGTTCGGAACCTTTGCCCTTGAATTCGCAAACTTTCCGAATCTCTATACGTCTTCGAGGAGACTTTTACTTTCTCAAGTACGTATGCAAAATGTACATAATAGACAGAGAAGTCATTATACTCCACCTATCAACCGATATACATGTTTTGAGGACCCCCAAATCAAATAAGAACTTTTAGGAAACGGTACTTGCGTGTGAGATTTTTTACTTTCTCTACAGGTACTGTGTACATAGAGAAGTTATTGTATTGCACCCAAAAATTCGATACTAAGATTTCACCGGAAATCCAAAAGAAACACCTTTTGGAAAAAGGTCCGTGTGTGTGTCTGTGGGCACTATTGTGGCCTGGAAAGTTCTCGGCCTGATAGGGAAAAACGACAATTCATGCTTTCAAAGTAGTTTTATTTTTCAACATAATCTCCTGTAATATCAATACACTTTGTCTAGCGGTGTTCCAATGCCGTTATCCCCTCTCTGTAGTGTTCCTCTGGAAGTGCTGCAAAGTGCCCATTTATAGCCGCAATTGCTTCTTCATTGGACGAAAAGCGCCCAGCAGCGAGGAATTTCTTCAGTTTTGGAAACAGATGGAAGTCCGAGGGAGCCAAATCTGGGGAATAGGGTGGATGTTCCAGCACTTCATAGCGCAGATCTCCCAATTTCCCCATTGCCAAAGTATTTTTGTGGGCAAGTGCATTGTCCTGATGGAAAATCATTTTTTGCTTTTTTTAACCCGGGACTGTTTTCACGAATCCTTGCATTCAGTTTAGTTAGAAGTTGAGAGTAGTATTCTCCAGTAATGGTTTTACCTTTTTCGAGATAGTCAATCAACAAAATTCCTTTGGCATCCCAAAACACTGGCGCCATGATCCTTCTCGCCGATGGCACCATCCTCGCCTTCTTTGGAGCTGAAGAACCAGCTTCTGTCCAATTTCTCAATTGGTGCTTGGATTCGGGTGTGTAGTGGTGAATCCATGTTTCATCCATTGTAACGTATTGGCGCAAAAAGTCACTTCTGTTCTTCTGAAAATGCGGCACCCATCTTGCGCAAAGCTTTTTCATGTTTAATTCCTGATGAAAGATGTGACCAATACGTTCCTTTGAAACTCCAAGATCATTAGTAATTTCACGCACCTTAGTACGCCGATCTTATAAAATAATGTCATGCACTTTTTCAATGATTTCCGGTGTAGTTACAGTTTTTGGACGTCCTTCGCGTGGATCGTCTTGGACGCTTTCACGGCCACGTTTAAAATCGGCCGCCCATTTCTTTACAGTGGAAACTGAAGGTGTAAAGTCACCATACACATTTACAATCCGCAAATGAATTTCTATAAGTATTAAGCCTTCTTTAAGGAAGCATTTTTTTTTCTCAGCACGATACTCGAATTTCTCCATTTTCAAAGCAATGCGCACTTCCACTGCTTCAAACAACTGCCTACAATCAACTATTGCCTAGAATGACCTGTAATTTTACACTGGGTCTATTAACATGTGTACCAACGTAAGGGAAAAAATACAAGTAGTGCCGCAATCTCTAGATGAGGCCGAAGACTTTTCAGACCACCCTCGTAGCTCAAACACGAAAAGTTCGAAAATACCAAACTTGGTATTATGTTAGATTTCTTCAAAGAGTGCGACATGAAGATTTCCAAGAAAATCCTCCACGTTACCCTTTACATGGAAACATTTTTGAAAATTTTATTTTCTCAAAAAAACTCATTAACAATTAAGATTAAAATATTATATTTTAAAAAATATTTACATGACAGATAAAATGTATGTCTTGAATTTTCTGGATATAGCCTCTGAAAACATCTTTATTCGGGATGAATTTTGGGGAATTTTGCATAACTGGTAAACTGTGATAGACAAAAACATACTTAACAAATAATGTGGAGCCCGTTAAAACACACAATTAATGTTATATACATATGTTTCGAGGAGTTGACCGTTTTCCAGATATTCTTTGTTGTTAGTTTCAGTTTTAAGACGCTTATGCTCCTGCCATACAAATAAAGGAATTTGAACACGTAGCAACCAGCGTCTAAAAGTTTTGAATATCGCGTTAGGCAATGGTAGTCCCTTATTTCCCTTCTGCTTCCAAGGAAGCAATGAATAAGGCAATTTCTGATAATTGTTTCTCGATTAGCATTAAGTAATTATGATTTTTAATAATAATTTATTGCAGATATGTAGAGAAAGTAATGTGCATAGAGCACACCACATGTTTTTTCATTCTGTACAAGAAGGAAACCTGAATTTCAATATCATCACGTAGGGACCGTCTTTTAAAAGAGTTAATTATCACTTTAGTTTATTGTATTTTCTTTGCACAATTAAATGATGTTTCTATAAAGTAATTTTGCTAAGGCTTCTCTTGATAACCGTGAAGTAGGTAGAAGAATAAGCTTTTGTAAGAGTTGTTTGTTACTGCATAGACAGAGAAAGTTATGTGATTGTAGCACATCAGATTTGATTTAGAAGGGATTATATAATTATTTCTCTATTAAAAAGATCTGCTACGTTTATTAATTTTCTCTATAAATGATAGTGATTTCGTTCTGTGGGCCCGTGATTCAATTCCTGCCTCTGAGGTGAAGCTATCGAAGGCTTCGCCTCTGACTAGCCCCCAGGTTCATTATCACCCTAGCATTGGAGGTAATGGATACCGGCTGCTAATAAATGGATCCATGCATCGCTTGGGGGAGTTAGCAGTGGTCAGAGGGTGGGGGTCTGCAGTAACTGGAGCATAGCACCGTACATAGGCCATAGTGGAACCTTAGTGACCGCCAGGAGAGAAAGACTTGAGGAAAGACCCGAAAGACTGACAATGTATCTAGGAAGGACGGGGTTCCTTAAAATACGCTAATACAACCTGTGAGTCCGAAACAAATATTTTCTTAGCGCCAATTTCACCGATCTGTCGCAGCACACTAACCGCCGTCGCTTGATCCTACAGCCGTGATAATGATGAGGTTAAATAGATGAAATTATAGACTACGAAATGATAGACAGGTTTTCGTGGTATATGTTGACCTACCGTACCGGGAAATCGACGAATAACTAATGGCCAAAGAGGCTGTCCCGACAGGAAACGAAACCGGAAACTGCCGAAAATGAGCTTCAAATAATACCGCGGAGACATCTCCCTCGTTCTTGCTTGGTTGAAAGAGGATCTCCCGAACGTCGGTAACCATATCGAGAGAGATGAATACAAGCATTCTAGTCTACAAAAAGGGAATTAATTTCCAATTACGTTATCTACTCCATTTCAAATTAAGTATAAAGGTTTAAGATACAGCCTTCAAATGAATTGCCTCTCTGATCGAGTAGTCAACTCACTGGCATCTTCAACCCAGAGATATCGGATGCAGTTCCCGACTTTTTTGTTTAATAAAAAAGCATTCCCTATCTTCCACAAAGTCTTGAAGTATGAATATGGGAGTGGATATGCATTTAATAGTATTAAAAACAAAGTTAAGATACTCTACAATGACTAGTAATAGCACCTTGAGCAGCCCACGTCTTTCCTATGGGGATAGTGAATCTGTTTCACATTTAAAAGGTCCCGAGTTCAAATCATGGTCACAGTAAGTTACTTAGATAAAGTTTTTTTTCAGGGTTTTCCTTATCCTCATTCTGAGAAGACGAATGTTAAGCCCCTTGGAAACTGAACTTATTTGAACACTATTTCATCGATTTCATTGTCTATATGACCTATCAGGTAAAAGGACTTTAAATTCCACAGAAAAAATTGCAGTGGTTTCTCCAGTCAAAAAAACCCAACTGAAGAGAATAACATCATGTAAAAAAAATCTGATGTGTTCCATTCACATGATTTTCTCTATATCACTGCAAAAAAATTATTCTATTTAATTCATCTAATGGAGTAAAAATTAGCAGAAATAGTCTTATTACTTGCTTCCTTGTTAATAGAAGCGAAATAAGGGGTGCCATAGGTTAAAGTGATAGTCAAAAGCTGGTTGCTCTGCGAATGAAGTTCCTTTGTTTGTATTGACACGAGTTCACAAAGTCCTGTATGAGAAAAGTATGTTTTATAGCTGAAACCAAAAACAAGGAAAATCTCAAAAACAATCAACTACACGAAAAAAATGTATATAACATAAATTGTGTGCTTTAAGGTGATCTACATTTGTTGTCTGGTAAGTTTTTGTCCATCTCTTACGGTTTAGCAGTTATGCAAAATTCTGTAAAATTGACCCAGAATAAAGTAGTCTTCAAGGACTATTTCCAGAAAATTTAAGATGTACATTTTATTTCCCAGGATATTTCAATCAAAATCGTTAGAGCCATTTTTTAGAAAATCGAAATTTTCGAAAAAAGTTCCATGTAAAGTGTAGTTGGGGGTGGGGGGATTTTTCTCAAAATCTTCGCGTCGCATCCCTGGAAGATACTAAACTCAAATACCAAGTTTAGTATTTTACCGACATTTCGTTTTTAGTTATCGTGTTCACAGACACACGGACACACTGGTCACACGGACACACACACACATACACACACGAACCTTTTTCTGGAAATACTTTTTTTTGGATACAGGGGACCCTAAAACATATATTTCCGGTGAAATCTCGGTATCGAATTTTTTGGTGGAGTGCAATACCTTCTCTATACACTATGTACATAGCACGTATAGAGAAAGTAATAAGTATTTAAATGTATTTTCGCCCACCCATGAGCCGTGGTCGTTGGCGCGTTTGGCGTAGACGCTCTGCCACTAAAGGGCCACAGGTTCGAATTCCGCTATGGGCTTGGATGTTTAGTGATGTATGTTTCTGTGTTCCTGTTCCTGATGGCCAATTAGGTTAAGCCTGAAAACAAAATATGTGCAAAAAATGTATTCTCTTGCGAATGCAAGATAAAAAATCTGATGCGTTCCATTCACATGACTTTCTCTACATCTTTGCAAGAATATATTATTAAAAAGTTTATGCTTCTATTTACTTCATGCTAATTAAGAAAACATTAGCAGAAATGGTCTTATTACTTGCTTCCTTGTAAGTAGAAGCGAAATAAGGGAGTGCCTTATGTTAAAATGATAGTCAAAAGCTTATTAGTTTTTCAAAGCTGAAACCAATTACAAGGAATATCTACAAAATGAATAACTCTACGAAAAAAATGCATATTACATAAATTGTGTGCTTTGACGTGCTCTACATTCTTTGTGTGGTAAGTTTTTGTCCATCTCTTACGGTTTAGCGGTTATGCAAAATTCCGTAAAATTTATCCAGAATAAAGTTGTCTTCTGAGATTATTCCCAAAAAATTCAAGATATACATATCATTTGCCAAGTAGATATCTTTAATGTACGATATTTTAATCAAAATCGTTAGAGCCATTTTTCAGAAAATAAAAATTTTCGAGAAAAAATGCATGTAAAGGGAAGTTACCTAAATACCAAGTTCGGTTTTTAAAGGACAATATGTGGGCTATGCTGCCCACAGACACACACATACACACGGACAATATTCTAAAAAGTTTTTCTTATTCAGGGGGTCTCAAAA
Organism: Hymenopus coronatus; assembly: GCA_030762935.1. NCBI lineage: Eukaryota > Metazoa > Arthropoda > Insecta > Mantodea > Hymenopodidae > Hymenopus > Hymenopus coronatus. The sequence goes on from CM060883.1 coordinate 43,140,873, forward strand.
CATGTATTTTCGGTGAAATTTCGGTATCAACATTTTGGGTGCATTACAATACCTTCTCTATACACTATGTACATAGTACGTGTAGAGATAGTAAAAATTACTTAGCCAATTACTGTTGCGGGCATGTACACCTATATAACATAATAATACAATATAACATAACATGTACATAGCACGTGAAGAGAAAGTAAAAGTATCTATATTTATGAATTTTGGCAAGTTATTTTTTTTTTACGGCGAGGGTCTTGTAAGCATTTTTGAGATATTCTTTCTTATATATTTAGGATTCTGAGCTTAAAAATAAAATGTATTTGTTGAATTTTCTACAAGGTACTCTGCGTTTTCTTTATTCTCATAAAACTGATATAATTGGGCAGTTTTCTGCTGCAGAACCATATAGAACTTATTAAAATATGCAAACTGGTGAATTAGATTTATTGTATTACTTAGATAATCTTATATTGAGTGACAGTTGAAACTAGTGTCGCTTTGAGATAAAATTTTAATGTCTAATATCTTCTTTTTCAGGTAAGTAAGAAAGGGATTTCAACAGGAAAACGTATTCGTAAGTAGCTAAATTCTGGTATAAAGCTAAAAATAGTTCTCAGAAAAAAGTGAAAAATTTACAGCTATGTATTGAAAGATCTATCCCTCTCTCTTTCATGCACACTATACACAAACATATATACATATTTTATACACGTGCTACGTTTTAGATTATATAGGTATAAAAAAATACAACTTATGGAAACAATATTAAAGTGTTTATTCATGGCAACAAGCTCTCCGATGGAATGAAATGAAAATAAATAAATAAATAAATTAAAGAAAACAAGAACCACTCAATAATATCCGCAAGTTTTGTTTGTGTCGTAATGCCACTATTGCTCAACTTATCACTCGGATGCGCTGGCCGACTGGCCGGATGGAGAGATAAGGAGAAGTACCCTTCAGGTAATGTTTATTTCAGGAACGCCATCAAGAGATAACGTGATGTTTTGGGGACATTCTTTCTCCCCTCTAACTAACCTTTCATAAACTATCGTGCTTTATTTAATCGACGATCAAGCCTACCACGCGCCAAAGTTGTTCCTGATGTGACGAAAGTAATTAACCCTCTGTCACTTAAGGCGACAATTGTGATGAATAAGAATACTACGAGGGCTTGTGTTCATGCGCTAGCGAGTAAACGAAAGGAAGACGAGGTTCCTTTGCTCGTGGTCTATTACACCGCTACGCGCGAGGGAAACTCAAACGACAGTTGAAACTGAACTAAATTACATTAGTGAAATGACATTGTGGAATAAATCAAGTCACTTTATATGGAAAATTATACAGACTACAGCGTGTTTTTCATTTCTCATGTCGATATATTAAGCATGTGGTATTTTAATGAAATCCATGGGAGCCTTTTTTGGCAAAACTAAAAATAACCATATTGTTCCTTGTTAAAAGAATCTTTTGTAGAATCTTCGTTCACTTTGTTGGAAGATGCTGAGCTTAAATTCCAAGTAGGGTATTTATGACACTTGGTTTTTGGTTACGATGTTCACAGCCAGAGCGGGAGAGAGAGAGGGAGAGAGAGAGAGAGAGGGAGAGAGAGAGAGTCAGAGATAGGTGTACACACTACTGCACAGGACATTTTTTTCTGTAATTGCTATTTTTATACTCAGAGAATCCCAAAGCGTGTATAAAACATTTATTTCAGGTAAAATTTAGATATCGAATTTTTGGGTGGAATACAATACTTCCTCCGCCCGGTATACGTGAATGATAAGAGGTAAAAGGCATACATTTTAAGTATAATCTTCCTTGTGGCATCTACAGCAAATCACAGTCGTATTTCCTTTGAAACTCTGAACTAGCTTGTGATGGAGGATGCAGCATTACTAACCTCTGATCTGGGAGTCGTGGTTTCGATTCCCGGTGCTCCTGAGGTAGAGTTACCAGGTTAATTAGCCGAGGCTGAGGTTATGGCGGTAACAATGCACTGACCTCCTTTGGACCATAGAGATTCACTCTTGTGTTGTTATTAATATTGTGGTAGGGTTTTTATTATCCGTATGTTGGTTTACCTGAGAAATGGTAAAACTTTTTCCGTCTAATAAGATTCCTTTCCCTTCCAATATGCCTTTTCAGTAACTTTAAATTTTGGTTATACAATTTATATTTTAAGTATGCATTTATATTTTATATTTTATATTTTAACAGAGAGTTTATCCATGAGTAGAACAATTTAAAACGTCTTATAAGTTCTACGAGTGGATATTAGAGGTTTGTCCACTTGTATAATACATTATTTTATCCTACAAATATGATACATTAATATATGACAAATATTCAGTTAATGATTTGACAACAGATAGTAATAAATTAAATAAGGAATAGGACATTGAATTGCGGTGTACTTATAGTTATAAAATATGATGAATACTAATTTTGTTTTTATTGCTGCTAGTTTCAAATTGATTAAGTTTACGATGGATGTTGAGAACGTTAATATATCGGTTCCAAATGATATATTAAATAAAACAAAAGAAGTAGTCGAGGTATTAACTTCTATTGTAACGTGCAAGAAGTTCACTTTCATGAAGTTAAAGAATAAACATGTTTGTGTTGCTGTTAAAAGGTTATAGAAAAGTTGGAGTTATCAACCGTTTATTTACTTACCCCACTTGTTACTGGAGCAACGAGTGAATTTTGTTTACTTTACTCCACCCGTTGCGCTAATAACCATCACTTTGATTTAAAGTCCAAGTTTTCTTATGTCGCTTCTGTATAGCAACGGTTTATATTCTCAGTATCTGTAGGATAAAATATAATTTAATTGCATTGACTCTTTTCTCAGACGAATAGTACGAAGAGTAACTGCTACTGAATAAAATAGGCAAGTTTTAGAATTATATTTTTTTTTCACTCAACTTTGAGGAACGGAACTTTAACACAGTTAATACATCGATAAAATAATAATTTACAATATACAATATCAACATAACTTCTAGGTCGATAGAGTTTTTCTCAATGGCGTGTTTGATACGCACACTTAATTTTCGTAATACTCATTTCAATTCCTTTACAAATCTCTTTCATCTTTCAAAATTAACTAGCTAAATTCTGTTCACTAATTTTGCACATATCTTCTTAAGAGAATGTATTTTTTAAGAGCTTAATTATTCTCTAAATTTATTTTTCAACAAAATCATTCCGACCACCAATTTCTTCGTTTTATTTTCCGTCTCCAAGCAAAATTTTCAGCAATATCCGGGGACAATGTATTTCTAATTCTTTTGTCCTTTCCTTAAAAAAAAACAGGATAATAAACAATCATATACATTCGTTCGTCGTTCATAATCTCTTATACGTAGATCATTCTTTTAGCTACTAATATTTCAAATTACAGGTAATTACATAAAATTTAAAGGTTTCACAATAGCTTTCCGTTTCAATTGTAACCATTTTTGTCTTTCAGATAACCTTTTAAAAATTGTTAATACATAATATTTAGCCGCCATGAAACGAAGTTCTTGTTATTTATTGTAAGAGTAGCACTGTAAGGCAACTTAGTGTCTATCTTTAATCTAATTCTCCTCCACTATATTCAACTCCTATTCCCTCTTTCCCCCTTTATTTTCTCTGTGCAACGTATATAACATTTGGATGCTTTGAAAACCAGCAGGAATGGATAATACTGAAATAAAATCTGTGTTCCATTCATGTCTTTGTTTACATCTCTGTAAAAATTATTGTTGAAAAGCTTATTCTTCCACCTACTTCATGCTAATTGATTAGCAGAAATGGCCCTGTTACTTGCGTCCTTTTGAACAGAACGGAAATGACAGTATACTGCGCTAAAATGATAAATCTTTTAAAAGCCAGTTGCTATGTTATTGAAATCCGTTTTTTTTTTTTTTTGTGTTTTTTTTTTTGTGTTTTTTTTTTTTTTTTTTTTTTGCATGACCAGTAACCGAAAGATTCCTTACGAAAAAAGTTCAAGTATTTTAAAACTGAAATTAATGACGAATTCCTAAAAATTGTCAATTTTACGTAAAAAAAAGACACAAATTATGTTTTATAACGAGAGGAGCAAAATTTGCCGTTATAACCGGATTTGTACACTGGTCTCTAATATAATCCTAACTGATTAAAAGCTCAATTTTAAATTATTTATCGTGTAATTCGATGTAATCTGAAATTAATAAAATTGTTTAATTATATTATTATAAGTCTACATTTTTATGAAGTAAGTTTTTGTCTATCTCTTATGATTTATTAGTTATTAAAAATTCATGCTTAATAATGTTTATTAAAATATAATATTTATATCTTTAATTTTCTTCATATCCTATGTAAAATCCTCCTCATTCTGAATGAATTTTTATAAACCAGTATTGAAATATGCAGGGTATGGCAAATAAACTTATTTATATCCTTAACCCTTTCCAGCATATTCCTTGTTGTTGCCTTAACTTTTCAAACACTTAAATTGCTAAGTCGACATTCAAGTGTTTCTCGATGTGTCATGACAAGTATACAGAATTTAAAATTCTGCCTATAGCGATATTAAAGTGTTGATAAAAAGGTGACATTTTTACTTTATCTGCATAGTACATGTACGTTAGTAGAGAAGGTATTGTATTCCACTCAAAATTCAATAGCAATAAATCAATAGAAATACATGTTTTGAAACCCCTTGATCAAAAGATATGTGTGCCTGTATGTGAGCGTGTATGTGTGTGTGGTTGTGAGCAGTATAGCTCAAAAACGAAACATTGGCTAAATACAAATTTGGTATCTTCCAAGGATGCGACATGAAGCTTTTCAATAAAATCCCCCCACCCTAACTAACCTTAAATGGCACTTTCTCGAACATTTTGATTTTCTCAAAAATGGCTCTTACAATTTTGGTTAAAATGTCATATTTATAAGATTTTTATGACAACCGAAATGTACTTATATATCTATAATAAAGTCTGAAGACCTCGTCATAAATTGTAATTTCTTTATGATTGGTAAACTGTAAAAACTTACCATAGAAAAAATGTAGAGCTCAGTAACACATACAGCTCATGCCCTATGCATTTTTCGTAGAGTTAACTATTGTTGCGATATTTCCAGCTAATGGTTTCACTTTTAAGGTACTTAAACTTTTCTGAAACGGGAGACATCTCTCTTTGTTAATTCCTAGCAAGCACAGCGAACCAAATTTGAATTGTTTCACTTAGTGACTGGCTTTTAAAAGATATGACTATCACTTCAGCCTAGTGTATTCCCCCCCCCCTTTATTTTGCAGCTTACGTCCTTTGACCTTGCTGGTCATATCAGATGACAAATGAAATTGGTGAAATGATGCTCAAATGATCTCGGGGTCCATGGAGCTCAAAGTTACTCGACATTTGTCTTCTCAGATTAAGGGCAAACTCTGAATAAAACCTTATTCTGGTAGTTCACCCTAAGCGAGATTCGAGATTCGAGCTCACTGTCTTTTGAATGTGAGGCAGACACGTACCACCACACTACCCAGGCGGGTTTATTTCCTTATTTTCGTTGTAAAGAACAAGTAATTGTACCAATTCTGGCAATGCTTATCTCTTATAAGGAAAGTTTGTTTGTGGACAGCAAGAGAAAGCAATGTGAATGGAACACTCAATATCTTTAGGTTCATGGATTGATTTACAGAGTGTTTCAAAATGACACCAAACGAAGATTTGGACCTTGTTGGTCATACCGTACTTACCGTGATACGTGAATATAATTTTCAGCTCTAAATTCGGTACATACAAAAACTGCCATAAAATCACCATGGATTAGGCAGTCGTACATAACCAAATGACACGTGGCTATCCCACTCCAAGAGAGATGCCGTTGGTAGCGAAGGTCCCAGTCGCGTGGTGTAGGCGTGGTTTGATAGACAAGCCGGCGCGTGACAGGTCACCTTAGTAATGGAAAATGCAGCACGTGGGTGTAGCGTATGACAACCGTTGTTCCTTTGCTGCCTAATCCCAAAGGTGTGCGATTTTTAAGCACACATAAAACTTTAAATAGAAGAGTTGGAAAGTTACCACATCAAGTTTCGGACAAGTCAAAGTGTAGGCTAATCGACTGCTATCTCCGTTTGGCATCGTTTTGAAACGGAGTGTATGTTCATAAAATATTTATATTTTTACTTTTTTTCTGTGTTTGTTAAGGTTTCTTGGACGATGATTAGTTTTTTGTTTAACGACATAATTAATGAACGGTCACACGAAATACAGACGCAGGAAGTTTATGTTTGTATTAATTGTTTAGCTTGCGTTATACGAGCTCATTTCTCGTAAAGAAGGCCGTTTAGAGCGTGTGTTTAATGGCCCATGACTTGCTTGTGGCTTGCAGACCGAGCCTTGATTGCGAATTGAAAGCACCTCGTTTTGATTGGTGGATGGCTTCTCTAAGACACGTTATCGCCTGCTTGCTTGTTTCCGATTGGACGGAACGAGTGCTAAAGTTGTAATATTGGGGAGAGGGTTGGAAATGGCACCCTAGTTCCAAGTGACAGTAACATGGTCTCGTGGATAAATGCAGAGTGAGGAAACTTTCGCTTACAAGCGCCATGTTGGGGGTCATTTCGTTACGCAGACATTGTAACCGCCTTTAGAAATTCACTCGCAATGGTTTAAGTGAATTACAAACATTTAAACCTTGGTTTGGATACACGAGTTTGAAGTGTAACTGCTGTGCTTCATTCACATCGCTCTACTCTCTCCAGTGCGTACAGTACATAGAGAAAATATTGCATTCCATCCTAAAGTTTAATACCGAGATTTCATCGGAAATACATGCTTTAGAACCCTCTGTATCCAGAGAAAAGCATTTTTAGTAAAAGGACCGTATGTGTTTTTTACTTTCTCTACACGTACTATAGACATAGTGTATAGAGAAGGTATTGTATTGCACCTAAAATTTAATACCGAGATTCTGCCGGAAATACCCCCTGATTCCAAAAATGCATTTTTAGAAAAGGGTGAAGATTTTCAAGAAACCCCCACCCCAACTACATTTTACATGGAAAATTTTACGAAATGTTTTATTCCCTCAAAAATAGCTCTAATGGTTTTGATTAAAATAATTTGTATTTAAGATGTTTTATGACAAATGAAATGTATATCTTGAATTTTCTGGAAATAGCCTCTGAAGACCTCTTCATTCTGGATGACTTTGGTATAGCTGGCAAATTATAGGAGATAGACAAAAGGTTACTACACAATTTGTGCCTTATACAATTTTTTCTAGAGTTAACCGTTTTAGAGATATTAGGGGCTATTGGTTTCAACTTTTCTCAAAACGGGAACACATCTTTCTTTTCGTTCCTCGTTCTTTTACTCCTCCAAGCAAAGAGAATGGAAGTTCACCTGTTTCATATAGTGACCGACTTTTTAAAGGACTTGACTATCGTCTTAGGCTGTGCATTTTCCTCTTTGCCTTCTACTTACAAGGAAACTAGTATTAAGACTTATTCTGCTTATGATATTACTCTACAGAATAAAAGGTTTGTTTACCGAACAGCTAGAGAACATCATGTGAACGGAACGCATTAGATTTTTTCAATTCTACTTACAAGGATCCAAGTTATAAGAACAACTTCTGCTAATGTTTATCTCGATTATAATGAAGTAGGTAGAAGAATAAGATTTTTATCAATAATTTGTTTTAGAGATGTAGAGAAAGACATGTGAATGGAATGCATCAGATTTTTTTATCGTGTTTAACTCCCGCTCTTACCACCATGACACCGCAAGCGTTGACATGGAATACCGGTGGAATTTGATGGCGGGGGAAACCGAAGAACCTGGAGAAAACCTGCCCCCTGGGCCACTTTGTCCACCACAAATCCCACATGTGATCACTTGGGATCGAACCCGGACCACGTTGGTGAGAGGCGAGTGGACTAACCACTTGGCCATTGCGCGGCCAATGTATATATGTGTGTCTGTGTGTGTCTTTGAACAGGGAACCCAAAAACGAAATGTCTGCAAATAACCAGATTTTATATTTAAATTAAGCATCTTCCATGGATGTGACACGAACATTTTCAATAAAATCTCTTCCTCTAAACTACCCTATACTTTGGTAAAGCTTCAAAATTATTTATATTCTCAAAACTTGCCCTAACGATTTTGATTAAAACACCATATATTTAAGATATTTACATCATAAATAAAATGTATATCTTGAATTCTCTTTGGGAATTATCTCTGAAGTCCTTTACATTCTGAATGACTTTTGCATAACTGGTAAACCTTAAGAGATACGTAGGAGCTCACTGCAACAAAAGATTTAGATCTGGTTAAAATACACATCTCAAAGATGTTGCTTGTTATTGGTTTCAATTTTAAAGTAATGATAAATATCTCACACAGGAAGTTATCATCCGTTCTGCTTTTGTTTTACCCCTGGTCGTGCAAAGATAACCCGAATTGCAAAGTAAATCGCATAGTGACAGCTTTAAAACGATTTGACTATTTATTTAGCCTATTCCTTTATTTCCCTTCTACTTGAAAGGACTTAAGTAATGAAACCATTTCTGCTAATGTTTTTCTTGATTAGCATTAAGTGGTTAAAATAATATTGCTTTATAAGAATACAATTTTTTTCAGAACAGGCTGAGAAAGTCATGTGAATAGAACATATCATATTTTTAATGTAAAAACTATTGTCAGTTTTAAGTTTCATTTGCAAACAATTCTTGCAAAACTAATGTTTAAGACAGCTGAAGGTAAAAAGCTCGTTTAACGGTAGATGATACTAATTAAAAGGAACCAACGCGGTCACTAAATGGATTACTTAATTTTGTGGTATTTAATGTCCTATCGGTATATTGCACGGTAACTCAGTGGTGAGAGCAACCAGACGGAGATCGGAAGATCCGTGCATCATATTCCGTTTATGGTATTGAATTATTCCGTCTCACTCTACCTCTCCAACTCCTGCCCAACACGATTTGTGTGGAAAAATGAAATAAAATTTCACTGGAAATATACGTTTTCGGATCCCCTGCATCCAAAGTACTTTTTTTTTTTTTTAAAGTCCTTTTGTGTATGATTCCGAGTATATGTGTACACAATAACTCTACGGCAATTCGGTAATATACCAAACTTAGTGTTTAAGTCTAGTATCTTTCAAGGATGCGACATGAAGATCTCGATAAAAATCCCTCCACCCAAACTGACCTTTATGTGCAAAAAATGCAGAAAATTTTGAATTTCCTAAAAGTGGCTCTAACGATTTTGGTTGAAGTGCCATATATGAAAGATATTGACATGATGAATAAAATTCTATCCTGAATCTCATAGTAATAAACTTTGAAAAGATTCTTTATTCTGGGTGAACGTTTCTGAATTTTGCATATGTGGTAAACTGTAAGATATAGACAAAAGTGTACCACACAAAAATGTAGATCTCGTTAAAACAATACATTTATGTAATATACATTTTTTCGTCAATTTGACCATTCCCAGATATACCTTGTTATTAATTTTCAGTTTTAAAATACTTAAAAGTTTTCTCACACGGAAGTGTTCGCTTTTCTTTTGTTCTACTCCTGGCCAAGCAAAGAAGTGAGCGATTTCCAAAGACAATCGCATAACGACAGATTTTAAAACAGGTGACTATCACTTTAGCATAGCGAATTCCTTTAGTTCCCTTCTGTTTATGAGAAATTGAGTGGTAAGAACATTCTGTTGATGTTTATCTCGCTTAGATTTGCGTAGAAAGAAGATATTTTGTAAGTTGTTTGTTTGTAAAGCAGCTAGAGAATGTCATGTGAGTGTAAAACGTCAGATTTTTTACCTTCAGCTGGCTTAAACATTAGTTTTTCAAGAATTGTTTGTAAATAAGATTTGAAACTGACAGTAGTATTTAATACATATTTGTAAACTCCTGGACATGTAAAGAAACCAGCTTTAAAAGATTTGACAATCGTTCTAGCCTAGTGTATTCCCTTATTTCCCTTTTACTTGCAAGGAAGCAAATAATTAGACCATTTCTGCCAATATTTATCTCCATTAGTATGAGATAGAAGAATAAGCTTTTTAACAACAGTTTGTTACAGAGATGTAGAGAAAGTCATGTGAATGGAACACGTCAGATTTTTGTAAGAATAGTTTTAGAAGAGTGAATAGATGTACTCATGTGAATGCAACCAGATTGCTTGCGAGTGCCAATTGAGTGTGCAATGAGGTGATAATTTTGCTGTGAAAGAAGGTTAGGTTGGTACTCGTGTCTGAGAGACGGAACACAAAACAAGGGAGGCCATGTTGCTGCTGAATGATTAATAGTTGCTTTAGTTGCGCTTCACCACAGCCACTCCAGCCATTGTTCTTTTATACAAAAGGTCTCCAGCAAAGTTTTCCTTCTAATAACACTCGCAAGTAAATTAAAGGGAACAACAACAACAAAATACTTCCAATGACAGACTTGTAACTCGTAACTCGAACTTCCGTTTACATAAGACTTATAGCGATACCTCGACACAACGCCATCTTAACACATAACGTACTTGAATTATGTTTTCAATCGTAATACGAAACAGTAGATCCACCCTTTGTACTCATTTGACAATAAACACAGAATTTTAAAAAATGCAGTGCGATGTTATTTTCTTTATTACTTCCTCTACTACCTATCACTGTAGCAGTTAGCTCAGGCGTTTCATTTGGAACTGGCATTTGGAAGGGCTTGAAATCGGTTCCTCCCGGCCAGTCTCTCCTTTCGGGTGTTTTCCCGGATCACTAAGTGAAAGCTGGGGGAGATTCTTCAGTCCATCCCAATCGCTCTCTTTCAGGGTTGTAAGTGTCGATAAGGACTGCGGTAGAGGCACCATTCCGTGGAGGTGACTGCGCTCTTGAAATACAGCTCCCGGCGACGGGATGGCGCTGGCGATTATCTGCGGACTCAGGAAGTTCACCCAGGACTAAGCCACGGGCTCCTAGTGCTCTCCGCGTCGAAATGAATTGCAGGGACCCTCGACGGTGGCACTCTTCCTGTCCGGATGTCGGCCGCCCTTTGACATTACGGTTATCTCGTCCTCTCCTCAGGGGTCCGAAATACAATAAGCTAACGGCTGCATTGCGGAATATCTCTCCGCAACACACACACACACCCACACACACATACACCATCTACCTGTATTAGGTTGAACAAGTAAAATTATATTTTATTGTATATCGAGATTTAGTCAGTGAAATCAGTGGCATGAGTTTCCAATTCACTATCGTTAATTTTATACACTTTCAATATATTCTTACGAAACCTTATTTTACTATCTGCTTCATATTAATCTAGAAAAAAAGAAATCCAATACTCTGCTATAAGCAGAATCAATTCTCCCTTCACAAACCAAACCAATTCCCTTAGCAGAAAGAGATTCATTTTACATTTTGTTGTAGATACAATATAGATAGTTAGATGTTTATAAATCGGTCTCTAAATACTGACCTTTAAATTCTATACTCTTTTACTAATGTCGCTAGTAACAGCTAACAAGCTACGGCATTCTGAAAAAATAAAGTATTGAACATTGCAAAAAAAAAAAAAAATAAATAAATAAATAAAATATAACAAAAATCTCTTTTTCTACAACAACAAACAACTGTCTTTTTCTTCCACACACTGATTACAATCAGATAACTATATTTTTTCCTGCTTTTGTAACCATTCTGCTGAATGGTTCCTTTTCGACGTTCGCTGTGGCGACGATTTCTACTCGCTACAATTTTGTTTATCGAAACTCACCTAATTGTTACACGTGATGTATTCCGAGTGAAAACTAAAAGCTGTGCAGGGCTTTGTTGGCCTTCTAATACCACAGGTGTTCACAAGCTCACACAGGTGTGACAAGAACCTTCCAACACAATATGTGTCCGCTTGTACAGGTGCAACCATCACAACTGTGATATCAAAAGATCTACCCGGTGGCACACGTGTCCACTAACATGTGTGTAACAATGGATGTCAATAGTAAACTGTGACTTACGAATCAAGCCATACACACGCACGACGATTAGAGCCGCAGGATGTAGTCAGTTTCAATAACGTGTATTTCGGAAATGACGGATATCACAAAAATAGTTATTTCAATTAAATTGCGTGCTTTAAAGACCTTTTTTATTAGATAATTTGTATCTCTTATGATTTACACATTTATAAAATAACTCAAAATTTCTTTCGAATGAAGAGGACTTTAGACTGTTCTCTAAAAATCAAATATATTGCTTATTTAATAAAATAATTCGTGTTTTATATTTGATAGCTTCTGAAATTAAACAAAAAGATGAATATTTAGTCCACAATTCATCTTCGAGCAGTGACAAGAGGATGTTTTCCTAAAATTCTGTTTTATTCAGAGGACCACAAAACACATGTTTCCGGAAATACAACTTTACGTTGGAACAGAAAAGTTTCTCTTTGTTCTAGGTGTGTGTATGAGTATACTTTCAAAGGATAGCCGACATCCGGACAGGGAGAGAGCCGTCGTGGAGGTCCCCTAACATTTACAAGCAGTCCTTCATCTCGACGCGGGCAGCGCCAGGAGTAGATACCTGAGTTCGCAGCCATCCCGCCTCCCAGCGCAGTCAGCTCACGGAATGGCGTCTCTGCCACAATCCTCGTCGACTCTTACAACCCTGACCGTTTGGGGTGAAATGAAGATAAAATCAAGCGGCAGGAAATTCGGGGGAAAAAATCCTCCCCACCATTCGCCTAGTGACCCGGGAAAACCCCGAAAAACCCATGGGGTTGGCGCGGGGAACCACTAGTTCCAGACAAATGCCTGAGCCACCTGGCTCGGTACTACTAGGTGATAGAGAAAGTAAATACTCGAGTACCGTTAGTGAGCGTTTGACTATATTTGCTACAGACTAGTAAGCTAATGCAGGTCCCAGTATATTTGTTGCAAAGCATAATTATCTCCATAGACAATTGAACCGTGATATTCTCGACTATAATCTTTTGGGCTGAGAATGCTTTCTCCCCTTCACTTCATTGAAGGAGAGTAAATTAATGAATTTGTAAACCTATTCATACTCCTATTCATGAATTGGCATATAGTGAAATTAATACATCTCTAATTAAGGTTTTTAAGAAGAGGGTTTGTGTTGAATTATTGGGTATTAGAAACGAGAGATTAACTCTCCGCAAAGAAACAATGCAGATGGCGTCATTCTGCGCTTGACATCCAATGAAAGGATGAGCTTCCTCTTTTTCCTGCAGTTGTTTACTTTTGGGAGCTTTAAACTGACATTGTTACCTTCAGATGCTACATTAGCCACATATCTCGATTATTCGGGCTAATGTGGTGAGAAGAAGCACGAATAATCGAGAAACCACTAATTTAATGTTTTTAAGGCACAGCATATATAAATAGGAAATTACGTTTAAAAGTTTTTTTTTTCAACGTGAATTCTCGGTGCAAAAGCATATTCTACTTATGTGCATAGTTATTGTTTTTCTTTAGGAAACAGCAATAAAGGACCCGACGCGTGACAATAAGTGCCGTTTTCATTGTTATTGGCCTGCATGTCCGTGTAAATTAAAAACAAATTCAGTTTTTCTGGTGTTATTCAGGGTGTAAGTGTCAACGAAGCAAGTTAAAATATATTTGTAAAAGAGATGGCGGAGAAAAAAAAAATATGTGTTGACATTAAAATATAATTTTTTGGGGATGCACTCGAATAGTCCGGAGTGTACTGTATTATCTTTCAATATACCAGCAATGGTAGTATATCTAGTGTGTAGGGGTACGGAGAAATGGCGGGAAAAATATTTACCGCGATTCTTTACCACCGCGAATGTAGAGCTAGAAGCATGTTGGACGCTACTGGCAGGCACGGGAGACATGGACGGGCTAGGTAAATTTATACTTAAGGCAAGATAGCTGAGATCTGAGGAGGCTGCCAATAGAGAAGGGAGGAGGGATAAAAACAAATAAAAAATGACTACAATGTTTTACAAATATACATATTTTATGTTATACTTAGGTCACTATTGTGTTATGGTTTTACATATTGTGTATATATTATGTGTATATATTTCTTTTAGTGTAATTATCTATTATAGGAGGGTGCATTTATGAAGGTGTACTCCGTGCTGTAAATTTAATTGCTACTTTCGGGTTTACTCTTTTGATTCTTTGTTCTTGTTTTAATATTATTTTTAATGTGTATTACAAAAACACGTACGGTCTGTGAACCCATGCGATTGTTGAAATTCTATGTATAATATTGTTATGTCAATAAATACACTTATTCATTCATTCATATCTAGTGTACTAACTTAAGAATGAAATGGTCAGTTTGCGATTCAGTCTAGCTTCTCTACCATCTGGCTGCATTAGTCACACAAGTGCAGCTAGCCTTTCGATGTCTCACCTCCTTACAACATACCACTTAGCTCCCCGATAAGCGAGATTGCAGATTCTAGTTCACTTTAAGACTAAGGCTCTTTCCTGTGCGAAACCACGAAAAGCTCCAATCAGATTGGTCGGCTTATGGGATTTGAACCCAGGAACTCCCAATTGCAACCACAAACAGAACCGCCAGAGCCATCACATTCGATAAATCTTATTAATGTTTGCTGCAAAAACTACTACCTTATGACTCACTGTTTTAGGCCATTTCTGTGTCACAGAATGTGATATCATCTTTGATCACACACATTTAAGCTCTAGAGTACATTACACTACATCAAACCTTTTATCACAGTTTTGAAAAGCATAACCTAAAATTAATCGCATGAGCTTGTAACAGGCGTTTCTATTTTGTTATGTTTAGGGTAAGAGTGTGTCATTATAGAGTTTTTTTTTTTTTTTTTTTTTTTTTTTTTTTTTTTTTTTTGTAGCTTAACGTTCTTTAACCTGGTTAGTCATATCGGACGATGAATGAAATTGGTGAAATGATATCGGGGTCCATGAAGCTCAAATTTACTCGACATTCGTCTTCTCAGGATAAGGAAGACCCCGGATAAACACCTTATCCGGGTAACTCACTCTAAGCGAGATTCAAAATCACGACCTGTTGAATATGAGGCAGACATGCTATCAACACACTACCCAGCTGGGCTATTATAGTGTTTATTAATAAATAAATTTAATTTAACTTTCTATTACACCGTCTGCAACATTTTCTATAACCTAACCTAAACTTAACCCCGATAAGACAATTTCTTAAAGAGCACTAATGAGTAATTCATCCATGAGTATTAACAACAAAGACGGCAGCAAAAATACTAGTTAATGGTTGTCATAACTTTCATCTTGTTCTTCTAAATATTGGCTTCCCAAGCCATTTGATTATTTTCTCACTTCATTTGTCGTATATCCTTCATGTGTTTTACTAATGGCTTCTTCTATGCTTTTATATCCTTGCAGTATATTGTTTCAGTTTTTATAATAAGTATGTTTTGAACTGTACAGCAAAACATGTGATTACAATAGGAAATGAGCAGTTTGGCTGTAACCATTGAACACGTGATTTAATATGTGATGTTGGGTATAACTTTTATCACAGCTATGTGTGGCCATTTTACAGTTTAAAATGTTTTACCAATTTATTTGATCATGACACATAAATTTGATATGTAATATAGATCTAAAAAACTTGACCTTGACACCTTTCAAAAGGACGTTCACATTTCTAAAACATTACATATCGATGCATTTTGTTTTTCGGGTTTTTCACAGTTTCTGACACTCCTTTATATCATTCCGCGTTGAAACCGTTTGCACATTACACCAGTTATTCCAATGTTAATTTAATGACATCTTTAATATTAAAGATCAAAACAAGCTGTTGTTTTTCACCATTTTAGGGAGTTTAATTACACTGCACTCAACCATGATTGCAACACAAACAATGCTGCATTTGCACAACCGTTGATTGTGTCCAGAAAGCACGGGAATACTGTATCTGCTTGGCTATGATAATAAAACAAGATATTTGTGTAATGATTATTAAAATATAATGCTTATTCGCTGTCTTTATTATTTGAATTTCAAAAGTATTGATAATTACAGCTCGGAAGTTGAAGACTTATAAATTGATTAAAAATATCTATAACAAACCCAAAAATGTCCTAAAAGGAATCTAAACAAATGAACGCCAAAAGAGCTGCAAGTTAATACTCTTAAAAATGTTATATTAAATTACATATTTAAATAATATAATGCTTGAAATTAAGAATGATTATCATAACAATTGTTAAAAAAAATGTACCTTTTCCCAATTCTGGTATTGATTTGCCATTTTGAATTATGCTCACAACTTCTCTTGCGGTCGTGAGGCGAGGCAAGACCAGAACATAAAGTTGCAACTCTTTACCAGAAGGTCTGTTGGTTGCGCCAACATGCATGCTCGAAGCCATTACGTTTCTGTCCAAGAAGGAGTGGAAGTACGCTAGCGCTAGTTTTAGTGTGGCATTTTTTAGTGTTTATGCAAATAAAGACTAGCACATTATTGTTAACTTCATAGAAGACAGCGATGCTGGTTATGAGGACGAAGATGATGCTGTAATGGCGGGATTGAGAAGCTTTAGACACATGTGATGAGTACATTAATATTGTGTATATTCATGTTTGCTAACTCATTATGTGAAAAGCTAGATCGCAACAAAAAATCCTTCAATCAAAATATTCTGCCTCACGCTCAACATATTATTAAAGACCTATTATATGTATAAAATCAGCCTTATAACATACAAAGTGAATTCGTTATAAATATGGATATGTTCCAATAATAATAATTACTTTCATATGCAGTGGAATAAATGTTTAACGCTGCACGCTGTTGTGGTTGTGTTATTCGCACCAACTTGGCATCTCTATTGCCCCTCTCAGCCGTTGCAGAGAGGATGGGGAGGAAAACAATATCTGCTATTCGCAAGATTTGCTTCTGTCTCGCCTTACGACCGATATTACGGAAAAGCGAAGGTCGGAGGAAGAAGAGCTCGCTCGCTCGCCTGTCTTTCGGCAGTATTGTTAACAAAGAAGACAGCTCCTTTCTTTGAGGTCTTCCATCACTATTGTGAATAGGATATCCAATTTACCGCGAACTAGCTGATTGACTAAACGAAACACAGTGCTCACCTATAAGAGTAAACTTTGCGGCCTACAGGTAGAATAAAATCTTAGCACTAAACACTAGATATCAGAATGTACGTAGTTCATGTTTCAATATTATTCCTCTACTCCACTTTGAAACCTTGTGATGTAATTAACCTCAAAGATATCCATTTATTTTTTTTTACCATTTATACCCCACCTTTAACTGCAATATCCTATAGCCGCCATTTCCCTGTGGAATGTATAGACCTATCAACAATGGTGTTAACTTGTGTACTGATGGAGTTGGGTTTCTTTAATTTTAATCATTTTGTCACACACATTCATACTTACAGACTCTATATAGAATAGCGCATAATCTTGACCCTGAGCCGGGAATCGAACCCGAAACTCTTCGCTCAGAAGACAGGTGCTCTACCAACTGAGTTAAGGGTCCAGCTGGTTTCGTATTATCAATTTCTTGTTATCTATTTAAAGTCTTGTCGATATTCAATTGTTTGTCTGCATTGCATTTTAAGGTGATGCATCTGTGGAATTTGGAAACTCCACATTATGTAAGGTATCTTACTGAAAGTTATACAGTATTTCACGCAACGCTTCCTCTAGCCATTGCAGTTGCAATGCATAGCATTGAATTTCTCAACTGGTAAACCACAAGGCGACTTGCGACATTGTGCAGGTACTTTAAGTCTCAGGATTCATAGTATAGCCAACTATTATGGTCAACGGGTATTGGTTTTCTATGCCGGCATGTTGCCATGGTAGCTCAGTGGTAGAGCAGCCGGCTAGAGACCGGGAGATCCTACATATGGATTGTGTGAAAAAATCAATTAAATCTAAATATAAAATATATGTTTAAAAGGGACCCTTTGAATTGAAACGTTGAAACTGCAATGGCTAGAGGAAGCGTTGCGTGAAATACTGTCGACACTCGCCCAGCATTGCATCGTTATACAAGAAACGTGCGTTGCGGGCGAGTAGAATGCTAAGCGTTAGGGTAACAAGACAGAATCGAAGTTTCTAGGTTCACAAACAGGAGCAACAATGCGGCTCCTACAGAGTGTAAATAATTACCAGGCTCTGCTAAGTGGCTCCCCTTCCCTCTCCTGCAGCCCCTGGCTACAAAGCCCGAGATATTTTACAATCTGCTGACGAAATTTCACTACTCGCCGCTTTGTCAAAACTTGGGGGTAGCTTTTTTGTCTTTTAAATTTAGTTGTAAAGGCAAAAGAGCCGTCTCTGGTTTAATGATACAAACTTTTTATTTTCCGTTTGTGTTTCTACAAAGGGTAACTACAGATTCAAAATGACAAACAGACTAGGATAGAGAAAAGTAATGACCAGGCGCAAAACTCGCTCTCCCATTGCGAATACTGTCGAAAATATAACGATCCCGGCCTCAGAAAAGAGTAAACAAACGCACAAAAGTAAACACAGCTCATGCTCTACATTCACATCACTTTCTCTACCCTCCATAATTTATTAATGGGTATACAAACTACTCTTATAAATATTTTTTCTACGATCTACTTTATTTTAATGGAGGTAGACTTTTACAGAACCCACAATCATATTTAGTTATAGATACAAATAGAATAGCCATAGTTAAACGTTTAGGGTATACCATATGGTGGCTTTAAAGTAATGCAGCTGTAAAATTAGACTAAAATTTGTGGAAAATTGAAAACTTGTTTGATGATAGATTTTCATGTATTCTAAACTTTAAGAAATATAATATTACTTTCTCTATACGAACTATGTACATTGTGTATAGAAGAGGTATTGTATTGCACCCAAAAATTCTATTCCGAGATTTCACCGGAAACATATGTTTTGAGACTCCCTGAATCCATAAAAAGCATTTTTAGAAAAATGTCCGTGTGTGTGTCTATATGTGTGTGTCTGTGGGCAGCATAGCTCATAAACGAAAAATCTGTTAAGGCCCAAACTTGATATTCGTGTTTGGTATCTTCCAAGGATGCGACACGATGATTTTCAAGAAAATCCCCCCCATCCCAAACTACCCTTTACATGGAAAAAATTTACAAAAGTTTGATTTTCTTAAAAATAGCTCTAACGATTTTGATTAATATATCGTATATTAAAAACATTTACCTGACAAATAAAAAGCATATCTTGAATTTTCTGGGAATAGCCTATGAAGACTACTTTATTCTGGATGAATTTTACAGAATTATGCATCACTGCAAAACCATAAGAGATTGACAAAAATGTACTATACTGAAAATGTATCCCAAGATAAAACTCATAATTTATGTCATATACTTTTTTCGTGGAGTTGATCGTTTTTAAGATATTCCTGGATTTTCGTTTCAGCTTTGAAAAACGCATACTTTTCTCATACAGGAGTTTGTAAATTCCTGTCCATACAAATAAAAGAACTTCAGTTACAAATCAACCAGCTTTTGACTAATACCGTAGCTTATGCTACTCCCTTATTTCCCTTCTACTTGCATTGAAGCAAGTAATAAGACTATTTCTGCTATTTTTTTCTCAATTAGCATAAAGTAAAAATCTGATATGTTCCATTCATATGTCTTTCTCTACTTCTGTGTAACAAATTATTGTTAGTAAACTTATCCTTCTATTTATTTCAAGCTAATCGAGAAACAATTAGCAGAAATTGTCTTATTACTTGCTTCCTTGCAAGTAGAAGTGAAATATGGGGTATCATAGGTTAAAGTGAAGTCAAAAGCTGGTTACTAGGTGACTGAAATTCCTGTGTTTGTATCGACACGAATTGTCAAATTCCTGTATGAGAAAACAATAAGTTTTTCAAAGCTAAAAAAAAAAAAAAAGGAATATCTTAAAAACAATCAACTCCTCGAAAAAAAAAGCATATACCATAAATTGTGTGTTTTAATGTGCTCTACAGTTTTGTGTGGTAAGTTTTTGTCCATTTCTTACGCTTTAGCAGTTATGCAAAATGCCTCCAGAATAAAGTAATCTTCTGAGGCTATTCCCAGAAAATTCAAGATATACATATTATTTGTCAGGTAAATATATTTAATATACCAAATTTTAAATCAAAATCGTTAGAGCCATTTTTGAGAAAATCAAAATTTTCTAAATTTTTTCCATGTAAAGGTAGTTGGGGGTGGGGAGATTTTCTTGCAAATCTTCGTGTCGCATCCTTGGAAGATACCAAACTTAAATACCAAGTTTGGTGTTTAACGGTCTTTTCGTTTTTGAGTTATGCTGTCCAAGACGCACACACACGCACACACACGGACCTTTTTCCAAAAAATGCTTTATAGCAATAATTTGTTGCAGAGCTGTAAAGAAAGCCTGTAAATGGAACACATCAGATTTTTTTGAAACAGTCAGGCAGTTTCAGAAGATGCAAACATGTATTTTTAGACTGAGATTATCGTCAGGAAGGAGGATATAAATTGACATCGTATACGCCCAGGAAACAACACCGGGACTGCATCATGTCTCCTCACTGTTTATTTATTTGCCGTGCGCTACAGAGTCATAACGATGTGACGCAGACTATGATGACGGCGAGGGTCCCCAAGCCACCGTATCCCGGAGAGCGTCCCTAGAGACCACTTCATCTTCTCTCACAGACTCCAGCTCTGGAGCAAAAGAAATGCCACTGGTACAACTAAGTTCGGCCCAGAACAAGGGCCCAAGGACCAGCTCATTCTGCCACTAGAGTAATGTTTAGATGAGGGTGATCTCTAAGCATGCGTTACCATTTCTCTGGAGATGCATTTGTGCGATATCCGTATGTTTAAATGCAGTGCCAAAAATGAAAATTATTTCTGGTGTAGTCATATTATTAGCATTTACTTATTAATTTTATTATTGCAGACACAACATTTGTGTTTTTTAATATAACACAGCATCAGCCCATTTGAACCATGGATTTCTCATGAAAAATCTGATCGTTCAATTCACATAGCTTTCTCTATACTTCCAGTAACTATCGATTCCTACAAAAACTTCTATCTAAGCTTCAGAGAGTGTTATTGTCAAGTACGTGTCATGAAAACAGTTCATCTGCGTTTGTTATCAGCAAATATTTCTTATTTTTCAGGTAAAGGGAAAAGGGCAGTTACCTTTTGAAAGACTACTTATGATTGGAGATTACTCTTTTATACAAAATTTAAGTATGGTTTTTTTCTTACCACAAGTACACAGTGTTTATCATAATAATTTTGTTATTATCCTAAACGTAAACTCTGTTAATAACTCTAAGATGACTGATGCTAAATTGCTTCTAAAATTAGTATTAGCAGTGTATGTATTCCTTTCCTTTATTGTCTTGTATGGTGACTTTTTATGTTGGAAGTACACAAATAACTAAAGGTGTAAGTTCTTTAAATGGTTTTCATAAGGCAAACAATCTACAGAATAATCTTCAATATTGTAGATCCACATCTCTTAGATCAGGCTGTTCCTAATCGACTCGTCTGAGTCTTAGTACTCACTCAACAACAAACCTCAGGTTCAGGCTGGGAAAGATCATTGTAGAAGAGTTTGTGCTTACTACCATCTCATTCATCTCTTACAAAAGGTGGCCCTCAATACTGAGTCGTATTGCATACTGCAGACACATCTCTGCAAGCGAGTAACTTTCAGCTCTTTGGAGCAGCCAAGCTTGAATAGCCTTTCCACTATGATTACTACTGTTAACTGTGAACATGTCATACAAATATTTATAAAAATTTCAGGAAAAACTGTGCTCCCAGGTTACGCGAAGATGCATGGGCTTTGTGAATGCTGTTCTCGGTGTTGGGATATTTTATGGTCGTTGTCCTCACGCAGAAGCATAAATTTAAGAAATACATGATCTTTATATATTTCAATGGATTAAATATAAATTCCACTATAAAATACAAACAATTCTTAGTCTATAATTGAAATATAAACACACACACACATATATACACACACATATATATATATATATATATATATATATATATATATATATATATATATATAGTCAATTAGGTGATAAAGTATGAAGTAATATTAAAAATCACTTTCAAACAATGCTTATCATAGTAATAAATTAATACTTGGAATAAAATACTAAATGGTGCATAAAAATGTTCAGAAAGAAATATATTAATGGAATATGGGAAAACAACATCCATTTTTACACACTTTTTGGCTGCCTCACCTTATAGAGAATTGGAAAGGTAGAATCGACTACAAAGTGCAATTCCATGATCAGCATTTTAATTACGGATCTTTCCGTTTCCGGCAGGTTGCTCCAACCAATTAGCTATCTTGGCAACATGCCGACACGACATTAAATTCGCCAACTGAATCGTATTTTTATTTATCTACTTAGTAATTAGGTAGGGAAGTTATTGCATTCCGTCCAACAATTCCGTACCAATTTTCACTGGAAATAAAGTTTTCAGTGTCCCTTTATAGAAAAAGGTCCGTGTATCCCTGTGTGAGTATGTTCGTAAATAACATAACACAAAAACGAAAATTCGGTTAAATGCCAAACTTGATAATTAAGTTCAGAATCTTCTTTCGTTTTTCAAGAAAATTTCCTAATTCAAACTGTCCTTTAATTGGGAAAAAGTTCGAAATTGTAGTCTTCCTCAAAAATTGCTCAAACGACTTTGACTAAAATATCCTGAGTGAAAGATATTTATTTACATAACAAATAAAATGCGTATCTTGAATTTTCGGGAAAAGCCGGCGATATTCGCTTTTTTATGGATGACATTTGCATAAATGGTAAGCGTTAAGAAATAGACAAAAACCTTGCTACACAAAAATGCAGATTTCGTTAAAACATGCAATGTATATGACACATTTTTGTGGAGTTAACAGTTTTCGAGATACTCCCTGTTATCGGTTTCAATGCAAAGACGACCAAATTACAATTATACAGCAACTGGCTTTTAAAATATTTTGCTATTGCTTTAGCCTAGTGTATTCCCTTGTTTCACTTCTACTTACAAGGAAATAAGTAATAAGAGCATTCCTGCTAATGTTTATCTTGATTAGTATGCAGTGGATAGAAAAATAAGCTTTTTAATGAGCAGTTTGTTACAGAATAAATGGAGAAAGTCGTGTGAGTTTTCGTTAAACTACAATAGGATCTCAAATTCATTTTCAGATTGATCCACTAATGGCGACTTACAATGTGTAATGTCGCCCTCCGTGGTGTAATGGTTACCATGCTAACTTCATATACCCAAGGTCGCGGGTTCAAACCTGGCGGAGGACGATGGATTTTTTCGGGCGTAAAAATCCTTAGCATGGCTTCCTTCGGAAGGGAAGTAAAGCCGTGGGTCCCGTGTCGTAAATTTACGGCACGTAAAAGAACCTCAAGCCTGACAAGAGAGGCCTCTGAGCAAAATTAAGCGATCTTTCACGCCCGATATAGAATGGGACGCTGAGAACCAAAGCAGTTAAAGAGCGTCCATAAATAGCACGCCATTTCCATTTTTAAAATGTGTAAGTGCTTTAAGTCCAGGAAAATATAGAATTGTAGTTAAAAGTATTTTTCAGAATAAGATGACCCTACCCCACACTTCTTTAAAGTTTGCTGTTAGGGGGTTTGCGGTTGGAAACCACCCTCGATGTTGCTAGGTCTTCCACTTACTGGTCCCTTAATTGAGGTGCGATTCCCCACTTGCAAGCACTGTCTCCAGGAAACACATTTTACTACGTTACCTCTTGCCCCTTGTACAGGTTCGTCTTTTGTTTGCTAATGGTTATTGCCCAGTAGCAGGGGAAGCGGTCCCGTTTAAGGGTCACCATATTTTGGAGAAAACTATAGTACTTTCTTCTTCTTCTGCTTCTTCATGTTATTATTATTGCCACACATATTGTGTGTAGGACAAGGCTGGAAATGTTGAATCGTTCGGAAAAATTGAATGATAAAGTATTGCAATAATACTATTGTTGGATAGGTAGAGTCAGACTGAAAAATTCAATTCCATAGCCAGGGTTTGAACCATGGATCTCCCGGTCACTAGCCAGTTGTTGTATCAGTGATCTACCATGGCAATATGTCGGCATAACATTAAATATCTCAACTGACTCGTTTGTTTCCCGGTAAACCATAAGGTGATCTCAAATCATTTTGAGGTTACAACCCCAGTGGTGACTTAGAACGCTGTAAGTATTTTTCTTTGGCCGCCTAATTGAGCTGTCTATCCTAAAAAAATTGCTGTGTTGGCCTTTTGGAATTGCTCTCTAAAGATGTGCGGGTGTTCAATCTGGAATATTAAGGAATTTGTCTTTGTGGGCCTGTATACCAGCGGGCTTTGCACCTCCTCCAGATACTTCAACCATTCCAAGTCCCAGGATTCAATGCTATGCCGGCAATATGCCATGGTAGCTCAGAGTTGAGCAATCGGGTAGAGACCGGGAAATCTATGGTTCAAATCCCGGCTATGGCATTGCATTTTTCAGTCTGACTCTACCTATACAACTCCTGTCTACACACGGCTTGTGTGAAAAAACAATTAAACAATACTTGTATTGTTGTAACGTTGGCATACTGAGCTACGTGGAGACCTGACACTGCTACTAGGCGACCAGAAAGTCCCAAATGTTGCATCAGCTGCACTCTCTCCCAGTCTTTTGGTACAGATGACCCCTCTCCCATGGGACAGAGTGTTGCAGTACATCACAGACATCTGGTCCGTTATTAATTCCTCGACCAAATCATTGTAGCACGGAATAAGATGATTAGGGGCTACTGGCCCACCTGGGGCAGGCAGTTCGTCTGTAATTGCTCTTGAATTATCATACCACGGGATTAGGTAACCCGACTGCTGTATGTATACTGTAATGATGTCATAACCGTTGATCGTTTCTTGGTTTATTTGTCTCTGTGTGTGACCCCAGTGCTGCTCATCCCTAATGCTAGCTTAGGGATGAGCAGTTTATTTTTCTAGCCCCGTACATACAATGTACTTAGCGGATAGAGAAGCTATTTTCTATACACACATTATTATCTGCAGTATATTATTTCACACATTTCGTTTTAGATTCAACATATTTATTTATTTGTTTTAGGGCGCTTTAACTCCTAGGTCATATCGCGACCATACAATATTTATAACAATTGGATTCTTAATATTACAATGAATTATTTACACCCTTAAAGACCTGTGAATTATAAATTACAATAGGAAAGCAAGATTTAAATAGTTTAAATAAAATATTGTGAACAGCTACATTGCTTTTGAAAGTCAAGTTTTACACAGATTTAAAATATTGTGGGTAAGTACATTACAATTTGGAATTCAATTTTATGCTTCTGAAAAAGAGTATAACTTGCTTCAATTTTTGTGGAGTATTCAGTGCTGTGGATATGTCTTCAGTGATGCTGTAGAGCTGTCGTTCTGCATTCTGTGAAAATGTGTTTAATGGTGAGTTATGTGTTAAGGGGTTGTCTTTGGTGAAGATGTATGAGTGGGTTCGCAGTCTTGTGATGGTCGCTTGTTCTTTCCTCTTCAGTGAACGTAGGGGGCAATTGGTGACGTCATCTTACCTTACCATAAGCAACTTTATTTGTGGATTTTGACCACATGCTTGGTTACATTTTGCTCTAAGGTGCCTGCAAAAGTGTCTTATTGTGTCACGATAAGGCACTGAATGTCGTAACCTATGTTAGTCGAGTTGTTTCTTTGGCTGCTTTGTCTGCTGCTTCAGTACCTTTGATGCCAGGAAATGAATATACAGCATAACTATAACTCCATGGCACGACAGCTCACGGGGAACCTTGGCCTACCGCCCGGCCGCTGCGTCCCCCATCTCGGTCCACTACAGACGTCATGGATGGGATGCAGTATTGGAGGGTGAGACGTGGTCAGCGCCTCGAGTCCCCCCCGGCCGGTTAATGCGGTCCTCGCGACCTGGAGCCGCTACTTCTCCATCAAGTAGCTCCTCAATTGGCCCCCCAGGGACCTTACGAGGCTGAATGCACCCCGGGCCAGGTCTCCCAGCGGGGGAAAAATCCCCACGCCGGTACTGGGGATCGAACCCAGGTCTCCCGCTTGGTAAGCAGCAACGCTACCACCGCGCTAAGTTCAGACCGAATATACAGCATATTTATCATAAACTTACAACTTACTTACAACTTTCACTAGAAAATATATCTGTGTTTACACTCACATGATCTTCTCCAGCTGTTCTACAGACTTCTTACGAAAGATTATTGTTCTTACTACACTAGCTAACCTATATTAAAATTAGCAGAAAATTTTTTTTATTGCTTCATTTATTTAGACCCCTTTAACATCAATGGTCATATCGGGGGCTTTCACTTGTGAAACTGTAGGTTCAGAACATTAGGTTAAACTTTATATTACTAAACACATGCACATTAACTCTCACATTCATACTTCCAGACTCTATGGGGGATAGGGAATAATTCCGGTTAAAGAAAAATTCCCCGCCCCAGCCGGGAATCGAAGTCAGCTCGCTGACCACTCGACCACGGAGGCAGTCTACTAGCAGAATGTTCTTATTACTTAGTTCCTTATAAGTAGAAGGGAACTAAGGGAATACACTGCGCTAAAGTGATTGGCAAATGTTTTAAAAGCTGTCGTTATGCGACTGTCATTGAAAATCGCTTCTTTGCTTGGACAGGAGTAGAACAAAAGAAAAATGGACACTTCCTGTCTGAGAAAAGTATAAGTACTTTACAATTGAAACCAATAACAAGGAATATTTCGGAAACGGTTACTTCCACAAAAATATACAGTATACAAATGTCTTTCGGAATAAAGAGCACTTCACAGACTATTCCCAGGAAACTAAGTATATGTGAATTTCCATGTAACTTAAATATGTGCATTTTAAATCAAGATATTCCTGAGAAAAGCACACATATTGAACTGTTATTCGTTTTTTCCTTAGCTTTGTGTGTCGTATTTTTGAAAATGCTGAACTTGAAATAACAAGTTTGTTATTATTCGGCTTTTCTTTTTATTTTTGTGCTTCTCATTGACACACACGCACACACAGAATTATAAAACTGAAATGTTTAGATTCACAGGGCCTGAAAACATGCGTTGACGTGAAATTTTTAGGTGTATTCAGCACCTACTGGATACCATGTGTATAACAAGTTTCCCATTTATTATATTTCAGTAGTGTTTTTCCCTTCAAGTAACCAATCGCGGACGCCTCCAAGCAGACATAAATTTTCCCTGAGAATGAGCCGGAAAAAATTTAGGAAAATGCATTAAGTGATGATATAATCAATGTGAAATAAAGCGGTGGCATGGATACTGCCTAAATTACCCATGTTCACTGTGATTGGACCACAACGAAAGGTTTAACCAATGTGGCATAAATTGGTCATCTAAAGGGAGGGTGGAGGAATTGTATGCATATGTCTTAAAACTGAGACATCATTAGCCCAATTTTAAAAACACCTGTATACGTGGTAGAGAAAGCCAAAGCCCTTTATTTTGGGTTTAAGGATCTCAAAAGTAGGAAAATTACAATGTTGAATTTTAAGAGCAACTCTGTAATCTCAAGCCTACACAACCTTCAGCAAAGATGTACAGCATATGATGTATAGATGTATAGCATATCACAGGGTAGGTAGCGAAGGTATTGTATTCTAACCCAAAATTAGATACCAAAATGTCATCAGAAAAACATGTTTTGAGCAAACTGACTAAAATGTTTTTAGAAAAAGATGCTTTTTAGTCTCTAAGTGTTTGTAAAATGGAGTGTTTTTATTTATGGACACTCTTTAACTGCTGCAGTCGTCAGCGTCCCATTCTATACTGGGCGTAAAAGACCGCTTAATTTTGCACAGAGGCCTCTCTATCAGGCTTCAGGTTCTTTAGCATGCCGTAAATCTACGACACGGGACCAACGGTTTCACTTCTCTTCCAAAGGAAGCCATGTTAAGGACTTTTGCGTCCGAAAAAAAAGAAACCATCGTCTATCACCGGGTTTGAACCCACGAATTTGAATATATGAGGTTAGCATGAAGTGTATCTGTTTGTGGACAGCAGAACTCAAAAACTAAGTCGATTAAATATAAAAATTAGTGTATAACTTCAGTATCTTTCAAGGACGCTACATTAATAGTTTTAGGAAAATCTCCCCCCTCCCCAAACTACCCTTTAAATGGAACATTTTATCGGATTTTCTATTTACTCAAATATGGCTGTAACAAATTTAATTAAAATGGTATATATAATGATATTTATATGGAAAATAAATCCTATACCTTAAATCCTGAATTCCTTTAAACTCTGGATGATATTTGCATATCCAGCACACCTAAGAAATAGTCAGAATCTTACTACATACAATGTAGATCTCGCTAAAACACACAATTTATATCATATACATTGTTTATAGCGTTAATTGTTTCCGAGATTTTCGCATCATTGGTTTCAAATTGAAGCTACTTCAAATTTTCTCAAACAGGAAATTATCTTTCTTTTCGTCTTTCCTTTGTTTTCTGCTGCCAAGCAATGAGAACGACATTTCAATCGTTTCACATAGCTATCGGTTTTTAAAGATTCTAACTATTGCTTTAGAATAGTGTATTCCCTTATTTATCTTCTACTTACAAGGAATCAAGTAATAAAACCATTTATGCCAAAGTTTATCTCCATTAGCATAATGTAAGAACTTTCTTAAATTATTCTTAAAAAAAGCTTACTCTTCTATTTACTTAAAACAATTCAAGAAAAAATCAGCAAAAAGAGTCTTACTACCTCCTTTCTTGTAAGTAGAAGGGAAATAAGGCAGTACCATTGGCTAAACTGATAGTTAAATCTTTTAAAAGCTGGTTACTATGTGATTAAAGTACCTTGGTTTGTATGGCCGAGAGTTTGACAGATTCCTGTATGACAAAAGTATAAGTATTTTAAAACTAAAACTAATAACAAGGAATATCTAAAAAACGGTCAACCACACGAAAAATGTATATAACCTAAACTGTGTGTTTTTTAACGAGCTCTACAGTTTTTGTGTGGTAAGTTTTTCTCTATCTCTTACGGTTTAGCCGTTAGGCAAAATTCCGTGAAGTTCATTCAGAGTAAACATGTCTTCAGAGGCTATTCCCAGAAAATTGAAGAAATACAGTTTATTTGTCAGATAAATATCTTAAACATAAGAGATTTTAATCAAAACCATTAGAGCCATTTTTGATGAAATCAAAAATTTCGAATTCTTTTCCATACAAAGGATAGTTAGAGGTGAGGGGATGTTCTTGAAAATCTTCGTGTCGCATCCTTGGAAGATATACCGCACATGATTACCAAATTTGGTTTCTAACAGTTTTTTCGTTTTTGGCTATGCTGCCCATAGACCGACAGACAGACACACACACGGACATTTTCTAAAAATGCTTTTATTTTAAATTCAGCGGGTATTTCCGATGAAATCCTGGTATTGAAATTTTGGGTGCAATACAAATACCTTCTCTATACACTGTACACATTACGTGTAGAGAAAGTAAAAATGTGTTGCAAAACAGATAGAGTCATGTAAATGATCTGATCAGATTTTATAACAACCAGTTCAGAACAAGATGGGAGTAGGAAAGAATATCGCTGGTCGTTTTTCTTTCCCTGCATATTTGAAGTCCCACATATGTGAGGGCGATAAAAGCTCTTTGGAATATCCGGAAAAAAGAAAGACGTCATGTCCAGAGATTAAAAGACGAGATGCAAGTATAATCCGCACTTCTCTGAGGAAAATCCCACCCAGCTTCCGTTTGAGCGATCTGGTCCAGATTTATAAAGTCCGTCCTCAAATCGCATTTACACGTAGTGACTGGTCCATGCCGTAAAACACACTTTCTGTAGGAAAAATAAAAAGAAGAAGAGGAGTGAGGGCCTTTCATCGGCAGAACATTTGCTGAATCAGCCACAAGGCGAGGATTTCAAAGATGCAAACTCCACGATCTATACAGGGTGTCAACAAAATCTCTACTACCTATCTACAGTAAGTAGCAGTAATAGTTGTAGAATAAGGAACTTTATTGCCAATTGTAAAAAAATTGCATGAACCTCATGGCCGTACATGTTTTACCTGTCCTGATATTTAAAATAATATTTACTTTCTCTACCCGAACTATGTACATAGTATATAGAGAAGGTATTGTATTCCAACCAACATTCAATATCGATATTTCACCGGAAATATATGTTTTGGGTCCCCTTGAATCCAAAAAAAAAATTTTTTGGGAAAAAGGTCCATGTGTGTGTGTGTGTCTGTCGACAGCATAGCTCAAAAACAAAAAGACAATTAAATACCAAAATTGGTATTTAAGTTTTGTATGTTCCAAGGATTCGACACGAACATATTCAAGAAAATCCGCCACCGCCAACTAACGTTTACATGGATCCTTTTTCAAAAATTTTGATTTTCTCAAAAATGGCTGTAACGAATTTGATTAAAATCTGTTATATTTAAAATATTTAGAAGCCAATTAAATATATATCTTGAATTTTCTGGGAATAGCCTCTAAACACCTCTTTATTTGAATGATTTTATTGAATTTTGCATAACTGGTAAACCGTAAGAGATCGACAAAAACTTAACACACAAATAATGTAGATCACGATAAAACACACAATTTGTCATACGCATTTTTCTCCTTGAGTTCATCGGTTTTTAGATATTCCTTGTTGTTGGTTTCAGCCTTAAAACTTTAATTTTTCTCATACAGGTATTTAACTGCTGTCCATAGAAACATAGAAGCTTCAGTCACATAGCAACCAGCTTTTGACTATCACTTTAACCTATAATACTCTCTTATTTCGCTTCTACTTACAAGGAAGCAAGTAATAAGACTATTTCTGCTAATTCTTCTCAAATAGCATGTAGTAAATTAAAGCATAAGCTTTTTAACAATAATCTGTTGCAAGGATGTAGAGAAAGTCATATGAATGTAACACATCAGATCTCTTTGTTAAATATTGAAGTTGTAGAAAAGTGAGATAAAACACATACAAAAGAATGAGAAACAAATAAAATGAAATTCAACGGTAATCATATAATATATATAATGGTCTTACGATTAAGAATAACCCCACCCTCACTGTGTTGTACCCTGTTTGCAGACCCTCTGAATCCCTAAAAAATCTTAGAAACATGTCTGGGTGTGTTTGTCTATGCGTAGTATAGTTTAAAAAAACTTGGTGTTTAAGCTTCCAAGGAAATCGCCGCACTCCCAGCTCTCTTCACATGGAACATTCTTCGAGAATTTTGATTTTCTAAAAACTGGCTCTAACGATTTTAATTAAATTTCTGTATGTTTAAAATGTTTTCATTTCAAACGAAATTTATATGTTGAATATACTAGGAATAGCCTCTGAAGACCCCTTCGTTCTGGATGACTTCTGTATAATGTTTGTGTAACTGACAAACGATAAGGGGTATACAAAAACTTACTATACAACAATTTAGATTGCGTTAAAACAAATAAGTATATATCTACACGCTTTTTTGTACAGCTAACCTTTGTCTAGGTATTCCGAGTTACAAGGAGAATCGAATTTCAATTATTTCATTTAGTGACCGGCTTTAAAAAAATCCGTCTATCGCTTTAGCCTAGTGTATTTCCTTATTTCCCTTATACTTGCAAAGAAGCAAGCAATAAGACAATTATGCTAATGATATTATGGTGCAGATAAAGGAATACATTTTTGTAAGAACATGTTATTAGAGCATATTATATTTTTTACTCAGGTGATCCTAATATGTGTTTTCCAGTGAAATCTCGGTTTTAAAATGTTGGGTAGAATGTAATATACTGTACTATATTGTACTGTATACGAATTAGTTAAAGTAAACGTTTATGTTTTTGAGGTCTAGGGGCTTCAAAACATATTTCTTTAAGGCGTACGGCTTTGTAAGAATTGATTGCATGCGATTAGGTAGGGAAGACCATGAAAGTATAACACTTAGATTTTTATTGGCATGTACTCTTGGGTAACAACTTTTCCTACACTATAACGTTCTAAGAAAAAATTCGAAGCCATCTTTTCAAACAAACGGGCAACAACACCGAAATCACACACTCACAAACTTTATCTCTTGAAATGTTAAGAGGAAGCAAGAAAATGTTACTGCATTTGCTGTTTTATACTATGAATTCAGCACTACTGCACAGACAAAGAATCGTAACTTTTACACACTTTGGAGTAGAAAGGTAAGCTTTGTCCATCTTTTAGGAGGTATTTTGCTCTGCAAAGTATGACAGTGTAGGTGTACTCATGTGTGCTTCCTTCCTTTGCAAATATATGCGAGCTTCTTTTATTCACGTTTGCTCTGAATTGTTTTACACTTTCTCTACCACATACAACTTACTACGTAGATAGAAAGATATTCCACCCATAAATTCAATGTCGAGAATTCACTGGAAAATATATGTTTTGAGCCTCCTGAATCCAAAAAACAGAATGGCACAGAATGGGTCAAAATCCGTTACATACCAAAATTAATATTTAAGTGCAGAATCTTACAAGAATGCTCATCTCATTAGCGTGGTGGTAGCGCGGCTGACTGCCAAGCGGGAGACCTGGGTTCGATTCCCAGTACCGGAGTTTTCCCCCGCTGGGAGCTGCTTGATGAAGAAGTAGCGGCTGCAGGTCATGAGGACCGCATTAAACAGCTGGGAGGGTTTGAGGCGCTGACCACGTCTCACCCTCACATACTGCAGCCCATCGTCCATGTCATGGACCGAGATGGGGGACGCAGCGGCCGGGCGGTAGGCCAAGATTCCTTGTGCCATGAAGTTATACCTTCCATGAATGCGAAACGAAGATTTTTAAGAAATTCCATTACTCCAGACTATTCTGATTTTCCTAAAAGTTACACTATCGATTTTGATCGAAATTCCAGATGTTTGCGATATTTTTATGATAAAATAAATTTATATAGGAAGTTTTGTGGGAATAACCTCTGAAATCCTCTTCATGCTGGAGGACTTTTGTATAACAGGTGCGCCATAAGAGATAGACGTGGCTTACTGCAAATAAATGTTTAAAACACAGTTTATGTCATAAATGTTTTGTTTTCATTTCCAAGTTATTCCTGATTATTGCTGTAAATATTCCAATACTTAATATTTTTTAAACTGAAAGTTGTCATTCAGTTTTCTGAGTTCATGCAAATGGAACCGATTTTAAATATCATCACTTAGCGACCAGCTTTTGAAATCGCTTTAGCGTAGTTATACCCATACTTCACTTTTACTTATTGGAGCTAAGTATTAAAACCTTAGTAAATTAGTAATTCAGTTAATGAAATCATTAACAGTAGTATATTCATTTACAATAGGTATAAATCTGTGGTGCCAACCAATCGCCTGCGGTACCATGGTAGTTAAACACTATCTAAAAGAAATAAGAATCACGCTATTTTAGATACAGGTATAGGATATAAAATGTAGAAGAAAAGCTCATGCACCGCAATATACTATGATTTATTGTGGCTGCCACCTACCAGGGGGAAGAAACAAAATGAAGTAACCACAGGAGATTACAGGCCGCAGGCAGACACACCATACAGACGCGCAGAAACACCCTACATTTCCTGGCTCATTAATGGAACTGTCATAGAGGGAGAAGAATGATCCCTCTCCTGACCACGAGGAATACTCTTTCCTTTAAGCAGTCATCCGTGCCATCTGTCCGGCACCTCTACAAACTACGAAACCTAAAATCCCACTTGGAAGATGTAAAGGAAATAGAATAAAAAGGAAATAAGCGAAAGGAAATCATCCTAGCGTCTGCCTCCCAAAATGGGAAAACCATGGAAACCTAAGGTCATAGAGGGCAATAGACAGGAATTCAAAGCGAGATCTTTCTCGCGTATTCGAGTCTTACATGTTAGCAGGCAGAGTTCTCACTCGGTTGACAAATGACTAGTTTTCTGAGGAATTATTGTGAATAGCTAAAGTAAAATTTATTGAAATAAAACAAAACAATAGATTATATTATTGACCTACTTTGATTTTAATAACAATTGGTAATTTCTCCTTAATTAATATATAAATTATAGCTTAAAGCATATTATTTGTATCATAAAATAAATGACCATTTCAAAATGAGTCTACATGTGCCATTTTGTATTTTCTACTTCTGTAGTACTTAAAGATAAACATCTGTGTTCTATTCACATTACTTTCTCTGAATGCTCTAAGGAGAAACTTTTCTTATAAAATATTGATTATTCTTTTATCTGTGTTATGCCAATCAAGATAAACATTGCCAGATTTAGTCTTATTACTTGCTTATTTGTAAGTAGAAAGGAATTAAGAGACTGCACAAGGCTAAAGCGATAGTCAGATCCTTAAATTCGGTTCTCTTTGCTTGTTATGAGTAAACAAAAGACAGTCGAAAAGAAGGATGTCTCCCGTTTGAGAAAGGTTTTAGGTACTTTAAAACTGTAACCAATAACTGGGAATAACTCGAAACAGATTATCTCTACCAAAATGTTCATGTGATCTAGATTTTGTGTGTAGTAAGTTTTGTCTATTTCTTACGGTTTTATAGAAGCCCTTCAGAAGGAAGAGTCTTCAGAGGCTATTGTCAGAAAATTCAAGATACACATTTTGTTTGAACATATGGTATTTTAATAAAAATCGTTAGAGTATTTTTGAGAAAATATATTCGAAAAATTGTTGTATTAACAAAGTTACGTATCTTACTCTTTTCTCAATGTAATCTCAATTCTGTCAAGATATTATTTATATTCACGTGATAGCACTTTTTAATGTTGATGTTATACTTTTCATCCTTCAAAGAATTTATTCGTTTTTATGAATGCGCCAATCGAAATTTATAGGCAAATAACGCAAGTATAATGTGATAATGCAATGAATGACTCTTCAGTGAGGAATTGACGTTTAATTTACGAGTAATCAAGGAAGAACCACTGAGCCCGACAAAGACCAGATTGAAAGCTCATCAATCCTTATGAAGGAATTGAAAGCAAATGTTGATGAAAGAACACAGAAAAACTGGTTATTCACTTTGATCATCATAACGACTTTTTACTTTCTCCATTCGTACTATGTACATAGTGTATAGAGAAGGTATTACGCTCCACCTAGAAATTCGATACCGAGATTTCTCCGGAAATGTATATTTCAGGGTCCCCTGTATCATAAAAAAGCATTTTCAGAAAAAACGTCCGTGTGTGTACAGGATAACTCAAAAATGAAAAGTCAGTAAAATACCAAACTTGGTATTTAAATTTAGCATCTTCCAGGGATGCGACAGAAAAATTTTGAGAAAAATCCCCCCACCCCAAACTACCCTTTACATTGAATGTTTTGCAAACATTTTGATTTTCTCAAAAATGGCACTAACGATTTTGATTAAAATATCATATAATAAAAATATTTACCTCACAAATAAAATGTATATTTTGAATTTTCTGGGAATAGCCTATGAAGACTGCTTTATTCTGGATGAATTTTATGGAATTTTGCATAACTGCTAAACCGTAAACGATGGACAAAATCTTACCACACAAAAATGTAGAGTACGTTAAAGCACACAATTTATGTTATGTATATTTTTTTCGTGTATTTAATCATTTTTGAGATATTCCTTGTTTTTGGTTTCACCGTTAAAAAACTAACTTTTCTCATACTGGAATTTGTCAACTCCTGTCCAAACAAACAAATGAACTTCAGTCATATTGCAACAAGATTTGAACTATCATTTTAACCTTCTACTTACAAAGAAGCAAGTAATAAGGCTATTTCTGCTATTTTTTTTTTCTCGATTGGCATGAAGTAAACAGAAGCAAAAGCGTTTTAACGTTAATGTGTTGCAGAGATGTAGAGAAAGTCGTGTGACACATCAGCATCTTGGCTCAGATCTTTGGTGGTGGAAAAATATAACACAGGAGTTGAAACAGTGGCAATAAATGTTTTGATAATAATATTGATTACGTTGAGAAATAGAATAAGGTACTGTAACCTTGTAAATAAAGTTGTGTGCTCATATGTTTCGTTATTATTTAGTTATGCCAAAACATTCGTTACTTTCTGGGTCGCCCTCGAAGTTTCTGGGATAAAAGGTAATTAATTTGGCAATTTTAGCAAGGACTGAAAAGAGCTTCTATACCTCCAGAACAAAATAATCCTATCTTCTTTATTAAACAAAGAAACATAAAAAGAGGTCAGTAGCTTCTGAGGATTCATCTATGTACATCCTGTAAAAATTTCAGTGTGATATCATATAGTTTTTGAGATGTTCAGTCATGTACGAGGGCCGTTTTTTTCTTCAACCTCCTATAGGCTATAAATAAAAGCCAAGTTCATAGAAAATAAACATTTTATTACTTAACGTTTTGTACACTTATGGTTGCTTTTCAACATAATCACCGAAAAGATTGAGACATTTATAGAACCAATGCACAAGCTTTGCAATACCCTCTTCAAAAAATGTTGCCGCCAATGATTTTAAATGAGCATTGACATTGTTTTGAAGATCTTCATACTTAACGACGTTTGAGCAGAGCCATTCAAAACAAACGAAGAGGAATGCTGACTTCAGGAATTGTGTTAATCCATGACAACGCTCGTTCACACACCGCTGGTATAACCCATCGGCTCCTTGAATAATTGCAATAGGACATTTTCGATCGTTCGCCGTAGAGTTCTAACCTGGCACCCAGCGACTTTCACCTTTTCCCTGAACTAGGAAATCTTCAAAACAACGTCAAAGTTCATTTTAAATCATTGGCGGCAACAATTCTCAATCTTTTTGGTGATTATGCTGAAAAGTAACCATAAGTGTACAATACCTTTAGTAATAAAATAGTTGTTTTCTATATAAAATTGCCTATCGGAGGTTGAAAAAATAAACGGACCTCGTATATAGCAGATGTAACATTTATGGTTAAGTCTTTTAGTCTCACTTTAACTAAATAGACGTATTTTGACAACAGTGCTCATTGGTAAATGGTCTCAAGTGTTTGGATAGGGAAGTTACGAGAATTCCTCGCTAACATAACCAGAGTTAGCGATTTGTCTGAACAAAAGACGAGCATTTAGCCGGAAATAGCTCGCCGTTTAGCAACTTTCCCCCCAAGAAGTAGACGCAGTTTTAGTTTAAATGACTTGGTGGTGATAATGCTATAAGGAACGTCGTTCAGTCAACAGTAAATAAAGTTTTGTGAGGCATGCCGACATAAATCCGGGGTCCTGACAAGTAAAGCGAGCGGGGGGGGGGGGGCCCACTTGCTGATAAGAAGGTCTCAGTCGTTATCTCTGTGGGTCCACAAGATGGGCAGAACATCTATAAAACAGAATGGTCCGGCCCTAAGGCGATCTCGATATCTGCTTGCCTGCTTGCTCCTAGATTAAGGCATTAAGGGAACATGGTTATGCGCAGGCGCGAAATTTGTGTGAGGGAGGATAGGGGAGGTCACATCATAAGGAAACAAGCGACAAACTCTGCTTCAGCGTTTTACTTGCGCATGCGCAGCATGCTGACTTTTAGCTCTCGGACGATTTATTCACGTCACACGGTTAAAAATTTAATTGCTACATTCTCATGACTTTCTCTACTGATTCATCAATGTTGGCTATTATTCCAAATCTAACTACCAGGTATCCTAAGCGAAAGCAAAAGAAGTAAACTGAAAGTCGCTTAGTTATTTCTCCATTTACTAGTTTTATGTTGAAATAGCCCCGATGAATTCTGCAACTCTTTTAAAACATAAACGGAAATCTTCACACGTCAAATACCACCTGATATACCGTGCAGTTTTTTAACATCTCATAGCCGGTAACCCTTTTGTATCTATAACGAAATGTGGAATTTATACAAATGGTTATATCAATTTAAGTGAAATAAATTAAACAATAAGCTTTCGTAAGAATAATTTGTATATTCATTAATTAATGATAGAGAGGAGATAAAGTTACGAGAATGTATCACATAATTTTT
Organism: Hymenopus coronatus; assembly: GCA_030762935.1. Taxonomy (NCBI): domain Eukaryota; kingdom Metazoa; phylum Arthropoda; class Insecta; order Mantodea; family Hymenopodidae; genus Hymenopus; species Hymenopus coronatus. The sequence continues at coordinate 43,178,874 of CM060883.1, forward strand.
CAGTTTTTATACAATAGACATCATCATATAGTTCCACTTTGAAAAGGATTGATCAACGTTTTGTTTTATTCTTCTTATCGTTACGCCGAAATAAGTAAATGATAAAGAAGCTTTATCGGAATTAACAATAAATGTAATAATAAACTATTGTTAGAACAGTTTATAGGATATTTAGCACATGAAGTTAGATGAAGGCAACAGAACAAATTTTAAAAGCATTTTTAGATTTATTTTAAATAATCCCAATCTCTCGGTTTACGTATATGTAAACTGATTGTTAATTTTAAATAATTTTCAATAAATATGTTAGAGGAGCCTATATGGCCAACCTCAATGCTATGGAATTATTTATATTTACCTCTCACTTGTATAGCATTACTGCTGATATTCCAAAACGTATATAAAATAAATGTTCTTGAGTTTTTAGAGTAATTAACAATAGGTAAACATACTATATTTTAGATTTTTTCGCATACTGGAGGTGCATATTTAGAATAAAATGTACTATAAATATACTATTTTCAAAGCATTATTACACAATATATGAATATTAGATTCAAAACAAACACGAAAGTAATTGTTAAAACTTTAACTTGAAAATGAGAACTAACTTATTCTCAGTTTTTGAACAACTTCTATTAGCGAGCAGAACTTGTTTTTCTAAAAATAATCTTCATACGCTAATTCACGACGTTTTACAAATATATGTTAGGAATGTTTAACAAATAACGAAAATTGATTAACTACTTATTACATTTAATTAAATCATATATCGGAAATTTCCATTAATAGACCATATTTTTATTGAACTAACTTATTAATTATTTGCTGAAACTCAAAAGTTTCCAGGATACCACAATGACAGGAGAAAAAAAAGCTGAGAACAGATGAAAACAGAGCAACAATTGAATGATCTTTAAAAATAACTTTTGATTACTTCGAGAAAGCATGAAGAAGGGAAGATTCAAATGCTATTAATTCTGGTTTTAAATTTTCACCTAATTTTTAATGTGTAATTTAAATCAAATTAAATTTCATATTAGCTAAATTTTAATCAGCCTGGGAGGCTTTGAAATCAAAGCCTCATCCATACAGATATTTATAAGGTGCTTGAGATATTCTGTGAATGTACCAGCTACAACAGCCTTGCTCCAAAGACAGCTTCACTTTGTTCTAGGGAGTTGTATGTTTGAAACTGTGTAGATCCTGGAAGTTAGGCAAACCTTCAGGCATGTCTACAAAATGGTTGCATAACTTTGTCAGGTAAAGCGCTGGCTTGGAATACGATATGAGTATTTAAATGTGGGTTGCAGGTTTTCAAGGATAATGCGTATGGAGATGAAACATGCCTGTGAAATACTTTATCTTTGTCTACCATCGTGTGTGTGTGTGTGTATGTGTGTGTGTGTGTCCGTGTGCCTGTGAACACGATAACTCAAAAACGAAAAGTCGGTAAAATACCAAATTTGAAATTTAAGTTTAGTATCTCCAGGATGCGACTTGAATATTTTGAGAAAAATCGCCTCACCCGAAACTACCCTTTACATGGAGCTTTTTTCGAAAATTTTGATTTTCTTAAAAATGACTAACGATTTTGTTTAAAATCTCATATAATAAAGCTATACATATATCGGAAATCAAACTATATCTCGAATTTTCTGGGAACAGCCCAGAAGATCTCTTTATTCCGGATGAATTTTTCAGAAATTTGCTTAACTGCTAAACCATAAAGGATGCTCAAAAACTCACTACACAAAAAAATATATATCACGTCAAAACACACAATCCTTTAGGATTTTACTGTGGAGGATTGGTTTAATTGTGAAGTATTGAAACTTTTCTCAGACAGGAAGTGTCCGTTTTTCTCTTGTTCTACTCTTGGTCACGCAAAGAAGCGATTTGCAGTGATACTCGCATAACAATAGCTTTTAAAACATTTGATTATCACTTTAGCATAGCGATTCCTTTAGTTCCCTTCTTCTTTTAAGGAACTAAGTAATAGGAATATTCTGCTAATGTTTATCTCCATTGAAGTTGTATAGAAAAAAGTTTGTAGAGCAGCCAGAATAGTCATGTGAGTGTAATACATCAGATATTTACCCCTTTTTTTCGATCCAGTTCATTTACATATACCTAACCCAACCTAATGTAGCCTAATCTCGACGAAATCTCGAAAGCTGTCGTTCACCTGTCACGGGGCAATATTGTCTCCGTAACCAATAGGAAGGGCTCAGGAACTAGAATCTGCAATCTCGCTCCTCTCCCATCTAGGCTGCCTGGACTCGATCCAAGCGCCTGCATGGGGTTTTGTGATAGATGAAGCGAAGTCTGGGAGGGTTCTCTCTGGGGCTTCCGGTTTCCCCTGCCACTCATTCCACCAATTGCTCTGTCATCACCTTTCCTATCATCCATTTCGCTTGCATTTCATAACAGCCATTTCCTCACGTTCATGATTGGTGGCTACGGACCGAGCACTCGTTCCAGCTACTTCATTAGGAGTTTTCTGCCTTAACTCTCCAACAGGCTTCAGAACCCTAAGGGGTGTCGCCTAAATGTGGGGAGGGTAAACTGACTACGAAAAAAATATCTTTAACATAATTTTATGTTTTGAGAAAATCCAAATGTTCGAATAATCCTCCATGTAAAGGATAGTTGCAGGTGAGTTGATTTCCTTTAAAGTCTTTTTTTAGTATCATTGGTAGATACTGAACCTAAATACAGGATTTAGTATTTATTGGTTTGATTTAAACTACTCACACACATACATATAATTTTATTCTAAAAGAAACACCGTTGTAAACATGTATTTCCGATGAATTCTCGGTATGGAATTTTAGGCGAAATGCACTGCTTTCTATGCTAACTCTGTATCTGGTATAGAAAGTAACAACGCTTTCGTAATAATAGTTTGTGAAGGTTAATAAAAATTACAATAAGCAGAGGGAGCCATAAGAACTTTACAAAGCTTTAAAAGCCATTTGCTTCTACGCGAACAAAATGTTACTAATTACTGCAATTAAAAATAAATTGTGTTGTGAAAATGATATCTGAATGAAAATAATATGCACAAAATTAGTTCATACTGTTGTAATGTTCCATAATTCAGTTAATGGTCCAGCAATGTAATAATTATTCCAATGGTTTTAATTAGGATGTTTGCAGATACTGTATTTTAATTATTTTCATTACTAACAGCTACATGTATGTGGCTAAATCCTATTTTGTCTATGATAGCTTCAATTCCTCTAAAATGATAACTTCTTTTGTATGTACGTAACTTTTGGCGATATAGGTTTACACTTTTCCAGGTTACATGATATGGCAAATATTTTCGATTCTTATTAGTGTATGCAAGTATATGGTAGTTAGAAAAGATAGAGTACACCCAAAAATTCGATGCTGAGATTGGAAATACAGTTTTAGAGTCCCCTTTTCAACATTTTTTCCATGTAAGGGGTAGTTGGGGGGAATTTTCTTGAAAATATTTGGTTAACATCCTTGGAAGATACTAAACTTAAATACCATGTTTAAAATCCTATAAATTGGTTGGTCATATCGGCCGATGAATGAAATGGATGATATGATACTCAAATGAGTTCGGGAGTCATGAAGCTTAAAGTTACTCGTCATTCGTCTTTTAGAATAAGAGAAACCCGGAAAAGAAAGGTAACATGCGCTAATCGAGATTCCAACTCGTAACCGCTTGAATGTGAATACTTGCCAAGACGGACTCTGCATTTTTGTAAAGCATAGTTGCATCTGTCTTTTGAGGTTTACCAGTTAAACTATTTTTTCCCCGAATGAAGAGGACTTCAGAAAATTGAAGACATTCGTTATTTATTTTTTTAGCTTAACGTTCTTTAACATAGTTGGTCATATCCGACGATGAATGAAATCGGTGAAATGATTGATGCTTAAATAATCTCGGGGTCCATGAAGCTTAACGTTATTCCACATTCGTCTTCTAAGGAAGGGAAACCCCCGAAAAAATTTTGTCCCGGTAAGTCACCCTAAGCGAGATTTGAACTCACGACCTCTTGAATGTAAGGCTTCACGTTACCCACACACTACTGAGGTGAGCTCAAAATATTCGTATTATTTGTCATAGAAATCTCTCCGATAAAAGTATTTTAATCAAATTCAAAGTAACATTAAAACATTTGAAAATCAACATTTTTAAAAGCATCCCATATAAAGGGGTAAACATAAAGATAAAAGCTAGAAAACGGCCGAGGACACCTCACGCACTGCAACCTATATAGACGTTACGATGTTAATACTCCCCATAAGAAAAGGATGAATTGAGGGGACCGCAGTTGGCCACATCATGGACGCAGACTGGTCACGAGGTCGCGCGGAAGTCCCCATATGGCTGATACTTCATTTCGGTGCCAGGAACACCATGCAGTCGCTTGTTTCATGGCTTCCGTGTATTGATAAGGCAACCGTTCCGCCTCGCGAGGACTGAGACCACAGCGCCGCTCCAACGCCGAGAAATGCGTTCACAAAGCGCATGTATCCCTGCACCACCTGCTAGCACAGCCCAGATGCACCTGAAAGATAGCAAAGAAAGGAAATGAAAGAAAAGAAATCATATAGAATAAACACCTCAGCATTCTCCTGAGTGACATAAAAACCCCCAAAAGAGAGTCCGCGGTCCACGGGGATCGAACCGGCGTCTTTCCAAATGCGAGTCACAGACGTTGCCGCGGCGCCACCACGTTCGGTCATGTAGATTGAAATGAGGATTTTGAGTTATACTGTTCAGAAACTTGAGGAACAGATCTTTTCTTAAATGTATTTTTAGGGAGGCCGGGGAGACCGTCTTCAAAAAACGTACTTCGATGAAATCACGATATCGAGTTTTTGGGAGATTTTTTTATGTCGATAAATTAATTTAGTTATCATCAAACGTCATATTCAATATGAGTTCCATAACAAAACAGACTTCGTAAGCAGATATTTCAATCACTTTGCCATAGGGAGGAGCAGAACATCATCACAAATCACCGAGTTATGCCTCTCGCTTCACCATCAATCTAAATGAACATCAGGATTAACAGGATGGGATTTCACATCCAATAGTTCCACCTGATACGGCTCAGCTGTTTTATTATGCAGTTCTGGGTTCAAACAGGTCGATTGATATGACCATAGTGGTCTGTCACGGCTTTGCACCGTAGCATTTCAGTAATCTGTTTCAAACTAGAGAAGTATTGGGTAGTTTTGAGGTCTACTGAGTGACCCTCACCAAAGGCATTTGTGGGACAAAGTTTCAAGAGAGAGAGAGAGAGAGGTTTTATTCACAAGACTTTCTCTAGCCGTTCCCCAAACTATTCTTACAAATGAACATTATTTTATTTATATATTTTTAATATTTATTCACAAGACTTTCTGTAGCTGTTTCACAAACTATTATTACGCAAGATCATTATTTTATTTAGATCATGCCAATCGAGATAAACATTAACAGAAATTGTCTTTTGACTTGCTTTCCTGCAAGTGTAAGGAATTAAGTAAATACTCTAGGCTAAAGCGACATTCAAATCTCTTAAAAAGCGAAAGCACAGCCCTCTGGTGCAAGGCCAGCAATGAAACAAAAGATAGATGAAAGGAAAGATGACTATCTGTTTGAGAAAAGTTTAAATACTTTAAAATTGAAACCAACCGAAAGAATATCTAGGAAATATTAGCTCTACAAAAAAGCATATAAAATAAATTGTGAGTTTTAACGAGATGTGCATTTTTTGTGTAGTAAGTTTTTACGGTTTGCCAGTTATGCTAACAATCATCCAGAATGAAAAGCTCGTGGAGGCTCTTCCCGAAAAATTCAAGATACACATACATTTCGTTTGCCATGAACACATCTTAAACTTGCGACATTTTAATCGAAATCGTTAGAGCCATGTAAAGTGTAGAGGTGTGGTGATTTCTGGAAAATGTTTGTTTTGCATCCTTGGACGATACTGAACTTAAATACCAAGCTTGGTATATAAGGGACACAAATACGTTTCTAAAAATGTTCTTTTTCGATTCAGCAGTCTTCAAAACTTAAATTTCCGGTGAAATATCCGTATCGAATTTTTAAGTGGAACACAATTTGTATCTACTATATGCATTGTAATTACGTGCTTGAGAAAATAAAAATGAATTTAGCCCCTACGTTGGTGCTTAAAACATAAGAAAACATAGTAAAATTTTAAGAGTAAGAGGTAAGGAATAAAATAGTTTAGAACCTAAGAATCCGGGTTTGACATGATAGATGTTAAGTTCATGAAATGCCTCTAGTAAATGTAAGACTTGAAGCTTTCACGGCGAATGTTATTCATTATGGCTTCACGGGTGATCAGCCGTGTCTGGTGTATAAAATCCAAGCTTTCGACCATTGCACACTCCATGGTCTTCATCATGCAGTCCCTGATAAAGACCATGGAGTGTGCAATGGTCGAAAGCTTGGATTTTATACACCTGACACGGCTGATCACCCGTGAAGCCATAATGGAGCACTAGTAAAGTTAATTTACTTTCCGTAATGCAGTAACCAATTCGCAGATCATCGGAGAAAGAACATGCATTTCGCTCTGCAACTGACTCATCCTTCAAGTGCTGCTTTCTCCCTTTCTACAGGATGACTCATAGGAACCGGGCGTTTTTTAAATAGACTGTGCTCGGCCGGTAGGAGAATAGTGTTTCTCTTTGGCATTGCATCCCATTTCAGTAGTTATGGAGCAGTGGACCGTGCAATACTGCGTCACGACACGAGCAGTTGGCAGTCTGAGGGCAGCTCGATGGTGTGTTAGACGTGTACCCATTAATGGTAGAACTTAACCACATACCGACGGGAATGTGGGTTTACAGGATGGCGGGTGAAATGAGTTTAGTGGTGAGTCTGTTATCACAACACAGCGGATCTTTCATTGCCATTTCAATATTGGTCGGAATGGTAAAGTTCCAAGTTGAAATACGTTCCTGAGATAGGCTAAGTCATACAGAGCAGCAGGAAACATCATGAGGAAGAAGCCCCAGGCCATGCACGAACTCTAGGATGCCTGAAAACATAGGTAGAGTTAGAGGGGCACTCATTTGGAGTCCCACTCGATCCGTAATTTAACATGCCCGTGAATACAACTGAACCATGAAAGCGTGAAACGAAGACTTGGATGTGCATCCCCGTCATCGCATTCCACCGGTGCTCCATATTCATTTCATGTCACCAGTATCATCGACTGCCTTGCCACAAGTAGTAAAAGCGGGCGTTAAACACTACAAACAAGTGATGATGAGCGATGACGTTTATTTTCACTTGAACGGTTCAGTAAACAAACAAAACTTCCGTTACTGGGCCCCCATCAACCTCAGTATATCCAAGAAACACCTCTCCCCTCTCAGCATATCACGTCTGGTGTGCTACGGTCCCTTTTGGGGTATTTGGACCGTATTTTATTAGGTTTTTACTTTCTCAATACGAACCATGTACATAGTGTATAGAGAAGGTATTGTTTTCCACCCAAAAATTCGGTAACATGATCACCAGAAATACATGTTTTGGTCCAATTGAACCCAAAAAAAACATTTTTTTAAAAAAAAAGGTCCGTGTGTGTCTGTTTCTGTGGACAGCATAGCTCAAAAACGAAAAACCAAAACCAAATTTGGTATTTAGGTTTCATATCTTCCAAGAATGCGCCAACTACCCTTTACAAGGACTTTTTACGAAAATTTTGATTTCCTAAAAAGTGGCTCTAACGATTTTGATTAAAATATCGTATATTACAGATATTTACCTGACAAATAAAATTGATATCTTGAATTTTCTTGGAATAGCTTCTGAAGACTACTTTATTCTGGATGAATTTTACGGATTTGTGCATAACCGCTACACCGTAAGAGATGGATAAAAACTAACTACGCAGAAAATGTAGAGCACATTAAAACTCACAAATTACGTTAAATACATTTTTTTCGTGGAGGTGATCGTTTTTAAGCTATTCGTTGTTTTTGGTTTCAACTTTGAAAAACCTATACTTTTCTCATACAGGAATTTGTCAACTCCTATCCATACAAACAAAGAAATTTCAGTCACATAGCATCAGTTTAACATATGGTTTCCCTTATTTTGCTTCTACTTACAAGGTAGCAAGTAATAAAGCTATTTCTGCTAATTTTTTCTTGGTTAGCATGAAGTAAATAGAAGCATAAGCTTTTTGACAACAATTTGTTACAGAGATGTGTAGAAAGCCATGTGAATGGAACACATCATATTTTTTTTGAAGAGAACTTCAAAACAGTTACAGTGAATTAAGACGTCCATATGCTGGAAACATTTTTCCACCGGAATTGCGGAGACGACGAATAGACATTAGCAATGTTTATTTCCAACAGGATGGTGCCACAGCGCATACCGCCAAAACCGTCGATGGAAGGTGTGAGGAACGTAATTCATGATGATCTATTCATCGCGTTTCGATGACGTTCCATGGCCTCTAAGATCTCCGAGCTTACCCTGTTGTGATGTTTTCCTCTGGGGTTTTTTAAACGAACACGTCTATGTCCATAAACCCCGTACAATAATGTCATTACAGAAAGGTGCGTTAAATTGACCAACCGATGTTAGGCAGAGTTATGAATACTTGCTGGGACGACTTGAAACCTGTAATCAAAAGGATGTCCGCCACCTGAGTGATCATTTTTCACAAGTATGTGGAAATGTTATGGTAGAAATTGTTCATTAATTTGGTAAAAATAAAATCAGTTTTGTTTGAAAATCAACTGAGTTCTGTTCATTTCAAAAATGCTCGGTTCCTATGTGTCACCCTGTACAAGGGAATTGGTCATGTTGTATTTAAAATCATTTTTCTACAAACATATAAAATATGGAGCTTCTTCGGTGTACTCGCAGGGATTTATCTCAGGCTTAAAAATTCACTCTTTTGTATAAGTCAGTTATAATCACCAATACGAGGATGCTGATGTGAAAAGATGTCCAATAGAAGAGAATAACATCGGCATGTTCTTTGTGCTGGACGAAACAATGAACTCTTTACAAATTTATTTGGTTCCACTGTCCTTTTCAGTAACAACTGCTACACACCTGCAGGCTCTCAACAGGTGTGTGTGTGTGTGCGTGCATGTGTGTGATGGGGAAGGGGGACATTCTTTCTCATATGGAAATCCATTTTTGTTTCCGTGCTTTGAATTCCCAAAATCCCTTCTCTAAACTTTAACTACTGACAAATCTTTAACATCGACTAATGCTGTTAACGTAAATAGGAGACTAGATTTTAAGTATCTTAAGGTTTATTGTGTTAACTGCTGGATTACCTTCTCTCTCTCTCTCTCTCTCTCTCTCTCTCTCTCTCTCTCTCTCTTCCTCCTCATCTTCCCTGAATCCAACAAGGCTTCCTTACTTCCCCCTCTCCATCCCTCTCACAATGTACCCTTCCTTCTTTCCTTTTTATTCTGTTTCCTCTTCTTCATTTCTTCCTCTCAATCTCATCATGCCTGTCTCTCTATCAATACCGTGATATATCCTTCCTTCTTTCCTCTTCGTACCTTCCGCTCTCAATTTCACTCTATATCCCTTATCTGTCTCATCTGTTTTCCTCCCTCTCTCAACCTCACTATATATCTCTTACCTCTCTCAGTTCTTTCCCTATCTCTCTCAATCTCACTATACATTCCTTATCTCTCTCCTCTTTTTCCTCTGTCTATCAATCTCGCAATACCTCTTATCTCTCTCATATTTTTTCCTTCCTCTCTCAACCTCACTATATATCCCTTATCTCTCTCTTTTTCCTCTCTCTCTCAATCTCACTATATATCCCTTATCTCTCTCCTCTTTCTTTCTTCCTCTCGCGACCTCAATATACCTCTTATCTCTCTCGTCTTTTTTCCTTCCTCTCTCAACCTCACTCTACATCCCTATCTCTCTTCTCTTACCTCCTCCCTTTCTGAATCTCACTATATGTCCCTTATCTCTCCTCTTTCTTCCTCCCTCTCTCAATATAACTATATATGCCTTATCTCTCCCGGGAAATCCGCGGTTCAAATCCCGACTATGGCATTGAATTTTTCAGTCTGACTCGACTTATCCAACTACTGACCTACACAGGCTTGTGTGAAAAAAAAAACAATTAAACTGACACTAACTGTCCATAATAGTTGGCTAAACTATGAAGCTCGGGACTACAGTACTTTCGTCATTGTTGTTTGTCATCTCAAAATAATTTGAGACCACCAGCAAACGTGCGAGTCAGTTGAAAAATTTAATGCCGTACTGGCATATGACCATGGTAGCTCAGTGATTAGAGCGACTGTGTAGAGACCGTGAAATGGTTCCATTCCCGGCTATGGCTTTGAAGTGTTCAGTCTGACTCTACCTATCTAAGATGTTCAATGGCTATATATTCTAGGACTATTTTGGACGAACACCTTTAAATGTCATAGCCTATGTTTTGTCCATAGATATTTCAAGGTTGTATGTTTCTACCATTTTATTCCTAGCCCTCACAATCTCTTTGTATATCCTTCTTTCCTTTCTCTTTCCTCGACTAACTTCTTCCCTCTATCTCAAAATATATCCTTCCTTCCTCTCTGTTCTCCGTTTTCTGAATTTCATGATGTGTTCTTTCTCTCTCTCTCTGTCCCTCTTTCAACCTCAAGATTACATGTTCCCTACCACTCTCTCTCCCTCATTCAATCGTGAGACATATCTTCCCTTCCGGTCTCTCTCCACCCTCCCTCTCGCGACATATTGTCACAGGCATGGGGTTGTGACTGGGGATGTTGCTATTTGGGATGGTGAGGGGGAAACTGATGGTAGAGCATTAGTAACAATTGAACTGGAATAATGCTTATATACTGAGAAGTATCGTTAGTTTTTTAGTTGTCAGTGTTTGGTTTACAGTAACAGAGTTCCCTAACCTGAATCATGATCTCTAACATTACTATGCTGAAGAGAGGGTAGTATCCTAATTTCTTACCTTGAGAATGTATCAGGGCAAGTAGTTGGAAGAGACCGGAGTGCCGCGGCAAGATGCTGACATAAGAGCAAAAATCTCTAAATCTCTGCAACAAATTATTGTTAAAAAGCTTATGCTTCTATTTATTTCCTGCTAATCGAGAAAAAACTAGCAGAAATTGTCTTATTACTTGCTTTCTTGCAAGTAGAAGGGAATTAAGGGAAGGCCATATATTAAAGTTATAGTCAAAAGCTGGTTGCTATGTGAATGACGTTTCTTTGTTTGTGTGGACAGGAGTTGACAAATGCCTGAATGAGAAAAGTGTAAGATTTTTAAAACTGAAACCAAAAACACGGAATATTTAAAAAACAATCAACTTCATGAATACAATCTATACGACATAAATTGTGTGTTTTAAGGTTCTCAACATTTTTTGATTGTATGTTTTTGTCCATCTATTACGGTTTAACAGTTATGCAAAATGTCGTAAAATTCATCCAGAATAAAGCAGTCTTCAGAGGCCATTCTCAGAAAATTAAAGATATACAGTTTATTTGTCAGGTAAATATTTTTAATGTATGATATTTTAATCAAAATCGTTACAGCCGTTTTTGAGAAAATCAAAATTTTCGAAAAAAGGTCCATGTAAAGGGTAGTTTGAGGTGGGGGGATTTTTCTCAAAATCTTCGTGTCGCATCCCTGGAAGATACTAAACTTAAATACCAAGTTTGGTATTTTCCTGACTTTTCGTTTTTGAGTTATCGTGTTCACAGGCACACGCACACATGGACCTTGTTCTGAAAATGCCTTTTTTAGGATACAGGGGACCCTAAAATGTATATTTCCGGTGAAATCTCGGTATCGAATTATTGGGTGGAGTGCAATATATTCTCTATACACTATGTACATAGTACATGTAGAGAAAGTAAAAATTAAAAGACGAACAACCAACCAATTGGGTCTACAACTCTTTATATAGCTTTTAAAACTATCAAGGAAGAGTTTTTAAATTCGGCGGTTCCTCCTTCAAATATGGGGTCGCCAGCTCCCAGTTTTGAGTTGGATCAGACAATCAGAACAGAGTCACAATGGAGCGGAATGAAGTTAGGGCAGGCATTGACTGTGCGGGCAACACGGACAGGATAGAGAGGAAGCCAGTATCTATCAGTAGGTATGCTGTGGTGACAATGACGCAGGTGTAATAGTCATTTGTTCAGTGGCGGTTAATTTGTGGAAGTTTCTTGTAAACCACGTCAGAAAAATCAGCAATCAGATCATAACTTAAAATGTATTCTTCGTTTGTGTGTGAGTCAGAGGGCATAATATTGAAAAACTATTGAAGGACAAAAGATATAAAAGTTTGTACTACTTGACGAAGTAGTGCAGGCGCACAGTAAATTTATACTCTGGTTACATCAACAATAAAAGCAGTAACCCATTTTCAGAAGACAAAAGAATGATTTGTTTAAATACAGTCATCAGGATTTAATCACCATTTCTAACACAAAGTGGAGGATGGTATTCTGTAAACAGTTTTCAGTGCAATTTGCTACGCGATAAACCGTAGTATTTTGTTTCATGTGCAATAAAGTATATTTTTATTTACAGCTATTTTATATAAATATTTAATAATATTAAATCCTGTAGCTATCACCAATAGTTTTAGATTCATAGCACACGATCTGCAACAGATGATGTGTCGCTTAGATAACTGAATTCCACCATTCTGCTGCCGCATCGTCAGTCGTGCTGAGTAAACAGTGCCCTTGCTGCACGTTATCCTTGTTTTTGAGAGAACCTGCTCTGCGCGATTACGTCACAGAGCAAGTTAGTGACGGTGAATGTTCTAGAACAAATGCATAGTTACACATGCGTCTGTCCAATTCTGCTCGAAGACCAGCGAAAGTTTATATCATAGAAAAATCCACTGAGATTGTCAACGGAAGGGGTTAGCCGCTTTCATCCTATTGCTTAACAAAGCTTCTGTACTTTTAAGATGTAACAGGTAATCCCAATTACATTCAGAATATCATAAGATGATCAATAAAATATTACAAAATTCACACAAGTTAAATCTAATTAATGACACCGTGACAATATTACCACTCCTTTCGTCCTCTCCACCCCACTATCGCCAATATTTCACTTGCAGATTTTAACTTACGATTACCCCGTTGAGTTCTGCAACTGTTTTGAAGTACCAAGGGATATATCACACGTCAAATATGGGACAGTTGGACCACCTGGTAGAATAGTGTGAATTACATAACTTCGTTTTTGGGACTCTTAGATTTAAATTTCTCCAGGCTTCCTCTACCATCTAACTCCCTTGCACTTTTTTTCACCACTTACCAGAAAAATTGCTCTGCTTACGACAGGCCTGTATGAAGCTGCAGTGTAGCGAAAATTTAAGAGCGTCGGTGGGCGTAACGATGATGATCCACCGTCACAAAAGCATATATTTACACAAACTAATAAAATGCCTATCGTGAATTTCTGTGAATAGCCTGTGGATTTTGGAAGGAATATTGCAAATTTTATTATACCGGATGCACTATAAGAATTAGAGCAGCATTTACTTGCTAGATGTTGTTAAAGCTTACAATTTATTGAAATATTTTCTTCTTGGCGTTAATCAATATGGAAACACATTATCTAGGTGGATTAAGCCCATGAGGCTTAAAACTCTTCCGTCGTTTCCTGATCAGTCTCTATATTTCCCTGAAATAATATATATTCTTTGTGGTATATGGTTACTGTCCATCCTTTGCACATTTGTGGCAGATGTATGCATTTCCAAAACAATCAAATTCGACTTATTTTTAAAAATCTAACTGTTGTTTTGGCTTACGATATATTTCTTATACCTACAACGAAATCGATTAGAAGTGGATCACAGATTAACTTTTTAAAGAATATATTGTTGGTAGAGAATTGCATGTGTGTACAGCATAGACTTGTTTTATTTCTTCTAAATTTGAACTCCCACTCCTTAAGGAAGTAGGTGCCTGTGTTCCCGTTTCATTTCCTGAAGGTAAGTTGGTGACGTGTATTCTGCAACAGATATTATCACCTGTCTCACTTTTAACACATGTGGTGTGTGTGTGTGTGTGTCTGCGCGCGCGCGTAAGACGTTATGGAGGGGCATTCCTCACATCAGTCCTTGGCTTATTGTACGTCAGACCCCTGGAGGAAAGGATGGAAAATGAAATGGCGTTTTATTCATGGATGCTCTTTAGCTGCTGTGGTTCTCAGCGTCCCATTCTATACTGGACGTGAAAGACCGCTTAATTTTGCTCAGAGGCCTCTCTATCAGGCTTGATGTTCTTTTACGTGCCGTAAATCTACGACTTGGGACTCACGGCTTAACTTCCCTTCCGAAGGAAGCCATGCTAAAGAGTTTTACGTATTCCGGATTTGAAGAAAGGATGGGATGAGTGTAATGTCAGAGGGCGGCCGACATCCGGACATGGAGAGAGTCACCATGGAAGGATTCCAACAGTTCATCTCTATGCGAGAAATGCCAGAATGCCGTGGTTCAGTCTTAAGATACACCACCTGAATCCGCAAACAACTACCAGAGACATGCCAACGGCGAGAGCTGTATTTCCAGAGCGCAGTGACCTCCACGAAATGGCGCCTCTGCCGCAGCGCTTGTCAACCCTTACAACCTTGAAAGAGATCGTTTGGCATGGAGTGAAGATGAAACAACGGAATAAAAAGTTTAGGGGAGTAAGAATCCTTCGTAGCATTCGACTACTAACCCAGGAAAACCCCGAAAAAATCCATGGGTCAGAAAGATCGGCCGCTGGGAACCGATACCACGACTTTCCGATTGTCAATCCCAGACGATCCTGAGCCACATGACTAGACTGTCGCATGTGCGACTTAGGGAAGTGTGTCAATAGGAACCGTGTGTGTGAATGTACTTCTATCTCTCTCAGATGTAATTATGAATATGAACCTCTCCACTACAAATTTTATTTTATTTCAAGTCTGTTAGCAAACTAAAATTCCAAAACAACCGTTTCCTGTGCTGCCTTCTACACTTGCTTTAATTACTGGTTAAGTTTTTGTCGGAGACTGCTCTGTGTCTAAAACTACAGGATGGGCTTGTAGGGTTTTCCTGGTAGAAGAACTGCTTCTAAAAGTACAGAGTCGCACATGAAATAGAACTGACTTCAGTTTTAAATTATAAAAACAGGAAAAAATTGGCATAATAAGAAAATATGATGATAAAAATACGAGTATTATACATTATTATGTATATTATTTACATATATAAAGCTAAAGTATACTATATTTCAAAAGTTTGGAGTTGGTGTTTACATCAATTTAGTTAAAAAAAAAGCTGATGTGTTCCATTCACATGACTTTCTCTACATCTCTGCAACAAATTATTGTTAAAAAACCTTATACTTCTATTTCTCAATGCTAATCGAGAACAAATTAGCAGTAATAGTCTTATTACTTGCTTCCGTGTAAGTAGAAGCGAAATAAGGGAGTACTATAGGTTAAAGTGATAATTAAAAGCTGGTTGTTATGTGCCTGAAGTTCCTTTGTTTGTATGGCCAGGAGTTGACAAATTCCCGCATGAGTAAAGTAGAAGTGTTTTAAAGCTGAAACCAATAACGGGTAATATGAAAAGAACGGTCAACTCCACGAAAAACGCGTATAACATAAATTGTGAGTTTTAACGAGTCTTAAGTTGTTGTGTAATAGGTAAGTTTTTGTCTATATCTTTTAGTTTACCAGTTATGTAAAGTTCCGCAAAATTCATCCCTCAGAGGCTCTTCCCAGAAAACTCTGAATATAAATTTTGTTTGTCTTCAAATATCTTTAATATACGTTATTAATATACGATATTTTAATCGAAATACTTAAAGTGATTTTTCAGAAAATCAACATTTTCAAATATGTTTCCCTGTAAAGAATAGTTGGGGCTGGGAGAGGATTTCTTGGAATTCTTCGTGTCACATCCTTTGAAAATTCTGAACCTGAATTGCAATTTTGGTATTTAACGGACTTTTCTTTTTTGAGCTATGCTACCCACAGACACACACACAACACACGCGCGCGCGCGAGCACACACACATACACTGACACGGTGACAGACATACATGCGAAATTTTTCTAAAAATGTTTCTTTTTTATTCTATTCAGAATGGTCTCAAAACATATGTATTTTCGGTGAAATCTCGGTATCGAAATTTTGGGCACAATACATTACCTTCTCTATATATTAGGTACATGGTATGTGTAGAGAAAGTAAAAAAGGAATACGTTAGGCTTAAGTAAATCAAATCTTTTAAGAGTGAATCTTTAGTCTTTGAGTGTGTCATCTCGCATTCTCCAAAAAAAAAAAAAAAAAAAAAAAAAAAACTTACATCTTTTAAACACAATTGTATTCTTGCTTGCTATTTTGTAAATATGAGGGAAATAACGAAATACACTAGGCTAAGGCAATATTCAAATCTTTTAAAAGCCAGTCGCTCTGCGAAACAAAGGAAATTCCGTTCTCTTTGTGTGCGAGATGACTTGCCGTTTGAGAAACATTTAAATATCTTAAAACTGAAACCAATAACTCGTAATTTCTTGAAGACGGTTAACTCCACAACTGTGTGTTTCAACGAGATCTACATTTTTGTGTACTAAGATTTTGTCTATTTCTTTTTACCAGTTATACAAAAGTTATACAGAAATTATCCAAAATGAAGAGGTCTTCAGGGGCTGATCTCGGAACATTTCGTTAGGCATAGAAGTATTTTAAACTTATGGCATTTTAATTAAAGTCGGTAGCCATTTTTTAGAAAATACGTCAAGGGTAGTTGGTGGTGTCACGCCAAGGAAGATAATGAACTTAAATACCAAATTTAGTATTTAACGAACTTTGTTGATCATTGCTATGTTGTGGTGGTCTGCTTTCCCAGGTACTTCTACTATCATCCCTCTCTCTGGTATACCATGAGTTTCGTGGTGGTTGATACCTCTGGTATGGTCGGTACCATTGGCGTGGGTGGTGGTATTGTCCTCCAGCTCTAATATAATTAACGTGTGTGCCACCCCTATATCTGTTTCCTCTTGGTCTGTCCATCCTCATATTCCTGTTCCTATGTTCCGTTGGATGGGGATCCTGTCCTTGTGTCCTATTCGGATGGGTTGGTGCCCTCTCCCCATGAAAATTAACCTCATTTTCGTTCTGGTTCCTGTAGGTGCCTCCGGACTTTGGCGAACATTTTGCCTATTTGTGGGCATTTGAGTTTGTTGGTTAAGACTAGTTCTTTCATTGTAGTTTTTGCTCCGGTGGGTATTGTTTCCGGGCGGTTGGTAGCTCTCAAATGACGTCAGTAATTTTAAGATGTCTGTCGTGTCCACAGGTTTGGCAACTATTAAATTTTGACCTACAGAGTCAGGAAAATGACGTGTGACAGCTGTTATAATCTCCTGCTTGGTCAGTGGTGGTTCTATTAATTTACTTTCGTGTGCAATTTTTAGAAAATAGTCAGTGTAACTCTTGTCATGAGCTGGGTTAAACTTCCCTGTTGCCTAACTTGATTTTGTCTGGCTGGACCCCAGTACCTTGCCAAAAATACATTTCTAAAGATCTGGTACGACTCATCACCTCCGAAAGTTGATTTGAACCAAAGTTGGCTATTTCTTAATTATAATCATCCTTAGCTCACTCGGAATTTTCTTTATCTTAAAGTACAGGTCCAATTCCTTCAGGAATGCTTTAGGAGAATCACCTAACTCTTCATCGAATGTGGGAGTAATTATCTCGCTTAGTATTTGTGTAGTGTATTGACAGTAATCATGTGTATAGTTGTTTCTTAGTGGTTGTCACAATGTGTGTGTACCTCGAGGGGTTGTGTAACTGTTCTGCTGTTTGTGTAGTTACCCTCCAAACAAGTATTATGTACATCATTTGACACATAAAAATCTACACTACCATTTTCAACATTGTTTACATACTCATGCATTTCTTTATCCTTGTTGTCGGTTAACATTATTTAGATTTTCTTTGTCTTTAGTAATATTTTTTTTTGTATTTCAATTATTTCCTTTTTAAGTTCTTCTTGGTAGGAATTTAAAGGATCTGCCTTAGCTCCTTGTAATAGCTTTCTTTACAGTTACCATAGCAATATTTAGGTCATTACATTCTTGGCTAATATTGCCTACATTTGCATTTACATTTTCCATTTTTTCTGCATTATCTGAGACTAACTTTGCCTGCTCTTCCCTTATTTCATCTATACTAGCTTCTAGTTCATCATTTTGAACTTCTAGTTGGCTGTTTAAGTGGTATATTTTACCCTCTAGGTAGGAATTTAGTACTACAATTTTGTCATTTATTGACACTATTTCCCCTTTGATTTCTGCTTTGTTCTCTTCTAGCCTAGTATTCATACCTACCAGTTCATCTCTACTCTGCTCTAGCTTTGCATTTATTTCCTCTTGCTCTTTCCCATCTTTGAATATAATTCTGATTTTATCTCATCTTTACTCTGCTCTAATTTTGAATTTATTTCCTCTTTGCTCTTTTCCATCTTTGAATTTAATTCTAGCTGTTTTGAATTTAACTCTGATAACATGTTTATAATAGTTTCTTGGAATTTTACATTGCTATCCTGTGATTGTCTTTCACTAATTTCTACACTTTCTTGTAAGCTTTCCATCTTGGTGATTTTTCCACTTCGTAAGAACATAAGAATTTAACTTACTTGATTTTCTCCCTTACTATTGTGTTGAACCGGATGTTGGTACAGATGCTGGTACTGATGTCGGTCCAGATGTTGGTCCAGATGTCGGTCCAGATCTTGGTTCTGCTGCTGGTCCTACCTTGTTCTTTCCCGACGTTGGTGTGCCAGTTTGGGGCGGTTAGAAGATCCTCAGGTGGTGATGTAAGCTGTGGATTGGTGTTGTATTTTAAAATTGTTTTTAACTGGTTTGAATTTGCCGCTGTATAAGCAGTTGGTATTTCTTGCCGTTGGCGAAACTGTAATCGGCTAGTTGCGCCAGACTTAATTGTTAGAGCCGTTAAGTTTATTTATGGGCAGCGAATTACTTATTGTGTACTGCTTTGCCACGTTTTCTGTATTTTCCACCTAGCTTCAGTCGGTGAGTACGAAATTGTTAACCTCCATACTTGGATGGTAGGATGTGATAATAACTTAATTGAATTTAAAAATTTCTTGGAATATGTGAAATTTTATTTGTTAACTGTTCGAAACAATGTGATGCGTTAAGGCACGCAATTTTAACAGAATTCTCTTTTCAGACAACTGTGTCAAATATATCCAGTATAATATGTACTTACAATCAATCTCTTCTTGTTATATAATACAATGCTATAATGTTTACTAAATCGTCACATAAGAGGTCTCGATTGGCGAGATTGACTCTTTACTTCCTTATCCCTGGCGTCTCTCTCATTGACTGCGTCCCGGAAGCTTATTAAAATTTTATACATATACACAATAGTTGAAGGTCAATGTTTATATACATTGTGATCTGTCGTCTCCATGAAAACAACAGATTTCCTTATTTACATTTCGTAAAATAATAATTTATAATACATTTTCATACATCCATAAAGATTTAAAATTAATGCATTTATATAATTTGCATGAAAATGTTCTTATATATAGCTCATATTTCATAAACAGTATTTTGTTTCACTCTATTCTTATGCTTTGTTATCGGTATAAACAATTCATAGCATCCGGTATCTGTTTACTTTTTATTATTCTTCTCCTTCTCCCATATTATTGCTTTTGATTCTATTTTATTATAATTATGCTTTTCTAAGCACAATTTTATAGCTGTATATTATGCATTATAATATGTTGTATACTTTACATACCCTTGGCTATGTTAATTTCCTAAAAGCACGCCATTTCAGGCTAATTTCATGCGTATCGTGAGGCGATGACATCACGCTGCCATTTTATATATACAATTCTTTGATCACATTGCGAAACCTTATATTTTATATTTTATATTTTATAACATTCTTTTAGAGCGGTATTGTTCCATTTTCTCTTGACTTGGTTTACTTAACACTAAATCCTGCGTCATACTTTTACAAAGTTTATTCTTTTATCTATCTCATAATAATCAATATAGACATTAGAGGAAGTCGCCTTATTACTTGTTTGCTTGCAGTTATAAAGATAAGCAAGGGAATTCACTGGCTAAAGCAATAATCAAATTAAAGACCTGGATGCCATGTGATGACTTTGAAATTCGGTTCTCTCAACAATGGCTATAAAATAACAAGTTTGGGAAAGGTAAATCTCAGAATAGGTTTAATAAGCTGTTCTTTGAGTATACAATGACACTGAATAATCACCTCCTGTAACTTCTGTTTTATTTCTGTTTCTTTTATTTTAAATGGGACTTTGGTATGTGATATTGAATATCTAATCCGATATACGGGGTGATTCAGTACCTACTCAACAGACTTTGTGGAATGAGAGAGCTCATAAAAAGTTACCACTTTGTCCAACCACTGATATTGGCTGATGCTTTCTTTAAGAGCTAAATTACTCGGTGCTCAAACCATGCCTTATAACATTTCATTCCACGAGTTGGACACTGCATACAACAGCTACTCCAGCCCGATCACATGAATTGCCCCCATGATTAAAGCAGTTTGCATCTTGCGGTCCTTCAGTCAGTGCCAATGCTCATGGTGAATATTGTAGGATTGCCAGTGTGGGGCGAGGTTTACCCCTCCACTGTGAATCCTAGGGATTAGTGGGTATAGCTGCTCGCACCTGTGAGAGGGAAGTAAATACACTTAGGTGTTGAAGCTGGGGGAGGGTGTACATTTAGAGATCGAATGAGATCAAAGTCACAGGGCGAAATGTCGTAAGAGTACGGTGGATGCTCCAATTCTTCCCATCCCTAATGTTGCAGTAGCTGCCCTATGATCTGCTTTATGTGGTTTTGCATTACTGTGCATTACTCTGTCCACAAGATTCGGACATTTCTGCCGAACGCCAAGTCGTACCTGTCGCATCAGGAAGTCCCTGTAGAACTGTGCGGTCACTGTTCTGTCATGTGGAACAAAGTGGCAAACAATGACACCCCTGACGTCATGTGCAACGATCACCATTAATTTGACTGGGGAAGGATTCTGACGTAACTTCTGCCTCCTTGGTGATCCAGCATATCGCCACTTCGCGGACTGACATTTAAGTTCTGGATCATATGCCCTGGCCCAAAATTCATCAATATTCGTGAAAAGAATTGATTGCCGTGTGTTGCCAGCGTGCAAGGTGGTCGAAGTGTATTGCTTAGCGCACCCACCTTTGAACTTCCGTCAGTTCATGCAGTCCCCACCACGATACGATTTTGCGTAGTTGCAGCTCATTATGCAAACCTGTTGACGGTGCGTTTCTCGATGCCACTTGCCCTCTCTAACTCCAGTAGCGTCCATAGTCTGTTTTCATCCAGGAGCTGCTCGATGACAGCACGTGCCACGGCGGTCCGCACACTGACAGGTCGTCCCGAACGTTGCTCAGCACTGGTTGACACACGTCCTTGCTGAAACTTTCCTACCCACCGTGCTACTGTACGGTATGGTAGGGCATTACTCCAAAGGGCTTCCACTAATTCACTGTGACATTCCATCACTGCTCAATACGGGTTACTCCGAGGTATAATGGTTACCGTGATAACTTCATATACCCAAGGTCGCGGGTTCATACCCGGTGGAGGACGATGACTTTTTTTGGGTGGGTAAAAATCCTTAGCATGACTTCCTTCGGAAGGGACGTAAAGCCGTTGGTCCCGTGTCGTAGATTTAGGACACGTAAAAGAACCTCAAGCCTGATAGAGAGGCCTCTGAGCAAACTTAAGAGATCTTTCACGCCCAAATTAGAATGGGACGCTGAGAACCACAGTAGTTGAAGAGCGTCCATAAATAGCACACCATTTTTCTCCATCTCTAACGACACCCACCAACTGATTGATTTTACAACCCTCGCTGCTCTACTACCAGCTATCAAAAAACTATCTGTTGTTCTGCATACACACTATGCCTGAAGAACTGCCGCAGGACACATATACTTTTGTGATACGTTCACATATTTACAATAAAAAAAAACTAGTTGCCATGACTTTTGCCCCAACCCACGTATATATAATAGGGAATGTATTTCCAACGAGAAAAACCACGAAAAAATCTATTTAAGATTGGCCAGTATGGGAGATTTGAATCCATGATTTCTCGAATACGACCCATCGAAAACGAAATGAGTTATATTTGATTTGAGTTAATACCTAGCATTTAACGGAAGTGCATGATGATATCATGCATCACCGAATTCGAAACCTGGAAAAGTTATGCTTGTGCAGATTCACCGCGTTGTTTCAGTTTTCCAAAACCCAGATTCTGACAATGGAAACTCACTCATGATTAGTAAGCATTGCTAACAAAGAGAGATTTTTTTTACTCCCCTGCAGTATCGAACCCGGCGCGCCCACCAATCAAACGCAGTGCAATAAATAGTTTGGTTGATTGGGTAGCATTCTTTCAGCCCATTTGAAGCGAAACGCGGATGTGAATTATGAAACGGGGCTGATGTATTGTTGTCGGTTACCTGATCTCTAAATATTCCAATTAATCAATCTGCTGTCACTCGATACTCAATTATATCCGGCGCTGCCAACCTAAACACTTAATTATAAGTGAAAAATAGAATTCGTTAACCCAGATACCAGGAATGTTTACAGGTTTAACTTGGAAGTTACGTGGAGGGTCACGAAATTTAATCAGACAAAAAGGCAGATGTTTGTCAACACCATTCATCTCGCTTTTCAAATTAAGTAATTTCCAAAAATAAAATATCTTATAAAATATAAAATATCTAATAAAATTACATATTAGTGAGTAAAATTCAGATCATTACTTTCTCCACACGTACAATGTACATAGAGTATGGAGAAGGTATTGTATTGCACCCACAAACTCGATACCGAGATTTCACCGGAAATACATGTTTTAAGACCCCCTTAATTTAAAAAAAATGTTAGAAAAATAGTGTAGCATAGCTCAAAAGCAAAAAATATGGTATTTAAGTTCGGTATCTTTCCCCAACTAACCTTTACAGGGACAAAAATTCGACAATTTTGATTTTCTCAAAAATGGCTCCAATGATTCGGATTAAAAACTCTTACATTTAAGATATTTACATGAGAAATAAAACGCATATCTTCAATTTTCTGGTAATAGCCTCTGAAGATATGTTTATTCTGAATGAATTTTACATAACTGGTAAACCGTAAGAGATAGGTAAAAAATTACTTAAAGATATATATACATCTCGTCAAAGCACACACTTTATGTCATGTGCATCATCTGGAACTAATAGTTTTTTAGACATTCCTCGTTATTATTTTCAGATTTAAAATACTTATACTTTCTCATGCGGAACTTTGTCAACTCCTGTCCTTAAAAAGGTATTTTACTTATGTAGCAACCAGGTTTTAAAATATTTGACTATCAATTTAGCCAATATTACTGCCTTTTTTCCCTTCTACTTACCAGAATCAAATAATAGGGCCCTTTCTGCTAATTTTTTCTCGATTAGCATTAAGTAAATAGAAGAATAAGCTTGTAACAATAATTTATTGTAGAGATGTAGAGATAGTATGTGAATGGAATACATCAGATTTTGATAAAATAGTATATCTCCATACTCTCAGCTTGCAGTGAAAAATATGAGAATGGAGAGAGTATTTATACAACCTCACTGCATTGGATGTTTTATTACGTTTTTTACATTTTTGGAAAGAGTGCCAGGTTTTCACCATTCCATATGACAAAATTAATACATATGGTAATTAGAGGAAGAAATACATTCCACCGAGATTTCACTAGAAATTCATCTTTTGAGACTCCCTGATTGAAATAAATCGGGTTATTAGATTCATATACCTATCACTATTATCATTGTTTTCGTTTATCCCTTATTATTGGTTATATGCATTTTATTACCAAATCTTATAGTTCTATCTTCTTCATCTTAATTGAAATAACCTTTGCAGAAATAATTATATTACACGCTTCGTGTAAGATGCAAAGGAATGTCAATAGTCAAATATTTAACAATTGGACGCTATTTAAAGTTTCATATAATTTCTCTTGCAAGAAACAACGGAACATTGAAAAGACTGAAAGAAAAGTACACTAGCTCAAATATCTTAGTCCACTAAAAGGGAGTTGTTCGGATTGGGTTATCTCGGCGATGCATGGTTCCAGAAATCCGTGTGAACATCTGGGCCAGGAGAGATGCTAAACGTAGCGTAAGTGTGGCGTCACCCCTTCTACCTGAAGCTGTTATTAAGAGTGTTGTTCATCATGTAAAGTACAGTAGTGGCGGAGCTATCCCATTTTAAAGGCGAGTGGCCGGGCTACGAAATTATGTTTTACAGTCTTGCTTCCTCAAACGAGCCTTTACATACCTTTTATCGGGCGTATAGTAGAACGCTGGCTTCTTTTCTCGAAGCACATGTATAATGTCTGGACATTCATATTTAAAGGAAAGCGTTATCACGCCTAATATAATTCAATTTTTATAATCAAACCTGGCATTTTAACTTCTTCATACTGATTAGCACGTGCAAAATTAAAATATATTCTGATCTGTTTTTTCGCGTAGCACAACTGTTTAGAACACAATAAACATTCAGCCCTTTTAGCATTCTAAGCACAAAAATTATCAATTTCCCATTCTACACGAAATTGGTGTCTAGTATTATCGTGTGCCACCCTAAAAAAAATCTCATTGTCTGTTGTTTTTCGTCATGTACACAGTTAAGGAGGCACAGTGAAGTGAATAAGTGATGAATTTCAATGTTTGCGCACTAATGTGAGCAGGCCCCTCAGGCCTGATCTATACAGTAATCCGTAGGTGCGATTGTGACCTCAGTTTCTTCCCTTACCAGCTTAGAGAAGTGGGTGACGTGTGCTAGTTCACTTGTCCCTACTGAAGTTTGTGATATCCTTCACCTCTGGATTGCCCCCTCATGAAGGACCCATGGAGAGTAGGACCGCTTGGAGGTGCCTTTCCTTGGTTCTAGTAGGTAAGCTTAGACTTTGGGTAGACCTTTATTTCATCATACCATCAAGTCGACAAGAGACAACCTAAATATTGGTGGCCAACTGGGGACTTCTGGTTATGACCTCTAAAATATAGCTTGTAGCAGATACCGCATGAATCAAATCATAAATATAATTAACAAACAAAAAAGGATTACGGATGACTTCTCGGGGTAGCAACCGAGTTAGATTGGAATCAAAGAAATCCAAGCTTTCTACTATCTTGACATATTGACCATCTTGATCATCAGTATTGCGCGTGGTCTGCACTTTTTGTTTTGTTTCAAGTGGAGGGGGAAAATCCACCTTAAGGACTAACCCGGGCTGGCAAGCCCGGAGTGTCGGGGTCTCCCAGAGTGGGCCTACCTCCACCGGTATTGGAAGGTGAGGATGCTGCGGTACCGCTGTTGCACCCTCGCAGTCTAAGGTGAAGGCGAACTGGCCCACTGTGCGGCCGCCAGGGTAGAGGGATCTGTTAGCAGACCGGCTTGACCGAGGCCCAGCCGGCCCCCGTAACGAACTATAGGTGAGGAGTTGAGGAAATTGTAGGTGGTAGGATTTGTTGGTGAGAATGGGATTGGTAGTGCAGGGAGAGCTGCCACTCTCTCCCTATGGTGTTGACGTCGGCACTACCGGTTCTTCCTTCCCCGGGTTGATGTTGCAGCTCTCGAACACCCACGACCGAAGCCTCAAGAGACCCCAACCGCGAGCTCCGGTCGTCGCTGTTCTCGGTAGGTGGATGTACGAAGTGGCTCTCTATGCGTTCCAGCTGGCGCTGGACAGACGCAAGCACCTCGCCATTGTCGCCTGTAACACGATCCGAATCCTGGTGCTTGGCCTCCAATGCCGCGAGTCGTTCATTGGTTACCCTCTGAAGTTCCTCGAGACGGAGGCCGAGTTGGTGTGTGGCTGCCAGGATGGCGGCGACTGCTGCTGGATGGAGTCCACGGAGTCCTTCAGGAAGGTGTCCATCGGGGAAGCGGAATTGTCAGGTGAAGCAATAATAGACGAGTGGTGGAGATGGTTGATGGTCCTGCTGTGGATTTGTGGAGGTGAAGGCCTACTCCGGGGATTCAGGGGGCACTTGGCTTGCCCTGTGCAGTGCGAGTTCCCGGAGCAGGTAGCGTAGTGGCGGCGTCGACGGCATAGATCATGGTTGGAGCAAGCGGCTGTGAGCGAGCTTGCCCCACAATAGTGGCACCTAGGTGCGGCGTGGCAATCCTCCGAACGATGTCCGAAGGAGCAGCAGCGTCGACAGGGGACCGGACGTTCACTTCTGATAGCTGTTGCCCTAACAGGGGCAGGCGTGATGTCAAGGCAGCTTCGGCTTCAAGCGTGAACCCCAGGTGAAGTGATGTGGTTCCCGAGGTGAGGTGATGCGGTTGGCCTTCAATACAGAGGGCCAGATGCGGCGTGCGGCATCCAGCACGAAGCGGGATGGAAGGTCCTTCGGGACCCTATGATGACCACTGTATGATGGCCATCATGGTGACAGCGGAGCAGCATGCACCGTAGAGAGTGAAGGTGAAGTACAGTTCGATGCGTGGTTCCGGTGCGGCGGCGGAGGCAGTCGGCGGTTCGGGCCGGGCCGGTTCCCGTCTGGGATCCGGCACGGCGGCGGAGGCTGTCGGCGGGTGGGGCCGGGCCGGTTCCCGAGTGGGTTCCAGTGCGGCGGCTTCTGTTGGCGGAAGAGCCACCTGCTCCATGAGGGTAGGTGGCCTGGCAGGAAGCGGCGTAGGAAGAGTGGCCGGGAGTGGCTGGAAGGCGATAATCTGCATTTTTTTGTCCTTGGAGGGGAAAATGCATTCCTGCATTCGACCCCTAGCCTTTAGTGCAATGGCTAGGGGGATATGTGGAGCTCTCCGGCGTGTGCGGTATATCCACTGAAAAACCCCTCCACGTCTTAAACGTAACATGCTGTAGGTCATCGTGCATCATTCATGCATTAGTCGGGTCCCGCATAGCACCCCGGTTAGTAAGTGTAAGCTAAAAAGCTGGCATGCGTTGCATGCGAGCGCGTCATAGTTGCTAACTGGGATTACCCATGAAACCTGAGCAATACCAGTGGATTATTCATGCGTTTAGTATGGTATGGTTCTGATTTCGTTCAGTGCAGGGAAAGTGCCTGCTTGTCAGAGTATATGCGCGCTCTTAAATTTTAAAATTAACATGCTTAATTTTAGTTAGAATTGAGTGGCTTGTTAGCATCCTGTGCTGAATTGTTGCGGGGAGTGTCCCGCTCGTATATGTTTGCACGGATGCCCGTATTATACGTTCAGGCTCTTGGTCCTTCGTCTAGTCTTTCTGGTGGTCCATGTCATTCCGGTCGTCATCTGTGTGACCGACACCATATACAGCTGTCCGAAGTTCGCTGCCATGTTGATCACGGTGGGAGGCCCTTTTCTCCCGGGCCGCCTCGGCTTTCACTGAGGGCTTGAGGGCTCTGCAACGGGCTTGTCTGAAACGATAAAGAACATGATTGTAAAAGAATTATGTTAGGTATTTAAAGGTGTAGGAAGGATTTTTAGGGTATTAGGAGATTGTCAAGGAAAAGTTGTATATCGTCTTGTGTAGTGTCTTGCGTCAGTGCTCTATCAAATAGAGAAAGAGGTCTGTTATGTTTGTTTGTTTCAGAGTTGTAGTTTCCTAGTGTTGTTATTAGTGGGTTATAATGTGTGGGTAGCTTTTTATAAGTGTCATAAGCAAGTTTCTTAATGAAGTGTTCGATTATATGTATTTTAAGATCTTCGTGTAGAGTCGGATGGAGCTGTGTAAGGAACGTTAGCTACCATTCGTAATACTTTATTTTGAAATGATTGTAGTCGAGTAATATAGTATTTGGCGGCATAGCCACATACCGGAGCGGCATAAGTTAATATTGGGCGTATAAGCGTTTTGTATAACGCGAGTCCCATTTTGAGGTCTGGATGAGAGCCCATGTTGATGAGTGGGTAGAGCCTGCCGAGTTGTGCGTTGGCCTTTCCCCGTATTTGTAATATATGTTGTTTCCAAGTTAAGCCTTGATCCATTTTGAGATCTAGCCATGGTACCGTGTTCCTCCATGCTATATTTTCGCCAAATATGGAGAGTGGCGGTAACTGGTGTCTTGGATATCTGTGATTGTTGCGTTTTGTGAATATTATTGCTTGTGTCTTTCTTGCGTTGACTTTTATGCCCCATTTTGTGAGCCATTCCTCAAGATTACTAAGGGTGCTCTGTAGTCTTCTGTGTATAAAATCAGTTTTCCCCGATTGTGTCATTATGACCGTATCATCTGCGTAGATGTATGAGTTCGTATTTTCGGTTTTCGGAATGGCATTTATGAATATGTTGAATAGGGTCGGCCCAAGTAAGCTGCCTTGAGGCACTCCTGCTTCAATTGGGCGCAGGCAAGAGAGGTGATTATTCACTTTCGATTGAAATTTGCGATTATGTAGATAGTTAACTATCAGTTTTATCGTTGTGTCGTGTATATTAAGAGATTTGAGTTTCTTTAGCAGGCCAGCATGCCAGACTCTGTCAAAAGCTCGTTCGAAGTCGAGCAAAAGTGTGCCTGTCGATTTGTTAGTATTGAAGCCGTGCGTTATACTTTCTGTGGCTCTGATTAGTTGAAGTGTAGTTGAATGATTGGCTCGGAAACCAAACTGTTCCGGGATTAAAATCTTTTGCTTAATTAGTTGGGCATTGAGTCGTTTTACGATTACTTTTTCTAATAGCTTTCCTAATGTACTGAGTAGACTACTAATTGGTCTAAAGTTTAGCGGGTTTGACAGGTTTTTACCCTTCTTGGGAAAGTGTGCCACTATGGCTAGTTTTCACCTTTCTGGGTAGTACCCGCTAGCCAGTACGAAATTGAAAACTTTTGATAGTAGCTTGATGGCATTCTCCGGTAAATGCATAAGGGCAATTGTAGGAACGCTGTCCGGCCCTGGAGCCTTTCTGTTTGGTAGGTGTCTAATCAGCCACTTAATTTCGCTGGGGTTTGTTTTACGCAGTAAGTTGTGCATATCCTTATAGTTTTCTGTTTCCGTTTCCGTTTCAGCCGTGAATTGTGGGAAAGACGGAATGGGATTTGGTACTAATGCTTGCTGTAAGGCATCCGCTAATGTGTCAGCCTTTTGTTGATCTGTTGAAGCAATTGTTTGATTAAAGTGTAATGGGGGGATTTGAGTTTTATCTCTCGTGAAACAATGTGATATTCTCTGAATTTCGTTCATGGTTGAGATTTTCGAGTGTATTTTGCCACTGTTGGGAAATGAGGTTTTTGGTTCTTTCTCCAATTAGAGCATTTAGGTATCGGAGATATTCATGGTCAGCTAGGTGACGTGATTTCTGCCATCTTCGCCTGACTCGATTTTTTTCAGCAGCTAGCATTTTAATATCTTGTGGTAGCTGACATTGTGTATTTCTCGGCTTGTTAAATGGTACCGCTACGTTTGTTGCGGTCTTTATGGCTTGTTCAAGTTGCGATATTACCGTGTTCACATTTTCAATTGTGTTTGGTTCTAGCGTGGGAAGATTTTCATATACAGTATTTGTGAAAGTGTCCCAGTCAGCTTTGTTGTAGTTGAGTCGCTGTACTGGTGGTTGTTGGGCTGCAGCGCCCTCTAGCGTGATTAAAACTGGTAGATGATCGGAGGATAATTCATTCTTTATTTGAATGTTCACTCTGCGTGTTAGGTTGCATGTTAGTGCAATGTCTAGTATGTCAGAGGTTTGATTTCTCATGTATGGGATGTAAGTGTGTTCCGTAGGAGCATGTATTATTAATCTGAGTTGTTTTCTAAATTGAGCAAGTCCCTTCCTTCGGTGTTGGTTTCCTTGCAATCCCAAATTTGGTGTTTTGCATTAAGGTCACCTGCACTTATTGCCCTGTTATTTAGCTGCATCAGCGCTTCTATGTCCGCAATATTTAAGGCACCTGGTGGGGCATATACCGCCGCTACTAGAACTTTATTATTGTTTAACGAAATTAATATGCTAGTCTTATAAATTGAGGTTGAGGAGCTAAATCATGTGTAATAGTATGTTTTATTGCAATTGCAGTAGCGCCCCCGCGTCTGTTTCTATCGTTGCGGTGTGTTGTGTATCCCGGTATGTTTAGTCTATCTTTATCATTAAGGAGTGTTTCTGTAATTAATGCTATGTCTGTATTGTTCTGAGTAAGGTAGTCTTTTAATTCGGTCTTACGTCTGCGTAGTCCGTGGAAATTCCATGTCATGATATTTAGGATAGGTGTAGGGTTCATAGGAAACCAGGAGAGAGCAGGATTTGGAAGAAGTCTCGATACGTAGCGAGGGTGCTTCGAACCTCCGATTCACTCGAAACAATCAGCTTTTTCAGGATGTCCATGCACGTTTCCTGAAGGTCCTTGTCGTGCCATCCCTTCCTGATGACCTCCTGGTACCTCTGGCGTTGGTGGATGAGTCTGGGGTCAGAGCGCGTCTCCTCCCGTGTCGGCACGTGCTGGTTTATGGGGCTTGGTGTAACCTGTGGTTGGCTTGGTGCGGGTTTTCTCGTCCTCTGCTCTCTGGCAGGTTCGTGCCCCGCGCACAGCAGGAGCTAAGGACTCTCCAGCTGGGGTCCTTCGCTGCACAGGCCGTCCCTTCCTCTCCGCACCTCTTCGTCTCGTATCACCTTGATGGCTGCGCGACGCCGCCGCCACCTGCCTCTGGTACTCGGGGCAACCCCGGTACCTGACCCCGTGGCCCAAGCCGTAGTAATCTGCATTTCTTTTCGAGTGGGGGGGGGGAAATCCACCTTAAGGACTAACCCGGCCTGGCAAGCCCGGAGTGTCGGGGTCTCCCAGTGAGGGCCTACCGACTAAAAAACCCCTTCACCGGTATTGGAAGGTGAGAATGCTGCGGTACCGCTGTTGCACCCCCGCAGTCTGAGGTGAAGGTGAACTGGCCCGTTGTGCGGCCGCCAGGGGAGAGGGTTTTGCTAGCAGACCGGCTTGGCCGAGGCCCAGCCGGCCCCCTAAGCGGAGTGTGTGGTGAGGATGAGGAATTTAGTGTATCAGGGTGTGAGGTTGGTAAGGAGTGTAGGGAGAGTGCCATAGTCTCCCTATTGGAAGGTGACATTTTCTGAAGACTGATCTGAAGACGAGGTACAGTTCTAGCGTCAGAATTCTGCTTGGTGTCTTCTGCCTATAGGCCGAGTCTCTGAAACAAAGTAAGGTGTTAGTACACTCCAAGCTGTAAAACATGTGTTCTTTTGCTCTAAGCAGCGTCGTCATTTGGAGATATTTCAGCCTGGGGCTACGTCATATACCTGGAATGAGATTTAATGCTAGTTAGTCTTACAGTGCTAGTGTGAATATCATAGGTATGGTATAATATTGCGGCCTAGTGGCCTCGTCGAAGGTGTTTACTGTCTCGTTGGCCTGTGGCAGTCCTGGTCGTGTAGAGTGCACACGCGGCTGGCTGCCTACCTATCTGCTGCTACCCGTGCCACTCGAGGGGGGGGGCTCTCGTCCCCCGGAGCCGCCTTGGCTGGGTAAGCGCAAGGACTTAGAGGGCTGCTGAAAAAGAAGAATTATACATGTGTGAGGTGGTTGTTTGGAGTTGAATGCTCTCTGACTGTGTCTAATCACTAATTACCTAATGAGGTTTGCTAGGTATTCCTGGATATTGATTTCTGGCTCTCCTAGACTGATATTCCGGTTAAAGAGCGACAGGGGTGGAGGTGCTTGTCGTATTTGGTGTCTTATTCTCCTAGTTCTTGGATGAGTTCATTGTGGTGTTTACCTTTTCGTTTATAAATGTTGAATGCCAGTTGTTTTATAAAGGTCTCAATTGAGCCGATTTTTAACTGCTCGTGCAGTTGAAATGTTGGAGCTACTACGGGCACTTGTGCAATGATTCGCAGTATTCGATTCTGCAGGGTTTGAAGTCTCTTGATGTGAGATTTTGCCGCATATCCCCATACGGGGGCGGCATATGTTAGGATTGGTCTGATTAACGTTTTGTAGAGGGTTAATCCCAAGTTAAGTGTCAAGCGGCTGTTGGAGTTAATGCTTGCATAGAGCTTGTTGAGCTGTCCGTTGGCTTTTGCTCTTACCGAGTTGATGTGTTGCTTCCACGTAAGGCCTTCGTCCATCCTTACCCTAGGTAAGTGACCGTGCTCTCCCACTCGATCGGCTCTTGCCGGTATGAAAGTGGCGGGAGTGCGCGCCTTTGTCGCCTGTGTGTGTGGCGCTTTGTGAAAACAATTGCTTGGTATTTTCTGGCATTTAACTTTACCCTCCATTTTGTGAACCACGGTTCCAGAGTATTCAGAGCATTTTGTAGTCTGAGGTGTATGATCCGTGGCTGTGTGGATTGAGTGACTAGGGCTGTATCATCCGCATAAATATATTTCTCTACATTGATTAGAGGTGGGAGATCATTGATGTATTATATTAAAGAACGTGGGCCCCAGTTAACTGCCTTGGGGGACTCCAGCTCTGATTGGACGGAGAGTTGACTCCGCCTCTCCCACTGCTGCCTTAAAGCTTCTGCCTTTTAGGTAATCTTTGATAATGGCAACCAGCGAGTCGTTGATTCTGTAGGTTGACAGCTTTTTGAGTAGGCCTGCATGCCATACCCTGTCAAAGGCGCGTTGTATATCAAGGAGCACCGCCCCTGTAGAGCGGTTGTTGTTATACCCTCTGGTGATGTTTTCAGTTATGCGTAAGAGTTGGAGTGTTGTGGAGTGATTGGCTCGAAAGCCGAATTGCTCATTGGTTAGGATGTTGTTTCTAATTAGAAAGGCGTTCAGTCGTTTGAGGAGAATTTTCTCCAGCAATTTGCTCATAGTATTGAGCAGGCTGATGGGCCTGTAGTTTATTGGCAGTGACAGGACTTTGTGCTGCTTAGGGAACAGCAGAATTTTGGCCTCCTTCCATTTGGGAGGGAATCGGCCATGTTCAATGGTGTGGTTGAATATATCCGCGATCAGTTTGATCCCCCTGGGCGGCAAATGTTTCAGGACTATATTCGGAATGTTAACCGGTCCTGGTGCTTTGCCGTCGGTAGGTGCTTAATTAACCAGCTCATTTTGCCGGCACTTGTTTTTCGAGTTTTGTTATATGGAACGGGGGAATATTCGTGCGCGCTCTGGTGAGACATTTAGCAATTCTCCAAATAGTGTGCTGTTGTGGAATAATGCTCGCAAGGGTTTCATTCCACTGGTTGCGAGTGAATTCGGCAATGTGTGTGTTGGCTCGGAGTCTAGGTCCTCATACTCGTTGCGATGTATTATGTGACGGCTCCTCTGCCGTTTGCGTCGGGCTTAATCTGCACTTGGATTGGAGACCACTAACGACACATGAACGGACCTGGTAGAAAATGAGCACGAGTTAATCTATCGAAGATCTCGTGCATGTTACGTATAAGACGTGGAGGGATTTTTTTAGTGGATATATCGCACACGGCGGGGAGCTCCACATATCCCCCTAGCCATTGCACTAAAGGCTCAGGGTCGAATGCAGGAATGCATTTTTCCCCTCCACGGTAAAAAAAAAGAAGCCACGTCTGATTGGTTGGTGCTGAATACAACGACAGGTACAAACTGTAAACATTCGATATTTACGCCTTTATTCCCTGACGAAGACCACAGAGTCAAGATGGTCGAAAGCTTGGATTTCTTTGATTCCAAGCTAACTCGGCTGCTATCCCGTGAAGTCATCTGTAATAATCAAAACCGAGAGGGCTTCAAATCTGTAATTAAACAAAAGATGTCAATACTCAGATAAGAGTAAAAAGGTAAAATTAAACTATGAAATATGATTATATTCTGTCATCAATAGTAAACACAAGTAACATTAGAGGATTTAATATTCGTACAGAAAGGTAGATAAAAGACACAGGAATACAGGAAACTAGACATTATAACCATGACTGGCTGCAAAAATGATAGATCAATCAAAGAACGATATCCTTGGAAAGATATGTGCTTAAATTTTAAGTAGAGAGAAAAAACGGAATTCACTGGACTTGAGTTATGTTAAGAATTACTGGGAATGGAACTTCCAGTAACTCGCCTGCGGCCCTCTGCGATTTACGCAGTTCCTAGGAAGTAGGAATGAGGGAAGAGATACATAGGGATACCAGATCTAGATGACGACGGACTCAGCATGAATGATGTTCCTAACTTAGGCCACAGAACATCCGGTGGCACCGTGAAGGAGCCCCGCATCCGAAAGTCCAGAAAGGTAGATCCGGACCCAAGGTCCCCGCAACGATGTCAGGGAAAATATTCTACTGAGCGTACAATCATCGCCATGCCGCAACCGGGTGAATACACTTGCCTATTCCTTCAACCCTAAAACAAAAGATGGACCGAAAAGTGGTGGTAGAAGATTAATCGTTCCAGCATCCAACTGCCGACCTGAGTAGCCCACTTCAAATCCATGGGTCAGAGTGGGCTGTTGTCAGAGATCGAACCTGGGACCTCTCTAACAGGGAACATAGAAGTTACCACCAGAGTCATCTGATTCGGTCTGAATTGGGTTATGGCATATTTTTGACCCGATATAACAGTCTGAATAGCATAAGTGAAACAGTAAATCAGTAAATTAATAAAATCATTTCATTCTAACTTTGTAAAATCTAAAACCTTTAATTTTATCTATGGTATGTAAAATGGAAGGTTTCATTGGCAAGAAGAGAATGGGGTGCAATGGAGAAATATAAAATTTGGAGGAAAAGCATAAGAAAGGAAAAATTGTCCACAGAAAGATACCATATTATTGCAAAGCTTTAGACATTGTTGTTATTAATAATTATTAGTATTATACTCTTTCAATTTACAATTTAAACGACATGTGTAGTACCTATTTCAGAATAAAGTATGCAGGAAGGTAGGCTACACGATATTTTTAAGATTCGCCCGCAATGTCCATTTGCAGAATACGGAATTCTTGGTCTTTCCTTTTTGTCTCCCTGGCCAATATATTTTACTCTCTCACACAGTTCATTTCTCGGCATAAAATATTCCTATCTCTTCTACCTTCTTCCTCTCTTCCTTACATCGAAGTTGCGATTTATAGAAACTATGAAGTTAAATTAACGTCCTGTTCTTAGCGCCTCTCACACCGGACAAACAATTGTCACGACAAAATTAATGTTTCTGTCGATTTCATGAGAAGTTCAATATTTTAAGTTTTCGTTAATATCAGAATTGTAGGAAAAAAAAGTCTGCTCAACAATTACTTTTTACTTCCTCTTTACGTGCTATGTATATAGTGTATAGAGAAGGTATCCACAAAAAATTCGATAGCGAGATTTCACCGGAAATGTATGTTTTAAGGTCCCCTGTATCAAAAAAAGTATTTTCAGAAAAAGGTCCATGTGTGTGTCCGTGTATCCGTGTGCCTGTGATCACGATAACTCAAAAAAGAAAAGTCTGTAAAATACCAAACTTGGTATTTAAGTTTAGTATCTTCCAGGGATGTGACACGAAGATTTTGAGAAAAATCCCCCAACCCCAAACTACCCTTTACATGGAACCTTTTTCGAAAATTTTGATTTTCTAAAAAAAAATGGCTCTAATGATTTTGATTAAGATGTATATAAAAGACATTTACATAGCAAATAAAATGTATATTTTGAATTTTCTGGGAATAGCCTCTGAAGATTACTTTATTGTCGGTCAATTTTACGGAATTTTGCGTAACTGCTAAACCGTAGGAGATGAACAAAATCACAAATGTAGAGCACCTTAAAAAACACAATTTATGTTATATACATTATTTTCGTGTAGTTGATTGTTTTTGAGACATTCCTTGTTTTATTTTTCAGCTATAATGACTTTCCTCATACAGGACTTTGTGAACTCGTGTCCATACAAACAAAAGAATTTCAGTCGCAGAGCAACCAGCTTTTGACTATCACCTATGGTACCCTCTTATCTCGCTTCTACTAACAAGGAAGCAAGTAATAAGACTGTCTGCTAATTTTTGCTCAATTAGTGATATAGAGAATGGAACACATCAGATTTTCATTTTATCTGCTACTTTCATTCAACTATACGTACACCAGAAATGCAAGTTTTAAAGGTGTGAAGGATTATTTACCTGTGCCGTTAAACTGGGCGACAGATAAGTCTTAATCAGAATTATCATCACAAACATTATATGTTTACGCTGTTATTGTATTATATTTTATTACTTTCTCTACATTTACTATGTACATATTGCATAGAGAAGGTATTGTATTGCACCTAAAAATTCAATACCGAGATTTCACCGGAAATATATGTTTTGAGACCCTCTGTATTCCAAAGAAACGGTTTTAGAAACATGGCCACGCGTGTGTGTGTGTCTGTGGCAGCATAGCTCAAAACGAAAACGTATCTTCCAATGATATCTCCTTATTTCTGTTCTGCTTGTAAGAAAGTAATTAATACGAATGTTTCTATTATGTTATGTTTGTTTCGATCAACAGCAGGTAGAGAGAAAATAAGCTTTTAAAATAATCTGTTGCGGAATATTTAGAGAAAATGGTGTAATACATAATATTTTTGATCCATTTACGCAGCACATTGGAAATTTTAACAAGCGTCATTCTATCCTAAGAATTCTTTTTACACATTTACTAGAGAATACAATTACATAATTTCGTGCTACAGTTTTCGATTCTCTTTTGGAAAATGTCGTGTTGCCTACACAGATTTGTATCAACGCCGTTTTCTTTGTTCCATTTCATAGAAAATTCGCGTCAAAGCGCTCCATAATTGTGCGGGGGTTACGAAACAAAGAGTAAATGTTGCAGCGCCCTCTGATGGACTGAAGCACGCATAAGGTCAGAGCTTTGATGTTAATTCACTCTCTTTGTACTGCAACATAAAAATTTCTACTGCATTCCTCTACGGCGGCTGTTCTCATTAATTTATCGCGAAAAGAAGTGCGATGGCCGTTCTAGCTAACATCGTGTGCGCTGTTTTATTCTCTTTGGTTTGCCATGTTGCCGGATTCTGCATCCATACCAGGGATTCCCTATTCTCTCAATATTAGTACTCTAGATTAAAAATCTGATGTTTCATTCACATGACTTCGTCTACATCTCTGTAACAAATTATTTAAATAAGCATATTCTTCAGTCCATTTTATGATAATCGAGATAAAAATTAGCAATCAGCAATTACTTGCTTCTTTGTAACTACAAGGAAAACAAGGGAATACACTAGGCAAAACTGACAATCAAAACCTTTAAAATCTGCCTGGGTAGTGTGGTGTAGCGTGTCTGCCTCACATTCAAAAGTCGTGAGGGTGAGTTATCCGGATAAGATTTTTTCGGGGTTTTCTCTTATCCTGAGAAGACGAATGTCAAGTAACTTTAAGCTCCATGGACCCCGAAATCATTTGGGCATCATTTCACCAATTTCATTCATCGTCCGATGTTGTGACCAACCAGGTTAACGGACGTTAAACTAAAAAAAAAAAAAAAAAAAAAAAAAAAAAAAACTTAAAAGCTGGTTGCCATGTGGTAAAAATCCGTTTTTCTACAGGGCCAGGAGTTTTACAACTTTCCGTGTGAGAAAATTTTAAATATTTTTAATGTGAAAAACAAATAATAAAGTATATCTCAAATATAGTTAATTCCGCGAAAAAAATGTATATGACATAAAATGTGTTTTTCAACGAGCTCTACATATTTTCTGTAGTAAATTTTTATCTCTCTCTTTCTGTTTACTAGTTACGCAAAATTCAGCAAAATACATCCAGAAGAAACAGGTCAATTTCCAGAAAATTCAAAATATAAATTTTATTTGCCATATGAATATCTTTAATATACGGTATTTTAATCAAAATCGTTAGAGCTATTTTTGAGAAAATAAACATTTTGGAAAA
Organism: Hymenopus coronatus; assembly: GCA_030762935.1. Classification (NCBI taxonomy): domain Eukaryota; kingdom Metazoa; phylum Arthropoda; class Insecta; order Mantodea; family Hymenopodidae; genus Hymenopus; species Hymenopus coronatus. Next base: position 43,216,777 of record CM060883.1, read on the forward strand.
TTTTTCTATGTAAACGATATCTGGGTTTGGGGGGATTTTCTTGAAAATGTTCGTATCTTATCCTTGGAAGTTACTAAACTCTTATACAAAGTTTGATATTATACTGACTTTTCCTTTTTCAATTAAAGCGTATCAAAGACACATGGACACACACACACACATATGGGCCTTATCTGGATATACTTTTTGATATAGGATGCTCTAAAACGTCTATTTCCGGTGAAATCTCATTATCGAATTTTTGAGTGGAATGCAATACCTTCTCTATTTACCATGTACATAGTACGCGTAGAAAAAGTAAAGATGCTATCTATTTAACTCCGAGAATTAATATAGAATAAGCAAAAGGAAGTGCAAGAAAGAAATCGTATTTGTTGCTCACTTAAATTTTTACCTTCTCTACACGTATTTTGTACTTAGTGTATAGAGAAGGTATTCTATTGCACCCAAAAATTCTATACCAAGATTTCACCGGAAATACATGTTTTGGTTCCCTGAATCGAAATAAATTTGATGTGTTCCATTCACATGACTTGTTCTAGATCTTTACAGTAAATTATTGTTAAAAAGCTTATTCTTCCATTTACTTAGTGCGAGTCTTACTACTTGCTTCCTTGTAAGCAGAAAGGAAATAAGGGAATACACTAGGCTAAAGCCATAGTCAAATCATTTAAAAACGATGCAATTAAAATTCGCTTCTTTGCATGGCCTGCAGTAGACAAAGTCCATATGAGAAAAGCTTTAATACTTTTAAAACTGAAACCAATAACAAGAATTATCTCAGACATGATCAAATCCACGAAAAAATGTATATGGCATAAATTGTGTCTTTTAACGAGATCACATTTTCTGTATCTCTTACGACTTATCAGTTATACAAGTCATCCAGAATGAAGAGGATTCAGGGGCTATTGCCAGAAAATTTGAGATATACATTTTATTTGTCATGGAAATATCTTTAATATGCGGTATTTTAATCAAAATCGATACAGCTATTTTTGATAAAAACAGTGTTTTAAAGATTTTTCCACCTAAAGGTAGTTTTGGATAGGGGAGATTTTAATACCAAGTTTGGTATTTTATCGACTTTTAGTTTTAGAGCTATCATGTTTACGGACACACACACACGCAAACTATTTTCTATAAGTACGTTTTATTTTCTCTACACGTAGTATGTACATAGTGTATAGAGAGATTATTGTATTCAACCTAAAAATTCGATACCGATATTTCAGCGGAAATATAAGTTTTAGGACCTTCTGTATCCAAAAAGAAGCATTTTTGGAAACAGGTCCGTGTATCTGTGAACACGATAACTCAAAAACGAAAAGTCGGTAAAATACCAACCTAGGTATTTAATTTTACAATTTTAATCACATGCAACACGAAACGTTTGTAAAGAATCCCCCTTCCCTAAACTACCCTTTACATGGAAAAAATTGAAAATTTTATTTTCTCAAAAATGGCTGTAACGATGTTGATTAAAATCCGTATATTAAACAAATTTACATGGAAAATAAAATATGTATCTTGAATTTTCTGGGAATAGCCTTTAAAGACCTCTTTATTCTGGATAAATGTTGCTAAATTTTGCATAACTGGCTAATAGTAAGAGATAGACAAAGTCTTATCTAAAAAATAATGTAGATCTCGTTAAAACACAATTTATGTCATAAACGTTTTTTTTTTCATGGAGTTGGCCATGTCTGAAGCATTTCTAGTTATTTGTTTCAGATTTAAAATATTTAAAGTTTTCTCACACTTTTCTCCTGGCCAAGTATAGAAAAGAAGTTCTATGTATGGCAACCAGCTTTATTCTAGTGTATTCCATTATTTTTCTTCCACCTACAAGGAAGCAATTAATTAAGACAATTTCTGTTAATTGTAATATCTATTATCATACAGTATATAGAAGAATATGCTTTTTAACAGTAATGTGTTACAAAGATGTAGAGAAAGTCATGCGAGTGGAACATACATGTTTTGGATAGAGGGACCCTAAAACGTGTATTTTGGGTAAATTGCAGTACGTTCTCTACCTATGTACATTCTATATAGAGAAAGTAAGCATTAAGGTCAAAATCTCGATTTTGTTAAGTTACTTACTAACAAAAGTCACAATCAGATATATAAAACTAAGAAAATAGAATTCATCCGTGATTTTTTGAGCATATCTACATAGATGCATTGCTGTGCTTGACTTTCTGTGCCCGATTTTCCTCACGCGCACCCGAAATGATTCCTGCCATGCAAGAGGTTGCAATCAGCCCTCTATTGCCTGTCTTGAATACCAAGTTCACTATCACCTTAGAGGTATTTGTTAAGACATCCATCGACACCGAGAAAAGAAACCCAGTGTAGGTGTAGCCAACCCTTTTCATTCGTTACTACTCTCTGCGAATTAGCTTCAGTTGGCTGCATTGGGAGTGAGTTAATCTTGTTTCACGTCTTGACACATCGTAAAAAATGGATGGCATTATACATTCGAGCAGGTAGATTTATCTTCCTCAAAGTGAAGACGTCCACAGGGGAATCTGAGGAAGCTAAATCTCTGCTAACACTGCCCTATTCCGAACATTTTAATCTCCTGCAAATTTTCCTTCGAACACTGTTTTTTTTTTTTTACAGTGTTATGTCAACTAAAACCTTACAAAATATTTTGTATCTACATACTTCATGTTAATCGAGAAAAACGTTTACAGAAATTATTTCATTACACATTTCACTTTAGTTATAGAGGATACTGAAGATGTAATTAAATGTTTGATCTGCCTACGTGGTCTAGGGTTCAACAAGCTAACCTCTCACCCGGAGGTCCCGGGTTCGATTCCAGGCTAGGGAGGGAAATTTTTCTTTAATCAGAATTATTTCCTATCCCCCACATAGGCTGGAAGTACGCATGTGAGAGTGTGTGTGTGTGTGTCTTTGAGGATAACAAAAACGATTTAAAGCAACGTAAAGAACCTACAAACTACGAGTTGTTTCTAATGCAAAGGCCCCGATACAACCTTAGATGTTAAAGGGGGCTATAAAAATTAAACAATAAAAACAAAATCGAATTCCATTAGATAAAATAATAAAGTAGTATCGAAACATTTGTAGGTGTCAACCCGATGTATATACATAACACTTTCTCTACCATGTATATATTAGATAGAGAAGGTACAGTATTTCACCCTAAAACATGATATATGTCCCATTCACACCACATTCTCTACCTTTTCTGCAAACACATTTACGAAAGAATATCATTTTATCTAGAACATTCTAATGGAGATAAACATTACTAGAAATTATCTTATTACTTTCTTACTTCTAAACAGAAGTAAAATCAGGGAAGACAGCTTGTCGCTGTACAAACAACCGAAGTTCGATTCACTATGTATGACCATCAGTAAAAACAAAAGGAAGATATAAAGAAAGGTGACATGCCGTTTGAGGAAAGTCGCGTAGTTTAAAATTGAAACATATAACATGGAATACTTAGAAAAGGGTTAATTATACAAACATGTACGTCTGTATGACATAAATTGTGTGTTTTAACCAGATCTGCATTGTTGTGCCGTAAGTTATGTCTGTATTTACGGTATATCATATTGACAAAAATTCAACAATGTTTGTTTCAGAAGTAGAGGCTTCAGAGGCTGTTCCAGAAGATTCAAGATATACATTATATTTAAAATGTAAATAAATAGTTTTAATATACGGTATTTTAGACACAAATTTTCGTCATTTTTGAGAAAAACATTTTTCCATGTGAAGGGTAGTTTGGATTGAGGGGATTTTCTTGAAAATCTTCATGACACATTCTTGGAATCTACTAAATAGTTACCCTTATCAAACACGTGGACACATAAGGAATCACGGATTAACAAACACATACACACATGGGCCATTTTGTAATTTCTTTTATTTTTAATACAGGGGGACCCAAAAATATATTTCCGTTAAAATCTGCATATTGAATTTTGGATGGAGTGCAATACGTTCTCTACCTATGTGCTATGTATAGAAGGTAATTATATAACAATATTTCACAGGAAATATATTTTTCGAGAACCCTTAGATCAAAAAGTTTCGAAAAAGGTCAATGTGTGTGTGTGTGTGTGTGTGTGTGCGTGAACAGTATAACATAAAAACGAAAATTCTGTTAAATAATAAACTTGGCATTTAAATTCTGCAGCTTCCAAGGATCCGATACGGAGGTGTCCAAGAAAATTCTCCATCCCAAACTATCTTTGCTTGGAATATTTTTCGAAAATGTTAGTATTATTAGAATGTTTTCTAAGTATTATAATTAAAATAGAAATTTTCGTTGCAAATGAAATGTATATTTTAAATTATCTGGAATAGTGTGAAGCCCTGTTCATTCTGAATGAATTTTGCGTAACTCTTAAACCGCAAAAATTTTAGTTTTTCATGGAAAAAATTTTCTTTCGAGTAAAATTTCCATAAACGATCAATTGTATATACACTTCAGTTAAATAAAATATGTATGTATGTATTTATTTCTCTGCAAATGGGTATCACCCGGTGGCAGAGTTATATATGTATACAAGATATATAAACAGTAAATCATAGGTGCCAGTTTATGGCTTTGTAAGCTAGATATAATAGTTATTTACAACAAATATGAAAACATTAATTTTTCTCTGAATTCAGATTAATTAATTTCATAATTAGAATCACCAACCAATTTAACATTTGTATTTACAACAATAAAAAATCACAAGCATTTCATTTAAGGAATATTTACAAAAATTATCCAACATTAATATCAAGGTTTTTCCTAAATTTCTTCAGAGACAGAAGACAACCCCGAAAGGCTGCTCCAGGCAATTCATTCCAGTCTTTTATGGTTCTTTAACAAAGGAGAACTTTCCCACGTCAGTTCTGTATCTTCTACCCTTAAGTTTGAACGGATGATCGTTTCGTGCATAGTAAGTTGGGTTTTCCAGTTTGTTATCCTTTGCAGAAATAGTTTCATTACATATTTTATTAGTACAAGAGGGATTCAGGAGAATGAAGTGACTGTCAAATGTTTAAAAATCTGAGTTACATTATCATGAGTTTCTCTAGCCGTTACCGTAATCGTCTATTATCCTTTTCATTTACTGTATCACCTCAATTCATCATCATCATTGTCATTACTGTCTCCAAAAACTAAAAACACAATTAGTAGCGGCCTGACCTCCAATCACTTGAAAATGATATTGGGTATTATTTTTGTTAAAATGAGTAGGTTTTTGTTGTAACATTTTGGTGCCAGACTCTTTAAAATATATATTTAGCAAACATATACTCACACAACGTCAGGACATTCTCCAGTTCAACACCTACCGGTATTACTGGTATGTCACGAAACGTTAAACACAAAACACTCCACACTGCAGATTTAAATTATTGTTAGATTCACTTTCAGGACTAATTTAATTGCATAACTACAAGGCTCCTCAGCCTAGTGTGCTTACAATGTCAAGTGTATGAATAGTTGTTATAGGCGGGGCAACTGCAGAGCAAAACGAATTAACAACTATTTTATTATATGCAACCAAAGTAAATGGCAATCGTAAATTGAATAAAACAGTATAAGTATTAGAAAAGCGTTTTTGCCAGTATGTACAGAAATTAGTGATAGTTCTTTAAATAACTGCAATATTTTTCGGAACTATTAAACATTTTCGGTGCGCATATATTACGGATATATCAACTAGGTAATGCAGCGAAAACCTGAGTGGTTAAGAACGAATATAGTGCAAAATAAGCCATACCCTCGTAAGCTAAGTCATCCAAAGAATATAATGTTTAAGCTGTTCACACACTCACGGAAATTTTAATTTTATTCAGCATGGGCGGAATTCCCTTTACTTATATAGTTAAGTTATAAATTACCTAAAACTGATATTCAAACCTGTATTACTCCGGAACATTCAAACGTATCCTCATCCAAAATGGGTGAGATATAGCTTTTTTTATTGTTGTAAGATTATGTTAGGCCCGGGTTCAATCCCGAGCTCCCGAATGTGGTATTTTTGATGCACGAAGCGGCGTCTGCGTGGGTTTCCTCTGGGGCCTCCGGTTTCCCCGGCCACTTATTCCACCAAATGCTCCTTCGTCACCTATCACCCATTTCGCTTGCATTTCATACCATTCACTTGCTCACGTTCATGCGAACCATTCGTTGCAGGTTCTACACTCTGTGTTTTCGTACTGTTGACTCCCCAACAGGTTTTTGACCCCTAGGCATCCGCTTGTAAGTCCTAGGAGAGTGTCAGTCCTAAATAAGGGGAGGGTAAGCTGACTACGAAATGAAACGAAAAAAATTATGTTAGTGTAAAGAAGTTTCTGCAGAAAGTTAACCTAGGTACTAAGGAAACCTCAGAGTTGACGTTTTTGTAGGTCAGATCGGACAACACGCATAAATCACGATAACGTTATAATCTATTAAAGAAATGGTAGAATTAGGTTGGTAGATATATTACCTTTCAAAATGATTCCCTTCATTTGTTAGGTTTGAACGATATAGCGCTGAGGTGGTTTCTTTCCCTAATCTGGCTATCCATAACCTCCCCTACTCTCCTTTCAGGTGGAGGGCATTTCGGGAATGACCTGCCGCCTCAAGGCAGTGACAAAGTGAGGTTGAATCATCCGCTTCGTACTCGAACAAAAGACGGCGGGTTCCCTTGCTCTGAAACGTAAAACAAGTGAAAAGCTGCTTTAAGTCAAGCCTTAGCAGGGAAGAGTACTGTGCGGTTTTCTTTCTATTATATATCGAATTTAACTGACTAAATACATCTGGATAAAAGGCATTTTTCAATGTAGCTTTGGTCGATAGACACTATATTTCTATTTAAGGCTGATACAGCTTAAAATTAGTAGGCGGGGACTTTCAGTAAAATATCCAATGCAATCTATTCCTTAGAAGGAACTTTTCCCCTTATTTTTCCTTTCTCCAGCACGTATGTATATAGAGAAGGTATTGTATTCCACTCAAAAATTCTATGTCAAGTTTTCACAAGAAATATATGTTTTGAGGTATCCTGAGTTCGAAAAAGCATTTTTAGGAAAAGGTATGTGTGTCTGGACAGGATAACTCAAAAAGTTGTTAAATATAAACTTTCTATTTATGTTTAATATCTTCCAAGGACGCGACAGAATATTTTCAAGTAAAAGCCCTACCACAAACAGCTCTTTACATGGAAAACATTTTGAAACTTTTATTTTTCTCAAAAATGCCTCTAACGGTTTAGATTAAAATACTGTGTATTAAAGATATTTATGTAACAAATAAAATGTATATTTTGAATTTTCTATAAAAACATTTGAAGATCTCTTTCTTCTGGATGAGTTTTGTAGAGGTTTGCTTAACAGTTATACTATAAGATATAGATAGAAATTTACTGCACAAGAAATAAGGATGACGTTTAAACACATAATTTACATAACATATATTTCTCTTCTAGTGTGCATTGTTTTAGACTACCTAACTTTTCTCAAATGGGAGCATGCAAGGCGAACGGAACCTCAGTTGTTTCAGATAGCGACCAATTTTAAGACATTTGACTAACGCTTTTGCCTAATGCATTCCCTTATTTGCCTTTTAATAGCAAGGAAGTAAGTAATAAGAATAAATATGCTAATATTTATCCGATTAGCATGATACAGATAAAATAATAATCTTTTGTAATAATAGTTTATATTTGGAATAGCTAGAAAAAGTTATGTGAATGTAAAACATTGGATTTTTACTTTCTTATAATAATGTATTGATATAGTTTTGTGCTCAATCCAAAAATTCCGTTTTCGTTTTTAAATAAAGGTTCTGTGTTGTGTTTTTGTATATATGTATAATAGCTCCATGGCACGATTGCTCACAGGGAACCTTGGCCTACCGCCCGGCCGCTGCGTCCCCCATCTCGGTCCACTACAGACGTCATGGATGGGGTGCAGTATTAGAGGGTGAGACGAGGTAAGCGCCTCGAGTCCCCCCGGCTGGTTAATGCGGTCCTCATGACCTGGAATCGCTACTTCTCCATTAAGTAACTCCTCAATTGGCCCTCCAGGGACCTTACGAGGCTGAGTGCACCCCGGGCCAGGTCTCCCAGCGCGGAAAATATCCCCACGCCGGTACTGGGGATCGAACCCAGGTCTCCCGCTCGGTAAGCAGCTGCGCTACCACGGCGCTAAGGAGATGACCTGTATTTATGTATACTCAGAACAATTAAACAACGAAAGTTTAGTTGAATACCAACCTTTTTTCTCGATTAGCATTAGGTAAATAGAAGCATAAGTTTTCTAACAATAATTTGTTGTTGAGAGGTAGAGAAAGTCATGTGAATGGAACACATACGGTTTTTGTTATTTATGTACAAATAATAAAACAACTGAGGTGAAATATTGTATGACAGTGATCAACGCGTCTAAGGAAGACTGTGGACGGGGTCAGCTGTTCAGACAACTGCAAGACGTTAGGACAGTCTCATCGATCAAGAGTAATTGGCTCAGTAACCCTCCCCGATGTGGGAGATGGGGGGGTTCCCAATAAATTCCCCGCGGCTTTTGATACGAAAATTCCAGGAGCAGGTCAACAGGCCCATTCATCTCCTGTATTTACCTCAGATTGGCCAGATGTCGCTTAGCTCAGCATGTCCCTTTTTCTGTGTTCTTCTGCAATGGGGCAGAAACTTTCCTGGGCAAGTATTTTACTATTTGGGGGCAAAGCACTTAATTCTTCATGCTGCGTCATCAACTACAAGAAACATAAACCACTGAAGACCCAATGCCAATCCGAAATGTTTAAGGTTGAGGCATAAGTGAATCAACCACTATGGTGGTCAATAATGGAGCAAACTTTTAGCAGTGAAAGAGATTTATTGAATGAATGCATATGTGTATTTATTGAAATACCCGTATACATACTTGATCTTCAGCAATCACACAGGTACACAAACCGTACGTGCTTTTGCAATACCAAAATAGTAACCAATATTAAAAAATCTTATGTGTTCCATTCACATGACTTTTTCTACATCTCAACAACAAATTATTGTTAGAAAATGTATGCTTCTATTTACTTCATGCTGATCGAGAAACATCAGCAGAAATAGTCTTATTCCTTGTTTCCTTTTAAGTAGAAGCGAAATAAGGGAGTACCATAGGTTAAAGTGATAGTCAAAAGCTGGTTGCTAAGTGACTGAAGTTCCTTTGTTTGTATGTACAGGAATTGACAAATTCCCGTATGAGAAAAGTATAAGTTTTTTTAAAGCTGAAACTAATAACAAGGAATATCTAAAAAATGACCAACTCCACGAAAAAAATGTATATCACATAAATTATGTGTTTTAACCTGCTCTACATTACGTATATTTGCGTAAAATACATCAAGAATAAAGTAGTCTTCAGAGGCTTTTCCCAGAAAATTCAAGATATAGATTTTATATGCCAGATAAATATCTTTAAAAAACGATATTTTAATCAAAATCGTTGGAGCCATTTTTCAAAAAATCAAAAAATTTTAAAAAAAGTTTCATGTAATGAGTAATTTGGGATGGTGTGATTTTCTTGAATATCTTTGTGTCGCAGCCTCGGAAGATTCCAAACTTAAATACCAAGTTTGATGTTTTACCGACTGTTTGTTTTTGAGGTATATGTTCACACGGGCACACACACGCACGGACCTGTTTCTGAAAATACTTTTTTTGGATACAGGGGACCCTAAAACTTATATTTCCGGTGAAATCTCGGTATCGCATTTTTGGATGGAGTACAATACCTTCTCTATACACTATGTACATAGTACGCGTAGAGTAAGTAAATATGAAAAGTGAACAAGAAAATAAAAGGACAAAGATATTCTGATACAGCATCTTAAATTTACAACACAGAATAAACCGTATTCTAATGTATTAATGCACCATATTATACTTAACAAATGCACTTAAGAGAAATATATATATATATATATATATATATATATATATATATATATACACAATACTAACACCACAACAAAATAATGGCAGAAAGGGATGACATAACAATTATAAAACATTATAATCCCTTTTTATCTCTTCTTCTCAGATCTCAGCTGTCTCACTTTAAGTATACATTTTCCTATTCCATTTGCGTCTTTTATGCCTGTCAGTAGCGTCCAACATGCTCCTAACTCTCCATTCGTGATGGTAAAGAAACGCCATAAATACTTTTCCTGCACTCCTCAGTACCCTTGCATGTTACCAAAATATGGGTTCACGACTCTTCCTCCTCGCAAATAAGGCAGATTCTCATATCATTCTCGTCAGTAAGTTTTATCAACCGCCATACTCCTAGTCTAATCCACGCAAGCCCCTGTCTAATGAGTATGGTACCTGTTTGGTGTTTTGCTCCATACCTCACTCCGATTTTAGCCCAAACTGTACTTTCAGTGAAATCTCCTCCGAGTATTGCACAATAATTTGCTGTTTGTCTATATCACAGATGCGGTTCTTAATTTTTCTCCAAATACTCCGTCTGTTTCCCTGCCCCGCCATTCAAATGTATCCTATCCCAATGTTTTCCAACCCTTTCTTTAATTTTGATATCCACGTCGAATTGCCTTTCCTTCTTAACTGTTCATGGTAGCAGACTGCTCCAATCAGAGAGTGGTTTCCGTGAACGATTCTCATCCAATATTTACCTGCTCTGATTTTTTGTTGCCATAGTGATGTTCAAAACTGACTTATGCCTGATAAGCGACTTCATTTGTCCATTGTTCTCTTCTATAACATCTCTGTACTTTACGACGTTTACGGAGATTCATTCAAAATAAACGAAGAGGAATGCTGACTTCAGGAATTGTGTTGATCCATGACAACGCTCGTCCACACACTGCTGGCACGGCCTATCCGATCCTTGAACAATTTCAATGGAACATATTCGATCATTCGCCGTGCAGTCCTGACCTGGCACCCAGCGACTTCCACCTTTTCCCCAAACTTAAGACGTGGCTAGGGGAGCAGTACTTTCAAACCAACGATCTTCAAAACAACGTCAGTGCTCATTTGAAATCATTAGCGGCAACATTTTTTGAAGCAGGCATTGCAAAGCTTGTGCACAGGTACGATAAATGTCTGAAACTTTTCGGTGATTATGTTGAAAATTAACTATAAGTGTACAAAACTTTTAGTAATAAAATCTTTGTTTTCAATTAACCTGTCTTTTATTTAAAGTCTATCGGATGTTGAAAAAAAAAAGTCCTCATGGTGAAACAAAACAGCTTATGAGAACAACAGAGATGAACACTTTAAGAAGAACATTAGGAAAACAATTGAAACAGTTCGACATGTGAATTAGTGGATGTGGTTATATTCACAAAAGTAAGAACAGAATGGAACTCTCACGTAGAACGAGTAGAGGGAAGCATATTGATAAGAAATCTTGTATTATATGGGAAGCGAACAAGAGGTCGTTCAAAAAAAGAGATGTAAAGAAGATGTGAAGACAAACAAACGAAATCTTAAACAAAAGAAGAAGAAGCGAAGCAAGCTGTTCACACACGTTCGGAGATTACGGCTACAGGACGTTATCACATACGTACGTACGTACATACATACATACATACATACATACATACATACATACATACATACATACATACATACATACATACATACATACATACATACATACATACATACATACATACATACATACATACATACATACATACATACATACATACATACATACATACATACATACATACATACATACATACATACATACATACATACATACATACATACATACATACATACATACATACATACATACATACATACATACATACATACATACATACATACATACATACATACATACATACATACATACATACATACATACATACATACATACATACATACATACATACATACATACATACATACATACATACATACATACATACATACATACATACATACATACATACATACATACATACATACATACATACATACATACATACATACATACATACATACATACATACATACATACATACATACATACATACATACATACATACATACATACATACATACATACATACATACATACATACATACATACATACATACATACATACATACATACATACATACATACATACATACATACATACATACATACATACATACATACATACATACATACATACATACATACATACATACATACATACATACATACATACATACATACATACATACATACATACATACATACATACATACATACATACATACATACATACATACATACATACATACATACATACATACATACATACATACATACATACATACATACATACATACATACATATGTATGTACGAGGGTAATTTCAGAAGTCATGGCAACTATTTTTTATCAGCCAATAAAGCTGCAGAAACAAAACTCAGGATATACAGTTGAAAGTTGCTGAAATGTTCTTCGCAATGTTGTATTAATTTGGGATCCTGGTTAAGGGATTATGGGTAGGGGACACTGAAAGTTGCGTAAGTAGTAATAATTATTGTATTCCTATTATGTAATATGCACAAAAAAGTACGCGTACGTGCGCATAATACTATTATGAGCTAACCACCTTTAAAATAAGCCCCCAAGGCTTTCAAACATCTTTGCCAACGATAACGAAGGCACTGAATACCATCAAATTTAGAGATATCCATCTTGGAACACAGCCTCTTGGTTACTGTTGTTTGCATGTGTCAATTAACAATTACCTATGCACTATGACGTCATCTGGTGGTGGCAACTCGTACTGTATACAAATGTTTTCAAGTTTATATATTGCAATGACCGCATATTCTGTTATTCAGAATATATAAAATAGTTGCCATGACTTCAGAAATGACCCTCGCATGTACATACGAACGTATAACATATTTTATGAAGATGGTAGTTTGGATTGATAGTAGTATCTTAAAAATCTGATGTGTGCTATTCACATGACTTTCTCTACATCTCTGCAACAAATTATTGTTAAAAAGCTTATGCTTCTATTTACTTCATTTAGCAGAAATAGTCTTATTATTTGCTTCCTTTTAAGTAGAAGCGAAATAAGGAAGTACCATAGGTTAAAGTGATAGTCAAAAGCTGGTTGCTATGTCACTGAAGTTCCTTTGTTTGTATGGACAGCAGTTGACAAATTCGTGTATTGGAAAAGAAGTTTTTCAAAGCAGAAACCAAAAAAAGTCTTAAAAACGATGAGCTCCACGAAAAAAAATTATATAACATAAATTGTGTGTTTTAACGTCCTCTACATTTTTGTGTAGTAATTTTTTTTTCCATCTCTTACGATTAGCTGTTATTCAAAATTCAGTAAAATTCATCTGGAATAAAATACTCTTCAGAGGCCATTCCCAGAAAATTCCAGATATACATTTTATTTGTCAGGTAAATATCTTTATTATACGATAGGTTAATCAAAATCGTTAGAGCCATTTTTCAGAAAATCAAACTTTTCGAATAAAGTTTCATGTAAAGGATAATTGAGGGTGGGAGGATTTTTCTCAAAATCTTCGTGTCACATCCCTGGAAGACACTAAACTTAAATGCCAAGTTAGGTATTTTACCGACTTTTCGGTTTTGAGTTATCGTGTTCACAGGCACACGGACCTTTTTCCGAAAATGCTTTTTTTTTACTTTCTCCATACGCACTATGTACATAGTGTATAGAGAAAGTATTGCACTCCACCAAAAATTCGATACCGAGATTTCACCGGAAATATACGTTTTATGGTCCCCAATATCCAAAAAAAACATTTTCACAAAAAGGTCCGTGTGTGTGTGTGTGTGTGTGTGTGTCCGTGTGTCCGTGTGCCTGTGAACACGATAACTCAAAAACGAAAAGTCGGTAAAATACCAAACTTGGTATTTGAGTTTAGTATCTTCCAGGGATGCGACACCAAGATTTTGAGAAAAATCCCCCCACCCTCAACTACCTTTACATGGAACTTTTTTCGAAAAATTTGATTTTCTCAAAAATGGCTCTAACGATTTTGATTAAAATTTCGGATATTAACTATATTTACCTGACAAATGAAATGTATATCTTGATATTTCTGGCAATAGCCTCTGAAGAGTAGTTTATTCTGGATGAATTTTACTGAATTTTGAATAACTGCTAAACCGTAAGAGATGGACAAAAACTTACTGCACAAAAAATGTAGAGCACATTAAAACATACAATTTATGTTATATACATTTTTTCGTGGAGTTCGTCGTTTTTGTGACATTCCTTATTTTTGATTTCTGCTATGAAAAACGTATACTTTTCTCATACTGGAATTTGTCAACTCTTATCCATATAAACAAAGGAACTTCATTGACATAGCAACCAGCTTTTGACTATCACTTACGCTACGGTTGTCCCTTATTTCGCTTCTTCTTATAAGGATGCGAGTAATAATACTATTTCTTCTAATTTTTCCTGATTAGCATAAGGTAAATAGAAGTATAAGCTTTTTAAGAATTATTTGTTGCAGGGATATGGAGAAAGTCATGTGAATGGTACACATAAGATTTTTTAGATAAAGGTGACCCTAAAACATATATTTCCGGTGAAATCTCGGTATCAAATTTTGGGTGGAGGGCAATACCTTCGCTATACACTATGTACATAGTACGTATAGAGAAAGTAAAAATTATTGTGATATGTTTAGGAATATTTTAAGGTTAAAAAAATCCTGTTCATAGCCAAAAGGGGATCAATACATGTATTTACTCTAACTATTTGAGTAAATAGAAGAGGAAATATTAATTCTGTGTTCACTAGCTCTAATAGCAGCAAACCCTAGGAAAAGAACAACACGATCAGAAAGTTTTTCCTGGTACAGGCTTGAACTCACGTTTACGTGCATCAGCTCTATTGAGAGGAAGATATTAATCTGCTAGAGGCGAGAATTCCCCGGGGCACTTAAGCCGATTTAATATAAAGCCTCCACTACTTCTTCTACACAGAGCTTTTCTATCTTAATCTTCCTATTGTTCTATATGTTTTTCTTCTCTTCTTGCTCTCTGTATGCTTTTATCTTCGTTTTGTGTCAGTTGGTCCATTTCATAAATGAGAGGCTTTTGCTTTTTAGCCTACTTCCTCTTTACGTTTAGGCAGGTTCTCAAAACGAGAATGGAAAAAACTAATTTTATGGCTAATTTTTACTTTTTCTATACGAACTATGTACATAGTGTATAGAGAAGGTATTGCATTCCACCCAAAAATTCGATACCGGGATTTCACCGGAAATACATGTTTTAGGTCCCTCTGAATCCAAAAAAAGCATTTTTACAAAAAGGTCCGTGTGTGTGCGTGTGTGTCAGTGTGTGTTTCTATGTGTCTGTGGACAGCATAGCTCAAAAACGAAAAGTCCAATAAACACCAAATTTGGTATTTAGGTTAGGTATCTTCCAGGGATGCGACACGAAGATTTTAAAGAAAATGGCCCCTCCCCCAATCACCCTTTACATAAAACTTTTTTCGAAAATTACAGATATTTACCTGACAAATAAAATGTATATCTTGAATTATCTGGAAATAGCCTCTGAAGACTATTTTATTCTTGACGAATTTTGCATAACTGCTAAACCATAAGAGATAGACATAAACTTACCACACAAAAATGTAAAGCACATTAAAACACACAATTTATGTTATACACATTTTTTTCGTGCATTTGATCGTTTTTGGGATATTCCTTGTTTTTGGTTTCAGTCTTGAAAAACTTATACTTTTCTTATACGGGAATTTGTCAACTCCTGTCCATACAAATAAAGGAACTTCAGTCACATAGCAACCAGCTTTTGACTGCCACTTTAACTTATGGTACTCCCTTATCTCGCTTCTACTCACAAGGAAGCAAGTAATAAGACTATTTCTGCTTATTTTTTCTCGATTGGTTGAAGTAAATATCAACATAAGCTTTTTAACAATAATTTTACGCAGGGTTGTAGAGAAAGTCATGTGCATGGAAGGAACACATCAGATCTTTTCTTTCACTACACGTTCTATATATTGAATTTTCTGGGAATAACCTCTAAAGACCTCTTTATTGTGAATTAATTTTTCTAAATTTTGCGTAACTGGTAAACCGTCAGAGATAGACCCAAACTTACTACACACAAATGTAGATCACGTTAAACGCAAAATTTATGTCATATATGTTGTTTTTTTTTCGTTGAATTAACCATTTCTGAGATATACTTTGTTATTTGTTTCAGATTTAAAATATCGTTTTAGCCTAGTGAATTCCCTTATTTCCTTCTACTTACAAGGAAGTAAGTAATTAAGACAATTTGATTGATATTGTACTAAATATATTTTATGGCATATAAATAAAGTGTAATTTGTAGCGATTGAACCTAAATAATTTTAAATTTCTTGTTTTTTGCAGGTAAGTGGCACCAAATGATATACCTTTGTTTCTTCGAAGATCTGAAATGTAAGTTTCACATTATTCTGTAGTTATTTTATTTAATTTCTGCCACTTATGCCATGATTTTGTAATTTTGAAAAAAAATATATATGTTTTTAGTTCCTCTACAGGCTATTTAAAATAGAGGAAGGGTTTTATTTCACCTCAACAATCCATATTGAAATTTTGTCTCCAAATATTTTACAAGAAATTAATAATATTCCCGAAATGAAGCATGAACATTTCGATGAATACTAAACTTCATATTTATTTCCAGCCTTTTTGAGACCACAAATACAACGTGGAAGTCTTAAATAGGCAGGATAACATGGGGTAGGCAAGAAGAGGTAGTCAACATCTAGGAGTAAACAGGTCAACCAAAACGAAAAGTCAGTTAAATACCAAACTTGGTATTTAAGTTAACTAGCTCTCAAGGATGTTAAGGTAAGATGTACAGAAAAATAACCCCAGCCCAAACTACACTTTACACGACAGGATTTTGGAAATTTTCGATTTTCTCAAAATTGGCTCAAAAAGCTTTTATTTAAATACCATATATTATAGATGTATGACAAAATATATATATTCAATTATAGCCTATGAATACCTTCTGAAATTCTATTCTTTCAAAGTCATTAAGCATGACTTTTGCATAAGCAGTAAATGAAAGAGGAAAAATTCTACAAAAACTGCATATCTTGTTTAAAAACATAACTTATGTAAGTCGTATATATTCTTGTAAACGTAACGATTTCCGAGTAAGTTCTTGTTATTGCTACTAGTTTTAAAATACTTACACTTTTCTCATATTAAAGTGGTCCTGGTTATGGAAAGGTAAGCATACCTAAATCATATACGTCAGCTTTTAAAAAAGTTGACTATCGCTTTAGCCTAGTGTATTATTTTCTTTTTCTTTTACAAGGAACTAAGTAATAAAATTATTTCTGCTAATGTTTACACCAATTAGCATGAAGTACAGAGAAGAATAAGCTTTTATGAAAAACTGAAATTTAGTGTTAATTATGGATGCTCTTTAACTGCTTAGGTTATCAGCGTCCCATTCTCTATTGGGCGTGAAAGACCGATTAATTTTGCTTAGTGGTCTCTCTATCAGGCTTGAGGTTCTTTTACTTGCCGTAAATCTACGACACGAGGCCAACGGCTTTACATTCCTTTAAAAGGAGGCTGTTAATAATTTTTAGCCCCTCTGCCCTCCGCCAGGTTTGGATACGCGAGCTTGGAACCAGCGGCTAGCATATTAAAGCTTTTGTAACAATAGTATGCTACAGAATGTGTAGAGAGTATAGCACATCGCATCTTTACTTTCTCTATACGTACTATGCACATAGTGTATAGAGAAGGTATTGTAATGCACTCAAAATTTCCATACCGAGATTTCACCGAAAATAAATGTTTTGGGTCCCCCTAAATCAAAAAAAATAAAAAATAAAGAAGTTCATGTGTGTGGCTATGAATAGCATAGTTCAAAAACAAAAACACCGTTAAATACCAAACTTGATAGTTAAGTATGGTATCTTCCAAGGATGCAACACGAAGATTTTTAAGAAAATCTTCCACCCCAACTACCCTTTACATTGAAATAAATTAAAAAGTTTGGTTTCTTCAAAAATGACTATAACGATTTTGATTAAAATATGCATATTTAAACTATTTACTTGACAAATAAAACTGGGAAAAATATTCTGGGAATAGCCTCTGAAGATCTCTTTATTCTGGATGAATTTTACAGAATTTTGCATAACTGCTAAACCGTAAGGCATATATTAAAACTTATCACACAAAAATGAGAAACACATTAAAACACACAACTTTCGTTATACACATTTTATTCCTAGAGTTGATCGTTTTTGAAATATTCCTTGTTTTTGGTTTCAGCTTTGAAAAGCTTAAATTTTTCTGGTATGAGAGTTTGTCAACTCCTGTCCATATAAACGAAGGAACTTCATTCTCGTTTAGCATGAAGTAAGTAGAACCATACATTTTTAACAATAATTTGTTGCATAGATGTAGAGAAAGTCATGTGAATGGAACACATCAGATTTTTTAAAAGGCGAACCTGCACTAGTAGCATTTAAACATGAGCTTATGGTTGCCATAGCAACGGATCACGTGAAAGTAATGTTTAAGACGGCTGTGCATGGTGTTACATGGGGCCGAAACTTGTACCCTGGGATTCTACACGTGCCTTAAGAATACAGCAAGTACAAGAACCATGTTGCCAAGTCAATTTGAAATTCCGCCAAGAAAATGCTGCTGTTTTGTTGTTGTGAGGGTGAGTTGAGCGTGAGGGGGTTCTTTAAGATATCACTTCTTACAAACTGCCCCGGGAAGAATCCACTTAATGCTTTTTTGGCTGCTAAAGCTCTGTAGACCTCTTCCTGAACAAAATTCTGACCATTCTTCGCTCCAACAGCACTTTAGTTTGTTGATAGAGGTTTAAGGCAATACGCCACTAAAATTAGGTGAAAACATCAAGAAAATGGCCTACAAATTGCTTTAGAAGAATATTTAGCCAGTGCAAAGTATTTGTTACACGATAAAAGTCCATGGTAAACGGAATGACAAAAGCAGCTGATATGATACATGGTTGTTAATCAATTAATACTGTTCTGCATTTTCTGTTGGACTTTCCATTCTTCTACGCTGTTTGTATTTAAAATTCAAGTTACTAAACAATAAATTACCAGTATCTACAACATAGACCTTGATGATTTGGTTGTTTATCCTACTTCGGTTAACATTTCTTCAATGCACTGCTGAAGATACTGCTGTGTTTCTTGGTCTACTCGTCAAAGCCTCTTTGAAGTCACAGTACGGCAAGCAGCGGTTGTGCTTCTGAGGAGAACTGTAGCAAGCTATGATATACTTGTGATTCTCTTGTGATACAGGTCATGAACACTGTTGTTGAATCAGTCTTTGTAAGGCAGAAAGGTTATCTCTTGCCTTACCACTATTTGCGCTGTGGCTACCACTCCAGTCACTCACGGCTCAGTACAATTTAAAACACAATACTGCACTGCAATTATTCCTCCTTTAATATCTAGAAATTGGCGTCATAGAACTTCCTGCAAACTTCTGGAAGTCGAAGCTTGGAGAAGAATCGAGAAGAGTCGTGCCACTCTTTCTGTGTTGTTTACGCATCCAAAGGTATCCAACTACGATGATCACTCGCATACCACGGCGAGCGTGAGAATTACTGTAACAGTGCACAATTTAATACTATTTCTAAGACTTGCTGTGATTCTGGTGTATATATTGCCTATATCTTATGTCCCCAATTTTACTGCTGCTATGGCAACACTTAACAAGTACATTTATGTACAGTACTTTTTAATTATGATTCTAAACGTGTAAGTCCGCCTGTAGTATACATTAGCGATCACATATGTCCCCCAATTGTGCCGCTTCTATGACAACTCTAGCAAATATACGGTCTAATCATGGTACTAGACGTGTAAGATCGCTTACAGTATTCTGTAACAAATTGCACTGCTGCAAAGAATTCAATCGACCCTTCGCCGCGTAGACACTTGACGGTTTGCACGCCTCTGCGCGTTAACGCTCCAGTCGAAGTCTGACTTACGACACAACTCACTACTACACCGGCTTGGAATTTTTCCTCCCTTTATAACTATAAAATGACGTTAACGAAATTTCTGGAAGCTTGTGGAAGCGGAATAACTTCCAGAATAATTCAGAGTTAACGCGTTCCCAAGCTTCCGGTAACCGGCGCGCCGTATTGCCTGTGGTGTCAAGCATTATCTATCTCCGCCGACACGCATACCAAGGCGAACTTCAGAACGGCAGCAAAAGGCGCTGTAACAATACTTTAGCGACCATATGTCCCCAATTGTACCGCTGCTATGTAAACTCTAACAAGTAAACTTATTTGTTACTCCATACGGTTTAATGATGCTTCTAAACGCGTAAGAGTGCTTGTAGTGTACATTAGCGATCATCTAAGTCCTCAATTGTACCGCAGTTACAGCAACTCTAGCAGGTAAACTTGTCCGGAACTCTATACTGTTTAATCATGCTTCTAGACACGTAAGGATGGAGAAAACTCTATTTGCCTCTTGTGATCCTACAGTCTTCTTGCATTAGCTTTTATTTAACCTTCCTTTGCACATCTCAATTGGACATTTTCCTACTTGCTTGCCTCTTTAGCTTTCATGTCATGTTACATTCCCTTAGAAACAGAATGCCGGATTTCATTTGTTTTCTTGTCTGCATTCCTAACGAACACTAGAAGGTAATTTTTGTATGCAAAGGGTGGCAGTTCTCACACCCAGGAAAAAGAAAAAGGCAGTTATTTATGTTGATGCGGACTTCGCCTGTCGAATGTCATTTGGCGGTTTGTATTTCTCTCACCAGAGAGCAGGCGCACGCGAGAAATTGCTTGCGATTGCTTCAAGATATTTATTTTATAAATGATAATAATCTTTGGGCGTCAGTGATAACACATGTGTTTTTTAAAACCTTATGTGGTTCTCTGATAAGCTTTAGAGAGATAAATCTAGAAAATGCAACTCTTGCTGTCATTACCATTCTACGGTGTGAATAACCACCTATACTTGTAAGAGTATATCTGTATTCTATTCCAGAACTGAAATTCAAACAATGCATGGTTTGCACACACATTTTAAAATACGAGAAAGTTTATTTCTTGCATAGGTTTACCTGGAGTACATGATTCCTTTATATAAACTATTTACTAATAAAACTATAATAATGTTTTGTATATTGTTCAAAAATTAAATGGCATAGCTGGGATTTCAACCACAGATCCTCCGGTTTCCATCCGGTTGCTCCGATCAACTGTGCTATTATGTCAGTATGACCTTAAATTCTCTAACTGACTCGTTTGTAGAGTAAACCGCTAAGCTTTATTTTGATATATTTCGGTCTGCTTCTACTTGTGTAATTCTTGTCCTACACTCAGTCTGTGTGAAATAAAATATCATTAATTTACCTAATATTTGGTTAAACTATGAAGCCTGGAACTCGAATACTCACCCATTGTAAGATTCTATTAAGGTATGTAACCTCAATATGAATTTGAGACATACGCAACACCTTCCAAAAGATCGATTAAAGGAATGTTTAACCTCATCTGTAAGGTTTAACCCAAAAGTTGTGAAAAATTGAAGCATATGCTTTTCATAATAAAATAACATGAATTCTAAGCTTTAAGACAAATGAGTGCACTTTTTACTTAAATCTACATAACTAAAAATCAATTTATAAAAATTATAATCTATTCCAATGAATAAAAATGTTCCTAAAAACTAAGTCTTCCTTTTAAAACTTCAAAGGAAAGAAATTCTTAACATTAATTTCCAAAACTGTAATAAGACCATTATTGCTAATGTTTTCTCGATTAGCACGAAGAAAATAGAAAAAAAAATCCTATGTGTTCCATTCACCTGGCTTTTTCTACATCTCTACAACAAATTATTGTTAAAAGCTTATGCTTCTATTTACTTAAAGCTAACCTAAAAACAAATTAGCAGAAATAGCCTCGTTACTTGCTTTCTTGTAAGTAGAAGGAAAATAAGGGAGTACCATAGGTTAAATTGATAGTCAAAAGCTGGTTGCTATGTGACTGAAGTTCCTTTGTATGGGCAAGTGTTGACGAGTTCCTGTATGAGAAAATTATAAGTTTTTTAAAGATGAAACCAAAAACGAAGGATATCTAAAAAATCGATCAAATCCACGAAAACAATGTACATAACATAATGTGTGTGTTTTAATGTGCTTTACATTTTGTGTGTGGCAAGTTTTGTCCATCTCTTACGGTTTAACAGTTATGCAAAATTCCGTAAAATTCATACAGAATAAAGTAGTCTTCAGAGGCTATTCCCAGAACATTCAAGATATACATTTTATATGTCAGATAAATGACTTTAATATGCGATATTTTAATTAAAATCGTTAGATCCAATTTTGAGAAAATCAATATTTTCAAAAACGTTCCATGTAAAGGGAAGTTGGGGGTGGGAGGATTTTCTTGAAAAATGTTTTTTTTTGGATTAAGGAGGACCCAATACATTTATTTCCGGTGAAATCTCGGAATCGAATTTTTGGGTAGAATGCAACACCTTCTCTATACACTATGTACATGGTACGTGTAGAGAAGGTAATAAGAAAATATTTTGTAAGAATAGTTTATGTGTATAGCAAGTAGAGGTGGTGAATGGGACACAAGGTTTCTCCAAGCTCTTTTTACATGATTTTAAGGGAATTTCCTTTGATTATTAGAAATGTCACAGCTGTAAGAGGAAAATATAATATAAAATACTCTATATCCTACAATAATTCCATAAAATGATCCATTTAGTTAAACTGCTTCTATGACAGCTCACCTTTGTTTCGTGAGTAACATCTCAACCTCCTTTTTGCAGAAACATTGTAACAACATAGATGCAAATAAATTTCTCTTACTTGGACAGCTAGCTGTGTGAGGCCAAAGTAAGAAGCCCCTTTATTTTCTGTGTGTGCCATACACACCTGTTTTCCTACAGCTCTCGTTGTTAACACGGTTAGAACAGAGCTCGTACATCTTCCATACAACCCATGTTTCGTGCAAACCAACATGTAGCATTCTTTACCGACCGATCATCCTGAGCCAGTGTAAACACGATGGATGTAAATCGAAGCCTACTTTATGACTGTTTTCAGCCTAAACACGACCGCATATGGTGTACACGCTTGCCAAACTCGGCGACGGAAATATTCCTAAATTTCCACAGCCCTAACACATTTCACCCGTTTACACAAACTGCCGAGGTTTCGCAAACCATGAAATTGTAATGCCTTGTATTTTTGTAAAGCCACTGTTCTCTCAACGCAGTAAACAAATTACTCTTTTCCATCTAAATACACTTAAGCACAGCCATTTGATACGCAGCATTCACATGACTTTCTCTACCTACCCCTCTACAAATTATTCTTACAAATGCTTATTCTTCTACCTAATCCTTATTAATACATATAAGCTTCCTCAAACTTTTTACTTTCTCTAGCACATTTGCACAATGAACATATAAAATGGAGGTTTTGTATTCTACCCAAAACTTTATTACCAAGATTTCACCGAAAGTTCATTGTTTGAGACCCCTGAATAAAAGAAAAGCATTTTTAGAAACATGTCTGTGTGTGCGTGTGTGTCCCTGGGCAGCATATCTCAAAAACTAAAAGGCTGTTAAATACCAAAGTTGGAATTTAAGTTTGGTATCTTCCAAGGATGGACACGAAGATTCTCAAGAAAATACTTCACGGCAACTACCCTTTACATAAAACATTTTTCGAAAATTTTGATTTTCTCAAAAATGGCTTTGACAATTTTGATTAAAATACTAAATGTTTACAATACGTTCGTGGCAAACGAAATACATATCTTGAATTTTCTCGAAATAGTCTCTGAAGACCTCTTTATTCTGGATAGCTTTTGTATAACACGTTAAGCATGACAAAAGCTAGATAAAACCTTCTATACAGATAATGTAGATCTCATTAAAACCTATAATTGATGTATTTCTGTAGAGTTAACCGTTCCCGAGATATTCTTTGTTGTTTGGTTCAGTTTTAAACTACAGAAACATTCCTCAAATGGGAAGTCAATTTGATGTCATCTCTTTTGTTTTACTCCCAATAGCTTTTTCATACAGCGACAGCTTTTCAAAAGATTTGACTATCGCTTTAGCCTGGTGAATTCCATTATTTCTCTTCTACTTACAAGAAAGCAAGTAGTGAAGTCATTTCTACTAATGGTTACCTCGATTATCATGAAGTGGGTCGAAGAGTAATCTTTTGTAAGGAAAGTTTCTTTGTGGAACAGCTAGAGAAAGCCATGTGAGTGGAACACATCTGACTTTTATGATTTAAAGCTATTTAACCTGGTAGGTCATACATATTGTGAGATGAATGAAATGAGTGAAATTGTTCTCATATGAGTCGGGTCCACAATACTTAAGGCTTCCCGAAATTTGTGTTCTCGGAATAAAGGAAAAACCCAAAAAAAACTTTATTCGGATAATTGAACCTAACAGAAATTCTAACTCGGTAGACTACTACCACCACAATAAGTGGTGGGCTTATTATATATTTACACATTTTTTTGCAGGCATAAGAGGAATACAAGCATCTTTATCTCAACATTCAAGAGGTCCACAATTATAATATTGGTTAGGGCTAGTTATCCGGTATTTGAAATTTGAAACCAATAACAAGTAATATCTCACATATTAATAAATAATACTTATTTTAAAATTTGTATGATTTAACGAGATTTTAGAGAGACTTTTTTTTTGGTTCTATGATTTACTAGTTATGCAAAATTAATTCAGAAAAAAGAGGACTTCACGTCTTATTCCAATAAAGTTCCACATATACATTTTACTTGTGTAAATATCTTGAACATGCGTGATCAAAGTGATTTCAGAAAATCTAAATTATCTAAAAAATATCTATATGTAAAGGATTTTTTGAGGTGCGAAATTTTCTCAAATATCCTCGCGTCGCAATGTCAAAGTTGTTGAACTGAAGTTTGGTATTTAACCATGTTGTCAGTTTTAAATTATGTTGGTAAAATACACACATAGGAATTATTATCTAAACTATGTGTTACACTCACATAGCCTTCTCTACATGCTAATGTGCATGTTGATATATAATCCATTCTTACGAAGGATTAATTTGCATTCGTTAAAATCGAGGTACATCTTTGAAGAAATATCTATTATATATTTCATTAAACACAGGAAGAGAATAGAGTTTCTCAAACATTTAAGAACTGGATGACAATGATGGTATAAACATTCCATATTCTTTACATTTAATCGTTGAAGATCTATACAATAACTTAAAATAAATAACTTTAAAATAATAGCACACCAAACAATTTGAACGGCAGAATGTAAACAACACAAATGCGTTTGAATAAAATTGTTGCTTTTACGAGATCTCCATTTTTTGTATAGTAAGTTTTTGTCTATCGCTTACGGTTTATCAATAAATATTAGTCATAAAGAATGGAAAGTACTCATAGCTATTCCAGAAAATTCAGGATACAAATTCGTAAAAATTGTTTTATTATACATTTTACTGTAGATGCAAGGAAAATATTGAAATAAACTTTGCGCTAGTAACATATTTTAAGAACGGCTCGCTCTGTAAGGGCTTTAAAATTACCGTTCTTCTTTCATGTTCAAGTGTATTGAAGATGAAAAAGTGTAAAAATTCAAATCTATAATTAAGAATATCTCAAAAATTATTAATTCAATAAAATTATGATTGGACAACATTTTCTGATTAACGAGCTCTACATCTATTGTGAGTATTTTTTTTTTTACAAGTTATAATAAATTCATTCAGAAAGAAACTAATTCACCACCCATTTCCAGAAAATTCAAAATATATATTTTATTTGTTGTGAAAATGTCTTAAACCCATTGCATTTTATCAAAATAGAATAATTTTTTGAGAAAATTAAAATATGTAATATTTTTCAGTGAAAACAATAAATTGGTGTGGATGATTTCTTGAAAATATGCGTGTATCTTTGGAGGATGCTGAACTTAAATGAAACTTTTTATATTTAAACAGCTTTAGTTTCTTTAATTGTACTATTCATAGCCACACACACATGTTGTTTTATAGCAATGCTACACTTTGGATGTACGTGTGTAATAGTAAATTTTGGCCTACTAATATCTTTTCTACTCTAGGCACTGCTATAGCCCTTTATAATTAATACGGTAAGATTTTAACTAAATAAACAGCTGATAAATGAAAGTAGGTTAATTCTTGTATTATTTCCATATTGTAGCTTATGCTGAGTAGTTATTTATCCATTGCAACCTACGTCATGGCAGTAATACTATCGTTGTGGAACAGTGAAATATATCGGCTGCAGTATATATTTTGAATTGTCATTCTATTTCTGCAGCTACTCTTTCATGTTCAGTTTGTGCTGTGACTAACCATTCCACCGCTGTATCTGTACATCAAAACAAGAAGCTAATTTTAATTTTTAAAATGCAGTTTTAAGCCTGTGAGCGGATCCCAATTTATGTTGTAAGAGACCATTCCACCACTGCACTTGTATATTTCCACTAATATGTCATATCAAGATCTACAGTAAAATATTGGGCCGGGAACAGCTCCTAGATTGTGTTGTGAAAAACAACTCAATTACTGTATCTGTACATTCATTCTAGCAGCTAATAGCAATTTCCAAAGTGTCTGCACTTTATAAATTGATATTTAAGGCCATAGGCAGCTCCTAGGCAGGTATTGTGAGAAGCCATTCCACCACTGAACTTTTATACTTCTAGTATATTATAAAAGATCTACAGTGCAATGGTAGGCTGGGGGAAGCTCCTGGACTGTGATGCAAAAACAATGCTACCATTGTGTCTGCATTCCTTCTATCAGCTTATAGCAATTTCTATAATGAAGTCTTAAGGCTATGGGCAGCGTTCTGTAAGTATCCATTCCACCACTGAACTTTTATATGTCCGCTAGTGTATTATCTCAAGATCCACAGTGCAACGGAAGACTTGGCGAAGCTCCTAGATTGTGTAGCTACCACTGTGTCTGCATTCCTTCTAGCAGGTAATCGCAATTTCTGAAGTGCAATTTTAAGACTGTGGACAGCTCCCACCTGGTAACCATTCCACCGCTGTACTTTTATATGTTCACTAGTGTGTTACCTCAAGATCTACAATACAGCATTAGAGTGAAGAGAGCTCCTAGATTTTGTAGTGAAAACCATTCCATCACTGTGTTTGTAAATTCCTTCTAGCAACTATGCGCAATTTCTGTAATTTTGAAGCTGTGGGCAGATCCCAACTATAAGTAGCCTTTCCACCACTGAACTTTTGTGATTTTACTACATTGCAACGGTAGGCTGGGAGAAGTCAACAAATAAAATGTATAATTTACATTTCCTGGGAATAGCATCTAAAGTCCTCTTCATTCTGGATGACTTTTGTAAAACTGGTAAGCCGTAAAAAAGAGACAAAAACTTAATACACGGAAATGTAGATCTCGTCAAAACACACAGTTAATATGCGTTATATCTTTGTCGTAGATCTAACCGTTTCCGAGATATTTCTTGTTATTGATTTCAATTTTAAGATACAATTATCTCAGAAGGTAGTTCGTATTTCTTCATTTTTTAATCCTGGCTATGCAAAGAAGCTACTATTTCATGTTGTTCGATTTTCTAGAAGCTTCTAGACTACCATTATGTCTGTACATTTTCTTCTAGCAGTTAATCTGTGTGCAATTTCTAAAGTGCAATTTTCTGTGGGCAGCTCCCAATTGGCTCTGCAAGTAACTAACCATTTCACCACTGAATTTCTATACATCCACTAGTGTATTATCTCAAGATTTACAGTGCAATGTTAGGTTAGGGACATGCCTGGATTGAATTTCCAGAAACAATTCCTCCTCTGAACTTGTATATGTCCATTAGTGTATTATCACAAGATCTAGAGTGAAGTGGTAGGCTGGGGGAAGCTCCGAGACTGTGTTGCAAAAAGCAATGACACCACTAGCTTCTGCTAGAAGCTAATCGCAATTTCTGAAGTGCAGTTTTATTGCAGCTCGTAAGCTTTGGCTGTGAGTAACCATTCCACCACTGCACTACATTCCCGCTAGGATCTTATCCCAGGATCTCTAGTGCAATATGACGTTTGTGGGCAGTACTAACCCTGCTAAAGCAATGGGCGCGTGCAAATGTCATTTAAATTGTGCCAGCAGGTTTTGTTGCAATTTGAAGGATATTTCAAGCACCTGGAAGGAAGTGTGCGTGCTGAGGTCGGTTGCCGATCTAAGAGATTGCAGCTGGCGAACATTTAATACTCTCTATTACTGACCTTCATCCTCCCAGTGCATCCATTACGTAAGGTCATTTATGTAGATAAGGTCATTTGAAAATATGTACTCAAAGCTGCTGAGTATATTTTCATTTTCCCAATATTTATAAACTTAACAAATAAAACATCTAAGTTTTATAATCATATATGTTTCTTCAAACCTAGCAAATAAGACATCTAAAGTTTAAACTCATCTATGATTCTCCAAACTTAGCAAATAAAACATCTAAATTTTACAGCCATATATGTTTCTTCAAACTTAACAAATAAAATATCGGAAGTTTACAGCCATCTATATTTCTTCAAACTTAACAAATAAAACATCGGAAGTTTACAGCCATCTATATTCCTTCAAACTTAACAAATAAACATCTGAAGTTTACAGTCATCTATGTTTCTTCAAACTTAACAAAGCAAACACTTAAAGTTTATAGTCATCTATGTTTCTTCTAACTTAACGAAGAAAACATCTGAAGCTTGCAGTCATCTATGTTTCTTCAAACTTAACAAGGAAAACATCTGAAGTTTACAGTCATCTATGTTTCTTCAAACTTAACAAGGAAAACATCTAAGGTTTACAGTCATCTATGTTTCTTCAAACGTAACAAAGAAAACGTCTAAAGTCTACAGTCATCTAAGTTTCTTCAAACTTAGCAAAGAAAACCCCTAAGGTTTACAGTCCTCTATGTTTCTGCAAACTTAACAAAGTAAACATATAAATTGTACTGTCATCTAGGTTTCTTCAACTACTGTCTTCATTATCTTCTCTAGTGCATATGTGCAACATACATATTAAATTGAGAAGGTACTTTATTCAACTCAAAAAATATGTATATGTTTTTTTGCGTGTCTTGAGTAACATAATTCAAAAACAAAAAGTTAGTTAAATACCGAACGTGGTATTTGGGTTTAGTACCTTCCACGGATGCGATACAAAGCTTTTCAAGAAAATCCTCCTACCTCAAACTAGCTCAAAAATAGATCCAATTTTTATTAAAATACCTTGTATAAAATATGTTTATAAGACAAAGAAAATGTATAATTTACATTTCCTGGGAATAGCATCTAAAGTCCTCTTCATTCTGGATGACTTTTGTGAAACTGGTAAGCCGTAAAAAAGAGACAAAAACTTAATACACGGAAATGTAGATCTCGTCAAAATATACAGTTAATATGCGTTATATCTTTGTCGTAGATCTAACCATTTCCGAGATATTTCTTGTTATTGATTTCAATTTTAAGTTACAATTATCTCAGTAAGGCAATTCTCTGCATTTCTTCATTTTTAAATCCTGGCTATGCAAAGAAGCTACTGTTTCATGTTGTTCGATTTTCAAAAAATAGTTAAATTTCACATTTATTTTTGGTAAAAATGGGTACAGAGGATATATGATCAAGCAAAGTGGCTACAGCATTTCATACTCAGTCCATGGTATCGAAAGAAAAGGGCTGAAACTTCAAAAATGAAAATTAGTTTTGAAAGTTTGAAATCGATAATAATAGGGAACTCGGAAGTAACTGATACTCCAGTATAAGTTATTTGAAATAAATATTATATCTTAAACACATGCGTTTTTTGGGTAGGCTACAGAAAGTTTTCCAAATAAAAAGGAATTCACGCTTATTTACGCAATATTCAAGAAATGTATTTTAATTCTAACATTGTATCATAAATATGTGGAATTGTAATCAAATTTGTTAAAGATATCTCTGGAAAAATAAAATGCATACTTTTTCTCTCTCTCTCTCTCTCTCTCTCTCTCTCTCTGTATATATATATTGTATAGGATATTGTATTTTACCAAACAAATTTTATAACAGAATTCACCGGAAATTCATGTTTTGAGTACCCAATCTTACCTGTGTATAAGAGATGTAGACAGCATATCCCAAAACGAAAAGTCAGACAAATACAAAATTTTGTATTTAAATTCAGTAAATTCTAAGAATGCGACACCAAGATTTTTAGAAATATCTCCCACCCTACACTACCCCCTTACATTTTTCGAAATTTTCAACTTCCTAAAATATTGCTCTAACGATTTTTATTAAAATTCCGTGTATTAAAAATGTCTAGGTGGCAAATAAAATGCATATTCCGAATTTCTGAGTAATAGCCTCCAAATTTCTCTTTGTTCAGAATTACTTTTGTATAAAAGGTAAATCATAAGAGGTAGACAAAAACTGTATATCTCGTTGAAACAAACCATTTATTGTCATACTCATTTTTTGTAGAGCTAACCATTTCAGAGATATTCCCTGTTATTGGCTTCAGTTTTAAAATATATAAATGTTGCTCAAACGGGAAACTCTCACCCGTTTCATCCCTTTCCATGGAAAGAGAATCGTATTTCATTGACAATCGCATAGTGACCGCTTTTAAAAAAAAAATATTTCTTTAACTTAGTATATTTCCTCATTGCTCTTCTGATTATAAGCAACTAAATAACAAGACTATTGTGTTAATGTTTATCTTGATTAAGACTATGTAAATAAATAAATAATATTTGGTAATAATATTTTGTTTACAAAACAATTAGAGCTATATGAATGGAACATATATGATTTTCTTTTGTTTTTTCCCCCATATATTGCATGTAAAATTTGTTTGGAGTGGAGTATTTATCTTGAAAATCTTTTCATGCCAGAATTTGAAAATTATAAAATGAAATACAAAATTTCGTATTTATCGAAATTTTTTGTAATTTTTTGCTGCGTAATTCTACCCAAAATTTCAGCAGAATTTCAATATAGATTTTTTTTTGGCACGAATAGAGCTTGTCTTCTACCTACTAGGTACGTGGTAGAGAAAGTAAATATACTGTATGTTGCTGGAACACGTTATGATTCATTTTTTCATCTTAAGGTATTAATTTTCTTCATTAATATGTGTGCTAATTATTTTAAAGAAGCTTAAAAATATTTTCAGTTTTGGCTTCACCTATCTCTTGTTCATATGAATAACATGTTATATTTCATCACAGAGGATCTACATAGGCAACTTCTCTAGCATCTCTGTCCAACGGGCTTGTGTGCAGATTAGGTCAGGCGCTATTTTGGACTTCTATTTAATGCTTTCTATAGCACTTCAGAAAAGTGTTTTGATAATTCATGCCATTCAAAACAATAGCAAACAACACTCACAATGTCAGAAAACATAAACGCCGTTGTTGTTGATATAAATTGTGTGTTTAAATACTATCTACGTTTTTACTTAATCCAGCACGCAAATGCAATGTACATTTGATAGAGAAGGTATTATATTTCACCCAAATATTCGATGTCTAAATTTCACCGGAGATGAATGTACCTTGGATCTAAAAACAATTTTGGAAAAAGGTCAGCATGTGTATCTGTGAGTAAGCGTGGACTCAAAAACTGAAAAACAAAAGCTCGGTTATGTACCAAACTTGGTATTTAATTTCAGTATCTTACAAGCATGTGACACGAAGATTTTCAGGAAATACCCTCACCCCAAATGTGCTTTAGTGGAACATTTTTCGAAAAAATCTATTTTCTCAAAAATGTCTCTATAGATTTTTATTAAAACTTCACATGCTTAACGTATCTTCACGGCAGAGAAATGTTAATCTTAAACTTTTTGGGAATAGTCTATGAAGAACTCTTCATTCTGGATGAAATTTGGATAATTATTAACCTTAAGAGATAGACAAAATCTTATTGCATAAAAAACGTATATCTCGACCAAACACCCAATATGTCATGTACGATTTTTGTACAGTTAGCAGTTTCTGAGAAATCTCTTGATATTGGTTTCAATTCTAAGCTACTTATATTTTTCTCAGACGGGAGGTCAATTTTCGTTTTATCTCATCACCATTATTACTATTATTATTATTTTATTCCTGGCCGTTTAAAATGAACCAAATTTTGTTTCACATAGCGACCAATCTACTAAAAGATATGGTCATCGCTTTAGCCTAGTGTATTACTTTATTTCCCTTATACTTAGAGGGAACTAATACAACCATTTCTGCTGATGTTTGTCTCGATTACCATGATGCAGTCTAAAGAATAATATTTTGTAACAACAGTTTGTAGAGAAAGTAATGTGAATGCAGTGCATTATATTTTGATGTATATTTTTGATAGCAGTTCCCCTCCTCTCTCTCTCTGTCTCTCTTACTAACATGCTCCTATTTCTAAAAAAAAAACTGAAGCTTTTAGTGAAACACAAAGTCCAAATCTTCCAGATTTTAGGTGGATGACAGAGACTGAAGCATTTGAATTCGTCATGTCGGAAATGCCATGGATGATGACTTTTAAACTCATATTTTATCACTGTCCTGACCTCACTAATCACTTACTTGATTTATCACTATACACTTGCGTTATTTGCCTATAAAGTTCGAATGGTGAAGATTTTGTGCATTCAAAAAAAATGAATAAGTTCTTTGGTGTTAGGTAAGCATAACATCGGCATTGAAAAACTGGTACGACGTGACAATAAATGTGTTGATAGAATGGAGATTACGTTGACAACACGACAGCTCATGGATGGAGTGCAGTATTGGGCTAATGCGGTCCTCATGACCTGGAGCCGCTACTTCTAGCTCCTCAATTGGCTCCTCAGGGACCTCACAAGGCTGAGTGCACCCCGGAACAAATCTCCCAGCAGGGGAAAAAATCTTGGTAAGCAGCTGCGTTATTATTTTGTTATACCAAATCGTCTGTCACTTTCTGGATGGCCCTCGTAGTTTTGCTGTGACGTCACAGTGCAGTCTGACGAACTAATTGGTATGCAGCGTTCGCGAAGTGCTCAGTGACGTGTAATACGAGATAATCATTTCTGTAAGCGATGACGTAGTGTTTACTTGAGGGATTAGTCGTGATGCGAGAACTAGCTAATCTTGTACCGCTGCGTTTCTTGGTTAACGTTTTGCGCAATGCTGTTTTAATATTTGGGGGTACAAAGCGTTCCGGGTGTAGGTAGGTGAGGTGTTATTTATGGGTCTCCGGGTGACGCGTGTGGTATGCGCGTCGGGACGCCCCTCTAATGGATATGGCCCAGTTTCTTTTTCCTTTTAGACCATCCCCTCTCCTTTCTAGTAGCTCTAGAACCGGAATTTTCTACGTTTTAAGCCAACTGCACAGCGCCATCGTTGAAATCACTGCTACTTGAGCATAACTTTGTTCAGCACTTGTGAATTATGCTTAGCAATGCCTAAATAGTATTAATTTAATCATGTGTATGACAGTGTAACTGATAAACCGCAGAAGATAGCAAAAAATCTAATGTGTGACTTTCTAATGACTTTCTCTACATCTCTGTAACAAATTAGTGTTAAAAAGCTTATGCTTCTATTTACTTCATGCTAATCCAGAAAAGTTAGCAGAAATAGTCTTATTGCTTACTTCCTTGTAAGTAGAAGCGAAACATGGGAGTACCATAGGTTAAAGTGATAGTCAAAAGTTGGTTGCTATGAGACTGAAGTTCCTTAGTTTGTATGAACACGAGTTGACAAATTCCTGTGTGAGAAAAGTATAAATTTTTCAAAGCTGAATACCAATAACAAGGAATATCCAAAAACAAACGATCAACACCACGAAAAAAATGTAAATTACATAAATTCTGTGTTTTAGCGTGCTCTACATTTTTTGTGTGGTAAGTTTTGGTCCATCTTTTACGGTTTAGCAGTTATGCAAAATTCAGCAAACTTTATCCAGAATAAAGTAGTCTTCAGAGGCTATTTCCAGATGTACATTTTATTTGGCATGTATATATATCTTATATATACGATATTTTAATCAAAATCGTTAGTCATTTTTAAGAAAATCAACGTTTTCGAAAAGGTGCATGTAAAGGTTAGTTGGGGTGGTGGATTTTCTTGAAAATTTTCGCATCCTTGGAAGATACCAAAATTAAATACCAAGTTTGGTGTTCAACGGTCTCTTCGTTTTTGAGCTATGCTGACCACGGACACACAAATATACACACAGAAACACACACGCACACACATGAGACTTTTTCTGAAAATGCTTTTTTTTGGATTCAGTGGGACCCAAAACATGCATTTCCGGTGTAATTTCGGTATCGACTTTTTGGGTGGAATGCAATACCTTCTGTATATGCTATGTACATAGTACGTGTAGAAAAAGTAAAAAATTATAACACAAAAAGGGTATTTCTCATTAAAACCTTTAACTTCTGCTATATACCTTTTTGTGTAGAGTTCACCTTTTCTGAGACATTCCTTGTTACTGGTTACAGGTTTAAACTTCGTAACTGTTCCAAAAGTTACCATTTGTTTATCTTTCTGGTTTTATTCTGGCCATGGAAAACGAACCGAACTTCAATTGTTTCACATAGCAATCAGATTTAAAAATATTTGACTATCGCTTTAGCCTAGTGTATTCTGTTATTCCCCTTCTACTTTGGAAGATGGAGGAAGCAAGTAATAGCAAGAAAGTTGGGTTCGCTTTTCATGGCCAGCAGTAAAACAAGAGAGATAAACGAATGGTGACTCTTACGGTTTACCAGTTAGGTAAATGTCATCCAGAATGAAAAGTTTTTCAGAGGTTATTCTCAAAACACTCGATACATATTTCGCTTGGCATAAACATATTTTGAAGTATTGAATTTTCATAAAAATCGTTATTCCTATATTTAAGAAAATTAAAAATTTTGAAAA
The DNA here is from genome assembly GCA_030762935.1 of Hymenopus coronatus. NCBI lineage: Eukaryota > Metazoa > Arthropoda > Insecta > Mantodea > Hymenopodidae > Hymenopus > Hymenopus coronatus. Next base: position 43,251,790 of record CM060883.1, read on the forward strand.
TTGTTCTATTTAAGGGGTAGTTTGGGGTTACGTTCCTCTTAACGATTTTGGTGCCGCATACTTGGAAGATCCTGAACTAGCCCACTTTTCGTTTTTGAGCTATGCTACCCACACACACATACACACTCATACACACGCGAATTTTGTTTTTTTTTATAAAAATGCTTTTTCTTAGATTCAGGAAGCCTCAAAACATGAATTTTTGTGCAACTTTGGCATAGAAATTTTTGAGTGCAATAAAATACTTTCTGTGTCTACTATGTGTATTGTGCATACGTTGCGGAGAGAAAGGAAAATTTTGATATGTTGCACTCGTAGATTCTGTCTACTCACTGCTCTAGAAATGTATTCTCCTACCTATTTCATGTTATTGCAGACAAACGTTCATCAGATATTTACAAGTTTCCTTGTAAGTGTAAGTAGAATATAGTAACTTAAATCGATAGTGAAATTTTAGTCACTATGTGTTGGCTTTGAAATGCTCTGGACTTCGCAGAAAACAATAAATATAAATAAGTAAAGAAAATATAATAAATAATAGAATTTGATCACTTTCTGAAAGCAGTAGTATTTTAATTCAAGTGTAACTGCGCTCCGTCCTTAAGACAGCCTTTATTTCACGGTCGGTGCTGTAAAATGCATTTTGGCTAGACCCGCTGACTGCTTCTTTCTCGCCTGTGGTATAGGACGGGGAGAGCCCAGGTTAAATGATTGGTGATGAGCTTCCTGGAAGACGATGGACTAGGTAGAAATACTCGGTGTAATTCCTATTTCGTAATGTTACGGAACATATTAACATAGTTATTGTTAACTAGTATTTTATTCTGAACAGTGAGTTTGGCGTTATTTAAAACAAGGTAATATTTTAGTGGAATAATAATAAATAATAATAATAATAATAATAATAATGTAATGTAACACAAATAACCACACATGCGCTATCTATTTTGCATAGCTGCACTGCTCACACGAAAAAAAAAATCCATCAGCCAAGGATCGACGCGAGTAGAGACTATTGAACAAATCTAATGTGTTCCATTCACATGACTTTCTCTACATCTCTGCAACAAATTATTCTTAAAAAGCTTACGCTTCTATTTACTTCATGCAATCGAGAAAAAAGTTATCAGAAATAATCTTATTACTTGCTTACTTGTAAGCAGAAGCGAAATAAGGGAGTGCCATAGGTCAAAGTGATAGTCTAAAGTTGGTTGCTATGTGACTGTAGTTCCCTGATTTGTATGGACAGAAATTGACAAATTCCCATATGAGAAAGGTATAGGTTTTTCAAAGGTGAAACCAAAAATGAGGAATATCTCAAAAACGATTAACTCCACGAAAAAAATGTGCCTAACATAAATTGTGTGTTTTAATGTGCTCTACATTCTTTGTGTTTTTAATTTTTGTACATCTCTTACGGTTTAGCAGTTATGCAAAATTCCGTAAAATTCATCCGAAATAAAATAGTTTACAGAGGCTATTCCAAGGAAAGTCAAGATATACATTTTATTTCGGAAGTAAATATCTTCAATATAAGAGATGTTAATCAAAACCGTTAGAACCATTTTTGAAAAAATCAAAATGTTCGAAAAAAGTTTCATGTAAAGGGTAGTTTAGGGTAGGGGGATTTTCTGGAACATTTTCGTGTCACATCCTTGTAAGATACTAAACTTAAATACCAAGTGCGAACCTGAAAATGTCTTTTTTGGTATACAGGTGACCCTAAAACACAAATATTTCCGGTAAAATCTCGGAAATTATGTACATAGTACGTATAGAGAAAGTAAAAATCGGCAACAAATAAATTAGGATGTTTCCAGAAATGGCTACTCGAGATTTCCAAAACCGTCACCAAGTGAACCTTACCCTTCAGGGATTCTACGGGCTAATTCTAAAAATCACAGCATCAGTGACGAAATTAACGTACATAGGGCGATGTTAAATGCTGTTGTAATTCAGAAACAATGGGCCTATTCTTTCGTGGCGTACATTGCAATAACTCGTTCATAAAGTATTAGATTCTTTGTGAGTTTAATGCTTGCTAACATACTACATTTTGACAGTAAAACCCCTTACTGCAGTAGAATTAACTTGGGTATACCAGCCTATTCGCCTCTAACCAGGGAGAGGCACAAATCAAAGCTCTACCTGCGCACGAGGAATGAAGCCAAGACACCGAGCAGCCAAGGTCAGACATGCAGAGATCTTCAGTTTCTTCAGTGATTATTGCTTTTGTCAACGCGCATACACACTCTCTCTTTCTCTCTCTCTCTCTCTCACACACATGTATGTGAGAGGGAACGCGCAGTTTCAAAATGTTGGTTTCACAAATAAAGTGTTTTAATTTGTTGTTCATAAAAGCCCTGTGAAGGATATAAGTTGGATAGGTAGAGTCAGACTGAAAAATTTAGTGCCATAACCGGGGTTTGAACTACATATCTCCAGGTTTCTAGGCGGTCGCTCTAACCACTGAGCCACCATGGCAACTACCGGCATTAAATAGCTCTTTAAAATCTCCTTGTTCAATAACGAAACGCGTAAGAGGCAGTTTTTCCCGGTTAAGTAGACAGAAGAGCAAGCGTTTGACAGATATTTTTGACTAAATAACATAGAATTCAATATCGCACACCCTATATTTTAATGCTCAGAAAGTATGATACGTATAACCTAAGCAACAATACGTTTTAGAGTATTTTTTAATATGCAGAAGCACTTTAAGGTATTAAAATCTAGGAGTGTATTTGAAGCACATCCTAGAGAAAAACGGTTTGCTACTTGGGATGACCTGGCAGCCCTATAACGCGATTCAGGAAGACGTTGTTTTGCGTTGCCAATCTCCGATAGCACGTCTCAATAAAAATGAGAAGGAAATGAAGAAGTGCCGACGCCTGTGGACGCCCTACGTGAACCCGGGACGTCGCTACGTGTCTCGCCGTCCTGCATTAGAAGTAGCTGTACGTGTCCCTTCTTCGGGATTCAATTGTTTGCCTGCAGTACTAAGGTTAACGACTATGGCGCACCCAACACCTGCACACCAATGTTATTTTATTTGAGCCTATGTTTGTTCTGAAACTGCTTTGCCATAGTAACGTGTCACCAAATTGGTCATGGATACACCCCTTGTTCCCTTGTTCTGTACATTTTAAGAGACGATACCAAAAATCTGATGTGTTCCGTTCACATGAATTTCTCTACGTCTCTGCAAAAAATTATTGTTAAAAAGCTTATGCTTCCATTTACTTCATGCTAATGGAGAAAAAATTAGCAAAATAATCTTATTACTCACTTCCTTTAAGTAGAAGCAAAATAAGGGGAGTACCACAGGTTAAAGTGATAGTCAAATACTGGTTGCTGTGACTGAAGTTCCTTTGTTTGTATGGACAGGAGTTGACAAATTTCTGTATGAGAAAAGTATAAATATAAGTTTTTCAAGGCTGAAAACAAAAACAAGAAACATCTCAAGGCCGATCAAATCCACTAAAAAAAAAGTATATAACATAAATTGTGTGTTTTAATGCGCTTTACATTTCTGTGTATATCTACGGTTTAGCAGTTGCAAAATTCCGCAAAATTCATCCAGAATAAAGTAGCCCTCAGAGCCTATTCCCAGAAAACTCAAGCTATACATTTTATTTGTCTGGTAAATATCTTTAATATACGATATTTTAATCAAAATGGTTAGAGCCATTTTTGAGAAGAGCAACATTTTCGAAAAATGTTCCATGTAAAGGGTAGTTGGGGGTGGGGGCATTTTCTTGAAAATCTTGGTGTTGCATCCTTAGAAGATACCAAACTTAAATACCAACACACACACACACGCAAGCACACACACGCGGACCTTTCACCAAAAATACTGTTTTTGGATTCAGGGGATCCAAAACGTGTATTTCCGGTGAAATCTCGGTATCGAATTTTTGGGTGGAAGGCAAATACCCTCTCTATACACTATGTACATATTACGTGTAGAGAAAGTAATACGATCTGGTGATACCATTTCTGCTAGTTTTATCTCCATTAGCGTGAAGAGATACTAGAACAAGCTTATTAAAATGTTTTCTTACAGAGATAGAGAAAGTCATGTGAATGGAGCACATTATACTTTTTCTTTTCTTTATTGAAGTTTAACTTCCTATGAATTAAATGGGTGAACTTGTGTTCAAATGAGCCCGGGATCCTTAGAGCTAAGTTACGCATATTTCGTTTTCTCAAAAAAGGGAAATTCCCGTAAAAAACCTTATCCGAGTAATCCAATGTGTTCTTTAATGTGAGGCAGATGCACTATCTCCACACCACAGAGGTGGGCATCGGCTATTTTTACTTTCTCTACATGTACATAGTGCATAGAGGAGCTATTATAATGCACCCAAAAATTCGATACCGAGATTTCACCGGAAATACATGATTTGGAATCTCCTGAATTAAAAAAAAACAAAACATCAACCTTTTTCTCTGTGTGCGTCTGTTTGACAGCATAGCTTAAAAGCGGAGAGGTAGTTAAATGAAGTTTGGTATCTTCCAAGTATGCGACAAGAAGATTTTAAAGAAAAAATGTATCTAAAAATTTTGATTAAAATCTCTTATATTTAAGATGCTTACATGACAAATAAAATGTGTAGTTTCAATTTGGTGGGAATGAACTCTGAAGACATGTTTATTCTGGATGATTTTTATTGAATTTTGCATAATTGGTAAACCGTAAGATATAGACAAAAACTTATTACACAAAAATGTATATCAAGATTAAACACACAGTTTGTCATATACACTTTTTTTTGGTAGAGTTGGCCGTTTTCAAGGTATTCCTTGTTATTGATTCCAGCTTTAAAATACTTCAAATTTTCTCAGTCGGAAACTTGTCAAATCCTGGCCACGCAAACAAACGGATTTCAATCCCATAGCAACCACATTTTAAAACATTTGACTGTCGCTTAAGCCTAGTGTTTATTCTCCTATTTCCTTTCTAGTTATAACGGAACTAAGTAATAATCTTTTGTCAATTATTTTGAGATGTTTAAGAAATATATGCATTTGTAAATATTTGCTACTCTACATTTGTAAAATAAGTGTCTCTAGCTCGTTTTAATTTCGATTTAGTGTTGGATTATCAACAGAAAAACCGAAGTTAATCTCTATTCTATGTTTTCGTTTCACCCTCCATTTTGCTTCGTTGTAATTTATTATGTTGATCTGCATCAAGTATTCTGGATTATCTATGATTTGGGGTTTTGTAGGCTGTGGTTTTATGAAAAAATACATTGACCGTAATAATTTATCCTTAATGAAACATTACTTACTGTTGAGTAAATAATGCTACTAATTTGATGGTTAACAGTGCATATTTTAATGAAACTGTAAATATTTTTCTGATCGGTTACTACTGCATCATTTGCTCTGATTTAATGAATGCTGGTGAACACGGCCATTAGTGTGGCATTTTGAAACCTTTCCTCAATTCTGCTTTAAACCACTTATATTGCAATATGCTGGCTTTACATTACTTTAATTAAAAACACATTAAAGAGTCCACAATATCTGAGATAAAATCCTCAATTACTGCCAAAAGAATAAAATGCGTAATACAGCTTCACCGAAGTGACAGATAAATGTATTCCTGTCTCAAATATGGCGTAATAAGTTAATTAAAATACGAAATGGATAAAAAGAATATGATGTGTTCCATTCATATATCTTTCTCTACATCCCTGCAACAAATTATTTTCAAAAAGTTAATGCTTCTATTTACTTCATACTAATCAAGAAAAAATTAGTAGGTATAGTCTTATTACTTACTTCCTTGTAAGTAGAAGCGGAATGAGAGAGTAGCATAGGTTTAAGGTGACAATCAAAAGCTGGTTGCTATATGACTGAAGTTCCTTTGTATGGATAGTTGACAAATTCCTGTATGAGAAAAGTATGTTTTTCAAAGATGAAACCAAAAACAAGGAATATCTCAATAACGATGAAACTCCACGAAAAAAAGATTATACAACACATTGTGTGTTTTAGTGTGCTCTATATTTTTAGTGTATCTCTTATGGTTTAGCAGTTATGTAAAATTCTGTAAAATTCATCCAGAATAAAGTTGTCTTCAGAGGCTATTCCCAGAAAATTCAAGATATACTTGTTGTTTACCAGGTAAACATCTTTAATATACGATATTTTAATCAACATTGTTAGAGTCCGTTTTGAGAATATCAAACATTTCGAAAAAGTTTCATGTAAAGGGTAGTTGGGGTGAGGGCTTTTCTTGAAAATATTCGTGCAAGTTTGGTGCTTAAAGGTCTTTTCGTTTTTGAGCTATGCTGTCCACAGACGCACGCACACACACACACACACACACTAACATAGCTTTTTCCAGGAATGCTTTTATTGGATTCAGGAGGACCCAAAACGTGTATTCTCGGTGAAATCTCGGTATCGATACCTACTCTATACACTATATACATAGTACGTGCAGAGGAAGTAATAACGGGCATTTTTTAATTCCGCGGACTTTATTAAACCGATGTTCTTTTATCTTGTACGTACACAGTTTCTGATGTATGTTTGCATTTTCAGCTGTTTTAAATACTTAGTTTATTGTTACAGTTAAAAGGATTATACGTGTTTTGGATGTCTCGGCGAATTTGAATTAAATTTTTCCAGAATTTGTCTGTGGCTTTTAGCAAATCTACTATGAGGAATTCAAAGAGTTTCGAGTGGTATCAACGTTTCAAAGAGGTTCGAGAATACTCTGGACGTCCTAACACATTTATTACTAACGACAATTTGGAAGATGCAAAGAAATTGTTCTGCAATATGGTTATACAACCAATAAGGTATACCACCTAGAAGCCATGCACCGTTTGCATGAGGCAATCCGAAGAAAACGACCAAAATTTTCACAAAATCACTCATGGATGGTGCTCCTCCTCACACCTCAACGCTTGTTCATGATTTTTTGGAAAAAAACTAGAAACGTTATGTTGTCTCAGTCATCATATTCGCCGTCATGCTCCCCTTCAACTTCTTTCTAGTCCTGAGGCTGAAGAGAACATGAGAGTACGTCGTTTAGCCACTACCGGTGACCTAAAAACAGAATCGCTGAAGTAGCTGAACTCCATAAGGAAAAGTGAGTTCCAGAGTTGCTTCCAAGATTAGAAAATGTATATATATTAAATATATACAGATTGTTACTGAACAACACCGAAATAATTTGCGAGATTGTACACGTGACTGATATAAGTAATTTGAGATCGGCGATAAACATAACGCAGCTACATAGCGTTAAACGTGAGAGTATCAGGTGCTGATAAGTCGGTGTTAAAGCAAAGCAGATTGAAAAAATGGCTTAGAATGTCTTTAAAACTGCTAACCGAGTATAGAAATATCGATTTTTAGCTCGCTACTAGGGTTCTCAAGATTTAATGTCGCAAAATCTATAAAGTCTCGAACTAATCACTTGACAGTGCGACACTGAGCATTCTTGAGTTATGTAGCCTACTCTGGAGGCGCTTTTCAACTGCTCTGGTTACTTAATGCGTAACGCGGGAAGCTGATATCCCAAAGGTCACAGAGTAAATTTTTTTATTATTTTTTTCATTCCAGACGAAGTGCCGCGATACGTGAACGAGACCCGAACTCGGAAACTTTCACTGTAATATGTCCCTTCGTTTTTCGTGTTATGCTCTCGAATGGTTGATAAATTAGCCAGTGGCGTACTGGCACTTCAGAAACTTATGGCCATTACTTCGAAATTTTAATAAACAGGCCATAAGTCTCCTATCTTAAATTACTTATTTAAAGTAATGTGCGTATTCTGTGAAAATATGTTGGTATAGTTCATTAACAGCCTGTATACATATCTGAGGGTTATTATTTTGAAGGCCACAAAGTCGGTGTAGATGCATAGATAAAGATTAAGAAAAACAAAAATTCACTCGTATACAATCTCGATGAGTAACCGATTCCCGTTCTGCCATTACGGGTAGCTGAGGTCCTTAAGCCTCGAACTTATGGACACTACGGATCAAATTCTGCCTGGAATTTCCTCCCGGACACAGTTTTTCTCAGTCGAGAAGCAACCCAAAAGTGGCCTGGATTTTCCTTTCCTAGTTATCTATTAATGTCGTGTATAACCAGTATCTTTCCTGAAGCAATATTCAAGTGGCTTAAATAGTACCAATAATCACCATAAAGAAGCTGACTGACAAATGAGTATGTAAATGCGCCCTAAATTCCCTATATGTTTCTATATGGCTGTAATAGAATATACAGGATCTTTTACTCATATAAGCCCCTTAAAATTTTGAACCGCTATAAAATTTATAGTAGAAGTCATACTGAGCAAGCAATGTATGTTGATTTTCTTTTGGTTTTCAGCTCACCGTTAGAATGGCAAAATTTAGTAATTTTATCCATACTGCTATAGGGATTTGTAACTTCCAAATCATGGCTTAGGGTCTTAGAAAACTTAGAACCCTTAACAATTTAAGAGCAGGGTCATGTTCCATTCGTAACCATCCAACAAAGTGGATTTCAGGTCTCAATCCGACCAATTTTTGGTTGTGAGTTTACTTTAAGGAAGGAGGTTTCCTGACATGCTCTGATAGCAACCGAAAACATAATCTGCCAAATGGTGTGCATTGCGTCGCATAAAGAATGGATATTCTGAACAACAGAACGGAGGACATCTTTCCAATATCTCATAAAACCCTACGCTTTCCCAGTAAGTGAACTTTTTTTTTCCTATCTCAAATGTTGTAATATTTATAATGGTTTAAAATTTGAAAATGAAATGGTGTTTTATTTATGGACTCTCTTTAATTACTGTGGTTCTATAATGAGCGTGAAAGATCTATTACTTTTTTTCAGAGATCTCTTTACCAAATTTAAGGTTCTTTTACGTGCCGTAAATCTACGACACGGGACCGACGGCTTTACTTCCCTTCCGAAGAAAGTATGCTGAGGACTTTTACGCCCGAAAGAATTTATCGTCCTCCGCCGGGCGACCTTGGGTATATGAAGCTATGGCAACCATTACACCACGGAGGGTGATATTTAAAGTTTGAGGTGACTTTTGAAAGACACTGTATATTTAGACAAAGTTATTTGTGTTATTTTACTCTAATAATCAATTTGTTGATCTGTTCAATATCGTAAATATATTTACATATCCTCATTACGGCACAGGGTCAAATATAAAAATATATTTTCTGTACCAATGACTTCTGTAGCAAAGTCCCGTGTATTTCATGAAATGTAGAATAATTTAGAACTAAATGAATAATTACCATGATGTGCTTTATATTTCAATAACAATCCATTAGTAACTAAACTGTATTGTAATTCATTATTAAAGTTATACAAAATCACCTATATTAATATAAATCATTCCCTAAATCTACCTGAAAACTTATAAAATAGATTAACTTTCAATATTTTACCTAATAAATTTTATTTATGCTCGATTCTCTCCTGGGAAGAAATATTTCGCTTATTGGTTCAATACGCCAGGTTATAATTTAAATGCAGGTAGAGAAACTAACGTCTTATAACACAGAATTATTCAAAAGTTTCTTGGCATTTTGTTCATATTGCTAATTTATACGTGTGTGTTATAGGGAATTGAAAACTGTGTTTACAACAGAGGAAACAATGGCTGTCGCTTTTGCTCATATAAGGATTGACTTACGAGAAGGTCCAAGAAGAATTCATTAGAAAGTTCAGGAAAACAGGTCCTAGCAGGCAAGCTTTTAGAAATCTGTTACTGCAACTGAAACGGACGGGATCTTTTGCTGATGAGGTGATCATTGTTCGTGACCATCTCAACAAAGTCTTCCCGGGTTATTGGATGGGTCGTGGTTCACCGAGAATTTGGGCCGCCCGCTCGCTAGATCTGAAACCACTAGACTTCTTTGTCTGGGGTTTCATCAAGCCCAAAGTGCATATAATGAAGATCAACACCTTACAGCAATTGAGAAACTGAATCGCTGCAGCGGTAGCTCCAATCTCGTCAGCTGTGCTGGCAAAAGTGTTTCGATATACAAAACAAAGATGGAGTTTCTCAGCAAGCTGACTTCTCACTCGGGAGTCCCGTGTTTGATTCCCGGCTGGGACAGGGAATTTTTATTTAGCCAGAATGATTCCCTATCTTCCACAGAGTCTGGAAGTTTGTATGTGAGAGTGAATGTGGTGTGTTTGAGGAAAATAAAATGATTTAAATCAAACGTAACAGAACCTACAGACTACGAGTTATTTCAAGTGCAAAGCCGCCGATATGACCTTAGATGTTAAAGGGGGCTATATTGATAAAACAATAAAAACAATCTGATATGGTCCATTCACATGACTTTCTCTACCTCTCTGCAACAAATTATTGTTAAAAAGCCTATGCTTCTATTTACTTCATGCTAATCGAGAAAAAATTTAGCACAAATAGTCTTATTACTTGCTTCCTTGTAAGCAGAAGGGAAATAAGGGAGTACTATAGGCTAAACTAATAATCAAAAGCTGATTGCTATGTGACTGAAGTTCCTTTGTTTGTATGGACAGGAGTTAACAACTTCTGTATGAAAAACGTATAAGTTTTTCATAGCTGAAAACAAAAACAAGGAATATGTCAAAAACGAACAACTCCACGAAAAATGTATGTAAGATAAATTGTGCGTTTTAAGGTGCTCTACATTTTTTGTGATATAAGTTTTTCTCCATCTCTTACGGTTTAGCAGTTATTTAAAAATCCATAAAATTCATCCAGAATAAAGAAGTATTCAGAGGCTAATCCCAGAAGGTTCAAGATATACATTTTATCTGTGGTGTAAATATCTTTAATATACGAAATTTTAATAGAAATCGTTAGAAATTAAAAATTTTTGAAAACAGTTCCATTTAAGGCGTAGTTGGGGTGGGGGGATTTTTCTCAAAATCTTCATGTCGCATCCCTGGAGGATACTAAACTTAAATACTATGTTTGGTATTTTACCGACTTTTCGTTTTTGAGTTATCGTATTCACTGACACGCGGACACACGGACCTTTTTCTGAAAATGCTTTTTTTAGATAAAGGGGACCCTAAAACATATATTTCTGGTGAAATCTCGATATCGAATTTTTGGGTGGAGTGCAATACATTCTCTATACATTATGTACATAATGCGTATAGAGAAAGTAAAAATGGAGTTTGTGCTGTGACTTAGAGGGCCACCATATTGATATGTACTGGGTTTATAATCCAGCAGTCATACTTTCCATATGTAAAAAAGCTTTTGAAGTAAAAGATTGCTCTGACGAAAATGTCAAGAGACTTCTAAATATTCTGTACATGAAGGTGCTTTAACTTAAGCTATGTATGAGGAATTTATTTCCTGCAATTTAAATTGCTCAGATTATATATGTATCCAACTCGTGGATAATCTTCATATGACACTCGTGACACCAATATTAGCCATTTTTACTTTCTGTACACGTACTGTGTACATAGTGTATAGAGAGGGTATTGTACTGCACTAAAAATTCGACATCAAGATTTTACCTAAAATACATATTTTGGGGCACCCTGAATCCGAAAAGGATGTTCATAAAAATGTTCATGTGCGTCTGTGTGTGTGCCTAATTTTGGGTAGTGTTTAATGCCCGCTTTTACTACTTGTGGCACCGCAGGAGATGACACTGGTGATATATGAAATGAAGATGGAGCACCGGTGGAATGCGATAGCGGGAGAAACCGGAGAACGGAAAAAAAGCCGCGCCTGCGCCGCCTTTTTCACCACAAATCTCACATGTGGTCGTTGGGGGTTGAACCCGGGCCGTCTAGGTGAGAAGCGAGTGGTTTAATAACTCGACCATGGAGCGGCCTAATGAGTGTGTGGGCAGCATAGCTCAAAAACGAAAATTCCATTAAATACCAAACTTGAAACTTAGGTTCAGTTTCTTCCAAGGATGCGACATGAATATTTTCATGAAAATCGCTCACTTCTTCCTACCCTTTACATGGAAAAAGTTTAAAAAGAATTGATTTTCTCAAAAATGGCTCTAGCGAATTTAATTATAATCTCTTATATTTAAGATATATATATATACCATATAAAATGTTTACCTTGAATTTTCTGGGAATAGCCTACGAATAGACTTATTGTCGTTTAGCTTTTTTGAATTTCGTATAACTAGTAAACCGTAAGATATTATCAAATACTCATTATATAGATAAAACGCAGAGCTGCCTAAAACACACAATTTATGTCATATACCTACATTTTTTTCGTGGAGTTACCGTTTCCGAGATATTCTTGTTATTGGTTTTAGTTCTAAAATACTTAAAACTTTTACAACTTTTGTTATGGAAGAACAGAAATGGATTTGAATCCCATAGACATATTTTAAAACATGCGACTGTTGTTTAGCCTTGTGCATTCCCTTAATTCTCTTCTACTTATAAGGAGCCATGTAATAAGACTGTTTCTGTTTATCTCAGTTAGAATGGAGTAGATAGAAAAATAAGCTTATTAACAATTTGTTATAAATATGTAGAGAAAGTTATATGAGTGGAACACGTCGTATTTTTTATGATCTACTATTTTGTGACGTTCACTAGAAAGTAAGAGAGACACGTTTTTATATCAATAGCCTATAGCATATCAATTGAGCAGAGGAAGTCTGAAAAAGGAACATTCTTAGAAGATTTAATATCGCCCAGCGCTGTAGTATTTTGACATGGGCTGTATGAAAGCAGGAAAATAAACCCAAGGATCAGAGGCTGTAAACATCCCCTTCTATTTCCTGAACCACGTGCAGGATATTTCAATAGCAAATATGTGACAGTAATGCTGAAGTGACGGAAATATTTGAACTCAAGTGCGACGCATTGAAGTTGATGTCCTTCCTTTGTTCACGGTTTTGGGGTCGTGTTGAACAATAGCTAGCGAGGGGTCACAGCTCCAGTTACGGTGGTGCACATGTTGCTTACTTTCCAGGGGTGCAGAATGTGCGGGTGTGTATAATCTTGGGGAATACAAAATGGAAATATTATTCCCTGATAAGAGAATGCCCTCAAAGGAAAGAAGAGAAAAAAGATCTGATCTGTTATTTTTACGTGACTTTCTATACAATCTTTAATAAACAATCCCTTCCAGTGCTCATTCTTTTATGTGTTTTAAGTTTATTCTATAGACATAAACATTTATAGAAACGATTTTATTATACATATTCTTGAAGGTGCAATGGGAACATAGGAGTGAAGTAGACAATAGTTAAACATTTAGTGTAAAAAAACAGCTCTCTAAATACCATTCCAGGTTAGCTCAACAAAAGATTGTGATTTATAAACTATGAACTTTAACAAGATCTAAATATATTACTTTCTTTACTGGATATAGTAAGTAGGGGCAGCATTGCATTCCACCCAAATACTTGATGTCAAGGTTTCACGGGGAATGATGAGGTGATGATCATCATGAAGGTTGGAGTTTAAGGGCGCCTAACCACGTGGTTATTAGTGCTCTTATACAATAATTGGCGGCCTAGGCCAGTCGTAAAACCATATAACAATAAATCAAACAATATACAGGAATCTAAAAAACGGGGCGAACAAGTAGACAAAAAAATAAATATACCTGAAACAAATCCTCTTCGCTAAAAGTCACTAATGATAGAAACTTCATCGGATAATGCCCTCCAATAATATCCGTCAGGATAAATAAAACATACTAAAAACTTTTGGGAAAGTCACTCAGGACAAAACCACTTTGTTGTAACAACACACTCTAGCAGAATATAGAATACAGACAATTCTGCTCTACAGGAGCAGGTTCTGTGCGCAGTGACCAATAAGCAAACGATCCAAAATCAGTTCCTTACGACGACATACATAAGAGGAAAATACCCAATGAATTGAAATATCCTTCACTGCTGCTATCTTCTTGTCCCACACTCTTCATATTAACAGGAAAATACCGCCCTCCGCAAAACAAACCTAAAGTATTCAGCTGTCACATAAGTTACTGCAACGCTAGATTCTATAGTTGGCATCTTTGCTGCCAAATCTGCCATCTCAATCCCCAGCAGACAATAGGACCAGATCTCCTGCACACTTCACATTAACGCTGGAAGTGTGGAGGGCGTCCTGAAAGCACTACAAGATAGGATTGTAGTTTCACAACTTGCGAACGATCTCAAGTGCACTGAGGGGATCACTCAGAATAATACAGCCACGTAAATTTCGAGGGCAAACTTGCTGAATGGCTCGGTACTAGGCATACAGCTGTGCAGTATAAATGGATGCGCTACTATGGAAAGTATATGGTTCGGTTCCAGTAACAGAGACACATCCGGTATCGTCGTTGCACTCCTTCGTAAGGGCTTCACAAAGGCGGTTACGTAATGAGATCTGTAAAATAGGTATGGGCATTAGACACAGGCATTGGAGATTTTCCGAGATCTACGTGGGATGTAGCAAGGTGGATACATCCTCTTCCCCTAGACATTGTAATATTGTGCTTCCGAAGAAGATCTCGGAAATGAATACCTGCAGGTCTTGAAGTATGTGAGTGGTTTGATAACGTTGCCCAGCGCGATATAGAAAAAAATCTTATGCATTGCATTCACATGACTTTCTCTATATTTCTGTAATACATTATTTTTAAAAATTTAATGCTAACATTTACTTCCTGCTAATCTCGAAAAATGAGCAGAAATAATCTTATTTCTTCCTTCCATGAAAGTAGAAGCGAAATAAAGGAGTACCATAGGTTAAAGTGATAATCAAAAGCTGGTTGCTATGTCAATGAAGTTCCTTTGTTTGTATAGACAGCAGTTGACAAATTCCTGTATGACAAATGTACAAGTTTTTCATAGCAGAAACCAAAAATAAGGAATGTCAGAAAAGCGACGAACTCCACGAAAAAAATGTATATAACATAAAGTGTGTGTTTTAACGTGCTCTACATTTTTTGTTTGGTAAGTTTTTGTCCATCTCTTACGGTTTAGCAATTATTCAAACTTTAGTAAAATTCATCCAGAATAAACTACTCTTCAGAGGCTATTACCAGAAAATTCAAGATATACATTTTATTTGTCAGGTAAATATCTTTAATATACGAAATTTTAATCAAAATCGTTAGAGCCATTTTTGAGAAAATCAAAATTTTCGAAAAACGTTCTATGTAAAGGGTAGTTGGGGGGTGGGAAGATTTTTCTCAAAATCTTCGTGTCGCATCCCTGGAAGATACTAAACTTAAATACCAAGTTTGGTATTTTACCGACTTTTCGTTTTTGAGTTATCGTGTTCACAGGCACACGGACACACGGACACTAGGACACGCACACACGGACCTTTTTCCGAAAATTCTTTTTTTAGATAAAGGGGACCCTAAAACATATATTTCCGGTGAAATCTCGGTATCGAATTATTTGGTGGAGCGCAATACTTTCTCTATACACTATGTACATAGTGAGTATAGAGAAAGTAAAAAAATGGTCAACGTTGAATGCGCAGACGTGCACTCAAGAGCACAGCCATAATTAGCCAAAATATTACGTCGATATCGCCAAAGGGGTTCTGCTGATTCGGCGTAGAAAACTCACAACTTGGCTGGTCGGAAAAGCTCCAACACTCACACGATGCCCTGATTATGGAAAGTGTCTAATCTTCTCAGCACAGATGGTCATGATGAAGAATAAACTATGCATGCATATTCCAAGTTGGGTCTGATCAGTGCGCGATAAACACGCAGCAACATTGTTCGATCTGTCCCCCAAGATTTGCCACGGCATCCTTAAAATATTCAGAGAATAGTTGCATTAGGCTTTCTTCTGTGCTATATGTGTTGACCAGCAAAGTTTCCGATCGCATATCAACCCAAGAAATCTCGCTAATCTACAAATGGAAGTAAATCTGGACCGGATTGAAGAGAAGGCGGTAATAGCCTCCGACGGGTCAGAAGTTAAAGAAGAGTGATATCTGAGTTGAGAAACGATTTCTGAGTTTTAGAACTCCGACCAGTCTAAACACTGCTGTAGACGGAGTTCCAAAAACGGCGTACTCTGAGAAGTACAAAAGATGGCAAAGTCGTCTACGAATAAGGAGGAGGAGACAAATTGCGGTACACATGTGATACAGAATTAGTCGCTATAGCAAATAGTGTCACGCTAGTACAGATCCCTTTAGGACTTCTTTCTCTTCAATAAAACTATCCTAAATACCATGCCGATCTTTACTATTAAAACGTGGTTCCTTTCAGTTGTGGAGGGACCATAACATCCTTGTTCGCCATCACGATTCATTAACCTTCTTAGGGTAATCTATTGACAGTTCTTTAAAAAAGCCATTCATGATCTGTGTCGATGGTTATTCAAATTCCAGCTGCTGATCGACGTATTCGAAAACCTCACTGGATGTTGGTCAGTAGATTGTGGAATTCCATCCAGCACACAAACCGTTCATTGATCATACGTCCCATTATGTTGAATATGCCTTTGTCGATGTTTTGCTTTGACCATGCAGCTGTTTCTTGAGATGCCATGAAAATACTTTTTTCTGCATATTCATACTCTATGAAACTCTCGACGAAAACTTACAGCTGCCTTCGCATGTATATTATTTTATATATATTTCAGTGTGCTCATATTCTGATACCAATTGCATCTTTTTTAGTAATTTTTGAATTAAAATAAAAAAGATGTTTACCGCGCGGGATGGCGCCGTAGTCACCCATATGTTACTCATGTACCAAGTTCTCGGCTTCTAATCCTTGCGACTGCTCATATTAACCATGGGGTTTTTCGTGGTTTCCCCTATCACTCTTGTGAATGCCGGTGTGATGTATTGTACTACGATTCTCCTTTTCCTCATGTCCTATTATTTATTTTCCTATCATACTTTAGGTGTGCTTTCAGATCCTGTACTGCCGGGAAATGGTGTAGTAGCTCGCGCTATGGAAAGATTGCTCTCTATGGCCAACTTAGTGAGCTGTCTCGCCTGTTAGGGTCGTTGTGGTGCCATCTTGGGATTGCTCTCTAATAGTGCGCGAGTGTGCGAAGTGCAAACTGCAAATGTTAAGGACTTCTGTCTATAGGTCTATCTTCCTGCGGGTCTGTGATTCCCCTCCCCCGGTTTCTTTACCTCCTTCCTACCTCTGGAGGGGTGTAGCCACAATCGATACACACTTGCGTCGTAGTGATTTAGTACTTTTCATACTACTTCCTAGAAGGTGTTTTATAGTCACATTATTAGAATGGGGAAAGCATGTTGAATGAGGATTATAAGATTAACATCCATAGACAATTTTTCTTAATTATAATATTAATATAGATTTAGTTTTTGTTTTACAGTGGCTATTTAACTCACGACACGTGATCATAGGAAGTGGCCAATCCAGTAAATTGGAGCGTAAAATTCCAACCAATCGGAACTCATTACTCTGTATTTTAATAGTTTTTATCACATCCACTTGCAATTATATTTTTAAACTTATTGCACCTATGTGTTTTGTTTTCTCTCTGAACTAATGTTCGTCTCATAATAATAGTTTTAGTGTGCAGTGATATTCCCGAACATAATGGCGTAAGTTCTAAAAAGTTTTGGGGAAAGGTTTATCGCTGAAGTTGACATATATTAATTGAAAACTCAAAGCCGCAGAATACCAAAAGCAGCAGAGAATTTTAATTTTATAATGAACCCATAATAGTCCCACCATCAAACTTGGTACACGATTTAACAATAGCATAACTTATTTCCTAAATATTTTTGAAAATTTGTAAGAATTCGTTTTTTTTCAAAATTTGGATTTAAATTTATATTTTTGAATTTGTTAAAAGCAGCTCTTCACAACAAATAGTGGTTGTATATCATATTAAAGGGATTTTAAAATGGTACAAAATGACACCTCTCTCATGATTGAAGCTCAATTAGTAGAGGATCTATGGTTGTTTAAAAAGTTGACCGTAATGCAATTTTGAGCAATTTTTGAAATTTTTAAATAGCTATATTTTGGAGACCTTTTAATATAAAAAATTGAAATTTGGTATTTTTCTTAGTTTTGACACCGACTTTGAGTGTGTAAAATTTCATCAAAATCTGAGATGGTGTTGATTTGACATGATTCAAGTGAGAGTGTGTGGAACCAGTTCAACGAATTCTGTAAGGAACGTGGCCAAGATTTCTAAAATGGACATCAGGTTGCAGTGATATTGGTGCAAATATACGTCAAGGCAAATGTGATTTTAGGAATATATTCATTCATGTCCATATAGGCTAATAATTGCTAATATGTTCATGAAATAGTCTTAAAAACCTGATGTGTTACACTTACATAACTTTCTTTAGCTGCTCTACAAACGAACTTCTTACAAAAGATTGTTCTTCTTTCTTCGCAATGGTAATCGAGATAAACATTAGCAAAATGTCCTTATTACTTAGTTTCTTTTAAGAAGAACGAAGCTAAAGAATACACTAAAATGATAGTTATATGTTTTAAAAGCTCTCGTTATGCAACATCATCGTTTCTTTGCTTGACCAGGAGTAGAAGAACAAAAGAACATTTCCTGTCTTATAAAAGTATAAGTACTTTACTATTGAAACTAATAACAAGGAATATATTGAAAACGGCAAACTCCACGAAAAAAAGGTATATAACATAAATGATATATTTTAACGAGATCTACATGTTTTGTGTATTAAGTTTTTGTGAATCTCTTACGGTTTACTAGTTATGCAACATTCGGCAAAATTCATCCAAAATAAGCAGATTTTCAGAAGCTATTCCCAGATATTACATTTTATTTGTGATGGAAATCGCATTAATATATGGTATTTTAATCAAAATCGTTAAAGCCATTTTTAAGAAAAATAAGATTTTCGAAAATTTTTCCATGTAAAGCATAGTTCAGGGTGGCCGGATTTTGTTGAAAATCTTCGTGTCGCACTCTTGGAAGATACTAAACTTAAATACCAAGTTTGGTATTTAACCGTCTTTTCGTTTTTGAGCTATGTTGTCCACAGACACACAGATAGGTAAACAGACAGAGAGAGACACACACACGGACCTTCTAAAAAATGTTTGTTTTTATTCAGGGGAAATATGTATTTCCGATGAAATCTTACCATCGAATTTTTGGGTGCAGTACAATACCTAATCTATTCACTATGTACATAGTACATACGGGGCGGACATATTAAGAAATGAAGGCTTATATATCCACCTAGAGAAGTTAGCGAATATAATTAGTAAAATTTCCTGGGAACAGAGAATTGAACAAGTGGAAATACCAACCCGTGCACTAGCCAGAGACGAATTAAGAAGATCCGACAGAATTCGTAATCAGTAAACTTAAACTTATAGCTGACACTCTGATAAAAACTTAAACACAGAAATATAAGCAAATACTATTGCAACTTAAATAACTATGAACCCAAGGGAGAACGTTTATAGGAAGAAGAGGAAGAATAAATAATGCAAACTAATTCTAAATGGAGACTGGAGGCTAATGGAAGATGAAGGAGAGCCGAGCATATTAGAAGGAGGCGAAGAAGAAGGAGCCGGTGTATACCAGAGTGATAAGAGGGATGCAGAGGGCGTGTGAGAGCAGGAATGGTGGATTATGGTGGACAGTACGAGGCAAGGGGAGATGGCGTTGAGGAGGAAGTGTTAGTGAAGTGCTAAATAGTGTTAAAAAGTTAAAAATAGTGAATTTAGTGTAATGATGGTGTATAATATTAGGTATAATTAGTAACAGATATTAGCCAAAGGAAGTAAAAGACAATTTACTACAATTTACTACAATGTAAAGAAAGTATTGTATAATATAATTATTTGGTTGCACTGGTTACCAGTGCATATTCTGCTGGATACCAGTAGTATAGCATTAGTTTTTCATTTATCTTAATAATCTACTGGATTTCAGTAATTAATAATAGATGATTTAGTGTTAGTGAAAGTTGTTTTATGGTTGGAATTTATTTTATTTCAGGTTATATTAATTTGTTTTGTTTTAAATTAAATTTTGAGTTATTAGTATATACGTATTATCTGTAAAATAATGATATATAACAATAATTTAAATCTATCTATCTATTTAAATCTACTGGATTTCAGTAATTAATAATAGATGATTTAGTGTTAGTGAAAGTTGTTTTATGGTTGGAATTTATTTTATTTCAGGTTATATTAATTTGTTTTGTTTTAAATTAAATTTTGAGTTATTAGTATATAAGTATTATCTGTAAAATAATGATGTATAACAATAATTTAAAAGTGGGAAATAAATTAAAAAGTTTGCAATATACGTCCTGGTATAAGGAATAAGATGCCAGGATGTTGTATTACAGATTTTATTTTATTTTATTTTAATTATAGTACATACGGAGCTAGAGAAAGTAAAAATACACCTCGAGCTACAACTTTTCTCTTTTCGATAAAAGTCGGAGCTCTCGTTGTATTACTTATATTAAAATTCTTTTCTATTCAATGAAATTATATTTTTCAACATTTTATGCAGTGTTAAGCGGAGAACGTTAGCTAGCAGACGTACCAGGGTTATTAAATGAATTCTTTAACGGCAGAAAATGAATATGGAGATATTAAAGTTTGAGGGGTTTATTTCATTTCCGAAACAAGGCTAATACCAAGGCAAGTCTTGTCAGAGAAGATAGCAGCAGCTAATCCGAACAAAAACATCACTTAATTCATTACACAGCAGCGCGCAGGCCGGGAGCTTAAATCCTGCGCTCGAGTCATGAATCAATCTAGGGATTTTAACTTTGGCTGACGTAGAAGTACACTGCCAAACTTTGATACTACATCAGGGTTTGATTCCTGTGTCCTTTATAACATAATGCTCTAGGGAAAGAAATATATTATTATATGTTCCATACACACCAGTTTCTCTGCATCTCTGTAATAAATTATTGTTAAGCAGCTCATTTTTACTTTCTCTATGCATACACCCAAATATTCTATACCGAAATTTCACCGGAAATACATGTTTTGGGTCCCCCTGATAAAAAAAGCATTTTCAGAAAAAGGTCCCTGTTGTGTGCGTGTGTGTGTGTCTCTGTGTTTGTGGACAGCATAGCTCAAAAACGAAAATACCGAGGCACACAAAACTTAGTATTTAAGTTCGGTACCTTACAAGGATGCGACATGAAGACTTTCAAGAAACTCATCCAACCCAAACTACACTAGATGGTAATTTTTTTTAAAATTTTGATGTCTCAAAAATGGCTTTAACGATTTGGATTAAAATATCGTATACTAAATATACTTTTCTGACAAATAAAATGTATATCTTAAGTTTTCTGGGAATAGCCTCTGAAGATTTTTATTCTGGATAAATTTCACGGAATTTTGCATAACTGCTAAACCGTAAGAGTTGGACAAAAACTTACCACACAAAAATGTAGAACACGTTAAAACACACAATTTATGTTATGTACATCTTTTTCGTGGAGCTATTCGTTTTTTTAGATATTTCTTGTTTTTGATTTCAGCTGTAAAAAACGTATGCTTTTCTCATGTAGGGAATTGTCAACTCCTGTCCATACAAACAAAGGAACTTCAGTGACATAGCAACCAGCTTTCGACTATCACTTTAACATATGGTACACCCTTATTTTGCTTCTGCTTACAAGGAAGCAAGTAATAGGACTGTATCTGGTAAGTTTTTCTCGATGGGCATGAAGTAAATAGAAGCATAAACTTTCTAACAATTTGTTGCAGAGATGTAGAGAAAGTCATGTGAATGGAACGCATCAGATTCTTTTATCCACTTCTTGCAAATCGTTACAAACATAAGGATTAATGGTCTTATTACGTAAGAAGAAGGGAAAGAAGGGAGTACGCAAAGCTAAAGCGATTGTAAAGTGGTTTAAAATATATCGCTATGTAATTGAAATTCGTTTCTTCGCATGACCAGGAGTTTTCCGTATGATAAAAGTTATAAGAAAAGCAAAGAATATATGGGAAATGGTGAGCTGTACGAAGAATATTTGACATAAACTGTGTGCTTTAACGATCTACATTTTTACTTTCTCTACAGACACTATGTACATAGTGTATAGAGAAGCATTTTTGGAAAATGGTTCGTGAGTGTGCATGTGTGTCTGTGTCTGTCTACAGCATAGCTCAAAAACGAAAAGACCGTTAAATACCAAACGTGGTATTTAAGTTTGGTATTTTCCAAGTATGCGACACGAAGATTTTCAAGAAAATCCCCCACCCCCAACTACCCATTACATGGAACTTTTTTCAAAAATTTTGATTTTCTCAAAAATGACTAACGATTTTGATTAAAATATCATATATTAAAGACCTGACAAATAATATGTATATCTTGAATTTACTTGGAATAGCCTCTGAGTACTTTATTCTGGATGAATTTTGCATAACTTCTAAACCGTAAGAAATGGACAAAAACTTACCCCACAAAAAATGTAGATTAAAACACACAATTTATGTTATATAATTTTTTTTTCGAGGATTTGATCGTTTTTTAGATATACCTTGTTTTTGGCTTCAGTATTGAAAAAACTTGTACTTTTCTGATACAGGAATTTGTCAACTCGTGACAATACAAACGAAGGAACTTCAATCACCTAGTGACCAGCCTTTGACTTCACTTTAACCTATGATGCTCCCATATTTCGCTTCTATTTGCAAGGAAGCAAGTAATAAGACCGTTTCTGCTTATTTTTTCTCGATTAGCATGAAGTAAATACAAGAATAAGCTTATTAACAATAATTTGTTACACAGAGGTGGAGAAAGTTATGTGAATGGAACACATCAAATTTTTTGTGTATTACGCTTTTGTCTATATCTCACGGCTAACCAGTTATGCCTAAGTCATCCGGATGGAAGAGTTCTTCGGAAGCTATTCCAAGAAAATTCAAGAAAAACATTTTGATGGCAGTGTTGTCACATGGAATGAAGATGGAGCTCCGGTGGAATGTGATGATGCAGGAACCCGGAGAATCCAGAGAAAACCCGCCCCTGCGCCGCTTTGTCCACCACAAATCTCAAATTCCGTCGCTTGGGATCAAACCCAGTCATCTAGATGAAAGGCGAATGCCCTATCCACTCGGCCACGGCGCGACCATCTTTGTTCAAGTAAATCATCAACATAGTCGATTTTTCTTTTTTGAGTTATCGTGTTCTCAGACACGCGGACCCACACACAAACACACTAGGACATTTTTCTAAAATTGTCCTTTTTCTTCAGGGATTCTCAAAACATGTATTTTCGGTGAAATCTCGCTATTCAATTTTGGGTGGAATACGATACTTTTCGGCCGCGCCGTGGTCGAGTGGTTAGACCACTCGCCTCTCACCTACGACCCGGGCTCGATCTCAAGCGACCGCTTGTGAGATTTGTGGTGGATAAAGCCGCGCAGTGATGGATTTTTTCTCTGGGTTCTCCGGTTTCCCCCGCCATCGCATTCCACCGGTGCTCCATTTTCATTCCATGTATCATCAGTATCATTGCCTGCGAAGCCATATGTAGTAAAAACTGGCATTAAACACTATCACTATCACTATCTGATGTGTTCCATTCACATGACTTTCTCTACATCTCTGCAGCAATTTACTGTTAAAAAAACTTATGCTTCTATTTACTTCATGCTAATCGAGAAAAGAATAGCGAAATACTCTATTTACTTGCTTCCTTCTAAGTAGAAGCGAAATAAGAGGGTACCATAGCTTAAAGAGATAGTCAAAAACTGGTTATGTAACTGAAGTTCCTTTGTTTGTATGGACAGGAGTTGACAAATTCCTGTATGAGAAAATTATAACTTTTTCAAAGCTGAAACCAAAAACAAGGAATATCTAAAAAACGATCAACTCCACGAAAAAAATGTATATAACATAAATTGTGTGTTTTAATGTGCCCTACATTTTTTGTATGGAATGTTTATGTCTATCTCTTACGATTTAGCAGTTAGACAAAATTGCGTAAAATTCATCCAAAATAAAGCAGTCTTCAGAAGCTATTCCCAGGAAATGCAAGATATAGATATTATTTGTCATTTAAATATATTTAATATATGATATTTTAATCAAAATCATTACAACAATTTTGGAGAAAATCAACATTTTCGAAAAAAATTTCTATGTAAAATATTCGTGTTGCATCCTTGCAAGATACCAAACTTAAATATCAAGTTTAGTATTTTTCGTGTTTTCGTTTTTGAACTATGCTGTCCACAGACACACACACGCACACATGGACCTTTTTCTAGAAATGCTTTTGTTGGATTCAGGGGGACCCAAAACATGTTTTTCCGGTGAAATATTGGTATCGAATTTTTGGGTGCATTACAATACCTCCTCTATACACTATGTACATAGTACGTGTAGAGAAAGTAAAACACGTTACTTTCTCTATCTATTATAGATAGTATTTGATAGAGTAATTAATAGGCTACATTAATCTTAATGAAAGAATTGCGAATAACGATTAACTAGGATCCTTCACCAGAGTTATATCATGGACATAGATATATTCAAACATGATTTGTTTTAGGAGTAAACATCAGAGGGGCGATGAGTTGCACTCATTGTAATATTGCTTGTAATTGAAGTAATGATGAAAGTTGTGACTTTACATGGCCTCCTGAATGAGAAGCGAAGCCAGCGATGTTTACTGCTGCTGGTTACTGTAATCCGATTTGCACGCTTGGGGCTGCAACTGTAACTTTTCTGACCAACCGGTTTTAATATATCGTATCCGTACATTTGGGGATTAGCTGGCGCTAGTGCTTGAAATACTTGTGCGTATGTCTGCATAGGAACTGGTCAAACACAAAAAGGAAGCATCTAATAATTGTGGTATTAGGTGCGTTCGCTGCTGCGGAGCACGTATTAGCGTCGCTTGTGCATATGGTACTCCACTAAAAGTATGAAATGGGGCATTGTGTTGATATTTAAAACCAATGGACCGTTTTTACTTTTTCCTCACGTACTATGTACATAGTGTATAGAGAGGTATTGTAAAGCACCCAAAAATGTGATACCGAGATTTCACTGGTTCCCCCTGAATCCCCCAAAAAATTATGGAAAAACTCGGTGTGTTTGCGCGCGCGCGCGCGCGTATGTGTCTGTGGACAACATTACTCAAAAACGAAAAGTCGGTGATATTAAACTTGGTTTTTAAGTTTAGTATCTTCCAGAGTTGCATTACGAATAGTTTGAAAAAATCCCCCAAAACCAAGCTACCGTTTACACGCAAAAAAAAAATCGCAAATTTTGATTTTCTCAAAAATGGCTGTAACGATTTTGATTAAAATATCGTATATTAAAGATAACAAATAAAATGTGTATCTTGAATTTTTTGTGAATAGCCGCTGAAGACATGTTTATTCTGGGTGAATTATGCGAAATTTTGCATAACTGGTATACCGTAAGAGATAGAGAAAATCACATTATACAAAAATGAATATGACGATAAAACACACAATTTATGTCATATGCATTTTTTTCGTGGAGTTGGCCGTTTTCAAAATATTCCTTGTTATTGATTTCATTTCTAAGATACTTAAAATTTTTCTCATACCGGAACTCGTCAACGCATGTCCACGCAAAGAAACGGATTTCAATCCCATAGCAACCACATTTTAAAACATGTGACTGTCGGTTTAGCCTAGTGAATTCCCATATTTCCGTTGTACTTTTAAAAGAATTAAATAATATGGCTGTTTCTGCTAATGTTTTGGCATTAAATAGATAGGAATATAAACTTTTTACTCATAATTTGTTACAGAGAAGATCATGTGAATGGAGCACATCAGATTTTTTTGGTAATAAAGAATACAGTATAATTATTAGAGTTCTGGTCGGGGTCACGAAATTGCCGGATTGAGGTTCGGTACACAGAGTATAAACTACGACATGATGGAATAAGCTTGGTCTCTACAGCCCGACTCGAAAAGTGTTGCACTATCTAGCATTGATCACTGCCTGGCCTCGTTAATTTCCTGCTAATAGATAAACCAGTGAATGCTGAAAGATAGTGCAGTTTAAAAAATGTCAAAAATACGAAAGGGTAGGCGTTCGACACTAAACAAACTTGTGAATGACTCAAACATATTTTGAGAGACAGGAGGAGAACCTTTTTTCGACACAGTGAAGATATATCTTTTAATTCACTGCAGTGAATTCTGAATGAGTTTGGTTAATTTATATCCATTGTCTGCTTATTATCTTAAATTTTTTGTATCAAGTTTCATACTTTAATTTGCGAAAGTACAAGGCGTTTTTTTAATATATTATGACATAATTGTTTTATTGCGTTACTTTATAAATTACAACGCTTTATATAATGTTAATACATGTACCGAGCTACTTTTGGAATAAATTATACCTCAAAGTGTGCATGTTTATGCTGCAATCTCCTCCCCACTACCCTGTATTTATACCGCAGAATGTGTGTTCATAACTGTGTGCGTTTTGGGACCCAAAACCGGGTTCACCGTTCAGAGCTAGTCGACGCATGATTAATTGGACTGTGAGAGAGATTAAGAATCATCTGAAAGACTAATCGAGAAGGATTAAAATTTGATACCTCACTTGTCCTCGGCATAAGAACTTTCTAAACGCTCTTAGGGGGTGTAAAGAGCGAAGACAGGTAATTGATGTGCTCTATACGTAATGAAGTATGATATTACTGAGGATATAGCGATAAAAGTGGAATCCGGATAATCAACATTACAGTGAGAAATCGAGGAAGAGAGAAGAGGAGTCCTATGCTCGACAGTCCCATTAGCGATCGGAAAAGAGCGCTGTGTTTGACACTCCAATGAGCTAAAAGAGACGTCCTATACGTGAGAGTGAACTATGGCGGAGGAGAAGAGATAAGCCCTGTGTTTGGTCTGTAATCGAAACTCCAGTGAATGATCAGAAGGGAGACGAAACTACTCTACTCTGGCTTATTGCAATGTTACGTCAAGGAACGACGAGAGTAACCCAGTAAAAATTGAACAAGGTCACAATGTTTGCAATAATTTCCATCCTAAGAACTTAATGTTGTAGCAGTTGAAGACTAATTATTGAAGTGTTGACAAGTGTTGTCCTAAATCCTATATGTATAAAGTCTGAATTCTGTAATTTCATATGTTTTGAGTGACATCATGTGTGCAGATTCAAACTGCTCCTGTTTTTGCCTACAGCGACGTATAGCAGTCTCAAGTTGGTCGCTATAATAAAGTTTATTGTGTGCTGTTAATCAGTTTTCTCGACCGTCGCAAGTGCAGCGTGAAGTATAACCGTTAAGTCTGCTCTACATCTGTCCCTCGAGGATTATTTCCAGCGATAAATTAATACCAATAGTGAAATGGACCGTAATTCAACAGAGTTTAACCGTAAACATAAGGATACGGTATTTTCTGTACTGAACAAAGCGCTTAAAAAAGAAATCTGCTCCAAGGACTGTTTTATGCATTCCAGAGATTGTATGATTGTTTATGCTCTGTGCATAGACTGGGTCATACTGCAAGATACTTAATAAGAAAATAGCATATATCACACTCACACAACCAGCTCTACCCATTAAGTTTACGTATGAACTTATCCAAGTTTTTGTTCCAAAACATCTTATCTGGCTTACAATGTTTTCACCAGCTTAAGTCAAGGTCTTAGATCATAATTTGTAAAATATTGTACAGGGTTACTACAAAAGAAATAGACAACTTCAACTGCTTGTAAAACAAAAACTGTTTACGGTAATTTGACGCCGTTTTCACTGGTATGTAGGTTTTATTGTGAACTCACAAATGTTCAATATGGGCTGCTCCAGTCACACGGCACACATCCATGCGATAACCAAGGTCATCCCAAACCTTTTGTAACATATCTGCATCAACACTTGCCACGGCTTGTCTGATACGTTGTTTCAAGTCGTCTAAATTAAGAGGAAGTGGAGGGACAAAAACACGGTCTTTCACGAATCCCCATAGAAAAAAGTCACATGGTGTGAGATCAGGGCTCCTTGGTAGCCAAAATGCAAGAGCATTATTGTCGGTTGTAGCACGGCCAATCCAACGATGTGGTAGGACTTCATCTAGGTAATCTCTAACATCTGTGTGCCAATGAGGCGGTGCTCCGTCTTGTTGGAATACAAAGTCATCCTGTTGCTCATTCAGTTGGGGCATCATCCAGATCTGTAACATGTCAAGATACCTAGCACCGTTGACTGTTTGCTCTGCAAACCGTCGTGTGAGATACCGCACAAAACACATTGATTTTAGGAGTGTCCCGCACATGTTGCAATACAGCCCTCGGAGGTTCAGTTCCTCATATTCGGGCATTTCGTGTATTCACTTTTCCACTCAGATGGAAAGTTGACTCATCGCTGAAAATGATGCGCTCACAAAAACCAGCATCGTCTTCATCATGTCGCAACATGTCGATGCAAAAGATGACCTTATCTTCTTCACTCAGAAACTGCAACATCTGTAATCTGTAAGGCATCATGTGCAGTCGCTTCCGCAATATTTTCCATACAGTTTGCTGTGCAATTTGTAATTGCATGCTCGCCCTAGATGTCGATTTCTGTGGGCTTCTTCAACAACAAACAAAACACTACAGCGTTACCAATAGTAACAAACAAAACTTGGAGAGTTTCTCAACATACCTCCAAAATAATTAGGTTGCTATCTCTAATAGTTTTTGTTTTACAGGCAGCTGAAGTTGTCTATTTCTTTTGTAGTAACCCTGTATTATTTAAAACGAACGTTGAATATTAACCTGATAAACTGACCTCATAAAGCTCTCCTATCACTTCTTCTACTCACCATCGTTTATATTTACCTTCTGCAAACTATTCTTACGAAAGTATGTTTTGATGCACACTTCATGTTAAATCCGATTCAGAATTTAAGCTTGAAGCAATCTAGGCAACTAAAAATAAAACTATACTGCTTTAAAACCGTATTAAAAGTCATAAAATAATATTGTTTGGCACATAAAACTCAAAGAAATGTCTGTAAGAAAGTGCAACAGGACGTCATCTGTTCACAATACGCACGAAAACTGCTTAAAATGACGTGTTTAACGAAAGTAACATAGCCAAGGTTATGTAATAAATATAACTCGACATTATTATGTAAAAATAACTAAGAATTGGTGTTAATGAAATTACATTAAGCAAATAAAACCTAAATAAACATGTAAATGGAAGGAGAAGAAGGAGAACAAAAGAGATTACATATACCGGATGCTGTTATTTGTTTAACAATGTAACAAAGGAGAAACACAAAACTTAACAAATAACTAATTTAGAAAATTTCATAATTGTACGAACTTATTATATAAGTTATTATTATATAAGTTATAAGTTATATAGTTATATATATTAATTGTTTAAGTCTATAAGTTTCTAATGTTAAGTTGAATTTAAAAGCTTTTAAAAAAGATGATTTATTAAATGTTCATTTCTATAGCACGCTTGAGTATTAAGGTCCTATTGAGGACTTCGATTGAAACATTTTATGGCATTTTTACAATTTGAACTTACCGAACCAGTTGGCTTAGTAGTTTTGTCTGAGATTGCCATTCGGGAGGCCGTGGTATCTGTTCCTACGGCTGACCTCTCTGAGCCATGGGTTTTTCGGGGGTTCTCGGGGTCACTAGGGGAATTCTGGGGAGCATTCTTCGTTCCCCTGAACTTACCTCTTCATTACAGCTTCATTTCATCCCAACCGGTCTCAGGGTTGTAGGTGACAGCGAGGACTATGGCAGAGGCGCCATTTCATGGAGGTGACTGCGCACTGGAAATACTGCTCTCGGCGGAGGGATGTCAATAAAATTGTCTGTGGACACAGGTGGTCTATCCGATATTGAGTGGTGGGCTCTTGGTGCTCCCCGTGTCGAGATGAAGAACTGCTTGTCAACTGTTAGAGACCCTCCATAGCAGCTCTCTCCCTGTCCGGACGTCGTCCTTCCTCCAGGGGTTTGACGTACAGTAAGCCCATGGCTGCAGTGCAGAAAATTTTTCCGTAACATACGCACACACACTTGTACACATATTTTTTTTTTTTTTTATATATGTTCAACGCCCACGTTTACTAAACACGGCAATCGATAACACTGATGATACATGGAATGAAGATGGAGCCCCGGTGGAATGTGATGACGGGGTAAACCGGAGAACCTGGAGAAAACCCACCCCTACGCCGCTTTGTCCACCACAAATCTCTCATGCGTTCGCTTGGGATCAAACTCGGGTCATCTAGGCGAAAGACGAGGGGTCTGTCCACTCGGCCACGGCGCGGCCCTACACCATTTAAATATTTAGGTTTAAAATCCCTTCTTAGAACAATAATAAAATCAATAAAAAGAATAAAACCGGTAGTCCTGTATTAAAAAATACAAAAAATATATAAATATATTCAAATTTCTTAAAGGAATTACCTCTAAAATTATATCCTTAGAATAAAAACCCGCTGAAAAGGGTATAGTTTAGAATTTCGTCAATTTTAACTACCTTTCACACTTTAATCCAGTCTCAAATTCAGACTTCCAGACTCTATCGAGAATAGGGAATAATTCTAACTAGAAAAAATCTGATGTGTACCATTTACATGACTTTCTCTATATCCCTGCAACAAGTTATTCTTAAAAAGCGAATACTTCTACTTACTTCACGCTTATCAGAAAGATTTAGCAGAAATAGTCTTATTACTTGCTTCCTTGTAAGCAGAAGCGAAATAACGGACTACCATAGGTTAAAACGATAGTCAAAAGCTGGTTGCTATGTGACTGAAGTTCTTTTGTTTGTATGGACACGAGTCCACAAAGTCCTGTATGAGAAAAGTATGTTTTTTATAGCTTAAACCAAAAACAAGGAATATCTCAAAGACAATCAACTCCACGAAAAAAAATGTATATAACATAAATTGTGTGTTATAAAGTGCTCTACATTTGTTGTGTGGTAAGTTTTTGTCCATCTCTTACGGTTTAGCAGTTATGCAAAATTTCATAAAATTGACCCAGAATAAAGTAGTCTTCAGCGGCTATTCCCAGAAAATAAACATTTTATTTGTCAGGTAAATATCTTGAATATACGATATTTTAATCAAAATCGTTAGTCATTTTTTAGAAAATCAAAATTTTCGAAAAAAGTTCCATGTAAAGGGTAGTTTGGGGTGGGGGGATTTTTCTCAAAATCTTCGTGTCGCAGCCCTGGAGGATACTAAACTTAAATACCAAGTTTGGTATTTTACCGACTTTTAGTTTTTGAGTTATCGTGTTCACAGACACACGGACACACACACAAGGACCTTTTTCTGAAAATGCCTTTTTTGGATACAGGGGACCCTAAACCATATATTGCCGGTGAAATATGGGTATCGAATTTTTTGGTGGAGTGCAATACCTTCTCTATACACTATGAACATAGTGCGTATAGAGAAAGTAAAAAGTCCTTACCCTCCGGTCGAGAATGGAATTCTGGACCACCGAGGCAAAAGTCTGCTCACCGACCACTCAACCACTAATAACTGTTGCCTTGTTGTCCAAACGGTGAAATCAAATACTCCGTTACATCATACGTACATATAACAAAAACACAATTGTATTACTAACAAATACATTAATTATAACACGATATATTAACTTCTGTTTGAACAACTAGTTTTAATTTTTGCGATCATTTCCAATGTTAATGCATGCTTTAACCTCTGACCTTTCATTATATGTTTTAATTTGTAATCAATACGTGCGTACGGAATGATATGAACAGCAATTAATGCGTTGTTAAATTGCATTCAGATTAATTATAAATATGCAAACTGTGTTTCAACAGGGAAAAAGAACCTGCGGTTTTCCGTATGTTGGAATTAATAAACAGTGATGTAATGTACGCTCCTTCATCGCATATATCTTATGATGCTGGTTAGCTCCATTCACATGACTTTCTCTGCATCTCTGCAACAAACTATTCTGTTTACTTCCTCTAACGGAGAAAAACTGAGCAGAAATGGTCTTATTACTTGCTTCCTTGTAAGTAGAAGCGAAATAAGGGAGTACCATAGGTTAAAGTGATAGTCAAAAGCTGGTTGCTATGTCACTGAAATTCTTTTGTTTGTGTGGACACGAGATGACAAATTACTGTATGGGAAAAGTATGTTTTCCAAAGCTGAAACTAAAATCAAGGAATACGTCAAAAACGATCAATTCTGAGAAAAAAAAATTATATATAAAAATTGTGTGTTTTAACGTGCTCTACATTTTTTGAGTTTTAAGTTTTCGTCCACGTCTTACGGTTTAGCAGTTATGCAAAAGGATATGCAGAAGATATTCCCAAAAAATTCAAGATATACACTTTATTTGTCAGGCATATATCTGTAATAAACGATATTTTAATCAAATCGTTAGTTATTTTTAGAAAATCAAAATCTTCGAAAAATGTTCCATGTAAAGGGTAGCTGGGGGGTGGGAAAATTTTCTTGAAAATCTTTGTGTCACATTCTTGAAAGATACAAAGCCTAATTACCAAATTTGTTTTTAACGCACTTTTTGTTTTTGAGCTATGCTTTCAAAATGTAGAGCACGTTAAAACACAAAATTTTTGCTACATACATTTTTTTCGTGGAGTTGACCGTTTTTGAGATATTCTTTGTTTTTGGTTTAAGCGTGGAAAAACTTACATTTTTCTCATTCGGAAATTTCTCAACTCCTGTCCATACAAACAAAGGAACTTCAGTCACATAGCAACCAGCTTTTGACTATCACTTGAACCCATAGTACTCCCTTATTTCGCTTCTACTTACAAGGAAACAAGTAATAGAACTATTTCTGCTAATTTTTTCTCGATTAGCATGAAGTAAATAGAAGCCATAAGGTTTCTAACAATAACTTGTGGCAGAGATGAGAGAAAGTCATGTGAATGGAACACATCAGATTTTTTCAACACTTTCGTAACATTTCTACCGTATCTTCTTTTCGACTTTCTATGCGACGGTCACTCTGCTGTCTTCGGATTTCCTGTCGAAATTGAACCGTTGCAAGCAATGCATCCCCAGGGAAAATCAAAACCTTGGAGGGCTTCGTTCCTCTTTTTATATTTGTTGGGCCGCGCCGTGGTTAGACCACTCGCCACTCACCTACACGTCCGGGGCTTGATCCCAAGCGACCGCATTTGAGATTTGTGGTGGACAAAGAGGCACTGGGGCGGGTTTTCTCCGGGTACTCCGGTTTCCCTCGCCATCGCATTCCACCGGTGCTCCATCATTATACATGTATCTTCAGTGTCACCGCCTGCGTTAAACACTACAAAAAAAAAAAAAAATTGTAGATCACGTGCAGAAAATTTCCAGAAATAGTCTCAAGTTTGAAACCACCGTAGATGTTACAAACTCACTGAAGTGTAACAATGTGGACTTCCGCGTCTAAGAGCCTTCCAACAGAACACGTGTAAACTCGCACAGTTATAACAAGAACAGCTGCAATGTCAAAAGAACTTGCCGCCGGTACCGTGTCCACTAACGCACAGTTGTATCAATGGGTGCCAACAATCACCTATGAACTACGAAGCAAATCGTTCACACACGTCCGGCGATTACGGCAGCAGGACTTAATCAAACTATGTAAAGACATTCATTGTTTAAGGGAAAGTTTAGGACTAAAAGGTTCCTCTTTCTCTCACGTGAATGCAGATCGACGGTGTGCAATTTGTACTAAACACTGAAACTGTCCGCTATGAGGTATGCATACAGAAGGGAAACATAACACAGGGTCGCATAAAACAAATTTGTGCTTCAATTATGACACTGATATTAGTAACTGGATATGTTATATGTGTTGTTCTCTGCTAAATATAAAATTATTTCACTTATTCAATTCCCACCCTGTATGTATTAACATTCTAGGGGCGTTCAACAGGTCCTTAGAACATTCAAGAAATTACACTCATAGCATCAAAAAAAGTTTTGTATTTAGTAACTTTCGTCTCTTACTAGATGACAGTTAAAGTTTCAGCTATATACATGAAGTGGTTTCGTTACCATAGGCAATTGAATCAACAATTTTGTGCTTCTTTAGAAAGTTGAGAAACAAGAAAGAGTTTTATATTAATTAAACGCTTCTATTTATACGGCTTATCAGAGAAAGAGATAAAAGCCGAGTTGGATGAAGTTCATGGCACATGCGCTCCTGCGTTTGCAACAATTTACAAATGGCTAAATGCATGCGTGGTCGTACATCCGGAAATGATAAACATCTTTCCGGATGTCCAGTAGAAGTGACCCTCTCCGAAATTATTGACAAAATCCAGAATATTGTTCTGGGTGATCGACAATCAAAGTTCGCGAAATAATAGAGACCACAACATATCACAAGGTACAGTTTTCTTAATATTATACAAAAAATTAGGTATGACATAGGTCTCGGCTAAAAGGATGCCGTGTTTACTCTCAATGAGAATAAACGCAATGGTGTGATCGATTCGGCACTTTTCCGTCGCAATCCTTATGAGTTTCTGCGTCTATACATAAATTTGGTTGAAACATGGATACACTACTACTATACTCCAGATACAAAGGTGCAGTCGAAACAGTGGGTTTTAAACCCAAACCGGCTACGAAGAAGGCAGAATTATCTTCATTGATTACTTGCAGAAGGAACGAACGATAAATGCAGAGTATTATGTATCGCTATTGCAATGGTGAAACGGAGAACTCAAGAAAAAAAATGCTTCATCTGGCAAAGAAAGATATTCTCTTCTTTTTAGACAATGTAGAGGTGCACGCCTGGTGAAAACTGTAGAATTAGGGTTCGAATTTCTACAGCATCCACCACATTCTCTAAATTTTACTCCCAGTGACTTTTTTCTTATTTCCAAACTTGAAAAAGTGGCTCGGCGGTAAACGATTCACATCTAACGAAGAAATTATTTCCCAAACAGATGCTTATTTTGAGGACCTTCCTAAATACTATTGTTAGAAGGCTTACAACAGTTGGAAAAGTACTGGGGAAAATGTATCGAGTAAAACGGAGATTAGGTTGAAAAAACTCTACAAAAAATAAGTTGTTTTTCTATGTCTATCGAGAATTTATCTTTTATAAGTGGAAATTATTTGTAGAGCAAGATTAGAGGATGTTAAATATAGTAAGTGCAATGGAACAGGTGAAATATAGATGTGTTTTGCTTAGCAGTCAAGTGTCATCTAAGGAAACAGAAAGGGATGCCAGCAGCAGGAGCAGAGACCTCTATGAATCAATTAATTGTTCTAGTGCAGTCCGTGTTAATTTCCTGATTACAACGGCTCTTCCTCCAGCTAACGCTTCTAATGAGAGAATTTGCGTTAGTGATTACAAGAGAATTGGGACGAGGAAGAGGAGTGGACCAGACAAGGCGAGCGAGATTGATGCAGGAAATGACGTCACAATTTGTCACATCTTACTGGACTCCTCGCCTCGTAACTTGCGCATTGTATAACTTGCCTTTTTAGCTCCGTTCTCTATTACGGAACACTCATTAGCGTCGCTTTGTCCGTCTATACATTGATAGGCACTTGAATAAAACGCTTCGTCGACTGCCTCCGTGGTCAGCGACCTGACTTCTCACCCGGAGGTCCCGGGTTCGGTTACCGGCTGGGACGGGGAATTTTTCTTTAGTGAGAATTACTCCCTATCCCCCACAGAGTCTGGAGGTATGTATGTGAGAGTCAATGTGTGGGTGAGGAAAATAAAATTATTTAAAGCAAACGTAAAACGAGTTGCTTCTAGTACAAAGCCCCAATATGACCTTAGATGTTAAATGGAAGTGGTCGAGTGGTCAGCGAGATGACTTCTCACCCGGAGGTCCCAGGTTCGATCCCCGGGAATTTTTCTTAAGCCAGAATTATTACCAATCCCCACAAGAGTCTGGAAGTATGAATGTGAGAGTGAATGTGTGTGTGTGAGTTTCAGAAAAATAAAATGATTTAAACCAAACGTAAAAGAACCAAATTGTTTCAAGTGCAAAGCCCACGATATGACCTTAGATGATAAAGGGGGCTATGTACATGGGGGGGAAACACACCGAGTGGTTATAATTAAGAGAGTGCTGACAAATTGGCTGTCGTGATTACAGGAGTGATGACGTCAGAGAAAACAACCAGGCATGCACATTACACACGGATAGAAGGGGAGTTTCTTAAAATGTCTTAAGCAGCGGCGGTAAATGTTTCATACGTTAATAAACAGACTAAGAGAGCTTTTGCATTTATACTTTCTCTACACGTACTATGTACATGCTGTATACAGAGGGTTATTGGACCCAAATACTCGATACCGAGATTTTACCGAAAATACATGTTTCGAGACCTCCTGAATCCAAAAGAAGTATTTTTAGAAAAAGTCCGTGTCTGTGATATGTGTGTTTGTCTATGGGCAGCATTGCTCAAAAACGAAAAGACCGCTATATAACAAACTTGGTATTTTAGCTCGGTATCTTCCAAGGATGCCACACGAAGATTTTGAAGAAAATCCCCCCACCTCCAGCTACCCTTTACATGGAAAAAGTTTCGAAAATTTTGATTTTCTCATAAATGGCTCTAACGATTTTGATTAAAATATCTCCTAATTAAAACATTTTCATGATAAATAAAATGTATGTCTTCAATTTTTTGGCAATAGTCTCTGAAGGCAAGTTAATTCTAGATGACCTTTGCGGAATTTTGCATACTTGGTAAACTGTAAGAATTAGGCAAAACCTTACTTCACAACAAATCTAGAATATGATAAAACACGCAATTTATATCATACATATTTTTTTCTTAGGGTTGACTGTTTTTGAGATATTCCTTTTTACTGGTTTTAGCTTTAAAAAAATTAACATTTCTCATACGGTAATTTTTCAACTCCTGTCCATACAAACAAAGGAACTTCAGTCACATAGCAACCAGGTTTTAAGTATCACTTTAACCTATAGTACTCCCTTATTTCACTTCTACTTACAAGGAAGCAAATAATAAGACTATTTATGCTCATTTTTCTCAGTTAGCATATAGTAAAAAGCAGCTTGTGAAAGTTAACAATAATTTGTAGCAGAGATACAGAGAAAGCTATGTGAATGGAATACATCAGATTTTTTTTTGGATAAGGGGACCCTAAAACATATATTTCTGCTGAAATCTCGGTATCCGATTTTTGTGTGGAGTGCAATACCTTCTCTATAAACTATGTACATAGTTCATGTAGAGAAAGTGAAAAGAAATCTGATAGCTTTATACCTAAATCTTGCTTGAGAATGCCTGTAAAGATTGTGAAAAACAGGAATAAATCCACGCAGTGGTTCTCGAGATGAATGCGTTCACACAGACAAAGATGACAGTAGGGTACGCACCACAGAGACATCTGACCTTTCTCTTAATAAGACACTTTTCCTATAAACGTAGTCGTTAACAAGCATGGTCAGATCTTTTGCAAGCCCTCGACATTATGCTTACGTAAGAAAATTGAGGCGCTCAGAATTAGTACCGGTGTGGTGGTAGTACTTGAAGCGGGAGGTCAAGAGATAGCATCCCCATTAACCTCTTGCAGAGGTGTTAGAAGAGCTCCTTTCATTCTCACTCAGGCATTTACAAGTGTCTGGCTTTGTTTCATGATGGCTTCACGTGGGCGTGGTACCGGAGCACCCGCGTCGGTAGTAGGATAAACCACTACAGTAAAATATCATTTTCCATATGTAATGTTCGTGTTATTGCTATACATAAATCTAAACAAATGTCAATTGTGTGACTTTTCTCGTTTTAAAACATTCTCATAACAAATAACGACCGGAAGGTTCTCATTAATTTCTCTAACACATACGTTAGTAAGCAGAAGAAGTATTTTTTTACCTTCTCTACACGTATTATGTACATAGTGTATAGAGAAGGTATTGCATTCCACCCAAAAATCAATACCAAGAATTTACCAGAAACACATACGCGTTTTAGGTCCCCCTGAATCCCAAAAAAAAGCACTTTTGGACAAACGTCAGCATGTGTGTACCAAATTTGGTATTTAATTCAGTATTTCCAAGGATGCGACACGAAGATTTTCAGGAAAAGCCCCCCACCACAACAACCCTTTAGATAGAAAGACTTGCAAAAATGTTGGTTTTCTAAAAACTAGCTCTAGCAATTTTGATTAAAATATCATATATTAAAATATATACCTGACAAATAAAATGTATATCTTAAATTTTATGGGAATAGCCTCTGCAGACAAATTTATTCTGGATACATTTTACGGAATTTTGCATAACTGGCAAACCGTGAGACAGACAAAAACTTACCGCACAAAAAATGTAGAGCACGTTAAAAAACATAAGTTATATTATATACATTTTTCGTGGAGTGAACAATTGTTTAGATATTCCTTGTTATTCTTTTCAGCTTTAAAAAGCTTATACTTTTCTCATATGGGAATTAGTCAACTTCTGACCATTCAAACAAAGGAACTTCAGTAGCATATCAACCAATTTTTGACTACTTCTTTAGCCTGTAGTACTCCCTTATTTCCATTCTCCTTGCATGTAACAAAGTTATAAGACTATTTCGGTTATTTTTTTCGATTAGCATGAAGTAAAAAGAAGCATAAGCATTTTAAGAATAATTTGTTGCAGAGATGTAGAAAAAGACATGTGAATGGAACACATAAGATGTTTTGTATTCTACCCAAAATTACTGTTTTCAGTGTGTGTATGTGAGAAGGAAAAAAACCTCGCACACGTGCGCATAACTCAAAAGACAAAGGTCAACTGAATATAAATCTTGTTGTTTAAGTAAGCAACTTCCAAATAAGTAACGACGTTTTTAAGAAAATCCCTTTCCCAAAAATACACTTTACATGGAAAAGTTTTCAAAAGATTTATTTTCCCAAAAATGTCTTTAACGATTTCGAGTCTTAGAAGTGCTTATTATTTTGTATGAAGGTGCTCAGTATTACTGGTAAACCCAAAGAGATACAGAAAATATTATAGAATAAAAAATGTAAACCTCATTAAAGCACACAGTGTATCTGAAATGGTTGTGGCGTTATCCATTTCCGAGTTTGAAAGGTTTTATTGTTGAAATATTTAAGCTTTTCTCAAGAATAAAGTCGTTATTTTTTTAATCCTATGGTCAAGTAAATATAATGGAAGATATAACTATCACATAGTGACCCTGTCTTAAAAGATTGACTGTTGCTTAAAGGCTACATTCGCCTATTTTTTCTTAATATACAACAAAATGTGTAATAATATACTTTTAAACGTTTATCCAAAATAATGTGAAGAATTTATGTAAAGGAAAAGAAAAAGAATCACTAAAATTCATCAAATGAGAAAAAATTGCATGAAACGCTGAATGTATATATTTTAGGATAAAAATGGATCAGACTAGAAATATTAAACAGAAATAAAACAAAATTTCCGAAAAAGAAGCAATAATTGTATTAAACTCTATTTAGTAAGGAACGCATATAAAATGATAGGAAATCGGTACACATTTTCAAAATAGTAATTCAAAATATAATGAGAGGTTGGAATATTCCTCACTAGGGAAAAAATAAAATATTAACTATGGAAATAAACATAATTGAGATAAGGTATATAATAACGTTTGGAAAACTAAAAAATTATTACCCTTGATGGCAAACTAATGATCAATTTTTACCCATTTTGGTGTTTAATCTTTACAAAAATGCAATAACTTCCAGATAATGGAAAATCAGACCCAGGTAAAACATAAAATGTTAATATTATGATTACCTGCCATTTAATATAGTTCAAGCACATAAATGCAGTAAAATAAGGAAAATACGTGGTGAGGTTACGCTAGGTTACCAGCATTGAACACAAGCAATTTAACTTTCTACACTAACCGCACAATGGGTAGCCAACTAATACAACTATAAAGAAACATTTTAAACCTATTTTAGTTGGGGCGAAAAAGATTCCGATCCGATGGTAATAAGACTATTTCAGCTAATTTGTTCTCGATTAGCATGAGGTCAATGGAAGCATAAGCTTTTTAACGATAATAATTTGTTGTAGATATGTCGAGAAACTCATGTGAATAGAACACATCAGATTTCTTTGGATTCAGGGGTCTCAAAACATATATTTCTGGTGAAATCTCGGTATCGCAATTTTGGGTACAATACAATACCTTCTCTATAGACTATGTATATAGTACGTGTAGAAAAAGTAAAAAAACAGGTCCTATCCTACGGAAATAATAAAATTTTCCAAAATCTAGTTGGCTTATTTAATATTGCATTAGTGTTATTTTATAACTACATGTACACATAGATTCTATTCAACAAACATGAACGATTTGTCGTGATAAGGATTACTAAGGGTATTTTGTATTTTCGCAATACTAGGAACTCAAGTCACTCTTGAAAATTCC
Organism: Hymenopus coronatus; assembly: GCA_030762935.1. Lineage (NCBI taxonomy): Eukaryota > Metazoa > Arthropoda > Insecta > Mantodea > Hymenopodidae > Hymenopus > Hymenopus coronatus. The sequence goes on from CM060883.1 coordinate 43,292,114, forward strand.
CTCTGGGACTTGTGTTGAGTTGCATTGAACTCCCTGAAGTAGGCCAAGACGATAGGCTATATGTATGATTTACCTCATGCAGCTATTCCGAGAAAGACGTAGTTATGATCCTTTCTTCTGTAAAGAAAAGGGGTAGATATGAGTATTATTATTATTACGATTATGGCTTAATCCAGCAGTAAGGAAGGGTGAAGTGGTCTAGAAATTCTAACGGTTTCTAGCAAGTTAGAAAGCCTTAGCTAAGTTGAATTTAGCTGACGGTTCCAACATTCTGAATGTCAGCTCAAATTTAACAGATGATACACGTATATTCATTTTTTATAGTATTGGTATAGGAACTGCCAGAGAAAAATATATCTTGTAACAATCAAAAGGTATTTCTAGTTAGAAATTCTTTTACAGTATCGCTTTTGTAGCGAATGTTTTAGCTAGGCAATATGGCACTGGTTGGAATGAAAGACCTTCAGCTGTTTATATCATAATATTATTTTTACTTTCTCTACACTTACTATGTACATAGTGTATAGAGAAGGAATTGTATTGCACCCAAGAATTCGATACCGAGATTTCACCGGAAATACATGTTTTAGGTCCCCCTGTTTAAAAAAATGGAAAAAGGTCCGTGTATATGCGTGTGTGTCTGTGTGTCTCTGTGTGTGTGTCTGTGGACAGAATAGCTCAAACATGAAAAGTACGTTAAGTACCAAACTTGCAATTTAAGTCCAGTATCTTCCAAGGATGCGACACGAAGATTTTCAAGAAAATGCCCTCACCTCAAGTACCCTTTACATGGAAAATTTTTCGAAAATTTTGATTTTCGAAAATGGTTCTAACGATATTGATGAAAATATCGTATATTAAAGATATTTACCTGATAAATAAAATGTATATCTTGAATTTTCTGAGAATAGTCTCTGAAGACTACATAATTCTGATTAAACTTTACCGAATTTTGTATAACTGGCAAACCGTAAGAGATAGACAACAACTTACTGAAAATGTAGAGCTCCTTAAAACACACAATTTATGTTATATACCTTTTTTCGTGGAGTAGATAACTTTTTTAGATATTCCTTGTTATGTTTTATGCTTTAAAAGCATGCTTTTCTCATAAAGGAGTTTTCCAACTCCTGTCCATACAAACGAAGGAACTTCAGTCAAATAGCGACCAGCTTTTGACTAACACTTTAGCCTGTGCTACTCCCTTATTTCCCTTATACTTACGTGGAAGTAAGTAAAAAGACTGCTTCTACTAATATTTTCTGGATTAGCATGAAGTAAAAAGAAGCATAAGAGTTTTATCATAATTTGTTGCAGAGCTGTAGAGAAAGTCAAGCGAATGGAACACATCAGATTTTTGTCAGAAATTTCTTATGCGGGAAAATTATTAATAATGCCTTATTTTGGAATACATGGTGAATTAAACTTATAGAAAATCTCTCACTTCGAACTACACTTATATATAAGGCTTTTCGAAATTTTCGCTTTTCCCAAAATTGACTAATCATTTTGAATAAAATATTTATATGAAAAAGAAAATTATCTTTGTGTTTTCTGAATTTATCTTCATTCTGAATATCTTTAGCATAATTTGTAAACCATAAGAGATAATAAAAGTATTATTATTATTATTATTATTATTATTATTATTATTATTATTATTATTATTATTATTATTATTATACAAAAATGTAAATTTTTAAATCACAAAATGTATGCCAGAATATGTTTTTTAGAGTTATCCATATTCCAGAATTGCTTGTTATTGTTTCAAATTGTGCAATACTTACATTCTTCTCATGTTACAAGTCGTAAATCGTTGTTCCCTCTTTTAAAATTCTGACCATGCAAGGCAACGGAATTCAAAGTGATTACTTAGCGACTAGCTTTCAGAAGATTTGACTATCAGATTAGTCTAGTGTATCCCCTATTTCTCTTGTACCTTATACGTTAATGTTTGTTTATCTTGATTAGCATGGAGTGCACAAAAGAATGCGCGTATGTAAGAATAATTAATTGATAAGTAGATAAACTCATTCGAGCTTCTTTATTTTTAATTTAGTTCTGAATATATAACTAAAATATTATATTTAAATTTGTAGTTTGGAAAATTGGATCAGAAGTCTTTGTTAAGAGAGATATTAAATATGCGTGCTTTTGAATTACGTGTGCTTCAAACTTTCAGTATGACATTAATAAAATTGAAACAATGTTTGTAGTTTAAATAATCAGTGTAGATACAGTTTGAGCGGAGATTGATTTTCCAGACCTTTCAATTGCTTCTACGGCGGTCATCTTCTGTGGTGGTTTGGAATTAGGAGTAAGTAGACGGAAGGCCTTGGAGCACCGCAATAGGCTATAGTTTGCCTTTTTTGCTTCCAATGTGACCCTTGAGAGGAATGGAAGAACGGGAACAAGAGACGATCTCTCTTTATAAACGCTAACAAAAGCTCCTTAGAAGAGGGTTCTAGCAGTTCTGGGAGGAATCTATCAGAGCTCCAATTCCACCGTCATGCCGCAGCACACCAGCAACCGTTGCCTGATGCTATAACGCGAAACAAATGAAAGGAAAGGATGGGCAGTAAATTTATGGAAGAAGGGCACCCCAGCATTCGTCTACCGACTTGAGAAAACCGTGAAAAATTCTGATGTGCTCCATTCACATGACTTTTTCTAGCTGTTTTTCAAACAAACTTCTTAAAATAGATAATTCTTCTTTCCACTTCATACTAATCGAGATATGTATTAGCACAATGGTCTTATTACATAGTTCTTTATAAGTAGAAGTAAACTATGGAAATACACTATGCTAAAGCGACATTTTAATGTTTCAAAAGCTGTGTCAATACAATTATCATTTAAATTTGCTTCTTTGCATAGCCCAGAGTAGACCAAAAGAAAATACGGACGACTTCCTGCTTAAAAAGGTATAAATAATTTCAAATTGAAACCAACAACAAGGAATATCTCGGAGACGGTTAACTGTACAGCATAAAGGACATAAATTGGTGAGATATACATTTTTACTTTCTCTAGCCCCATATGTACAACGAAGGTATTCTAATGCAGCCAAATATTTGATACCGAGATTTCACCGGAAATATGTGTTTTGGGGTCCCCTGATTCCGAAAAAAGCATTTTTAAAAAAAGATCCGTGTGTGTGTGTGCGCGCGCGCGTGTGTGTGTGTGTGTCTGTGGACAGCATAGCCCCAAAACGAAAAGACCGTTAAATACCAAACTTGGTATTTAGGTTTAGTATCTTCCAAGGATGCGACATAAAGATTTTCAAAAAAATCCCCCTACTAAAAACTACCCTTTATATGGAAAAAATTTCGAAATTTTTTATTTTCTTAAAAATGGCTCTAACGATGTTCATTAAAATCCCGTATATTAAAACTGTTTATGTCCGAAATATAATGTATATCTCGAATTTTTGGGGAATAGCCTCTTAGGACCTCTTTATTCTGGATGAATTTTGCTTAACTGCTAAGCCGTAAGAGATAGAAAAAACGTACTACTCAAAAAATGTACATCACGACAAAACTCACAATTTATGTCCTTTATGTTTTTATTGTGGAGGTAACCGTTTCTGAGATATTCCTTGTTATTGGTTTCAATTGTGAACTACTTAAACTTTTCTCAGACAGGAAGTGTCCTCTTTCCGTTTGTTCTAATCCTGGCCAAGCAAAGAAGTGATTTGCAATGACAATCGCATAACGATAGCTTTTAAAACATTTGACAATCACTTTAGCATAGCGCATTCCCTTATTCTCTTCTACTTATTAAGAAGTAAGTAATAATATTCAGCTAATATTTATCTCGTTTAGCATTGTGTACAAAGAAGAATAATCTTTTGTAGGAGGTTTGTAGAGCAGCTAGAGAAAGTCATGTGAGTGTAACACATCAGATTTTTTGTTTATTGAGTTTTTGTCTATCTCTCACAGTTTACTAGTGATACAAAAGTGATTCAGAATGAGGAGGGCTTTAGGGATATTCCAGGGAATTCAAGATATACATTTAATTTGTAATGTAAATTCATTTAGTGTACGGTATTTGGATCAAGTTCGTTAGGCTATTTTTGAGAACGTTAAGCTATTTGAAAATGTTTCCATGTAAAGAGCAGTTTGTGGTGGGGGATTTCCTTGAAAATCTTCGTGTCGCATCCTTGGGAGATAATAAACTTAAATACCAAGTTTGGTATTTAACAGGTCTCTCTTTTTTGGGTTAAGTTGGAACTCTCACATTTTTGGGGGATGAAATCTATGTATCGAATTTTTACTTTTTCTACTTACGCATGCGCTAGAGAAAGTAATAACCATTATCAGAGTGATCGGTCTGGTGGAAATCAAACACGCGACCTTCCGAATACGATCCTCACACTTTACCGCGAAGCTATCTCACCCAGTTTGTGTTGGGTTGATATTATATTTTACTTTTCATAGATTAAATATGAGGGTCATTTCAGAAGTCAGGCAATAACGCTGCAGGATACAAAACTCAGGATATACAATTGAAAGTCCCTGGAATGTTTTTCGCAATGATGGTACTAAATTGGGATACAGGACAAAATGCTATGGGATAGGGGACATTGAAACATGCGTAAATTGTGATCATTGTTTTATTCCTATTATGTACATGTGCACAAAAATGTACGCGTACGTGCGCGTAATATCCTTATGAGTTAACCACCTTCAAAAAGAATCCCCCAAGGCTTTCAAAAATCTTTGCCTGAAGACCATCAACTTTAGAGACGTTCATTCTGGAACACAAGATGTAGGTTGCTAACATTTCCATGTGTCTACTAGCACCTACCAAAGCACTCAGACGTCATCTGGTGGCGGCATCCCGTACTGTGTACATGTTTACAAATGTGTATATTTGTTTAGTTAGAATATATAAAATAGCTTCCATGACTTCTGAAATGACCCTCGTATAATTTAGTTTTATTTTATTTTATTTTTTTTTGAAGGGAGTTTAATTCTTACTTTATTTTTAATTTTAATGACAGGCATTATTCCCCATAAGCATATTTATTTGTTTAGTTGTCTCATGCCTACACAAAGTATATTGTCTTGGACAAATAAATTGTTTATATAGATTTTATAGAAGCACACATCTGTACAAAACACCCCCTCCCCCACCGTTTTGATTTATTGTTCTCTGCCGATATCGAAATCCATTTTTAACTCCGTGTCCCCAGCAAAGGTTTGACGTTGATTCCGGCCCGGCCATACAATACATCAACCGGGAGGATAAAATGTTGGTGACAGCATGGCGTCACGATTGTTCGTATCAGCGATATGTCAGCACCGTGTTCATTAACAAGTGCTATCCTGAGTTCGTCTCTAGGTTAATCATGTTTGTTATAGCTTAACACATACTGAGGCAATAATATCTGCTGTTTTCAATTTATTTTTCGGCCCAAAACGTATGCGCAAAGCCAGACACATTTTCAGAGTTTTTATCACGTCCATAATTTTTAAATTGCACTGAAGTAAACGGTGATTGACATATGTGATTGTGTGAGTAATCAACCAGGCACTTGATAGTGAGAGAGAATGTGTGTGTATGTGTAATAGATGCGTCACAGTATTTGTGATCAACTAGGCTTACTTGATAAAATGTGTTTACTCCATTCGTTAAATAATATACTTCTGGTCATATGATCCACTTCTTATAAACTAAATTAAATTAGATGTTATAGCATACGGAGGGGTGGGGTAGTTAGCTTGAGTGTATTATTATTGAGAGTAATGTTGATAGTTATGGCAGTTGAACGTAGTACGCCAAGTTGGGCGGCTAATAGAAAGTCTACAGTTCTGTTCAGTACAGCGTATGCGCAGTAGCCTAGTTGACGGTTCTGGATAGATAGTTCCAGAATAGTTTGGGAACACACTATTAACGGAGTCAAGAAGAAGGGCATCTGTGTCGACTGAGCTCTCACATCAACATCAATCAGTTATACATGATGTAACTAATGAATCTTGGTAATTTAATAAATAGTTAAATAGGAGGTGAATATTATAATGTTTTAATAGGTTAGTACCAACTTCCATTAGTAGAAACATACATACATTGAAATATCGGTATCAGCCTCGGTACCATCTCAAGCTAAGCGGGATGCGCTTCCCCATATTTGTGTTGTGTTAGGGCAGCAATATAACTTGTCGATAAGTTATATGGTCGCAATAATTTGCGTGAGCTTCTCCTACCCCTTTCGTTTCTAAGTGTCCCTAGACTTCTGTTTATTTTTACTTTCTCTACACGTACTATGTACATAGTGTGTAGAGAAAGTATTGCACTCCACCAAAAAATTCGATACCGAGATTTCACCGAATATATGTTTTAGGGTGCCCTGTATGCAAAAAAAGCATTTTTCAGAAAAAAGTCTGTGTGTGTGTCAGTGTGTCCGTGTAACTTTGAACACGATAACTCAAAAACGAAAAGTCGGTAAAATACCAAACTTGGTATTTAAGTTTAGTATCTTCTAGAGATGCGACACGAAGATTTTGAGAAAAATCCCCCCACCACAAACTACCCTCTACATAGAAATTTTTTCGAACGTAAAAATTATGCCACAAATAAGTAGAAAGATAAACAAAGAAGTTAGTAATAAAAACAAAAAATCACAAATGTTCTCCAAAACATCGTATCTTGGATTGCCTGTCCCCTTAAGTAATATACTGTAGATATGTAGTGTCGTGTAAATAAAATGCTAGATTTACCTCCCTTGTGACGTAAGCATTTGTTATATTAATAATAATTATTTCCTCGATTCTCTAAAGAAGTATTTATAGTATTTCCAGACGAAGCTTCACTAAGACTAATGCAACCATGTAACATTTTGTGAATTTGTTTCTGCATGAATCCATTCAGATGTATTAAAAAAACCCGGGGTTTGAAAAGCAAAGCGAACATAAGCCTCTGACAAAGGAAGAGTGAAGCCATATATCAGAGCTCAATGTCTAGCGCAGTTAATAATGATACTACACAAGCTTTATTGTCATAGATACTGCAATGATTTCACAAAGCGCATTTGAATACAGCTATCATTTGTGGAATAACAGATGCATTGTAGTAAAGCTTAACAATAACTTAGGTTCAGTCAAGCTGTAATTTCTAAAGAACTCGGTGGATTCAGCAACAATTTGCATTTCATAATAATAACAACAATGATGTTCACGCCAAGGTGAATATAAAAGACAGTTGCATTTGGAAAATCCTAAATATAATTACCGTGAACTGTACGGGAAAGAAGGCCCTTTTATGACCTATACTACATTCTTGCAGGGTTCAGCATGACAGATATTAAATTCCCTAGCATTATATTGTAACACCGAAGTGCTAAAAGTGATTTTCTAAATTTAAAGCTGGTGCTCTAATTTTTATTTTTTTAGCGCATATGTGCAAGCACATAGTAGATAGAGAAGGTAGGTATTGTATTCCACCCAAAAATACAATACTGAGATTTCATCGAAAATATATTCTTTATGATTCTCTGAACCTAGAAAAAGGTCCATATGTGTGTCTGTGTGTGCCTGTGGGCAGCATAGTTCAAAAACAAAAAGTTGGTCAAATACAAAATTTGGTATATAAGTTTAGTATCTTCCAAGGTTGCGACATGAGGATTTTAAAGGAAATCACCCCACACCCAACTACCCATTACATGGAACGTTTTTCGCAAACTTTTATTTTCTCAAAAATAGCTAACGATTTTGTTTAAATCGCCCATATTTAAGATATTTTCATGACAAACGAAATGTATATCTTGATTCTTTTGGGAATAGCCTCTGAACAACTCTTCATTCTGGATGACTTTTGTATAAACTTACTACACAAAAAAAAAAATAGCTTGTGTTAAAACAAAATTTTTGTCATATATATTTTTTACACAGCCAAGCATTTCCGACATATTCTTTATTATTGGTTTCAATTTTAAACTACTTAAACTTTTCTCAAGAGGAATGTCTATTCGGTTCGTCTCCTTTGTTTTAACCTAAGGAATGCAAGTGACAACAGTATTTCAAATGTTTTACATAGAAAAGAGCTTTTAAAATATTTGACTATCGCCTTAGCCTAGTGTATTCCTCATTTCCCTTCTACTTGCAAGGAAGCAATTAATAAGACCAATTCTGCTAATGTTTATCGCGATTAGCATGAATTAGGTAAAAGAATCATATTTTGAGAGGAAGGTCATGTGAATGGATCATATCACACATTTTGCATATGTTTTGCTACCGGACATTATCGGTAACAAGAAAGTATTAATGCCAAATTTAATTCGTTTTTTTTTATGGATATACCTATTTATTAATTTATTCGATTTAAGTAACTAAATTAAAAATCTATTTTATTCTATTTGTAATGAGCTAGGTATACCATTTTTTAAAAGTAAATTTCTTAATATCTTTATGATAACTGTCTTAAATTGGATAGTATTTTTAAAACAATTATTTTAAGTTACGTAATAATAAAACTTCAAAAACAGCGCATACTTTTCTTATACCACTTTAGTGTCTTAAAACTTATCTAAGACGGATGAAAAATTTAAAATAGACATTTTATTACATACATTCTGCAGTTCTTTGGAAACATTTACAAAGTTCTAGCCAACCGCGCCGTGGTCGAGTGGTTAGACTACTCTCCTCTCACCTAGACGGCCGGGATTCGATCCCAAGCGACCGAATGTGAGATTTGTGGTGGACAAAGCGGTGCTGGGGCGGGTTTTCTGGTTTCCCCCGCCATCGTATTCCACCGGTGCTCCATCATCTTTCATGTATCACCAGTGTCACCGCCTGCGGTGCCATAAGTAATTAAAGCGGGCGTTAAACACTACAAAAAAAAAAGAGTTCTAGCTGTATATTTTGTGGGAGAGGATAGATTTTGAATATGAGAAAATAACAACAAATTTGGAGAGATAGAGTCAATCTGAAAAATTCAATGCCATAGCCAGGATTTGAACCACGGTTCTCCCGGTCTCTAGCCGGGTGCTCCACCACTGAGCTACCATGGCAGAATGATTTAATTAAAAGTGACCATAATAGTTGACTATACTACGAATCATTAGCCTTAAATTCTTACATCATTGTAAGTCGCCATTGGAGTTGCCATCTCAAAATAATTTGAGATCACCTTGTGGTTTACCAGGAAACACGCGAATCAGTTGAGAAATTCAATGCTATGACGGTATGTTGCTATGGTAACTCAGTGGTAAAGCAACCGGCTAGAGACCAGGAGATCCGTGGTTCAAATCCCGACTATGGCATTGAATTTTTCAGTCTGACACTGTCTATCCAACTCTGTCCTACATACGGCTTGTGTGAAAAAAGTAATTATATCAACAACAATTTTTATCCTAAGAACAATGGTAAGTTTGAGACAGAGAATCATATTACTAGCGTAACGCTTTAAAATGGCTTTCAAACCGTATGTTACATTGCCCCTATGAAAAACAAGCATTTCAAATATGTATTTTAAAGTGTGGTGCATTTTCTCGCACCAAGGTATAAAAATCGACATTTTGAGCAAAGTCGCTAAAGAAGCACTTCTCTGTTCCCTTAATATTGAAGTCTGACAGATATATAGAGCTATAATAGGCCAGAGTTTATCTGTGTGTACAGTTCATCATATCAGGGTTCCGCTTCACTGTGATTCAACAAAATGCATAACGTAGAATTCAAAATTTGATTGCATCTCTGCTAATTAGGGTATGAACATTCAATAATGGGCGACATCATTTTCAAAGCCAACTCCCTAACTGAATTGTTTATCTTATTCGTGTTCTATAACTGCAGGATTAGCTTTCCCTGTTTTACTTTCTCCACCAATGTACAATGTACTTAGTAAGTAGAGAAAGTATTATACGTAACTCCCCTAAAAGTTCGATAGCAAAATTCCATCGGGAATATATGCTTTGTTGTCCCCTGAATAAATGAAAAGAATTTTACATAAAGATCCGTTTGTGTCTATGAACAAAAACACAAAAATGTTCGATTCACATAACTTTTTATGTATGTTCTGCAAACAAACTGTTCTTACAAAAGTTTATTCTTTTATGTATATCAGGCTAATCGAGATAAACATTCCAGATGTAGTCTTGATACTTGATGTCTTGTAAGCAGAAGGGAAATAAGGGAATTCACCAGGCCAAAGTGATAGTCAACAAAATTATAACCAATAATAAGAAATATCTCGGAGCGATCTACTCTACACAAAAAATGCATATAACAACATAAATCTACGTTTGTTGTGTAGTAAGTTTTTACTCTATATGTTTAGATGCACCAGTTTGCAAAATTCAGCGTAATTCATCCACAATAAACAGAGCTTTAGAGGCTAGATATATAAAATTAAAGATAAACATTTTATTTGTAACGTAAGCACTGTAATAAATAGTATGTCAATCAAAATCGTTAGAGCCATTTTTAGAAAAACACAATTTTCAAAAAGGTTTCCACATTAAATACCAAGTTTGGTATTAAGCAGTTTTTTAGTTTTTGAAATATGCTGTCCACAGTCTCTGTCTCTCTCTCTCTCTTTATCTTTTTCTCTTTCACACACAGTCACACGCCCGAACCTTTTCCAAAAATGTCTTTTTTGAACTCGGAGAACATAAGAGCATATATATCCGGCGAAATCTTGTCATCGATCTTTTGAGTGGAATACAATACCTTCTCTCTTTATGCGATGTATATAGTACATGTTGAGAAAGTAAAAATAAATAGTAATTTAAATATCAAACCTGATATAGAGGTTAGCTTCTTCCAAGGATGCGACACAAAGAGTTTTAAGACATTCCACACTCTAAATAACCTTTACATTGAACATTTTTGGAAATGTTTGATTTTTGATTCATCACTAAGAATAGCATGTATTTCATGTTTTGAGAATATCCTCTGTAGCCCTCTCTAATCTGGATGACTTTTGCATAGCTGGTAAACAGTAAGAAATAGACAAAACCTTAATTCAAAAAACTGAGAGATTGCCAAAATATGGTTTATGTTTTATACAACTCTGTTGTGAAGCTAACCGTTTCAAGGCATTTCTTGTAATTCATTTCTATTTTAAAATACATATACTCTTCTTAGTTAGGCAGAGATCATTAATTTTCCTTTTGTTTTACTCCTTATGATACGAAGAGAACCTAATCGCATAGTGTTTTAAGAGATTGGGCTAATGATTTAGCCCAGTAATTTCCCTTAATTTCATTTCTACTTAGAAGGGCGTATTTACTAAGATTGCTTTTACTAATTTTTATTTTTTCTGCACGTATTATGTACATAGGTATAGAGAAGGTATTGTAATGCACCGAAAAATTCGATACTGAGATTTCACTGGAAATATATGTTTTGGGATCTCCTGATTAAAAAAAGCATAGTATAAAAATGTTCATGTTTGTGTATGTGTGTGTGTCTGTGGGAAAACATGACATTTACGTTCAATATTCTCCAAGGAAGCGACAAAAAGATTTTCAAAAACAATCCACACACTCGCAACTATCCTTTACATGAAACGTTTTCGAAAATGTTGATTTTCTCAAAAATAACTACCTATTTTGATTAAAGATCGTATCTTAAATATATTTACATGACAAATAAAACGTATATCTTCAATTTTCTGAGAATAGCCTCTGAAGAACTGTTTATTCTAGATCAATTTTGTGGAATTTTGCATAACTGGTAAACCGTCAGAGATAGACAAACACTTAACATACAAACAAGTTAAACACCGTTAAAACACACAATTTATGATATACATATGTTTTCCTGTGGTTAACATTTTTAAGACATACCTTTTTATTCGTTTCAGCTTTACAATACGGGATTTTGTCAACTGTTTGTCCAGACAAACAAAGGTAATTGAATCACATAGCAATCAGCTTTTTACAAGATTTAATACTATCGCTTTGGGCTATGATATTCCCTTATTTCCCTTCTACAAAAATAAGATTTTAAACAATAATTTATTGTAGACACGTAGAGAAAGTCTTGTGAATGAAATACATGAGATTTTTTCTCAATTTGTATGAAGTGTATATCAGAATAATGTTTTGTAAAAATAGTTTGAATTCAGGCAGGAAAAGTCAGGTGAATGGAACACGTCGGATACTGCTTTTAATGGCGATGTATATTTTGTACCCAAAAGTTATCCCGTCTGTATAATAACATTATTTTTCTATTACATCACAGAATGGTTCTATTTGTATCGCCCAGTGCTCGTCTTTGTGATTAATGAACACGTCTGATAAAGGGATGTAATTTTGCCGAGTTTGGAAGGTCTGTATTTTGACGCACGTGGTCGCTTCATTTATGAATTCTGTTGCGAGACATGCTTTTGTGTGTATGGGTGCGTGTGTGTCTGTGTCGGCTGTATTAAATTAATTAAAACAGCTCACTGTTTACATGTATAATTCTAGTTCTGCATCACAAGTTTACTTTGTCTCTCTCCCCCCATTTAATTTATGCTAGTTTTGTAGAGCCCGCTGAATTCACTCAACAACATCGGTTACCACTCTATCTGCTTTTTCGACCCAATATAGTGGCTAGAAAATCCCTATTTTAACACCTATCTCTCTCTTTCTGGGTAGACATAAAAAAATACATGGCAGCTCAGTGATAAAGCAACCAGCTAGAGACCAGAAGATCCGTGGTTCAAATCCCGACTATGCCATTACATTTTCTGACTCTACCTATCCAACTCCTGTCCTACACAGGGCTTGTGTGAAAAGACAATTGAATCAATACCAATTGATCATAATAGTTGGCTATATCATGAATTGGGGTAATCATCTCTAAAGTAATTTGAGATCACCTTTTGCTTTACCAGGAAACATGTGAGTCAGTTGAGAAATTCAATGCTATGCGGGCATATTGCCATGTTAGCTCAGTGGTAGAGCAACCGGCTAGAGACCGGGAGATACGTGGTTCAAATCTCGGCTATCCTATCCAACTTCTGTCCTACAAACGGCTTGTGTGAAAAAACAATTAAATCAATGGAAAAGAATACTTCTAATAATTGTCTATTTTATACAAATAACGAATGTTTCAGGTGGCACCCTGGGTGAGTGTTTAGACCTCTCGCCTCTCATCTAGGAGGCTCGGGTTTGATCCCAAGCTCCCGCTGGTGGGATTCGTGGTGGGAAGTGGCGTCTGGGCGGGTCCTTCGGTTTCCTCCGTCACTTTCCTCCAACAGGCTCTCCATTCTATGGTTTCGGGCCGAGACTCCCCGACAGGCTTCTGACCACTAGGCATTGGTTTGTAAGTCCTAGGGTGGTGTCAGTGTTACACTTACGGAGAGAGTAAGCCGATTACGACGACCAATGTTTCATTGACGGATTACAGTAAAGAAAAACTCCGATGTGTTCCACTCATATAACCTTCTCTGCTTCTTCTGCAAACAAAGTATTCTTATAAAAGAATATCTACATTTATATCGTGCTAATCGAAATAATCATAATAATGCTCCTATTAAGTATATCCTACTACACAGAAGGGAAATAAAGGAACACACAAGACTAAAGCAAGAGAAACCGTTTACAAGCTGGTCGCTGTGTGCACAATTGAAGTTCGCTTCTCTTTGCATGGTCATGAGTAAAGCAAAAGAGATATGGAACAAAAATTGATTGCCCTTTTGAGAAAGCTTAAGCAGTTTAAAATTGAATATCAATAAAAAGGAATAACTCTACAAAATATTAATATGACATAAATTGTGTTTTAACCAGAACTGCATTTTATGGTAAGTTTTTGTCTACCTTTTAGAGTTTACTAGTTATGCAAGAGGACTTCTGAAGATTTCCTAGAAAATTCAAGATACGCATTTTATTTGTCATGCAAATAATTTTAATATACGGTATTTTAAATAAAATCAGTAGTATTTTTTTAGAAAAATAAAAATATAGGAAAAATTTGCCTTGCAAAGAGTAGTTTAAGTGGGTTGCGTTCTTATAAAACGCTGAATTTAACCAGCTTTTCGTTTTCAAGTTATAGTATTCATACACACTAACACGCACATACACAATTTTTTACTTTCTCTAGTCCCATATGTACAATGTACATAGAGATAGAGAAGGTATTGTAATGCACCCAAAAATTCGATACCGAAATTTCACCGGAAATACGTGTTTTGGGTCCCCCGGAATCAAAAAAAAATTTGGAAAAAGGTCCGTCTGTATGTGCATGTGTGTGTGTGTGTGTGTGTCTTGTGTGTCTGTGGACAGCATACCTCTAAAACGAAAAGACCGTTAAATACCAAACTTGGTATTTAAGTTTGATATTTTCCAAGGATGCGAAACGAAGATTTTCAAGAAAATACCCTCGCATCCAACTACCCTTTACATGGATCTTTTTTCGAAAATGTTGATTTTCTCAAAAATGGTTCTAACGATTTTAATTAAAATATTGTATATTAAAGATATTTACCTGACAAATAATATGAATATCTTGAATTTTCTGAGAATAGCCTCTGAAGACTACTTTATTCTGGAAGAATTCTGCATAACTGCTGGTTGTAAGAGATGGACAAAAACTTAACACACAAAAAATGTAGAGAACATTAAAAAACACAATTTATATTATATAAAATTTTTTCGAGGCTTTTGGTTTCAGCTTTGAAAAACTTGTACTTTTTTCAAACAGGAATTTGTCAGCTCGTGTCCATACAAAAAAAAAGGAACTTCAGTCACCTAGTAGCAAGTTTTTAACTTCACTTTAACTTATAATACTCCCATATTTCGCTTTTACTTACAAGGAAGCAAGTAATATGACTATTTCTGCTTATGTTTAGTTCGATTAGTATGGTGTTGAAAGAAGAATTATCTTTCGTAAGAAGTTTGCAGAGTAGCTAGAGAAAGTCATGTGAGTGTAACACATCAGATATTTAGATAAAGTTTAACGCCTGCTTTTACAACCATGGCACCGCAGGCGATGACACTGATCATAGAATGTTTATGGAGCACCGGTGGACTGTGATGGCGGGGGAAACCGGAGAACACGGAGAAAACCCACCCCCGCACCACTTTGTCCACCGCAAATCTCATAAGCGGTAGCTTGGGATCGAACCCCGGCCGTCTTGGTGAGAGACAAATGGTCTAACCACTCGGTCACGGTGCGGCCAGCACACACACACACACACACACACACACACACACACTCACTTACTCTCTCTCTCTCTCTCTCTCTCATACTTTATTCTAAAATGTTTTTTTGTAATCGGGGGACCTCAAAACATTTTTCGTTTAAAATTCGACACCGAATATTTGAATGAAATACAGTTCTTTGTTTACCTAATATATACATAGTACGTGTAAAAAAAGTATTATCTTACACTCACATGACTTTTCGTTGTTTTCAGAATGGTTTAATTAAATTTTGTTGTAGATAAACGTGGGATGACTAAACGAAAGATGAGTCCTAATGAAAGATATATGTGAACTATACTACAAACATTGTGAAATATATCAAGCTGGAAACGGAAAAATAAAAATATCTCAATAACAAAACTAAGAGTAGATTAAGGTAATTAGTTTATATATTTGCCGATTGTGCGTATTTTATTTACAATACGCCTAATCAAGTCTTTAAAAGGTTAGTCAACATATACTATCTTTAAATTCCATAATAATTTATCTGGCCACCAGAAAAAAAGTATATTGCCACTTCACAAAAATATTGTATATAGACATACCATTACTTGCCAACATTTTTACTTTCTCTATACGTATTATGTAGATAGTGTATGGAAAAGGTATTGTATTGTATCCAAAAATTCGATACAGATATTTCACCGAAAATATAGGTTTTTGAGATCTCCTGAATCCAAATGAGCATTTTCTTTAAAAAAAAAAAAATGTGTGTGTGTGTGTGTTTCTGGCTGCGTCTCTGTCTGTCTGTGCGCAGCATAGCTAAAAAAACGAAAAGATCGTTAAATACCAAATGTGGTATTTATGTTTGGTATCTTCCAAGGATGCATTACGAAGATTTTAAAAAAAAAGTTCCCCACTTCCAACTAACTACTCTTCACAAGGAACATTTTTCGAACATTTTTATTTTTTGAAAAATGGCTCTAACAATTTTGATTAAAATCTCTTATATTTTAGATGTTAAATTGGCAAATAAATTGTATATCTTTAATTTTTTGGGAATAGCCTCTGAAGACAGGTTTATACTGAATGAATTTTGCGGAATTTTGCATAACTGTCAAAGCGTAAGAAATAGACAAAAACTTACTCGTAGAGCCCATTAAAACACACAATTTATTTTAGATACATTTTTTCGTGAGGTTGACCGTTTTTGAGATATTCCACATAAATGGTTTCAGCTTTGAAATACATACTTTTCTCATACAGGAACTTTGCAACTCCTGTCCATACAAATAAAGATACTTCAATAACATTGCAACCAGTTTTTAAAAGATATGACTATCGATTTAGCCTATGGTACTCCTTTATTTAACTTCTACTTACAAGGAAGCAAGTAATAAGGTCATTTTTGCTATTTTGTTATCGTTAGCAAAAAGTAAATAGCAGCGTGAACTGTTTAACAATAATTTATTGTAGAGATATAGAAAAAATCATATGAATGTAACACATCAGATTTTTTAAGGTTTTTTCCATTCAAAGGAATGCTGCTTAGTGGAGAGATTTGTACTGCAAAAGAAATATTGCGTATTGTTCGCAGTTAACATAAATATTACACTAGAGAGGTATGTTCTCCAACGGCCCATCACTTTTGATGTTGCATTCTCGAATGATATTCACAACCAGTGGCAGACTGGTACTTTAAAAGCTTATATCCGTAGCTTCAAAACTTGAACAGCCCAAAGGTTTTCTATTTTAAATTACCCTTTTTGAAAGACACCTCCTTATTTTCTGAAAATATTTCAATGTAGTTCATTAATACCTGTATACTAGGGTCGGCTGATAAGTCCCGGGCCTCAAACAGATATGGCGCCACAAGGCCAGTTAGACGATAGCATCATATAGTTTAACTCTAGACTAGCTTGTATCCATAGTTACAGGTCAAGAGTTTGTTTAATTTTCGAATGACAGCATTTTAAACAAGACAACTTTAGAGTTTTCACGAAAATGGAGGATTTGGAAAAATAAGCAGTGGTTAAATACTACCTTTTGACAGGCTTAACGCCTAAAGAAATTAAGGATAGTACATTGAAAGACTCTGCCTCTTCATATTCAATGATTAAAGTGTGGTTTGCTGAGTTTAAAATGGGACGTACGAGCACTAGTGATGAGCCTCACTCTAGACGCCCTGTAGAAGTGACAACTCCAGAGATCATTGAACAAATTCATCATTGAAAATATTCTGGACGACTGCAGATTAAAGTTGTTTGAGATAGCAGAGGCAGTAAACATATCAAAAGAACATGCAGGTAATATTTTAAGTAATGTTTTGGGCTTTCACAAGGTCTGTCAAGATGGGTGCCGCGTTTGTTGACACGTGATCAAAAGATGCAAAGATAAACTGTTTCTGTTAAGAATGTGGAGCTCTACCGTAAAAATCCCAGTGAATGTTTGAGACAGCTTATTATCATGAATGAAACTTGGATACATCACTACACTCCAGAAAGTAAATCGCAGTCAGATCAGTGGATTGCGTCAGGTGAGCCAAATCCAAAAAAGGTAAAGTCAATTTTGTCAGCTTACAAGGTTATGGCGAGTGTATTCTAGGATTCACAGGGAATTATTTTTACTGATTACTTATAAAAGGGTAAAAGTATCACTGGTGACTACTATGCAAGCTTACTTCAACGTTTGAGTGACGAGGTGAAAAGATAAAGACCTCATTTGGCCAAAAAAATAAAAAACAAAAAAATGTTTTATCACCTCAATGCTATGGCCCATATTTCAGTCATTGCAATGGGAAAAATGTGCGAATTAAAAGTGAAATTGCTTGAACATCCACCCTATTCACCAGATCTAGCACCCAGTGACTACCACTTTTTCCCAAACCACAAACAATTTCTTGGAGGACGAAGATTTCACAGCGACGATGAGGTCAGTGATGCGGTAAACAGCTTTTTAAGGACCTTGATAAATCCACTACAGAGATGGTTTAATTAAATTAGAACAACGATATGACACATGTATTAGCCTTTCTGGAGACTATGCTGTGAAACAAAGTAAAAAAAATTAAAAGTTGTTTTCATTGAGAGGCCCGGGACTTATCAGCCGATCCTCAGTTATATCTTAATAAAAAATTGTAAACGCTACCCTTTTATAGAAAACATTCTTGAAATGTGTGGGAGGGGCACATAGTTATAGTTCCAATGAAGTTAACAACTGTTATTTGACCGATTTATTTACTGCGATAATTTCCAACCTATTTTCCATTCCACTTTGTGCTCGGTGTCGCCATTTGTAACGCAAATACAGTGTGATACCTGCACAAAGCCGTTGTTGAAAATTTAAAAAGAATTCCCAGTGTGCATGAAACGTATTGTTGTATTTTATTTCGTAAATTTGCGAAAATGCTACACAGAGAGGGAGCGCGCACTCGGTAGCGTTTTGTTTCGACGCTTGCAAACCGCTGGAATGTGAAATAATAACGTGGTGGGGCGCTTCTTTCCAACGTTCAAGGAGAAAAATGGAGCATTTTGTGTTTCCTTTCTTTGATTGTTTCTTGTCTACCGACCCAGAAACTGGATAGCTGACAGAATTTGCCTCGGTTTCAATACGCTTGTAAAACCATGTTAACTGGTTACCAGAATCACCAGGACGTTAAAACATCGTTTAAAAAGCTTACTTCTTAAAACCACACAATTTATTTTCATATATATTCCCAACGAACGAGATTGTGGTAAAGCGCGCGCCTCTTATTCGGAGTTCCAGGTTTCGATTTCCGGTAATAATCCACTCTGAAACACGTTTTTTCGGAGTATTCCTGTGTCGCTAGTGAATACTGGAGTGATTTCTTTTATCTTACGAATGTCCTGTCCCTCCATATCGTTCCAGAAATAAATCCATTCATCCTTCAGCCTCTTTGGCTATTTTCAGAGTTTAAAATATCATTGATGGTGTTTCGGCAGCGTGACAGCGGAAAATTATGCTCTCTTTAGAATTATCCCCGTTCCTCAGAATTCGGTTGATTGTTGTGTGGTTAGACCCTCTAAGTGGGGAGGGTTCCCAGTCTGCCTATGTGATGCCCGGATCGTCTCAGCTGGTTCCGCCCGTCATTTCTAGTTAGGCCCCTTCAAGGGAAGTAGGTTCAGTATTCTCATCGGATGGATGCCATATCCCCCCCCCCAAATTCTGTGTTCCTATGTTTCATATTCTCTCCCCAAAGTATTCGAAAAATAATATAATACATTCACATGACTTTTCCAAATATTGCCGAGCTCAGTGGTAATATATTAGGTTGAAATTCAGGATATCCAGTGCTCTATTTCCATCATGGTAGGCACTCCGACCTGGGATAATTTCGTGATGTTCACAGCTCAGTATAAGAATGCTAGGGTGGTTTGTCTTCTACCATGAGTTCTATCACCATTTTTCCTCTCAATTTCTATATATACAGGGTTTTAGGACAGCGGTTGGTTCGTTGCGGAGGGACAATGGATTTTTCGCTGTCTAACAATTTCTCCCTGGCCGGTTATGGCTTTTTCCTGAGTACGGCTTGTTTCATTCCGGGAAACTCCGGGCTAAAGAAGGTTAATACAGGATTGCACCGAAATCAGGATATGTTATTCGCGAGGAAATTCCCATTGCAACGCTAATCGAAATCCTGACCTCTCTTTGTTTCCAGGGGGTTATCTTAGCAGTACAAGTGCGGTCATATGCTGCAATGTGTTGTCCTTCAGCTACCTAATTCTAATGAATTTTCTTCAAACTATACCTAGAAAAGCGTACTCTCCTACGTAATACTGAGTAAAAGTAAACTTTTATTACCCACTTTTACATGTTGTTTAAGCAAATATAAGCAGAATACAACAGGCTAAAGTGATAGCCAGATTTTTATAGCAGTTATTTATCAGTTATATAACAGAAGTTATGAATGAAGAGGAATGAACATTTATAGAAAATTCAAGATATACAATTATTTTCCTATAAATACCATACATTAAATTTTAATAAAATCTTTAGACCCAATGGCACATTAAGGCACATTCTATTATTTCTAAAATGTTGTTTATCCTCGTGTCCCATATTTGGAAGATACTTAACCTAAATGCCAGGTTAGGAATTTATCGAAATATTACTTTTCAATCACTGTAGGACGTGTATACAATGTACACGTAGCTAAAGAATATCACATTAAACGTTGATACCAAGGTTTCACCGGAAATAGATGTTTCGAGACCCTCTGTATCCAAAAAGTGAATTTTTAGTAAACTGTCTGTCTAAGTGTGTCTATGGACAACATAGCTCAAAACCGAAAGTCGTTTTATACCAAACTTGGTATTTAATTTCAGTATATTCCAAGGATGCGACTTGAAGATTTTCAGGAAAAATTCTCCACTACAACTACTCTTTACATGGATAATTTTTTGAAAAACTTGATTTTCTAAAAATAGCTCTAAAGAGTTAGTTAAAATGACATATCTTTAAGATATGTTAATGACAAACAAAACGCATAAGTTGAATTTTCTAGGAATAGTCTCTAAAGACCTCCTCATTCTCAATAATCTCCATAAGACATGTACAAAGCATACTGTACAATAAATGTAACTCTCTTTAAAACACAAAAATAATGTCATCTACAATTTTTTTCAAGAGTTAACTGTTCTAGAGATATTGCTTGTTAGTGATTGCAATTTTAAATTACTTAAACTTCTCTCAAGCGGGAAGTCATCTTTCGTTTTTTCTTGTTTTACTCCCGAAAATGGAAAATAGTACCGAAGTTTAATTGATTTGCATAACGATATTAAAGAATTCGACTGTCGCTTTAACCTACTTCCCTTCTGCTTACAGGGAAGCAAGTATGTAATAAGATAATTTCTGCTAATGTTTATCTTGATTAGCATGACGCAGATAAAAAAATATTTTGTGAGGAAGTTTGTTTGTCGAACCAACAAAAAATCTTCGTGTCGTATACTGAAATATGTTCCTTTTTCAATAAACGTCTTATTTTGGTTTATGTGCTTGAGTGTATGATGAAATATCGATATCAAATTCTTGGATGGAATGGAATACTTTGTCTGAGTGTCTCAGAAGGTGTGAACTTCACTCAGCAAACCCAATATTAAATTCTTGTTACACTAGTGTTGAGATACACACATAGAGACACGAGTTTGTGAACATGCTATAGTTTTGTTCCTTGGGTTAGCAGAAAAATAACTGCCAGCACTTTCGCACATCTGCTGTCCAGCAGAACGCAGCGAGCCCGCCATGTGTTGCAACGGATGTTATATAACAGCGAATATGTTTGGCATGAAATGAAGTAATTAACAAGTCAGACGATCTAAAAGGTTATGGATATCTGGTAGTGTATGTTTACTGAAAGAATTGCTTATACCTTCATAATGTCTTTATTCTTTGTCTGAATTTCTAATGGTTTAGAGTTGATATCACTAAGTGATTTGTTTTCGAGATGCTGGCGAAGAAAAATATTTTTTTACATATAATTTATTTTGGGTCGCTTTAACAGCATGGTCATATCGCGACCTTTCAAGTTGAACATAAAATAGTTATTTATATAATGGTATAATACAAAATGGTTACATTTATACTTCACAATAAATCAAAAAGTGTACATTATCTTATAAATATTATAAATTGTATGATGGTTATGTAGAGCACTTGGTAAGTTTCTGAAGCCGGCCTGAAGTCTCTGTTTGGTATATTTTCGGACACAGCAGCAGGATTTTTGTTAAATGACGGAATGTGTCAGTTTGCAGTGACCGATTCTGAGGCGGGTAATTACTGCTTGCTCACGACGTTAAACTTTTCGCAGAGGTTCGAGGAAATTGGTAGATCTAGTATGGGCATCAAGCAGTTTGCTGTGGAATGTGGACCACGTCATCTTCCAGTTTTCTATAATCAGTTGTTTCGTGTATCTAATGACGTCTTGATGTGTAGAAGTTATTCCGTGGTCACTGATAGAATGTCGGGTGGCTTCCTAGAATTATCGGCGTTTTCATTTCCATCGATATTTGCATGTGACAGTACCCAAGTGAGAATTACTTGTTTTCCAGAGCGCTGAGTGATAGAGTATTGGTGAAGTATGTCATTTATTAAAGGATGCGTAGGACTTAGATTCTGAATGCCAAGAATTGTGCTTGGTGAATCAGTGTAAATTACATATTCTGTCTGATTGGCAGTTTGAATGATACACTCCAGAGCTTCCTTAACTGCAAAAGCTTCACAAGAGAAAATGGAAAAATACGTTAGTAGTGTGTGGAGCATGGTGTGGGTAGGATACACAGGTGTTAACGAAATATACCGAAATATTTTCACAGAATATGTAGATTACTTAAATAAGTAATTTGAGATAGGAGACTTATGGCCTGTTTATTGAAATGTCGAAGTAACGGCTATAAGTTTCTGAAGTGCCAGTACGCACTGCGTACATAGGTATAGAGAAGGTATTGCACTCCACCCAAAAATTCGGTACCAAGATTTCACCAGAAATATATGTTTTAGGGTCTCCTGTATCCAAAAAAACATTTTCAGAAAAAAGGTCCGTGTGTGTGTCCGTGTGTCCGTATGTCAGTGAACACGATAATTCAAAAACGAAAAGTCGCTAAAATACCATACTTGGTATTTAAGTTTACTACCTTCCAGCGTTGCGAAACGAAGATTTTGAGAAAAATCCCCCCACCCCAAGCTACGCTTTACATGGAACTTGTCGAAAATTTTGATGTTCTTAAAAATGGCTCTAACGATACCGTACCGATTAAAATACCGTACAATAAGATATTTGCCTGACAAATAAAATGTATATCTTCAATTTTCTGGGATTAGCCTCGGAAGCTTACTTTATTTGGATGAAATTTACTGAATTTTGCATAGTTCCTAAACCGTAAGAGATATATAAAACCTTATTTTACAAAAATTGTACACCACGTTAAAACACACAATTTATGTTATATACATTTTTTTCATGGAGTTCATCGTTTTATAGATATTCCTTGTTTTTGGCTTTAGCTATGAAAAACTTATACTTTTTCATACAGGAATTTGCCAACTCTGTCTGTAAAAATAAAGGAACTTCAGTCACATAGTAACCAGCTTTTGACTATCACTTTAACCTATGGTACTCCCTTATTTCGCTTCTACTTACAAGGAAGCAGGTAATAAGACTATTTTTGCAATTTTTTTTCTAGATTAGCATGAAGCAAATAAAAACATGAGCTTTTTAACAATAGTTTGTTGCAAAGATGTAGAGAAAGTGATGTGAAAGGAACACATTAGATTTATTTTTGGTTGAAATGTAGTAATTTCCATATATATATATATATATATATATATATATATATATATATATATATATACTAAATAGAAAAGGTAAACATTTAACTAGATAGAAGCAAGAACTATAAAAAGTAGAAGAGAGAGAGAGAGAGAGAGAGGGGGGGGAGGGTAGAGAAACTTATTTGGATGTAAGGTAAACTGTAGATATATAAAATAGCAATAATAATGATAATAATAAGAGTAATTATTATAGGATATGTTAATGTGAAAGAGCGAATAATCTGCCACCATTTGAATGCATATTAAGCTCGCTGTTATTTACCATTTGTTGGTGGTCGTCACCTGTTACATTCATCCGAATGCACAAATTGTGTCAGTGAGAAAACAATTACTATATCGGTGCAACAATACACACAAACAGCCCATTGTTTCCACCATCATTAACAGCGACTCCGATTTCAGCCCCTATTTACAAACCCTTCAATCATCGTTCGCAGTATGTGCGTGGAATTTACAAGGGTTGGATGCCTTGCACATGACGTCACGCTGTCGATCACGTGACCACGATGCAAGACAATGGGCATATAGCACACATATGTTGCTAATATGGGGAACGTGAGTAGCCTAATGGAATGCAAATGAGTATGTGAAACAGTGGTGCGCGAGCCATGGTACACGAGAGAGAATATTTCCTTTTCTTTTAATCACCACTTTTCCGTATACAAAATCAGTTAATTCAGAATCTTTGGGATGTTTTTATTGTATGATTTTTATTGTTTTCTCAGTTTTAATTGTTGTTCAGCTTCTTTAAAAAACGAGGTTTTAATTATTTTGAACGATTCCATACGACATATGACATTCATACGCATAAGGGTTCGAAATATGAGTTTTAAACACTTTTTGATAGATGTCAAACATTTTTTGGATTACAAGTATTTAAATTCTAAATTGCTCTAAAATTGTAATGGAAAAATAATTTAAAATATGAGAAAAGTTGAGTGGCTTAAAACTGAAACCAATAACAAGGAATATCTCGAAAACGGTCAACTCTACAAGAAAAAAAATATGTTATAAATTATGAGTTTTAACGAGCTCTATAAGTTTTGTACAGTAAACTTTTGTCTTACAGTTTAACCATTATGAAAAATTCTGCAAAAATCATCCAAAATAAAGAGGTCTTCAAAACATACTTTTACTTGTGATATAAATATCTTTAACAGACTTTATTTTTGTCAAAACATTTTACATGTAAAGGGTAGTTTTTGGAGGGGGGTATTTTCATTAAAATCTTGTGTTGTTTTTGAGTTTTGCAGTCCACAGACAAACACATACATGAACCTTTTATATAATTGCATCTTCCGCCTCAGGAGGCCTCAAAACATTATTTTCCGATGAAATCTCGCCATAACGAGTTTGGGTGGAATACAATTGTACATACGTGCTAGAGAAGTGACCTCGGAGCCGCTAGGACAGCATGCAGATGCTCTATCTACTGAGTTTCGTGACCAGGCATGTATATATTATAGCATACCATACCAGAGGGCCCAACTATCCCGTATTTTACATGTACAGGTATCCCTTCGCGCGTAAAAAGAGCTGTAGAACTCAACGGGTCTATTTCAAGTTACAACCCACCAGTGTAGACCTAGTGATAGCTACTTTACCCTTTGAAATGAGCGAGACCCGCTCACCGTCTCCACTGATAATACAAGACGGATACAATCTCTCCAGTACCACTGCCGGGTTTAACTTAAAATAACCCCGTTGAGTCATGCAACGCCTTTAACGCACGAAGTGGTATCTGCAAAAAAAAAAAAAAAAAATAAAAAAAAAATAAATAAATAAATTGGTTCTATTGACAATAATTCTAGAATTTTTTCATGCTACAGTGATTTAACTTTTTATTCTTCACGTCAAATACAGAGCAGTTTGGTCACATGGTAAAATGAACACTTTTTTTTTTTTTTTTTTTTTTTTTTTTTTTTGTAGCTTAACGTCCTTTAATCTGGTTGGTCATATCGGAGGACGAATGAAATTGGTGAAATGATGCTCAAATGACCTCGGGGATCATTGTTTCACTACTGGCCATGCAAAACGAACCGAATTTCAATTGTTTCACATAACAACCCGTTTTTCAAAAGATTTGACTATCGATTTTTGGCTGTATTCCCCTGATTCTCCTCTACTTACAAGGAAGCAAGTAATAAAACCTATTCTGGTTATGTTTATCTGGATTAGTATGATGTGGATAAAAGAATAATCTTTTTAAGAATAGCTTGTAAATGAAACAGCTAGAGAAAGTTATGTGAATGGAACATATCAGATTGTTCCAAATACGATTTCTTTCACCTTTTCAACCGCATATGTACAATGTATTCGACCCAGAGGCTCCTTACCGAGATATCACCGGAAAGACATGTTTTCAACCCTCCTAAATCCAAAAAATAACTTTGTGTTGCATTCACATGACCCTCTCTATTTATTTTGTAACAAACTATTCTTACAAAAGATTGTTGTTTTATCTACTTATAGCTAATCAAGGGATCATGGAGCTTAAAGCTTCTCGACATTCGTCTCCTCACGATAAGGAAAAACCCAGAAAAAAACCTTATCCGGTTACTCATCCTGTGCGAGATTTGAGCTCGCGACCTGGTGAATGTGAGGCAGATACGCTACCACCACACTATCCAGGCGGTCTTAGAGAAAGTTGGTTTAATTATTTTTTCACACAAGCCGTCTGTAGGATAGGAGTTGGATAGGTAGAGTCAGACTGAAAAATTCAATGTCATAGCCGGGATTTGAACCACGGATCTCCCGGTCTCTAGCCGGTTGCTCTTCCACTGAGCTACCATGGCAACATGCCATGCATATTTCCCGGTAAACCACAAGGTGTTCTCAAATTATTCTGAGATGACAACCCCCAATGGCGGCGCCTTCAATCTAGTGATTAGTTTAAGTGTTCACATCTGAAACTTGAATTAAAGCCCGGGCACAAACAATCACCCTATGGTTGGAATTAGGGCACACAGGACAAAAGAAGGGAGTGCCTGAAACTCTTAAGTTAGGAGTATAAAGAGAGGTTTACACGGTAACCCAGTTTTGTGTGTGAGGGGGAACGTTAGGCAACCCGCCAGCCGTGTAGACGACACCAGGTGTGAACAATATCCATTACTGTGACCGCATTACAATTGCTGTTTCTGACGTCACATATTGACGCTCACTTGTTCTTTTTCTGGCCAGAGGTTCGTTATTTACTTCAGCACGATAATGTGGCTATTTATTCTCTTTATATCGAAATATTTACTTTGTCTACAAATGGTATGTACATAAGGTATATTGTATTACATCCAAAAATTCCACAGCGAAATTTCACCGGTAATACATGTTTTGAAACCCCTGATAAAATATCTAGAAAAAGGTCATTGTGTGTCTGTGCCTGTTGACAGCATTACTTATAAATAAAAGCCCGTTAAATACCAAACATGGTATTTAAGTGCAGTATCCCCAAAGGATGCGACTCAAAATTTTTTACATGGATTTTCTCAAAAATGGCTTTATCGAGTTTGATTAAAATAGCACACATTAAAGATATTTTTATGACAATTTTCTGGAAATAGCCTCTGAAGAGCTGTTTATTATGGATGATTTTTTCTGAATTATTGCCAAACTGATAAACCCTAAGAGATAGAACTTACTACACAAAAAATGTAGATTTCGTTAAAACACATAATTTGTGTCACATACGTATTTTTGGTGAAGATGACCATTTCTGAGATATTTCATGTTAATTTTTTCAGTTTTAAATTAATACCTACGCTTTTCTCGCACGGAAATTTGTCAATTTCTGGCCATACAAACAAAGGAATTTCAAATTTATAGTAACCAACTTTTAAAAGATTTGATTATCGCTTTTCCCTGTGGTACAGTCCTATTTACTTTCTACTACATGGCAGCAAGTAATAAAACTATTTCTACAAATTTTATCTCGATTAGCTCGAAGGAAATAGAAGAATAAGCTTTTGTAACAATAATTTGTTGCAGAGATGTAGAGAAAATCATGTGAATGGAACACATCAGCTTTTGTTCTCTTTATAATTGACGCTTTACTTTCTCTACCACATATGTAGAACCTGCAAGAGGTACTGTACTTCAAATAATAATTTTATACCGAGATTTTGCCAGAAATATATGTTTTGAGAGCCCTGAATCCAAAATAAAGCATTTTTAGAAAAAGGTTAGTGTGTGTGGACAATATAACTAAAAAACTTAAGCAGTAGGGAGAAGAAGAACTTATAAGGAATATATGTATAGTATTTATATTTAAAATTTAGAATTTTTCAATTTTTTTCTTAGAAGGATCTATCTGTAATTTTTAAACTATTTGAAATTTATAAAACATAGCTGCAGAACTGAAAATAAAAAACAAAACAAAAAATAGTAGGTATCAAATATCACTACAGCATACATGCTAACTAAATTAGAAATTTGCATATTGAGTGGAGGGCTGGTTGAGTTTTATTTGGTCTGTTGGTTCGCGAATGTGCCTAATATTATAAACCCTTGTGTATTTTACTTTCTCTAGCACATATGTATATAATGTACATAGCAGCTAGAGAAGGTATTATTCCACCTAAAAATTTGATGTCGAGATTCCAACGAAAATATATGTTTTGAGACCCACTGAGTCCGAAAAAGGCATTTTTAGAAAAAGGTTTTTGTATGTATGCCTGTGGACAGCATAAATCCAAAACGAAATGATCGTTAAATACCTAACATTTATGTTTAGTATCTTCCAAGCCTGCGATATAAATATTTTAAAAAAACAAAAACAAAAAAAAAAAAAAACACACACAAATAACGTTTTACTTAGAAACATTTTTGAAAATTTTGCAATGGATCTAATGATTTTAATTAAACACCGTGTATTAAAACTATTACATCACAAATAAAATGTATATTAAGGATATTCTAGAAATAAACTGCGAAGACCTCTTTAGTCTGGGTGAGCTT
The DNA here is from genome assembly GCA_030762935.1 of Hymenopus coronatus. NCBI lineage: Eukaryota > Metazoa > Arthropoda > Insecta > Mantodea > Hymenopodidae > Hymenopus > Hymenopus coronatus. Next base: position 43,320,486 of record CM060883.1, read on the forward strand.
TGCAGAATTTTTGTATATCAGTTAAATGTAAGAGATAGACTAAAAATTACCACACCAAAATGCAGACTTCATTAAAACAAAAAAATGATTATGTTGGATACCTGTTTCTTATAGTAGACCGTTTTGGAGATATTTCTTGTTTTTGGTTTCATTTTAAACTACCAATATTTTTCACACGGGACCATGAGGTTTTCAACCGAACCCCAATTGTTTCAAAAGCCACCAGCTTTTAAAAGATTTGGCTATTCTTTTAGCTTAATTCACACTTTTATTTTCCTTCTATTTACAAGAAAGCAAGAAATAAGACCAAATCTACTAATATTTTATTTCGATTAGCATGAAGTAGATAGAAGAATAACCTTTTGTAAGAATAGTTTGTATTTAGAAACTTGCCGTTTATACGTATAACTTACTTTTAACTCTCTCTATCGCATAATTACAGGTACTATATTCAATCCAGCTATTCGAAAACGGCATTTCACAGGAAATTTATGTCTTGACACCCCTGAATTCAGAAAAAGAATGTTTAGTAAAAGGTTGATGTGTGTGTATGTGTCTGTGGGCAGCTTAAATCCAAAACGAAAACCAGGTGGAAGAAGAAAAGCTTATAAGGAATATATAGTATAAAATAATTTTGTAATTAAAACTTCAGAATATAAACGTTTTGATCTTAGATGGATCTTTCTTAAACTTTAAAAGTTTTTTTTTAAATCAGTATTTGAAATCTGCAAAACATAATGAACTGAAAATTAAAAAGAAAAGAAAAATATCTGACATGTTCCCTTCACATGAATTTGTCTATATCGCTGTAACAAATTATTGCTAAAAAAGTTATACTTCTATCTATTTCATGCTAATCGAGATGCACATTAGCAGTCTTAACTAATTGCTTCCTTGTAAGTAGACGGAAAACAAGGGAATAAACTAGGCTAAAACGATAGTCAAATCTTTTAAACGCCGGTTGCCATGTGGATGAAATCCGTCTCTATGCAGGGTCAGGAGTTTTCAACTTTCCATGTGAAGAAAGCTTAAGTACCTTAAATCTGAAACAAGCAACAAGGAATATCTGAGAAATAGTCAATTCAACGAAAAAATGTTTAAGATATGCATTGTGTGTTTTAACGTGATCTACATTTTTTGTGTCATAAGTTTTTGTCTAGTTTTACGGTTTACTAGTGACGCAAAACTCAGCAAAATTCCCTCAGAATAAAGAGGTCTTTAGAGGTTATTCCCCGATAAAGGATATACATTGTATTTGCCATACAACTATCTTTAATATACGACATTTTAATCAAAACCCATACGGCTGTTTATGAGAAAATCAAAATTTTAAAATGTTTTTCCATGTAAAGGTTAGATAGGAATGGTGGAATTTTTCTCAAAAACTTCGTGTCGCATCTCCGGAACATACTGAACTTAAGTACCAAGTTTGGTATTTAACGGACTTTTCGTTTTTGAGCTATACTGTCCAAAGACACACAAATGGATGTTTTTCCAAAAATGATATTTTTGGATTCAGGAGGATCCAAAATTTGTTTTTCCGTAAAAATCTCGGTGTCAAATTTTGGGTGCATTACAGTAGCTTCATTATACACTGTGTACACAGTACGTTTAGAGAAAGTAATAATAACAATGTGTATCTAATTAGACTAGAGCTTACATGCTAAATAAGTTATTTGCATATTAGAATGGGTTTGCTGAAGAGTGTCATTTAGTCTCTTGGTTCGTGAATGTGCCTAAGTTTATAAACACTTGTGTATTTTTCCTGTCTCTACACGTACTATGTACAGTTTTGTAAAAAGGTCCGCATGTGTGTGTATTTGTAAACAGCATAGCTCAAAATCGAAAACTTGGTATTTAAGTGCAGTATCTTCTAAGAATGCGGCAGGAAGATTTTGAGAAAAATCCCCCATCTCCAACTACCCTTTACAGGGAACTTTCTTTGAAAATTTGGGTTTTCTCAAAATTGTCTATAAAGATTTTGATTAAAATCTCTTATATTTAAGACATTTATATGCCATAGAGCATGTATATCTTGAATTTTTTGGGAATAATCTCTAAAGACGTCTTTATTCTGGATGATTTTTGCATTACTGGTAAACCATAAGAGATAGATAAGTACTTACTACAAAAAATATACATGATGTAAAAACACACAATTTATGGCATATACGTTGTTTTTTTTTTTTTTTTTTTTTTTTTTTTTTTTTTTTTTTTTGAGAATTTGATCGTTTTTTAAATATTACTTTTATTGGTACCAGCTTTAACAAATTTATACTTTTGTTATACAGAAATTTGTCAACTCTTTTTCATACAAATAAAGGAACTTAGTCACATAGCAACCAGCTTTTGACTAACCTATGGTACTCTCTTATTTCGCTTCTACTTACAAGGAAGCAAATACTAAGACTATTTCTGCTAGATTTTTCTCGATTAGCATGAAGTAGGCATAAGGTTTTTAACAATAATTTGTTACAGAAATGTAGGGAAAGTCATGTGTATGGAGCACACCAGATTGTTTTAAACACAGGTCTGTTGAGTTGTTAAATGCGTTAACGTGAGCGACAACGGAAAAGTGCCATGCTGACCAAAGTTTCAAGTGGCCCCATTTTCTGTAAAGCCGCAGTGGAACGTTATTTTATTCAAGACATCGTCTTGTGAAAAAGCAATGCTCTCTGCAGATAACCGCCACCAAATCATAACGTCGTCATCATCCATATTTTAAAGGTCTAGGAGCGCGTCGAGTTGCACTGCAAGCAATTTCCGGTAGCAACAACGGCGACCGTCCAATCAACGACCACGCACCAACCGGAAATTACTGCCAACTCGAGAAATTTCTTTCACGTTGAGAAAATCGCTCGGCCTGTTTGTTGCTGAATCATTCGTATACAGCATACATGGCTTAGATTAGCTGCTACCTATATCAAACGTTCCTTCTGCTTCATTATACTGGCTAAAGGAAACTTTTATTATCAACTTTTTCTCGTTAGTTAAAGGAAATTGTATAAATTGCCGAAATAGATACACTTTCAATTTTCACTTTCTCTACAATTACTAAGTACATAATGCATAGAGAAGGCATTGTATTGCACCCAATAATTCCATACCGAGAATTCACCGGAAATACATGTTTTCAGACCTCCTGAATCCCAAAAAAAAATTTTTAGTAAAATGTCCGTGCGTGTCTATCTGTCTGTCTGTCTGTCTGTGCGTGTGATGCGTCTGTAGGCAGCATAGCTCAAAATTGAAAATGCCGTTAAAAGCCAAACTTGGTATTTAGGTTTGGTATCTTCCAAGGATGCGACAAAAAATTTTCAAGAAAATCCCTCCACCCCAAACTACCCTTAACATATACATTTTTTCGAAAATTTTGATGTTCTCAAAAATGGCTCTAACGATTTTGATTAAAATATCATATATGAAAGATGTTTACCTGACAAATAAAATGTATATCTTGAATTTTATGGGAATAGCTAAACCATAATAGATGGACAAAAACTTATTACAAAAAGTGAAGAGCACGTTAAAACACACAATTTATGTTATATACTTTATTTTCGTAGAGTTGATCGTTTTTGAGATGTTCCTTGTTTTTAGTTTCAGCTTTGAAAACATATACTTTTCTCATACAGGAATTTGCCAACTCCTGTCCATACAAAGGAACTTAAGTCAAATAGAAATCAGCTTTTGACTATCACTTTAACCTATGGTACTCCCTTATTCCGCTTCTACTTTCAAGGAAGTAAGTAATAAGACTATTTCTGCTAATTGTTTCTCCATTACAATGAAGCAAATAGAAGCATAAGCTTTTGAACAATTATTTGTTGCAGAGATATAGAGCAAGTTATGTGAATGGAATACATAAGATTTTGTTACTTTCTCTAGCCCCGTACGTACAATGTACATAGGGACAGCAAAGCTCAAAACGAGGAGACGATTAATTGCCAACCTTGATATTTAAGTTTGGTCTCTTCCGAAGATGCGACACAAAGATTTTCAAGAAAATATCCGCCCATCCCTAACTACCCCTTACATGGAAAAATTTTCGAAAATGTTGTTTTTCTTAAAAATGGTTCTAAATATTTTGATTAAAATCCCACATAATAAAGCCAATTCTATCACAAATAAAATGTTTATCGTGAATTTTCTGGGAATATCTTTTAAAGACATATTTTTTCTGGATAAATTTTGTTTAATTTGTCTTAGCTAGTAAACCGTAAGAGATAGACAAAAACTTACAATAAAAATGTAGATCTTGCTAAAGTACACAAGTTATGTTATATACATTTTCTTCGTGGAGCTTACCATTTTCGAGGTATTCCTTGTTATTAGCTTCAATTGTGAAGTATTTATATTTTTCTCAGACCAAAGTGTCCGTTTTTCTATTGTTCTACTCTTGGTCCAGCAAAGAAGCGATTTGCAATGACAATCGCATAACGACAGCCTTTCAAAACATTTAACTATCACTTTAGCATAGTGCATTCCCTTAGTTCCATTCTAATTTTAAGGAACTGAGTAATAAAATTCTGCTAATGTTTATCTCGATTAGCATAGTGTTGAAAGAAGAATTACCTATCGCAAGAAGTTTGTTTGTAGAGTAGCTAGAGAAAGTCATATGAGTGTAACACATCAGAATTTTTTTTATTGTTTCATTTATATAGACTCCTTTAACATCTAAGTCATATCGGCGGGTTTACATTAGAAACGACTCGTCTGTAGGTTTTTACATTGGATTTAAATATTTCTATTTTCCTTGTACGGCATGTCTGTATGATGACGGGGCAGGTATAAGCACGTGGTGTGAGACCTGCTTATTATACTCACCTTTGTTTATTAATCAGTGCATATTATTGTATTTTCAACTTGAAATAGACACTTTTAAGGCCAAAAGTTGGTGATCAAAACCAAATTTCGGATTTTTACCTATTTTTCACCACACCCACTTACAGTCATCCATTTAAATCGTCACGTGATACGGTTTACAGTGCCACATGGTAATAAAAATAGCAGGGAATTTAACTACAGGTATTATATTATTTGATTAGGCAAAAAAAATAATTTTTACACTTTGTTTTAGGATTTTGGGTGCTGCATCCCCTTAACATCTAAGGTCATATCGGCGGATAAACATTAGAAACAATTTGTTATCTGTAGGTTTTTACATTGGATTTAAATCGTTTTATTTTCCTCAAACACACACACACACATACACATTTACTCCCCATACATACTTTTCTATTCCTGACATTTCCAAATTTGAATTGTTTCACATAGGGAAAGTTTTTTAAAGATTTTACATACCTTAGCCTAGTGTAATCCCTTATTCTCTTTACTTATAACTTATAAGGGACTAATTAATAATTATGGGAATAGTTAAATGGTTTAAAATTGAAACAAATAACAAAGAATATCTCCGAAACGGTTAAACCTGCAGAAAACGTGTATTGCATAAATTGCGTGTTTAAACGTGATCTTACATTTTTTTTTGTGCAGTAAGTTTTGGTCTATCTCTTATGGTTAACCAGTTATTCAAATTGTGCAGAAATGTACAGGTCTTAAATGACTATTTCCAGAAAAATAAAAATATCCATTTTATATTTCATGTAAATATCTTTTATATATGGTATTGTAATCAAATTTGTTAGAGCTAAACAAATATTGGAATTTTTTCCAATGTAAAGGTTAGTTTCGAGTGGGGGAATTTTCTAAAAAAATCTTTATATCCTTGGAAGATACTAAACATACATACCGTTTGGTATTTAACGGATTTTTCGTTTTGTACCTATACTGCCCAAACACACACACACACACACGCACACGCCAGACACAGGCAGACTGACGCTTACCTTTCTATATATATATATATATTTTTTTTGTTGGATAGAGGGGGACTCTAAAACACATATTTTCGGTGAAATCTCGGTATCCAATTTTTGGGTGCAATACAACACCTTCTCTATACACTATGTACATGTTACATGTAGCGAAAGTAAAATATACGTGCACTGTGTCCGTGTGTGTATGTATGGTGTGTGAGTGTGTGTGTGTGTGTGTGTGTGTGTGTGGTGTGTTGTGAGTGTATGTGTTTTTTTTTTTTTTGGTAGTGTTTAACGCCCGCTTTAACTACTAATGGCACCGCAGGCGGGTGTATATGGTGTGTTGTGTGTGTTGTATAGTATGTGTGTATTCTGCGTATGTGTGCGAGTCTGTGTGTTATGAAAAGTAAACTATGAAACATAGCTGGGCATACGTTAAATGTACCGTAAAACATTTACTATACTGCGAAACATCTGTAATAAATAATTTTTGGGTCATTAAGCATTTCCGAAATATTCCTCATTATTATTGGTTTGTGACTCTCACCTTCTCTACCACGTATACAATAGATAATAAGGTACTGTGTTCCGTCTAAGAACTCGATACTGAGAGTTTATTCGTTACGTAATTTTGTCGCATCTGAATTGAAAAGCTGGAAAAAAGTCACGAGCACGTGTGTGCGGGTGGACGTGAAAACAAGGTAAGTCTAAAATGAAGACTGTTGAATACCAACCTTATATTTAATTTCAGTATTTTCCAAGGATTTGAACCAAAGATTTTTAAGAATATTCCCTTACCCCAAACTACCCTTTACATCTAAAATTTTTAACATTTGACTTCTCAAAAATTCTTTTTAATTTTTCTAGCAAGTATCTATAATGCCTATTGTAGATGGAGAAGGTATTACAGTCCACCCAAAAATTTGGTACCGAGATTTCACCGGAAATATATGCTTTGGTATCCTGCGAATTTAAAAAAAATAAAAAACATTTTTTTAGAAAACGTCCGTGTGTGTCTGTGTTTGTTTCTATGGGTAGCATAATTCAAAAACAAAAGAATGGTTAAATACAAAACTTAGTATTTAAGCTCGGTATCTTTCAAGGATGCAATACGTAGATTTCTTGGAAAATCTTTAAAAACACAACTACCCTTTACATAGACCATTTTTCGAAATGTTGTTTTCCTCAAAAATAGCTCTAACCATTTTGATCAAAATACCACACATTTTGTGACTACCGAAATGTAAATCCTGAATTTTCTGGGATACCTCTTAAGACCCCTTCATTCTGGATGACTTTTGTATAATTCTTTTATAACTGGTAAACCATAAGACATAGACAAAACCTTACTACTGAGAGTGTATGGGTAAGTCTCGTTAAAATAACACAATTTATGTCATACGCCATACTTTTTTTTTTCTTGTAGAGTTAACTGTTTCCGAGATAGTTTATGTTATTGGTTTCAATGTTAAGTTACTTAAACTTTAATCATACAGGACATCTTTCTTTTCGTTTCTCTTTTGTTTACTTTTTATTTTAGTTTTCCTAATTATTCGCTGGTTCTCCCACTGAGCACGTTCCGACAAAATAAATAACCCAGTCTTCATCGAAACCACAGGATGGGTATATTTTCCTGCCAGAATCGTCTGTGTCGCCCTCCGTGGTGTAGTGGTTATCATGCTAACTTCATATACACAAGTTCGCGGGTTCAAGGACGATGGATATTTTCGGGTGTAAAAATCCTTAGCAAGGCTGTCTTCAGAAGGCAAGTAAAGTTGGTCCCGTGATATAGATTTACGGCACGTAAAAGAACCGTAAGGCTGATAAGAGAGGCCTCTGAGCAAAATTAAGCGGTCTTTCACGCCCAATGGGACGCTGAGAACCACATCAGTTAAAGAGCTCCATAGATAACACCCCATTTCATTTAGAATCGTCTATCATTTTCTGCATGCTACAACTTCTCAACCTAAATGGTGCCATTCCAGATGCTTCCTTTCTTTCTAAGTAAAGTACATATACCTCTTATCCTGCTTCAGTTTTATTTCGTTTCGTAGAGCTACCTTTAGTGTAGAGATAGTGGTAATTGCGCAGATATAAGTGTATGATTTGACAGATTCTATGGTGTAGTTTCTATATTAAGTTGATATAATGCTTCTAAGTGAACGTGGGGTTCAAGGTTAGGATATCTGATAGATTCCGGTTTTGGTATACGCGCTTCTCACATAATAACAGGGGTGATGGGTAACTTTTCGATAATATGTGAGCTTAGTAATTTTATTTTAGAGGATTTGTTAGTAAGGGTCATTCTTCATACCATTCTTCATTCTTCAGTTGTCTCATCCTAATCGACAAAAAATAGCAGAAATAGTCTTATTACTTGCTTCCTTGTAAGTAGAACCGAAATAAGGTAGTAGCTTAGGTTAAAGTGATCGTCAAAAGCTGGTTGCTATGTGACTGAAGTTCCTTTATTTGTATGCACAGGAGTTGACAAACTCCTGTATGAGAAAAGTACAAGTTTTTCAAAGATAAAGCCAAAAACAAGAAATATCTCAAAGGAAAAAAAATGTATACAACATAAATTGTGTGTTTTAATGTGCTCAACATTTTTTGTGTGGTAAGTTTTTGTCCACTTCTTACGGTTTAGCAGTTATGCAAAATTCCGTAAAATTCACCCGGAATAAAGTAGTCTTCAGAGGCTGTTCCCAGATATTTCAAAATATGCATTTTATTTGTCAGCTAAATATATTTAATATACTATATTTTAATCAAAATCGTTAGAGCCAGTTTTTAGAAAATCAAAATTTTCGAGAAAAGTTCCATGTAAAGGGTAGTTTGGGGTGGGGGGATTTTTCTCCAAATCTTCGTGTCAAATCCCTGGAAGATACTAAACTTAAACACAAAGTTTGGTATTTTACCGACTTTTGTTTTTGAGTTATCGTGTTCACAGACACACGGGCACACTGACATACGGACACACGGACACACATACACACATACACACACGGACCTTATTGTGAAAATGCTTTTTTTGGATATTGGGGACCCTAAAACATATATTTCCGGTGTAATCTCGGTATCGAATTTTTGGGTGGAGTGCAATACTTTCTCTATACACTATGTACATAGTGCGTATAGAGAAAGTAATAAATGTATTGAAATTTCTGGAAATAATTAACTTCTGAAGTTATTTTCGTTGTGCATTATTTTGGTATAAGTGGTGCACCGTAACAAATACATAAGATTTTATAACAAAAATAATTATTTCCTTATTGTTTACAGTTTATTTCAATTATATATTTTAACTTCTTGTGGTTGCCCATCACCGAGGTATTTCTTGTTATTTGTTTCCATTTGAAATAGGATCAAAGACATCATATTGCAGCCAACTCTTAAGCGATTTGAATATCGCTTAAGCCTACTATTCTCCTATATTTATTGTGTGTAAAACTAAACTCTGTGGTGCAACAGCCCAAAGTCTGGACAAGGAGCATCACCCGACCTCTGCATCCTCAACCTCTGCCCATTACAGATTTCATGACTGAGGTGCAGTAGGAGGATGGGAAGTTATCATCGTTCCTAGACGCCCCGGCCGATTAATTACATCCACGCAACCTCAAGTAGCTATTCAATTATCCCGCCAGGGACCTCAGGAGGCTGGGTGCACCCCGAATTAGGTCTCCTAACGGGAAAAAATCCTCACGGCGATACCGGCCTTAGACAGTCACGCTGTCACCAAGCTAAGGAAATGACCCTCTCATCGAATGTACAAGGAGGAGTTTTTATAATTTTTTATCTGAAATAACTAGGTAGTTAGAAGAATAAGGTTTAATAAGTATGTTTTATTGAAGAATGGATAGAAAAAGGTGTGTAATTTTAGTATCAAGAGTTTTAACAGAGTCACTTTTGGGTTTTGTTTAGCTTCACACAAAAAGTATGAAATTTCAAAGCCATCATACAACGAACCACAGTTTAAACATCCTTATTGATTCAGTTTCCTCTATCTCTCTTGCACCTACATCGAACTATTTCTGCAAATGTTTATCTGGATCAGCATGAAATGGATAGAAAAATGATATTTATCAGAATTTTTTGCTTCGAAACTCATCAGAAACATTTTGTTCAGTTTTATTATTATATGAATGTATTTCACATCAAACGCATCTGTAATAATTTGAGGGAATCTGTACGACTATCTATTGTTATCTTTGAACCGTGACGTATTTATAGACTTTGCCTCATAATTTTGAAAATGTCCATAAATTGTCTCATTCATTTTAGCAGTCAACAATAGAGCGATCATATATACGTCAGCAGTTCGATACTATCGGAATCAATATGAATATAATGAAATTTTCCGTGTGCGGCGAAAACAAAGCTTCTTTTGTGGATGACATTCTCACTTGTTTGAAATCCCTGACAAAATTAATGTCATCGGCAGGGAAAAGTACAACCCTCCCTTTCAACGCCCAATTCCCCGGCGGTCGGCGCCCCAAGGGAGGGGAGAAGAAAAAACAATTGACAGTATTCCCGCGTTTTGTTCTCACCTTTTGTCTTGAATGGAAGACTCACAATGGACACGGTGAGAAAGACAAAACACTGGAGAGTAGTTCACTTTGTAACCGTGTCGTCGCCATTGATCAGGAGTTTCTCAAAAGTTTTTTAATTGAATAGCGTTGAAATATGTCGTGTGTGAATATTATTCACAGAAGAAAAAATTCACTTATGGCATGGATCACACGTCTTGGAAAGTCAGGGAAATTATAGTTTCTCAGCAAAAGTCGGGAAATTATTTACATTGACTATTTCATTCATGACACGTGATCGTAGGAAGCGACCAATCCAGTACATTGGAGCGTAAAATTGTAACCAATCGGAACTTGCTACCTGTGTATTTTAATTGTTTTTACTTTCTCTATACGTGCTATGTACATAGTTTATAGAGTAGGTATTGCATTCCACCAAAAAATTCGATACCGAGATTTCACCGGAAATATATGTTTTAGGGTCCCCTGTGTCCAAAAAAAAAGTATTTTCAGAAATAGGTCCATGTGTGTGTCCGTGTGTCTGTGAACACGATAACTCAAAAACGAAAAGTCGGTAGAATACCAAACTTGATATTTAAGTTTAGTATTTTCCAGGGATGCGACAAGAAGATTTTCAGAAAAATCCCCCCACCCCCAACTACCCTTTACATGGAACTTTTTTCGAAAATTTTGATTTCCTAATAAATGGCTCTAACGATTTTGATTAAAATATCGTATATTAAAGATATTTACCTGACAAATAAAATTTATATTTTGAATTTTCTGGGAATAACCTCTGAAGACTAATTTAATTTGGGTCAATTTTCCGGAATTTTGCATAACTGCTAAACCGTAAGAGATGTACAAAAACTTACCACACAACAAATGTAGAGCACCTTAAAACACACAATTTATGTTACATACATTTTTTTCGTGGAGGTGATTGTTTTTGAGATATTCCTTGTTTTTGGTTTCAGCTATAAACTTATACTTTTCTCATACAGGACTTTGTGAACTCATATCCATACAAACAAAGGAACTTCAGTCGCAGAGCAATCAGCTTTTGACTATCACTTTAACCTATGGTATCCGCTTATTTTGCTTCTACTAACAAGGAAGCAAGTAATATGACTATTTCTGCTAATGTTTGCTTCATTAGATGAAGTAAATAAAATAATTTTTTGCAGTGATATAGAGAAAGTCATGTGAATGGAACACATCAGATTTTTTTCTCATATCCACGTGCTATTGCTTTTCTAAATGTATCACACCCACGTGCTTTTATTTTCTCTCTGAACTAATGTTTGTCTCATAATAGTATCAGTGTGCAGTGATATTCCCGTACATAATGGTGAAAATTCTAAAACGTTTAGGGGAAAGGTGTGTCGCTGAAATGGAGATATTAATTGGAAACTCAAAGCCGCAGAATACAAAACACAAGAGAGAGAGTGTGTGTAACCAGTTCAACGAACTCTGTAAGTAACGAGGCCATGATTTATCATATGGCATCAAGTTGCAGTGATTTCGGTGCAATTTTACGTCAAGACAAATGGAATATTAGGAATATTATTTCTTCGTGTCCATATAGACTAATACTTACGATTTTATTCACGAAATAGTATTTTTAAATACCACTCGAACAACTTGTCAGTAGATAAAAGTTGGAACTCTCGTTATATTACTTGTGTTAAAAGTCAGAAAAAATTAATTTTGGCCAGCATTATAATCAGGAATAATGCTCTAAAAGTTGTTTAACTATGAATAATTTGAATTAATATTTTAATAGTTGCCGAACGCCTTTTAGTTGCTGTTGAAAGAGAAATGTGATGTTATACGTTCACGTAATCTTTTCTACCTATGCTACAGCAAACTATTCTTACAAACTTTATTTTTCTACCTACTTCAAGATGAACATTAAGCAGAAATTGTTTTATTATAGATTATTTTCTTGTATAAGAATAATAAGGAAATTCAATAAGATAAAGTGATAATCAGATCTTTAAAAATCCGAACTCTACATGATAGATTGTAAATACTGTTCATGATTGTGAAAAATAAAAGGAATAATGCTTTTATTTCAGAAATATTTAGGAATTACAAAATCCATAACAAGAAATATCTCAGAAAAAGTTATTTCCATAAAAATTGCCCAGCACAAAATTTGTTTATTTTAAGATGAATTAAATGTTTGATATAGTTCACTTTTGTCCATCACTTACAGTTAACGATTATGTAAAAGTCACCCGGAATAAAGTGAACTTCAGAGGCCATTCCTAGAAAATTCAAGATATAAGTTTCATGCAGGATGAACATATCCTAAACGTATGGTATTTTAATAAAAATCGTTAAGCCATTTTTAAAAATAAAACTTTGGATAATATTCCACATAAAGAGCATTTTCTTGAAAGTCTTCGCGTGAGAAAGGCGGAACTTAAAATATTTCAAGTTTGGTATGTAACCAACTTTTCGATTTTTGAGCTATGCTGTTTGCAGACAGACACACACACAGGCGCGCGCTCATGCAAAATGGTGCTTTTAGATTTGGGGAACCTCAAAAGATACATTTCCGCTGAATTCTCGACATAGAACTTTTGGGTCGAACCCAATACTTTATATTCAGAGTTCTTGTAGAGAACGTCAAATATTCAACAAGCGGTAACTTTTGGATGAAAGTCTCTTGCATTAATTAATTGTGTTAGCTTCTAATTGCTTTATTTAAATCAAATATCTATAGTGCTGAAAGCAATATTTTACATACCAATGTCAAAAGTTGAAGAACGTTTGCAACAAAAATTGTTGTATATTTCAAAAACTGGTTTTGCGTACAATTAGTGCTGATATGTTTGTTATTATTTTTTTTAAATTTAGAAGCAAACGCTATGTGGTTGAGTAGCCTTGAAAGCCCTAGCAGCATACATATTTTTCCCCTCCAGCAGCACAGCACGTGCTAGTCAGTTTACAAGTTTCTCCCCCACCAGATACATATCTACGTCCCCTTGTGTTACTGTTGAAAGGGTTGGTGACAGTTATTGCTTTGCTTTCACGCCCCTTCTGGCTAAAAAGACCTATGTGTAACATATCCCGTTAAACATATGTAATAACTAACTAAACAATATTTATTTCAGGTACTGAGAGTTTTAATATACAGACCACTATAAAGTATCCGATAAAAACTTGTATAAACAAGATTGCAAACAATATCCTATCTGCGGTTTCCTAAACCTATATAAATATTACATTATAGTAGCAAATTTTCCAAATGTTATATGCTGGAACTGTTCCAGTAAACTAAATTTTGAATTTTTCTTGCACGTATATACAAAGTATTTTTAAGGTTTCGAAATGTACAGTTTGTTTACTATACAAGCATCTACAACTTATGACGTTGGCATGTAAAATATTGTTTTTGTGTTAAAGATATTTGATTTATATAAAGAAATTAGAAGTTAGCACAATTAATGAATTCAACAGAATTTCATCCAATACTTGTTGAATATATTACGTTTTCTACATGTACTCTGAACATAAGGTGTTGTATATAGATACAGAATGCATAGTATTTCAACCAAAATGCCATACTGAGATTTCACGGGAAATACAGTTTTGAGCAACCCTAAATCCAAAAAAGCATTTTTAGCAAAAGGTCAGTGTGCGTGGACAATATAACTAAAAAGACGTAGTATTTAAGCTCAGTATCCAACAAGGATGCGAAAGGAAAATTCAGATCCTGAGGCTGGTCGGGACTCCGGCGCTGTATTTTGTTTTTCTTATGCCTCTTTTTCCCTAAATTTTATTTGTTTACCGATTCCTATTTTATGGCACATACACATACTCTACAGATTCACACAAACACCTATGCCCAAGGCGGGACTCGAACCCATGATCCCCTGAGCAACGAAGCACCAAATCGAGCCGTTTTAGCAAGCGCGGCTATGGGGACCGATACTTTTATATGGAACATTTTTCTAAAATTTTTCCAAAAAATGAATAACGATTTTGATTAAAATTCCGTTTATTAAAGATATTTATATGGCAAATAAAATGTGTATACTGAGTATCTTGAATAACCCCTGAATAGTCAGAAGCACACACGCACACACACACACACACACACACACACACACAAAAAGCACATCTCGTTAAAATACACAATTTATGGCATAAAAATGTTTTATAGAGCTAACCAATAATAGCTGTCAGTTTTAAAATACTTAAAACTTTTCGAAACCGGAAGTCATCGTTCGTTTCATTACTCTTCCGTGGAAAGAGAACCGGATTTCAATCATAATTGCATAGAACAACTTTTAAAATATTTGACTGTCGCTTTAACCTAGTGAATTCCCTTATTTCCTTTCTATTTATATGGAACATATCACTAGGAACATTCCTGTTAGTGCATATCTTGATTAGCATTATATAGATAAAATAATAATCTTGTGTAAGAATAGTTTTTTTACGTAGAGAAAGTCATGTACATGCAACAACCAGATTTGTGTGAATAGCTGTCTGTAATAAACATACACTCTTTCTCTATTTCGCTCTCTTTCTCTCTGCATTTGTCTCTCTTAAATCATTAAATATACAATTTAAGACACTTAAAGTACTTTTTCCAAGCCAAATATTTATTTTTTTGTATCTAATATGTATTTACACTTTCTAAAATAAAAGTTTTAAAAATTTATTTTAATTTTAAATTACTCTCTGCCCAATCTTTAACAAACTATTCTCTAAGGAGCTTATTCCTTTATATACATAGAATACTTGGGTGGAGTGCACTACCTTTTGTACTTACTGCAGTTAGTAGAGAAAGTGTTTAATATAATGTATAGAGAATGTCGTCTGAACGGTACACCACATAGGATGTTAATGATTAATTATAGTTATACAATACCTACATCATTGTAATATTGCATCGCACACAATGAAACTGCATATATTTTTCTCTCCTAAAGAACAGTTTTTAAAGCTGGTATTGTTGCACCAGACCCGATATCCTTTAAAAGAAGACATTTACGTCACAAGAGACAATATTTTTTGCAAGCTACATCGCAGATAAGCAAAGCCTAGTTCCCTTGTGTTTTATTGTTTATATGCGGATAGCAGATAATTTTAGTTGGGAGACTCATTAAGTGTCCCATAGAAGTTGAGGGATGTGGCGTGATAAGATATCTTCCCTCGGGGCATCTTAACGGTTTCAGAACTGTTTACGTCACAACAGAGTGTTTGTGTTGGAGACGAGGAACCGTCTCCCTCAAACTGGCAACATAAAACCAACAATAAAGGTCAGTAACTTCCATCACAAGCTCAAAACCCAGGCTAATAAATATCAGATACATATTTATGTGAATGCTTCATAAATAAAATTAAAAAGTCAATGCTGTTCCTGACTAAAATCTAATTATACTTACGCTCCGTGTAATACGCTGCACCTTAAAAATCCAAAAATCAACAAATGCTATTTTTACAAAAAGATACATAGTAGGAAAAGAAGGTATTGCATTACACTAAAAAATTCATTACCGACATTTTACTTGTAATATACTTGTCATGAGGTTCCATGAGTTCTGATGTGTTCCATTCACAGACTTTCTCTACATCTCTGCAACAAATTATTCTGCTTACTTCATTTAATCGAGATAAAATTAGCACAAATAGTCTTATTACTTGCTTCCTTGTTAGTAGAAGCGAAATAAGGCAGTACCATAGGTCAAAAGTGACTGAAGTTCCTTTGTATGGACAGCAGTTAGCAAATTCCTGTATGAGAAAAGTATAAGTTTTTCAAAGTTGAACCCAATAACAAGGAATATCACAAAAACCATCAACTCCAAGAAAAAAAACAGTATATAATATAAATCGTGTGTATTAACGTCTTCTACATTTTTTTTATTTTTTATTTACTTTTTTTTATTTTTGTGTGTTTTAAGTTTTCGTCCATCTCTTACGGTTTAGCAGTTATGCAAAAGTCTGCAAAATTCATCCAGAATAAATTAGTCTTCAGAGACTTTTCCCAAAAAATTTAAGACATACATTTTATTTGTCAGGTAAACATCTTTAATATACGATTTTTTAATCAAAATCGTTAGCCATTTTTAAGAAAATCAAAATTGTTTCCATGTAAAGGGTAGTTTGGGGTGGAGAAATTTATTTGAAAATCTTCGTGTCGCATCCTTGGACGATACCAAACTTAAATAGCAAGTTTGATATCTAACGGTCAATTCATTTTTGAGCCATGCTTCCCACATACACACACAGACACACACATACACAGAGACAGACAGATATACACGAACATTTTTCTAAAAATGCTTTTCTTGGATTCAGGAGTCTCAAAACATATATTTCCGGTGAAATCTCGGTATCGAATTTTTGGGTGCAATACAATACCTTCTCTGTGCACTATGTGCATAGTATGTATAGAGAAAGTAAAAATATGAATGTGAATTTGATTTGTTCCCTCACGCGCACACACTGACTTTTTTCCAAAAATTCTTTTTTTTTTTATTCAGGGGTAGCCAAAATATGTATTCCGATGAAATCTCGCTATCGAATTTTTGGATGCTTTACAATATCTTCTCTATACACTATATGTATGGTACGTGTACAGAAAGTAAAAATCTGATGTGTACCATTCACATGACTTTCTCTATATACCTACAACAAATTAAACTAAAAAAGCTTATACTTCTATTTACTTCATGCTAATCAGTAAAACATTAGCAGAAATAGCCATATTACTTGCTTCCTTGTAAGTAGAGGTGAAATAAGGGAGTACCATAGGTTAAAGTGATAATCAAAAGCTGGTTGCTATGTCACTGAAGTTCCTTTGTTTGTATGGACATCAGTTGACAAATTCCTGTATGACAAATGTATAAGTTTTTCATTGCAGAAACCAAAAATAAGGAATGTCACAAAAACGACGAACTCCACGAAAAAAATGTATATAACATAAATTGTGTGTTTGAACGTGCTCTACATTTTCTGTGTAGTAAGTTTTTGTTCATCTCTTACGGTTTAGCAGTTATTTAAAATTCAGTAAAATTCATCCAGATTAAACTACTCTTCAGAGGCTATTCCCAGAAAATTCAAGATACACATTCTATTTGTCACGTAAATATCTTTAATACACGAAATTTTAATCAAAATCGTTAGAGCCATTTTTGAGATAATCAAAATTTTTGAAAAAAGTTCCATCTAAAGGGTAGTTGGGGGGAGATTTTTATCAAAATCTTCGTGTCGTATCCCTGGAAGATACTAAACTTAAATAGCAAGTTTGATATTTAACGGTCAATTCGTTTTTGAGCTACACACATACACACACAGAGTCAGACAGACACACACATGGACATTTTTCTAAAAATGCTTTTTTTTTTTTTTTGGATTCAGGGGGTCTCAAAATATATTTCCTTTGAAATCTCGGTATCGAATTTTGGGTGCAATACAATATCTTCTCTATACACTATGTACATAGTACGTATAGAGAAAGTAAAAATAGAATGTGAATATGACTTGTTCCATCACGTACACACACTGACCTTTTTCCAAAAATGTTTTTTCTGGATTCAGGGGTAGCCAAAATATGTATTTCCGGTGAAATCTCGGTATCGAATTTTTGGGTGCATTACAATACCTTCTCTATATACTATATGTATGGTACGTGTACAGAAAGTAAAATTAGGAGAAATTTGTGTATGTATTTGAATGACCAAACAGATGAGGGGGGTTCCTAATGCCAGCCGGGGGGGCCTCTCCACCCTAGAGTCGGGTGATATACACTCTGTCTACACCAGGCTATATTGTGAAAGTTTTGTGTATACGTGTGGTAAAAGCTTATTAAGGCCTTGTGATGATTTAGAGCGGCTTCTTCCTTTAATTTAGTTTCACGAAACATAATTCACTCGATTAATTGGTTGATAACGGCCAGCACACTCCCACAACTTCAGGTAAATGTAGAACGGATTGATTTGCTGGGAGTCCTCAACACGCACTGGCCATACGTCCACCTTTTTCTCTAGGTTGCAACGGAAAATCAGTTACACACGAGGAATTCGAATTCAAGCTCTAAAAATCTAACGTGCTCCATTCACATGACTTTCTCTATATATCTGCAACAAATTATTGTTAGAAAGCTTATACTTCTATTGACTTCATGATAATCAAGAAACAATTAGTAGAAATAGTCTTATAAGTTGCTTCCTTAAAATTAAAAGCGAAATATGGGAGTACCATAGGTTAAAGTGATAGCCAAAATCTGGTTGATATGTGATTGAAGTTCCTTTGTTTGTGTGCACAGGAGTTGACAAATTCCTGTATGAGAAAAGTTTGTTTTTTAAAGCTGGAACCTAAAACAAGGAATATTTAAAGAAACGATTAACTCCAACAAACAAATGTATATAACATAAATTGTGTATTTCACGTGCTCTACATTTTGTGTAGTATGTTTTATCTATCTCTTACGGTTTAGGAGTTATACAAAATTCCGTAAATTTCATCAAGAATAAAGTAAGCTTCCGAGGCTATTCCCAGAAAATTAAAAAATGGAAAAATGGAAATGGCGTGTTATTTATGGACGCTCTTTAGCTACCGTGGTTCTCAGCGTACCATTCTACATTGGGCGTGAAAGACCGCTTAATTTTGCTCAGAGGCCTCTCTATCAGGCTTGAGGTTCTTTTACGTGCCGTAAATCTACGACACGGGACCAACGGCTTTACTTCCCTTCCGAAGGAAGCCATGCTAAGGATTTTTACGCCCGAAAAAATCCATCGTCCTCCGCCGGGTTTAAACCCGCGACTTTGGGTATATGAAGTTAGCATGGTAACCATTACACCACGGAGGGCGACCCAGAAAATTGAAGATATACATTTAATTGTTAGATAAATATCTTTAATATACGATATTTTAATCAAAATCGTTAGAGACATTTTTAAGAAAATCAACATTTTCGAAAAAAGTTTTATGGAAAGGGTAGTTTGGGGTGGGGGGATTTTTCTCAAAATCTTCGTGTCGCATCCCTGGAAGATACTAAGCTTAAATACCAAATTTGGTATTTTACCGACTTTTCGTTTTTGAGTTATCGTGTTCAGAGGCACACGGACACAGTGACACACGGACACACGGATCTTATTTTGAAAATGCTGTTTTTTTTTTATACAGGGTACCCTAAAACATATATATCTCCGGTGAAATCGCGGTATCGATTTTTTGGGTGGAGTGCAATACCTTCTCTATACACTACGTATATAAAAATTAAAACTAGCAAAATACGGGCAAAAACACGAATCAGATGGAAGATTGAATGTCATGCTGGTATGTAGTCACAGTAACTTAGTGGTTAAACACGCTGCATGGAGAGCGCGAGTATTGTGCCGTTGAATTTTTCTGCTGGTTATAATAATAAAAAAATCCAATGTGTTGCATTCACATGACTTTCTCTGTCTATTCTACAAACAAACATTCTTAAAACAGATTATTCTTCTATTTACATCATGCCATACAAGATAAATGTTAACATGTTGGTCCTACTACTTACTTACCTATAAGCAAAAGGGAAATAAGGGTATATAGCTAAAGCGATAATCAAATCTTTTAAAATCGATGTGTGAACAATTGTACTTCGGTTCGCTTTGCATTTCCAGAACAACAAAAGAAAGACGAACAGAAAGGAGCCCCGTTTAATTAGATGCGTAGTTTCAAATTGAAAGCAATAAAAAGGAATATCTCGGAAACGGTCAATTCTGCAATAAAATATATATGACATAAATTGTGTGTTTTAACATCTACATTTGTTGTATAGTAAGTATTTATGTATCTCTTACGGTTTCCCTATTATGGAAATTCAGCAAAATTCAGTTAGAATGAATAGGTATTCATAAGCTATTCCTAGAAAATTCAAGGTATAAATTGTGACGTAAATAGCTTTAATATGCGGTGTTAATTAAAATGGTTATATCCATTTTTGAGAAAAACAAAATTTCCCAAAATGTATCATTGTAAAGGGTAGTTACGGGGGAGCGGTGAATTTCCTTTAAAATCTTTGTGTCTCATTCTTGAAAAATATCAAACTTAAATACCAAGTTTGGTATTTAACTGTCTTTTAGTTTTTGACACACACACACAAACCTTTATCTAAATAAGTTCTTTTTGGACTCGGGTGATCTCAAAACACACATTTCCGGTAAAATCTCGGTTTAGAATTTTTGGGTGGATACAATACTTCCTCTATACTCTATGTACATAGTAGTGTAGAGAAACTAAAAAAAAACATTACCTAGTGTAATAATAATAATAATACTTTTAATAATAGAAATAATAATAATAATAATAATAAGAAGAAGAAGAAGAAGAAGAAGAATGTAAGTCGCCATTACGATGTTCTCTGGAGGTTCACATACCGGTGAGTTGACCAGACAAAACAAAAGAAAACAAAAACAAAAAACAAACAAACAAACAAAAAGTAATCAATTGCGAGATTGAAAGTCATACCGGCATTTGTCACAGTTGTCCAGTTGTTAGAGCAACCGCACGCAGAACGGGGGAACCGTGTTCAAATCCCGGCTGTGGTGTTAAATTTTTCAGCTGGTTCTAATAACACTAGTAAATCACGTTATGATCATTCACAGCATAGAATTTAAGAAAAATATTGGACGTAACCCATTGACATGACATACACTACCTAAAGATTCTTCTTCTTCTTTATACTTCATGCTAATTGAAATAAATATTTGCTGTCATGTCCTTATTACTTAGTTCCTTTTAAGTAGAAGAGAAATACGAAACACACTAGAATAAAGCGGCCGTGCGTCGACATTGAAGCTCGGTTCGCTTTCTTTGGCTAGGAGTTAAACAAAATAAAAACCAATGACGATCCCGTTTGAGAAAAGTATGAGTATTTCAAAATTTAAACTAATAACAAGGAGTATCCCGGAAATGGTTAACTGAATAAAAATGCATATGACAAAAAAAGGTCACTTTAACGAGGTGAAATTATTTTGTATGGTAATACTTTGTCTATTTCTTACGGTTTGCTGGTTATATAAAAGTTACCAACTACGAGGACTTCAGAGGTTATTTTCTAAAAGCTATATTTAGACGTTCTATTTGTATGTAATTATTTTAATGAAATTTTAATGTAATTATTTTAGAGCTAATTTTGAGAAAAACACATTCAGAATATTTACATGTACAGGATAGTTTGCGGTGAGGTTTTCTTGAAAATCTTCGTTTCACATCCTTAGAAGCTACTGAATATAAATACCTAGATTGGTATTTAACGACATACCATTTTTGAGATATGATGACATACATATTTTGGGACCACCCTGAATCCAAGAAAATAATTTTTAGAAATATATTCTTGAATGTCTGTCAGTGTGTTTGTGTGTGTGTGTGGGGGGGCAGGATATCTCAAAAACAAAAAGTTCGTTAAATACCAAACTTGATATTTAAGTTCATTATCTCCCAAGGAGGCGACACGAAGATTTCAAGAAAATCCCCCACCCTGAACTACCCTTTACATGGAAAAATTTTTGAAATTTTTGACTTTCTCAAAGACGGCTCTAATGATTTTGATTAAAATCTCTTATGTTTAGGATATTTGCATGATAAATAAAATGTATATTTTGAATATTTTGAAAAGAGCCTCTAAAGACCTCCTTATGCTGGATGAATTTTTTTTTTCAATTTTGTGTAACTAGTAAACTGTAAAAATAGACAAAAACTTGCTACCCAAAAAATGTAGAGCTCCTTAAAACACACAATTTATATAATTTTTTTCCAGAATTTACCGTTTTCGAGATATCCGTTGTTATTGGTTTCAGTTTTAAAATGTTTAAAGCTTTTCTTCTCTGGGAACCTTTGAACTCCTAGCCATGAAAAGAAACGGATTTCTATTCCATAGCAACCACATTTTAAAACATGAGACTGTCAGTTAAGTCTAGTATATTCCCATATTTCCCTTCTGCTTATAAGACCGTGTTTATTTCGATTAGCTTTAAGTGGATAGAAGAATAAGTTTATCAACAATAAATGTAAAAAGAAGTTAGTAACAGTGAAGTAACACAAATATTAATATAATAATTAATAATTGTAATAATCTTTTGAAATCCAAGGACTAGTTTCGCAACAAAATGGTCTATTGCCTCGTCAGCTCAATTTCTTTTTGATCTTGTTTATTTACATTGTCATGGTTGCTGCTACCAGGTGGATTGACTACTAAGACAATACTAACCACAGGAATCTAAACAAATTTGGCATTAGAGTCAATTGGTGGTATATCATAATTCATTATGGGATTTTTATTCTTTAATATAAATATTTTCTCCCAAACCATTAAATCCCTCATGATTAAATTTCCAAAAATGTTCTGCCAGAGTTGATTTATCAATTTATTTGTATTTTATATTCCTAAAGTACTCTTTTACTCTGGTTTCTAAATGACGTTTAGTCTTAGCAATGCAAACAAAAGATAAGTTTTAAGATACCTGCTTTGGATTCCAAAAGATAAGTGGAGAATTGTTACTATTATTAATAACAATAATTTGTAATAGAAACATTTTGGGTAGTGTTTAACGCCCACTTTAACTACTAATGGCACCGCAGTTGGTGACACTGATAATACATGAATGATGATGGAGCACCGGTGGAATGCGATGGCGCGAGAAACCGGAATACCCGGAGAAAGCCCGCCCCAGCGCCGTTTAGTCCACCACAAATCTCACATGCGGTTGCTTGGGATTGAGCCTCAGCCGTCTAGGTGAGAGTCAAGTGGTCTAAGTAACAGAGAAGTAGAGAGAGTGATGTGAATGGAGCGTTTCAGATTTTTTATTAATAAACTGTTTACATACAGCCAATCACATGCTCACAGACTTTTCTAAATATGCTTTTTGAGGTTCATGAAACCACAAAACATGTGTTTCCAGTGAAATTTTGGTATGGGAGTTTTAGGTGAAGTACAATACTTCCTCTATTTATGGTAGGTAGTAGAGAACTTCCATGAAAAGTTGAGTAAAGGTTTTTGAATCTATTTTCGTACACCCCTGATCCTACTGAATACTTGGCCTGGCCATCACGGATCCCACTGTTTGACAGTCTCTTAGCAACCCCATTTTTTAAAAGATAAACAGAGGGCGAAAGCGTTAAACAAGTGTATAGTTTTAAGATATGTCCTCCTGGGGATCGAAACAGGGCTAGCTCATCACATAACGCTTCTGCCACGCTTGTTGGGAAGCACAACGAACAAAATGAGAACCTCCGCTCGCTCCTCGCTGCTCAAATTTTCATACAAGAACTGCCATTTCTTTTCACCTAAGTCAATATTTTGCTATCAGCTGTGAGGCAGGCAGGCTTCTGTTTTCATTACATTTGCCATGGTCTCATTTCTCACATCGAACCGTTTCACCTTCTCATTAAAATTACAAGGAACAGTTGGCAGAGAACTCTTTCAAAAGTTGTTCGCTCTGAACCGTCGTCTTCAAAATTTAGGTCAACTTCAGGACAACAAATTAACACAATGCATCACAGAATAAGATCGCATCATTATACAACAGATGCGTTCGCCAAATGTTTGTCCTTTGTTTTCACATTTCACGTACCGAATGGAACGTCTCAAGTGATAATGCATTTGGAAGGTCCCGAGTTCAAATCTCGTGGATAGACCAGTGAACGTATTCTTTTTTTTCCTTAGACCCTAGGGTGTAAATATAGGATTAGATTATTAATACCACAACCCAAAGTTCAACCTTACGTCTAAAACAATAGTTAAAGTTCTGATGTGATCTATTCACACTACTCTCTCTAAATATTACCAGAATTGGTTTTATTGCTTGTTTTCTTGTAAGTAGAAGCAAAAGAAGGACTACACTAAGCTAAAGTGATAGTCCAATGCTTTAAAAGCCGGTCACTAAGTGAAAAAATTGAAATTCAATTCACTTTGTTTGCTAACAGTAAACAAAAGATGGACAAAATAAATGTGTCTTCGCGTTTGTGAAAACTGTAATTAGCTTAAAACTGAATCCAATAACTCAGAATATCTAGAAAACAGTTAACTCTACAAAAAATGTATATTACATAGGTTATAACTCACCCTAAGCGAGATCCAAACTCACGACCTCTTGAATATGGTATTCTGTTTTGTGGTATAACATGGTGGAAACGAGGTAACGTGCGATGCTACGAGAGTAAACAATGCAATACTGTCTGTTGATTTATCAGAATGAGGATTAAGGAGAACTCAGGTAAAAATATATTTTCTTCCTTCATTTCTGCCTCTTGTTTCATTTGCAATTATTTCTCTGCTCCATGTAAAACCTTGTCACTTAAAATTGAAATCTTAGGACTCATGGTTATTAATGCCACTAAAATAAAATAAACACTATATACTACGTCTTTTAAAAATACAAACAGATGCGGAATACTTTCGATGCAGACTATACAGTGTTTTGCCCGCTGTAGCTGTGAGTAAGCAATCGCAAAGGTATTATATCGCCAACTCTGAGTAAGCTAGGCTCGGCAGCTGGGTTGGAGGTCAGGGTCACATTCTAGAAGCTCACCGTCCAACGATAAACCATAAGAGATACATGTTAAAAACAATCTAATTTGCTGCACTCACATGACTGATCTACAAACTTCTTACAAAACATTATTCTTCTTTCCACACAATGATAATCTAGATAAACATTAGCAGAATGTTCTTATTACTTAGTTCCTATAAGTAGAACGGAACTAAAGGAATGCACTAGGCTAAAGTGATAGTCAAATGTTTGTCATTGCAAATCACTTTTTTGCTTGGCTGGGAGTAGAACAAAAGAAAAAATCTGATGTGTTCCATTCACATGACTTTCTCTACATATCTGCAACAAATTAATGTTAAAAACCTTATGCTTCTATTTACTTCGTGCTAATCGAGAAAAAATTAGCAGAAATGGTCGCATTACTTGCTTCCTTGTAAGTAGAACCGAAATAAGGGAGCACCATAAGTTAAAGTGATAGTCAAAAGCTGGTTGCATTGTGACTGAAGTTCCTTTGTTTGTATGGACAGAAGTTGACAAATTCCTGTATGAGAAAAGTATGTGTTTTAAAGGAGAAACCAAAAACAGGAATATCTCAAAAACGATCAACTCATGAAAAAAATTTATATTAAATAAATTCTGTGTTTTAATGCGTTCTACATTTTTGTATAGTAAGTTTTCTACATCTCGTACGGTTTAGCAGTTATGCAAAATTCCGCAACATTCATCCAGAATAAAGTTTGGTATTTTACCGACTTTTCATTTTTGAGTTTTGAGTTTCACTTTCATGGACACACACACACATACACACACATGGTCCTTTTCCTGAAAATGCTTTTTTCGGACTCAGTGGACCCCAAAACATATATTTCCGTTGAAATCTTGACATCAAATTTTTGGGTGCATTACAATACCTTCTCTATCACTATGTACATTGTACATACAGGGCTGGAGAAAGTAAACATCACTAAACTAAAATGTGTACTTTTTTCCGGCAATCAAAATTTTGTAGCATCAGTAATTTCCAAAATATCCGTTATCTGTTGACTTGTTCAAAATTGTGCATCAATTTTATTTTACATCGCTTTAACTTCTAGGTCATATCGCGATGTATCTTTTACGTAAAATAATTGGGCGATAGGGTGCCACAGTCTAGCTACTTTCACATGCGTACTCAGATGGCGTGTACATTATGGTCTATAGTCCAGCTGCCTTCACCGAAGTAAGTCGACAGAGCTCAGCCAGCCCTTCTCTGTAATCATACTATTTTGCTCTGCGACAAGCAAATGGCGTTAGGGTGCCCTTCAGTCTTGTTGCTTTAACTATTTATGGATAGATGGCAGTCGCTATTATCTCTATTTTCAGTTTTACTATTGTTTTAGACAGAATGTGAAACCTTTAGTCATGGTATTAAATATCCAATCCAGTGTTTATCTTGACAACTGGGGGAAATCACAAAGAAAAAAAAAATAGTCAAATTAGGTCTTCCGAAGGATTTAAGCCGGAGACCTCCGGAATGCAGGCCTTATATGACACCGTCTCAACCATCCACTTCGGTTTGAATATTTTGTTACTGTTTTGAAGTGTTGGCACATGATGTCATATCAAGATTAAGGAACTTCAAGGCTAGCATATATCGCTTGGATTAATCATTTCGCCATGGATTAATATGAAATAGGAAAAAATAAAATCTGATGTGTTCCATTCACATGACCTCCTTTACATCTCTGTAACGAATTATTCTTAAAAAGCTTCTTCTTCTATCAACTTCATGCTAACCGGGATAAATATTTCAGAAATGGTAGTATTACTTGCTTCCTTGTAAGTAGAAGAGAAATAAGGAAATACACTAGGCTAAAGCGATAGTAAAATGTTTTAAACAAGGAATATCTCGAAAATAGTCAACTCTACAACAATGTGTATATCATATAAATTGTGTATTCTAAGGACACCTATAGTTTTATAACAACTTTTAGTCTATTTCTTACGTTTTATAAAATTCAGTAAAATCCATCCAAAATGAACAGGTCTTGAGAAGCTTTTCCCAGAAATTCATTTTAATTGCGATGTAAATATCTTTAATACGCAGTATTGTTAACAAAATCGCTAGAGCCATTTTAGAGAAAACAACATTTTCAAAAGTTTACACTGTAAAGGGCAGTTTTGGCTAGGGTATTTTATTAAAAATCTTGTGTAGCATCTTTTGAAGATAGTGAACTTAAATACCAAGTTTGGTATATAACAGTATTTTAGTTAATGGGCTATGCGGTCCACAGACTCACAAATACATGGAAATGTTTCTAAATGTTTTCTTGGGTCTCAAACTATATATTTCTGGCGAAATCTCGACATTAGATTTACATAGCATATTAGATAAAGTAATAATAATAATAATAATAATAATCTTTCATCATAAGGAGGATAGGCAGAGTCAGACTGAAAAATCCAATGCCATAGCCGGGATTTGAAATACGGACTCCCAATCACTTTTTCAGTCTGACTCGACCTATACAACATGCTTGTGTGAAAAAAACAATTAAATTAACACTTTTCTTCAGAATAACAATATTTACTGTATTTCGTTATATAAAAGGGCAACATTAACTTACTTATGCGCTAGACCGTTGTTTAACGCCCGCTTTAACTACTTATGGCACCGCAGGCGATGACACTGATGATACATGAATGATGACGAAGCACCGGTGGAATGCGATGCCGGGGGAAACCGGAGTACCCGGAGAAAACCCGCCCCTGCGCCGCTTTGTCCACCAAAAATCACACATGCGCTCGCTTGGGAGAGGCAAGTGGTCTAACCACTCGGCCACGGCGCGGCCCACTGCGATCGGTTTAGGCTCCTTCGACACTATTACATAACGATATTAAACAATATTAGAAATGATAATCTGTGACGATTTTAAACAGAGAAATAGAATACATGGAAGTTGAGTGGTCCAAAATGTTGAAGTGAAGACTCAGGGATGAAGTGAAGACTTTCAAAGTTGGCGTTAATATGATAAAGGAAGTGAGAAGAAGATTCCAGACGAGAAGACTCCTTGATCCCAGATTTTAATTACAACACCTTCCCCCTTCCATTGCTTTAATCTTGAGTCACGAATTTACCATCGTGACCGTGTTCATCAAGAATCTCTTTAGATTTCCTTACTTTCATCTTCATAAGATCCAGGCATCTGTCTATATAACAGTAAGTGTTCCTTAGCTTAGAGAAGGCTTTCCATACTGCAATGTTGTCATTATCAGGCCCGGGAAAGGCCTAGAACTGAGTAATAAAGATCGCTCCAAGATCTTCCTAGGTACAGGGTCGTCCAATATAATTCTCCATTCACATGACCTTCACTACATCTTTGTAACAAATTATAATCTTATTCTTCTCTCTACTTCATTCTAATCGAGATAAACATTAGCAAAAACGGTATTATTACTTAGTTCCTTTTATAACTCCATGGCACGACAGCTCACGGGGAACCTGGTCTACCGCGCGGCCGCTTCGAGCCCCTCCCGGCCGGTTAATACGGTCCTGGAACCGCTACTTCTCCATCAATTATCTCCTCAATTGGCCCCCCAGGGACATTACGAGGCTGAGTGCACCCCGGTCCAGGTCTTGCAGCGGGGGGAAAATCCCCACGCCGATACTGGGGATCGAACCCAGGTCTCCCGCTTGATAAGCAGCTGTGCTACAGGGTGTCAATGAACTATACCGAAATACTTTCACAGAATATGTAGATTACTTAAATAAGTAATTTGAGATAGGAGACTTATGGCATATTTATTGAAATGTCGAAGTAACGGCTATAAGTTTCTGAAGTGCCAGTGCAATACCGGCAAATTTATAAACCATTCAAGAGCATAACACGAAAAACGTAGGGGCATATTAAAGCGTACCTCTCTAGCGTAGTGGTTATAATATTGGCTTTCAAATGAAAGATAGTTTCAGAGTTCGGGTCTCGTTCACATATCGCGGCACTTCGTCTGGAATGAAAATAATAATAATTTAAAACATTTACTCTACGATAGGAGTTAAACTAATGACCTTTGGGATAGCAGCTTCCCGCGTTACGCATTAAGCCACCAGAGCAGTTAAAAAACGCCTCCAGAGTAGGCTACATAACTCAAGAACGTAGTTAATGAATGCTCGGTGTCGCATTGTCAAGTAACTAGTTCGAGATTTTACAGATCTTTGCGACATTAAATCTTGTGAACGCTAGTAACGATCTGCTAAAAACGATATTTCTATATTCGGGAGGCAGATTTAAATACATTCTAAGCCATTTTTTCACCGACTTATCAGCACCTGTTTAACGCTATGTAGCTGCGTTATGTTTATCTGGGAACCATGCATCGCCGATCTCAAATTACTTATATCAGTCATATGTACAATCTCACAATGTATTTCGGTGTAGTTCATTAACACGCTGTAGGTAGAAGGGATGCACTAGGTTAAACCGAGTAAACGATTAACTCCACGAAAAAAGGTATATAGTATAAACTAAATATTGAAATAAATAATGTAAATTTGATGATTATTTTATGATTTAGTGAATTAAATCTTAATGCATAATCTCTTTTCAACATCAATAAATTTAAAGGTAATCAATGAACATAAACAATAAATATTCACTTCTTGTAACGTGCTCTACATTTTTTTTTGTGTGGTAACTTTTTATCCAACTCTTACGGTTTAGCAGTTAAGCAAAATTCCGTAAAATGCATCCAGAATAAAGTAGTCTTCAGAGGCTATTCCCAGAAAATTTAAGATATACATTTTATTTGCCAGATAATATATCTTTAATACACAATATTTTAACCAAAATCGTTAGAGACATTTCTAAAAAATAGGAGTTTTCTCAAAATCTACGTGTTGCATCCCTGGAAGATACTAAATTTAAATACCAAGTTTGGTATTTTACGGGCTTCTCGTGTTCACAGACACACGGACACACATACACACACGGACCATTTTCTGAAAATGCTCTTTTTGGGATACAGGAGACCCTAAAACATATATTTCCTGTGAAATCTCAGTAACGATTTCGATTTTTTGGGTGGGGAGCAATACCTTCTCTATACACTATGTACATAGTCGCGTAGAGAAAGTAAAACTTGCATGAAAAATACCACTCCTGTCTCTCTCTATTCAAATCCATGACTATTACACATGCATGGTTATAATGAATGCAGCAGTGAGATGACCCCGTTTTTGAATCTAACCGAAAGTCAAGTTCGGTTTGAGAAATACTGCGCTAGTATTAGAGGTAAAGTTTTCACGTTCTCTCTACATTTTTCTTGCGAAGTGACTGTCCAAACGTAAGCCTCTTGGAAAATTAATGTCAGAGACAGCTCGTCATGAGTTATATCCACTCTAGAGCGTACTCTTTGCGGTTAATGTCATACTTTTCTAGAACCTACCTATATCAGCTATGCTTAAAAGTATTTAACTTGATGACTAGGTCCCGAATGTTAGCAAAAATGGCTTTTCTGGGTAGAGTAGTAATAAATAAAAAAATAAGATGTGTTCCATTCACATGACTTTCTCTACATCTCTGCAACAAAATATTGTTAAAAAGCTTAGGCTTTTATTTACGTCATGCTAATTAAGAAAACATTCTCAGAAGCAGTCTTTATTACTTGCTTCCCTGCAAGTAGAAGCGAAATAAAGGATTAGCATAGCTTAAAGCCATAGTCAAAAGCTGGTTGCTGTGTGGCTGAAGTTCCTTTGTTTGTAAGGACAGGAGTTGACAAATTCCTGTATAAGTTTTTTAAAGCTGAAACCAATAACAAGGAATATCTCAAAAACGAGCCGCTCCATGGAAAAGATGTGTATAACATAAATTGTGTATTTTACAGAGCTCTACATTTTCTGCTAAGTAAGTTTATGTCTATCTCTTACGGTTTGCCAGTTATACAAAACTCCGTAAAATTCATCCAGAATAGTCTTCAGAGACCATTGCCCGAAAATGCAAGATATACATTTTATTTGTAAGAAAAATATCTTTAATATACGATATTTTAATCAAAATCATGAGAGCCATTTTTGAGGAAATCAAAAATTTCGAAAAAGGATCCATGTAAAGGGTAGTTGGATCTGGGGGAGTTTTCTTGAAAATCTTCGTGTTACATCCATGTGAGATACCAAAATTGAATACCAAGTTTGGTATTAAATGTTCTTTCCGTTTTTGAGTTATGCTACCCACAGAGACACACACGGTCATTTTTCTAAAAATGCTTTTTTTTTTTTTTTTTTTTTGGATTCAGGGAGTCGCAAAACATGTATTTCCGTTGAAATCTCGGTATCTAATTTTTGGGTGCAATACAATATCTTCTCTATATACTATGTACAAAGCAAGTAGAGAGAAAGAAAAAAATATACAGAAATACACACATTTTGAGCTACTTAAAAGTGATAAAATTATCCTTTATTAGCCTTCTTATGGTCCACCATCTTATTGAATAGTAATCAATATTAGTATTTTTATGAGTGTAATCATTTTAAACTCTATTTATTCTCAATTTAATCTTCTCGACTTTTCATTTAAGGTAAGTAGAGGAATAAAAATTGTATTTTAATTCACCTGAAATACAGGTTTTGAGGTCCCCGAACCAAGAAAGATAATTTGTAGTAAAAGTCCTTACTATATTTGAACACCATCATTGAAAAAAATCTGATGTGTTACATTCGTATGACTTTCTCTACATGTCCTCAACAAATTATTGTTAAAAAAGCTTATTCTTCCATTTACTTTATGCTAATTGAGAAAAAATCAGAAAAATAGTCGTATTACTTGCTTCCATGCAAATAGAAGGAAAATAAGGAAATGGCATAGGCTAAAGCATTAGTCAAAAGCTGGTTGCTCTGCTTTTGTTTGTATAGACAGGAGTTGACAAATTCCCGAATGAGTAAAGTTTAAATGTGTACTTTCTCTATACGCACTATGTACATAGTGTATAGAGAAGGTATTGCACTCCACCCAAAAATTCGATACCAAAACTTCACCGGAAATATATGTTTTAGAGTTCCCAATATCCAAAAACATTTTCACAAAAAGTTCCTGTGTGTGTGTGTGTGTGTGTGTGTGTGTCCGTGTGTCTGTGAACACGATAACTCAAAAACGAAAAGTCGGTAAAATACCAAACTTTGTATTTAAGTTAAGTATCTTCCAGGAATGCGACACGAAGATTTTGAGAAAAATCCTCCACCCCCAACTACCCTACATGGAACTTTTTTCGAAAATTTTGATTTTCTCAAAAACGGCTCTAACGATTTTGATAAAATTTCGTATACGAGTATACGAGTATTAAACATATTTACCTGACAAATAAAATGTATATCTTGCATTCTCTGCGAATAGCCTCTGAGGAGTAGTTTATTCTGGATGAATTTTACTGAATTTTGAATAACTGCTAAACCGTAAGAGATGGAGAAAGAGTTACTACACAAAAAATGGAGAGCACGTTAAAACACACAATTTATGTTACATAACTTTTTTTCGTGCAGTTTGTTATTTTTGAGACATTCCTTATTTTTGGTTTCTG
Organism: Hymenopus coronatus; assembly: GCA_030762935.1. NCBI lineage: Eukaryota > Metazoa > Arthropoda > Insecta > Mantodea > Hymenopodidae > Hymenopus > Hymenopus coronatus. The sequence goes on from CM060883.1 coordinate 43,352,874, forward strand.
CTGAGAAAAACTTATATTTCTCTCATACAGAAACTTGTCAATTCCGATTCATATAAACAAAAAACTTCATTGACATAGCAACCAACTTTTGACTATTATTTTAACCTATGGTACCACCTTATTTCGCTTCTACTTACAAGGAAGCAAGTAATAAGACTATTTCTGCTAATTTTTTCTGATTAGCATAAAGTAGATAGAAGTATAAGCTTTTTAAGAATAAGTTGTTGCAGGGATATAGAGAAAGTCATGTGAATGGTACACATAAGATTTTTTAAAGCTGCTGCCAATAACAAGGAATGTTTAAAAATAGATTCACTCCACGAATAAAATGTATATAGCATAAACTGTATGTTTTAACATACTCTACATTTTCTGCTAAATTATTTTCTATCTCTTGTTGTTTGCCAGTTTACAAAATTCCATAAAATTCATCTAGAATAATCTTCAGAGGCCATTCCCCGAAAATTCAAGATATACATTTTATTTGTCAGGTAAATAGATATTTTAATTAAAATCGTTGGAGCTGTTTTTGAGAAAGTCAAAATGTTTAAAAAAATTTCCATATAAAGGGTAGTTGGGGGTGGGGGAATTTTCTTGAAAATCTTCGTGTCGCATTCTGTTTTTAAATACCAAGTTTGATATTTAACGGAATTTTCGTTTTTGGTAATGCTGTCCACAGACAGTCACACACACGCACACACATGACCTTTTTTTCTAAAAATACTTTTTTTTTTGGATTCAGGGGGACCCAAAACATGTATTTTCAGTGACATCTCGGCATCGAATTTTTGCATTATAATAGCTTCTCTATACACTATGCACATGGTACGTGTAGAGAAAGTAAAAACGAAAAGTCTAATAAACACGAAACTTCATTTCGGATCTTGCAACTTATGGAGATCTATTGCGGCTAACACTCTCCTCCTATGAGGATGGGATGAGATGAGAGAGTCGAGGAAGACGTAGGTTCCAGGCGAGGATCCGCTCTACTACTGAACCGCCAGAGAGGGCGCTCAAGCGACCCGTTGTCCACGGGAAGTAATCTTATACTGAGTATTTGTTTTGCGGCATCTGCGTGCACTGCCAAACACCATGCACCTGGAAACACACCTGAAAGTAGTGAGGAAAAGGGAATGAAGGGGAAGCGATGGAAAGGACACCGTGGTAGATAAGAAAGCACCCCAACACTCACCTACCGACCCGGTGAAACCACGAAAAATCTTGTTCAGTATCTAGAGTTTTAAATATAATAAAAATTGATGTCTTACACTCACATGACTTTCTCTAGCTATTCTACAAACAAACTTCTTAGGAAAGATAGTCCTTTCAATATACAAATCGAGATATACATTAGCAGAATATTATTGCACAGTTCCTTATAAGTTTAATGGAACTATCACTATATTAAAGTGATAATTAAATGTTTTAAAAGACTCTCGTTATGAGATTGTCATTGCAAATCGCTTATTTGCTTGGCCAGGAGTAGAACAACAGAATAAACTGACACTTCCGTCTGAGAAAAGTGTAAGTGCTTCACATTTGAATCTAATAACAAGGAATACCTCGAAAACGTTAAGCTCCATGAAGAAACTGTATATGACATAACTTGTGTATTTTAACAATATCTACATTGTTGTAAGTTTTTGTCTATCTCTTACTGTTTACAACTTAAGCCAAATTAAGCAAAACTCATCCAGAATAAACAGGTCTTTAGAAGCTATTCCCAGAAAATTCAAGATTTACAATTTTTGTGTGATAGAAATGGATTTAATACGTGGTATTTTAATCAAAATTTTCGAAAAAACTTCCATGTGGTGGATTTTCTTGAAAATCTTCGTGGCGCATCTTCGGAAGAGACCAAACTTTAATAAAAAGTTTGGTATTTCACCGTCTTTTCGTTCTGAGCTATGCTGTCCACAGGCCCACACACACGGACTTGTTTCCGAAAATGTTTTTTTTTTATTCAGGGGTCCTAAAACACGTATTTCCCAGGAAAACTCGACATCGATTTTTTGGGTGGAATTTAATATATCTCCATCCCTATGTACATTGTACGTACGGGGCTGGAGAAAGTAATAATCTAATCTGCTGCATCCTCATTGCTTTTTTTACTTGAAGCATGACCGGTTTTTAATGTTAGCTACGTGCTAATTTCTCTCTGAAAGTGGATCACCCAGGATCTGGAAAACATTTTGATGGATACTGATAGTTACTGTCACTCAAAAGACTTGACATTATTTTATTTACGATGCCAGGCAACCACTAAAATGTATACTTCACAGATAAGTTAGTGACTTTGATGGTCCTCTACTTTCAACTGGATTTACTGCATGTTTTGTGAAAAGTACTTTATCAATCAACGCGTGTTAATAAAATATGCTGTCGCAATAAAGAGTGATGATAAAAATATTCTGACTCACATGAGATTTACCATATATTGTGCAAATAAACTACTTATGAAAGATTATTCTTCTGTTTACTTCATGCTTATCGAGGAAAACATTAAAAAAATTATTTATTTCCTAGTTCCTTGTAAAAGAAGGAAAACAAACGAATACACTAGGCTAAAGCGATAGTCAAATCTTTTACAACCTGCCGCTATGTGATTGACATTGAAATTAGGTTCTTTCCATGGCCAGAAGTAAAACATATGAAACACGGATGACGACTTCTTGTTTGAGAAAAATATAAGTATTTTAAAATTGAAACCAATAAAAAGAAAATAGCGGAAGTTGTGAGCTCCACAAAAATATGTATAGCACATAAATTGTGATTTTAACGATATCTACAGTCTTTTTTTTTATGTCCAGCTCTTACGCCTTACCAGATCTGCAAAGGTCATCCACCAAGAATGTAAAGGATTTCAGAGGCTATTCCCAGGAAATTCAAGATATACATTTTATTTTTCATCTGCATATCTTTTATTAACGGTATTTTAATCAAAATTGTTAGTACGATTTTCGAAAAAATCGAAAATGTCGAAAATTTTCCACGTAAAGTTTCGTTTGTAGTTAGGAATTTTTCTTAAAACCTGCATATCGAATCTAGAGAAAATACTAAACGTAAGTACCAAGTTGGGTACTTAATGAACTTTTTGTTTTTGAACCATGCTGTAAACAGACCACACACACACACACACACACACACACACACACACACACTCATATTCATACACTAGGACCTTTTTGTGAAACTGATTTTTTGGGTTCAGAGGACCTCATATATGTATTTCCGGTGAAATCTCGGCATCGAATTTTTTGATGGCATAAATACCTTCTCTATGTGGTATGTATGTATATAGTACCTGACGGAGAAAGAAATAAGCAATAGCGGCCGTTGTCACATCTAACGGTCGCAGATTTGGTTAGATTTGGTTAAACCATTAATAGAGATTAACACAAGAACATTTATAGCAATGCCTTTAAGTGTTCTTTGAAAGTTATATACACAAATAACATCTGACTTCTAGTGATAACGTATTCTATATTAAAATGTTTGAACATCACAAAAAAAAAACAGAAAAAAAAACACGAAAGGTTGGCTAGATACTAAAGTTGGTATTTCATTTCATTACTTCGAAGTTTCGTTCCCTCACAATCCCAAACTATTCTTAATGGAAGATGTTAGCAAATTTTTAAAAAATCTTGTGTTCAATGACATTAAATACAAACTATTAAATGCAAACAAGTTATTCTTATGAAAATGGTTCCTTCATTTATATCATGCTATTAGAGATAAATATTAGCAAAAATTTTCTAATTACTCGCTTCCTTGTCAGCAGAAAGAGAACAGGGGAATGCACTAGACTAAAGTGATAGAAAAATCTTTTAAAAGCTGATCGACATGTAAACAATTGAAGTTCGGTTCGCTTTGCATTGCCAGTAAAAAAAAGAGAAAAGACACGAAAGTGAGCTCTTTTGAGAAAAGTTAACTTAGTTTAAAATTAAAACCAATAGCAAGAAATATCTCGGAAACGGTCATAATAACAACATATATATGTGTGTATGTGTGTGTGGCATTAACTGTGTAAGCGAGATCTACGTAAGTTTTTGTTCGTTTCTTACGGTTTACTAGTTAGGCTAAACACAGAAAAAAGTATTCAGAATAAACAGATTTTCACAAACTAGTGCCAGGAAATTCAAGGAATGCATTTTAATGGTGATGTAAATATTTGTAATGTACAATACTTTAATCAACATCGTTAGAGCCCTTTCTAAGAAAAAAAATTAAAAATTTTTCGAAGAAAAGGGAGTTTGCGGGGGGAGAATTTTCTTGAAAGTAATAATAATCCTTTGATAATACTGAAATTAAATACCAAGATAGATATTTAACGGTCTTTAAGTTTGCGAGTTATTCTGTCCTCAGACAGACAGACACACACGTGACCCTTTTTCTACAATGCTTTTTACACAGGGGACCTCAGAACATATAATTCCGGCGAAAACTCGATATAACATTTTAGGATGAAATATAATACCTTCTCTATAGACTTTGTACATATTACATGTACAGAAACTAAACATGTTTTTTTACATTTTATTTGATAGTTTTGGCATTTGTGTACATGTTCCAAGAGTATTTGGTTTGTTTCTACTCCAGTTCATTTAAAAATGTAAATTCCAAGCAGTACAACTAATCCACCCACTTTAAAAGAAGCACCAGCAGTTTGTGTATTTGCAAGTTTAAAACTTAAGTTCTTTACTTGAATTATGAGAAAAAAGTAAATCATCTACACAGTTTGATAAAAAAGTTAAACTTTTTCCACAAAGAACAGAGCAACATGCTAATGTCTTCTAAAAGTGAATAATCAACATTTCTATGCAGCAGATTTTTAACTTTTTCTACTAATTATTTAGATATGGAAGGTACTGCATTTCACCGAAAAATTCGATACCGAGTTTTCACAGGAAATACACCTTTTAGGTAACCTGTATCCACAAAAGGAATTTTTGGCAAAAGGCCTGCAAGCGTATACGTCTACGTATCTTTGAAAAGCATAACTCAAAACGGAAAGTGTGTTAATTACCAAACTTGAGAATTTAAGTTCATCTTCCAAGAATGCGACATGAAGAATTTCAGATAATTCACCCACCTTAAACTATCCTTTGTCTGGAAAATGTCTAACAATTTTAATGTATATTTTAAACTTTCTACAAATAGCCCCTGGAGACCTCTTCATTGTGAATAATATTTGCATACTTGGAAAAATTTAAAGGATAGACACAACCATACTAAACAAATAAAGTGTAGATCGGTTAAAACATACGGTATATATATATATATATATATATATATATATATATATATATATATATATATATTTATATATATATATTGTGAAGTTGTTCATTTCGGAGAATTCCTTGTTATTGGTTTCACTTTTCAAATTCTTGAACTTTTTTCTAACGAGTTTTAACGAGATCTTCATTTTCTGTGCTGTAAGTTTTTGTCCCTATCTTACGGTTTACTAGTTAAACAAAATTCATTCAGAATAAAGAGATCTTCAGATGCTATTCCCAGAAAATGCAAGATATATATTTAATTGGTCATATAAATATTTTTAATATACGGTATTTTAATCAAAATGGTTACCGCCATTTTGAGAAAATCAATTTTTTTTCCATTTGGAGAGTAGTTTGGGTTATTCTCAAAATCGTCGTGTGGCGTTCTTGGAAAATACTAAACTTAAATATCAAGTTTGGTATTTTACCGACTTTTCGTTTTTGAGTTGTCGTGTTCACAGACACGGAGACACGGACCATTTTCTAAAAATGCTTTTTTGGATACAAAGAGTCCTAATACGTGTATTTCTGGTGAAATCTCAGTATCGAATTTTTGAGTGGAACGCAATATCTTTTATACCCCTACACCATGTACATAGTACGTGTAGAGAAAGTAAAAATTCCTTTTTCGGATTCAGTGGACCAATAAACATATTTCCGGTGAATTCTTGACATCGTGTTTTTGGGTGGAATACAATACCTTCTCCATCCACAATGTACATTGTAAATACATGATGGAGAAAGTAAAAGTATACAAGTCCTATTTTCAAATGTTTCTTAACATTTTTCAGTGTTTATGGAGGCTCAAAACACGTATTTGCAGTGAAACCTCAGTATAATTACTTTATATAAAATGTTCAGTATTTCCTCTTCTTAAGTAGCAGAAAAAAATCGATCGTAAGACACCTACGTATTTTTTAGAATATTTTATTACGGACATGCATACACGGACCTTTTTCTAAAAATGCTTTTTTGGATACTGAGGGCCCTAAAACGTGTATTTTTGGTGAAACCCCAGTTTCAAATTTTTGAGTGGAATGCAATACCTTCTCTATTTGCTATTTGTATACACTATCATACCGTTTGATGAAAGTATTTAAATAAGAATTAAGTGATTATTTAAATTATAATAATAATTATTATTTATTTATTATTATTATTATTATTATTATTATTATTATTATTATTATTATTATTATTATTATTATTTCTCGTGAGGTCAGAATGCCACATGAAAGTTTTTACTCCTCCTGTGGTGGTGAAGTTTAGCAGTGACGTCACCTTGTCAGCCGGACAAATGCCCCGACCGCATATCAATCCTGCAGAGAGAGAGCTTGTGGACAGCGTCGAGTTGTTACCAACTTGAGGACTCCGCCCCAACATGTTTCGTCAAACACAACGTGATTTATTAGCTGCTGACTACTGCCATTTTTTGATATATCAGTTGCCTTTGGTCTACCTTCAAAACTTTACCGCGTTTCTGTTTCCATGGTAACAGACTTTCCTAACAAGGGTGTGCCCAAACTTGTTGCTATAGTTACGTGCCAGCAAGATACCAGATGGGATGATTGAATACTTATTTACCCTAGATGTGTAAGACCGAGCACTAAGAGAGTGAAGAACGCCTATACAGTATTTTTCAGAACATGATGACTCTGCCTCATTCTTCTTCCAAAGACTTTAAAATTTGCGGTTAGGGGGTTTGCGGTTGGAAACCAAGTCTTCCACTTACTGGTCTCTTAACTGAGGCGCGACTTTCCTCTTGTAAGCAGTGTCTCCAGGAACCTACACATACATTTTTTTCGTGGAGTGGATCGTTTTTCAGATATTCCTACTATTGGTTTCTGCTTTAAAAAAAAACATACTTTTCTTCTACGGGAATTTGTCATCTCCTGTCCATAGAAACAATGGAACTTCAGTCACATAGCAACCAGCTTTTGACTAATATTTTAGCCTATGCTACTCCCTTAATTTCCTTCTACTTGTATGGAAGCAAGTAATAACATAATTTTGCTAATTTTTTCTCGATTAGCATGAACCAAAAAGAAGAATAAGCTTTCTAACAACAATTTGTTGCAGAGATTTAGAGAAAGTCAGTGAATAGTACACATTAGATTTTTTGTTTTGATGGTTTTTTTTTTTTTTACTTCAGCCACAGTCGTAACTATTAACTACCTTACCATTGCACAGTTTAATCAATTTATAGCTCAGAATTATTAAATGTCACTGTTACCTGGAGGAAAGTTCTCTCAAACACGCCCTAATTGGCCAGAAACCATGTAACTATGACCTACTGCGCACCCCTTTCATTCCTGACGGAGATTCTGGCTTAACTTACTTTGAATTATGTCACATTTATAATTGTTAAGTTTGTTGAAACATCTCTTTTAAAAAATTGCTACAATTATGATTACCTAAGAAGCATGTAGAAGCTCCTGAAATAGTGTTTTTACTAGGAACTTTTGATTGATTTGACTATCGCTTTATCCTGATGAATTACATCATTTCCATTCTTATAAGGAAGCAAGTGGTAAGCAATTTTGCTAATGTTTAACTCGATTAGCATGATGTAGATAAAAATTATAATTTATTGTAACAAGAACTTGATGAGAAAGTCATTTTAATAGAAAACATATGACCTTTTGTTTCTTTTCTGCTTTAGATAACAGAAATGCACAACTTTGTCTACCTTAAATAGTATATTGCGTACTAAGAATTGTAAGTTATACTTATCAGGACAAGAATGCATATTGGGAATACGAGCCCATGTTTTCCCAAACATTTGAGATATGATGAGTAACCTACAATTCGTAGCTAGGCAATTACTTTTTGAAATACTATAAAAAATGTAAAAAATGTTATTGAATATTATGAAAAAATGAATTCTTAAAGTGACAAAATAGAAGAAATTATATGGACAAGCCCTTCTTATATACTCTTTTGTTAATGAATTTTGCAATAGATTCTTTATTTGAAGTAGCACATGTCTTGGTTGTTAGGTTATTTGTTTATGTAGCCAAATTGAATCTTTCGATTTTTACTTTCTCTAGCCTCATATGTACAATGTACATAGGGATAGAGAAGTATTGTATTCCACCCAAAAATTCGATACCGAGATTTCACCGGAAATATATGTTTTAGGACCCCCTCTATCCAAAAAAAAACGTTTTTAGGAAAAGGTCCGTGTGTGTGTATGTCTTCGTGTGTTCGTGTGTCCGTATGTCCGTGTGTCCGTGTGTCTGTGAACACGATAACTCAAAAACGAAAAGTAGCTAAAATACCAAACTTGGTATTTAAGTTTAGTATCTTCCAGGGATGCGACACAAAGATTTTGAGAAAAATCCCCACCCCACCCCAAACTACCCTTTACATGGAAATTTGTTCGAAAATTTAGATTTTCTTAAAAATTGCTCTAACGATTTTGATTAAAATATCATATGTTAAAGATATTTACCTAAAAAATAAAATGCATATCTTGAATTTTCTGGGAATAGCTTCTGAAGACCTGTTTATTCTGGATGAATTTTGCTTAATTTGGCATAGCTAGTAAACCGTAAGAGATAGACAAAAACTTACTATACAAAAAATTTAGGTCTTGTTAAAATACACAAGTTATGTCATACACATTTTTCTCTTGGAGCTTACCGTTTTCGAGGTGTTCATTGTTATTAGTTTCAGTTGTGAAGTACTTATACCTTTCTCAGATGGGAGTGTCCGTTTTTCTTTTGTTGTATTCCTGGCCAAGAAAAGAAGCGATTTGTAATGACAATCGCACAACGACAGCTTTTAAAACATTTGACCATTGGTTTAGCCTAGTGTATTCCCTTATTTTCTTCCTACTTATAAGGAACTAAATAATAAGAACATTGTGCTAATGAGTACCACGATTAGCAAGGTGCAGAGAGAGGAAGAATGTTATGTATGAAGTTTGTAGAACAGCTAGAGAAAGTCATGTGAGTGTAACACATGAGATTTTTATAGCTATTATCAAGTAGTAAAATGTTATAAAAATGAGCGACATTGTTCTTAAAGAAGCTGTGGACCTAGCATGTGCTTCAGTTTTATAAGCGAAGTTGAAGCCAAAATATGTTAATGGTTACGTAATTTCCTATATTCTTATTCTCATTTAAGTAATGCAACAGTATTTTAGCACGACGCATATATTATTAGTTTAATCATTAGTTAGTAATATTTAAAATAAGAAGTATGTGCTCACTAGAACGCAGCACCGTGGCGTGTAGAAACTCCCTTTGTATTCTTCAAGGCTACGCGCTTTGTTGAAAATAACACGAATGTTAGTGCATTAGGGACACAAGTAACGACCCTTTAGAGGAAGAAAGGTATTTTTCCTTTAAAAGTTGAAAGAGGGAATTTCTCATTGTAGAACATCACATGGGTGTAAAATAAAGAAAAAAATCCGATAGTCACGTGACAACGCCACTTTACACGCCTTTTTCCTGCCAATCAAAAAGGAGGGCAATAATCGGAAATGTTAGTACATAAATGATGTACGTACAGGAAATCGAGCATCAAGGTTCACAACGTAGCTAACAGGGCTCATAAAGTAAGACACACAAGGTGCACAATGCAGGAAAACATGCATAAGAAAGGTGACTAAGAAATCGCGTGACGTACATTGTAGAAAAATGGTGTTTTATAAGTTAATCAGACGAGCAATTGTTACCGTAAATGTTATGCGTTACCGTAAATGTGAAACTCAAGATTACGGTGACGAGTGTAAAGATACAATAACTCCGTAAAAGTGGAATTAGCACTTAAATAAAACTACTTCATCAAGCTCGCGATTGGTTATGTCGGAAGTCGCCTCAAACGAACAACAATTCATCAATAAAGGAAGCCTATAGTGAATTAAGTGAAATTTCTCTTTTATTTGAGTATACCAAAAGTGTTACACACCTTTGTCATTCTTTCCTCCCTGAGTAAGAAACAACTCCTGGTCTACTAGAACGAGCTTAGCCAGCGCAACAAAGGGAATCTGCAAGGTATGTACACTCTTAATGTAGAGAATTTCACGAGCATTAACCTTCGACCAACTCCAAGTAGACTCACCTGATAGCGTCATACTGTCACAACGACGCCGCAACAAACAATATTACGACATATAGGCACCCTAACGTGGTGGCCCCAAAAATAATACGACATATTGGCACCACAACAATGACGCACTACAAAAATAATACAACAATAATTACAGTGCTTGTTGGCATGGCAATTAATAAATGAATTATAAATTTAGCTTATATTACCAAGTATGTGTACCGAATGATTAACTTGCATGTCAAGCAATTCAGAAAGTTAATTATGCACTAAATGTGATACGCGCTAAAGAGCTTGTACGTTTTTAAAAGGTAACACAATAGTGTTTAAGTGTTGATGTTGGTATTGTTGCTGTGAATGGAGGAGACAAATTTGTTTACAGTGATGTATCACAGTGTCCCAGCTGCGGTGCGCTATTGGCATCTAAACCCAATTGGTTGCAATGCAAACACCGAGACAATTTGCATTAAGGAAGGATTGAAGCACCTTGGCTATTCTATGGTAATCTGTTACGTGTGCATATAGACCAGCGTGTGCTTTGTGGCTGTGCCGACAATATCCCTCCCTGGACAAACGGGTGTCCCTGCCTCAGGGTACATCAAAGAAACACTACCACGACTTTTTACTTTCTCTATACGTACCATGTGTATAGTGTATTGCACCTAAATATTCGATACCGTGATTTCACCGGAAATACATATTTTGGGTCTTATGATCTCCATTCAAATGACTTTCTCCACATCTCTGCAACAAATTATTGTTATAAAGTTTTGCCTCCATTTACTTCATTCTAATCAAGAAAAAATTAGCAGAAATAGTCGTATTACTTGCTTCCTTGTAAGTAGAAACGTAATAAGGGAGTACCATAAGTTAAAATGATACTCAAAATCTGGTTTCTATGTGGCTGTAGTTCCTTTGTTTGTATGGACAGAGGCTGACAGATTCCTGTGTGAGAAAATTATGTTTTTTTTTTAAACTGAAACCATCAACAAGGAATATCTCAAAAACGATAAATTCTACGAAAAACTTTATACGACATTAACTGTGTGTTTAATCGTGATCTATAATTTTTGTGAAGTAAGTTTTTGTCTATGGCTTACGGTTTACCAGTTATTAAAAATTGAATAAAATCGTCCAGAATAAAGAGATCTTTAGAGGCTATTCCCAGAAAATGCAAGATATACATTTTATTTGACATATAAATATGTTAAATATAAGAGATATTAATCAACATCGTTACAGCCATTTTTGAGAAATTCCAAATTGTCGAATTTTTTTCCATGTAAAGGGTGGTTGAATTGGGGGATTTTCTTGAAAATCTTCGTGTCGCATTGTTGGAAGATACCAAACTTAAATACTAAGTTTGGTACTTTACGGTCTTTTCGTTTTTGAGCTATGCTGTCCATAGACACACACCCACATACACACAAAGATATGCACACACACACACGGATCTTTTTCCAAAACTGCTTTTTCTGGATCCAGTGGGACCCAAAACACGCATTTCCGGTGAAATCTCGGTATCGAAATGTTGGGTGTATTAAATTACTTTCTCTATACACTGTGCACATAGTACGTGTAGAGAAAGTAAAAATGCAATTTTTGAAAAGGTCCGTGTGTTTGTCTGGACAGCATAGCTAAAAAACGAAAGCACCGTTAAAAACCAAACTTGGTATTTCAGTTTAGCATTTGCCAAGTATGCGCCAGAAGATTTTCAAGAAAATCCCTACCCCAAATTGCACTTTACATGGAAAAAATGTCAAATATTTTGATTTTCTCGAAAATGGCTAAAAGATTTTGATTAAAATCTCTTATATTTATTTAGGATATTTAAATGGAAATAAAATGTTTATCTTGAATTATCTGGAAGAGTCTTTAAAGACTTCCTTATTCTGGATGATTTTTATTGAATTTTGCATTACTGGTAAACATTAAACTGCATAAAAGATGTGGATCACGATAAAACACAGAATTAATGACCTATAAATGACCTAGGCTGAAACCATAGTTTAATCTTTTAAAAGCTGTATGCCATGCGGTAGTCATTCGTTTCTTTGAATTGCCAGGTTTTGACAAATTCGCGAATGTGAAAAATGTAATATTTTAAAAATAATAACAATGAATAACTCAGAAACGGTGAACTCCACGAAAAAAATGTATACGTAATAAATTCTGTTTTAATAAGGTCAACATTATTTTGCGCAGTGGGCTTTTTACTTTCTCTACACATAGTGCATAGAGAAGGTATTGTAATGCAAGCAAAAATTTGGTACCGAGATTTCACCGGGAATACATATTTTGGGTCCCTCTGAATCCCAAAAGAAAAAAAAAAGCATTTATAGAAAAATGACCATGTGTGTGCGACCCTTTACATGGAATTTCTTTCGAAAATTTTCTTTTTCTCAAAAATGGCTCCAACGATTTTGATTAAAATATAGTATATTAAAGATATTTACCTGACAAAATGTATTTCTTGAATTTTCTGGAAGTAGCCTCTAAAGAACTCTTTATTCTCATGAATTTCATTGAATTTTTGCATAACTGGTAAACCGTAAGAGATAGACAGAAACTTACTACACGAAAAATGTAGATCACGATAAAACACACAATTTATTATATATACATGTTATTCGTGGAGTTGATCAGTTTGTAGTTATTGGTTTTAGCTTTGAAAAAAGAGAAAGTATTGTATTCCACCCAGAAGTTCTAAACCGAGATTTCACCGGAAATAAAAGTTTTGTGACCCACTGAATCCAAAAACTAACCTTTTTTGAAACTTATCTGTGTGTGTGTGTGCAACGTAGCTGAAAAACGAAAAGCCGGTTAAATACCAAACTTCGTACTATATTTTTATAACTTCCAAGCAGGCGACGCAAAAACTTGCAAGAAATTCTGCCCACCCCAACTACCCTTTAAATGGAACATTTTTAGAAACTGTTTGTCTTTTCAAAAATGACTAACGATTTCATTAAAATGCTATGTGTTTAAGATTATTTTATGAGAAACAACATATATATCTTGAATTCTCTGTAATAACCTCCGAAAACTTCGTCATTCTGGATGACTTGTATAACTCATAAACCGTAAGATATAGACAAAACCTTACTACACAAAAAAATTAGAACACATTAAAACACGCAGTTTATGTTAGAGTTAACCGTTTCTGAAACATTCCTTGTTATGTGTTTCAGTTTTAAATTACTTAAACTTTTCTCAAGCAAGAAGTTAACTTTCGTTTCATCTCTTTTGTTTTACTTCCGCAAATGCAAAAGATAACCGGATTTCAATTGTTTCTTATTTCGATAGCTTTTAAATGATTAGATTATCACTTTAGCCTAGTGTATTCTTTATTTTTCTTCTACTACAAGAAAGCAAATAATAAAACTATTTCTGCTATTACTTATCTTGATAACCATGATGTTAACAAATGATCTTTTGTAAGGAAAGCTTATTTGTGGAATAGCTATAGAAGGTCTGGTGAACACAACACCTCCGGAGGTCCCGGGTTCGATTCTCGGCTGAAGCGGGATTTTTTTTTTTAACCAGAATTGTTCCCCATCCCCCACAGAGCCTGAAAGTATATATGTGAGAGCAAATGTGTGTGTGTGTTTAAAGAACCTACAGACGAGTTGTTTCTAGTGCAAAGCCCCCGATATGACCTTAAATGTTAAAGGAGCGGCTCTTAGAACAAATTCTTAGCGGGACCAATAATAGTTGGAAATCTTTTTACAAGTATGTAAGTAGACGCAGGGGAAATAAACTTGGTATACCAGAACTCAAGGAAAATGGAATTTCTATATTGAACGATAAGGAAAAAACATTAAATTCACATTTTGTGTCTGTTTTTAACAAAACGGATTATAATTATAAATTGGAAATTGAGGATAGTGGAAATTCCGTTTTTCAAATAATGGCATCCAAATTGCGCAGATGGATCAGAATGTTGCAAAATCGAAAGTCGAGGGGGCCTGCTAATATACCGACCGAAATACTAAAAATTGGAGGGGAATCCATGATTCCGTAGCTATTGCTTTTATTTAATATGTCAATAAATAACTGTGCCTTACCGGAAGACTGGAAAACCGCGATTGTAGTTCCAATTCATAAAGGGGGAAATAAAACAGAACTAAATAATTATCGACCAGTCAGCCTAACTTCAGTAGTGTGCAAATTGATGAACATTTAATTGTGGAATACATACGGGAGGAATTAGAAAACAAAAAGTGGTTCAATAAAGCGCAACATGGGTTTAGACCTGGATACTCGTGTGAAAGCCAGATAACGTCATTATTTCAAGATTTAGCGGAGGAGGTGGATGCAGGGGGAAGAACATATGCAGTGGTGATAGATTTTTCCAAAGCTTTTGATGTTGTATCATAATTTACTTATCCAGAAGCTAACTGCTAAACTGATAAACGCGTTGTTCTATGGGTTAAACAATTTTTGGAAGGAAGATCGCAAAGGGTAAAAGTAGGCAAGGAGCTATCTGATAGGGGTATGGTAGTCTCGGGAGTACCCCAAGGCTCAGTAATGGGGCCGTTACTTTCTCTTATTTTTGTAAATGACGTATAAAATGCCAGATAAGTTTGTTTGCAGACGATTGTATTATTTACAATAAAATTAGAAATGTTGAAGATGAGACTGCTCTTCAGGGTGATTTAAATGAAATTACTGATTGGGCTGCTGCAAGTAAAATGAAAATTAACGCTGGCAAAAGTAAGTCAATTGCATTTAATAGATCTAGGCAAAAAATTCTGCAGAACTATCACATGGGTGGGGAAAAAATTCCACAGGTGGACAGCTGCAAATACTTGGGAGTTTACTTGGCGAGTAACGCTGGATGGGACGAGCAGGTAAATTCTGTATCTAAGAAAGCGTGGAAAACACTGCACTTCTTAATGAGGATTTTAAGAAAGGGGAGTGCAAAGTCCAGGGAAATCGCGTAAAAGTCCTTAGTGCGGCCGGTCATGGAATTTGGAGTAACTTGTTGGGACCCGTATAGAGTAAATCAAATTGATTTGTTAGAAAAGATCCAGAAAAGGGCTATAAAATTCATAAAAAGGGGTAAATATTTTGGGCCTACAAATGCTCAGGAGATAAAATGGGAGCCGTTGAAAGTTAGGCGTGAGAAACAGAGGTTGTGCGCTTTATTTAAAGCTTACGCTGGCTTAAACGCATGGGAGGACGTTACTGACAAACTGGAAAACCCAACTTACTATGCACGAAATGATCATCCGTTCAAAATTAAGGTTAGAAGATACACAACTGACGTGGGAAAGTTCTCCTTTGTAAATAGAACCATAAAAGACTGGAATGAATTACCTGGAGCAGCCTTTCGGGGTTGTCCCCTGTCTCTGAAGAAATTTAGGAAAAATCTTGATTTTAATGTTGAATAATTTTTGTAAATATTCCTTAAATGAAATGCTTGTGATTTTATATTGTTGTAAATACAAATGTTAAATTGGTTGGTGATTCTAATTATGAAATTAATTAATCTGAATTGAGAGAAAAATTAATGTTTTCATATTTGTGTAAATAACTATTATATCTAGCTTACAAACTGGCAGCTGTGATTTATTGTTTATATAGCTTGTATACATATATAACTCTGCCACCGGGTGATACCCACTTGCAGAGAAATAAATACATACATACATAAATGTAAAAATAAAAACAAGTTTCCAGTGCAGGCCAAATTTCCTCTATTTTGCAGAGTACTTAGAAAATACATTGTTTTCTATAGTCCTAATTTTGAGTTACAACTAGCCTATACAAACAAAGGATTGCATTCCTTACTTGCATTAATGTCACTTAATTATTAAATAAATAGTATTAATATTCCAAAATGTTGAAAATTTAGGAATAATAAACTTCGGGAATATTGTTCTACTAACAGTTGATATGCATTTTGAAAATGAGAAGAAAAGGAAAGTCGATAAGAAGGAAAACTTTGGTTGGAATAAAACATATAAAATGTAAATGAAATGGTAATGCAGACCTGGTACAGACTTCAACTTTTATTACTTGCAAGTCTGCACAAGTATTTAGAATTCCATAGTCTCGAGAGTTTGCAAACTCGTTACTGGGAAATCACAGGTCGTCATGCAATGGCAAGATTACATAGCAAAATCAATGAACAACTGTGACTCTGGTAATTATGTATACCGTGTGACTGTCAGCCTGCCAATGGCTCTAACGATTTTGATTAAAATAACACATATTAAAGATATTCACCTAACAAATGAAATGTATATCTTGAAGTTTCTAGGAATAGCTTCTGAAGACCTGTTTATTCCGGTTGAATTTTGCTTAATTTGGCATAACTAGTAAACCGTAAGAGATAGACAAAAACTTACTATACAACAAATTTAGGTCTTGTTAAAATACAAAAGTTATGTCATATGCATTTTTCTCGTGGAGCTTGCCGTTTTCGAGGTATTCATTGTTATTAGTTATTAGTTTCATTTGTGAGTATCCGTTCTTTTGTTCTACTCCTGACCAAGAAAAGAAGCGATTTGTAATGACAATCGCATAACGACAGCTTTCAAAACATTTGACTATTAGTTTAGCCTAGTGTATTCCCTTATTTTCTTCCTACTTATACGAAACTAAATAATAAAAACATTGTGCTAATGTGTACCACGATTAGCAAGGTGTAGAAAGAAGAAGTATGAAGTTTTTAGAACAACTGGAGAAACTCATGTGAGTGTAGCACATCAGATTTTTACTTTTTCTATACGTTCTACGTATATAGTGTATAGAGAAGGCATTGCATTGCATCCAAAAATTCACCGGCAGTATATGTTTTGAGACCCCCTGAATTCAAAAAAATCATTTTTAGAAAAATGTCCATGTGTGTGTCTGTCAGTCTGTATATCTGTCTGTCTGTGTGTATGTGTATGTGTGTGTGCGTCTGTGGGCAGCATAGTTCAAAAACCAAAAGACCGTTAAAAAACAAACTTAGTATTTAAGCTTGGTAGCTTCGAAGGATGCGAGAGGAAGATTTTCAAGAAAATGCCCTCACCCCAAACTACCCTTTACATGGAAAAAATTTGGAAAATTTTGATTTTCTTAAAAATGGCTCTAAGGATTTTGATTGAAATATCTTATATTTAAGTTATTTACTTCCCAAATAAAATGTATATCTTGAATTCTTCAGGAATAGCCTCTGAAGCCTACTTTATTCTGCAAAACTTTTACGGAATTTTGCATAACTGCTAAACCGTAAGAGATGGACGAAAACTTAAATCACATGTTATATACTGTTTTTTCGTAGAGTTCATCGTTTTTGAGATATTCCTTGTTTTTGGTTTCAGCTTTGAAAAACATAATTTTCTCATACAGGAATTTGTCAAAACCTGTCCATACAAACAAAGGAACATCAGTCACATAGCAACCAGGTTTTGACTATCACTTTAACCTGAGGTGCTCTGTTATTTCGCTTCTACTAACAAGGAAGCAAATAATAATACTAGTTCTGCTAATTTTTTCTCGATTAGATGAAGTAAATAGAATAATCTGTTGCAGAGATGTAGGGAAAGGTATGTGAACGGAACACTTCAGATTTTTTAATTTATGCATGTTCTTCCACTATAATTGTCAGTGTGTGTTTTAATTGTATGCAGATCTCTGTAAGTTTTGCACAGCTGGAGTGCAAATAGGTTAGAGGAGAATAATTAGCGGGTCCATGAGGTGAAATAACGAACGAACTGGCGCGTGAACGAAAGCGAACGTGTCACTTTTTACGAGTGTTAAAATGACACTACACCCGTGGTACCTACAAAATTTTATTCCATTTTAACATTAAAATACGTAAAAAAATATCTGATGTGGAACACATGACTTTCTCTACATCTCTGCAACAGATTATTCTTAAAAAGCTTATGCTTCTATTTACTTCATGCTATTCGAGAAAAATTAGTAGAAATATTCCTATTACTTGCTTTCTTGTAAGTAGAAGCAAAATAAGGTAGTACCATAGATTAAAGTGCTAGTCAAAACCTGGTTGCCATGTATATGAAGTTCCTTTGTTTGTATGGACAGGAGTTAACAAATTCCTGTATGAGAAAATTACAAGTTTTTCAAAGCTGAAACCACTAACAAGGAATATCTGAAAAACGATCAACTTCACGAAAAAAAAATGATATAACATAAATTGTGTGTTTTAATGTACTCTACATTTTCGTGTGGTAAGTTTTTGTCCATCTCTTACGGTTTAGCAGTTATGCAAAATTACGTAAAATTCATCCAGAATAAAGTAGTCTTCAGAGGCTATTCGTAGAAAATACAAGATATACATATTATTTGTCAAGTATATATCTTTAATACACGATATTTTAATCAAATTCATTACAATTTTTAAGAAAATAAAAATTTTCGAAAAAAGTTCATTTAAAGGGTGGTTGGGGGTGCGGAGATTTTCTTAAAAATCTTTGTGTCGCATCCTTGGAAGAAACCAAACTTAAAATACCAGGTTTGGTATTCAACGGTCTTTTCGTTTTTGAGCAATGCTTCCTCACGCACAAACACACACACGCACACGGACCTTTTTGTAAAAAGATTCTTTTTTGGATTCAGGGGGTCTCAAAACATATATTCCCGGTGAAATCTCGATACCAAATTATTGGGTGCTTAACAATACCTTCTCTGCCCGCCTGGGTAGTGTGGTGGTAGCGTGTCTGCTTTACTTTCAAAAGGTCGTGAGTTCGAATCTCGCTTAGGATGAGTTACCTGGATAAGGTTTTTTTTTTTCGGGGTTTTCCCTTATCCTGAGAAGACGAATGTCGAGTAACTTTAAGCTTCATGGACCCCGAAGTTATTTGAGTATCATTTCACCAATTTCATTCATCGTCCGACATGACCAATTAGGTTAAATTACGTTAAGCTACATAAAAAAAAAAAAAAAGATATGGTTCCTAAGCAGATGCTATTTCATTTGTTTCAACACCTATAAATATCTTTGTATTATAGAGGGGGTAGATGTAGTTGTTAGCCTATCAATATTTTTGAAACGTTTCCTATGGAGGCTGTTAAGTTTTTAAATTATACAGGGCACTGAAGGCTAGCATCAGTTGCTGTAAGTAACATAGAAGAATTTATCGAACGTAAAATAGACAGAAACGTTAGGAAGCAGAAACGTTAATGCAAGTCAAGGGCTGCTTAATATTACTAACTGCAACGGTAATATTTACCTCTTTAAGTGCTGCGGTTCTCAGCGTCTCAATCTATACTGGGTGTGAAAGACCTTAATGTTGCTCAGAGAACTCTTTATCAGTCTTGAGGTTCTTTCACGTGGCGTAAATCTTGGATACAGGAACAGCGGCTTTACTTCTCTTTCGAAGGAAGCCATATTGAGGATTTTACGCCCGTAAAAATCCATCGTCCTCCGCCAGCGACCTTGGGTATTGATGTTAGCACGGTAACCATTTCACCACGGAGGGTGACTTCTATCGCTGCAGAAATGTAGAGAAAGTCATGTGAATGAAACACATCAGATTTTTTTCCAAATTTCAAAGATGCATCACCTTTAAGCTCCTTTAAACTACTCACGTACTTATCAATTTATTTTCCTAGAAAATCCCCCATCTTATTATTGACCCCTATCTCATGTCTATCAACATTCTAACTACTTTGCATTTTGTGGTAAAGTATTTTCCATTCCAAACACTCTGTAGCTGTTGTGTTAAAGATTGAGTCAGGACTCGAACCCGGGTGTCCAGTAATTAAAGAGCGTGCAAGCCTGTCTTGTTAATCGAATTGCAGACGAGGGGCTTGTTAGGGACGCCGTGACGTAACGATGTTATACCCGACGCTAGCTCTTCAGGAAACGTCGCGGATGATGTAACATAATCTAGTCTCTTACTTCAAACACGAGGCATAATCCAATTACACGACGTGTGTGCTCTCCGCATCGGATACAATTACTGGCGAAAAATGTTGTATAGCCCTGACCTAGCGCAACAAAACTGCTGTGTCTCTTTACACTTGGTACTATAATGGCGCCCTGCGGAACTGCATACTTAGGGAGCCTCGGTGGAACAAAGTTATCCAATAGCTATCCTTACTAAAGGTTATTACTTTCTCTACTTCGTACATAGGCAGAGAAGATGTTGCATTCCACAAAAAAACTCCATACCGAGATTTCACTAGAATTAGGGTCTCCTAAATCCACAAAACCTGATGTGTTCTATTCCCATAACTTTCTGTACATCTCTGTAAGAAATTATTATTATTAATATTATTATTATTATTATTATTATTTTTGTTGTTGTAGTTTAACGTCCTTTAACCTGGTTTGGTCATATTGGACGATAAATGCAATTGATGATATGATGCTCAAATAATCTCGGGGTCCATGGAGCTTAAAGTTACTCGACATTCGTCTTCTCAGGATAAGGGAAAACCCCGAAAAAAACCTTATCCAGGTAACTCATCCTAAGCGAGATTCAAACTCACGACCTTTTGAACGCGAGGCAGACATGCTACTACTACGCTACCCAGGCGGGCTTATTATTGTTATTATTATTATAATTATTATTGTAGTTTAACGTACTCTAACCTGGTTGGTCATATCGGGCGGTGAATGAAATTGGTGAAATGATGCTCAAATGATCTCGGCGTCCATAAAACTTAAAGTTGCTCGACATTCCTCTTCTCAGGATAAGGAAAAACCCCGAAAAAAGCCTTATTCGGGTAACTCACCCTAAGCGAGATTCGAACTTTTGAATGTAAGGCAGACACGCTACCACCACACTACCAGGCGGGTTAACACATTATTGTTAATAAGCTTATTCTTTTATCTACTTGATACTAATTGAACTAATCATTAGTAGAAACGTCTTATAAGGGAAACAGGGAATAACTAGACTAAACCGACAGTCAAATGTTTTAAAATGTGGTTGCTATGGGATTGAAATCGGTTTTTTTTTTTTTTTTTGCGTTACTGAGCTCCTTCCAGTATGAATAAAGTATTAAGTATTTTAAAACTGAAAAAAATAACAAGAAATATCTCGAAAACGGCAAACTGCACGTAAAAAATGTATATGACATATGTTGTGCGCATTAAGGAGATCTAAATTTCTTGTGTTGTAAGTTTTTGTCTATCTCTTGTGGTTTACTATTTATGCAAAATACAAAAAAATTCATCCAGAATAAAGAGGTCTTCATAGGCTATTCGCAGAAAATTTAGGATATACATTTTATTTTCCATGTAAACATCTTAAGTATAAGATATTTTATAGAAAATAATACTTTTTGGGAAAATACAACTTTTTGAAACCGTTTTTATTTAAAGCGTAGTTGGGGGTGGGGGATTTTCTTGGAACTCTTCATGTCGCAACCTTGGAAGATACCGAACTTAAACAACAAGTTTGGTATTTAACGGACCTTCTGTTTTTGGGCTCTGCTGCCCACTGAAACACACACACACACACAAACACTCACTCACACACGCACACAAACACTCACTCACACACAGAGACACACAAAAATAAGTAAATGGTCTTTATGTGCTGTGGTTCTCAATGTTCCACTCTTTACTGGGCGTGAAAAACCGCTTAATTTTGCACAGAGACCCTTTGATCAGGCTTGAGGTTTTTTACGTACCGTAAATCAACGACACGGGACCAACGGCTTTACTTTTCTTCCGAAGGAAACCATGCTGAGGATATTTACACCTGAATAAATTCATTGTCAACCGCCGCGTTTGAACCCACGACCTTGGATATATGAACTTAGCATGCTAACCATTACACGACGGAAGGCGACTACACACACACACACACACACACACACACACACGCACGGCTATTCTTCTAAAAATCTGATATGCTCCATTCACATGACTTTCTCTACCTTTCTGTAAGAAATTATTAATAAGCTTATCCTTCTTTTTACTTCATGCTAAAACATCAATAGAAACGATCTTATTACTTAGTGCCTTATAAGCAGAAGGGAATACACTAGGATAAACCGACACCATTATGTTTTAAAATGTGCTTGCTATGAGATTGAAATCCGTTTCTTTGCAAGTATGAGAAGTATTTTAAAGCTGGAATTAATAAGAAGGAATATCTCTAAAACGGCCAACTTCACGAAAAAGAAGTATATAAGATATTACCTGTGAGTTTTATCGAGATCTATGTCTTTTATGTGGTAAGTGTTTGTCTATCTCTTATGGTTTTCCAGCTTAGCAAAATTCAACAAATATCACACCGAACAAAGAGATCTCAGAGGCTATTCCCAGAAAATAAAGATATACATTTTATTCTTCATTTAAATATCTTAAATATAAAATATTTTAAACAAAATTGTTAGAGCCTTTTTGAGAAAAATAAAATGTTCGAAATTTTTTCCATTTAAAATGTAGTGGAGGATGGGAGGGCTTTCTAGAAAATCTTCGTTTTGAATCCTTGGAAAATATTGAACTTAAGTATGAAGTTTGGGATTTAACGGATTTTCCATTTTTACTTTCTCCATACGCACTATGTACATAGTGTATAGAGAAAGTATTGCACTCCACCAAAAATTCGATACCGAGATTTCACCGGAAATATATGTTTTAGGGTCCCCAATATCAAAAAAACCATTTTCACACAAGGGTCCGTGTGTGTGTGTGTGTGTGTGTGTGTGTGTGTGTGTGTGTTTGTGTGTGTGTCCATGTGTCCGTGTGTCCGCGTGTCTGTGAACACGATAACTCAAAAACGAAAAGTCGGTAAAATACCAAACTTGGTATTGAAGTATAGTATCTTCCAGGGATGTGACACGAAGATTATGAGAAAAATCCCCCACTCCCAACTACCCTTTATATGCAACTTTTTTCGAAAATTTTGATTTTCTCAAAAATGGCTCTAACGATTTTGATTAAAATGTCGTATATTAAAGATATTTACCTGACAAATAAAATGTATATCTTGAATTTTCTGTGAATAGCCTCTGAAGAGTAGTTTATTCTGGATGAAGTTTACTAAATTTTGAATAACTGCTAAACCGTAAGAGATGGAATAAAACTTACAACACAAAAATGTAGAGCACGTTAAAACACACAATTGATGTTATATACATTTTTTTCGTGGAGTTCGTCGTTTTTGTGACATTCCTTATTTTTGGTTTCTGCTATGAAAAACTTATACATTTCTCATTCAGGAATTTTTCAACTGCTGTCCATACAAACAAAGGAACTTCAGTGACATGGAAACCCGCTTTTGATTATCACTTTAACCCATGGTACTCCCTTATTTCAGCTCTACTTACAAGGAAGCAAGAAATATGGCTATTTCTGCTTATGCTTCTATTTACTTCATGCTAATCGAGAAAAAATTAGCAGAAATAGTCTTATTAATTGCTTCCTTGCAAGTAGACGGAAAATAAGGAAGTACCATAGGCTAAATCATTAGTCAAATATTTCAAAATCTGGTTGCTATGTTACTGGACTTCCTTTGTTTATGTGGACAGCAGTTGACAAATTCCTGTATGAGAAAAGTTTGTTTTTTAAATCTGAACCAAAAACAAGGAATATCTAAAAAACGACCCCCTTCATGAAAAAATGTATACAACATAAATTTTATGTTTTAAGTGCTCTACATTTTATGTGGTCAGTTTTTTATCTGTCTCTTACGGTTTAGGAGCTGCGCAAAATTCCGAAAATTTCATCCAGAATTAAGTAAGTTTCAGAGGATAATCCCAGAAAATTGAAGATATACATTTTATTTGTCAGGTAAATACCTTTAATATGCGATATTTTAATCAAAATCGTTAGAGCCATTTTTAAGAAAAGAAAATTTTGTCGAAAAAGTTCCATGTAAAGGGTAGTTTGAAGTGGGGGAATTTTTCTCAAAATTTTCGTGTCGCATCCCTGGAAGATACTAAACTTAAATACCAAGTTTGGTATTGTAACGACTTTTCTTTTTGAGTTATCGTGTTCACAGACTCACGGATACACTGACACATGGACTCACACACACACACACGCGCGCGGACCCTTTTTTTTTTTTTTTTTTTTTGATGCAGGAGACTCTTAAAACATATATTTCCGGTGAAATCTCGTAATCGATTTTTGGTGGAGTGCAATACCTTCTCTATACACTCCCTATATAGTACGTAAAATGGAATTTAAGGCAATCATGAGACACTTAAAAATCATGCATTAAAAGTGATAAGAAGTATTCCACTAACTTCCATACGCAATCCGGATTTGGAACCTTTATTATTGCTACCATAAGAGTAACTTTGTAGATCATAGTCTTATTACTTGCTTCCTTGTAAGCAGAAGCGAAATAAGGGAGTGCCATGGGTTAAAATGATAGCAAAAATCTGGTTTCTGTGTGACTGAAGTCCCTTTGTTTGTGTGGACAGGAGTTGAACTCCTGTATGAGAAAAGTGTGTTTTTCAAAGCTGAAACCAAAAATAAGGAATAACTTAAAAAGACCAACTCTGCGAGAAAAAAAAGGTTTACAACATAACTTGTACGTTATAACGTGCTCTACATCTTTTTTGTGGTAAATTTTTGTACATTTCTTACGTTTTAGCAGTTTTGCAAAATTCTGTAAAATTCATTTAGAATAAAGTAGTATTCAGAGGCAATTCCCAGAAAATTCAAGATATACATTTTATTTGTCAGGTAAATATCTTTAATATACGACATTTTAATCAAAATCGTTAGAGCGATTTTTAAGAAAATCAAAATTTTCGAAATTTTTCTATGTAGACGGTAGTTTGGGGTGGGGGATTTTCCTCAAAATCTTCGTGTCGCATCCCTGGAAGAAACTAAACTTAAATACTGAGTTTGATATTTTACCGACTTTTCTTTTATGAGTTATCTTGTCCACATACACACGGACACACGGGCAAATGGACACACACACAGACCTTTTTTCTGAATATACTTTTTTTGGATTCAGTGGACCCTAAAACGTACGTTTCCGGTGAAATCTCGTTATCGAATTTTTTGGTGGAGTGCAATACCTTCTCTATACACTATGTACGTAGTACGTGCAGAGAAAGTAAAAATGGCATAGCTCCGATCGCCGAAAACTTTTTCGATAACCCTTGTGAGTAAAACGAGGAACGTGTTCACCACGAATGTCAGTGAGAGGAGGAATTCTCCTAACGCTCCAGTTATTACCAACAGTTCGGAGTTTGGCATTTAAGTAAAGGAACGATGAAGAGAGAAGAGGATTCTTGTCTTCACACTCTAATCAATGAACATGTCCGAGATTGACATAGGGCGATTCATGAACGAATAAATCATATGAACGACTTCAAGGAAAGAATTGTATCAATCTTGGCATCAATCTTCGTTCTAAAATAATCGCGAGAATCGTTCTAATCTCACATGAATCATGTTCAAAAAGAATCGCATGAATCTAAAAGAATCGTATGAGACGAAAAGAATACCATGAATCGTGTCAACCATAGCAGGTAATGTACACATTTAAAAAAGAATAGCAGATTTGAGGAATCGTGATCAGATATTGAGGTTTGCTTTTCTTTTGCTACCAAGCAGAGCTTTGACGAAAACACCGAGTGCGCACGAAGATTGTACATGGATTTATAATCATTTATTTTATTGGAGAAAATAAATAGTGCCGAGGGCCTGAGGCGAAATATAAGATTATATAAAATAAATATATCAATTATATATATATATATATATATATATTATATATGTGAAAACGAACACTGCCGATTATTGCCGAAGCTACCACTGGCGTCTTACTATTGTTTAGGGATGAGTTATTGTACACGTGAATTCAAACGTTAGAATTTACGACTGTTTTATGTGTATTTATTTATTTATTTATTTATTTATTTATTTATTTATTTTTGCAGTATCTTAAATATAATATATGCACAGCTAAATCGTCTCTACATTAGTAAGATATATAACTTCAAAAACAAAATTTTACCACAAATAAAGCAATTATGCTCCATCCAACATAACAGGTATGGGAACATACTATTCTAATACATTAAAATTACCTAGAATAATCCTGAAGAAATAATAATTATTCTGCGTTGCCTTATAATGGATATTAATTACTCTGCGTATTAACATAACACAAATCGCCTTGGAGTCGATGTTTAGATTTTAGACTTAAACAAACTTTTTTTTTCGAACAATGGAGGAGTGTGCAATAGATGGAAAACAGTAGGACGTTTTATATAAACAACTGTTTTTATGCTAAAGACCTACCATATGACTATCATCCCAGTGTATAATATAAGTTAAACACAGAGAAAGCATGGCGGCTAATAATGAATTGTGAACGAATCATATGAATCGATTCATAATGTATGAACGAATTGTATGAATTAGAGATGGGGCGATTCATGAACGAATCGTTCATATGAACGACTACAATAAAAAATCGCACGAATCGTATCAATCTTGGCATGAACCGTCGTCCAAAACGAATCACGAGAATCGTGATAGACTCAACATTAATCGTTGTTTAAAAAGAATCGCATGAATCGAAAAGAATAGCATTAATCGTGTCAACTATAGCAAGTATCGTCGTTCAAAAAGAATCGCAGATTTGAAGAATCGTGGTATTGGGGTTTGTTTTTCTTTTGCTTCCACCTTTTGAAGTATGTAGCCGAGCTTCGACGAAAATTGTCGAGTGCGCTTGATAATGGGTACAGGGATTTATAACCATTTATTTTATTGTGAGAAAATAAATAGTGCTGACGCCATGAGGCTAAAATAAGAATATACAGATGTATAAGATGAAAGCAAGCCTTAGAATTTAAAACTGTAAATGCACACACATTTACTTTTGCAGTATGTTAAATATAATATATGCACAGCTAAATCCTCACTACATTAGCAAGATGTATTATTTCAGAAACAAAATTTCACGACAAATAAAGCTATTATGCTCCAACATAGTAGGTATAGAAACATACTGTTCTAAATTACCTCGAATATTCCTGAAGAAAATAATAATTATTTTGGGTATTAGCGTTGCCTTATAATAACTTGTTTATAAAAATTACACGAGTTAGTGGTGCGCAACCGCGACGTGATAAATATTAATTTCTCTGTGTATTAATATTATACAAATACCGACATGGAGTGGAAATTTAGGTGTCAATTTTAGACTTAAACAAACTTTTTTTATTTTCTTTTGAATAATGGAGGAAATGTTACCAAATGTGTTTGCAATAGATGGAAAAGAGTAGGACATTTGTAATAAATTACTGTATTTATACTTAAGGGACTACCAGTCTACCACACAACTACCATCCCTGGTATAATAAAGTTAAACATAGAGAAGGCGATAATCTTACTATTTATGAATCATGAACGAATCGTATGAATCGATTCATATTGTATGATCGAATCGTAAAAAGCGAATATGAAACTTAACCGCTTTACCCGACTCTAATCCGAGTGCGAGAGATAAGACGTATCGATTGTTTAATAATATTATTGAATAACACAGTAATATATGTTTATGTATTGTGTGTATACTGTATCATTTTAAACATTAAAAAGAGATCCACAATATTTTTAGCTATGGAGCTATTAGTAGAACTTTGTGATTACATCTAACACTTGTCCAAGTTTATGGAAGTGAGACAACAAAGTCAATCCAATATAGGGGCCTTTGTTAGCGGTGGGAATCAATTTTCCTTTTGCATATGGCAGCTGAACTTATGGACCACTCCGTATATATTATCTTTTTATGCAAATTCACCCGACGTTACACGCATTGCCCCCTTCTGCTGCAGCATTCCCTTTAGAATGCGCAATTTCCAATACAAATACATATGCTGCCATCTATTATCCAAGTGCGGAGCTGCTGTAAACTCCAGAATCTCTATTGACAAAGCCATTTGCAGGGTGACATATGCCAGCTGTTCGGGCGATAATCTTGCGCGACCAAAGCCTCAATTTAGCGCATCACACCGTAAACTGCTAATTGTTGTTGTATCTAACTTAATTGTTTTAAGCCACGTAACACTGACATGACCCGGCGTTTGCTCTTTCCATGTTCAATTTTAGATTCTTCGTTGTATAGATGCTGTCTCTTAAAGAGAAGAGGAAATCATTTTGTGCTATTCTTTTCTCCAGCAACGAAGATACTGTATGCTGTTAAATATAAAGTAATTTAAATTTGAGGTTATCACTGCAGTACTGTGCAGACTATCATTTGGAAACACCTGTTCACTTTAGCCCAGGCTTTACGGTTCAACACGAAAGGTAATAACAAATGAAATGGAGATTGAGCAGTCCATGTTTCATTTACAAACACCTGAAGATCCTTCACTTTGTCACCTGTAAATGCCAATTTATTTCGGTTTATTACCTACAGTTTATAATTCTCAGATTACTAAACTTTCCAACTTCTAGTGAAGCAGCAGCTATCACCCATGCTTATGCGGAGTTTGGCGTCCGTAGTTGGAGAGTTTTACAAAGATAAGCCTTTCCCTGAAAAAAATGGTCGAAAGTTTGGATTTTTACAACACCAATTTAACTCAGTTATCCAGCGGAGTGATCATTAAAGATAAGCAGGCCCGGTAGTAGTCTTACCCTGCGTAAACATCGCAAGCGCTGTCGATGATAACCAGAATGTTCTTGAAGTTTCCGTCTCCTCGTCTACCGAAACTTATGGAAGTATCTGGAAATTTCCAACGGATATATAAGCAAGTATTTTGCACTCATGGATTAGTGAACTATAGGGCATATTTCTGGTGCAATAAAAAGTGATGCCATCTGGTAAAGTCCTGATTTTGTTGTGACGTGCAGTGAGCGCTGCTACTACATGAGATAAGAGACATCTTGTAGTCGATGAAGTGACAGTGAAAATCAAACTAGACTACACTAATGAAGTGACAGGGTAAACTAAGTGAAGTCGTGAGTGTTGAAGTGAAGTGAAGGTGAGAACTTGAGGTAACATGAAACTTGAACTAGATCACATTAGTGGAATGACAATGAGAAATAATGGAAGTCACAATGAATGCTGAAGTGAATCTATAGTGACGTATCTGTAAAAGTTGAACTGGATCTGTCAGTGAAGTGACAACGAGAACTTAATGAAGTAAGAATGAAAGCTGAAGCGAATCAAAATTGTTAAGAGACGGCGTAAGTCACTTGTAAGTTGAACTAGTATAACCCAGTAGCGAAATCACAAGAAAGTTGAACTGAATCACGTTAATAATGTGACACAGCGAATTTAATGAAATGACAGTGAAAGTTGAACTAAAATACAATAGTAAAGTGGCGGCGAGAATTAAATAAAGTCATCATGAAGTTGAACTAGATCAAATTAGTGAAGTGACAATGTGATATAAATGAAGTCATAATGGATGTTGAACTAGATCATATTAGTGAAGTGACAATGTGATATAAATGAAGTCATCCTGAAGTTGAACCAGATCAAATTAGTGAAGTGACAATGTGATATAAATGAAGTCATCATGAAGTTGAACTAGATCACATTAATGAGGTGACAATGTGATATAAATGAAGTCATCATGAAGTTGAACTAGATCAAATTAGTGAAGTGACAATGTGATATAAATGAAGTCATAATGAATGTTGAACTAGATCACATCAGTGAGATGACAGAGTGAAGTAGATGAAGTTACATAAAGTACTGTATTCCACTCAAACTTGCAATGTGTAGATCTCATCTAAAAAGTGTGTATATATTTCTTTGAGGTCACCTGAATGAAAATAAAGCATTTTTGGAAATCGTTTAATATGTGTGTATATTTACGTGAGTAGTATAACTCTAAAACGAAAATTCTCTTCAAAACTAAACTTAGCATTTAAGTTTGGCATCTTCCAAGAATGTGATGCGAAGATTTAAAAAACAATTTCTCTTATTTCAAACTGCCCTTTACATAGATGTTTTTTATTTGCTCAAAAAGGCACTTAAAGGTTTGATTAAAATACAGTAATTTTAAGATATTTCAAGAAACATTAAATGCAGAGTTACCTTAAATTCTGTGTGAGTAGCCTCTGAAGCCCTCTTTAACGTTAAACGAAAAAAATTAAAACATATTATTGAACAAAACATTATACATCTGTTTAAAACACAATGTATTCCAAATAAACCATTTGTGAGTTGTCCATTATTAATGGTTCGGATTAATAAAAATGTTATTCCTTTTAAAGTTGCAGTCGATTTTCAATTGTTAATCGTAATTATATGTAAACAATATGGAATTTTAAGGCCACCCTTTTGCGTCAAGTTCTTAAACATTTGATTAATCTTATTGTTTTTATATTCATACTATAAAGTACAGTTTATTATTTTTGAAAAATCGTAATTCAATTAAAACTAAATAGATAGAAAAGTAAGAGTAGCATATATACCCCGCTAATAAAAGATGTAGGATAGATAAAATCGTGTGAATGTAATACATAAAATTTTAATCCTGGTCAAAGAAAGAAAATGGAATTTAAAAGCTGTCACAGAGCGACCCATCTTAAAATATTTCAGCACCGAATCCCCCTAATCCCGCTTTACCGAAAGGGAAATATAGTAAGGCAATTTCTGCAAAACTTTATCCAGTTCAACATGAAGTAGATGGAAGAATTAATAAGCGTTTGTAAGAATATTTGTACAAGAGTGAGTAGAGATGGTCATGAGTGCAATACATAAAATACTTTATAGATATATATTCTAAAGTTAAAAAGTACAAAACCTTAAGCTTCTGATTACGTTATCTAAAAATAAAAAGAAGAAAAAAAAAGGAACGGTACTACTCGTACCAGCTTTGGTTTTCAAGTTCAAAATATTCAAGGTCACGACACGTATTGCCAAACATTTTCCTCGGCCCAACAGGGAAATTATGTGGAATTTTGTTCATAAACCTTCATTTTTAATTGTTCTAATGATATTTTATTAAAATCCAATATGCTTAAGAAACAAACTATATATAAATCTTTAATTTTTGCTAAATCCTGTTCATTCTGAATGGTTTCTGTATAGCTGGTAAACCGTGACAGAAAGAGTGTTTGTACCCAAAAATTTTAGAGATCGCAAAGGACCAGTGTACTTCAAATACATGTTTTTTGTAGCGTTAACCATTTCCGAGATATTGCTGATTTCAGGTAGTTACACTTTTCTAACCGGGAAATCGCTTACTTTTTTCGTGGTCATATTAAGAATATGGCAACACACGTCGAATTGCTTTTCAAAAGTCGCTATTGTTTTACCTAATGTATACTATAAGTAGTGTGTAAGTATGAATTGTGACTTTCTCTGCTCCTCAACAGGCGTCTGATCCCAGGCGCTGGTTTGTAAGTCCTGTATATGAGGAAGGCAAACAGAGTAACTTTATATTTGTGCACATAAAAATCTGATGTGTTCCATTCACATGACTTTCTCTACATCTCTGCAACAAAATATTTTTAAAAAGTTTATACTTCTATTTACTTCGTGCTAATTGAGAAAAAATTAGCAGGAATAGTCTTATTACCTATTTCCTTGGAAGTAAAAGCGAAATAAGAGAGTACCATAGGTTCAAATGATAATCAAAAGCTGGTTGCTATGTGACTGAAGTTCCTTTGTTTGTATGGACAGGAGTTGACAAATTCCTGTATGAGAATCGTGTGAGTCAGATTTTTTAAAAAATGGCTTTAACGATTTTGATTAAAATATCGTATATTAAAGTCATTTACCTGACAAATAAAATGTATATCTTGAAATTTCTGGGAACAGCTTCTGTAGACTACTTTACTCTGGATACATTTTACGGTATTTTATATAACTGCTAAACCGTAAGAGATGGACAAAAACATACGACACAAAAAAGTGTACAGCACTTTAAAACACACAATTTATGTTACACACATTTTTCTCGTGGAGTTGATCTTTCCTTGTTTTAGATTTCACCTTTAAGAAACTTATAGGTTTCTCATACAGAAATTTGTCAACTCTTGTCTATACAAACAAAGAAACTTGAGTCACATAGCAACAAGCTTTTGACTATCACTTGAACCTTGATACTAACTTACGTAACTTCTAAATACAAGTAAACAAGTAATAAGAGCAGTTCTGCTAAATTTTTGTCGATTAGCATTGAAGGAAATAGATGCATAAGCTTTTTAACAATACTTTCATGCAGAGATGTAGAGAATGTCATGTGAATGGTACACATCAGATTTTTTCAGTCTGACTCTACCTATCCATCTCCTGTCCTACACACGTCTTGTTTGAAGAAACAATCAATTGTTAGTTAATATTTTGATCTGAAATGTTTAAGAGATCATTATGTTGGTGTTTTGCATACACTGAAATTAATGTTTTGTAAATACTTAAAATTTGGTAAAATTTTAACAAATATGTAGTCTAAAATGTGGTGAAAATTTGGCATAAGAAAAAAAATATTTTGTAGACTTTTCAGCTTTTAGAAAAACTGTAATTCCAACTGTTATAAAATATTACACCTATATGCTGTAAACATTTCAGCTTTGTAGGATGTAGTTACAAAGCAAATGCTCCTTATGTCGAGACCCTTCAACTCATTTCTAACTGAACATTCCATACCCGCCTGTGGCTTTAAAGTTCGGTTACCATGGAAACTTTTAAATATTATATCAAAAAGAGGAACGTGTATTTACAGTCTCTATGGTAACGTTTTCATTAACGTGTATATTATGAAACATGGTCTTAGAGGTTGGTATATTAAAAATGTGGGAGGAGAAACGATTCCCCTTTTGATGTCTTGTTCGTTTTTAATATCATGGAAACGTGACGTGGACAGTCAGAGATTGGCAAGCTCTTGTGTATGCAGGCCACATGAATAATGGGGCAACATTTTGCACCCGTGGCTATGATTAATGGGGAGGGGGGAAGATGAAATTCATGGAGCGGCCCGTTCAATTATTAATTTTTTTTTTCTCTCCCAGTGCAGCAGTATGTTTTGTTAATTGGAAAGTAAACGATCGTTCGAGGGCCGCGACATTTGCCATATTTGGTAGTTCATTTTGGCATTCTACGAGCTTTTAGTTACAGCGAGATTAAATGACGTCACAGTGGATCATTGTTAGTACTATGATGGTGAAGTTCAAATTCTAAACTAATCCATTTCAAATTTCGTTACCATTATATCCCATGACCTGTTTCTATTGGTAGCAGTCAATAGCAAATTATGGGGTATGTGTCGGAGGGGATTCCATACTAAAGCGTTTGGCTTATTGTACGTCAGACTTCAGGAGGATAGGCTTAGATGAGAGGGCGGCCGAAACCGGACGGCAGAACTCCTGGGTCTACATACGACTTCCAACGCTATCCGTCACCGAGAGCTGTACTTCCAGCGAACAATCACCACCACGGAAGGGCGCCACTACCGCAGTCCTCGCCGACATTTACAACCCTGAAAGAGACCGGTTGGATGAAATAGAGATGAAATTAACGGACAGGAAGTTCGGAGAGTGAAGAAATCTTCCTAGCATTTGCCTAGTGACCCGGGAAAACCCCGAATAACCCATTGATCAGATAGGTCGGCGGTGGGAATCGATCACACGACCTGCCGAATGCCAGTGTCAGACCAAGCGTTATCCTGGTGCCCATGGCCGCGCTCGCTAGTGCCTTGCTTTGCTGCTAAGTGGTGCAAGAAGCCGTGGTTTCCAGTCTCGCCTTGGGCATGAGTATTTGTGTGTGTATGAGTGTGTGTGTGTGTGTGTGTGTGTGTGTGTGTGTGTGTGTGTGTGTGTGTGTGTGTGTGTGTGTGTAGAGAAGCAAAAAGCAAAAAACGGTAATCAAATCGAAAAACAAAAGAAATGTTGGGAGAATGGAAAAAAGGGGGAAAAGGAAGAAAAACGGTGCCGGAGTCCGACAAGACTATTAAAAAAAAAAAAAAAAAAAAAAAAAAAAAAAAATGCTCTGTGTCAAACTATGGGCGCTTGTCTGATATTCACCTCGTGTAAATGTTTAGAAATTCAGAGGCTATAGAAATTATTTGTCACCATAAAAAGGTGTGAGCAACTCACATGACTTTTTATACTCATTATAAAAAAGATAATATTCCATTCACATCCCTTTCTCTACCTGTTTTGCAAACATACTATTGTTACAAAAGATTTTTCTTTTATGTAAATTATAATAACTGTCGTAAACATCAGAAGAAATGGTCTTATTTGTTAATGCCATATAGGTAAGCAGAAGGGAAATAAGGCTCCCTTTAAACAGTTTGCCTCGTGATACAATTGAAATCCTGTTCATTTTTTGTATAGCCAGGGGTAAAACAAAAGAGAGATGGAACGAATGAGAACTGTCGTTTGAGAAAAACACAGGTGTGTTAAAATTGAAATAAATAACAACGAATATCTCGGAAATGGTTAACTCTACAAGAAAACAAACTTTGTATGGGACATAATTTGTGTGTTTGAACGCAATTACCAATTATATTCCAAATGAAACTTCCAGTGTCTGTTAGTTCTGAATTTTATAGTTAACGGACTTTTTTGAGTTTTTCTATTCATAGTCACACACCCACATACATGGGACCTTTTACTTTTTTTTTTATTTGTATTTGTATTTAGAGAAATCTAAAATGTATATTTCCAGTGAAATCACGGTATCGATTTTTTTTGGTGTAATGAAATACCTTCTCTGCCAATTATGTGAGTCATAGAGAAATTAAAAATGACAAATTATTGAAAATGTAAAATTATTCTGAGGAAGGTATACTTTAGAAACGGCTAACGACAGGAAAAAAATTACTGAAATTAAATTAATCGTTAATTTGTCATTCATTATGAATGAACAGAAGCAGATAAAATTAAATATACCTACAGATAATGTACGCATATTAAATTTATGCTTTTTTAACTAAAACTATGTGGGGTATTTTTTGAAATTTTGAGGATTTTCTTAAAGACGCGTTCCTCTACACAGGCTCGAATCAGTGAACATAAATTTGGCTTCGAATCAGAAAGTGCTGAAATCAAACAGATCGGGAATTTGTAACAGTAGAATCCGATGTGTTTTTAGTCAGCATCAAATACCACTTTAAGATATCCCCAAGATCACGTTCTTTCAGTAGAGCTCAGTGTGTCATTCTATCTTCGAGACGCATATGCAGTGTTATCTTCGTCAATGTAGGCATTTAAATCGAGTTTGATATTTACTGGAAGTCTCGTTTCCATCTATGTTCTATACACGCAAACATTCTAAAGATCATGTTAGCATTGGAATGTTTTAGTAAGTGAAGCTTTTTCTATGTTAATACAATATGAAGTAATTTACGTATTTACTTTTAATTGGTTGAAGCTCTTTAAACTATGGTTTTATAGAATACGAGGTACGTCCAGAAAGTAAGTTCCGTTTGGTAATACAATTAAATTGTGTACAGATACAGAATAATTATTTATTGCACAATATTCTACAACTCTTCAACTACTTTTCCACATAACTGCCGAAATTTTGCAGGCATTTGTCATAGCGTGGCACAAGTTTTTGTATACCTTCTTCTTAGAAGTTTGCCGCCTGTGTCTTCAAAAAGTTGGAAACATTTTCTTTCAGCTCTTCGTCATTGTTGATTGCCGCTTACTTTCAGGGGTGTCGTAAAAAACCCAAATCTCAGTCAGAAATTCTTCTTCGTCTTCATCATAACGGGTTAAAAACTGAAGTGCACAACCCATCCGTTTTGTTTTGTGTTGCTCAGTAAGAATCTTTGGTACCCAATGTGAGCAAAGTTTACGAAATTTCAGTTTTTCGGTAACAATTTCATGAATTAATGATCGTGAGATTTGGGGAAATACCATAGCGACAGCACTAATTGTAAACTTGAGGTTTTCCTGGATCTTGTCATCAATCGCGTGAACCAGTTCTTCTGTAACCAAAGATGGACGCTCACTTCGTTCTTCATCGTGCACTTCACTACGTCTTTCATTGAACTGTCGGACCCATTTTAATCATCATTGAATCACTCATCGCATTTTGTCCGTAAACTTCGCAAATTTGCGATAAATTTCAATTGGTTTCACTTTCCTAGCATTCAGAAAACGAATCACAGATCTGATTTCACAAGCGGCGGGATTTTCAATCAACACCGACATTGTAAACAAGCACAACAAAGCGTACGTGGCTGAGAGCGATCTCAAAATGGCGCACGTATCTTCTCCTTGATACAGAACGTCTACCGCGCATGTGCGGAATTGCGATCGCAGCCCTGCAGCGGAGATAAATTGAAACGGAACTTACTTTCTGGACGTATCTTGTATAAACTATATAGGAGATAACTAATTCCTACAATTTGAGGCATCTGTAAACACTGCCCAAACAGTATTAAAATCACAAATTTGTTTGTGCTATATCTTGTACTTCGATGATGTAAACTTAGTTTTGATCTAACATGGAAAGAAGTTGTGTCAAATGGTGATCTTAATTATAAAAATCTGATGTGTTCCATTCATATGACTTTCTCTATATCTCTGCTACAAATTATTGTTAAAAAGCATATGTTTATATTTACTTCATGCTAATTCAGGAAAATTAGTAGAAATTGTCCTATTACTTGCTTCCTTGTAAGTAGAACCGAAATAAGGGAGTATCATAGGTTAAAGTGATGGTCAAAAGCTGGTTGCTATGTGACTGAAGTTCATTTGTTTGGATGGACAGAAGTTGACAAGTTCCTGTATGAGAAAGTATAAGTTTTTCAAAGCTAAAGCCAAAAACAAGGAGTATCTTAAACTCGACCAACTCCTCGAAAAAAGTATATAACATAAATTGTGTGTTTTAATGCGCTCTAGATTTTCTGTGGAGTAAGTTTTTGTTCATCTCTTACGCTTTAGCAGTTATGCAAAATTTCGAAAATTCTTCCAGAATAAAGTTGCCTTCAGAGTATATTCCCAGAAAATTCAAGACATACATTTTATTTATCAGGTATATATCTTTAATATGCGATATTTTAATCAAAGTTGTTAGAGCCATTTTTAGGAAAATCAAAATTTTCGAAAAAGTTCCATGTGAAGAGAGTTCGGTGTGGGGGGATTTTCTTGAAAATCTTCGTGTCGCATCCTCGGAAAATACCAAACTTGAATAGCAAGTTTGGTATTCAACGGTCTTTTCGTTTTTGAGCTATGCTGCCCACACACACACTCACACACACATACACACACAGACGGACAGACAGACACACAACACACGAACATTTTTCCAAAAATGCTTTTTTTACTTTCTCTATAGGCCCTATGTACATAGTGTATAGAGAATGTTTTGCACTCCACCAAAAAATTCAATACCAAGATTTCACCGGAAATATATGTTTTAGGGTCCCCTTTATCTAAAAAATGCACGTTCGAAAAAAGGTTCGTGCGTGTGTGCGTGTGTGTGCGCGTGTGCGTGCGTGTGTGTGTGTTTGAGTCCGTGGGTCCGGTGTCCGTGTGTCGCTGTGTCCGTGTGTTTGTAAACACGATAACTCAAAAACGAAAAGTAGGTAAAATACCAAACTTGGTATTTAAGTTTAGTATCTTCCAGGGATGCGACACGAAGATTTTGAGAAAAATCCCCCTACCCCAAACTACCCTTTACATGGAACTTTTTTCGAAAATTTTGATTTTCTCAAAAATGGCTCTAACGATTTTGATTAAAATTTCGTATAGTAAAGACATTTTCCGTAACCGAGGTGGACAAAAACTTACTACACAAACAATGTAGAGCACATTAAAACACACAATGTATGTTATATACATTTTTTTCGTGGAGTTCGTCGTTTTTATGACATTCCTTTATTTTGGTTTCTGCTATGAAAAACTTACACATTTCTCATACAGGAATTTGTCAACTGCTGTCCATACAAACAAAGAAACTTCAGTGAAGAAGCAACCAGCTTTTGATTATCACTTTAACCAATGGTACGCCCTTATTTCACCTCTACTTACAAGGAAGCAAGTAATATGGCTATTTCTGCTAATGTTTTACTGATTAGCATGAAGTTAATGGAAGTATAAGCTTTTTAAGAATAATTTGTTGCAGGGATATAGAGAAAGTCATGTGAATGGCACACATCAGATTTTTTATTCAGGGAGTCTCAAAATATGTATTTCCGTTGAAATCTCGATATCGAATTTTTGGGTGCATTACATTACCTTCTCTATACACTATGTACATAGTGCGTATAGAGAAAGTAAAAACAAGTAATATTTTCAATCGGACGAGCAGTATAACTCCTAATCAACCAATCACATTTGCCTCTGAAGTTTGTCGCTGGACTTAAAATTCACTCTGTGTATATTGACATTATCCAGTCAGTAACTTTCACTTTATTGTTTTTTATTACTTTCTCTACACGTACTATGTACACAGTGTATAAAGAAGGTGTATTGTATTGCACTCAAAATTCGATACCAAGATTTCACCGGAAATATATGTTTTGAGACCCCCTGAATTAAAAAAAAACATTTTTAGAAAAATGTCCGTGTGTGCTTCTATTTGTCTGTCTGTCTGTCTGTCTGTCTGTCTGTCTGTGGGCAGCATAGCTTAAAAATGAAAAGACCGTTATAAACCAAACTTGGTATTTAAGTTTGTTATCTTCCAAGGATGCGACACGAAGATTTTCAAGAAAAGTTTCCTACCCCAAACTACACTTTACTGGGAAAAAATTTCGAAACAATTGATTTATTTAAAAATAGCTGTAACGATTTTGATTAAAATCTCGTATATTTAAGATATTTACTTGAAAAATAAAATTTATTTCTTGAATTATCTGAGAATAACCTCTGAAGACTACTTTATTCTAGATGAATTTTACGGATTTTTGCATAACTGCTAAACCGTAAGAGATAGACAAAAACGAACCACACAGAAAATGTACACCACATTAAAATACACAATTTATGTTATATACATCTTTTTATCGTGGAGTTGGTCGTTTTTAAGACATTCCTTTTTTTTTTTTAGTTTCAGCTTTGAAAAACATACTTTTCTCATACAGGAATTTGTCAACTCCTGTCCATACAAACAAAGGAACTTCAGTCACATAGCAACTACCTATTGACTATGACTTTAACCTATGATACTCCCTAATTTCGTTTCTACTTACAAGGACACAAGCAATAAGACTATTTCTGCTAATGTTTTCTCAATTAGTATGACGTAAATAGAAGCCTAAGCTTTTTAACAATAATTTGTTGCAGAGATTTAGAGAAAGTAATGTGAATGGAACACATCAGATTTTCTAATTTACATTTTCTAGTTCACCCAGTTTACACTGTCATTTCAGTTTCTTCCATGACGTTACCGCGGGATGATACGTATGATATGCCCCCTCCTTCCGGACGCCTCTCTCGTTGGGGAGTCGAACACAAGACCTCTGTTAATCCCTCGCAGTAGCAACACTCACTAAACGTTGCAGCAGTCGTCACTAACTCACTCGGAGAACGTACTTTATGCCGCACTAGAAAAACGCACGTGCTAACCTTCTCCTTATTCGATAACTGACCCACTGACTCGATCACGCTGGCTTATTAATAAAAAAATAAAACTGTGTTTTTTGTTTATGGACACTCTTTAACTGCTGTGGTTCTCAGCGTCCCATTCTATACTGGGCATGAAAAAGAACATTTAATTTTGCTCAGAGGTCTCTCTATCAGGCTTGAGGTTCTTTCACGTGCCGTAAATCTACGACACGGGACCAACGGCTTTACTTCCCTTCCGAAGGAAGCCATGCTAAGGATTTTTACACCCGAAAAGATCCATCCGGGTTTGAACCCGCGACCTTGAGTGTATGAAGTTAGCATGGTAACCATTACACCCCGGAGGGCGAAACTTATTAAGCAGGTGATATAGCCTCAGAACTTTATCAACGTTCTGAAGACGGTGGGAGAAAACCTTTCAAAAGAATCTAGTTATCTCTTGCTGGTGTGAGATTTGTGTTAGGTGAGAGAGCTGCTTATCTTGGTTTATTTTTCGACTGTCCGGTGCCAAAGCTTGCAAGGCAAAGCTTTCTCATTACGGTATTACTTACTCTCTTAACTTCACATAGAGCTTGCATTTCATCAAAGTCTTCATCTTGATTTACTTGGTAACAACTGTCGATGTCGTTACTTCATTATCTAAGGATATATTTCTTTCAGAACCACACTTTATGCACAACAAATTAGCCGACTTTTTTATTCCAGATTATCTATTCTGTTATTATTATCGCAAAAAAACTGATTTCATCGCATCATTTTCTTTTACTTCTAGACCCACTTTACCATGATCGACTGAATACTATTACTAGCCTTTATGTACATTAAATCAGAACGTTTTTTTAATTATAATACTTTTATTTATAAACCGAGGATGAACACAAATAAGGTAAATAGCCATAATCGAAACTTCGTGGACAATAAATGAGTAGCTAAATCTGCATATGTAAAGTCATTTACTGTGTATAGGAAATGTGCGACTTAATCGGTCCCTCGTTTCCTCACTTTGAGTCACGTGAATGCGAGTGCGAGTTGTACTAAGCACATAAGTTAGCAATGGCGCGGTGTATGTAAACAAAGGAGAGATACGATAACCCAGAGCCGTTCGAAACATATTAGATACTAATATATTTGCTTTATTTATGGCAATACTTTTAGTAAGCGAACAATGTGTTTCACGCATTGTTCTCTACTAAATATCAAATTATTTTCCTGTATTAACCTCCCATGCTGTATATAAGACTGTGACATAAATCATTAAAATAAGCGTAACAATAACGTTATTGAGAACGTATAATTTGCTTAACAGTATTGTTATTATTATTATTATTATTATTATTATTATTATTATTATAATTATTATTATGGTGTGTTTAGATTTTTTGAGCAATTATATAATTTGTGATATTTATTCCTTGTGCAGGAGAAGCAGCAATAAAACTTCTTCTGCTTCTGGGTGATAATAATGGAGTTCTTCAACAATTTTATTTATCTGAGTATTAAAATTAGGATTGGAGTTTTAATTATAGAAAAAACTGATTTTTTTGCGAAAATGATTTTGATGGAGTTCCTTATAAAACTGTAGCATTAACTCTTTTGAGATCTCAGATTATTAAAAATTCATTTGAAAATTCCCTTGTCTCATTCCAAGTTTAGAGCATGAATTCATAACTACTCAGCTGACGATAGCCATCCCTCTACCCACAAACAACACTTTCCAGACTCCCTTTTAAGGAGGAATGTCTTTTTCAATAAAAATGGGAATAAAGAGTGTACCAAGTTACACCTATTTCTAGACCACACCGTGTCCGAGGGGTTAGATCACTCGCCTCTCACCTAGACGGTCTGGGTTCGATCGTAAGCGACGGCATGTGAGATTTGTGGTGGAAAAGCGGCGCGGGTTCTCAGGCCATCGCATTCACCGGCAAAAAACTTTTTGATTTTCCCTGGTACTTTTATGCATTTGTCTACATGTTAGCAATATAAATGATCAAGAATTAAAAGATTAAATGTCATCAGGATCCAGGCTGTAATTGTAATCTTTAATTACTGGTATGATGAAATTGAGCTTTATTTATAGACGCTCTTTAACTACTATGGTTCTCAGCGTTCCATTCTATACTGGGCATGAAAGACCTCTTAATTTTGCTCAGAGACCTCTTTATCAGACGTGAGGTTCTTTTACGAGCCGTAAATCCACGAGACGGGATCAACGGCTTTACTTCCCTTCCGAAGAAAGCCATGCTAAGGATTTTTACGCTCGAAAAAATCCATCGTCCTCCACCGAGTTTGAACTTGATTGGACTTTTATAGCCAACTGGGTAAAGGATAGTATAAACAACTAATGGGATGTGTTACCTCTCTTGTATAATTACAGAGCTCGGCTTACGCCCCGTTCCTACAAAACACATTCGAGCAGTAATGGTGCTCATATCCTACTAGTTACGTAAATAACTATTCTCTATAAGACTAGACACAATGTATGCCATGTGTTCAGTTCTCACGATCCGCCCTATGCGCTAATCTTCACGACCGCCCCAGAGTTTGCGGCGCCCCACTTTACCCTTATCTTCAAAGGACCTTAAGTAATTACCCAGACCTCTCTCTAGGGTGATGGGCGGTTAACGGGTTAGATAGCGGCCGCAACGTTACTCACATGAAAATTTGAAACCGTAATCTTTGGCCTGCATTCTTTAAATACTGGACATTGCTGTTGAAGAATAAAATTCCAGTATCATAGATGCCAGCGGCGTGGCGCGAGTTTAATTAAATGTCTTATTAAGTAATTAATAAAGTAATTCAGTTAAGCGCGGTACACACGAGTAGTTACTTTAAAAATTAATGAAGTAGCCATACAATACACAGAAAAAACAGCAAAATGTTCCATGAATTTATAAAAGCGTTATTTACTGACAGTAAACAGGGAGAAGATTTGTGCATGTGTAGGTGTGTTTATGTCTTTTTACTTTCTCTACACGTACTATGTATATAGTGTATAGAAAAGATGTAGTATTCCGCCCAAAAATTCGATACCAAGATTTCACCGGAAATATATGTTTTGAGACCTCCTGAACCAGAAAAAAAAAGTATTTTTAGAAAAAGATCCGTGTGTGTCTGTGAACAGATTAGCCAAAAGAATAGAAGATCCTTATATTTCAAACTTGACATTTAAATTTATTATCTTCCAAAGATGAGACATGAAGATTTTCAAGAAAATCCCCTCAACCCAAACTAACCTTTACATGGAAAAATTTCAAAAATTTTGTTTTTATCGAAATGGTTCTAACTGTATATTATAAATATTTACATGCCATGAATAAAAAATTTGATGTGTTACACTCACATGACTTTTCCTAGCTGTTCGACAAACAAACTTCTTACAAAAGATTATTGTTCTTACTAAACCATGGTAATCGAGCTGCAATTCGCTACTTTGATTGACTAGGAGTAGAAAAAAAGGAAAACAGGCACTGTCTGAAAAAGTATGAGCATTTTAAAATTGAAACTAATAAAAAGCAATAACTTGGAAACTGTTAACTCTACAACAAAAGTCTGACATAAATTACGTGTTTTAACAAGATTTACGTTTTTTATGGAGTAAGTTTTCGTCTATCTCTTACGGTTTACTAGTCATTCAAAATTCAGAAAAAATTGTCCAAAACGAACAGATATTCAGAAGCTATTCCTAGAAAATTCAAGATATACATTTTATTTGTCATGGCAAAGGCAGACGGGTCACAAAAATTGCGGCAGTTCTTGGTTCAAAGACCATCTACTGGAGCTGCTTATAAGAGCGATAAACGATCCGTCATCCGAGCAGTTCTCTAGGTCCACGGGGATTACTCTTTCCTTAGAGAAAGCATTCGCGCCATCTGTCTAACACCACCACTCAGCGTAACCGAAAAGCACAATGAAACATAAGGAAGTTGTGGTAGAGTAGAAGCCTCCCAAGCTTTCCCTTACCAACCTGAAAAACTTAGAAAAATCCCAAGGATAGAACCTCAAGCGTTATCACGTAGCCATCTTTCTCTGTAATTAGAGTGCTAAGAAAGCTTCTAAATAAGTATACCAGGAGGCCCAGCTGCCCCGTATTTAACGTGTTTAGATATCCCTTGGTGCGTTAAAGGAGTTGTAATGCTCGTTGTCAGCTTATTCTACCCGTAGTTTAGGATTTACAAGCGCAGGCCCAGGTGTGAGAACCCTGTCGGGGAGCCAACGAAACGAAAACACAAAATGGAGATCCTGGTCCGAGAGACCGGGCATGAGAGTGAGCAAGAGGATGATATGAAATGCAAGCAAAATGGACGATAGTAAAGGTGATGATGGAGCAATTGGTTAATGAGTGGCTGGAGGATACGGAGAAAACCCGCCAGACTTGGCTTCATCCACCACAAGGGCGCCTGGGATCGAACCCGTGCCACCTAGGTGGGAGGCAAGCGGTCCAACTACTCAACCACGGTGTCCCTTAATTGCAGAACTCAACGGGGTTATTTCAAGTAAAATCCTACCAGTCACACATGCGTGGACGTCAAATAAAATCTCAAATCATGTTAACAATTATCAGAATAAACAAAACACATAGCTTATCAAAGAATTGTACCCATTTATTGCGCACCATACCCCAAATTTTTGAACATCCAAAGGAGTTTCATGAACGAATTTAGGTTTGCCTTCAGCATAATATCTGTTGTGTTGTGATGACATATGACCAGTATTAATCGTGGATCAATTGTTCGATCATTAACATTCCTCAAGATCAATTTATACATATTTACCCGACTCTGGTGTTCAAGTAGTAGCAATTCCTGGACAAGAGTAATTGTGTATAGTTTGAGTTTTAAAGGTTTCGTTGCTCTCCATGCTGAAGCTTTCGAAATGTCAGTTTCTTGTGCAAGGCGCCTAAGAAAGAGAGTGACCGTTCTA
Organism: Hymenopus coronatus; assembly: GCA_030762935.1. Taxonomy (NCBI): domain Eukaryota; kingdom Metazoa; phylum Arthropoda; class Insecta; order Mantodea; family Hymenopodidae; genus Hymenopus; species Hymenopus coronatus. The sequence continues at coordinate 43,397,511 of CM060883.1, forward strand.
ACCTTTCGACGATTTCGTCTAATTTCTGCTCCTAAGGACATGGCTATTTACATTTCTTTTCCTATTACAAATTGATCCCGTCTCCTTGAATTTATTTACAAGCAAACGAACGGCCTCTGTACTTTATGTATCGTACATAGACACTCTTTGTAGCATTGTATACTGCACTTTGAAACACTTGTAAACAGTCTTAATGCTATTCACGTGTCAACTGGAGTAAAACAGAAGTAAGACAGACGTAGATGTGCCCACAAAACGCAGGGAAAGGCAATGAAGGTCACATAGGCCGCGCTGATAGCGGCCAAGTTTTATAACAAACGTAATATATAAATAGCACCGGTGAGTTCCGCAACTCTTTTGACGCACCAAGGGATACCTGCACTCGCCAAAAAGCGGGGCAGTTGGGCCACCTGGTACAATTATTTCAGGAATGCGTGAGAGGTGGACGATATTAATTTGTGATTGGCAACGTAAAATGTCAGACGTTACGCCAACTGGTTCTAAATGTAGGTACTTGATACAAATCTGACATTAACTCTGTGACCACGGAATGACTTGGTGACATTTCTTACCAACATCGAATTTTGTCACATGATGTAACGCTCCTAGATTTTTGCAAAGATCGCTTTAAACTTGGTCTGCGAAGCGTAGCAAGCCTAGAAATTCTTGATAACTCCCATTCTTAACTTTCCTAATTACGTTTGCAAGAAGAAGACTGAGGAGGGAGGGGAAAAATGACAAAAGAGAAGAAGAAGAAGGCATCAGCTGCTGGCATCTTTTAATTAACGCTGCAGCTTTCTCCGGCAGAGGGAAACACGTCTGTGTCATGATTATTGATTCAAACGACGCGTTTCAATCTGAATTTTATTTTCACTCGCGTTCTTCTTTCTTTGTAAACTTCAAACTTCTTTTATTATCCAACTTTTTCACTGTTATAATCCACATGAACTTAGAATAGAGTGGAAACCGTAATAAAGCCACTGCAGTTCAACGAAGTGACTTATCAACACGAAGATATGAATCTTGAACGTATAGTTGTTCTATTACTTTCTCTACACGTACTATGTACACAGTGTATAGAGAAGGTATTGTATTGTACCCAAAATTCGGTACCGAGATTTCACCGGAAATATAGGTTTTGAACCCCCTGAATCCAAAAAAATCATTTTTAGAAACATTTCCGTGTGAGTCTGTCTACGTGTGTGTGTGTGTATGTGTGTGTGTGTGTCTGTGGGCATCATAGCTCAAAAATGAAAAGAATGTTAAAAACCAAATTTGGTGTTCAAGTTTGGTATCTTCCAAGGATGCGACACGAAGATTTTCAAGAAAATCTCCCACCCCAAACTACCATTTAAATGGAACTGTTTTCGAAAATTTTGATTTTCTTAAAAATGGCTCTAACGATTTTGATTAAAATCTCGTACATTTAAGATGTTTACTTGACAAATGAAATGTAAAGCTTGAATTTTCTGGGAATAGCCTCTGAAGACTACTTTATTCTGGATGAATTTTACGGAGTTTTGCTTAACTGCTAAACCGAAAGAGAAAATGTACAGCACATTAAAACACACAATTTGTGTTATATACATTTTTTTGTGGTATTGACCGTTTTTAAAATATTCCTTGTTTTTAGTTTCAGCTTTGAAAAACATATGTTTCTCACACAGGAATTTATCGGCTCCTGTCCATAATAACATAGGAAATTCAGCCACAGCTTTTGACTATCTTTTTAACCTACGGTATTCCCTTATTTCGCTTCTGCTTAAGGAATCAAGTAATAAGATTATTTCTGCTAATGTATTCTCAATTAGCCTGAAGTAAATAGAAGCATAAGCTTTTTAACAATAATTTGTTCCAGAGATGTAGAGAAAGTCATGTGAATGGAACACATCAGATTTTTTGTAATTCTGCTTGAAAATGTCCAGCATCCAATGCCGGAAAATACTGTATGTAAACCACTCTTTATATGGCAAAAATGTCGAAAAGTTTGATTTTCTCAAACGTTTTTCCAACGATTTTGATTAAAATACTATATGTCAACCATACATTACAGGGTTTTCTGTAATAGCCTCTGAAGAGCTTTTCATTCTGGATGACTTTTGCACAACGCCTCGAGTCCCTCCTGGCAGGTTGATGCGGCCTACCCGATCTGGAGCCGCTACTTCTCAATCAAGTAGCCCCGCAATTGGCCCTCCAGGGACCTCACGAGGCTGAGTGCACCCCGGACCAGGTCTCCCAGTGGGGGAAAATTCCTGACGCCGGTACCGGGAAACGACCCAGGTTTCTCATTTGGCAAGCAACCACGCTACCAACGCACTAAAGAGACGACCCAATCTAATTATACGGAGCTAATTTATAAAACCATTTCCTAATGTTTATTTGGATTAGTTTGAAGTATTTGCAGGAGTAGATTGTTGCAGAATGGGTAGAGAAAGCATGTGAATGGAACAAATTCTTTATTAACCTTTTCCAGCCTAATTTTATATTCGATTGCAATTGTTTTTGAAAACTAACGCCATATGATGCACATTTGTCTTAAAAGGTTGGTCTTGCCTGTTCTCCTATTCGTAGCTCAATTGCCTAAACTTCTAAAACACTGAACATTTGTGATCAAGATTTAAATGTCACAGGTTAGCCTAGGTTGGAATCCTTTCTACAATGCTACTGTGATAGAGGAAGGGATGGGCCCAGGTAAAATAAATGCTGATTAGCTTATATAAGTGTTGCCTGAACCTCGCCAGCATTGTAGAGGAATAAAGTCATGTTAAAAAAAGGTATCTTTGAAGGTCTTTTATTTTCGGTTTTTCTTATTCTAAGCCGTTTTAAAATCAATAAGTTTTAAAAAAATATCAAAATATACATAATGAAGGCAGAAAATTATCGAACGTCCATCTTTATCCATCTCAAACAACAACTGCAGTTAATGATGCCATATGGCACCACTGGACTGGAAAGGGTTAATTCACCGAATCTGTGAATATTTAAACCAAATGCGAAGCAATATTTTGAAAATGGTTAATTCACAACGAAATTTATTTGACATAAATTGTATACTTTAGCGAGATCTTCACGTTTTGCATAGTATGATTTAGACTATATTGTACAATTTAACATTTATACAAATGCCATTCAAAATGAAGACGCTATTTACAGGCAACTGCCAAAGAAAAACCTCAAGATGAGTTTGTTCAAAACTTTTAGAGCCTACAGACATAAACAATTAAGTTGGAGCTCTTTTTGAGAACATAAAAAATAAGGAAACTTTTCTTATATTAAGGGTAATTTGAATTACGAGTATACGAATACGAAGTTTTGTGTCATCCGAAATTTCGTTTTTCTAAATTTGTATTTTTTCTATTCAGCGTCCTTAAAATGTGCATTTCCGTTGAAATTTAGATATTTTTCTCAATTTTCTTGGACCGAGATAGGAGAACTGACGTGTCAGTGAACTGCTGCTTCTTGACGTAGGTTTGGTTGTTTATCAGCGCCTCTTGCGGCATATCAGGCACTAGACACTACTCTATCTCACACCTGTTAACACACCCCCACGCTGAATTTTCAAAGAACAGGTCGTGTTTCTGCCGATAGGCAGCAGGAAGTAATTCCTATTCCTTTTTGAAGTCATGTTCGCCACCCTAAACATAAACACACCCAATTTTCTCGAGAATCCCGGATATGACGTAGCCTGAGGGTCACAACTTCCTGAAGAACGACAGAGGCAGGTCGCAGATGATAAAGGAAGACAGGCAAGGAGAAAAAAGTTGCCAGTCGATAAGGAAATAAAAAAAAAAAAAGGGCGAAGACAGACATATTCTCAGGCTTCATGATTATATACGGCGTATAGCTGGCCATTTCACGGGTCATTTAACGTAGACCTCACTTCCGGATCGTCTTTTCTGTTACACCTTGACCTCCGTTCGCTCCATTGCTTTCTCGTCGCGGGTCACCAGTTTATCATCAGCACGACACTCTTTGCAAGGAACCACCTTCAGTTTAAAACGTCCACATTCATATTTTACAAAAAATGTGCACCCAATAGCGTTTATTACTTTCTCTACACGTACTATGTACATAATGAATAGAGAAGGTATTGTATTCCACCCAACATTTCGATACCGAGATTTTACCGGAAATATATGTTTTGAGACCCCCTGGTTCCAAAAAAATATCTGATGTCCTCCACTCACATGGGTTTCTCTACATCTCTGCAACAAATTATTATTAAGAAGCTTATTTTTTCATTTCTTTCATGGTAATCGAAAAAACAAATATCAGAAATGGTCTTTTGACTTGCTTCCTTGTAGTAAGTAGAAGGTAAATAAGGGAATATACTAGGCTAAAATGATAGTCAAATCTGGTTGTTATGTGATTGAAGTGCTATTGTATGTATGAATAGGTGTTGACAAAGTCCCGTATGAAAAAAATATAACTATTCAATAGCGGCAACTATTAAAAGAAATAGCTCAGAAATGGTCAACTCCACGAAAAAAATATTTATGATGTGTTTTAACGAGTTCTACAACTTTTGTATTGCAAGTATCTCTTACGGTCTACCAGTTATACAAAATTCCGCAAAATTCATCTAGAATAAAGATGTCTTCAGAAGCTATTCCTAAAAAGCTCAAAAGTATACATATCGTTTATCACGTAAATATATTAAATATACGATATTTTAATTAAAATCGCTAAAGCCATTTTTGAGAAAATAAACATTTTCGAAAATGTTTCCATGTAAAGGGTAGATAGGAGTGGGGGGATTTTGCTGCAGATCTTCGTGTCGCACCCTTGAAAGATACCAAAATTGAATACCAAGTTTCGCATTTAATGGTATTTTCGTTTTTGAGCTATGCTGTCCACAGACATGGTATGACTAATCTATTTGTAAAACTCATTTACTGCATAACTTGCATTATTTATGATAATATTTCTAAAAAGGCATAGTAAGGGTAATTTTTATTAGAACAATGAATTTATATAATAAACAAATACTATTTAATTAACCATGTAGGCTAAAATTTTAATACATGACCAAAATATCACAATTATTGTCTATAATAACTCAATAAATTTATGTAAGGTATCTTACACGGTGTAGATTGTCCAAATTTCACAGATTCATCACCACAATCGATAGATGTAAAGCTTGCTGCTCAAAACTAAATTCATTTTTACTTTCTCTACACGTACTATTTACATAGTGTATAGAGAAGGTATTGTAATGCACCCAAAATTTCGATACCGAAATTTCACCGAAAATACATGTTTTGGGTCACCCTGAATCCATAAAAAGCATTTTTGGAAAAAAGTTCCGTGTGTCTGTCTTTCTGTCTGTGTGTCTGTGAACAGCATAGCTCAAAACGAAAATACCGTTAAATAACACTGAACTTGGTATTTAAGGGGTATCTTTCAAGGATGCTACACGAAGATTTTCAAGAAAGTCCCCTCACCCCCAACTACCCTTTATATGGAACTTTTTTCGAAAATGTTGATTTTCTCAAAAATGGTTCTAACGATTTTGATTGAAATATCCTATATTAAAGATATTTACCTGACAAATAAAATGCATATCTTGAATTTTCTGGGAGTAGCCGCTGAAGACTACTTTATTCTGGATAATTTTTACTAAATTTTGCATAACTGTTAAATCGTAAGAGATGGACAGAAACTTACCTCACAAAAAATGCAGAGCACGTTAAAACACACAATTTATGCTATATACATTTTTTTCGAGGAGTTGATTGTGTTTGAGATATTCCTTGTTTTGGTTTCAGCCTTGAAAAAGTTATACTTTTCTCATACAGGAATTTGTCAACTCCTGTCCATACAAACAATGGAACTTCAGTCACATATTAACCAGCTTTTGACTTCACTTTAACCTATGGTACTCCCTTATTTCGCTTCTACTTAAAAGGAAACAAGTAATAATACTGTTTCTGGTAACTTTTTCATGATTAATATGAATTAAAAAGAAGCATAAGCTTTTTAACAATAATTTATTGCAGATGTAGAGAAAGTAATGTAGATTGAAGACATATTTTTTGTTTGTTTACATTACCGGCAAGGTAAGGATGGTTGATGGAGAATAGAAGTTAGCTAACAGTAAGCACTTGCACTGGAGAGGCGCCGCTTGACTCGCAGCATGCCATTTATGTACGATGCGAGCCGCACCCATGAATGGGAGACCTTGATATGCCTGAATTAGCCATTGTGTTGGTACTGCACTGCTGCAATTTGTATCGTGATTAACTCCTTCTCTCCGACGCAATTTTATCTAGCGTGCGGCAGCACATTTGCTGCCAACGAATTCTTTTAGAGAAATGCTGGTAATTTTCCGTAACTAATGATATGTTGTTACGTGGACATGCTGAGATGAACTACGTTTTTTATACGTTGTTCTCCATTTTGAAGTAACAAAGTACAACCACATTCCGTAGTATATCGTTTATACGTAAACGATGTTCATGGTGATATAATTTAGAATAAAGCATGCCTAATTTTAATGGAGCTTTCGTAAATCGTTGCCAACACAAACACAATTCTCAATATTTAGAGCTAATAAGAACAATCCAAAATTAACAGCAATTACATACATAAATGAGCGTCAATGTGAAACAATATGTAAATCATATGCCTTCAATATCAAATACGATAACTTGCTAACTACTTAGAGTGACGTCGTGACTGCTTCTCACCTAGGTGGCCCGGCTTCAATCCAGGTGACGCATGTGGATTTGTAGTAGACAAAGCGGCATTTCTTTGGTTTTTCCGGTTTCCCCCGCCATTTATTCCACCAATTGCTCCATTATCACTTTTCCTGTCAGCAATTCACTTTATTTCATATAATCTACTTCCTCTCCTTCGTGTTAGATTTTGGGTGGATCCTCCATCCCTGGATACCTTTACTTTCTCTACACTTACTATGTACATGGTGTATAGACAAGGTATTGCACTCCACCCAAAAATTCGATACCGAGATTTCACCAAAAATATATGTTTTAGGTTCCCCAATATCCAAAAAAAGCATTTTCACAAAAAGGTCCGTGTGTGTGTGTGTCCGTGTGTCCACGTGTCAGTGAGTCCGTGTGCCTGTGAACACGATAACTCAAAAACGAAAAGTCGCTAAAATACCAAACTTGGTATCTTCCAGGGATGCGACATGAAGATTTTGAGAAAAAAAAAAACCACCCCAAACTACCTTTTACATGGAACTTATTTTGAAAATGTTGATTTTCTCAAAAATGGCTCTAACGATTTTGATTAAAATATCGTATATTAAAGGCATCTACCTCGACAAATAAAATGTATATCTTTGACATTTCTGGTAATAGCCTCTGAAGACTACTTCATTCTGGATGAATTTTGCATAACTGCTAAACCGTAAGAAATGGACAAAAACTTACCACACAAAAAATATAGAGCACATTAAAACACACAATTTATGTTATATAATTTTTTTTCGAGGAGTTGGTCGTTTTTGAGTTATTCCTTGTTTTTGGTTTCATCTTTTATAAACTAGTACTTTTCTCATACAGGAATTTGTCAACTCCTGTCCATACAAACAAAGGAACTTCAGTCACCTGGTAACCAGCTTTCGGCTTTCACTTTAACCTAAGATACTCCCATATTTCGCTTCTACTTACAAGGAAGTAAGTAATAAGAATATTTCTGTTAATTTTTTCTCATTTGGCATGAAGTAAATAGAAGAATAAACTTATTAATAATAATTTGTTATACAGAAATAGAGAAATTCATGTGAATAGAACACATCAGCTTTTTTCAGCTGCTTCTCACAGGCATCTGACACCAGAGGTTAGCTTCTGAATCTTGGGGAAAGTGTAAATCCTTGATTTGAAGTGCGTAAGCAGAAACAGATGATGAAGAAGAAGATAACTTCTATTTAAGAACTTACATTCATATTGACGGTATAAGAATATTCTACAATGCATGTTTGTAAACTTTTTTTTCAAAACATGCCGTGTTTCCGTTGCACTGTCTGGTATCTGATGTGTCCTAACCATATGACTTACTCTACATCTCTGTAACAAATTATTACTAAAAAGGATTATTCTTTTATATACTTCATACTATTCGACATAAAATTAGCAGAAATGGTCTAAATACATGCTTCTTTGTATGTAGAAGTGAAATAAGGGCGTATGCCACGCTAAAGCTATAGTCAAATCTTTTAAAGGCTGGTCGCTATGTGATTAAAATTCCTTTGTTTGTATGATCCGAATGAGAAAAGTTAAATTATTTCAAAGCCGAAGCCAAATAACAAGGAATATCTCAGAAAGGGTGAGTTCTACTAAAAATACTATATCTGACATAAATTATGTGTTTTGACGAAATCTACGTTTCTGTGCAGTAAGTTTTTGTCTATCTCTTACGATTTACCAGTTATGCAAAATTCAGCCAAATCATCCAGAACAAAGAGGTATTCGGAGTTTATTCCCAGAAAGTTCAAGGTATAATTTTTTTTGTCATGTCAATGTATTTAATAAACGATATTTTAATCTAAAACGCTAGAGCTATTTTTGAGAAAATAAAAATTTTCGAAATTTTTCCATATAATTAATGATATTTTGAAGTGGAAAATATTCGTGTCGTTTTTGTGAGATACTAAACTTAAATACCAAGTTTGGTATTAAACGGACTCTTCTTTTTTAGCTCTTTTTATGTCTGTAGACACACACACACACATATACTGACAAACAGACAGAAAGACAGACTCACACATACACTGACATTTTTCTAAACATATTTTTTTGAATCAGGAGGTCTCAGAACACTTATTTTCATTGAAAAATTTGTATAAAATTTTTGGCTGGAGTACAATACCTTCTCTACACTCTCTTTATATATAGTAGGTTTACAGTAGAGTACAAATTACCTATTAGGAATTGTAGGCCGGGTATAAAACAACTTTTATATGTGTGAATGTAAAATATACGATAGGCAGTCTACATTCCTACTTAAGATTATTTATGTACCTACACAAGTAATGTGGTAAATGTAAAGTTGGTAATTTTAGATCTGTATCTATGGTTCCTATAATAAATCATATCTGCTTACTCTGAATAAAATGGCTTATTATATGATGGACAGTTTGGTTTTGAAGCTGGAAAATATACCTGTATTATTACTAGAGTCGACTGATAAGTCCCAGGCCTCTCAATGAAGATAGCAAATATTTTTTTTTTTGCTTTATTTCTCAACATAATCTCCAGAAAGGCAAATATAGCTTTCATGTCGTTGTTCTAATTTAATTAAACCACCTCTGTACTGCGATTTATCAAGGTCCTCAGAATAGCTGTTTACCGCATCAATGACCACCTCGTTGCTGTGAAATCTTCGTCCTCCAAGAAATTTGTTGAGGTTTGGGAACAGGTGGTAGTCACTGGGTGCTAGATCTGGCGAATACTGTGGATGTTCAAGCAATTCCAACTTTAATTCGTACGTTTTTCCTATTGTAATGCCTGAACGATGGGCCTGAGCATTGTCGTGATGAACCGAGATTTTTTTTTTTTTTTTTTTTTTTTGCCAAATGAGGTATTTTTCATCTCATAACTCAAACGTTGCAGTAAGCTTGAGTAGTAGTCACCAGTGATACAAATAATTCCCTGTGCATCCCAGAAAACACTCGTCATAGCCTTGTTAGCTGACAAAATTGGCTGTGCCTTTTTGGAGTTGGTTCACCTGACACAATCCACTGTTTTGACTGTGATTTACTTTCGGGAGTGCAGTGATGTATCCAAGATAATAAGCCGTCTCAAAAATTCACTTGGATTTTTACGGTAGAGCTCCACTTTCTTAACAGAAACAGTTTTTCTTTGCAACTTTTGATCGGATGTCAACAAACGCGGTACCCATCCTGCACAGACCTTATGAAAGTCCAAAACATCACTTAAAATATTACCTGTACGTTCTTTTGATATGTTTACAGCCTCTTCTGTCTCAAATAACTTTAAACGATGCATTTTTTCAATGATCTCTGGAGTTGTCACTTCTACAGGTGTCCGGAGCGAGGCTCATCACTAGTTTTCGTGCGTCACATTTTAAACTCTGCAACCCACATTTCAATCACTGAATTTGAAGGAGAAGAGTCTTTTAATGTACTGTCCATTTCCTCCTTGATTTCTTTAGGCATTAAGCCTTTCAAATGGAAGTATTTAATCACTGTTCGTTTTTCCAAAACCTCCATTTTCATGAAAATTCTAAAGTTGTCGTGATGCTGCCATTCGAAAACTAAACAATCTATTGACCTGTAACTATAGATACAAGCTAGTTTAGAGTTAAACTATACGATGCTACCGCCTAATTGGCTTAGTGACGCCATATCTGTGTGAGGCCCGGGACTTATCAGCAGACCCTAGTATAATTATTTAACTGTTTGTTAAATGTGTTCGGAAAAAATAAAACTTATTATGTTTTATTTGTGACCCTAATAAAGTTTTCGAATAGCCTAGGAAGTACTCTTCAATCGGAATGACTTTGTACTGATTAAAACTGAGACATAGAAAAACTCTTATACAAACTAAATCTATATCTAATTAAGACAAAAAATTGTCATTTTTGAGAAAATAACTATTTCCAAAATATTACTTAATATATGTTTGACTTCCCTAATATGTGTACCTATCTGAAGTGGAAAGTCATTATTGGTGTATGAGAGTGGAAATGTATGAGATTTTGAAAGCCAAATTTAAAATTCTGACTATTGCCTTACTTATTGTATCCTATAACAAAATGTGTAAATCTTAATTTAGAGTTTAAAATAAATTAGCTAGACGCCTCTAAGATCAGGTGGTTAACTCAACTAGCTTCCAATCTAGAGTTTCCGGGTTCAGTTTCCGACCGGAAAGTGGGAAGTTTTCTTAAGCCAGAATTATTCATCCTTCCTAGAGAAAACCCAGCCTAAACAAACCCAAAGATTACTATTCGGTTGAGAACTGAGTGGGCATTGTTGTTGGTGTCTTAGCCCAAAGAAGATGCGGGGTATCTGGAAATACTCCAGCTGATTTGCCACGACATATCTTTCTGACTTTCAAGAGATAGGAACACCTAAATACAGTATAGTTTAGCGGACCACATGCACGGGTTTCAACAGAATTACTAATGGAACGTGCCCCTTGCTTCGCTTTGTTTGATAACTTTGTGAACATCCATGAGCATGCGTGCGCTATGACTTGATTACTTCATTTGAATTGATGCCAGTCTCCATTGCCGCGCTCGCTAAAGCGTACCTCTTTGGTGTTTCGTGGCGCAGGGGATCATGAGTTTGTGTCCCGCCTTGGGCATTGGTGTTTATATGTTTGTAAATGTATATATGTCTGTGTATAGGCAAAAAGAAAACGTTAAATTAATAGATCAACAAAGGGCACGTAGGAAACTGAAAACAAACAGATGAGTGGCAGTAGTGGTACACAGCTAAAGATAGTACGCGGAGGGAAGCAACAAGTAGCGATGTTTTAAGTCCTGTTGCTGATCGTACGTATGAGTACGATAAAACCAATTCATATGGAAGATTTTACTACCCAAATCGTCGTAGTAAACCCAAACAGCGACATGCTGCAGAATCACACATAAGTGTTACCTTAACCTTTTATTGTTTTTGTTATTGCCTCTCATTGTGCACTTCTGTTTAACCGTAGTGCAATTCAAGTTTGCACACGCCACTAAACATTATATGTGGAGCTGCTTATGCGGCTCGTTCACGGTCGCACTGCAGCTCAATGTTCTGAATTCCACAGCAGCAAGATAGTAAATGAGTGAATATCATTATCGACGGCGGTTGTTTCAAAGGTAAAGCGCCTGATATGACAGATGTTAGACGACACACACTCAAATAATAAGTAGATTTGCTCTTGTAAGCAAAGTTCGTAGAAAATTTCATGCTAAAGCAATGACAGATTTATTTTTGTTCATTTTTACTTTCTCTATACGTACTATGTATATAGTGTATAGAGAAGGTATTGCACTCCACCAAAAAATTCGATACCAAGATTTCACCGGAAATATATGTTTTAGGGTCCCCAATATCCCAAAAAAAAGTATTTTCAGAAAAAGGTCCGTGTGTGTGTATCCGTGTGTCCGTGAACATGATAATTCAAAAACCAAAAGTCGGTAAAATACAAAACTTGGTATTTAAATTTAGTATCTTCCAGGGATGCGACACGAAGATTTTGAGAAAAATCCCCCCATCCCAAGCTACCCTTTACATGGAACTTTTTTCGAAAATTTTGATTTGCTAAAAAATGGCTCTAACGATTTTGATTAAAATATCATATATTAAAGATATTTACCTGACAAATAAAATGTATATTTTGAATTTTCTTGGAATAGCCTCTGAAGACTACTTTATTCTGGATGAATTTTGCATAACTACTAAACCGTAAGAGATGGATAAAAACTTAACACACAGAAAATGTAGAGCACGTTAAAATACACAATTTATGTTGTATACATTTTTTCGTGGAGTTGATCGTTTTTCAGATATTCCTTTTTCTTGGTTTCAGCTTTGAAAAACTTATACTTTTCTCATACAGGAAGTTGTCAACTCCTGTCCATACATACAAACAAAGGCACTTCAGTCACATAGCAACCTGCTTTTGGCTTTCACTTTAACCTATGGTACTCCCTTATTTCGCTTCTACTTACAATAAAGCAAGAAATAAGACTATTTCTGCTAATTTTTCTGGATTAGCATGAAATAAATAAAAGATAAGCTTATTAACAATAATTTGTTACAGAGATATAGAGAAAGTTATGTGAATGGAACACATCAGATTTTTTACTTTCTCTGCACATACTATGAACATAGTGCATAGAAAGGGTATTGTATTTCACCATGTTTTGACGCTCCCTGAATCCAAAAAACTATTTTTAGAAAAAGGTCAGCATGTGAGCGTGTGTGGAACAGTATAGTTCAAAAACAAAAAGTTCATAAAATATTAAACTTGTTATTTAAGCTTATTATTAAATAAAGATGCGAAACAAAGATTTTCAAACTACCGTTTACATGGACAATTTTTCGAAACTTCTGATTACTTTAAAAATGGCTCTAACGATTTTGATTATAATATCGTATATTAAATACATTCACATGACAGATAAAATGTATATCTTGAATTTTCTTGGAATAACCTCTGAAGAACTTTTTATTCTAGATGAATTTTGCTGAACTTTGCATAACAGGTAACAATAATTTATTGACAAAAACTTACTGCACAAGAAAGGCAGATCTTGTTAAAACACACCATTTAAGTCTTACACATTTTTAGTAAAGTTATTTTTGAGATATTGCTTGTTGTTGGTTTCAGCTTTAAAATACTTAAAACGTTTCTTATACGGGAATCTGTCAACTCCTAGACACACAAATAAAGGAATTTCAATTACATATAACCAGCTTTTAAAATACTAGATATTGGTTTAGTCTATGGTACTCCCTTATTTCCTTTCCTCTTACAAGAAAGCAAATAATAATAAAATAATAATAATACCATTTCTGCTAATTTGATCTCTAATAGCATTTCGTAGACAGGAGAATAAGCTGTTTACCAATAATTTGTCGCAGAGATGTAGAGAAAGTCATGTGATTGAAACACATCAAATTGTTTTCTTTTAGTGTTTTGAAAACGTTTAGAAACGATTTAATCAACATTGTTTTTATTTATATAATTTTATTTTGGGTATGCACTCCTCTTTACTTTCTCCACACGTGCTATGTACATAGTGTATACAGAAGGTATTTTATTACATCCAAAAATACGATACCGAAATTCACCAAAAAATACATATTTTGGAACCCCCTAAACCCAAAAAGCATTTTTAGAAAAATGTCCCTGTGTGTGTGTGGGCAGCACAGCTCAAAGTTCATTAAATACCAAACCTGTCATTTAAGGTCAGTGTCTCCAATGGATGCGACACGAAGGTTTTCAAGACAATTTTCCGCCCCTCCAACTACCCTTTACATAGAAAAAATTTAGAACATTTTGATGTTCTCAAAAATGGTTCTAAAAATTTTGATTTTCTCAAAAATGGTTCTAAAAATTTTGATTAAATCTCAAATAAAATGTATTGCTTGAATTTTCTGGGTACAGCCTCTGAAGACCTCTTTATTCTAAATTATTATTTTTTTAATTTTGCATAACCAGTAAACTGTAACAGATAGACAGATACTCAGTGCACGAACATGTACATCACTTTAAAACAAATAATGTATCTAATATACAGTTTCTTCACGGAATCCGCCGTTTTCCAGCAATTTATTTTTGTTGGTTCCAGTTTTAAAATACTTAACCTTTTCTCATATGGGAACTTGTCAGCTCCTGGCTACGTAAAGAAACGGATTTCCATTCCATAGCAACCATATTTTAAAAATTTGACCGTCGGTTTAGCCTAGTGTATTCCCTTATTTTCCTTCCGCTTATAAGGAACTAAGTAATAACCTTTATCTGGATTAGCATGATGTAAAAAGAATAATAGCATTATTAGCAATACTTTTTACACACACACACACACACACAAATATATATAGTGTCATGTGAATGGAACACATCCGTTTTTTAATACTATAGATATAAAAATCTGTGTTCCATTCTCTACATCTCTGCAACAAAGTATTGTTAAAAAGCTTATGTTTATATTTACTTCATGCTAATCGATAAAATATTAGCATAAATAGTCTTATTACTTGCTTTCTTGTAAGTAGAAGTGAAATAGGGAGTACTATAGGTTAAAGTGATAGTCAAAACCTGGTTGCTATGTCACTGAACTTCCTTTGCATGGACAGGCACTGACAAATTCTTGTATGAGAAATGTTTAAGTTTTTTAAAGCTGAAACCAAAAACAACGAATATCCCAAAAGCAACCAAATCCACGAAAAAAAAAGATACCTATAACATGAACTGTGTTTTTTAACGTGCTCTACATTTTTATGTGGTATGTTATTGTCCATCTCTTACGGTTTAGCAGTTAGGCAAAATTCCATAAAATTAAGTCAGAATAAAGTAGTCTGCAGAGACTATTCCCAGAAAACTCAAGATATACATTTTATTTGTCAGGTAAATATCTATAATATACGATATTTTAATCAAATTCGTTAGAGCCATTTTTAAGAAAATGAAAATTTTCGATAAAAGTTCCATGTGAAGGGTAGTTTGGGGTGGGAGGATTTTTCTCAAAATCTTTGTGTTTCATCCCTGGAAGATACTAAACTTAAATACCAAGTTTGGTATTTTACCGTGTTTTCGTTTTTGAGTTATCGTGTTCACAGACACAAGGACTCAATGATACACGGACATACTCACACACAGTAACCTTTCTCTGAAAATACTTTTTTTGAATACAGGGGACCCTAAAACATATATTTCCGGTGAAATCTCGGAATCGAATTTTTAGGTGGAGTGTAATACCTGCTCTATACACTACGTACATAGTACGTGTAGAGAAAGTAAAAACTAGCCCAATTACCTGCGTATAATTCAGGAAAAATGGTGCTAACACACTTATGATTTATGTATTATTTTAAATAATTGGTCAACAAATACTTGATTTATATGATTAAAAACAATGTTGATTTCTTTACAGGTAAGTGCTCCCATGTGTGCAACCTGGTGACTCCTTCAAGTGTCTAACGTCTGTCCTGGGAGCGTAATTAGCTCTTAAATCAACCAATCCAAGGTCCGTATTTTGTGTTATATAGTTGATACAATTGACACCTATTGAAATGTTTTGAGATCCAGCTTACATAATAACTACCAAAGTGCAATGGCTGGTTTTCCTGAGTGTTCTGTACATCACCATATCCACTTTTTTAGGCTTCAATATTTTGGTCCACCTTTGTTTTTTACTTTCTCTATGCGTACTATGTACATAGTGTATACAGAAGGTATTGTATTGCAGCCAAAAATTCGATACCGAGATTTCACCGGAAATATATGTTTTGAGATCCCGTGAATCCAAAAGAAGCATTTTTAGAAAAATTACCGTGTGTGTCTGTCTGTCTGTGTGTGTGTGTCTGTGAGCAGCATAGCTCAAAAACGAAAAGAACATTAAAAACCAAATTTTGTATTTAAGTTTGATATCTTCTAGGGATGCGACACGAAGTTTTTCAAAAAAAATCCTCTACCCCAAACTACCGTTTACATGGTAAAATGTTTCGAAAATTTTTATTTTCTTAAAAATGACTAATGATTTTGTTTTAAATTTCTTATATTTAAGATATATATTTGCCAAATAAAATGTATATCTTGAATTTTCTAGGAATATCCTCCGAAGACTACTTTATTCTGAATGAATTTTAAGGAATTTTGCATAACTGCTAAACCGTAAGAGATGGACAAAAACTTACTACACAAAAAATGTAGAGCACGTTAAAACAAACGATTTATGTTACATTTATTTTTTGTGGAGTCAATCGTTTTTTGGGTATTCATTGTTTATGGTTTCAGCTTCGAAAAACATACTTTTCTCATACAGGAATCTGTCAACTGCTGTCCATACAAACAAAGGAGCTAGCTTTTTACTATCACTTTAACACAACTTCTGCTATTTTTTTCTAGATTAGCATGAAGTAAATTGAAGCACAAGCTTTTTAATTAATAATTTGGTGCAGTGATGTAGAAAAAGTCATATGAATGGAACACATCAGATTTTATTTCTTAATTTTGACTTGACGGTAATATAAAATCTATGGGTGTTGGTTAGACACAGTACTTTGAACTATAAATGGATTTATCTTGTAAACATTTCGTACCTGATTGTAATTCAAACTTGCGTTATTTCCCATATACCAGCGAGATATTATAGGGACGGTAAAGTAATTATAGTGAGTACCCGCAACTGTTGTCCAACGACATTTTAGAACACGTTACCACAAAAATGAAATGATGCGCTCACAAAAACCAGCATCGTCTTCATCATGTCGCAACATGTCGATGCAAAAGTCACGCCGTATGACCTTATCTTCTTCACTCAGAAACTGCAACATCTTTAATCTGTAAGGCATCATGTGCAGTCGCTTCCGCAAGATTTTCCATACAGTTTGCTGTGGAATTTGTAATTGCATGCTTGCCCTAGATGTGGATTTCTGTGGGCTTCTTAAGTAGGCAGAACGAACACGTTCAACGTTTTCTTCCCAAACTCTTGGTCTTCCCGAGCTCTTCCCTTTGCACAAACATCCCGTTGTCTCGAATTTTCTATACCAGTCGTAGATTGGCTGTCTAGTCGGTGGCGTTTTGTGGTAACGTGTTCTAAAATGTCGTTGCGTTCTAGCAAATTCCATCACGCATTATGCCTTTTCCACAGGATTTTCCGCCATTTCAGCTTCTGCAACAACAAACAAAACACTACAGCATTACCAATAGTAACAAACGAAACTTTGAGAGTTTCTCAACATACCTCCAAAGTAATTAGGTTGCTATCTAATAGTTTTGGTTTTATAGGCAGTTGAAGTTGTCTATTTCTTTTGTAGTAACTCTGTACTATATCAAAAGTTCAAATTATTGTTGTATAGCTTCAGGGCGAAAAATTAAATTGAGAAAGAAATGAACTGAAAGTACCAGAGAGTGCAAATATCGATTAAATAGATCAAACATAACGGTATGAAAATGAATAAACTATACGAATATATATGGGGTGTTAATGAACTACACCGAAATAATTTACGAAATTGTGCACGTGCCTGATATAAGCAATTTGAGATCGTCGGTGCATGGTTCCCGGATAAACATAACGCAACTACATAGCGTTAACTGTGCGGGTATCAGGTGCTGATGTTGGTGTTAAAGCAAATCAGGTTAAAAAAATGGCTTAGAATGTCTTTACAACTGCTGCCCGAGTATAGAAATATCAATTTTTAGCTGCTCGTTACTAGCGTTCTCAAGATTTAATGTCGCAAAGCTCTGCAAAATATCGAATTAATCACTTGACAGTGCGACACTGAGTATTCATTAACTAAGTTCTTGAGTTATGTAGCATACTCCGGAGGCGTTTTAACAACTGCTCTGGTGGCTTAATGCGTAACGCGGGAAGCTGCTGTCCTTGAGGTCATGAGTTCGATTCCTATCATAGAATAAGTGTTTGTTGTTGTTGTTATTATTACAATTATTATTATTCATTCCAGACGAAGTGCCGCGATACGTGAACGAGACCCGAACTCGGGAACTATCTTTCACTTGAAAGCCACTATCATAACCACTACGCTAGAGAGGTACGCTGTAATATGTCACTTCGTTTTTCGTGTTATGCCCTCGAATGGTTGATAAATTAGCCAGTGGCGTACTGGCACTTCAGAAACTTAAAGCCCTTGCTTCGAAATTTCAATAAACAGGCCATAAGACTCCCATCAGAAATTATTTATTTAAATAATCTACATATTCTGTGAAAATATTTCGGTATAGTTCATTAACACCCTGTATATAACTTCTAGCAAGTATGACTACATAATTTACAGAAATTTTCAGACAACACTTCGTCCATCATATTTATATTTGTAAATATTATATTTTAATCCAGATTGTCAAAAACCATTTCTGAGAAAGTGCGCAACAAATATTTTCCCATGTGAAGAGAATTTTGGTTTCGGTTAGCATTCTTAAAAATATTCTGACACTCTTTTTGAGTTATCCTGTTGAAACGCACGCATGTTCACAGATATACATTTTTGGTTTCAGAAATCCACAAAACATGCACTTCTTTTAAAGTCTAGAACGGATGGAATGCAATACTTTAGTGTCAGAGAAAGTATAAAATCTGATGTCGATACACACAGACTTTACTGTATGTATCCGAAATTCACATTTTCCGTTTTACATTATAACAGCATTTTTTTTGCCAATTTATACTAAGCATAATAAACTTTGTAAAAATGCTATTACATTGCACAGTAAAGGTTTAGTTACATACAAATTAAGAAATTAGTATTCATATATTTAGAATAGGATAGAATAATAAATTCGACAGGTCCCATCAAATTTCAAGTTTTGTGTTTCAGTTAGTAATTGTGTAATGTACCTACCTACAAGAATCGGCTAAAAAAACACAGAAATAAACGGCGTATTATCGTTTATCCAGTTTTTACTTTCTCTGCATTCCACCAAAAAATTCAACAACCGGAGTTTTGGAATCCCCTGAATGAAAAAAGCATTTTTGGAAAAAGTCTGTGAAAACAACGACTCAAAAATGGAAAGTTAGCAAAATACCAAATTGGTATTTAAGTTTAATATTTTTCGGGATGCGACACGAAATTTTTTAGGTGAATACCGCCAACCCAAACTGCCTTTTACAAGGAAAAATTTTCGAAAATGTTTATTTTCTCAAAAATGGCTCTAACGGTTTTTATTAAAATGTCGCATGTTAAATATATTTACATTAAGAATAAAATGTATATTTTGAATTTTCTGAGAATAGCCTCTGAAGAGCTCTTCATAAAGGATGAATTTTGCATAATTGATAAACCGGAACAGATAAACTTGCTACACACAAAATGTAGGTACCGTTAAAACACACAATTTGTGAAACATTTTTGCGTACTATTGACCATTTCCGAAACCTTTATTAGTTTTTATTTTAAAATACTTAGAAATACGGGAATTTTTCAACTCCGGTCAAGAAAAGAAATGGATGTCAACCACATGATAACCAGCTTTTAAAAGATTTGACTGTCGCTTTAGCGTAGTGCATTCCCTTATTTCTCGTTAATTTACAAGTAAGCAAATAGCTTCAGCTAATGTCTATCTCGAATAGCATAAATTATATAACAAAATATGTTACAAAGATGTAGAAGGAGTCATGTGAATGGACACATCAGTTTTTTACTTTCTCTATACGTGTGTCCGTGTGTCCTTGTGCCTTTGAGCACGATAACTCAAAAACGAAAACTCGGTAAATTACCAAACTTGGTATTTAAGTTTAGTATCTTCCAGGGATACGACACGAAGCTTTTGAGAAAAATCCCCCACCCATTTTGATAAAAATGTCGTATATTAAAGATACGTATTTACCTGACAAATAAAATGTATATTTTGAGTTTTCTGGGAATAGCCTCTGAAGACTAGGTTATTCTGGATGCATTTTATGGAATTTTGCATAACTGCTAAACCGTAAGAGACGAACAAAAACTTATCACACAAGAAGTGTAGAGCACATTAAAAAACACAATTTATGTTACATACATTTTTCTCGTGGAGTTGATCGTTTTTGAGTTATCCCTTGTTTTTGATTTCACCTTTAAAAAGCTTATGCTTTTCTCACACAGGAGTTTGTCAACTCTTGTCCATACAAACAAAGGAGCTTCAGTCACATAATAACCAGCTTTTGACCATCACTTTTAACCTACGGTACTCCTTTATTTCACTTCTACTTACAAGGAAGCAAGTATTACAGGCTATTTATGTTAATTGTTTCTCGATTTGCATGAAGTAAATAGAAGCACAAGTTTTTTAAAAATATTTTTTTGCAGAGCTATTGAGAAAGTGAGGTGAATGGAACACATCAGATTTTTTTTCTTTATGATGCTTTTCTGTTTTGATTTACTCTACTAAACGCATACTGTGTAATAACATTAACGATGACAATATAGTAAAACACTACGCTTATTATTATTATTATTATTATTATTATTATTATTATTATTTGACTAAGATTTTACCAGCTTATTAGCCTTGTTTGATCCATTATTTCCTCTCTAATTACAAGAAAGCATTTCTGATGTTTATCTAGATTAAAATATGAAATAGATAAAAGCATAAGCTTTTAAGAATAATTTGCCACAGAGATGTAGAGGAAGCTGTGTGAGTGTAACATATTTTTGGGTGGATGGTTTCAATATATCTTAAATGTATTTTATCCAACTTCATATCGAAACTTTAGATGAAATAACATATTTACTTTACATATGTATGTGAGTCATTGAGAAGGTAACCATGCATCTAGACTACGATTCATTTTGGATATTGTTACTTCATTTATTTGTTTAGAATTCTGTCCACAAGCTTGAGTATCTGAATTCCTTTCTCTTGTTAACGCATCCATCTGAATATGAACATCTGTGACGCGTGTTTTTATAACCAAATGAAAAGTGAATCCTATAACATTAACAGAGGTATGTATTGAGTTACAGAGCAGTATTTCGTTCAGTGAAGCGTTTGATCTCACAGATAATGTGACAGTGCTGGCAAAGAAAATTATTACATCTGAAGCATAGTCCATATATAGATATCTAGCGCTTTGATACAAAAAGACGAACAATCAAAATGAATTTGTAACAGCTGCAGCGCTTCAACAGATGTGAAAAACGGGCTTTACCTCCTGTTTGTAGCCTACATTCTTCAAGATTTGTAACACTGGTGGTCTTCTGCCGTCAAGCAGGTTGTTTGCCGAAGAATCGGATAATCCATTCTGCATAACTGTAGACTAATTAATGAACTGTGTGGCTCAGTTAGGGGTTGGCCTTGTGAACTCAAGAACACGGGTTCAAACCCGGCCCAGACCGATTGTTTTAAGTGTGTTTAAAAGGACAACCACATGTTAGTAAATTTACTAGCATGTTAAAGAACTCCTGGGGGACGAAATTCCGGCACACTGGCGATTCTAATATGATCATGGTAGTTGATAGCGTCCTTAAACAGAATATCTATTATTTATTTAATGCCGAAACTTGTCAAATACTACATTTTCTTTTGTTTATCAATCTTAAAAATCTGAATTTCCCGTGTAATTTTATACACAAGGGCTGGATAAAAAGTAATGAGAACTGTTTATTTTTCTCCCAAACTATTTAATTGACTGGGGTACTTATAGTCACGCACCTTCAATATAGTCGCCCCCGTTATTGGTGATCTTTGCCAAATGTTCGGAAGGTGCCGTATACTATCTGCGTGTCTATTTCTGTTGATGTTCCATATTGACCGCCCTATAGAATTTATATTGTCTCTCTGGCGTTGATCCGGATCCCTGACAGTGGTTCTTTCACTTTCTTATCCATGCTCTAGGGTGATCAATACAGGACATGAATAAAAAATAGATGGTATACGATGCCTTCTGAACTTTTGGCAAAGGATCATAAATTTTGGGGGCAATTGTATTGAAGGTATGTAACTGTAAGCACCTCTGTCAATAAGGTAATTTCAGAGATAAAAAATAGTTCTCATTACTTATCCATCTCTTGTACGTATTATTGTAGTTACAAAACATATTAATGCACGATTTTTTCTACCTATTCGACAATAAACTACTCTATTTTCTTTATCACGTATCTATTATGTGTATGGTAGATAGAGAAGGTATTGCATTTTACCAAAAAATTCGATACCGAGATTTCACCGGAAATATGTTTTGAGGTATCCTTAGTATGAAAAAAGCATTTTTAGAAAAGGGTATATTTGGACAACATAGGTAAAAAACTAAAAAACCATAACTTTGTACTTAAGTTTAGTAACTTTCAGGAATGCGACACAAAGATTTCCAAAAATAATTCCCCACCCCAAACTAACCTTTATATGGAAAGAATTTTGAAAATTTTATTTTTCTCAAAAATGACTATGACGATTTTGATTAAAATACGTGTGTTAAATATATTTACATAACGAAAAAAACTGAATATCTTACATTTTCTGGAAATATCTTCTGAAGACCTATTAATTCAGGAGGACTTTGGCAAGGCTCGTAAATCTTAAGAAACAGACAAAAACATGCTCCTCGAAAAATGTAGATCTCGTTAAAAACCATACATTTCTTATTAATGCTTTCAGTTTTATAATACATAAACATTTCTCATTTGTATTTGCTTATATTTTTGTGGAACCAATCATTTTCTAAATACTCTTTGTTACTTATTTTGAAATTTTCTGATATTTAGACTTTTCCAAAATAGGAATTCGTTATTCATTTTTTTTCATTCTAAACACGCAAAGAGAACAGAATTTCAATTTCGTCGCATGGCCACTTGCTGTTAAAGATTATATTATCGCTTAATTACTGCACTGCCTTATTTCATCTCTACTTAGAAACAACTAAGTAATAAAATGATGTCTAGTATTGTTATCTCGATTGACATGAAGCAATAAGCTTTTGTAAGAAAATTTGTTGCAGAATAGGTGGAGAAAATCATGTGAATGAAAACATGGGATGTTTGAATTCTTCTCTTTATTTCTTACAATACTCCACCAATATCCTCAATCTTAAATGACCCTATGCCAAATGAGCTCTGGCTATACGCCTCTTTACGTGAGAAAAGAAGAAGGCAAATATATAATTTTGATGTTGTGAAATATAGTGTTTAATGCTGTAAACCTTGCAATCTGAACCATTCCCATACTTTCTCTAGCTCGTATGTACATTCAATACACATAGTAGCTAGAGAAGGTAAGTGAATTCTACCCAAAAATTTGATATCGAGATTTCCCCAGAAATATATGTTTTGAGTTCCAAGAGTCCATGTAGGTATAACGAAAATACCGTTAAGCAAAAACTTGGTGTTTATGTTTAGTATTAAATTCGACACGAATATTGTCAAAACAATCTCCCCACCACAAACTACCCTTTCATGGAAAAGTTTTCGAAA
The DNA here is from genome assembly GCA_030762935.1 of Hymenopus coronatus. Taxonomy (NCBI): domain Eukaryota; kingdom Metazoa; phylum Arthropoda; class Insecta; order Mantodea; family Hymenopodidae; genus Hymenopus; species Hymenopus coronatus. The sequence goes on from CM060883.1 coordinate 43,421,074, forward strand.
ATGTTGATTTCTTCAAAAATTGTTCTAATGAATTTTATTAAAGTACCTTATAAAATATATTTACATCTCAAATTATATGTATATTTTCAATTTTCTGGGAATAGCCTATGAAGATCTTCATTATGGATGAATTCTACAGAATATTTCATAAAGAATGTGGATTTCCTTAAAACACATACGTTTTTCTTGTAAAGTTGATCGTTTTTGAGATATTCCTTATTACTGGTTTCAGTTTTAAAGTACCAAATGTTCTCCAAAGAAACCATACAAAGCAAACCGAACCTAAATTGTTTCACATAGCGACTAGCTTTTAAAAGATTTGACTATTGGTTTAGCATAATATATTCCCATATTTCCATTTTAATTACAAGTAAACAAGTAATAAGACCATTTCTGCTATGTTTATCTCGATTAGAACGATGTAGATAACAGAATAACCTTTTGTAGGAATAGTGTTTCTTTGGAACAGCTAGGGAAGGCTATGTGAATAGAACACATCAGATTCTTTCATAATAGTGAAGTAATCAATTTAGCATTCACTTGTGTGAACATTTTTAAAATATTAAGTATCTTTATTACTGAAGGCAAGTATTTCTTGTGAAGAATCTCTTCAATTTAAACCTTGGCAAGGAAGGAATCTCCTGAGGTCTGATAGTCTTAAGTTCGTACCCAGGACCGTAAAATTAAAGACGCTTAAATAATAAAACACGTCACTTTATAATTGGATATTAAAACATGTTATGGGGCTATAACATGTACCAGAGCGAATTTAATTATTCACGTACTGTGTTCGTTTCACAGTTACTCTTCAATTTCTGCGTTCTCTAATTCCTTTCCCTTGAGAACCTTTCTATTCTCTTTTTGTTTGTGTTTACTCTGTGTTCTTCCTACCCTAGCTATGTCTTTACTTTTTCTACACGTACTGTGTACTACTGTATAGAGAAGGTTTTGTATTACAACCAAAAATTTGATACAGATATTTCACCGTAAATACAAGTTTTGGGTCTCCCTAAATAAAAGAAAAGCATTTTTGGAAAAAGAATCGTGTGTGTTTGTGTATGTGCCTGTGGATAGCATAGCTCAAAAACGAAAATACCGTTAAATACCAAAATTGTTATTTAAGTTTGGTATCTTCCAAGGATGCGACACGAAGATTTTCAAGAAAATCTCTCCACCCCCAGCTACCCTTTAAATGGAAAATATTTAAAAAAATTTGATTTTTTAAAAAATGGCTCGAAGGATTTTGATTAAAATCTTTTATATATAAGATATTTACATGCTAGAAAAATGTATATATTGAATTTTTTGGGAATGGCCTCTAAAGACTTCTTTATTTTGGATGATTTTTATTGAATTTTTCTTAACTGATAAACCGTAAGATATACTCAAAAACTTACTACACAAAAATGTATATCACGATAATACAAACAGTTGTTTTCATTAAATTTATCATTTCATATCAATAAACACAAGCACATGCTCTCTCTCTCTCACATTACTTCCAGACTCTGTGGGGAAGAGAGAATAATATTGATTAAAAAAAAATTCCCTCCCTAAACGGGAATTGAACCCGGGACCTCTGGATGGAAAGTGAGCTCGCTGTCTACATGCAACAGCTAGAGAAAGTCTTAGGACTGAAATACATCAGATTCTTTATACTTTCTCTATACGTACTATGTACATAGTGTATAGAAATGTATTGTATTCCACCCAAAAATTCGATACCGAGATTTCACCGGAAATACATGTATCCCTGAATCCCCCCCCAAAAAAAACATTTTTCAGAAAAAGGTCCGTGTGTCTGTGTGTGTCTGTGGACAGCATAGCTCAAAAACGAAAATACCGTTAAATACTAAACTTGATATTTAGGTTTAGTATTTTCCAGGGATGCGACACCAAGATTTTCAAGAAAATCCCCCCAACCCCAACTACCCTTTACATGGAAAACATTTCGAAAATTTTGATTTTCTAAAAAATGGCTCTAACGATTTTGATTAAAATCCCCTATATTAAAGATATTCACATACCAAATAAAATGTATATCTTGAATTTTCTGAGAATGGCTTCTGAAGAGCTATTTATTCTGGATGAATTTTGCTAAATGTTGCTTAACTGCTAAACGGTAAGACCTAGACAAAAACTTACTACACAGAACATGTTGATCTGATCAAAACCACAATATATGTCCTGTACATTTTTGTTGTGGAGGTAACCGTTTCCGAGATATTCCTTGTTTTTGGTTTCAGTTGTGAGGATACTTTTCTCAGACAGGAAGTGCCCGTTTTTCTTTTGTTCTACTCCTGGCCAAGCAAAGAGGCGATTTGCAATGACAATCGAATAACGACGATTTTAAAACATTTGAATATCGGTTTAGCCTAGTGTATTCCCTTATTTTCTTTCTACGTATAAGGAACTAAGTAATAACAACATTCTGCTAATGATTATCTCGATTAGCAAGGTGCAGAAAGAAGAATAATCTTATGTAAGAAGTTTGTAGAAGAGCTAGAGAAAGTCATGTGAGTGTAATACATCAGATATTTTTTTTTTTTCACTTCATACTATTGTTTACTTTGTTTTATTCTTTGGCTGCTCGCCTCTAAACAGCCGCCATAGTTTTGTTTTCTATATTACACACGTTTCGTTTCCCTGCTCTATCACGTTTACTCTCCCAATCACATCAGTGGGAAGTATATCGCCTCACTTGTACGCACCTGCTCGACTCTGTGTTATCAAAATCAGTCCCGAAACGTTTGGCTGTATACGCGCGCGGCGAGAACAAAACCGTGTTCATTTATTACAACATCGAGTGCGTTTCCTTGTCTGGCTGGCGATATGAAGTTTGTGACAGGTTGCGAGAATGGATAGCCCCCTACCATACAGTCCGGACCAACCGACCGGGTGCCTTGTATTGCTCTTAACTTTTGCAACTTTTTTACTTTCTCTATACGTACTATGTACATAGTGTATAGAGAAGGTATTGCATTGTACCCAAAAATTCAATACCGAGATTTCACCGGAAATACATGTTTTGAGACCACCTGAATCCAAAAAAAGCATTTTTAGAAAAATGTCCATGCGTGTGTGTGAAAAGATCGTTATTTACCAAACTTGGTATTAAAGTTCAGTATCTTCCAAGAATGTGACACGAAGATTTTCAAGAAAATCCTCCCACTCCAACTACCCTTCGCATGGAAAAGGTTTCGAAAATTTTGATTTTCTAAAAAAATGGCTCTAACGATTTTGATTAAAATATCATATATTAAAGACATATATTGACAAATAATATGTATATCTTGAATTTTCTGGGAATAGCCTCTGAAGACTACTTTATTCTGGATGAATTTATTGGAATTTAGTATAACTGCTAAACCGTAAGAGATAGACAAAAAATTACCATACAGAAAATGTAGAGCACATTAAAACACACAAGTTATGTTATATACATTTTTTTCGTGGTGTTGATTGTTTTTGAGATATTCCTTGTTTTTTGTTTCAACCTTAAAAAAACTTACACTTTTCTCTTACAGGAATTTGTCAACTCCTGTTCATACAAACAATGGAACTTCAGTCACATAGCAACCATCTTTTCCTATCACTTGAACCTATGTTACTCCCTTATTTCGCTTCTACTTACAGGGAAACAAGTAATAAGCTATTTCTGCTAATTTTTTCTCACTTAGCATGAAGTAAATAGAAGCATAAACTTTTTAACAAAAATTTGTTGCAGAGATATAGAGAAAGCCATGTGAATGGATTACATCAGATTTTTATATACTTCGCAGCAGCATAATCATTATCAATACTACTACTACTACTACTACTACTACTACTACTACTATTACTACTACTACTACTACTACTACTACTACTACTACTACTACTACTTCTACTACTACTACTACTACTACTACTACTACTACTACTACTACTACTACTACTTCTACTACTACTACTACTACTACTACTACTACTACTACTTGGAGTCTTATTATTAAAGAATTAAAACAACGACAAATATCTACTTACTTAGAGAATTTTATTGTAAGTTATTTTACTAATAGGAAACTTAGTATTTCAGGCATAGAAAAAGATATGGAAATGGGAATTCCTCAAGAATCAGTGCTTGGACCGACGTTATGGAACTTTGCCTCTGACAGAATATTAAGTGTTGACCTTGGAGAAAATATTAGAGCTACAGCGAATGCTGATGATTTATCTATAGAAGCTGCTGCACAAGATGTAGAGTATCTTATTCTTTGAACTAATGAGGCAGTGTGCAGAATCGACAGGTGGCTTACATTAAATAATTTACAGTTGGCCCCTGAAAAGACAGAATCTGTTCTCCTGAATGGAAAGGGATATTTGGAAAGTATTACTTTTGAAATAAAGGGTATAAATATAACTCCAATTTATGCTGGGATAGTCTTGGAAAGTCACTTAAAGTTTGGGCAACATATTAATCCAATGACCAAAAAGGCAAATGAAAAACCTAGAATAATGCCACATATATGTGAATCTCCATATTACAAGAGGCTTGTCCTGAGTGGAGTTCTGCTTTCAATATTATTGTATGGCTGTCGGGTGTTGCAAGACGTTTCAGAAATCAAGAGATATAAACAAAAAATGGAGAAGTCACATAGAAAAATACTTTTAAGGGTCGCAAGTGCGTACAACACTGCGTCTACAAGTAATTACTGGTATTCTTCCTATTGAGCTACAGATACGTGAAAGAACAAACTGAAGGAAATAGAAAAGAGGTGAAATTAAAGGAGCGAGAAATTTGATGAATCTGTGGCAGCAGGCTGGGAAAAATGTTGACAAGGCCCAATGGACTAAAAGACTAATCCAAAATTAGACAAGCGGAAAGCATGTAAACATAGGAATATAACTTATTATATGACACAGGTATTTACAGGTCACGGTCCTTTTAATAACTATTTATAGAGGATCGGAGTACGAGAAATGATCAGTGTGACTATTGTGGTGATGTGGATACAGTGGAACATACAAACGATGGCAAAGGCAGAGAGAAAACACCTACATGAGTTTGGGTATTGCGCTAGATATAGATAATACGATTGATATTACGGCCCAGAGCTAACATAAATGGAAACTAATACAGCCCATAGTGACAGAGATTATAAGTATAAAGGAGAAATGAAAGACAAAGACAAACAGATTATAAGGAATAGGTTTGCTAATTGATGTGTTACCTATTTTTAGGCAGTTTCAAGTAGAATTCCAAAGGAAAAGAGGGCTTTTTTAGTCGGTAAGAATCTGGCACATCATGGTTATCTTCCCTGATGCCCCTGAGGGTTTTTCCCCTCTTTTGAAAAAAAAAACAACTACTGTTACTGCTACTACTACTACTGCTACTGCTGCTAGTAATAATAATAATAATAATAATAATAATAATGATAATAATAATAATTTAATTTTGAACAATTTTCCAATGTTCTAGGTTTACTTGAATAAAAAAGTTATGAAATAATATAGACACATTTGATATGCGTAGATACATCCCTAAGATTGACGAATGAATAGCTGTATTTATTTAAATAAATAAATAGAACACTAATATTAAGCGAAAAAGAAAGTCAAAATATGTAATAACAAAAAAATTTCTAGCATTTACAATGCATGTGAAATAATTATATATCTAAATATCATATACATTTCTATGCAGCAAAGTTGTTTTGGACAGAGCTTAATTTATAGCACTTCATGCTGTGTCTTTGCAGAAATACTACTAAACGTCGGACAATACCTTCACTTTATGTGTACAAATAAATTAAAACTGGTTCATTATCTTCATATTTTTATAACATATAAATGTATAGAGAGGTCACCATAGAGCAGTGGCAAGCACACCTGCCACTACCACAAATTTAGCCATTCAACAAATGAAGCACTATAACAATGATAATCCAATTGCCTCGATACAACTTTTTCTACGCCACTCAACCTTTTTGCTGCACTCGCCTGTCGACTGCACTCACCGTCTCAGTGACTGAACTGAACTCTCTGATGACTCTATCTCAAGTGATCTTTTTTCAGGCTAGCAGCTCCCCTTATAAAGTTTCTTGCATGCACAGTGGCATGTTACGGAACGGGAAAATATTCCAACTCGCCAAACAGGAAATTTCCAGAACTGCGGCGAGACGCACACAAAGAGTGTATTGCTTGGGCCATTTTTATACGGGCCATTTATTCTAAAGAGCTGGCTGAAAGCTACTTCGCGCATGATCACAATATATTCGAAACATAAAACAATGATTCCTGGATCATTTCTAAACGATACAGTAGTCTTAGTTTTGTATATATCTTAAATAGAATGGAGAAGATATATTTTCCCGCCTAGTTTATTAATAAATTCGATTTAATCCAACAAACAGCAATGCAGAATATGCATTATAACAACCTAAAACACGTATTTTAATCAAAACGTTAGAGCCATTTTCAAAAAAGTCTAAATTTTAGAAGTTTTTTTATCCCCAGAGTGGTTTGGGGGGGGGGGAATATTCTTGAAAATATTCCTTGCACCTTGAAAGGTGTAATACTAAATATCAAGTTTGATATTTAACCGAATTTTAGTTTTTGAACTATGCTATTCACGGACATAGACATTACCATATCCAAAAAAAAAAAAAAAAAAAAAAAATATATATATATATATATATATATATATTTACTTGGATTCGCTATCGCCCACCCCAGTTGTATGGGGCTAACGCGTCTGCATTAATTTCAAGAGATCGCGAGTTCAAATCCCGAATACTGTGAGCTACCCGGATAAGGTTTTTGGGAGTTTTCCCTTTTTCTGAGAAGACAAATGTCAGTAACTTTAAGCTACATGGACCTCGAGATCATTTGTATATAAATTCAACGATTTAATTCAGTCTGTTAACATTAAGCAGGTTCAACAGCCTTAAGCTAAAAAAAAAATATCTCAGTATGGAATTTCTGGATGAAATACAACTTCCCCTACCAACTATACAGTAGAGAAAGCAAAAACGGATGTCTCAAGGTAAGGTGATAGCAGCGTAAATGCTATACGTATTCAGTAATGATGATGATGATGAAGATGATGATAATAATAATAATAATAATAATAATAATAATAATAATAATAATAATAATAATAATAATAATAATAATAATAATAATAATGAAGCTATGTATTCAGGGGGATTGAGGTTGAAAATAAAAATCTACAGCCCCAGGCCATATTTTCCTCATGATGTGGTTTAGAAATAAACGTGGTGCAAGCAGCCGAGTGTAAAATGCCACGGTGGCACAGTGACCAACCCACACATACACACATGTGAGGTACGTGAAGTATGTAACGTTGCTGAATTATATATTTACACAACCGTGGCCACATTCTCGGGCTTCAGCAGACATTACCGGGCAAAATATTTGGCTTAGTGGCCCCAAATGTTACATTTTACACGGGCATTAAAAATTCATCATCTGGGTACAGAGTATTGTGTTCTGTGTTCTTCCACAGAACAAAAGATTCGACACTTCGGGCAGTGGGGTCTTGGAATATCGTAACGATCTAACGATTCTTTCACAATTACAAACTATTGTTCGTCCAGATGGATAGTGTCTCTAAGACAGCTTCTATTTCAATTCCTGAATAATATTGAGATTCTGTATTGCACTTAAATGTTGTAGCTTGTTAAGTGTCTTATATTTGATGTGTGTTGTCAGCACTTTGCTTTTTAAGTTTTCATAAACTTTTATATATTCTATAAATTTGGCGTAGCCCAGGTGGCTCTTGTTTCTTTTGGAATACAATTTAGTGTACAAGAACCGTGAGGCAAGATAGTGGCCAGAATGCCCCATCTCTCCGAGTCCATGATGGAACCTTGTATCATGCTGTAAGTTGACTTTGCTTTAAAATCTCTTTTGGAAATTGTGAGGTTATTGTTTTCTTATGCTTTCCTTGATCCCAACACCAGTTCCTCGCTGCCAAGCCTGAATCATCCGGTCGTAATCCTTGGGGTGTTTGCCCTGCTTGTCCAAAAATATTAGTTTAAATAATATTTCACAGAAGTTGCGACATATGTATATTACATATACATTATTTTCCGACAATATGAATATTGGAAGTACTATTTAGGCAAACTTAAAATGTATTACTAACAACTGTTAAATATGGTGGTTCCTTGTAAGGTAAACGAAATTAACATTGGTGGCATACCAATGAACAATTAGCCATGCTTGATCGTTTATCTATAAATAGTCAATAACTTGCAGCTCATACTTATCTGCCACATACATTAAACCCTAAGTCATTATTAATGAATAAAACCAAGGCGACGAAAGTAAGGTTTAAATGGTAACATTCAACTATAAAATATTATTATATTCCATGTATGCAATAATAATCATATTAAATCTGGAGGATTTAATATAGCTCACCTCATAGATGCAGAGTCGCCCTCCGTGGTGTAATGGTTACCATGCTAACTTCGTACACCCAAGGTCGTGGGTTCAAATCCAGCGGAGGACGATGGGTTATTTCGAGCGTAAAAATCCTTAGCATGGCTTTCTTCGGAAGATAAGTAAAGCCATGGGTCCCGTGTCGTAAATTTAGGGCACGTAAAAGAACCTCACGCCTGATAGAGAGGCCTCTGAGCAAAATTAAGCGGTCTTTCACGCCCAGTATAGAATGGAACGCTGAGAACCACAGCACTGAAAGATAAAAACGTCATTTCATAGCTGCAGTAAATTAGATAACACACTCATGTAGCTTAAATTACCAGCACTGAACGCAGGGAATTTAAATATTCAACATGTCTGCACGGAAAGATATTGATAACGCTTTCGAAAAAAATCTGATGTGTTCCATTCACATGACTTTCTCTACATCTCTGCAACAAATAATTGTTAAAAATTTTATGCTTCTGTTTACTTCAGGCTCATCGGGAAACAATTAACAGAAATAGTCTTATTACTTGCTTCCTTGTAAGTAGAAGCGAAAAAAGGGAGTACCATAGGTTAAAGTGATAGTCAAAAGCTGGTTTCTATGTGACTGAGGTTCCTTTGTTTATATGGACAGAAGTTGACAAATTCCTGTATGAGAAAAGTATAAGTTTTTCAAGGCTGGAACCAAATACAAGGAGTATCTAAACATATTATAAACTCCACGAAAAAAAACGTATATAACATAAATTGTGTGTTTTAACGTGCTCTTTTTGTTTATCTCTTACAGTTTACCACTTATACACAATTCCGTAAAGTTCATCCAGAATAAAGTAGTCCTCAGAGGCTATTCCCAGAAAATTTGAGATATACATATTATTTGTCAGGTAAATATCTTTAATATATCATATTTTAATCAAAATCGTTAGAGCCAATTTTAAGAAAATCCAAATTTTCGAAAAGAAGTTCCATGTAAAGGGTAGTTTGAAGTGGTGGTATTTTTTGGAAAATCTTCGTATCGCATCCTTGGACAATACCAAACTTAAATTCCGAGTATGGTATTTAACGGTCTTTTCGTTTTTCAGCTCTGCTGCCCACAGACACATACACACACATGCACACACAGACAGACCCACACACGGATCTGTTTCTAAAAATGCTTTTTTTTGGATTCAGGATGTCTCAAAACATATATTTCCGGTGAAATCTCGGTATCGAATTTTTGGGTGCCTTACAATACCTTCTTTATACACTAGTACAGGGTACGTATAGAGAAAGTAAAAATAGTATAGGAACATTCAAAGAAGGTGTTGATTTTGTTTTAATTGAGCGGTCTTAAAGTATAACGTATTTATTTTATGCCAAAGGAAATGAATGTAAAATATATGCTAATTTTATTCATATATATTTCTTTACTCACTATTCTACATAATTACTTATAAGGGCTTATTATTCAATCTTGTTATTAATTCAGACATACTTTCGTTAACCATTTACAAATTTCGTTGTGGAATACAATAGGTAAATCGATAATCGTATTTTATTGAGAATGGCATTGAATTTACATGTTCCAAACGAATAGCAGCTTACCACTTGACCAAGTATAAGTACTTCAAAATTCAGACTAATAAGAAAGAATCGATCGGATGTGTTACACATTACAAAAAATAATTTCACATGAAGTGTGTATTTAACATCTATATTTTTGTGTAGTAAAATTCTGTCCCTCCATCTATTCCAGTCCGACTCAACCCAGCCTAGCCCCACCCGACCTAGACCAGCCTGGCCCAGCCCAGCCCAGCACAGCCATCGAAGTTTACAATGTATACAAAAATAATTCACAGGCTATTCCCATGAAAATATATACAAAAGTAGAATGACTGAGACGCCCCGCCGCGGCCCGGGTTCGATTCCAGGTGATCGCGTGTGGAATTTGAGGTGGAAAAAGTGGCGTAGGGGTGGGTTTTCTGCAGATTCTCCGGGTTCCCCTAGCATCACATTCCTGCGATGCCTATGTAGTAAAAGCGGACGTTAAATACTAACAAAAACTGATTGGAAGAAACAGGCCATTTACTTGCGCAGTAATCTCCAAAGATAATTTCAATGAAAATTATAACAAAATATGTTTACTTTCTCTACACATATAGTAGGTAGAAATGTTATTGCATTTCAACCAAACATCCAATGTCTAGATATCACCGGAAGGATGTTTAGAGTCTCCTGTAACAGAAAAACAAAGAAAACAACCCTTTTAGATGTGTGTCTGTGGACAACATAGCACAAAACAAAGACACCTTTAAATACCAAATCTGTTATTTAAGTTCAGTATCTTCCAAGATGTGACACTAAGATTTTCATGAAAATCGCCCAGTCCAAACTACCCTTTACAACGGAAATTGTTTTGAACATTTTGCATTTATGAAAAACTGTCTGTAACAATTTTGATTAAAATGCCGTATATTAAAGATGTTTACATGGCACATAAAATGTTTATTTGAAGTTTTCTGGGAATAATCAATGAAGCCCTCTTTATTCTGGATGAGGTTTGCATAACTGGTAAACCGTAAGAATAAACAAAATCTTACTACACAAAATATTTAGGTCTCGTTAAAACACACAATTCACGCCATATTATTTTTTGTAGAGGTAAACGTTTTTGAGATATTATTTGTTTGGTTTCAAATTTTATCTACTTAAACTTTTCTCAAATGGGAGATCATCTTCTGTAAGTAATAGAACCATTCGATTACCATTATAAAGGAATAAAGTGTTACAGTAATGGTTTGTAGAGTCATGTGAATGGAACACATCCAATTTTAATTTGTAATTTTATTGATTTGTATCTAGTGCCTACCCTTAAAAGATCATCATTACGAAAGCAGTAATCAACTCTCGGGACACCGTTCAAAAGAAACCACGCTGTGATTCTCGAGATGAACGCCTGCACACCTCGAGGAATGTTATCATTTTTGTATTGCGGGTGGAAGTGTGTCGTTATGACGCAAGGATGAACATAGCAAGCCTGCAGCAAGTTTAGTTGAAAGGGAATAGAGCGGGCCGAGGTCAAAGCAAGTCTGTTGTAGACGTCTTCCCGCCAATTAGCAAAGCTGGTATTAGACCTGTAACCTCCAGCACTCGCCGCCATGTTGCAAAGCTGTAATCCGCTGCACTGCAGTTCTCAAATGGGGTACCTACCGCTACGTTTCTATATACCTATATATGACGGACACTTCTTATATTTTGAGCCTAATAATGACAAATTATTCATCATTGAAAACTAATAATAAACATAAAAATATAAATTTATTGCAATGAATAAAAATGTTCTTAACCCATTGCCTGGCAAAATTATTTGCTGTTGAATTTTTTAAAGACAACACCATTTTATTAATGACAAGACAAAATATACAAAAAATGTGTTATAGACATTTTCTAATGTAAGGGATACGTATTCGTAAAAGGGTGTCCCATAACATCAATAAACTAGACTTTTAAGCTATTAGATTACGCCAATGTCTCAAAAACGGTTAGCATTAATATTAGTTAATATTCCCTACCGTAGTAACTGGCGATGGATACTGTGACAACCATTCGTTTCTTAGAATCACAAACAATGTTGTTAGTATGATTATGGTGGCAGCAATGTAGTTTTACATCACATTAGCATGCTTGCACTTGTTTTTAATGCAACACTGGTGGCAGACAATGACACTAAAGAAATACTCAGCACATTCATCTGTTTTCTAGTTATTAGTAGTACCAACATCTATACAAGACGAAAACCTAGGTACTTTGATGAGCTGTAAAAAATGTAAAATGCATGCGTCCCAAAAAAGTGACATTGGCAGGTGGGTTAAAAATAAAGAAATGATGCAGAAAAACTATTTATAAAATACCTAAATCAAAAGGTTTCTTGATTTCATCGTCTTGGAGCATCAGCTTCTACTCCAATATTAGTGATTGTCCATGAATGGAATACATCTTCTGATGTATTGTTTCAGGAAATACTCTCCTTTATGATTAATACTACAATCGAATCATTGATAATAGCATTTTTTACTTTCTCTATAAGTACTATGTACATAGCGTATAGAGAAGGTTTTGCACTCCAACCGAACATTCGATACTGAGATTTATATATGTTTTAGGGTCCCCTGTATCCAAATTAAGCATTTTCAGAAAAAGGTCCGTGTGCCCGTGTGCCTGTGAACACGATAACTCAAAAACGAAAAGTCGGTAAAGCACCAAACTGTATTTAAGTTTAGTATCTTCCAGGGATGCGACACGAAGATTTTGAGAAAAATCCCCCACCCCAAACTACCCGTTTCATTGAACTTGTTTTCGAAAATTTTGATTTTATCAAAAATGGCTCTAACGATTTTGATTAAAATATCATATATTAAGTATATTTACCTGACAAATAAAGTGTATATCAAATACACAAAAAATGTAGAGCACCTTAAGGCACAAAAGTTATGTTATATACATTTTTTGGTGGAGTTGATCGTTTTTTAAACATTCCTTGTTTTCTGTTTCAGCGTTAATAAACATACTTTTCTCACACTGGAATTTGTCAACTCCATACAAACAAAGCAACTTCAGTCACATAGCAACCAGCTTTTGACTCTCACTTTAACCTATGGTACACCCTTATTTCACTTCTACTTTCAAGGAAGCAAAAGTTATTAATAAATGCTTGCGTTTTGAAGAAAATACCCATAAACCACAAAAAAATATAAAATAAAATATTATTAACATTAAATGTTTTAATAGTTTAAAAATAAAACATTGGTCTTGTAAACCAAAATTAAGTCTTCTTACTTTTAAAACTTCAAAGGGAAGAAATTCTTATCATTAATTCCCAAAACCAAGTAATAAGACTATTTCAGCTAACTTTTACTTTCTCCATACGCACTATTAACATAGTGTATAGAGAAAGTATTGCACTCCACCAAAAATTCGATACCGAGGTTTCACCGGAAATATATGTTTTAGGGTCCCCAATATCCAAAAAAAGCATTTTCACAAAAAGGTCCCTGTGTGTCCGTGTGTCCGTGTGTCTTTGAACACGATAACTCAAAAACGAAAAGTCGGTAAAATACCAAACTTGGTATTTAAGTTTAGTATCCTCCAGGGATGCGACACGAAGATTTTGAGAAAAATCCCCCCACCCCAACTACCCTTTACATGGAACTTTTTTCGAAAATTTTGATTTTCTCAAAAATGGCTCTAACGATTTTGATTAAAATTTCGGACACTAAACATATTTACTTGACAAATGAAATGTATATCTTGAATTTTCTGGGAATAGCCTCTGAAGAGTAGTTTATTCTGGATGAATTTTACTAAATTTTGAATAACTGCTAAACCGAAAGAGATGGACAAAAACTTACTACACAAAAAATATAGAGCACATAAAAGCGCACAATTTATGTTATATACATTTTTTTCGTGGAGTTCGTCGTTTTTGTGACATTCCTTATTTTTGGTTTCTGCTATGAAAAACGTATCCTTTTCTCATACTGGAACTTGTCAACTCCTATCCATATAAACAAAGGAACTTCATTGACATAGCAACCAGCTTTTGACTATCACTTTAACCTATGGTTGTCCCTTATTTCGCTTCTACTTACAAGGATGCGAGAAATAAGACTTTTTCTGCTAATTTTTTAATCTGATTAGCATAAACTAAATAGAATTATAAGTTTTTTAAGAATTATTTGTTGCAGGGATATGGAGAAAGTCATGTGAATGGTACACATCAGATTTTTCTCGATTAGTATGAAGTAAATAGAAGCATAAGCTTGCTAACAATAATTTGTTGCAGAGATGTAAAGTGTGTAAAAGGGTGAGCAGAATTAATACTGTAGTAATACATTTAACCTACTGGCGATTTTCTTGTACACCATTATTTGATAGCAGTGACGTCACGCAGCAATTATATAGAGGTCCCTGGAGGGCCGAAGTTCCTTGCAGAGGGCCGGTAATGTAAGTAATTACTCGATTTTCTGGTTTGGAGCACAGAGAAATGAAATCAGTCCGTTAATTAAACAACAAAAGAATCTGCCGTGTCAAGAAGGGTCGCAGTGTGTTTTGGTTTACTGTTGCCGGCGACTATGTAATACAATCACTCGTCCTCTACAAACACGGCCCTGGTATTAATTCAAAGCCCTCTATTTTCATTTGTGCACACTGTTTAATGTGCAAACATCCTTGAAATTCGATGCGCTCTTTTGTCCTGCCCCACATTCCAACTTACGTTGCGCCAGGTCATAAGAGCTTCATCCGCCATTCACTCTCAAATAAAATTAACTTCAATTCAGGAAAAATCTATCTATTAAACTCTGTGGGCAATAAAGTAAAAACAAAGTAGAGAAAGTACAGTATTACTTTCTGTATACGTACTATGTACATAGTGTATAGAGAAGGTTTTGCATTGTACCAAAAAATTCGATACCGAGATTTCACCACAAATACATGTTTTGAGACCACCTGAATCCAAAAAAAGCATTTTTAATTTTTCTAACCCATATGTACAATGTACATAGGGATAGAGAAGGTATTGTAATGCACCCAAAAATTCGATACCGAGATTTCACCGGAAATATATGTTTTGGAGTCTCCTGAGTCCAAAAAAAAAAGTTTAAAGAAAGGTCCATGTGTGTGTGTGTGTGTGTGTCTGTGGACAGCATAGCCTGAAAACAAAAAGACCGTTAAATACCAAACTTGGTATTTAGGTTTAGTATCTTCCAAGGATGCCACACGAAGCTTTTCAAAAAAATCTCCCCATCACAAACTACCCTTTACATGGAAAAAATTTAGAATATTATCATTTTCTTAAAAATGGCTCTAACGATATTGATTAAAATCCCGTATATTAAAGCTATTTATGTCCGAAATAAAATGTATATCTCGAATTTTTGGGAATAGCCTCTGAAGACCTCTTTATTCTAGATGAATTTTGTGGAATTTTGCTTAACAGCTAAACCGTAAGAGATAGAAAAAAAACTTACTGTACAAAAAATGTACCTCATGACAAAACACAGTTTTTGTCCTTTACGTTTTTGTTGTGGAGGTAACCGTTTTCGAGATATTCCTTGTTATTGGTTTCAATTGTGAAGTACTTACTTTTCTCACACAGGAAGTGTCTGTTTTTCTTTTGGTTTACTCCTGGCCAAGCAGGAGTTATCTCTTACGGTTTAGGAGCTATACAAAATTCCGTGAATTTCATCCAGAATAAAGTGAGCTTCCAAGGCTCTTCCCAGAAAATTCAAGATAGACATTGTATTGGTCATATAAATATCTTTAATATACGATATTTTAATCAAAATCGTTAGAGCCATGTTTAAGAAAATAAAAATTTTCGAAAAAAGTTCCACGTTAAGGGTAGTTTGGTGTGGGGGGATTTTTCTCAAAATATTCGTGTCGCATCCCTGGAAGATACTAAATTTAAATACCAAGTTTGGTATTTTACCGACTTTTCGTTTTTGAGTTATCGTGTTCAGATGCTTTTTTTTTTTTCCCTTGATACAGGGGACCCTAAAACATATAATTCCGGTGAAATCTCGGTATCGAATTTTTTGGTGGAGTGCAATACCTTCTCTATACGCTATGTACATAGAACGTATAGAGAAAGTAAAACCATAAGAAGGAAGTTTGCCAATACCATACCTTCTACAAAGCTTCTTCCTTCCATAGACAGTACCTACTGATGACATCTGAAGATAAATTATACTGTTAAAAGAACCTTTAAAGAATGAACTACGGTTAACAAGCGTGTTCTTCTAACTAGTTCATGCTAATCGAGCTAAACATTAGCAGAAATACTTTCCTGTAAGTAGAAGGGAAGTACGGGATACATTAGGCTAAAACGATAGTCAAATCTTCTAAACGCTGGTTCTCATGTGGATGAAGTCCGTTTCTTTGCATTGCCAGAAGTTGACACGTTCCTGTATGAGAAAATGTTTAAGTATTTTAAAACAAAAACCAATAACAAGAAATATACCAAAAATAATCAACTCCAAGAAAACATCGTTTATAATATACTTATGTATTTTAACGATGTCTACATTTTTGGGTAGTATGTTTTGTGTATTTCTTGCGGTTTACTAGCTTTGCAAATCCAGAATAAAGAGGTCTTCTTAGGCTATTGCCAGAAAATTCAAGTTATACATTTTATTTGCCACATAAATATCTTTCATATACGATATTTTAATCTAAATCCTTAAAACAATGTTTGAAAAAAATAAACATTTTCGAACTTTTTTTCATGTAAAAGGTAATTTGGGGTGGGGAGATTTTCTTCAAAATCTTCGTGTCGTATCTTTGGAAGATATTAAACTTAAAAACCACGTTTAGCAGTGTACTTACGTTTCGTTTTTGAGCTATTGTTATTACGGACATACGACACACACACACACACACACACACACCTACACTTCACATACCCAGACATGGACCTTTTTCTGCAAATGCTCTTTTTGGATACAGGGAACACTAAAACGTATATTTCTGGTGCAATCTCGGTATCAAATTTTTAGGTGGAGTGCAATACCTTCTCCACCTACGTACCATGCATTATATATGGAAAGTAAACATGCTTACTTTGAGTACAGGAGCACTAAAACGTGAATTTCCGTAGAATCTATGTATTGAATTTTTGGGTGGAGTGCAATACCTTTTCTACTTGTATACCAAGTGCCATATACTATGTAGAGAAAGGGCCGCGCCGTGACCCAGTGGTTAGACCTCTCGCCTCTCACCTACTCGTGCCGGAGGCTTGTCAGGACTCTGGCGCAGTATTCCTTTTTCCTCTTTATTTTCCATTTTACCTGCATTTCCTTCGTTGACCTATTGATTTAACGTTTCCTTTTTACACATACAGACATATGCACATTTACATACACACAAACGCCCATGCCCAAGGCGGGACTCGAACCCACAATCCCCTGCGCCACGAAGCACCAAAGCGAGACACTTTAGCAAGCGCCAGGTTCCATCCCAAACGTCCGTATGTGAGATTGTGGGGCGGATTTTCTCCGAATTTTCCGGTTTCCCCCGCCATTGCATTCCATCGGTGCTCAATCTTCATTCATTTATCATCAGTGTCATCGCCTGCGGTGCCACAAGCAGTTAAAGCGGCGGTTAAACACTATATAAAAAAATATGTAGAGAAAAAAAAAACAACACACAAAAAATTAATTTTAGTAAAGTAGATATTTAACGACACGCAATCAAACATTAGCTGATAGTTTGAGTTCTAATGAAATTCCTCTACATAGGTGGTACTTGAAGTATTATACAGTACTTTATCACTGTCCGCTTTACACGCTCTATATTTGGTAAACTCGTGTGGATATCTTTTCTTCCGGTTGGCTGACGATGATTTTTAAATTGCTGTGTGTGACGTCAGAGTGGATCGTTAGCAATTTAAAAATTAACAGCAGTGGACCAGAACAACTCGAAACTGGCATAGTAGTGTTTACATTCGTGCAACAAGTTACAGTCTATCTGCCTGAACTTTGTAAATAACTGCTTTTGTTCCCATTTTATGTGAATACAACTCGATGCTTTTTGGTTTGTTTGACCGCAGCTTTCTAGTTTAAGGGCGTTTATTTACGCAAAACCTAGAGTGCATGATTCCGGTTGAAAATCAATCATAGCTTAGAATTTAAATTCCAGTAAGGAAAATACTTTTGTTTAAAAAGTTTGAGAGTATAGTAGAGGAAGTACAGTATAACAAAATAAAAATATTATGTGTTACACTCACATGACTTTCTCTAGCTGTTCTACAAACTTCTTACATAAGACTATTCTTCTTTCTGTACCTTGCTAATCGAGGTACTCATTAACACAATGTCATTATTACTTAGTTCCTTATCAGTAGGAAGAAAATAAGAGAATACACTAAGCTAACCGATAGTCAAATATTTTAAAAGCTGTCGTTATGCGATTGTCATTACAAATCGCTTCTTTACTTGGCAAGGAGTAGAACAAAAGAAAAACGACACTCCCGTCTGAGAAAAGTATAAGTACTTCACAGCTGAAACCAATAACAATGAATACCACGAAAATGGTAAGCTCCACGAAAAAATGTATATGACATAACTTGTGTATTTTAACACAAGTATTTTATAAAGGCCTACATATTTTGTATTGCAAGTTTTTGTCTATCTCTTACGGTTTACTAGTTATGCCAAATTAAACAAAATTCATCCAGAATAAACAGGTCTTTAGAAACTATTCCCAGAAGATTCAAAATATACATTTTATTTGTCAGGTAAATATCATTAATATACGATATTTTAATCAAAATCGTTTGAGCCATTTTAAAGAAAATCAACATTTTCGAAAAAAGTTCCATGTAAAGGGTAGTTTAGGGTGGGGGGATTTTTCTCAAAACCTTCGTGTCGCATCCCTGGAAGATACTAAACTTAAATACCACGGACACATGGACACACACGGACCTTTTTCTGAAACTGTTCTTTTTTGGATACAGGAGGTCCTAAAACATGTATTTCCGGTGAAATCTCGGTATCGAATTTTTGGGTGGAATACAATACTTCTCTATCCCTATTTACATTGTACATACGGTGCTAGAGAAAGTAAAAATGAGATAGTCACAAATTTATGTTTGTGGTCCCTTGAATTAAAGAGAACATATGTTTGTCTATTAACAACCAATCAAAATTATAAAACCAAACCGGATATTCAGGTGCACAAATTTTCAAGAATGCATCATGAAGATTTTAAAGAATATACCTCCTCTCTAAACTGCTCTTTACATGAAAGGAATGTTATTATTTTTACTTTCTGTAGCACATGTGTACATACAATGCAAGTAGCAAGATAGTGTATTCTATCCAGTTATTAAATGTGAGATTTCACAGAAATGTATGTTATGAGGGTCCACGATTCCGATAAAATATTTTTTTAGAAAAGGATGCGCGTGGACAGCATAGCTCAAAAACATAAAGTCTGTTAAAACCAAACCTGGTATTTATGTTTAGTATTTTCCAAGGATGCGAAACGAAAATGTTCAAGAAAATCCTACCATTAAAAAACTACCCTTTACATGGAATATTTTTTGAAAATTTTGTTTTTCTCAAAATTGCTAATGCTTTTGATTAAAATTCCGTATTAAAGATATTTATATCACAAGTTAAATATATATTTTTTATTTTCCGGGAATAGCCTCTTAAGACCTCTTTATTATGGAGAGTTTTGCTGAAGTTTGCATG
This sequence comes from Hymenopus coronatus, assembly GCA_030762935.1. Lineage (NCBI taxonomy): Eukaryota > Metazoa > Arthropoda > Insecta > Mantodea > Hymenopodidae > Hymenopus > Hymenopus coronatus. The sequence continues at coordinate 43,440,747 of CM060883.1, forward strand.
ACGGTTAAAACGTAAGAGATAGTAAAAAAAAAAAAAAACTTACTACACAAAACATGATTTTGTTAAAACATAATATGTTTTTTTAGCGTTGACCATTTTTAGGTATTGTTTGTTATTGGTTTCAGCTTTAAACTACCTAAATTTTCCCAAACGAGACCATGCAACGCAAACAAAATCTTAATTGGTATTAATTTAATTGTTTTTTCACACAAGCCGTGTGTAGGACAGGAGTTGGATAGGTAGAATCAGACTGAAAAATTCAATGCCATAGCCGGGATTATAACCACGGATATGCCGGTCTCTAGCCAGTTGCTCTACCACTGAGCTACCAAGGCATCATACCGGCATAGCATTGAATTTCTCAACTGACTCGCATATTTCCCGGTAAACTACAAGGTGATCTCAAATTACTTAATGCCATAGCCGGGATTAGAACCTGAAATCCCGGCTATGGCATTGAATTTTTCAGTCTGACTCTACCCATCCAACTCCCGTTCAACATACGTTTGTGAGAAAAAACAATTAATTTTAATACCAATTAACCATTATAGTTGGCTGTAATATGAAATCATGGATTTAAAGTACTTACAGCATTGTAAGTCGCCATTGAGGTTGCCATCTGAAAATAATTTGAGATTACCTTGTGGTTAACTGGGAAACATGCGGAGTCAGTTGAGAAATTCAATGCTATTCCGGCATATTCCATGGCAACTCAGTGGTAGACCAACCGGCTAGAGACCGAGAGATCCGTGGTTCTAACCCCAGCTATGGCATTGAATTTTTCAGTCTGACTCTACATATCCAGAACCTCAATTGTTTCACATAGCGGCCAGCTTTTAAAAGTTTTGATTGTCGCTTTAGCCTAATGTATTTCCCGATTTCCCTTCTATTTACATTGAAGCAAGTAATAAGACTAATTCTGTTGATGTATACCTCAATTACCATTATGAATAATAAATAATAAAGAATAATGTCTTGTGATAATAGTTTGTATATGGAACAACATGAGACAGTTATGTAATTGCAATACATCAGATAATTATTACTGACGCAAAGTGGCTTAAAATTGTTGAATTAGAATCATTGTCACACCTGTGTTAGTGAACACGTGTGCTGATGTCACGTTCTTTTGACATTGCAGCGAGTTCAGTGTGCTTCATATAATATATCATTTTGCAACGAGGGCAGTAATAAATATAATGTTAAACAAAAGCAGAAATAAAACTGTTCCCAAAGGCAAATATAGAACCGAAGGGAAGATGTACCGTTCAGGGTTTTTCCCATTAGTTCCTGCCCATGAGTCAAACAAACATGGAGGTCAATAGCGCTGGTCAGCTACCCTGGAGGAAGATTACTGTTATTTATGTGAGAGACAGGAGTTCAATGCTCCTTCCAGTGTAAACAGTGGATTCTCTTAACGAAAAATATACGAAACGACCAATCGGAAACGATATAACGATCTCGTCATAAAGCCAGAACCAGACAGATGCTCTAAGCCAATAGAAGTTTAAATTTTGGAAATAACTTCCTGTCAAAAATTTTGCCAGTCAACTTGAGTTCAGGAGGTACGCCATTACGCTCCTCGTTGGAGAGTCGGTCACGTAGAAGTGGTGTTAGTAATTCTAGGAGTGAAATTTTAAGTCGTGTCAGTAAAATTACAGTTGGAATATTGGCCTTAAATAACACTACAAATAATTATGTGTAATTCCAGCGTGCGTGGTGATAATGCGTGATTTAAAAAAAAAAAAAAAAGTGACTGAAAAATAAAGGATTACAACGGAAAATGAAATCAACCAATCTCGTTGAGTGCCATCTCTGAGATACCTATAACATAATGTCAGTGCTACCCTGAGCTAGTCCCGACCTAGAACCCATACTTAAAAAGCCCTTATTGCCAAAACAGCATCCGACATAACCGCACCAGGGTGGACACATGTACTGTCGGATTCTTTGACGTTGTAATTCAGCATTATTACACCTGAGTGAGTTTGTGATACCTGCGGTGGTTTTCCACGAGTGGCGGCATCTGGAAATTTCCTGCTATGTGACCAACAGGTATAAAAAGAGGAACGGAGCCGTGTGCAGAGTTCAGATTCACCTGCAAATGCCTAGCGTGTAGTAGTGTTTCAGCGGGAAATTCCTGGAGAGCAGCAGTAGTCGTCGCCAAATTTGGTCAAGAATTAATGAACTTGTTGCGAACATTAATAATTAGCTGTTTTTCAAATTCATTAATCCTGCCATCAGAGGGCAGCATAGTAGATCGAAGGAAGGAGATGTCTTAAAGCCGAATGATTCAGTCGTGCAAAAGAACTGAAGAACTCACGAACACGTAGCGAAATCATAACATGTTTTTAAAGTGTAAGTGAATTTTTTGAGCACTAATAAGCTCAACTCAAATTACAAATGAGAAAGAACTTCACAGTTTTAATTCATTATTTTTAATTTCTCTAGCCTGCATGTACAATGTACATAGTGGATAGGGAAGGTATTATATTCGACCCAAAAATGTGCTGTCGAGGTTTCACCGGAAATATATGTTTCGGGGTCCCCTGAGTCCAAAAAATGTATTTTTAGTAAAAGGTTCTTGTGTATGTGTCGGTCTTCCTGTGAACAACGTAGCTCAAGAACGTAAAGACCGTTAAATAAGTTGGTACATATTCGAAAAATTTGAATTTCTCAAAAATGGCTCGACCGATTTTGATTAAAATCTCCTATATTAAAGACATTTACATTCCAAATAAAATGTATATCTTGCATTTTCTGGGAATAGCCTTCGAAGAACTCTTTATTCCGGATGAGTTTTGCTTAATGTTGCATAATTGGTAAATAATAATAGATAGACAAAAATTTACTACACAAAAAATATAGATCTCATTAAGAACACCATGTATGTCAGATTTTTCTCACACTGAATCTGTCAACACCTGGCCATGTAAAGAGACGCATTTTAATCCCATAGCAAAAACATTTTAAAACAATTGACTGTCGGTTTAGCTTAGTGTATTCCCTTATTTCCTTCTGCTAATGTTTAAATCGAATAAGCTTATTTACAATAATTTGTTACAGAGTTGTAGAGAAAGTCATGTGAATGGAACACGTCAGATTTTTATCAACAACATCTCAGTTGACCACAAGTAAGAGGTAGAGGAAATAAGATTCTGCAGTAATTTTGAAAACAGTTTTGCTGTACTATGCAGTATCTACATATGTGCAGTGGCAGTATAGTTCTTGTATACTGCGAGGAAAGTCATTATGAAACAAAACCTGTGAAATTCAGACCTTAAGAGGATCTTAACTATAAAACGTGGGTTAGAAACGACTATGAAATATAGAAATCTCGCTGCAGCAACAGCAGTAAAAGTTAATATGCATTTCTTTATTTGCCTAACACGCAGCGTGTGTTTAAGAAAATTAAACTCCGGGACTTGAGTCCCTGTTGCCCAGTTGAAGAGAAACAAAAGATTCCCCCAGGATGCGCGCTTCATTTCCTGCCCCAGTCTATTGAGCCTTGTAGCAACAATAGCACCACGTGACCTATTTCTTAATGCCCCATGCTGCGTTCTCTACATGTGGTGCCTTGCGCACTCTTTTATCGTTTTTCTTTTCTTCGCCTCTGGCTATCAGTGTTCATTTTCTAAATTTACGTCCGTGTTTGTGTTTACACCCCAGAAATTATTCGTCTCCTATCTGAAAATTATAGCAGCTAAATTACGGAGAAAAAATTCCCATCTACTCCAATGTTATATACAGAGATAAAAGTTGCATTTATGTATATGTATGTAGGATAAGTTCAAAAACTACTCAAACGATTTTGATAATTCATTTGCCATTGAAATATCGTATTCTTTCTGATGGATACATGATTATTAAACATCTAATTTCAATTCATAAATAACTAAAATATTAGAAAGGATTTATAAAACTCCTGTACTTGAATGCAAATTCTTTGAAGTTACAAAATACATTTTTGAAATCAAGGTTTTGGTCTTTAATTTAGTGGGAAATGGTTCGAAAATAGCCAATAGCCAATGTTTAATTTCGTGAAATTAAATGATCAATTGAAAATGATCACAGAAAAAATCCGAATTGAATCTGCACACATGCAAGAGATACCAATGTCAAAATATCTTAATGACGCTCTTGTAAGAATAACTGTAAGTCTGCTCTGTAGTGTGGGAGTAATGTGTCTGCCTAGCATTCAAGCTTCTTGCGTTTAAACTTCGGCTAATGTGAGTTCCCAGGATAAGGTTTCTTTCCGGGGTTTTCTCTTATGCGAAAGACATATTCCACCGCTTTCATTCATCGTCCGATATATATATAAATAATTAAGCAGTGCTTATATTGGAAAGGAGTACACGAAGAGAATTATAGAGGAGGATATTAAGAAGCTGAATATAAGAAGATGTAGTAGTAGAATTCCAGATAGGAAAGAATAGGTTTCGATAGTGAGGCAGGCACTAGCCCTTCAAGACCTGTAACGGCATGAAGTAAATAACTTACATTAGAAATCGTTGAATTGATGTTTTCTTTAATTAACAACTTAAGATTATTTCACTCGGTGGTCGTAAACTAAGTGAATGAGGTTAACTTGGTGGTCTCGGAGTGCGGAATCTTTTATTCAGCAGCTTAACTTACATTTGACTTAAATTGAGTTTTACATATGGATGTTATTTATCTAGTATTACTCTTATCATCCCATTCTACATTAAACACAAAAAAAAAGTTTATAGTCCTCAATCAGGCTTGACGTCTTTTACTTATCACCGGATTTTCTTCCCTTGCGAAAGAAGGCATTCTAAGGATTTTTATACACGTAAATAAATCCATCAGTCTCATCCGGGTTTGTAATCGCAATTTCCGGAACTAGAGGTATTCCTAAATTGTTGAGCCAATATCTCATCATTGTCATAGATGGCGAAAGGTCTCCACAAACAGCATCCAATTTGCTCAGAAGTTTTTCTATCCAAAAGTAAAAAGGAATTAGTGAATAATACCGCACCTTTTTCCATTTTAAGGGTACGTTTTATGACTGACTGATATGCATACCTAATCCAAACTAACCTATGAATCAGTACCGTGTTGTTTTGGCGACATCTAACAAGTGACAATACACCATGGTAACATCAACTTGAATCAGCAGTACCATCTATTTTGGAACACAGGCACTTATTGAACCGCCCTCGTATATTTGAAAGAAATGTTGTATAACGGGTAAACCATAATAGATACGCAAACACGTACACAAAAATGTAGATCTCTTAAGAGCACCAATTCATTTCAAATAGCTATTCTGTGAAATTAGCCTCTATGAATCCTTTAATACTTTAAAATTTTAAAGTGCCGTCTCTATTCAGTTCCTTCTTATCGTTTCGTTATTTCAATTGTGTCACATTTTGCTTAAGGTTATTCCTTTCCTACTTTTAACGAAATTCTTATGAAGTTGTTCAATCAACAATTTATCTCAACTAACTTTAAATAGACTGAGAATAAAATTATGCAAAAATAGTTCACATATGCTATGAAGAAAAGAAACCTCGGTGTTATATTTCCATGCCTATCTCTACCCTTTCTTTAGCAAACTATTCTCCAAGAAAACGTAATCAAAATAAGCATTTACATCCTTCTTTTGTTTTACTCCTGGCAATGCAAAACGAAGTTAAACTCTATAGTTCACATATCGATCAGATTTTAAAAGATTTGACTATCGTTTAGCCTAGAGTATTCTCTGATTTCCCTTCTGTTTAAATTGAAATAAATAATAACACAATTTCTGCTAATGTTTATCTTGATTAGCCTGAAGTAGCTATAAAAATGATGTTTTGTAGACTAGTTTGTTTCAAAAATGGCTCTCTTTTGTTTCACTCCTGGTCGTACAAAGCTGTATCATAGAGCGACCGGCTTTTTAAAACATTTGACTATCGCTTTAGCTTACTGCTAATGTATTATCTTATGTTGATTGTAACAACAGTTGTAAAGGAAGATGTGTATGGAACAGGACTGATTTTTACTTTCCATATAAGTAGTATGTACATAGTGTAAGGAGAAGACATTGTATTACACCCAAAAATTTGATTGCGAGATTTCACCGGAAATACATATTTTGGGTCCCCTGAATAAGAAAAAAACATTTTTAGAAAAAAGGTCCGTGTGTATGTCTGTGGACAGCAGAGCTCAAAAACGAAAAGGCGTTAAATACCAAACTTGGTATTTAAGTTTGGTGTCTTCCAAGGATGCGACACGAAGATTTTTAAGATAATCCCCTACCCCAAACTACCCTTTACATGAGAAAAGTTCTAACATTTTGAATTTCTCAAAAATGGATATAAACATTTTGATTCAAATCTCTTATGTTTCAGATATTTACATGCCAAATAAAATTCTACATGACTTTTATTGAATTTTGCATAACTGGTAAATTGTAAAAGATCAGACAAAAACATACCACACAAAAAATGTAGGGCACATTAAAACACACAATTTATGCTATATACATTTTTTTCGTGGTGTTTATCTTTTTTGAGATATTCCTTGTTATTGGTTACAGCTTTAAAGAACTTTTACTACAGGAATTTGTCAACTCTTGTCCATACAAACAAAGGAACTTCAGTCACATAGCAACCAGATTTTGACTATCACTTTAGCCTAAGGAAATCCCTTATTTCCCTTCTACTTACAAGGAGGCAAGTATAAAGTCAATTTCTGCTATTTTTTTCTTTTTGTCTCGATTAGCATGAAGTAAATAGAAGCTTAAGTTTTTTAATAATAATTTGTTCTGCTAACCGTTATCTTGATTACCATGATGTACGAGGTAAAGGAATTATCTTTTAAAACAAAAGTTTGCAGGGAAAGGCATCTCAATGGAATACATCTGAATTGTTACTTTCTCTATACGCACTATGTACATAGTGTATAGAGAAAGTATTGCACTCCACCCAAAAATTCGATACCAAGATTTCACCAGAAATATATGTTTTAGGGTCCCCTGTATCCAAAAAAAGTATTTTCAGAAAAAGGTCCGTGTGTGTCCGTGTATCAGTGTGTACGTGTGTTCGTGTGTCTGTGAACACAAAACGAAGAGTCGGTGAAATACCAAACTTGGTATTTAGGTTTAGTATCCCCCAGGGATGCAACACGAATGTTTTGAGAAAAATCCCCCCCAGACTACCCTTTACATAGAACTTCTTTCGAAAATTTTGATTTTCTAAAAACTGGCTCTAACGCTTTTGATTAAAATTTCGTATATTAAAGATATTTACCTAACAAATAAAATGTATATTTTGAATTTTCTGGGAATAGCCTCTGAAGACTACTTTATTCTGGGCCAATTTTACGGAATTTTTATAACTGCTAAACCGTAAGAGATGGATAAAAAATTACTGCACAAAAAATGTAGAGCACGTTAAATTATACAATTTATGTTATATACTTTTTTTCCTGAGTTCGTCGTTTTTGAGACATTCCTTATTTTTGGTTTCTGCTATGAAAAACTTACACTTTTCTCATACAGGAACTTGTCAACTCCTATCCATATAAGCAAAGGAACTTCATTGACATAGAAACCAGCTTTTGACTATCATTTTAACGTATAGTAGTCCCTTATTTCGTTTCTACTTACAAGGAAGCAAGTAATAAGACCATTTCTGCTCATTTTTTCTGATTAGCATAAAGTAAATAGAACCATAAGCTTTTTAAGAATAATTTGTTGCAGGGATATAGAGAAAGTCATGTGAATGGTACACATCAGATTTTTTTAAATGTTTTTATCGCTAGTTTTACAGTTGTTATGTCTTCTAATTTTAATCTCCGACTGAGGTATAAAAGGCATAAGCAAACAATGGTAGGATTCTTGTTTGTTCCCAAGTGCGAGAAATCTCGCCCAGATGTGAACAAGTGAAGCGCTAAGGTTGGTTTTGTGTATGCCTCTCTCGCCAGAGTTTGAAGTGTAAATAAGATACTTGAGTTAGGAAAAAATAGGAAATACGAAAAGGGCCAAATCTCATAGGAATTCCGGCATAGCAAGAATGGAGAATAAACAGAAGCGGTGGGAAAGAGGAAGCACAAGAAAAGATGGCGCCAGAAAATGGGAAACGTTTTTGTTTGCGGCATCGAAGCAAAATGCACAGCGATGGAATAAAAATACTCTAAGTTTCAGGCGCGTTCGATTGGAAATAAATATTTTCTATGAAATATCTGTATGAAAAATATTAGTATTCAGTCTAGGGAGAAATATAACGTTCTAAACCAAACTTACGAATACCTTAGTCCTGATTTTGAACAAAATTTTAATAAAATAGTTAACTTTAAAAAATACATTTATAAAATTTGGGTAGTCCGCAGTATATACGTGAATTTCAACATAGTTGATTTAGATTTATATCAGTAATAATTTACAGGATACAAAATTCTACAACAGAGATAATCTTTCATGTTTCAAATATTCTAGCCTGCATTGTTATTTAAATGAAAATACTTCTCTGTCCAACAAAAGTGCTCCAAATGATGCTTTTTTTAAATTATTTCACAAAAAATTCAAGGTTTACAATTAATGCGTTCACAAATAGATCTCTCATACCAGATTTGTTATATTAATGCAAAATTGTTGTAGAAAAATTACTACTTTCTAAACTCTTTATAACTCTTAATTTTTCACACTTTAATAGTTTCTCAAAATTTGAGATTAATTTTCAAAAAAGTATATTGCTTTGTCAACAAAGTTCCGGGTTTTTGCCAATAAAACATAAAAAATGAGTTATTCATCCAATTTTATTGTATCGCCTTCGAAGTAGACCCCTTCTGAAATTATACATTCATGCCAACGAATAATCCAACAAAACATTTTCTTTAGGCACTTTTATGAATCGATGTCAATTGTCGCCGCGAATTTTCCTTTAAATTTTCTATCGACTGAAAGTGGTAACTTGAGTTTTGGAAAGAGAAAGAAATCAGCAGGAGCCAGATCAGGTGAATACGGTGGTTGTTCGATGAAATTTGTTTAGTTTTTGGCCAGAAATTCGCTCACAATAATAGCCTTGTGAGCTGGTGCGTTATCGTGGTGCAGAATCCATGATTTGTCGTTCAACAAATCTGGCTTTTTGCCGCATTTGTTCTCTCAAACACCGAATAACGCTCAGATAATAGTCTTTCTTTACCATCTGACCTTCTGGCAAGAACTCTGAGTGAATGACACCGCGTTAATCGAAAAAAAAAAAAAAAAAAAAACCGTCAACATGACCTTCAGTTTTGATCGAGTTTGATGTGCCCTTTTAGGTTTTAGTTCAGTTGGAAGGCACCATTCGGAAGCTTGTTGTCTGGTTTGAGTTTCAAACTCGTAAACCTACGTCTCATAACCAGTTGCAATGCGTTTCATGAATGTGAGGTCGGAACTGGCTCGTTCTAGCATGTCTTCAGCAATCCTTATGCGATTGAGCTGCAACGCGTCTCATGCCCAAGCAATCGTTTACAATGGTACGAATCGATTCATGAGACACAGAAAGTTCAGCGGCAATATCTCTCAGACTTAAATGACGATTTTCAGACACCATTTTCTTCACTTAGCGATGTTCAGTTCAGTTGAAACCGTTGATGGCTGACCAGAGCGAGGCAAATCTTCCACCACATCTCGACCGCTTTTGAATGCACTGTACCACTCATATGCACGTGTTTTTGATAAAGTCGATTCACCGTAAGCCCTCTGTAACATTTTCAGCAATTTGGCACACGAAATACCATTTGCAATGCAAAATTTGAGACAGATTCTTTGTTCAATATTTGTATCCATCGTAAAATTGCAAATCATCTTTGAGATGAACGAACAAAATGGCGTACTGTAAACAAACTAGATGACAGATGACAATCAAACTCCGCGAGGGTATAGAGGAAAGTTGTACCAATTTAGCGACAACAATAATTGCGAATCAATCCCCTTTTAAACAGGATTTTTAAATTATTAATTCCCGGTTCTTTCTTGACAGAATGAATGGCATGATTCGTTAATATACATTTGAGAGGCGGTAAATTTTTTAAAATAATTATTAAAAAATTGACCTCTGCGGAGTATTTTGGGTATAGAAGAATTATGAAAAAAAAAGTTTGTTAGAAGACAACGTTTAAAGTTGAGCGTGTCTATGTACACAAATAGATTGTATTACGACTTCACACTTGGAAAAGAGCGAAGTTTTTTAAGTGAACGATTTGGAATTTTGTTATTCTCACATCTTTTGTTTTAATTCACGGGACATCAAAACTTGTTTTTTTTTTTTTTTTAAATATTGACATCAAATATTTGGGCGGAATACAATTTTTCTTGTACTTACTATTGTAAATAGACTTTGTATATTATTTAAGGTCCTTTAACCTGCTAAGTCATTTCTAATAAATGAAAGATTGAAATTATGTTCAAATGAGCTGGAGTCTATAGACCTTAAAATTACTCGGCATTCGTCTCCTCAGGAGAGGGGAAAACTAAGGGAAAAAATATCACCCTCACCCTAACCGAGATTCGAAACTAGCACCTCTTGAATGTGAGGTAGATACGCCACCACAACACCACTGAGGTAGGCTATTGCATTTTAAAGCATTAAATTCGCCATCGTGATCATGCTAAGAGTAAATATATTCAAAGACAAGACAGACAGCCGATTTGACTATCGCTTCAATGCATTCTATTCTTCACATTGAAATACACCGAAACTGTTTCTGTAAGTGTTTACATCAATTAATATGAACTACATACACTATGCCTTTATAAGAATATTTCATAGAAGAGTAGGTAAAAACATGAGCGTTACATGGTAAATTTCTGTGTGAAATCAGACACAAATTGAGATATACACCAGCGTGAAAATAGAAGCCTTTTTCGAATACACGTGCTAATTGTTAATTTAACTTTTGTGAAGTCTTATTTACCTCTGAGAGTTCTGAAACCTGAACATAGGTTAAAACACACGAAACAATTATATATGAACAACAATAAACAAACAGTTCAGTTAAATTAAAACGCTCTAGCATCCCATTCGTGTCCTTGCTTTGTGGTATGTTTAGCCACTAGGCCATTCTGATACAATTGCTTTATACACCAAATTTTGCGGTGAATCAATTATAATTTCTTTTGTGTAGCCGCAACATTATTGCGAAAATGTGAGGGCTCTCTACATAAATAGAATTACTATAACTACAAAACACGTGAAGGTCGATACTGTGTTTGTTTCTTTTTACTTTCTCTACACGTCCTATGTACATAGAGTAAAGAGAGGGCATTGCACTCCACCAAAAAAGTCGATACCGAGATTTCACCGGAAATATTTATTTTAGAGCCCCCTGTATCCAAAAAAAGCATTTTCAGAAAAAGGTCCGTGTATGTGTGTGTCCGTGAGTCTGTGAAAACGATAATTCAAAAACGAAAATTCGGTAAAATGCCAAACTTGGTATTTAAGTTTAGTATCTTCCAGGGATGCGTCACGAAGATATTGAGAAAAATCCACCCACTCTAAACTACCCTTTACATGGAACTTTTTTCGAAAACTTTGATTTTCTCAAAAATGGATCTAACGATTTTGATTAAAATTCGGTATATTAAAGATACTTACCTGAAAAATATATAATGTATATCTTGAATTTTCTGGAAATAACCTCTGAAGACTTCTTTATTCTGGATGAATTTTTTGGAATTTTGCATAACTGCTGAACCTTAAAAGATGGAGAAACAGCTACCACATAAAAATGTAGAGCAAGTTAAAACACACAATTTATGTTATACGCATTTGTTTCGTGGAGTTGATCGTTTTTAGATATGCTTTGTTTTTGGTTTCAGCTTTAAAAAAACTTTACCTTTCTCATGCAGGAATTTTTCAACTCCTATCCGTACAAACAAAGGAATTTCAATCACATAGCAATCAGCTTTTGACTATTTGTTGCAGAGATGTAAAGAAAGTCATGTGAATGGAACACATCAGATTAAAATAAGAACTATAGCTTTCCTGGCGACGTGTTAATTCAAGATCTTCTCGGGCTTCTAGCCAGGTAAAAACTTGGCTTGACACCAACGTTTCGAAGAAGTGCATCTTCCTCGTCTTCAGGGTGAACTGATGGTTTGAGCTTGCGGAGACTGGTATTTATAAGAGCTGGGATGAAGCTAACATCTGATTGGTTCGCGAGATAATTGTTTTACTTTCTCTACAAGTACTATGCACATAGTGTATAGAGAAAGTATTGTAATGCACCCAAATATCCGATACCGAGATTTCACCGGAAATGGATGTTTTAGGACCTAGAAAAGGTCCGTGTTTGTGTGGTTTGTGTTTGTCTGTATGCATCTGTGTGTATGTGTGTGTGTGTCTGTGAGCAACATAGCTCAAAAAATAAAAGTCTGTTAAAAACCAAACTTGGTATTCAAGTTCGGTATCTTCCAAGGATGCAACACGGAAGATTTTCAAAAAAAATCTATCCTCCTTCAACTACCTTTTAAATGGAAAATGTTTCGAAAAGTTTGTTTTTTTAAAAATGGCTCTAACGATTTTGATTAAAGTATCGTATTTTAAAAATATTTACATGACAAAAATTTGTATATGTTGAATTTTCCGGGAATAGCCTCTGAAGGCCTATTTATTCTGAATGCATTTTTGAAATATTGGCATCGCTGGTAAACCGTTAGAGAGAGACAAACACTTACTTTATAAAAAATGTAGATCACGACAAAACACACAAATTATGTCATTTTTTTCGTGGATTTCATCGCTTTTGAGACATTCCTTGTAATTTTTTTCAGTTTTGAAATACTTAAATTTTTGTCATATGGGAACTTGTCAACCCTTGGCCACGCATAGAAACGGATTCCAATATCGTAGCAACCACATTTTAAAATATGTGTTAAAATATGTGACTGTCGGTTTAGCCTAGTGAGTTCCCTTATGTCCCTTATACTTATAAGGAACTAAGTAACAGAGAAAGTCATGTGAATGAAGTACATCAGATTTTTTTTATCCGGTTGTATAAATGCACATTACAATTTAATGACATTAAAATAATATAAAACTAAAATTTAGATCTTACAAAATACGTCATTAAAATATTTCTGTGCTTACTATAAACTGTATTTTACTTTCTTTGCCAGGCACAATGTACATAGTAGGTAGAGAAAGTATTGCATTCCACCTAAAAATTCAGGTCAAGATTGCATTGGATTGCCATATGTCATTTCCAAGATGTGTTATTAATGGCTCGAGTTTCTCAATAGGTACTTTTTCATTATTTCTATGGTTTTGTGATATTCATGTGTTTTTGACGGTTGCTTGAAAGCAGTATCGAGCTTTGTCAGCATATACGTTCAATACCTGACAAACGACATTTCTTCCTATAGAGAAAAGTGTACTGTAGTTGTTCTGATAAGGTTTATATTAATATAAATAAAGTGTATAGAAAACATTCACATGATTTTCTCTACACTATATACTTTATTAAGGGTTATACAAACGATTCTTACGAAAACTTGAGGTTGCTAAATCAGCAGAAGGTACAAACATGTCTAAAGAACTTGTCTAAACTATAAAATAATTTTTAGGGAAACTATTTTGATCACAAATGTGAACTTTGCACCAAGTTGGGTTCAGCAATTGCATTACTGCGACAAAACTATGTTTTAATGGGAATAACGTGACGATATTACAAGTTAATGGAGTTATGTATTTTACGTGTATTGGCATGGCGTATATGAGCTAGTCAGACATGAAACCATCTTAATCCATTACGTCACAAAGGGACCTCAGTTTATTGATTCAGAACCAGGAACTTTGATTAAACTTGCTACAGCTCTGTTAATAATGATGTAATTAATTAATTGAAGCCCGAAGATATTTACTTCAGACAACGCAGCTGACGGTCACGTGTTCTATTCCAGCGAGATCGCTGGCAACTCCATGACCTAGATTTACTTTCAGCTGCCACAATGAACCTCCCTTTCAAAATTAACGCTTCTGTTTATTTCAACGTTTGTTGGGTGAAATTACCGGTATTTGTTTATTGTAAGTGAATATCGCCTATCTAGCAACAGTGCGATATCGAGAATTTGCCAGAAATATTGTTTTGAAGTCTCCTGAATCCTAAAAAGTTTAAAAAGGTATCTTATGTGTCTGTATGTGTGTTAAGAGTGTAAAAAACCGAAATAATGGATAAATACCAAGATTTCAAATGAATTTAGGTATTTTTAAAAAAAATGGATAAAATATATAATAATTATATTTAAAATATTTACGTAATAAGTAACATTTATCTTGAATTTTATGAAAAATAATCTGTAAACTATTAATCACTTTGAATTATGTAGTATAAATAGAAAATTATAAAATTTACACAATGCCTACTGTGCAAAATTTTATATATCTTTAAATAGCTATTTCTTTAAAATATTATTCTGTAAAATTAACTGTTTCTGAAAATATATTGGTTTGAATTGACAATACTTTGTCAGTTTAAAGTGCTGTTGGTATTCAGTTGTTCCTCGCAATGCTATTGAAAGAGAAATTAGTGTTTAGCTGTTATTCATGTGACTGTCGACTAGTTTCCTCTATCCCTCTGGCACTTTAAACGAAATGCATGATAACATTATATTTGTAAATGTTTATCTCGCTTAACATAAATATCATCTTCCCTCATCTAGGAGTGACATGTCGAAGTTCCCCTAGGTCGCGTCTTCAAACCCGGCATAGGGCGACTCCTTTTTACTTTCTATAGTCCCATATGTACAATGTACATAGGGATAGAGAAGGTACTGTAATGCACCCAAAAATTCGATACCGAGATTTCACCGGAAATATATGTTTTGGAGTCCTTGAGTCCGAAAAAAGCATTTTTAAAAAAAGGTCCGTGTGTGTCTGTCTGTGTGTGTGTGTGTCTGTGGACAGCATAGCCCCAAAACAAAAAGACCGTTAAATACCACACTTGGTATTTAGGTTTAGTATCTTCCAAGGATGTGACGCGAAGATTTTAAAAAAAAAATCCCCCCACCACAAACTACCGTTTACATGGAAAGTTTTGATTAAAATCCCGTATATCAAAGCTATTTATGTCAGAAATAAAATGCATATATCAATTTTTTTGGGAATAGTCTCTGAAGACCTCTTTATTCTGTATGACTTTTGCCAAATTTTGTTTAACTGCTAAACCGTAAGAGATAGAAAAAAACTCACTGCACAAAAAATGTACATCATGACAAAACACACAATTTATGTCCTTTACGTTTTTGTTGTGGAGGTAACCATTTCTGAGATATTCCTTGTTATTGGTTTCAATTGTGAAGAACTTAAACCTTTCTCACACAGGAAGTGTCCGTTTTTCTTTTGTTCTATTCCTGGCCAAGCAAAGAAGTGATTTGGAATGACAATTGCATAACGATAGCTTTTAAAGCATTTGACAATCACTTTAGCATAGTGCATCCCCTTATTCCCTTCTACTTATAAGGAACTAAGTAATAAGAACATTCTGCTAATATTTATCTCGATTAGCATTGTGTACAAAAAAGCATAATATTTTCTAGGAGGTTGTAGAGCAGCTAGAGAAAGTCATGTGAGTGTAACACATAAGATTTTTTACTTTCTCTATACGTGCCATGTACATAGTATATAGAGAAGGTATTGTAATGTACCCAAAATTTCGATACCGATATTTAACCGGAAATATATATTTTAAGACCTTCTGATAAAAAAAAACTATTTTTAGAAAAATGTCCGTGTGTGTCTGTCTGTGTGTATCTGTGTGTATGTGTGTGTCTGTGGGCAGCATAGTTCAAAAACTATAAGTCCATTAAAAACCAAACTTAATATTTAGGTTTGGTATCTTCCAAGGATGCGACACGAAGATTTTCAGGAAAATCCCCCCACTCCCAACTACCCTTTACATGGAACCTTTTTGAAAATTTTGATTTTCTAAAAAATGGCTCTAACGATTTTAATTAACATGTCCTGTATTAAAGATATTTACCTGACAAATAAAATGTATATCCTGAATTTTCTGGGAATAGCCTCTGAAGACTACTTTATTCTGGATGAATTTTGCATAACTACTAAACCGTAAGACCTGGACAAAAACTTACTACATAAAAAATGTAGAGCACGTTAAAACACACAATTTATTCCATATACATTTTTTTTCGTGGAGTTGATCGTTTTTGAGATATTCCTTGTTTTTGGTTTCAACTTACCCTTTTCTCATACAAGAACTGCCAACTCGTGACCATACAAACAAACGAACTTCAATCACATAGCTACCAGCTTTTGGCTTTCACTTTAACCTCTAATACTAGCTTATTTCGCTTCTACTTACAATAGCGCTTTTCTAAAGATTTTTTTTTCTTTCGACGTAAAATATTTAGCATGGATTCCATTGGAAGGGAAGTCAGCGGTCTCGTATCTTAAATTTATGGAACGTAAAATAATCTGAAACCTGTTTAAAGTTTTAATTAAACTAGGCATATTTAAACAAAAATAATACAAAAATGTATTCCAATGAACTTGCCTTTTCTTTAAATGAAAAATAATTACAGAAACTGCCCTCTGAGAAAAAATTAAGCGGCCCAGTATAGAAAGGGATGTTGAGAACCCCCGCAGTTAAAGAGCAGCTGCCTCAATTTCAAGAGGTCTAAAGTTTATATCTCGGTTAGGGAGACTTACTCGGATAAGGTTTTTTTCTCCTGGATTTTCCCTAATCCGGGTTAGACAAATGTCGAGTAACTCTGGGCCTTAAGACCCCAAGATCATTTGAGCACCATTTCACCCATTTATTCATCGTCCGAAATTTCCTACCAGGTTAAAGCACGTTAAGCTACAAAGAAGAAAAACACAAAAACATGAAGCTGACAGAAAAATAACTTTCTTTACAATAGCAAGAAATATTGGTGGATATAGATTAGTATATTAATGGAATATTGAAAATTGCTAATAGGAAAAGATTTTGAATGTGCTTCTGCGCAAGTGAACATAATTAAAACACAAAAAACGTTTAATGACAAACTTGATATTTAAGTTTGTCTTCAAAGTAAGTTACGGTAAGATCTTCAACAAAAGCATGCCCCTCCAATATATTCCAACATAAATATACGCATACAAATTGACACATAGTGGGTATTTTTCTAAAAACACTTTTACTGATTCTGAGGGCCTCAAACACACATTTCCAGCAAACTTTTAGTGTATAATTTATGTGTGAATACTAATTGTCCTTGTTCACTTTCCATTTTCATGACTTTCTCTAACTACTCTGCACAAACTGTTATTAAAAACGGTTATTCTTCTTTATACTAATCAAGGTAAACTTAGCAGAAATTCTCTTATAACTTGCCTCCTTGTAAGTAGAAGGTAAATCAGGGAATACACTGGCTAAAGCGATAGTCAAATCTTTTGAAATTTAATCACTTTAATGACTTTGAAGTTTTGTTACTTTACATGGATAGCAGTTAAAACAAATGAAAAACTAATGATGACTTACCATTTAATAAAGTATATGTATAGAAAATTTAAACCAATTACAAGGAATGCTTTTAAATGTTTAACTCGTCAATAAATGTATTTCACTAAATTGTGTTTTTTAACGAAATATACATTTTTTGTGTACTAGGATTTTCTATATCTCTTAAGGTTTACCAGTTATGTAAATGTCATCCATAATGACGAGAACTCAAAACGTTACTCCCAGAAAATTCATCTGCCAAAAAAAATCTTGGGATATATCACTCAAAATAGTTTTATTCATTTAGGAGTCAACTGTTCTATGAAAACGATAGTTTGAAGTAGGGGGCTTTGTGTCAGTGTGCCAAGACTTTGTCCCTCAGAAATTCTTTTATATGTGAATTAATCTACTGAAATGGGGCTTTCGTTTTTAACTTAAAATCCACTGGTCTGGGTCAAATTTGAACCCGCGATCTTGGGATCAGAAGGACACCACCTTCAACCGACCGAGTAGAGAACGTTGTACGTAATAGAAAAGTAGTGGAGAAAGTAATAAATGATAGTTGATAGAGAATGTCAGATGAATGACGTATGACAATTTGTTATTTTCTCTACACGTACTATGTACAGAGTGTATAGAGAAGGTATTGCACTCCACCCAACAATTAGATACCGAAATTTCACCAGAAATACATGTTTTAGGGACCCTTGTATCCAAAAATATCATTTTCAGAAAAAAGGTCCGTGTGTGCGTGAACACCATAAATCAAAAACAAAAAGTCAGTAGAATATCAAACTTGGTATTTAAGTTAAGCATTTTCCAGGGATGTGACCCGAAAATTTTGAGAAAAATTACCCCATCGTAAACTACCCTTTACATGGAACATTTTTCGAACATTTTGATTTTCTCAAAAGTGGCTCTAACGATTTTGATTAAAATGTCGTATATTAAACATATTTACCTGACAAATAAAATGAATATCTTGACTTTTCTGGGAATAGCCTCTGAAGAGTAGTTTATTCTGGATGCATTTTGCAGAATTTTATATAACATCTAAACCGTAAGAGATGACAAAACTTACCACACAGAAAATATAGAGCGCGTTAAAACACACAATTTATGGCATAGCATTTTTTCGTGGAGTTGGTCGTTTTTGAAATATTCCTTGTGCTTGGTTTCAGCTTTAAAAAACTTATACTTTTCTCATAGAGGAATTTGTCAACTCCTGTCCATACAAACAAAGCAACTTCAGTCACATAGCAACCAGCTTTTGACTATCCCTTTAACCTATGGTACTCCCATATTTCGCTTCTGTTTACAAGGAAGCAAGTAATAAGACTAGTTCTGTTAATTTTTTCTGGACTAGCATCAAGCAAATAGAATCCAAAGAATTTTTAATAATAATTTGTTGCAGAGTTGTAGAGAAAGTCATGCGAATGGAACACAGATTTTTTAATTGTAATTTGCACCTGCTGGATTTCCTGTAAAGCAGGTAAACAAAGGAAGTGGCGCATTCGCAGTCAACTATAAGGGATAGGTATGATAATCGAAGCTGGCTCATTAGGGCCCTGCAGTTTGGAGAATTATATTTACCATAGCTGTTCGTTCAAGTGCTCACATGCGGTTGGCATCGCGATGCATTTTGCATAATGCTTGTCCAATTTTAGAGAAAGCATCAGGGCGTAAAACAAATCATAATCATTCCCTAATTAGTGGCGAAGTAGCGGTGATTTATTGTCCCATTACATTGTTTCTGAAAACCATAAATATAACCGCGGTAGCACAGTGAATATCACGCAATGAAAATATACGGAACATATAATAGCAGACCCCATGCTCATATTTCAGGAGAAAAAACACGGCAAAGGTAGGAGTATTATTGAAAAAAAAGTATTGTAAATGTATAATTTGTGTGAGCTGTGACTAAAAACATAAAACAATGTTAAGTTTGCTATCCCTTTGTGCGCAGGTTTGATTTTGAAATGTTCATATTGTAGAAAAATATTTTCTACAATGTTCCTGTATATATGTATTAAATAAACAGAGCGATATGACTCCTTGGTAACACGGAAGCTCGCATTTGGGAGGTGTCAGGCTCTATTCCCTTCTAACCGTAGGCTTTTTCGTGGTTTGGCTCGGTACGCGAATGCTCTACGATTTCCTTTCCATAATTTTTCTTTCACCCAATTTCCTTCTTACGTTTCAGCTCTATTTTAGGTTTGGAGGTGTGGAGTGCCGGACAGCTGGCGCGGTTACGTCTAGAAAAGAAAGTGTATTGTTTGTTCAGAATCTTTTGAGACACTGGATAGAGAGAGATGACATCACGCGGCTGCACAGTAGCTATACGGAAGTCCCGACCAACGTAACCAAAATAGACAACCAGTTTACCGCTTTCCTTTGCGATCTCAAAAGGTTTTTGTCAAAGAATATTTTCGATTGATACTAGAGAGCCGCTCGGTCCACGGATCGTTCATCGCCTTACCTGGGCAGTTCCAGTAGTGCGATGGGACTTCCACGCGTCATTTTGGCCTCTCGTCTGCGGCTTGTAGCCTCCTGTGGTTCACTCACTCCCATATCTTTTCCAGAGAGGTGGTGGTAGCCGCAGGATGTCACGTAATTCGCAGTAAAGAAGATAACGCCATTAATTCAGTAAACTTGCAGTCGAGCGAGATAGCTTTAGTTTCCATTCGGAATTTCAAGCTTTAAGTCCTATACACCACTCAGTCCGAAATTTTACGTTCTCTACTCTGTGCCTATAGTGTATATTGTACATAAACGACAAGTTTGTGTTTTCTGGTATTCCATTTAGTATTGTTTCCACACAGACAAGTTCATTCTCCATTATTTTGTAGATGTAATTTTTTGGTGCGGTTCTTGGGATCTCAAAACAAATATTTGCAATGAAATAATGTAATTTAAATGTTATTAGTGGTAGAGAATAGAAAAAGCGGGTTGATATATGGCAATTTTAAAATTGGTAAGATATTCAACAAGAACCTTCTTTTTTTTTTTTTTTTTTTTTTTTTGGTTAAAAATGGTAGACACAAAAATGAGGACTTCCAAGGTTATTTGAAGAGTATATAAGCCATGGATTTTATTATTCACGCAAATTTCTTGTAAACAAGTTACAGAATATTAGTCTAAATAATTTGAGATTTTTTTTTTTTTTTTGTAAAAATCAAAGGTAACGAAAACGTACCTATATAAAAGCTAGTTTTGGGTGGAGAATTTTCTTGATTTTTTTCCTGTCATATCTTAAGTATATTGTGAACACATAACTGTTTTATGTGTGTTTGTGCAAATCATGTACTATGAACTTTTAAACACTGTGATAGAGCTACCATGGTCCAATATCGTCCATCAGCGGTGGGTTGGAAAGTAGGATGGAGAAGTTTTTCCGGGTGATGTAAATTCCAGAAACGTCATCGAGACTCAAGGTTATATTTTTGGATGTTTTCTCTACTCCTCCCGCGTACTCTCTCGAAGCTTCTGCAGCCAAATGTCGGTAAGCAAGCTTCCAACAAGTTAGTGAATCGTGAAGTTTGTTGTTGATACAATGCAAAGTGTTTTGAGCCTCAACAAGCTATCTTAGTGATAGAAAGAGATAGATAGATAGATAGATAGATAGATAGATATATAGATAGATAGATAGATAGATAGATAGATAGATAGATAGATAGATAGATAGATAGATAGATAGATAGATAGATAGATAGATAGATAGATAGATAGATAGATAGATAGATAGATAGATAGATAGATAGATAGATAGATAGATAGATAGATAGATAGATAGATAGATAGATAGATAGATAGATAGATAGATAGATAGATAGATAGATAGATAGATAGATAGATAGATAGATAGATAGATAGATAGATAGATAGATAGATAGATAGATAGATAGATAGATAGATAGATAGATAGATAGATAGATAGATAGATAGATAGATAGATAGATAGATAGATAGATAGATAGATAGATAGATAGATAGATAGATAGATAGATAGATAGATAGATAGATAGATAGATAGATAGATAGATAGATAGATAGATAGATAGATAGATAGATAGATAGATAGATAGATAGATAGATAGATAGATAGATAGATAGATAGATAGATAGATAGATAGATAGATAGATAGATAGATAGATAGATAGATAGATAGATAGATAGATAGATAGATAGATAGATAGATAGATAGATAGATAGATAGATAGATAGATAGATAGATAGATAGATAGATAGATAGATAGATAGATAGATAGATAGATAGATAGATAGATAGATAGATAGATAGATAGATAGATAGATAGATAGATAGATAGATAGATAGATAGATAGATAGATAGATAGATAGATAGATAGATAGATAGATAGATAGATAGATAGATAGATAGATAGATAGATAGATAGATAGATAGATAGATAGATAGATAGATAGATAGATAGATAGATAGATAGATAGATAGATAGATAGATAGATAGATAGATAGATAGATAGATAGATAGATAGATAGATAGATAGATAGATAGATAGATAGATAGATAGATAGATAGATAGATAGATAGATAGATAGATAGATAGATAGATAGATAGATAGATAGGGAGAGAACAGGAGTCCGGTCACTCATTGGAGTGTGTTAGATACTCCAATGAGTGACCATAAATGAGAGAGAAAGTCTGTTTTAAATACTCTCCTGAGTGATTGGAAGAGAGAATAAAGCTACTTTGTTAGGTACTTCAATGAGCAACCGCAAGAGAGAAAGAGTAGATCTGTCATGGATACTCCAACGAGCGACCAAATGAGAAGGAAGACTCCTGTGTTAGACCTATTCTATTGAGTGAACGAAGAGAGGAGGAAATACCCGTGTTAGACATTCCATCAAACGACCGGAGGAGAAAAGAGAAGTCCTGCGTTTGATATTCCAATTAGCGATTGGATGAGAGAGAAAGACTCCTGTGTGAGACGCCTTTGAGTGAGAATTGAGAAATGTAGTCCTGTTTTGGATACTCTAATGAGCGATCGGAAGAGAGAGGACTCATGTATTAAATTCTCTATTTAGCGATAGAATAGGGAGGATAAGATATCCCTTTAGCCGGTCAGAAGAGAGGAGATCTGTACTAGTCACTTCAACGAACGACCGTAAGGGAGAAGAGAAGTCCTGTGTTAGACATTCAATTGACCCGCCGGAAATGAGAAGACCCCTGTTTTAGACAACGCACTATAGAGCAAGTAGAAAAGCGAGCAGAAGTCTGGTGTAGAAATTCCAATGTGCGATTAAAAGGGAGAAGAAAAGACCTCTGTTAGAAAGTGAATTAAGCAATAACAAGAGAGAGAAGGAATCTTGTGTGTATAAAGAATACAAAAGAGGAGGTTTGGCAAGTAATTCATTACACCGTTGCGCACGAGAAAAGAAAACTGAAGTAGGGAAAACTGAACTAAGTGACACACTAATTTTATCCCATTTTATATTAACATCAATTATTAATGTTAATGAATTATTTTTTCTACACACAAATCATATGTAGGACAGAAGTTAGAGGGATAAAATCAGACTGAAACATTCAAAGTCATAACAAGAATTTAGACTGTGGATCTCCCGATCTCCATCCACTTGCTCTAACCACTGAGCTACCATAGCACATACCGACCCGACATTAAGGTTCCCAAGTGATTCGCATTTTCCAGCTATTACATTGCATTTTTATTCTGACTTTACTTATCCAAACCATTTTAATTCAAAGTCGAACATCACCGAAAAAGTTTCTTATATGTATGTTTAAGATTAAAATGTTTCTGTTGTTGCGGAGCTGTGATTCCACATGTATGCTTTAACCTCGTTTAGCTTTAGTTTGCATTTCTGAGTACTGAATACTGGGGAAAAAATAAGAGAGAAACATATTTTAAACAAATTTTAATGACTGCAAACAAGTGTAAACTAAAGGATATTTTAGTGATGCAGACGGCTGTGAAGAATCATTGCCATCAAATACTTATTTGTGTATGAAACGCAGCGGTAATTTCGAGTGTTTCCTCAGTCATAGCGTTTAATCGAAGCCCATTTTTATTCCCTCCCGTTTCGGCTGAGCAGTTCGGAAAGCGTTCATTTGAATCACACAACAAAAGAATTTTACGTTTGGCTATATAGACACAATATCAATAGAGTTGGAACAAAACAATAATGTGTTTGAATGTGTAAAATTATTAGCTTGCATTCCCCGCGTGTTTGTTCGTGTTCAATAACGTCTGTATTTCAGTATACACGCTCAGAAGTAGGGCCCACATCTGAAAATCACGTCAAATTTTTGATGCTAGGCAACACAGAATAGTACATATCACAGAGTTTATGGCAAAACATATTAAAAATAGTGAAAATAATAATGTTTAATTAGTTGGACAGGGTTTTACTTCGTTTTAACACTCATGAAAGTGATGAAATTAAATTGTATATGAAAAATCCTCTCTTATAACGTAGTATAAAAAGATAATAATAATAATAATAATAATAATAATAAAGTAATAACTAACAATAATGTGACTACGCCCTGCAGCCATCGTCACCGAAAATATTTTTTATAGTGTTAACGCCCGCTTTAACTATGTATATAGGCGCGGGGAATCCGGAGAAAATCCGCCCCTACGCTTCTTTGTCCACCACAAATCCCACATGCGGTCGCTTGGGATCGAACCCTAGCCTCTTTAGAGCCGACCGTGTGTGTGCACGGCTTGCATAAGGGTGATACTGATTGTTAGCGTCCATTGCTACATGCGAGTTAGTGGACACCTGTTCCTGCGGTAAGTTCTTTTGACACCGCAGCTGTGATGTTACGCCTGTGCGAGTGGACACGTGTTCTGTCAGCAGATTCTTAAGTTTGAGTGAGTTTGTGGTATTGCGGTGATATTGTGCTTGCGGCGGCTTCTGGAAAGTTCTATTCACGTGACTAACATATATGGAATGGGCAGCTGCTCAACGCACAGTTTAACTGGGAATGCATAGAATGCAACAGTGAGTGTTCGACGGGAATTTCGTAGCGAAATATGTTGTCGCCGCAACGAACGTCGAAAAGAAACTATACGGTAGAATTGTTACGAATGAAGGTTAAGTATTAGCAAATGGTAATCAGTTTGTAGAAAAATAAAGAGCTGTTGGAGACGGAAAGTGCTTTTGTTACAACAATGCTTTTATAATAATAATAATAATAACAATGAACTCTCTTATCTTTAACATTTAGATAGGTATATATTAAGCCTCTTTTTATCGGGATTTATTTAATTAATTTCTGGGTGAGGAGTAACATTATGTTTACTATTCAACACTTGAATTTTCGTTTTATATAGGAAACCATCAGATATATTCCATTCATGACTTTCTCCGACTATTGTCCGTACGATAGCTTATACTTCTATCTACTCTATGCTAATGAAAATTCAGAATAACAGAAATTATCTTTATTACTTATACACAACTTCCTACTTGAGAAAAGTATAAGTATGGAAAAACAGAAACCAATAAGAAGAAATATGGTCAACTCCACAAAAAATATATATTATTATATATATTTGACATAAATTGTGTGTTCTGCATTTTATTTTTATAAGGTTGTGACTACCTCTTACGATTTGTCAATTCTGCAAAAGTCACTCAGAATGAAAAGGTCTTCAGAGACTATTCCCAAAAAATATGAGACATACTTTTCACTTTGGTGCAAAGATATTAAACGTACGGTAGTTTAAGCAAAATAGCCAATTTTGAGAAAACCATTTCACCATAATTATGGCTGGAATTGAGGAGGAAATGTTCCATGTAGCAGGTAATAAAGGGTAGGAGGATTTTCTTGAGAATCCTTGTGTCGTATCCTTTAAAGATAATATAATATATATAATTAATATAATGTTTAACGGAATTGACATTTTTAATTATGCTGTTTAATTATTATGCTGTTCACAGAACAAATACACATATGTATATTTTTCTAAAAATACCTTTTTTGGATACAGGGGAGCTCAAAACATATCTTAGCGTCGAATTCTTGGTTGGAATACAGTACTTCCCCTATTGGATATAGTAAACAACGTAAAAAGCAATAGCGACTTTCCACTTGAGAAAAGTATAAGTATTTGAACATTCAAACCAAGAATAATGTATTTCTTGAAAATGGTTAACGCCAGATTTTTACTCGACTTAGAAGGCGTGCTTTAACGGAATCTACCGCGTTTTATAGTAATATTTTGTTAGCTTTAAGGTTTATCAATTATTCAAAAGTTGCTTGGAATTAACCGAACATCATAGGCTGTTCCCAGAAAATTCGAGATAACATTTCATTTCTTGAAATTATCCTAAATACATTATTAACAAAATTATCAGAGATATTTCTGGGAAAATAACAACTGATAATTTTCATTTAAAGCATTGCTGGATTTGGGAATATTTTGTGTAAATATTGGAACATACTGGACTTAAATGCCAAGTTTGGTCGATTTAGATTTTTGAGTTATAGTTAGGTAATATTCACATGGTAAGTAGAGAAGGAATTGCATTACACCCAAACAGTTGAAGTTTTAGAGAAAAAAATCCGGGCTGTCTGTATGTGTGTGTGTGTGTGTGAGTGCATGCTTGAATGTTTCCTCTGAAATGCATAATTAAAAAACGAAAACTGTTAAGCTCAAAACTTGGGTATTTAAGTTCAGCATCTTTCAATAGCTCCATATGAAGGTTTTCAAGAAAACCCCTCACCCCAAAGTACTCTTTTTCTGTAAAATGTTTCCAAAAAATTTAAAGTTTTCAAAAATAGCTATAACGATTTGATTAAAATACTATATGTTTAAAATATTTTCATAACAAAATAAAATGTATCTAATGTACCTACATATCTTGAATTTTCTGGGAGAAACCTCTGTCCTCTTTATTCTGGACGACTTTTTATAACCGGTAAACTTTATGAGCTAGACAGAAACTTACTACACAAAAATGTAGATCTCGATAAAACACGCAATTTATATCTATCTATACATTTTTTGTGGAGTTGAACATTTACAATATATTTTTAAAATTTTCAATACTTTCACTTTTCTCAAATTGGAAGATGTTATTCAATTGTTCTTCCTAGTCATGAAAAGTGAAAGGAATTTCAATTATATCAATTAAAAGCGACTGGCTTTTAAAAGTTGACTACGCTTTAGACCAAGAATGGCATTATGATGAATTTTGTTGTCTTCTTGCAAATAAAGCAGCTCGTCTTTCATTAAATTTATTAGGGGAAATTGGTTTATTAAATAGAATAATGGTTGAATATGGATGATTATATTATTTTTAGTGATTTCGTTTTTTAATGTAATCCCTTTAATTTCCTTCTAATTATAAGGGAGTATGTAATAAAAGCATTCTGATAATTGGAATGAAGCAGAGAGAAGAATAAACTTTTGTAAGAATAGTTTGTTCTTAAATGTGAATGGAACACAGATGTTTTTCAGGGTGACTAAAAACGTGTATTTTGGTGGCATTTTGGTGTTGAATTTTGGGTTAGAATACATCCTTTTCAAACTTCTTTGATAATCATTAGAATAAGCTAATAATTTTTGTGTTTCAAGAAAGTTTTCTTTGTAATCATTGAATTTAACTAGTGCTTTTCAGTATAGTTGATCTTGGCAGGCACAGTTTAGTGCCCATTCTAGATACTCTATGCTGCTATCCCACAAGTTCCCAAAGACATGTGTTTAGATTTAAATATGTTGGCTCTAGTTATACGATGTGTATAGATTTGTTGTTGAGAGCCAGACTGTAGATATGAATGTATGCAGATGCCCCGTCACTCCGGTGCTGACGTTTCCGGAAATACATTTCGGGTCGCCGAATTCTCACGGACTGTTGTCCCATGATCGGTACGATATTAACTTCCCTGGACCGTGAACTGGATCTCATTGTCCTAGTCAAGAGAGGAACCTCGGAGTACCATCCTGACATGAGGTGCTGCCATGTCAGCGTGCTTCAATATGCAGTCGTTGTCAAGAGTGGCTTGATTCATCAGGGTTGTCCAGAAGCGCTCACAAGGAATGCATATTCAGCTTCATTATCATCTGTCGAAGGATATGACAGGCTAACTACTCTGTGCTAATGAAGTGATGGTGTTTTCTTCATCTAGGGAAATCTTAATCAGACAAGAACTTGCCTTACAAAATGTAGAGCAAATTCCAGTACATGGTTTATGTCAAAAACACTCTGTTTTTGTCCAAAATTAATCCGAAGTTTAAACTGTATAATCCTCTTCTAATATCTCCTCGATATTAATATTCATAAAATTCTTATCATCTTGGAAGTGTTCTTCCTTCCATGTTTCGCTTCCTCAGGCTCAACTATCAAACAGAACTTACAACGTATCTTACACTACCTCATTTCGATTAATAAACTACGAAATGATGTTATATTCACATAACATATTCCCTGTTCGTACAAATATTCCTACTGATATTATTTTTCTATTGCTGTTATGTTAAGGAGAGATAAATGACTGAAATATCACGGTTGTTTGATAAGTCTGGGGAATTTCCATGAAATAATGAAACATGTTCGTTTTGGCTTCATAGACATGATTATTTAAACATGTTCAACAATGTACAGCGTATAAATCATTGTTGGCAGTCGTCTGAATTGTTAAATGAGTCAACTGCGATTGAAGATGGAGAAAACCGAGTTTAATGCAGCTAAGAAACATTTTCATTAAAATGTTGGACTGCCGCTCACATAAAAATAGAATTGTATGTGTTGATTCGGATTCTGCATCGTCATTGAAGACCATTTACTTTAGAATTAATAATTTAAAAGTGGTTCATAAAGC
Organism: Hymenopus coronatus; assembly: GCA_030762935.1. NCBI lineage: Eukaryota > Metazoa > Arthropoda > Insecta > Mantodea > Hymenopodidae > Hymenopus > Hymenopus coronatus. The sequence goes on from CM060883.1 coordinate 43,469,021, forward strand.
ACCAAAGACAAGCCCCGGTCGTCCAATTGAGATCACATAGGAAACCATTGACAAAATCCATGGTATGGTAATGCAAGACCACCAAATGAAAGTTCGTGGGGTTGCTGAATCTATAGGTATATCAATTAACCCTTTCCAACCTGATTAATTTCAATGAAATTGCTCTAGAAAGCTGATGCCGTAAGATGCACATTTGCTTTAAAAAGTTGGTCTTATCTGATATCTTATTGGTAACTCAGTTGTTTAAACTTCTAAAATACTGAACATCACTGTTCTAAATTTTTAATGTCACAGGTTTACCTCAGTTGGAATCCTCGATACAATGTTACTGTGTTAAAAGAAGAAATGGGCCCAGGTAAAATAAACGCTGATTGGCATATCTAAGTGGTGACTGGACCTCGATAGCATTGTAGTGGAGCAAAGTTCTGTATTTTTTAGAAAAAACCTGATGTTTTCCATGCACATGACTTTCTCTACTTCTGTGTAACAAATTATTGTTAATACGCTTATTTTCCTATTTACTTCATGCTAATCGAGAAAATATTAGCAGAATTAGTAATATTACTTGCTTCCTTGTAAGTAGAAGCGAAATATGAGAGTATCTTAGGTTAAAGTGAAGTCAAAAGCTGGTTACTAGGTGATTGAAGATCCTTTATTTGTATGGACAAGAGTTAACACATATTTGTAAGAGAAAGGTATAAGTTTTTCAAAGCTGAAACCAAAAACAAGAAATATGTCAATAACGATCAACTCCTCCAAAAAATTTTATATGACATAAATTGTGTTTTAATGTGCTGTACATTTTTTGTGTGGTAAGTTTTTGTCCATTTCTTACGGTTTAGCAGTGATGTAAAATTCATCCAGAATAAAGTAGTCTTCAGAGGCTATTCCCAAGAAATTCAAGGTAAACATTTTATTTGTCAGATAAATATCTTTAATATACGATATTTTAATCAAAATCGTTAAAGCCATTTTTGAGAAAATCAAAAGTTTCATGTAAAGGGTAGTTGGGTGAGGGGGATTTTCTTGAAATTCTTCGTGTTGTATCCTTGGGAGATACCTAACTTAAATATCAAGTTTGGTATTTAACGGTCTTTTCCTTTTTGAGCTATGCTGTCCACAGACACATAGACACACACACGGACCTTTTTCCAAAAATGCTATGTACATAGTATGTGTAGAGAAAGTAAAAATGTATCTTTAAAGGGATTGTATTTTCACGTTTTCTATTTCTAGATCATATTAATATGAACAAATTCAAAGAAAATACTAAAATATACACAATGAAGGTAGGTAATTATTGAATGTTAGCCTTCACCCTAATCGAAAAACACACATATGGCACCATTGGGTTGGAAGGGGTTAGGCGAGTGCATATTACCCTGCACGGAGTATATTGGCTATGAAGAAGCTGTGTGCGATTGCTCACAGTCGATTAAAGGGCATTTCATAGACATTTCAACATAATGGCGATGTATAATCGCAATTCATAACAACTTTTGCTCTGATCTCTGAATGGTGATAAAACTTAGATCCATTATTACACACCAGAGTCAAATCAACAGTCTAAACAATCAACAAAGGCAAAGAAGAAGGCAAAGACCATTTTTGCTATCTCAATACGCACTATGTACATAGTGTATAGAGAAGGTATTGCACTCCGCCAAAAAATTCGATGCCAAGATTTCACCGGAAATATATGTTTTAGGGTCCCCAATATCCAAAAAAAGCATTTTCACAAAAAGGTCCGTGTGTGTGTGTGTGTGTGTGTCCGTGTGTCAGTTGGTCCGTGTGTCTGTGAACACGATAACTCAAAAACGAAAAGTTGGTAAAATACCAAACTTGGTATTTAAGTTTAGTATCGTCCAGGGATGCGACACGAAGATTTTGAGAAAAATTACCCACCCCAACTACCCTTTACATGGAACTTTTTTCGAAAACTTTGATTTTCTCAAAAATGGCTCTAACGATTTTGATTAAAATTTCGGATATTAAACATATTTACCTGACAAATAAAATGTATATCTTGAGTTTTCTGGGAATAGCCTATGAAGAGTAGTTTATTCTGGAGGAATTTTACTGAATTTTGAATAACTGCTAAACCGTAAGAGATGGACAAAAACTTACAGCACAAAAAATGTAGAGCACATTAAAACACACAATTTATGTTTTACACATTTTTTCGTGGAGTTCGTCGTTTTTGAGACATTCCTTGTTTTTGACTTCTGCTATGAAAAACGTATACTTTTATCATATAGAAACTTGTCAACTCCTATCCATATAAACAAAGGAACTTCATTGACATAGCAACCAGCTTTTTACTATCACTTTAACCTATGGTTGTCCCTTATTTCGCTTCTACTTACAAGGAAGCGAGTAATAAGGATATTTCTGCTATTTTTTTCTGATAGCATAAAGTAAATAGAAGTATAAGCATTTTAAGAATAATTTTTGCAGGGATATAGAGAAAGTCATTTGAATGGTACACATAAGATTTTTTCAGTTGGTAAGTGATGGCCACTCTTTTTGGAATTCCCAAGAAATAATTCTCACTTGGTAAAAGCCAGAACTATAACTGAATCCAATTATGCTTCATTGTTACAGCATTTGAAACTTGCGTTACCTGAAAAAAAAAAAAAAAGATCAAGGTTTGTGCGCAAAAAATATGTTGTTTCACCGCCTTGGTGAGAGGTCAGTGGTCTAACCGATCGGCCACGGCACGTATTGCATTACCGTCATTATGAAATGCCATAAATGAACCTGCATACACAAATAAAAACTGGTTGCCAAGCAAAAATAACGATCATTATTAGCATGAAAATTGAAATTAAATAACGTCATGGAAGTTAGCAACAACTAAAATAAAATATCCTTTACTTTCGTATACATTAAAGAGAAGACATTGTAAACACCGTCTTTTCGCTGACGATTTGCAACTGTACTTACACTCGAACCCTAGTGATTTAGACAACTCAATTAAGACTATAAATGAAGACCTAAATTCACTATTGACTTGGTCATTAAAACATGGACTACAGCTGAATCCAGGAAAGTCACAGGCAATTGTTATGGGACACGAGCGGTTGTTGGGAACTTAAAATTTGGATAATATACAACACATTACATTAAATAATTCTGAAATACAATTTAGTAATACAGTAAAGAATCACTTAAAACATTTATATGCCTCCGGCTTAGCGATAGAAGAAAATTGCATTCTTTATCATTTCTCTATCAGCTCCTTCATTCTCATGTTTCAAACTGTTTAAATGTTCGCTTCAAATATCTTTCAGACTGTCATAATCGAGAAACTCGCTCACGACACTCTTTCCTTCTTGCTATACCTGCTCATCATTCAACCTTCTATTCATCATCATTTACAATAGAGTTAGCTCGTCTTTGGAATTCCCTCCCTGAAGACGTAAGGGACTGCCGCAACGTTATACTGTTCAAGCAGAAAATTAGGACATACATTTGTAATGAATCCTAATCTGCTGCTGTGTTAATATGATAAATACATCACTACTTTCATTTATTGTTATTAATATGTAATGTGCTGGCAAGTAATATGCATTTCAATTCTAAATATGACTAATATGTGTTTCAACCTACATGAATATTTCACTTAAAATAATTTTGTTTGCAGTTTTCTTCTTTTCATTTCTGTATATTTGTTGCACCTTTTTAGATTTGTTTTTATTAAGTTGTATAGAACTGTATTTTTGTTCTTTATTCCTTTATGCATTGTATCATTGCTGAATTGAACTTAATGCATTGCCTGGTAGAGTAGAACAGAAGGCCATATGGCCTTAACTCCAACCAGGATAAATAAATAAATAAATTAAATTAAATAAATGATTCCGGCGACTTTTGACTCTACTGGCCATGTCAAATATTTATTTACTTTAAAGACAGGCATAATAAATTGATACTACGTTTATGAACTACTTCTTATGAACCCTGAAATAATTACGGTGAATATTATCAAGCCATTATAACAATAACAACAATAAAAATCTCAAATTTAAAATCAAAAGCATTCTCTTTGCTCAGCATCATACCCAAAGGGAAATAAAAGAGTAGAGACGCTACCTACAAATGGAAACAAATTAAAATGAACTACTGATTTAATGTTATGAACTACAAAAGGTAATTAACTTCACCTGGGTTAAACTAATCTATCATTCTTATATAGCAACAAATTCCTGACCTTTGCTGTATTTTGTAAACAATGATTTACTCAGCTTTGAATGAACTACATCGCTTGAAATGCCCATAAATCAAGCAAGGCCATCCATTCTAGTCAGCAAATATTGCGGTGAACATGCCCCTATGAACGAATATGCTCCCTTTTTATGCTTTCATATGCAGCAAGACTCACGATATCCATCTCTCTCTCCCTCTCTCTCTCTCACTCTCTCAATATATATATATATATATATTTATTTATTTTTTATCATATAGGGATCACGTTTATACATCAGAGGTATATACGGTCTGTTTCATGAATCAGTTGTTTTTTCCCTAAGATATGTACCTTTTTATTTTAACTTTATATTCCTTATTTGCAGAATTCAGTGATGATACATACCATCAAATTTAATATTGAGCTTCTCAGTAATTCCAATATATTAATTACAGATTCCAAGAAAATTCATTATAATAGTATAAGAAAGCAATTTTTTACCAACAGTATCCCCAAATCTGTTTTTTTTACACCACTTTGTGGTTTTGCGGGAAACATACGAGTCAGTTGAGAAATTTAATGTTATGCCGGCATATTGCCATGATAGCTCAGTGGTAGAGCAATCGGTTAGAGACCAGGAGATCCGTGGTTCAAATCCCGGCTATGGCATTATAATTCTCAGTCTAACTCTACCTGTCCTAAACACGGCTTGTGTGAAAAAAAATAATTAGATCAATAATATTTTACATAATAGTTGACTATACTATGAATCATTGGGATTTAAAGTACTTCCAACATAGTAAGTCGCCATAAGAGTGTGTCATCTCAAAGTAATTTGAGATCACCTTATGTTTTCCTGGGAAACATAGGAGTTAGTTAAGAAATTTAATACTATGCCGGCTTATTGCCATGGTAGCTCAGTAGTAGAGCAACCGGCAAGTGATCGGAAGACCCTGGTTCAAATCCCGGATATGGCATTGACTTTTTCAATCTGACTCTACCAATCCAGTAATCGCTAATGTTCATGTTATTGAAGCTACATAATGTTTGCAGTTAAAAATAATAGAAGTTATGTTTACATGCTACTACAAAGTTTCCCTACAACTGGCTCATAACTGTCAGAGAAAAAAGGAACATAAAGCAAAGACAATGTAGTTTTAAGAACAACCAATCTAAAGTGGAGGCCTGGCAGGCATTGAAAAGACCACAATGCCACTTACAGGGGGGTAATAAATGTCGCAATCATATAAACCAATATATCACTTTGTTCAGCTAGAATTCACGTTGTTTTTTCCAAAAAGCTTATGCTTTCCACTTACATCTTTATCCGCTTTATCTACATCTCTGCAATAAGTTATTGTTAAAATCTTATGCTTCTTTTTACTTCGTGCTAATCGAGAAAAAATTAACAAGAATAGTCCTATTATTTGCTTCCATGCAAATAGAAGTGGAATAAGGGAGTACAATAGGCTAAAGAGTCAAATATTTTAAAAGCTGGTTGCTATGTGATTCAAGTATCTGTTGACAATTCCTGTATGAGAAAAGTGTAAGATTTTTAAAGCTGAAACCAATAACGAGGAACATCTCAAAAACAGTCAAGCTCCACGAAAAAAAATTATATGTATATAATGTACATTTTTTGCGTGGCAAGTTTTTGTCAACCTCTAATGGTTTACCAGTTATGCAAAATTCTCCAAAATTCATCCAAAATAAACATGTCTCCAGAGGCTATTCTCAGAAAATTGAAAATATACATTTTATTTGTCACAGAAATATATTAAATATAAGAGATTTTAATCAAAATCATTAGAGCCATTATTGATAAAAATCTACATTTTCGATTTTTTTCCATGTAAAGGGTACTTGGGGGTGGGGGGATTTTCTTAAAAATCTTCGTGTCACATCCTTGAATAATACTCAGCCTTAATATTAAATTTGGTATTTAAAGGCCTTTACGTTTTTGAGCTATCCTGCCCACGGGCACACAAATACACACACTCAAACGGACATTTTTCTAAAAAGTCCATTACTTTCTCTACACGGACTATGTACTGTAATGCACCCAACATTTCGATACCAAGATTTCACCGGAAATATATGTTTTGAGACCCCCTGAAAGGAAAAAAAGCATTTTCAGAAAAATGTCCGTGTGAGTGTCCGTCTGTGTATGTGTTTATGTGTACCTGTGGGCAGCATAGCTCAAAAACGAAAAAACCATTAAATATCAAACTTGGTATTTAAGTTTGGTATTTTCCAAGGATGCGACACAAAGATTCTCAAGAAAATCGCTCCATTCCCAACTACCCTTTACATGGGAGAAGTTTCGAACATTTTTATTTTATCAAAAATGGCCCTAAAGATTTTGATTAAAATATCATATATTTAAGATATTTCTGTGACAAAATGTATATCTTCAATTTTCTGGGAATAGCCTCTGAAGACATGTTTATTCTGGATGAATTTTTCGGATTTTTGCATAACTGGCAAACCCTAAGAGATAGACAAAAACTTACTTAATAGAACATGTAGAGCTCATTAAAACACACAATTTATATTATATACCTTTTTTTCGTGAAGTGGATTGTTTTTGAGATATTGCATATTAGTGGTTTCAGCTTAAAAAAAACATACTATTCTCATTCGAGAATTTGCCAATACCTGTCCATCTTCCACATAAGGAAGCAAGTAGTATGACTATTTCTGCTATTTTTTTCTCCATTACCATGACGTAAAAAGATGCTTAAGCTTTTTCACAAACATTTGCTATAGAGATGTACAGAAAATCATGTGAATGGAACACAGATTTTTTTTTTTGGATTCAGGTGAATGCAAAACATGTATTTCCGGTGAAATATCGGTATCGAATTTTGGGTGCATTACAATATCTTCTCTATATGCACCTTGTACATAGTACGTGTGGAGAAAGTAAAAAGAAGTTGTTTTTTTTTGTAATTTTGTATGAAATTTCAGACATATATGCTCTTAAGTGGATGCCAGAGAAAGTTATGGCTGTCCCTTTCAGTGTAGTGTTTCAACAAAGAACAGTTGATTGTTTGTAATTGTTTCAAAATAGGTTCTGCCTTCTTAGGCTAGTGTATGGATATTGCGGTGGTTTGCCTTTCTGTAGTAATCGAATGAATTGATATCACTAATAGTATTGAACATAGGAAGGAGGATATCCACTGCTCGAACCCTGACCCTTTTACAAGCTTATCTGGGCTCTGGCCACGCCCCAGAATTAACGTGTATTTCAATACAAATAAAGCATTTAGGCCTTTGAGTGCGTTCCATTGATAAGATAACATGTAACAGGAAGATGTGAAGTTGCAAACGGAACTTTGTTAATTTTCAGATAGAATATAAACATAAACATCTGATGTCTTACACTCACATGACTTTCTCTAGTTACTCTACTAACAAACTTGTTATGAAAGATAATTCTTCTTTCAACACCATGCTAATCAAGATAAACATTAGCAGAATTGTATTACTTAGTTCCTTATAAGTAGAATGGAACCAAGGGAATGCACTAGGCTAAAGTGATAGTCAAATGTTTCAAAAGCTGTCGTTATGCGATTGTCATTACAAATGGCTTCCTTACTTGGCCAGGAGTAGAAAAAAAAAACGGTCACTTCCGTCTGAGAAAAGTACAGGGTTACTACAAAAGAAATAGACAACTTCAACTGCCTGTAAAACAAAAACTATTACAGATAGCAACCTAACTATTTTGGAGGTATCTTGAGAAACTCTCAAAGTTTTGTTTGTTACTATTGGTAACGCTGTAGTGTTTTGTTTGTTGTTGCAGAAGCTGAAATGGCGGAAAATCCTGTGGAAAAGGCATATTGCGTGTTGGAATTTGCTAGAACGCAATCAGCAACTGTTGTCCAACGACATTTTAGAACACATTACCACAAAAATGAAATGATGCGCTCACAAGAACCAGCATCGTCTTCATCATATCGCAACATGTCGATGCAAAAGTCACGCCGTATGACCTTATCTTTTTCTCTCAGAAACTGCAACATCTGTAATCTGTAAGGCATCATGTGCAGTCGCTTCCGCAAGATTTTCCATACAGTTTGCTGTGGAATTTGTAATTGCATGCTTGCCCTAGATGTCGATTTCTGTGGGCTTCTTATGTAGGCAGAACGAACACGTTCAACGTTTTCTTCCGAAACTCTTGGTCTTCCCGAGCTCTTCCCTTTACACAAACATCCCGTTGTCTCGAATTTTCTATACCAGTCGTAGATTGACTGTCTAGTCGGTGGCGTATTGTGGTAACGTGTTCTAAAATGTCGTTGGACAACAGTTGCGGATTGCGTTCTAGCAAATTCCAACACGCAATATGCCCTTTCCACAGGATTTTCCGCCATTTCAGCTTCTGCAACAACAAACAAAACACTACAGCGTTACCAATAGTAACCAACAAACTTTGAGAGTTTCTCAACATACCTCCAAAATAATTAGGTTGCTATCTTTAATAGTTTTTGTTTTACAGGCAGTTGAAGTTGTCTATTTCTTTTTTAGTAACCCTGTATAAGTACTTCACAATTGAAACTAATATAAAGGAATACTTCGAAAACGGTAAGCTCTATGAACAAAAAATGTATGTCATAACTTGTTTATTTTAACAAGATCTACATTTTTGTATGATAAGTTTTTGTCTATCTCTTACGGTTTACTAGCTATGCCCAACTTTGCAAAATTCATCCAGAATAAACAGCTCTTAGAAGCTGTTGCCAGAAAATTCAAGATGTTCATTTTATTTGTGATGAAAATAACTTAAATATTTGGTATTTTGATCAAAATCGTTAGAGATATTTTTAAAAAAACAAAATTTGTCCATGTAAAGGTTAGTTATGGATGGGGTGATTTTCTAGAAAATCTTCTTGTCGCATTCTTTGAAGATACCAAACTTAAATACCAAGTTTGGTATCTTACCGTCTTTTCGTTTTTGAGCTATGCTATTAACAGACAGACACACACACACACACAAACACACACACGGACCTATTTCTGAAATTTTTTTTTTGGATTTAGGGGGTCCTAAAACATGTATTTCCGGTGAAATCTCGACATCGAATTTTTGGGTGGAATACAATATTTCTCTATCCCTATGTACATTGCACATGCGGGCTAGAGAAAATAAAAATAAAAATCGGATGTGTTCCATTCGAATGACTTTTCTAAATCTCTGCAATAGATTATTTTTAAAAAGCTTATGCTTCTATTTCCTTCCTACTAATCGAGAAAAAATTAGCACAAATAGTCTTATTACTTGCTTCCTTGTAAATAAAAGTGAAATAAAGAAGTACCATAGGTTAAAGTGATAGTCAAAAGCTGGTTGCTACGTGACTGAAGTTCCTTTGTTTGTATGGACACGAGTTCACAAAGTCCTGTGTGAGAAAAGTATAAGTTTTTTATAGCTTAAACCAAAAACAAGGAATATCTCAAAAACAATCAACTCCACGAAAAAAATGTGTATAAGATAAATTGTGTGTTTTAAAGTGTTCTATATTTTTATCCGTCTCTTACGTTTTAGCATTTATGTAAAATTTCGTAAAATTGACCCAGAATAAATTAGTCTTCAGTGGCTATTCCTAGAAAATTGAAAATATACATTTTATTTGTCAGGTAAAATATCTTTAATATACGATATGTGAATCAAAATCCTTAGAGCCATTTTTTAGAAAATCAAAATTTTCGAAAAAAGTTCTATGTAAAGGGTATTTTTGGGTAGAGGAATTTTTCTCAAAATCTTCGCGTCGCATCCCTGGAAAATACTAAACTTAAATACCAAGTTTGGTATTTTACCAACTTTTCGTTTTTGAGTTATCGTGTTCACAGACACAGGGACACACTGACACACGGACACACACACATGGACCTTTTTCTGAAAATATTTTTTTTATACAGGGGACACTAAAACATATATTTCCCGTGAAATCTCGGTATCGAATTTTTGGTGGAGTGCAATACCTCTCTATACAGGTGTTTCAAAAATACGGGGCATAATTTCAGGTATGTATTTCCCACATGTAGACAATCAAATTAGTTCATTATAACATGTGTCCGGAAATGCTTCATTTCCGAGTTATGGCCTTCACAACATTGAAATTCACTGGAACGTTTTTTCTTTCCGCAGGTTGTTGTCATTGCAGAAGATGTTCAAAATGTCCACCTCCTGCTTGAATACATACACCACATCGATGTCTCATCGACCTGCGAACACGATCCCAAACTCCAGGGGTGTTGCGTATGTCCTCACAACTTGCCACAATTCGATTCCGAAGGGATTCCAAATCCGGCACCGGAAACGAATAAACCAATAATTTTAAATGGCCCCACAAGTAAAATTCGAGAGGGTTCAGATCAGGTGAGCGTGGAGGCCAAGCAATTGGGCCACCTCTACCTATCCATCGATCAGGAAACCTTCGATCCAAGTACCGGCGAGCCGTAAGACTGAAGTGTGCAGGAGCGCCATCATGCAAGAAGTGAATGTGTTGATGGTTGATCAGTGGAGTGTCTTCGAAAACGTCAGGTATGGTGTTTTCCAGGAAGTTTGTGTACGCCTGCCCCGTAAGTCTGTTTACAAGTGCATGGGGTCCAACTAATCGATCACCAATGATACCGGTCCACATGTTGAGGGAGAACCGCACCTGGTGATGAGATACAACAGTTGCACGTGGGTTTTCATGCGACCATACATGCTGATTGTGGAAATTTGTTATGCCATCTCTTGTGAACTGTGCTCCATCTGTAAATAATACGACGGCAGAAAAGTCGGATTTACACCACACTGCTTCAAGAACTACTGATAGAACCTAACTCGTGCAGGGCCTGTACACGTTGCAAAAGATAAGGATACAATTGATACTCTTTCAACAGTCTCCAGACAGTCGTATGAGGAACATTGACTTGCAACGCTAACCGTCGTGTGCTGATAGAGGGAGTCCTCCAGAATCTCCTCCTGCACTTCTGGAGTTGTAGATCTTGGTCGTCCCCTTCCCAAACTAGGAGAGGTGAATGTTCCATACTCGCACAGACGGGAATGGAGACGTACAAATGTCTTCCGATCTGGATATTGTCGCTGTGGGTACATCTCCTGGTACAAACGACGAGCCAGCGCAGCATTGCCGTCGGCCTTACGTACATGAAGTGTATCTCTGCCAGCTCTTGTTTTGAATATATGTCGCACAGTCTTAACGCCTACAGAACACTGAATGTAACCTTCCTCAGAATGAACTATCAGGGCGCCCTCCTAATGTCTCCTTTTACAGCAAAGACCTGCGGAAAGAAAAACGTTCCAGTGAATTCCAATGTTGTGAAGGCCATAACTCGGAAATGAAGCATTTCCGGGCACATGTTATAATGAACTATTTTGTTTGTCTTCATGTGGGAAATACATACCTGAAATTTGCCCCGTATTTACGTATAGAGAAAGTAAAAACGATGCAACAATAGATGCAGGTGTTGTGTTAAATCAAGATTAATTTGGCAGCGGTGTCTTTCTATGCGAGCGTCGCTATTAAATTCTGTTTGCAATGTTTGACAATAGACGTCATTTGCGGGGAACACATTAGAGGGGCGACCGCATCTGTGTGCCAGATTTATTTCACTGAGGCTATGCTGATTAAATGAGCTAGGGATGTACAAACAGCTGCGGCGTTGCATCGTTTTTGGCTTTTGTGTAATTTATTTCTCTATCCAATTTATGTGCAAATATTGCGCAACTGTGAAACACAGTTCACATGTTTTTACAATGGAAATGGTTGAAATAACATAGGTGTAAACAAGCAAACAGTGTTATCTGGTTTCATTGCTTTGATTGAATCGTAAGGTGATCGACATTTTTAGCCTGTGATTTGTCTTATTTACGTGGACACTTTCCTGTACTAGTTTATTTTCACCACACTTCATTTGTTATGTACATAAAATAAATATCTTTTGTAAGAATAGTTTGTTTGCAGAACAGGTAAAGAAAGTCAGGTGAATGGAACACTTAAAATTTTTAGAAAAAGGTCCGTGCGTGTGTATATATGCGTTTGTGTCTGTGTGTATCTATGACAGAATAGCTCATACACGAAAAGATCTTAAATACCAAATTTAGTACTTAAGTTTAGTATCTTCTAATGATGCGACTCGAAGATTTTCAAAACACTCCCCCTCCCAAACTACCATTTAAAACGAAATTTTTTTTTTCAAAAGTGTATATAATGTATATCTTGAATTTTGGATAAATTTGGCATAACTGGTGAATATTAAGATACTGACAAAAGTTTATTGTAAAATTAACAGTTTCCAAGATTCATTATTGGTTTTAATTTTAAGCTACTTAAGCTTTTCTCTAACACTGGAGATCATCTCTCGTTTCTATCAATTTTGTTTTAAAGCCTCGCTGGTAAAGCGAACCGAATTTTATTTGTTTCACTTAACGACCGTCGTTTTAAGAGATTTGACTGTTGCTTTAGCCTAGGGCATTGTCTTACTTCCTTTCTACCTAAAAGGAATTAATATCTACGCAATTTCTGTTAATGTTTATTTCAATTACTACAATTTAGATAATGATTAACAGTTTGTAGAGAACACCATGTGAATGGAACACAGATTCTTTTCTAGAATGTCAGCAAAGTGTGTATTACCGAGCGAGATAGATGAGGCAATAACATATGTGACTCATATTCGAGAAGACGATGCGTACGACGAGCCAGTCGATTGAAAAAAAATCTGATGTGTCCCATACACATGGCTTTCTCTATATCTCTGCAACATATTGTTAGAAAGATTATGTGTCTTTTTACTTCATGCTAATCGAGCAAAAATTAGCAGAAATAGTCTTATAACTGGTTTCCTTAAAAGTAGAAGCGAAATAAGAGAGTACCATACATTAAAGTGATAGTCAAAATGGTTGCTATGTGACTGAAGTTCCTTTGTTTGTGAGGACAGGAGTTGACAAATTCTAAAACAGGATCAACTCCATGAAAAAAAATGTATTTAACATAAATTGTGTGTTTTAACATGCTCTACATTTTTTGTGAGGTAAGTTTTTATCTATTTCTTACGGTTTAGGAGCTATGCAAAATTCCGTAAATTTCATCCAGAATAAAGTAAGATTCCAAGGCTATTCCCAGAAAATTGAAAAAATTAATTTTAATGGCGTGTTATTTATGGACGCTCTTTAACTGCTGTGGTTCTCAGCGTCCCATTCTAAATTGGGTATGAAAGACCGCTTCATTTTGCTCAGAGGCCTCTCTATCAGGGTTGAGGTTCCTTTAAGTGCCGTAAATCTACGACACGGGACCAACGGCTTTACTTCCCTTCCGAAGGAAGCCATGCTAAAGATCTTTACACCCGAAAAAATCCATCGTCCTCCGCCGGGTTTGAACCCGCGACCTTAGTTATATGAAGTTAGCATGGTAACCACTACACCACGGAAGGCGGCTCAGAAAATGGAATATATACATTTTATTTGTCAGGTAAATATCTGTAATATACGATATTTTAATCAAAATCATTAGAGCCATTTTTAAGAAAATCAAAAGTTTCAAAAAAAGTTCCATGTAAAGGGAAGTTTGGGTGGGAGAATTTTTCTCAAAATCATCTTGTTGCATCCCTGGAAGATACTGAACTTAAATACCAAGTTTAGTATTTTACTAACTTTTCGTTTTTGAGTTATCGTGTTCACAGACACACGGACGAACGGACACACACACACACGGACCTTTTTCTTTTGATAATGCTATTTTTGGATACAGGGGGCCCTAAAACATACATTTTCGGTGAAATCTCGGTATTAATTTTTTGGATGGAGTGCAATACCTTCTCTATACACAATGTACATAGTACATATATAGAAAGTAATGAAACTGTTGCACTACATTTAGATTACCTTCTCTATTCATTACTTTCTTTTTATATACCTTCTAAACCGAATCCTAGGAAAGTGTTTTACTTTCTCTACTACGTATATAGTGAATAGAGAAAGCATTGCACTCCACCTAAAATTCGATAGCAGTATCTCACTGAAAATAAATATTGTGTCTCCCCGAATCCAAAAAAGCACTTTTAAAAAACGACAGTGCATTTGAGTGCATGTGTCTCTAAACAGCATAACTCAAACAAACAAAAGTCGTTAATATTTAATACATCTTCCAACACAAGATTTTCAACAAGTCCCCCTTTTTCAAACTAACCTTTTAATGTTACATTTTTAGAACATTTTCATTTTCTAAAACATCTTACGTGTTTCATTTATTTGAATTTCCCTACATCTCTGTTACAATTTATTGTTAAAAGGCTTATTCTTCTATTTGCTTCCTGATAATCGAGATAAAATTAGCAGAATTACTTATTACTTGTTCCTTGTAAGGAGGAAAGAAATATGGGAATACACTAAGATAAAGCAATAGACAAATCTCTAAAAAGCAGGTTTCTCTGTGACTGATGTTCCTTTGTTTGTGTGGACAGGAGTTGAGAAATTCCTGTATGAGAAAAGTATAAATTTTACATAGCTGAAACCAAAATCAAAGAATATCACAAAAACAATCAACTCCACGAAAAAAATGCATATAACATAAATTGTGTGTTCTAAACTGCTCTACATTTTTTGTGCAGTAACTTTTTGTCCATGTCTTACGGTTTACCAGTTATGCAAAATTCCGTAAAATTCGTCGAGAATAAAGTAGTCTTCAGGGGCTATTCCCAGGAAATTCAAGGTATACATTTTATTTTTCAGGTAAATATCTTTAATATACAATACTTTAATCAAAATCGTTAGAGAAAATAAAAATTTTCGAAAAAAGTTCCATGTAAAGGGTAGTTTGCGGTGGGGGGATTTTTCTCAAAAGCTTCGTGTCGCATTCCTGGAAGATAGTAAACTTAAATATTAAGTTTGGTATTTTACCGAATTTTCATTTTCGTGTTCATAGGCACATGGACACACAGGGACCTTTTTCTGAAAATGCTTTTATTTGTACACAGGGAATCCTAAAACATATATGTACGATGGAATCTCGGTATCGAATTTTTGGGTGTATTATCCTTGTTTTCGGTTTTTGCTATGAAAAACATATATTTCTCATTCAGGAATTTTCCAATCCTGTCCATACAAACAAAGGAACTTCAGTCCATAGCAGCCAGCCTTTGACTATTACTTTAACCGGTGGTGCTCCCTTATTTCCCTACTAATTACAAGAAAGCAAGTAATGAGGCTATTTCTTTTAATTTTTCTCAATTAGCATGAAGTAAATAGAAGCATAGGCAATAATTTGGTGCAGAGATGTAGAGAAAGTGATGTGGATGGAAGAAATCAAATTTCTGGTATTAACAGTGACGTAAATTCTTAATAACAGTTCTCTGTTTTATTTTCTGAAATGTGAACGTTGTTGCATTGCCAACTGTGAGATGACATAAATACCTGGCCACCGCCCAGTGCGCTCACTATGGTATACATAGAATTGCAACACTAGAGGTGTCATCAATGCGCCGGACAGAAGCAATGGATTTACCTCACGTACAAAGGATAGACTGATCTGTCCTACATAATTGAGTTTCAGACAAAGGTGAACGTAAGCCACAGCGGCTATTGATTTATAAAGGGGTTAAGTGCATCTGCCCACTCTATACGTACAGGTTTATCTATCTCCTCTTCACCCTTCAAGACTTCATTGTTCAAATTCTCGTCTCTCACAAAGTAAATTCGTAGAGTGTCTCACCGATATTGAAATAAAATTAATTACGATGGAAACGTCAGGTGTAATCCGTGCTTACTACACCAGGTTTAGATATGCAGAGTGGTAGTTATACTGTTGGTGAGCCTTATATACAATGGAGTAATAATGAATAGTAGAGAACACACAGATATAATACGATAAATTTTATTCTATTTAATTTAGTTATATGTATCTATTACGAAGTTGTTGCTGCAGTACCGGCGTGGGGATTTTTCCCCCGCTGAGAGACCTGGAACGGGATGCACTCAGCCTCGTGAGCTTCCTGGGCGCCAATTGAGGAGCTACTTGATAGTGAGCCTTATATACAGTGGTGTAATAATCAATAGTAGAGAACACAGATATAACATGAGAATTCTAGTATTCTATTTAATTTAGCTGTATGTATCTATTACGAAGTTGACTCCTTAGCGCGGTGGTAGCGTTGGATTTGATTTCCAGTACCGGCGTGGGGATTTTTCCCCCACTAGGGGACCTGGATCGTGGTTCAAATCCCGGCATTGAAATTATCAGTCTGGCTGTACCTATAAAACAGCATGGTGTGATCTAGGGGAATGGGCCATCTTTTATGCGCGGTAGTGTACATATCTGTGCCGAGCACTTTACACCTGTTCATGCTGATTGTTGAGCCATGGCGATGGAATGAGATTATGGAGCAAGCAGTCAGCGGTGCGTGTCGATTTCCTTGCTATGGCCATCTTCCTGTGAACCATATCGGGCATTATGATCAGCATTTAACGTGCCAATTTCCATAATCATTATCGCCTTAATGGATGTTGACGTGATGCCGATATTACACGCGGACTTATCTTTAACATACACATAGCCGATAACGTTCTTCGCTGCCAGGGCATCGATTCATGCTTCAGCTGCAGGGTATACGCTAGAGAATATCAAAACCGACATAATTAGGATGCATTCCGAAGCATCTGATGTGTTACATTCACATGACTTGCTCTGCACACTTGCTATCTAAAATCATGTTAGGTTTAGAATTAGTAAAACGGAAGAGATCCTTAGCTATTGGAGCACAGAATAGCAGGTAGGTTACCCAAGAGTCCTATTGTGTTTCATTGTGACCCATGAGAGGAAGGGGAGACCTAGAGGCGCGCTAGCAAGGACGAGGTCCTTAATAATTCCAGAATGACATTATTTCTGAGACCAGCACCATCAAACTAGGTACCCCTGGACTGAGCACCAAGGAAAATTCTCTGTGCTGCCTCATATTATTTATTTTTATTTTCTCTATACGTACTATGTACATAGTGTATAGAGAAGATATTGTATTGCACCCAAAAATTCGATACCGAGATTTCACCGGAAATATATGTTTTGAGACCCCCTGAATAAAAAAAACTTTTTTAGAAACATGTCCGTGTGTGTCTTTCTATGTGTGTCTATGGGCAGCATAGCTCAAAAATGAAAAGACCGTTAAAAACCAAACTTGGTATTTAAGTTTGGTATCTTCCAAGGATGCGACATGAAGATTTTAAAGAAAATTCCCCCAACTCCAACTACCCTTTATATGGACATTTTTTCGACAATTTTGATTTTCTTAAAACTGGCTCTAATGATTTTGATTCTATTATATTTAAAATGATTATATCTTGAATTTTCTGGAAATAGCCTCTGAAGACTATTTTATTCTGGATGAATTTTACGGATTTTTGCATAACAGCTAAACCGTAAGAGATGGACAAAAACTTAAAGCACAGAAAATGTAGGGCACATTAAACCACACAATCTATGTGGTATACATTTTTTCATGGAGTTGATTGTTTTTAAGATATTCCTTCTTTTTAGTTTCAGCTTTGAAAAACTTATACTTTCCTCATATAGGGATTTGTCAACTGCTGTCCATACAAACAATGGAGCTTCAGTCTCATAGCAACCAGCTTTTGACTATCATTTGAACCTATGGTACTCCCTTATTTCGCTTCTACTTACAAAGAAGCAAGTAATAAACTATTTCTGCTAATGTTTTCTTAATTAGTATGAAGAAGCCTAAGCTTTTTAATAATACTTTGTTACAGAGATGTAGAGAAAGTCGTGTGAATGGAACATATCAGATTTTTAGTAAGGCTTTTTGGTGTTTACTTTCATTCAGCCGAATTGAAAAATACCAAATACAATGTAACAATAGATAAAACGTATCCA
This sequence comes from Hymenopus coronatus, assembly GCA_030762935.1. Lineage (NCBI taxonomy): Eukaryota > Metazoa > Arthropoda > Insecta > Mantodea > Hymenopodidae > Hymenopus > Hymenopus coronatus. The sequence goes on from CM060883.1 coordinate 43,487,093, forward strand.
TAATTGCATACAGTAGAAATGACACAATTGTACGAAGACAATAACAGATAGTATATGTATTTCGTACATTTGTATTTATATTTGTACTTGTAAAATTGCCTGCAATGCTTTGTCTTTGGCAGCCTCTAATTTGGAGAAGTTAAAATAAATAAAATTTATTTCTCTCCCTAAGGATCGTTTCTGCTTTCCGTAGCTTCCTTCTACCTAAAACGTAATTGTATTTCTGCAAAGGCTATCATACTATCCTGATGACGATAGAAACGTAAGCTTTCTTACGAATTGTCTGTAGTATCCATATACAATGTAGGATATTTAGATAAAGCCATGTGATGTTATTTAAGGGGACCTGGTAAGGCATATAATGACAATATTAACATTTAACTTTTCTCAGAAACTATTTATTATCTACTTAAAATTTTACAGCACATTATATGGACTTTTGTACACACTTTAACATGGGTATGCTTTGGTAGAATAATTATTTTAAGAGTAAATAATTTTTTTGCACTAGTCAATTTCTTCCATTAAAAATACCATACTAATCTCTTCAAAATTTCAAAATTATAGATAATTTAAAAATGTCTTTGTTAAAATGTTTATCATTTATGTAAACGTAATGCCTGAATGTATAAGCTTTCTATGCCTAACAGTATCTCAGAAAATGTTTCTTATGTATCAAAAAATGTAGTTTTGAGATATCGAGCTTCAAAGGTAGAACTAATCTTTTTAATACATTCCAGCATCATAGGAGGGATTGTCAGGGTTATTAATAATATATTATATTTCAATATTCATTATTTCAATAGTATTATTTTCATCAGCATCTTTAAATTATTATATTCATCTCCACAGTTCTGCAGTTTCTTTTTAGAAGAACTATTGCACTACACACATCACTATTACTTTTAACTACATCAGTGTTCATTTCAACATTCACACGTGGATCTGTAATGTCAACATTATTTGCAGTGATATCTTTTGGTTTTCTAGCATTTTTTCGTTTTCTAAAAACTCTATTACTGTGTTGTGGCACTGTAAACAAATTTAAATAACAGCCAAACACAACAACAAAATATTTATAATCACATCAATAACAAACTAAGATGCTTACACAGAACAAACTGAGTAGGCTAGGTTGTCACGATAAATCAGTAACCACTGTTACCAAAAATCAATATGGTCATTTCAAAACTTTTCCCAGAATATTCTCTACCTAAAACATTTGATGTGTTCCATTCACATGACATTCCCTATATCACTGCAACAAATTATTTTATTTACTTCATCTAATCGACAAAAATAGTCTTATTACTTGCTTCCTTGTTATTAGAAGCGAAATAAGGGAGCAGCATAGATTAAAGTGATAGTCAAAAGCTGATTGCTATGTGACTGAAGTTCCTTTGTTTGTATGGACACGAGTTCACAAAGCCCTGTATGAGAAAAGTATGTTTTTATAGCTGAAACTAAAAACAAGGAATACCTAAAAAACAATCATCTCCACGAAAAAATTTATATAACATAAATTGTGTGTTTTAATGTGCTCTACATTTTCTGTATAGTAAGTTTCTGTGCATCTCTTACGGTTTAGCAGTTATGCAAAATTCCGTAAAATTGACCCAGAATAAAGTAGTCTTAAGAGGCTATTCCCAGAAAATTCAAAATATACATTTTATTTGTCAGGTAAATGTCTTTAATATAAGATATTTTAATGAAAATCATTAGAGCCATTTTTATAAGATCAAAATTTTCGAAAAAAGTTCTATGTAAAGCGTAGTTTTGGGTGGGGGGATTTTTCTCAAAATCTTCGTGTCGCATCCCTGGGAGATACTAAACCTAAATACCAAGTTTGGTATTTTTCGTTTTCGAGTTATCGTGTTCATATACACACGTACACTCGGACACACTGACACACGAACACACACGGACCTTTTTCTGAAAATACTTTTTTTGGATACAGGGGACCCTAAAACATATATTTCCGGTGAAATCTCGGTATCGAATTTTTTGGTGAAGTGCAATACCTTATGTGTACACTATGAACATAGTACGTATAGAGAAAGTATAAACGGGAACTTTAAATATACTAGTTCCGTTCATAGCAAAAAAAAAAAAAAAATCGATAAATTTACCGACCACGCCCACTAAATGCAGCCCCGTGTGAAATACTTAAAAATCCTTAGAATAGTGATATAAAGATAAAAATTGAAACTTTTTACTCGGAAAATTCTTTCGTATTTTTTACATACGAAAAAAAATGTATGTTTACTCATATTTGCCTACCGGGTCCCCTTAAAATGATGTTACTGAGGTCTGAGTACTCATGAATCTGACAGTCCACATATGATCCCTTTAAGCAAATCTTAATACAATAAACACACGTTGTTCTTATGTATAGGCCATGATAAGTATGCCTAAAGTTATTCGACCATAGCAAACCTTTACTACTCTAGAGAGATGTCATTCAACCCGACATCTGTAGTCGTAATTCCGAATGACCAAAATACCTAAGCAGAGTTGCACCAAACACCTGGAAGTTGTATCCCCGCTCTCTCCATGTGAACCTCCGTTACTTGGCATGTTTTAGATGAAAGTGGAATGTTTATAAATGTTTGCAAGTATCATTCACGATGTGGTGTGGAAACTTTTCTCTTGTTAATCCCTGAGAGGAACACAAAGACCCTCTTTATGGCACCACGATCGATGTAAGATTGGAGTTGCGGAGGCGGAAACAAACAAAAAGATGAACAGCTCTTTGAGCTATTTCAGTTCACGGCATTCAGATGACGTGCGTATCGCTGCGGTAGCTCAAACAAAACAAAGGGCCCATTTAGTGTTTTCATAATCACTGTTTTCTGTTCTCAAGTCATGCATCGTCTTTCTTGGACCTTGATTGACGGGCATGTGCGAAACGCTCTTGATGGAATTGAATGTTTTTCGAAAAAAGTTATGTGAATTAATTATCATCGGAATTGTACAAAGTATAAAATAAAACAAAATGCAATAAAAGTCTGGTACTTAATTTCTTCAACCAGTGCATATCTTCCAAATATTTATAGTTCATTTATACATTTAAAACATTTATTACATCCAATATTTTGTAGATAAATTTATCTAATACTACTAAACTCACTACAATTTCCTAAAACAGCAATTAACCTTAACTAAAATTATATACAAGATACATACATACATACAATTCATAAATAAAAATATATTAATTTAATGTAATTATTTCAAGCACAATTTTATATTTATATATTTTATTACATTATGATTAATTTAATTTTTTAAACTATTAAATTACTTTATTTATTTTTTAATTTAAACAGTTTAAAATATTAAAAATCTTAAATATAAAATTTAACAACAAATTATCGATTATAATTTCTTATTATTAATTATCTTTAAAAAATATACACATATATTTAAATATTTAATTATTCAATAATTATTAATTTTATATTACTATTTAATTTTTATTTTTAATATGTTTTTACACACACCAAGATAATCGATAAAAATAGCATTTGATTTGCTGTGTTAAGGGCTCATAAATAATTGTAACTTCTCAAAGATTCTTCAATACCAAAAGTATTAATTATAGTAGTAAGTTTCGTGCCTTCTTCTTTCCATATATATGTTTACTACTAGGACTTATACCCTTCCAGAACTTAAAATCAGCGCCTGTAGTCAGATGCCTGTCGAGCAGCAGATAATCAAAAGCTGGTTGCTATGTGACTGAAGCTCCTTTGTTTGTATGGACAGCAGTTGACAAATTCCTGTATGAGAAAAGTATGTTTTTCATAGCAGAAACCAAAAACAATGAATTCCACGAAAAAATATAAATAACATAAAGTGTATGTATGTATGTTTTAACGTGCTCTACATTTTTCGTTAAGTACGTTTTTGTCCATCTCTTATGGTTTAGCAGTTATTAAAAATTTCGTAAAATGCATCCAGAATTAATTACTCTTCAGAGGCTATTCCCAGAAAATTCAAGATATACATTATATTTGTCAGGTAAATATCTTTAATATACGAAGTTTTAATCAAAATCGTTACAGCAATTTTTAAAAAACCCAAAAGTTTCGAAAAAAGTTCGATAAAAAGGGTAGTTTGGGGTGGGGGATTTTATCTCAAAATCTTCGTGTCGCATCTCTGGAAGATACTAAACTTAAATACCAAGTTTAGTATTTTACCGACCTTTCGTTTTTGAATTATCGTGTTCACAGACACACACGGACCTTTTTCTGAAAATGCTTTTTATGGTTACACGGGGTCCTAAAATATGTATTTCCGTTGAAATCTCGGTATCGATTTTTTGGGTGGAATACAATACTTCTCTATCTCTATATAAATTGTACATATGGGGCTAGAGAAAGTAAAAAGGAATTATTTTAATCTACCAAAAAGTATCACAGGAAATATATGTTCTGAAGTACCTGAATCCAAAGTGAGATATATTAAATATGATATAAAATACCAAATCAAGTATTTAAGTACAGATCTTCCAAGAACAATAACTACTAAAAATCAATTTGTCAGTTTACTTTCTCTACTTAAGTACTGTAAGTGCAGGAACTATTGGGTGTGTGCCAGAGAACAAAAGAATATTCATGTTTCGCAGTAGTCCACTTGCAGAATGCAATACAACACGGAATTGAGGTAAGGCTTTCGTCAGATTAAATAAAGAGTTGGAATGAATAAAGTATGGATTTAAAGGGCTTTTCCTGTTTTAGCTATGATGCTCACAGAAACACAGAAACACATACACACACACACCCTAACCCAAACAATTATAAAAATATTTGTTTTTATTCAAAACATGTATTTCCGTTGAAATCTTGGTATCGAATTGTTGGGTGGAATGCGCTACCTTTTCTGTACTCTACGTATATAGTACGTGTAGAGAAAATAAAAATGGCTCAAACAATCTTCAGTAAAATACCAATTTTAAGACTTTAATATGGCAATTAAAATCTTCAGTAAAATACCAATTTTTAGACTATTTAATATGACAATTAAAATCTTCAGTAAAATACCAATTTTGAGACTTTAATATGGCAATTAAAATCTTCAGTAAAATACGAATTTTAAGACTTTAATATGGCAATTAGAATCTTCAGTAAAGTACCAATTTTAAGACTTTAATATGGTAATTAAAATCTTCAGTAAAATACCAATTTTAAGACTTTAATATGGCAATTAAAATCGTCAGTAAAATACCAATTTTAAGACCTTAATATGGCAATTAAAATCTTCAGTAAAATACCAATTCTAAGACCTTAATATGGCAATTAAAATCTTCAGTAAAATACCAATTTTAAGACCTTAATATGGCAATTAAAATCTTTAACTTTTTTCGTGAATTCCTCTTAATTCTGAACCATTTTTATAAATAGTAAACCGTAAGAAACATAGAACATCCTAATATTTAGAAATTTAGATATCTTTAATGCGAAGAAATCATATCAAATAACGTTTTTATGGAGTAAACCATTTGTGAGATATTCCTTGTTATTGGTTCGACATTTTCAAATACATATACTTTTATGAAATGGAAAATCGTTAGCTATTTTAAATTCTTTTTCATAAACATGCAAAGAACAGTCACAAACTAGCGATTAAATAGCTCTTTAAAAACTTACTTTAACTTTACCTAGTATCGTAGAATGAAATGTGTAAATATAAATGGAAATTTATGCAGACTATCAAGAACTAGATAGAACAAGATATTGTAGGAATAACTTGTTGAAAACTGAGTAGAACGTGAAGTGAATGTAATAACATCAATTTTTTTTGTGATTTTGTAACAAAGAATTCGAAACAAGGTTTAATAAACGCTATCTTAATTTTTAAATGAACCTAAATATTTGCCTTATTGGGGAAATAGGGTTGTTGCCATCGGCGAGTTTGGAAGCTCTTTATTTGAACATCAACAATGCAGCTGTTTATGGAACTCTGTTGTGAGAAGAATATAGAATTTTCTGATACTAGGTTCTGTATTGCATGCCGCAAGAAACTTTGTATGGAGTTTGCGAGATAAAAGAGGAATAACTCAAACAGATCTTACATCTTGAACCCCGCGGCAACCTTTTCTTATTCCGTTCAAAGTTTCGCTCCGTTACTAGTCAACTTCTTCACCGCGGCTGTATTGCGGAACGGTATGCACTCAAGGCGCTATCGCTGGGATGCAATAAGGTGCTCGCTCCCGAACAAAAGTGGATATTGACAGGTTTGTTTTTTTTTTTTTTTTTACATTCTAGTTATCACCATAAAAATCAAATAAGCAAACCATAATAGGTTTTATATCCACATGTATTTCTCTATTCATTCTTCAAACTGTTATTAAAAACACTTCTGTTTTTGTGAGATAGAACTTTATTGTACATTTACAAACTTCAATATAAACATAAAAGAATAAGTTTATTTAAAAACAAGGTCATTATGCGCTGGCTTTGAAATTTCATGCTATTTCCATGACCACGAAAAATATGGTGACTTAAACGAAATATGTTGTATTGAGATTACTTTATCTATCCTTAATTGCTTATTTTATGTATATCTTCTACAGATTTTTGTTAAGAATCTCTTGTTTCTCTTTTATACTAATCGTAATAAAACTTGTCAAAGTAGTTTTAGCTCAATTTCGTTGTACGTAAAAAGGATATAGAAGAAACTATATCTATAGGTAGCTGTTTTAAAGCTATTCCGCCTGCTTAGGTTAAAATTCCATACATGTTGCATTACATTAAGAGAAATAACTGGAAACTAAAGTATATAAGAATACGAAAACTTGTTCAGAAATTCATCTACAACAAAGGGAAAATCTGAGCGAAGAAAAAAGTTATTTAAAGAGGTCTAAATATTTACTGTAGTACGTTTTAAAATTATGTAAAAATTCTCCAGAATAATATGGGCCTCTCAAGACAGTCCAGAATGATATATATTGAAAATTTGTCTCTACGCCCTTCCACTAGTTATGCGCTAAATATGGTTATTTCCACCGATCTCATGCATTTATGGGATAAATAAAACCTCCGCAACATCTTCATAGTGACATATGCCACTAGATTCAGCTGTAAACTAGTAGAAAAGTTCGAATCCCCATTCCTTCCGCTCTTCAGCGGGTCACCGTGGGGGACAGTTCTTCAGTCCAGATGGAAATTCGTTCTTTCCAACGTTTCGTTGCGTAGTCGCTAAAGGTAGAAAAATATGGGCTTTCTTTTGGCTTTTGCAAAATTATGGTGTTGAATAGGTTATAGTAAATTTCTTATTGTTTTGAAAAATTCATTTACTAGTTGGAACAAGGAGGAGTTATTTTCAACGTGAGGTTTAGTTTAAAGTTGTGATTTCAAAGACTAACTTACAACAGTAACAAATGTAAAATTTATTCTATACACAATTTATTAACAGTTATACCTTTAATGGTTGCCTGTTAAAACATCTCAAATTAATAAATTTTGAAACTCTCCCAGTGTTTTTTATGCAGTTTTCTGGAATCATTTTCCGTATGCATTTAAGGTAACTTGTGTTTTCTTTCTTTTTTTTTTACAATTCACTCTGATTTTGAGCATAAGTTATTTGACTAGTATAATGACAGCACACACTCATTCCTAGGCATACTGGCTCCACTGTCCTGTATTTGACAATTACAAATATCCTTATGTATGTTAAAGGAGTCCATATCAAAAGGGCTATTTCAATTTAAAACCAGTAAGTAGGGAACTGGCCTGCACGACCTAAGTTTTATTCCTCTTGCTTATCAGCGGAGACAGTGAGTGGGTCGCGCTCCTTGAGAGGGGTAAAATGAAGATCACTCATTCCAGTTTCCCACTGGTGGGTTTTAATTTTAAATAGCCCCTTTGAGTTCTGCAACTCCTTTAGCACATGAAGGTGTATCTGCATAGTCAAATACAGGCCTAGAATATATGTATTTTTACGTTACATTTATCTTAGGTAAATAGTAGTTTATTCCAAATTAGAGCTATTTTTGAAAAAAATTAAAACTTTGTAATGAAAAGAGTCGTTTGGGAGAAACACTTTTGAAAGTCTTTGTTTAAATATTTGGAGGCTGCTGAACTGAATTATCAACTTGACTAGTAAGAATTAGTACAATATATTTTATGAGTATAGAAGTAGAATGAGTGAAAAAAATGGTGTGAATGAAGAACATAAATTGTTTGCAAGCAAGTTGATGTTTTAAATCGGGCCTGCCGGCTCAGGTGCGCGCCCTTATGGAAGATGGTGTAATGTTTTGTGTGAACCTGATCGCAGGTTGAACAATCTTGTAGTGAAAAGTCATTCCCCCCTCCCCATGCCCAATAATTAATGGGAGGGAGTTGGCGCTCCATGACCCTTATTTAACGGGCAGCAGGTGTTCGCCCTGACCAGCGATCACGCGGCTGACATAGAATGTTGTGCCACAGAAGTTGACCGTAATGAGTACTGTCACACCAAACCTCCCCACAATATTTTTTCGCCTCTTGCTCGGGAAAAAAGGAACTCATTTGCTTGTCGCGTAAAATGTTATCGGAAACTTCAGTTTCCCAGCGTCAGAGGAAAAAAGTTTGCTGTTCATTACAGCGTTTTTTGTTACAGATATTAAAACGTCTACCGTTTATAATGTGAGGGTCGTAGAGGAAATATTGTCTTAGATTTACTGAAAAAACAGCTTGAGTATTCATAATCGCTTCTGTATGTAATCGGACGAAAAAAATGAATGTGAAAAATTCTGATGACATTCTCTACCATTTATCCTGTCACAGCTACACGTTATAAATCACACTACAAATCACACTCTTCGTAAAAAGCGTGATTCTTCCACAAGTTATTCTTATAAAAGCTTATTACTTTCTCCATACGAACTATGTACATAGTGTAGAGAGAAGGTATTGCATTGCACCAAAAAATTCGATACCGAGATTTCACCGGAAATACATGTTTTCAGACTCCCTGAATCCAAAAAAAGCATTTTTAGAAAAATGTCCGTGTCCGTCTGTCTGTGTGTAATTGTGTGTCCGTGAACAGCATAGCTCAAAAAAGAAAAGACCGTTAAAGACCAAACTTGGTCTTTAAGTTTGGTATCTTCCAAGGATGCGACACGAAGATTTTCAAGAACATCCCCCAACCCAAACTACCCTTTACGTGGGCAAAATGTTAAAAATTGTGATTTTGTTAAAAATGGCTCTAACGATTTTGATTAAAATATCATATATTAAAGATATTTACCTGGCAAATAAAATGTATATCTTGAATTTTCTGGGAACAGCCTCTGAAGACTACTTTACTCTGAATGAATTTTACGGAATTTTGCATAACTGCTAAATCGTAAGAGATGGGGCAAAACTTACTGCACAGAAAATGTAGCTCACGATAAAGCACACGATTTATGTCATATACATTTTTTCGTGGAGTTTATCATTTTTAAAATACTCTTGGTGTTTCGTTTTAACTTTTAAAAACTAATACTTTTCTTATACAGGAATTTCTTAACTCCTGTCCATACAAACAAAGGAGCTTCAGTTACATAGCAACCAGCTTTTGACTGTCATTTTAAACTATGGAACTACCTCATTTCGCTTCTACTTAAAAGGAAGCAAGTAATAAGACTATTTCTGCTAATTAGCATGAATTAAATAGAAGCATAAGCTTTTTAACTACAATTTGTTGCAGAGATGTAGAGAAAGTCTTGTGAATGGAACACATCAGATATTTTCTACTTCACGTTAGTAAAAAAATGTGTTTTATTATATATTTCGTTAGGTTGTCTCCTTAGCACGGTCTTCCTCCTTCGGACGTAAAGTCCTTAGCATGGAAGTAAAGCCATTGGTAACGTGTCATGGATTTGCGGCACATAAAAGAACCTTAAGTCTGATAGAGGGACCTCTGAGCAAAATTAAGCGGTCTTTCATGCCCAATATATGATGGGACGTTAAGAACCACAGTGGTTAAAAAACGTCCATAAATAAAAGTTCATTTCACTTCATTTTCTCCTTAGCACGGTGGTAGTGCGGCTTTTTGACAAGCGAGATATCTGGGTTTGATTCCCGGTACGGGCTTGGGGAATTTTCCATGACTGGGAGACCCAGCTCGGGGTGCACTTAGCCCCATAAAGTCCCTGGGGAGCCACTTGAGGAGCTTCTTGATTGAGCTGTAGTGGCTCCAGATCAATAAGACCGCATTAACCGGCCGGAAGGGATTCGAGGCTTATCACATCACACCCTCCAGCACTGCACCCCATTCATGACGCCATTGGGCCGAGATGGGGGATGCAACGGCTGGGCGGTAAGCTATGGTCCCATGTAAACTGTCGTGCCATAGAGTGACGCTACATATTTCGTTGGAACGGCGCCGTGACCTGGTGGCTAAACCACTAACCTATCAGCTAGGTGCTTCGGGTTTGTGGTGCAGGAAGCGGCGTCTGGGTACCGGCGTGGGAAATTTTCCCCGATGGGAGACCTGGTCCGGGGTGTACTCGGTCTCATGAGGCCCCTAGTGACCAATTGAGGAACTTCTTGAGTGATCTAGATCGAGAAGACGGCATCAAAGACTCGAGGCGCTGATCACGTCTCATCCTCCAGCACTGCATCCCATTCATGACGCTTTAGGGACGAGATGTAGGATGCCGGGCGGTAGGTCATGGTCCCTTGTAAACTGTCGTGCCATAGAGTTACGTTTCATATTTCGTTGGAACGGATCCGTGACCGCTCACCTCTCAACGATGTGCTCCGGGTTTGTTTCAGGAGAGCGTGTGTGAAATTTGAGGTGTAGAAAGAGGCGTCTGGGTGGGTTTCCTCTGGGTTCTTTCTCTGGCAAATCATTCCACCATTTGCTCGATAATTATATTTCCTGTCATATATTTCACCGTCATTTTATATCATTCCACTTCCTAACTTCCATGACAGACACTGGACTGAACACCCATCCTGGCTTTTCTCTTATTCAGAACATCGCTTCTCAACAGGTGTCTAAACGCAGGGAAATGACCTGTTAGTCCTACATATTAGGAGGGTAAATAAATAAAGAAATAAAGAAAGAACACATTGCGTTGCTGGTAAACCTTCATTAAGACATGGGCTTATGAACAGGTGATATACGGTTCACATCCACCAGCATTGTCCTTTCTAAGTCCTTTCCACCTTAAAACTTATACAAATAAATCGGAATATCCCGAAAATGGTGAACTATAAAAAAATATAAGGCATAAATTGTTTTTTTAATGAGTTATACATTTTTTGTGTATTAAGTTTTTGTCTATTACCGTTTACTAGTTATACGAAAGTTATACAGAAATCATCAAGAATAAAGAGGTCTTAAGAGGCTATTCCCAGAATATTCAAGATACACGTTTTGTTTGTCATTGACAATATCTTATGCATATGCTATTTTAATAAAAAACGTAGGAGCCATTTTTGAAAAAATCAAAATTGTCGAAAAAAATTATCCATGTAAAGGGTAGCTGGGAGTGGGGAGATTTTCTTGAATATCTTGAATATAAAGTTTGATATTTAACCAACCTTTTGCTTTTGAGCAATGCTGCTCACAGGCGCGCACGTGCGCACAAACACACACACACACACACACACACACGAACATGTTTCTAAGAATGTGTTTTGTATATTCATAGGGTCTTAAAACTATGTATTTCCAGTAAAATCTCGATATTGAATTTTGGTAAAATACAATACCTCCTCTATCCGCTATGTATATTGTACATACGGGTTAGAGAAAGTAAAAATACTTTTATAGATTCTCAAAGCGTATATTTTCAATGTAATATCAATATCAAAATTTTGGAATAAAATATCTTCTCTGCCTACTCTATGCATATTACGTGTAGGGAAACTAATGATCTTTCGTAAGAATTATACCTAAAAAAGAAGTGTCTAGAAGGACGTAAATCTGTTAGATTTGTTTACTTTCTCTGCACGTACTATTTTACATAGTGTATAGAGAATATATTTCATTGCACCCAGAAAATCGATACCGAGATTTCACCGAAAATACGTGTTTTAATACCCTCTGAATCCATAAAAAGCATTTTTAGAAACATTTCCATGTTTGTGTTTCTCTGAGTGTGTGTGTGTCTGTGGGTAGCTAGTTAAAAAAAAGAAAACACCGTTAAACTTTGTATTTATGTTTGGTAACTTCCAAGGATGCGACAAGAAGATTTTCAAGAAAATCCCTTCACCCTAACTACCCTTTAAATGCAAAAATTTAAAAAATTTCGATTTTCTGTAACATTGAATGAAAAATAAAATGTATATCTTGAATTTTCTGGGAATAGCCTGTGAAGTCATGTTTATTTAGGTGAATTTTTTCTAAATTTGTCATAGCTGATAAATCGTAAGAAATAGGCAAAACCTTCCCAAGCAAGACATGTATATCTCGTTAAAATACACAATTTATGTGATATGCATTTTTTTCATGGAGTTGACCGTTTTCGAAATATTCCTGGTTCAGTTTTAAAATAATTATATTATTCTCAACCCTCTGCCTAACAAAGAAACGTATTTCAATTTCACAAAAACCACATTTTAAAACATTTTACTGCCAGTCTAGCCTAATTTTATCCCTTATTTACTTTATACTTACAAGTTAATGCTTATCTGTATTAGTATGAAGTAGATAGAAGAATAAGCTTATTAACAATAATTGGTTAAAAAGATGTAGAGAAAGTCATGTGATTTTTGTCAACGCCTCACTACAGCTGTATCTGATATATCATCCTTGTTCTCGATCTGACGTATAACTATAAATTCACCAATGTTGATCCACTGTGTAATTTGTAAGCGTTGATCTCCCAATCTAGACGAAAGGCGATACAATAGAACCATTCGCCGATTTGCCGGATGTTTGCACCAGCTTCCAGGAATATCTTTGGAGGAAAGAATGCTTCAAATAAAAGTTGGGCGAACAAAAGACGGGATCAGAAAGCGCTGAAGGCAGGAATGTCTGTTAAACTTTTACGTCGTTATCTTCAAAGGCAAGTGTATCCATATGCAGCTAAGTTTAAAATAACGGCCTTTTGTCTTCCGACAGAGATGAATTTCACAAGTAAAAAGTGAAACGTTTTCCCTTAGTTTTGTATTTGCTATTCCTTAACGGATCCGAGTGAAAAAAATTTTATGTGTTCCATTCACATGACTAACAATATATCTTTGCAATAAATTATTGTTAAAAAACTTATTCTTCTATTTGCTTGTTGCTAATCAAGAAACAAATTGCAGAAAGGGTCTTATCAAATGCTTCCTTGAGAATAGAAGGAAAATAAGGGAGCACAATAGGCTAAATCAACAGTCAAATCTTTTAAAAGCTGGTTGCTATTTGATTGAAATAGCTTTGTTTGTATGGACAGAAAGTTCACAAATTCCCATACGAGAATAGCTATATTTTGAATCTTAAACAAATAGCAGGAATATCTCACAAAGGGACAATTCCACGAAAAAAATTTATAGGACATAAACTGTGTGTTTTAAAGTGATCTACATTTTTGTGCAGTAGGTTTTTGTCTATCTCTTACGGTTTATTAGCTATGCAAAATTTATTCTGAATAAAGAGGTCTTTACATGCTATTCCTAGAAAATTCATAATATACATTTTATTTGCAATATAAATATGTTTAATTCACGGTATTTTAATCAAAATCGCTAGAGGCATTTTGAGAAAATCAAAATTTTCGAAATTTCTTCCATGAAAAGGGTAGTTTGGGGTGGGGTATCTTTTGTAAATCTTCGTGTTGCATCCCAGGAAGATGCTAAACCTAAATATCAAGTTTGGTACTTATCCGACTTTTCGTTTTTTGAGTTATTGTGTTCAGAGACACACGGACACATACACATATGGACTTCTTTCTGAAAATGTCTTTTTGGATACAGAGGACCCTAAAACGTTATTTCCAGTGAAACCTCGGTCTCAAAATTTTGGGTAGAATGCAATACTTTCTCTATCGTATATATATAGTACGTGTAGAGAAAGTAAAAAATTGTCAGAAAAGGATTTATCAGTTACTTCCTTGTAAGTAGAAGAGAAATAAGGGAGTATAATAGACTAAATCGATAGTCAAATATTTTAAAAACCGGTTACCATGTCATTGAAATACCTTTGTTTGTATGGACAGGAGTTGACAAATTTCTACTTTTCTCGAATGAAAAGTAATCATTCGTTTTCCCTTTTTTATTCGTGAATCAAATTTTAAAGTTCATAGCTTTTTAAAAGATCTGAGTATCCTTATAGCCTAGTATACTCTCGCATACCTCTTCTACCTACAATGAAGCAAGCAACTTGACCATTTGTGTTAATGTTTATCTCGATTAAAATAAAGTAGGTAGCAGAATAGGATTTCGGAAGAATAGGATTTCTCCACAATGAAGTACAAGTAGATTCAATTGCTAACACAACTATAAATCTACAATGCATGCGCAGCATTTATTTACAAGCATTCTGTTCCAAAATAACACACATAGGATACAATTCAATTGATATAAATTCCCATCGTGCAAAAAATACTGTGCAATACATATTTGGTAAGCGCATAACGGAATCTGTGAAATTGAAAAACTCGGCGTCACGTTTTTTCAAACTTTTTCATCGATCCGTGTCAGCGCTTTCCTCGTTCTCCGTGGTATAGTGGCTACCGGCGGAGGACGATACACTTGTTTATTTTCTCTAGCCGTATGCAGCGTACATAGTATATAGAAAAGCTATTGTATTCCACCAAGAAAATCAATGTAGAGATTTCATCGGAAATATGTTTTGAGACCTGAGTGCGAAAAAAACTTTTTAGAAAAAGGTCCGCGTGTGCGTTTGTGTGTGTGTCTGTGGACAGCAGAGCCAAACGCGAAAAATCCGTTAAGTACCGAATTATGTATTCAAGTTTAATATCTCCCAAGAATTCAAGAGTATCCCTGCTCCCCCATCTAACCTTTACCCGGAAAAGTTTTCGAAAGTTTTGAGTTTCTTAAAAATGGTTATAAAGATTAGAATAAGAGATATTTACATCACAAATAATATGTATAACTTGAATTTTCTAGCAATGGCCTCTGGAAACCTCTTCACTCTGGATGAATTTATCAAAATTTTGCAGAACTGGTAAACGTAATGAAGATCTCGTTTAAACACGTAATTTATGCAATATACTTTTTTTGTAGAACATACCGTTTCTGAGATATAAATTGTTATTGGTTTCAGGTTTAAAATACTTACACATTTCTCAAGCGGGACTATACAAAGCGAATTGAGCCTCAATTGTTTCTCACACTAACAAGCTTTTAAAGGATTTGACCATCCTTTAGATTAATCCCTTATTTCCCTTCGAGTTAAAAGGAAGCAAGTAATAACAATAATTATGTATTTGGAATAGCTAGAGAAAGTTTTGTGAATGCAACACATCAGATGTTTTTTCTGACGTAAAATCCTTGGTATGACTTCCTTCGAGAGGGAAGTAAAGCCGTTGGTCCCGTGTGTAGATTTGCAGTTCGTAAAAGAATCTCAAGCCTAAAAAAGAGGTCTTTGAGCAAAATTAAATGAGAACAGCAAAGTTGAAGAGCGTCCATAAATGTTACTCCATTTCCATCTATTTCCAAACTAGTGTGGATGTATACTATTCTATCGCCTCAAAATATTCTTTACCACTTTTACATTCTAATGAAACCATTTGCAATACATAAAAAATAATTTCATTCACAAATTATTAAACAAATTATTCCCAACAAAACTTGTTCTTCTATCTACCCCATGTTTATCAAGATAAACATTAGCAGAGATGGATTATCGCATTATTTTCTTGTACACGAGAGTAAAGAAATCAAAAGCAAAAAGTAAAATCTTATGTCGGTAGCTTCGTGATGTTATTGAAATTCCATTCTTTCTGTTCAACCGGACTGAAAAAATATGAATAACGACTTGCCATTTCAGAATTTGTATTTAAATTTATAAAAATGTAATATATCAGAAATGGTTAGTTCCACCAAAAATATTGTATATAGAAAGTGTGTTTTGAGAAGTTCTACATTTCAGTGCAGTAAGTTTTTGACTAGATCTTACGGTTTATCACTTATGCAAACGTGTTGCCGAATGAAGAGGATTTTGGAGGCCATTTACAGGAAATTCAAGATGTAATTGTAACCTGCCATTTAAATATCTTTAATATGTGGCATTTTAATCAATGTCGGTGCAGTCGTTTTTAAGAAAATAAAAACAATCGAAAATGTTTCCATGTAGAAAACGGTTAGTCGTGGGGGTATTTTCGGAAAAAAATCGTGTAGCATCTTAAGAGGTGCTGGAATTAAAAATGAAGTTTATTAGACAACTGACTTCATTTTTGAGTAGACAAGCAGGCACACCGAAACACACATACACGCGGATTATTCCTTTCTAAAATTCAGATTTGTTCTATAGACATGAATTTCTGTGTATGTTCTGCAAACAAAATATTCTTAAACAACAGTATTATTTTACCTACATAATACCAACATAGATAAACATTAGCAAAAATGGTCTCATTACTTAATTCCTAATAAGTAGAATAGAAATAATGAAATACAGTAGTTTAAACCGGCAGTCAAATTTTTTAAAAGCTGACACTATACAGTTGGCATTGAAATTCTATTCTCCTTTCTTGCCCGGTGAAAAACAAAAGAGATATGAAAATGGAAGGAACTGCCCGTCTGATAAAAATGTAAATACTTTAAAATTTAAACCAATTACAGAGAATACCTAAGAAATGATTAGGTGTACAAAAAAACTATATATGACATAGTGTGGTTTTTAACGAGATCTAAATTTTATGCGCAGTGAAATCTGTCTATGTCCTACGGTTTACCAGTTGTGCAAAACCAGTCAGATCAAGAGAGCTTCGGGAGTTATTCCCAAGAAATTGGATTACTATTTCATTTCGAAGGTAGATATTTCAATATATGCCTATAATAAAATCACTAGATTAGTTATAAGAAAATTGAACATTTCGAAAAATGTGCCATGGGCGATTTTTATGTAAATATTCGTGTCGTATCCTCAGAATATAGCAAACTTATATACCAAGTTTTGTTTTTAACCGACTTTCTGTTTTTGAGTTATGTTGTCCAAAAACAAACACGGCCCTTTACCAAAAATCTTATATGTTCCATTCACATGACCTTTTCTACATCTCTATAGTGAGTAATATTGATGCTTTTTTTATCTACTTCATGCTAATCGAGATAAAATTAGTATAAATGTTTTATTACTTGATTTTTGTTAGTATAAGGCGGATAAGGGAACACTTATAAAATATACTTATAATAACTTCAAAAAATGATTGCCATGTGGTTGAAATTTGTTTCTTTGTACGGCAGAGTTACCAAATTTCCATATGAGAAAAGTATAAATATTTTAGAGACGCAAGCAATAAAAAGAATACCTCAGAAGTAGTCAGCTCTACAAAAAATATGTATATGAATTAAATTATATTTTAATGAGGATGTTTAGAGATATAAATCTTTGTCTATTTCTCACAGTTTACCATTGAGCAAAATTAAATAAAATTCATCCAGAATAAAAAGGTTTTCAGAGGATATTCTTAGAAAATTTAAGATGTAAATTTTATTTATGATTTAAATATATTTAATATACAATATTTTAATCAAAATCATTAAACCATTTTTGAAGGAATAGTTTGGGTGGGGGGATTTTCTTTAAAATCTTTGTGTTGCATCCTTGGGAGCTGCTAAACGTAAATACTATACTGTCTAACTATACTGTCCACAAACACACACACACACACACACTGATATTTTTCTAATATTTTTTTTTCTTTTTTTTTTTGGATTCACGGGGTGTCAAAACATATTCCTTCAGTGGAATCTACGTGGTGATTTTTTTGATGAAATACAGCATTAATTTCTCTATCTACTATGTACATTGTACATATGTACTATAAAATATAATGTTTTTTGTTTTGGATTTAGAGGATCCTGAAACGTGTTTTGCTAGTAAAATCTGGGTATTAAATTTCGGTGGAGTGCAATTCTTTCTCTGGTAGACAGAGCAAATGTAATCATGTGAAGTTGTTACAACGCAGGAAATATCAAATGTTGGGTCACCCTGTGACCATTGTAAAAAGCCCCTGTTTTATATTCTATGACTTTGTTGAACGCATCTCATTTTGCCTGTCCTTTCCGGAGCCGCCTACAAAAAGCAGCAATAAAAACATAAAAACTATGTCGTATGCTATATGATATGAAATTGCATCTGGTATTTCTCTCAGCCTTTTAAAAATCTGAGCTGCTCTGA
Source organism: Hymenopus coronatus (assembly GCA_030762935.1). Lineage (NCBI taxonomy): Eukaryota > Metazoa > Arthropoda > Insecta > Mantodea > Hymenopodidae > Hymenopus > Hymenopus coronatus. Next base: position 43,505,366 of record CM060883.1, read on the forward strand.
AATCGCGTTTAGTTCTTTAGCATGCCACTTTAGATGATAAGAAAGGAAGGCAGGACTTTTTTTCCTCCCGCCTTCCCTCTCCCACTCACAAAAAGAAGTCGTTAAAGAGGTGGAGGAAGTAGACAGAAAAGGAAATACACCCAGTGCCTCTATATTGGATTAGAAACGTTAGACAACGGAAATACTTTTGCATCCCTCTTCACCTTCTCCTCGAGAGGCAGAACCACGTGACCGGATAAGCCACCGTCTCCAGTTTATTATTAGCAATTGAAATGGGAATGTGTCAAAAAGAAAATATATTCAGATCCCTAGCGTTTGTTTTTCTGTATAATGTGACTGAAATATGTAAATGATTTACTTTGGAAGTACGCCTTCTTTGTATTCAAAATTCAAAACAACTGCAGAGAAACTTAAATAAATTTTATCTGCAATCTCTTCGTCTTCAAGCCGTGGGGGTTATGAGTCTATTTCCGTTTTAAATTTCAGTGTAGATGGTACTAGTTGTATAGGCAGTGGTCTTTCATTGGAAAGTTCGTTGTGCGTCATAACTTATTCATGGGCAATACATTTTTCCTAGATGTGAATAAACTTTTTCATATACTTTCCTTTTTGGATAAAGTAACCGAACCGTAAAATGCAATTTTTTTTTTTCATGCAACTTCCACAAACTGTTTTACTTTCTGGACCACTCACCTAAGGCAGAGGAACCACTGGTCTGGTTAAACTGCCTTAGTGTTACTTTTATAAGATCCTTACTCCTCTTTTAAATATTCTTACGAAAGCTCGTTACTTTTTCTGCTTTTTGTAATAAGTAAAGGAAGCGTATTCCACATAAAGCTTTGATTCCGAGATTTAATAGGAAATACAGGTTTTAAGACTTCTTGAATAAAAACAGAATTTTAAAACACGTACCGCGTGCGTGTGTGTATTTGTTTCTCTCTTTTCCTTTCCCCCATCTCTTTCGTTCTGTGTGTGTGAACAGATAACTCAAAAACGATGTCAGTTAAATGTTATATTTGGTGCTATTTAATTTCAGAAGTTCCAAGGAAGCAACATGAACATTTTAAAGAAAACAGTTAAATACTAAAGACATCTCTACATGCCAGCAGCTTATTTTTACTGTCTGAAAGATAACTATAATAAATATATATATTTAGGATCTTTACACCACCAATAAAATAGACCGCAACGTGGCTGAGTGATTACACCACTCGCCTCTCACCAAGGCTACCTGGGTTTGATCCCAGGTGACCAATTGTGGTATTTTTAGTGAACAAAGCAGCTCAGGGCGGTTTTTTCCGGGTTGCCCCGCCATCGCATACCGCCGGCGCTTCATCTTCATTTATGTAACACCAGTGTCATCGCTTGCGGTAGCATAGTAGTAAAAGCGAGCGTTAAATACCTTAAAAAAATGGCAAATAAAATGTGTATCTTAAATTCTGATTAAATACCCTCTAAATTCCTCTTCATTCTGAATGACTTTTGTATATATTGCAAAATATAAAAGACACATACATATCCTAATACAAATCTCGTTAAAAGATACAGTATATGTGATATACATTTTTGAAGCAATAATCATACGCAAGATACTCTATTTACTTTCTCTAAACGTACTATTACATAGTGTATGGAGAAGATATTGCATTCCACCCAAAAAATTCGAACCCGAGATTTCACCGGAAATACACGTTTTAGATATCCTTATTCAAAAAAAGCATTTTTAGAAAAAGGTCCGTATGTGTGCGAAGACGATAACTCAAAACGAAAAGTCTGTAAAATACCAACGTTGGTAGTTAAATGTAGTATCTAACAGGAAGGCAACACGAAAATTCTGAGAACAATTTGAAAATGTTGATTTATTCAAAATGGCTCTAACGATTTTGATAAAAAATACTGTATATTAAAGATATTTATATAGTAATTAAACTGCATGGCTTGAATTTTCAGGGAATAGCCTATAAAGGTCTCTTTATTTTGAATAAATTTTGTGAATTTTGCTTAGTTTGTGAACCCTAAGAGATAGAAAAAAAACTTTTTACACACAAAATGTAGAGCAGATTAAAAGACACAATATGAGATTTTTTTCGAAGAATTAACCATTTGTGAGCTATTCCTTGTTATTTTTTCAAATTTAAAATACTTTTCTCACACGGAAATCTGTAAACCCCCGGCCCTACATAGAAACGGATTTCAATCACATCTTCACCAGCTTTAAAAACACTTGACTATCGCTTTAGCCTTGTGTGTTCTCTCATTTTCCTTCTACTTACAAGGAAGCCAGTAATTAAGACAGTTTCTACTAATGTTTTTCTTGATTATCAGAAAGTACATAGATGAATATGCCTTTTAACAACAATTTGTAACAGAGATATAAAGAAAGCCATGTGAATTGAATAATCAGATTTTGTTGTTGTTTGATTTGGAAAATATTTTAATACCTTTTTGAATTTATAAGTTGCTTTTTTTAACACCCCCCCACATGCTAAAACAAAACAAAGCGGAATCTCAGTTATACATACTACCCCCTTTTAATATTTTACTATTGGTTGCGCCTATAATTAAATCATTAGTGATAATAATAATAATATTAATAATAATAATTTTAATAGTAATAATAAGTTTATATAATTTAATTTTCCGTAGGGAGAATGAACCTTTTTGGAGTTTGTAGAAGTGTGGGATTTACCATATTTATAGGTTGATTCAAAATTAGAAGCTATACGTAATTTTATCAGCATCACGAAACACAAAATCCTCATTTCAAAATTTACTGAAATAATTTTTCACTGCGTAAAAGTTTCTTTAACTTATGCGCACGTTTCTCATTAGGAAATGCGTTTTCTAGTTATCCTTCTGGCCACAGTGATAGTAATTCGTACTTCACCAATCTTCTTATATTTTGTGCCCATTTAATTGGTTCATGAACATAATGATTTTGGAACATACTCTATGAATCGTAATTTAGAATTTTCTGGATATAGCTTGTGAAGCCCTCTTGAATTATTTTTGCATAACTGGTAACCGTAAGACATAAAAAATATTACTATACAAAATATGAAGATCTCGTCGGAACAGACATTTATTGATATAGACTTATGTAATAAATATTTTACTCCACCATTTCAGCGAAACATCAGAAAACAGTGTTGCTGTTGATAATTTAAAATATTTTTCAATAATATATTTAGTTATTTATAAATAATTATCTGCATTTTCCCCATATATTTAAGTTACTTAATATTATGGCTATATAGATACCTATTTTTAATTTCTATTTCATATCTTGCTATATCTATTACTTGTCTATTTGATGTTAATTTTTTTGTTTTGGTATTTACACTTACTATTAACATTTGTTAACTAATTCTATACACTGTATGTAATTATATTTCTAATATACAATTGTAAAATAGGAGTTTAATATTTTGTAAAATCAATAAATAAATATTTGTTGTCCGTTACAGCTTTTTGTGTATGGAGATATCTCTTCGTTATTAGTTTAAATTGTCGAATTCTTTTATAAAATGAGAAAGTTTTATTAATTTTTTGTCGTGGTCATACAAAGATAAGAGCATGTCAATGTCATCACATAGAAATCCGCTCTTAAAGGTTTTGAGTATCACGTTATCCTAGTGTATCCCTGTTATTCTTATTGTATAAAGAAAATAATATAGAAAAACGTTTTCTGCAAATGATTATCTCGATTAGAATGTTTAGGTTAATATACTTTCGTAAAATAGTTTGAATAGATAGAGAATGTAATATCATATTTTAAAAGAGTTTTACAGGTTTATTTTGAGGCAGTTTTTTCATTTTTGGCAAAATAAATAAAATTTTTAGCCTATAGATAGGTATTTGAGGCATGGAAACATTTTGGAAATTCCTCGCCTCGTATCGTGGAAATATATTTGTCGTAAATGGAAAATATAAATGTTGTATTCATTTCATTTCCAACACATGTTGAACGACTGATTATTTTTTCACTTTTTTTATTATTTGATTGCTTATTAAGGCCCCTGAGGCAACGGCTCCACCAATATGTTATTTTTTGTGCTCAGCATCCCATAAACTTATTTTCTGGTCCAGCTGTGCAATTAGTTTGCTTGTTAATGCTGCAGACTATTGCATGTTGACGAAGAAGGTCGGATGAGCAAAAACACACACAACACAACTGAATGTGTTTTTGTTTCACTAGAGAGACAACAAGGGGAATTTATATGACTTTATAACCAAACATGTTTGGAATACACAATCAAAATACTAGGTTATGTATCGCACAAAAAGTTGCCAATGGAAACGAGAGATAAAGAAATTCGAGACCAGTCAGTGATGTATAATCTTACAGTAACTTTACAGCCTGTAGTAGGCGAAAAATGTAACCTTTGTATTTTATAAAGAAAAGCCTTGCTGAGAATAGTGTATGTTAAACAGATGAACAGGTAAATAGATTATTATGAAGATCTTAGCTTCTAAATATTAGAAAACATTAAAAAAATCTGATGTGCTCCATTCACATGCCTTTCTCTACCTCTGTGTAACAAATTATTGTTAATAAGCTTATTCTTCTATTTACTTCAAGCTAATCGAGAAAAATTATCAGCAATAGTCTTGTAAGTAGAAGCAAAAACAGGGAGTACCATAGGTTAAAGTGATAGTCAAAAGCTGGTTACTAAGTGACTGAAGTTCCTTTGTTTGTACGGACACTAGTTGACAAATTCCTGTATCAGAAAAGTGCAAGTTTTTCAAAGCTGAAATAAAAAACAAGGAATATCTCAAAAACGATCCACTCCTCGAAAAAAAAATATAACATAAATTGTGTGTTTGAAGGTGCTCTACATTTTTGTGTGTTAAGTTTTTGTCCATTTCTTACGCTTTAGCAGCTATGCAAAATTGCTCGAGAGTAGTCTTCATAGTCTATTCCCAGAAAATTTAAGATGTATATATATTATTTGTCAGGTAAATATATTTAACATACGATATTTTAATCAAAATCGTTAGAGCTATTTTTGAGAAAATCAAAGTTTTCGAAAAAAGTTTCATGTAAAGGGTAGTTGGGGGTGGGGGGATTTTCTTGAAAATTTTCATGTCGCATCCTTGGAAGATGCCTAACTTAAATACCAAGTTTGGTATTTAACGGTCTTTTCGTTTTTGAGCTATGCTGCCCACAGCTACACACACGCACACAAGGACCATTTTCCAAAGATGCTTTTTTTTGGATTCAGGGGGACCTAAAACGCGTATTTCCGGTGAAATCTCAATATCGAATTTTTGGGTGCAATACAATACCTTCTCTATACACTATGTACTTAGTACGTGTAGAGAAAGTAATAGATTCATAATTCACATATAACTTTGTTATTGCTTTTTACTTTCTCTAGTACGTATGTATAATTTACATAATGGAAAAAGAAGGTTACATATTCAAAGCAAAAATACGATATTGAAATTTCCCCGGAAATATATTTTTTGAGAGTTCCTGAATAAAAAAGAATAAAAGAAAACAATTTGTACTTCTCTACACGTACGAATAGAGATCTTATTGTTGTTCACCCAAAAATTTGATCGCGATATTGCACCGGAAATGCATGTTTTGTGACCCCTTGAATCCAAATAAATCATTTTAGGAAAAGGTAGGTGTGTGTCTGTCTGTCTGTCTGCCTATCGACAGCATAGCTCAAAAACTAAAAGCCGGATAAGTACCAAACTTGGTATTTAAGTTAAATATCTTTCAAGGATGCCACACAAAGATTTTCAAGAAAATCGCCCCAAACTTAACTACTCTATACATGGAAAATGCTTCGAAAATATTGATTTTCTCAAAAAATGGATATAAAGATTTTGATTAAAATACCGTAGATTAAAGATATTTAAATGACAAATAAAATGTATATTTTGAATTTTCTGGTTATAAATAATGATCTTTTTTTCTGGATGAATTTTGCTAAATTCTACAAAACTGGTAGAGCGTAAGAGATAGGCAAAGCTTACTATACAAAAATTCAGATCTTGTTAAAACACACAATATATGTCATATATGTAAAGTACATTTTTACCTGGACTGACCATTTTTGAGATGTTATCGATTTCAGTTGTTAAAGCACTTAAGATTTTCATATACGGGAATTTATCAACTCCTGACAATGCAAACCAAAAATAATAAAAAGGATCACACGGTAACCAGCGTTTAAAAGTTTTAAAAGTGTATTCATTTATTTCTCTTCTTCTTAGCAAATAATAAGACAATTTTGGTTAATGATTATGTTGATTAGCATATAGTAAAAAGAACAATAAGCTTTTTAACAATAGTTTCTCATAGAGATGAAGAAAAACATATGAATGGAACACATAATACTTTCCAATGTAATACTACTAAACACACACATATACACACATCTCATTCACCTACATAGTCATACTTTCAGGCTCTGTGGGGAATAAGGAATGATTCTAATTGAAGAAAAATTCCTCGTTCCAGCCGGGATTCACACCCAAGACTTCTGGGTAAGAAGCCAGAACATTACCATTCTACCTCAAAGTTTCAGTATTTGAACTTTTATGAGGTTAAAACCGATTAAAATGTACGCAATATATGTTAAAATGCTGTAGATATAGAATTTGTAGACTTCTTCGAGCTAGGTTAATCTTTAATTATGATAATAATGTTGATTATGCCAATCAAAATAGCTTGCAAATGGGTTCTATGCATAAATTAAACTATGGGCGATAAGATATCAGTTGCCAATCTTATCCAACCTAGCAACGAAAAAAATCTGATGTGTACCATTCATATGACTTTCTCTATATCCCTGCAAAAAATTATTCTTAAAAAGCTTACACTTCTATATACTTCATGTTAATTAGTACAACATTAGCAGAAATAGCCATATTACTTGCTTCCTTGTAAGTAGAGGTGAAATAAGGGAGTACCATAGGTTAAAGTGATAATCAAAAGCTGGTTGCTATGTCACTGAAGTGTAAAGATTTTTCATAGCAGAAACAAAAATAAAGAATGTCACAAAAACGATGAACTCCACGAAAATAATGTAATAACATAAATTTTGTGTTTTAACGTGCTCTACATTTTTATGCAGTAAGTTTTTGTCCATCTCTTACGGTTTATCAGTTATTTTAAATTCAGTAAAATTCATCCAGAATAAACTAAATTTCAGAGGCTATTCCCATAAAATTCAAGATATACATTTTATTTGTCAGGTAAATATTTTTAATATACGAGATTTTAATCAAAATCGTTAGAGCCATTTTTGAGGAAATCAAAATTTTCGAAAAAAGTTCCATGTAAGGGTAGTTGAGTGCGGGGGGATTTTTCTCAAAATTTTCGTGAAAATCCCTCGAAGATACTAAACTTATATATAAAGTTTAGTATTTTACCTACTTTTCGTTTTTGAGTTATCGTGTTCACAGACACACGGACACACGGACACACACACACACGGACAATGCTTTTTTTTAGATAAAGGGGACCCTAAAACATATATTTCCGGTGAAATCTCGGTATCGAATTTTTTGGTGGAGTGCAATACCTTCTGTATACACTATTACATAGTGCCTATAGAGAAAGTAAAAATAATAAAACGCAGACTATTTTTGCTGTTGTGATAGCATTTTAATAAACCTTTTGTTTGTTACTTCACATTTTTAAGTTAAAATAGAGTAGAATCATAGTGCGATGCCTAAATGTCTAGAATATCTAAGGCAAAAATATGTAATTCGTCTACACACGCTCCTGGGTTGCGTTGAACGTAACTTATAACTCGAAATCTATTTGACTGGTCTATTGCACGTAGAATCCGAGGAACCCAAACTGGTAGGGCCATCTATGATTGTATGTGTGTGAGATCTCTCATTACGTAGCCACAATGGGCTTAGTGGGTGAGCCCCAGTAGAATAAGATTATATGAGTGTTTCCAACGGGCAGCCAAAACCAACCTGAAGAAAAGAGCCACTATGGTGGATCCCGAGCAAGTTCAAATAGTTCATCTCAAGGCGGGGATTGCCAGAAGCGCGCGCCCTCGGCCTGATTGAACTTCTCAAGTCCTACAGACAACGTCTGCCGTCTAGAGCTGTATTTCCAATACGCATTCACCTCCATGGAGGACCGCCAATAGCGCAGTCACATCGACACTTACAACCCTGAAGACGCCAGTTGGACTGATATAAACATAAAAGAAGCACGCGGAATGAAGAAATCTCTCCAGTATTTGCCTGATGAGGAAGAAAAAAATGATCTGAGAACCCGGCCACGGGAATCGAACCTACGACATTCCAAATGTTAATTCTTGAGGAAGTGCCTGAGGTACCTGGCTCAATTTCAGCTACGTACTTCGAAATCAGAGTCAGTTTTAACCAAACGCGGAGTGGGGCCTTGCCGTGGCCGAGTGGATATCTGCTCTCACCAAAGTGGACCATATTTAATCCCAGTGACCACATGTGGTATTTGTGGTGAACAAAGTGGCGCAGGGGTGGGTTTTCTCTGGGTTCTCCGGTTTCCCCCGCCATCACGTTCCACCGGTGCTCCAACTTCATTCCATGTATCATCAGTGCCTTTGCCTGTGGTGCCATGATAGTAAAATTGGGCATTAAACACTATTACAAGAAAAAACGAAAAACGAAAATAAAAAATTGTAGAGCAGTGAAGTTGTTCGCTTCACACAACTACATTAGCATTTAATTATAATAAAAATATTGACTATGACAACCAAAATGGTGTACACATCATTATATGGTTAACAACTTTCCTAAATCCCAAGCAGAAAAATAAAACTAGAAAGTTGAACCAAATGGGTTCCATTGTGTTGCGGGTCAAGTTTGTGTTTCAGATATAAAATAACCCCTACAAGCAATCACGGAACTTTTTTGTTGTCGGTTAATTCTTTCTTGCACACCCGTGGTTCAAATCCCAGTTGCAACATTTCGTGTTTAGTTTGTCTGTACCTTTCCAACCACAACATTTGTAATAGATCCAGACGGATTTTTATAGTGACTCTTCTTCTTTACGCCTTATAATTGTAATTTCAAGTGGTCCCGATTATTCCAAATAACGGATCAGCAAACCCCTTGGTATACACGCAAAAGGATGTGAAATATCGACCAAACGGCCAAGTTCCTCAACTCCCCTCACCCCGACAGTCTTTCAAGTTCTGGAAATGCTGCATAACACAGGCAGAAAACATTTTAAGAACATAGGTCCAACCTGAAGCTATGGGAGTTCACCAAGTGGGTTTAAATATTACAAAGTATTTGTTGCTCTAATACCAAGCAATGTGGGTGAAGGCAAATCCGCGGCTAAAAGTTAGTTATTTCATACCAGGAGTGCTTTCATCTTGTCGATAATTATGGACTGCCCGCCTGGGTAGTGTGGTGGTAGCGTGTCTGCTTTACATTCATCAGGTCGTGAGTTCGAATCTCGCTTAGGGTGAGTTACTCGGATGAAGTTTTTTCGGGGTTTTCTCTTATCCTGAGAAGACGAATGTCGAGTAACTTGAAGCTCCATGGACCCGAGATCATATAAGCATTATTCACCAATTTCATTCATCGTCCGAAATGACCAACCAGGTTAAAGGACGTTAAGCCACACAACAACAAAAATCACGATTGGAGCGAAGCGACAAGAGCCAGTTGTCCTAAGAGACAAGCAGGAGTTGTATTTGATAAGAATATTCAGCGAAATAAATTATTAATAATTTATAACACAAGGTGTCCAGAAATCAATTATCTATTTCATAGAAATGGTGATGGTACCTGGTATCGGTTTATTAGTGGTTACTTTCAAAATGGTCACAGTTCCTATTTTTCAGCAGTGGCACCAAACACATTTTGAAGCATTATTTGGTAGTGTTTAACGCACGCTTTAACTACTTATGGCACCGCAGGCGGTGAAACTGATGATACATGAATGATGATGGAGCACCGGTGGAATGCAATAGTGGGGGAAACCGGAATACCCGGAGAAAACCTGCCCCAGCGCCGCTTTGTCCACCACAAACCTCACATGCGGGTGCTTGGGATCAAACTCCGGCCGTCTAGGTCAGAGGCGCGGCCTCATTCTGAAGCATTACGAGTGTTATGGCAGTAGCAGCTTGCGGCCCCTGAGCTCCTGCAGTGTGGTAATGCGTCGAGTGAACACGCTCTTTGATAAATCCCCAAGTTCATCGGCGAGAGGCCAGGGGAACGTGCTGCCCACGACATAAGGCCTGCACGTCCAATCCACCTCCCAGGAAAATGTGAATTCAGGAACGTACGTACAGCTAAGGCATAATGACATGGTGCCCCATCTTGCTGAAAGTCAGACTCCGTTACCAGCGATCCAGTGCGCTTAAACTTGTTTACCAATGTGCAGACTTTTTTATTTGTGGGACCAGTGTGATGGAATCTGCGGTTAAATCTCATCCAAATGTCATCTATAGCCTCCAAGTCACAATAGCCACCTTCTCTTCAACGGTAAACATCCTGCGCATTCACTCTGTAAACAATGAAACACATGTTTAATTGGTAGCATGCAAGATATCTGGCAACCCGTTACACCTACAATATATTAAATGTATCAGCAATGATCTACTATGTACAACGTGTTTATACATGTATTAATTTCTACAAAATAAATACTTATTTTCTGGACACCTTTATATAGGAAGGAAGATTTTATTAGATTATGATTGTAATACTTACATTAGTTCTCAAATGGTAAATGTTTATTTACCGATTTTTTTTTCTTTCTTCACTGCCTGTCCAAATTGTTTCAAATCTTCCGCCATCACCAATGTCACAGCTGACTGGATTGCCATCTAGTTACCAAAAACCAAGACAGGATACTAAACAAACGAACGTCAGGTGCGGCAAGATTTCAAAGAAATTAACATCAGCTGTGATAATATGTTATGACAATATCGCTCTAGTCAGATGACCGCGATTGGTTGCAATTGGTTAATCTCAGCCATTGCATTGGCGCTTTAAGTTGAGCTGAATTGTCATAGAAACGAATAGTACTGAAGAGAAATTAAGAGGAGTTTATCAACTCGCATTGGCAGTTTGTTTACTGTCTCCTCGCGGAGCTCTTGATGTAGAGTATGAAATGTTTATGCAGGGCATTGTTTTCAACTTTCCATATGCCCTTTATTTGATAGTATATACATAGGCTTTTACATGTAATTGTCTTCAGTGCCATAGTAGTAAAAGCGGGCGTTAAACATTGAAAAAATTAACTAAAAAAAACGTGGTATTCAGACACCTTTACCTTGAATAAGTTGGTTTCCCTTGATCAAAAAATCCGCATTGCCGATGAAATAAACGTTTTCTGTAAACAAGCCAAGTAAAGAACCAAGCAGAGGAAGAGGAACTTCCGGGAACAAGTATCGGAAAATTCCCTTTAACGAGCCTGAGTGCGAGTTTGGGATTTCCTCGTTAAAGTTGTGTGCAAAGGCTTAGCCAGAATGAAATTCAATTAACAAATCACAGATATGTATGTGCCCTGTTTACATATGTATAAGGAACCTTCTCAGATGCAAATCCTCATATTTATGTATGTAAATTGTAGTTCGATTCCCGCGCGGGCAACTACCACATTTCGAAAACAAAGTTAGATGTACGCCTTCAGCTGTGAGCATGTGTTTGTGTGTGCGAGCATGTGCTGTCCTCATACAGAAGGTTCCGATTTCTGCTCCAGAAATTACATCAAAACATCGGATTGTGTCGACTGCAGGACACAGGTGTTCCAAAAAGCAAATTTTACTCTCAGGGAAATCATTTTGACTTGTCTACCACTTACACAAGGAAGATCCAAAACTAAAGCATTAATAGAGGTCGTGAGGTGAGACGAGAGCAGAACTTTAAGTTGCGCAGTGGCGCCTCTTTACCATAAGGGCTGATGGTGGGAGAAGTTGCGCCAGCATGTATGCGCAGAATTCATAACGTTTCTGTCCACGAAGGAGTGAAGTACACTAGCGCTAGTTTTAGTGCGGCATTCTCTACTGTTTATGCAAATAAACACTAGCAAATCATTATTAATTTGGAAGAAGACAGTGATGCCGACGATATCAAATGCGATGCTGTTATGTAGACGTCGATGATAATCCAATGAATGGTGTTGAGCTGTAAAAACATATGAATGCGGTAATATTGGCTATATTTATGTTTGCTAAGCTGGATCGCAAATAAAATATCACAATTTTTTCAAGCAAAACACTCCGTCTCACACTCTACATATTATTAATGACAAATTATATTTGCATAAAATTCGTCTCATAACAAAAGCATGATTTCGCTATAACTATGAATATGTGCTAACAATTACTTTCACACGAGGTGTAATAATTGTTTAACGCTGCATGCAGTTGTGGTTGTGTTATTCGCGTCAAGCTGCCATCTATATTCCCCCGCTCAGCTGTTGCAGAGAGGAAGGAAAGGAAAGCAACTTCCCATATGTGCAAGATGTGCTCATGTCTCACCTCACGAACTATACAAATATATCAGCTATTACCATTATACGTAGATCTTGCTAGCTTTTACGATTGAGCCGAAAAAATATGCGATCGGGAGTATGTTCACCATGGCTAAGAAGGAGTTTCAAGGGGATTCCCAAGCATTGCAGCAATACCGAACAAGATACTTCAAAGTTCACTGTTGTTAGTGATAGTGGATCCGATTTGTGTTTCGATCATGATAGAGGAGCTTCCAAAGTCACTTAAGTTCCAATAATTCATTGGAATTAAAGTTGGTCTGCTATTTTTAAAAATAAACTTTGTTTATGTAACACTTAGGGATGTATTTTGAATTCTTTCTTTTGTAACTTTTAGTGACCATCAAACTCAAAGTAAGAACAAATCTTAGTAGCTTTATTTTCTATAATACTATAATACTTTAGTCTCATTCGACAATATTCAACAGCTCTTTTTATTAATAACTACTGTGTGAGATAATAATTTGAAAACATAATGAGGTACCAAAGAAATGGTAAACCATTTAGCATTGTCTCCTTATGCTCACATTTTTGTAAAAGTAGGTTTATTTTACGATGCTTTTAACTTTCTGTTTATATCGCGGCGAATCCGTTCGGTAAGATACGTGGTGGAAGGTAGCCCTTCAGGACTCATCCTAGTACCATATCAATTTTGCTTCATGCTAAGCAGATGGAGCTATAGTTTAGCCACTTTGACTTTCCGTAGTCAGTTGACCGAGTGTGGACCAGCCTTCGAGTCAACATGCCCACGTACTTTGTTCCGCGACAAGCAGGTGTGGTTAGGGTGCCATCCAGTCTAGCGGCTTTAACTATCTGCGGATAGTGTTTAGCGCCCGCTTTTACTATTTGCGGCACCGGTGAATGCAATCGTGGAGGAAACCGGAGAATACGGAGAAAACGCACTCCTCCGGCGCCTCGTTCACCATAAGTCCCACATGGAGTCACATGGGATCGAACCCGGCTAGAGAAAGGTATGTGTAAGGGGCATATCGAACTTTTTTCATGTATTTATCACTTTCTCTATACGTGCTATGTACATAGTGTATAGAGAAGGTATAGTAATGCACCCAAAAATTCGATAACGAGATTTCACCGGAAATACATATTTTGAGACATCCTGAATCCAAAAAATCTGATGTGTTCCATTCACATGACTTTCTCTATATCTCTGTAACAAATTATTGTTAGTAAGCTTATCTTTTATTTATTTCATGCTAATCGAGAAAAATTAGCAGAAATAGTCTTATTTCTTGCTTTATTGTAAGTAGAAGCGAAATAAGGGAGTGCCATAGATTAAAGTGAAATCCAAAAGCTGGTTGCTATGTGACTGAAGTGCCTTTGTTTGTATGTATGGACAGGAGTTGACAACTTCCTGTATGAGAAAAGTATAATTTTTTCAAAGCTGAAACCAAGAAAAAGGAATATCTCAAAAACGATCAACTCCACGAAAAAATGTATACAACATAAATTGTGTGTTTTAACGTGCTCTACATTTTTTGTGTGTTAAGTTTTTATCCATCTCTTACGGTTTAGTAGTTACGCAAAATTCATCCAGAATAAAGTAGTCTTCAGAGGCTATTCCCAGAAAATTCAAAATAAATATTTTATTTCTCAGGTAAATATCTTTAATATATAATACTTTAATCCAAATCGTTAGAGTCATTTTTTAGAAAATCAAAATTTTCGAAAAAAAGTTCCATGTAAAGGATAGTTTTGGGTAGGGGTTTTTCTCAAAATCTTCGTGACACCTCCCTGGAAGATACTAAACTTAAATACCAAGTTTGGTATTTTACCGACTTTTCGTTTTTGAGTTATCGTGTTCACAGACACACGGATACACGGACACACTGACACACTGACACACGGATACACACAAACACGGACCTTATTTTGAAAATACTTTTTTTGGATACAGGAGACCCTAAAACATATATTTCCGGTGAAATCTCCGTACCGAATTTTTTGATGGAGTGTAATAACTTCTCTATAACTATGCACATAGTACGTATAGAGAAAGTAAAGAGCATTTTTAGAAAAATGTCCGTGTGTGTCTGTGGGCAGCATATCGCAAAAACGGAAAGTCCGTTATAAACCAAATTTGGTATTTAAGTTTGGTATCTTCCAAGAATGCGACACGAAGATTTTCAAGAAAATGCTTTTACTCCCAACTGCCTTTTACATGGAACTTTTTTCGAAAATTTTGATTTTCTAAAAAATTGTTCTAACGATTTTGATTAAAATGTTGTATATTAAAGATATTTACCTGAGAAATAAAATTTATATCTTGAATTTTCTGGGAATAGCCTCTTATTCTGGATGAATTTTGCATAACTACTAAACCGTAAGAGATGGACAAAAACTTAACACACAAAAAATGTAGAGCACGTTAGAACACACAATTTATGTTACATACATTTTTTTCGTGGAGTTGATAGTTTTTGAGATATTTGTTGTTTTTGGTTTCAGCTTTGAAAAACATATCACATACAGGAATTTACCAACTTGTGTCCATTCAAACAAACGAACTTCAATCACATAGCAACCAGCTTTTGGCTTTCACTTTAACCTATAGTACTCCCTTATTTCGCTTCTACTTACAATAAAACAAGAAATAAGACTATTTCTGCTAATTTTTCTCGATTATCATGAAATAAATAAAATAATAAGCTTATTAACAGTAATTTGTTCCAGAGATATAGAGAAAGTCATGTGAATGGAACACAGCAGATTTTTTTTTTTACTTTCTCTGCACCTACTATGTACATAGTATATAGAGAAGGTACCTATTGTACTCAACACAAAAATTCGATACCGAGATTTCACCGGAAATACACGTTTTAGGGTCCCCTGTATCCAAAAAATATTTTCAGAAAAAGATCAGTATAACTGCAGACATGATAACTCTAAAACGAGAAGTCGGTAAGATACCAAACTTGGTATTTAAGTAAAGAATCTTCCAGGGATGCGAAACGAAGCTTTTGAGAACAATCCCCCGAACCCAAACTACCCTTTTCATGGAAAAAAAATCGAAAAGTTTCTCAATGGCCATAAAGATTTTGATTAAAATCGCTTATACTTAAAATATTTCTGCGACAAATAAAATGTATATTTTCAATTTTCTGGAAATAAATTCTGAAGATATGTTTATTCTGAATGAATTTTGCGGAAGTTTGCATAAATGGTAAATCGTAAGAGATAGACAAAATCTTTCCACACATAAAATGTAGAGCTCGCTAAAACACATTATTTATGTTATTTACATTTTATTTGTGGAGTTGATCGTTTTTGAGATACTCCTTGTTATTAGTTTCAGATTTTAAATATTTATACTTTTCTCTTATGGGAGGTTTTCAACTCCTATCCATACAAGCAAAGATACTTCAATCACATAACAACAAAATTTTAAAAGATTTTACTACCGATTTAGCCTAGCTCATTCCCTTATTTCCTTTCTACTTACCAGGAAGGAGGTAATAAGGATCTTACAATTTTTTCTCGATTAGCGTTAAGTAAACAGCTTTTTAACAATAATTTGTTGATGAGATGTAGATAAAAGCATGTGAATCGAACACATCAGATTTTTTACTTTCTCTATGTAATAGTGTATAGGGAAGATATTGCACGCCACCAAAAAATTCAATACCGAGATTACACCGGAAATATATGTTTTAGGGTCCCCTGTATCCAAAAAAAGTATTTTCATAAAAAGATCCGTGTGTGTGTCCGTGTGTCAGTGTGTCCATGTGTCTGTGTGTCTGTGAACACGATAAGTCAAAAACCAAAAGTCGGTAAAATACCAAACTTGGTATTTAAGTTTAGTATCTTCCAGGCATGCGACACGAAGATTTTGAGAAAAATCCCCCCACAACAAACTACCCTATAGATGGAACATTTTTCGAAAATTTTGATTTTCTTAAAAATGGCTCTACTTCTGTTGATTAAAATATCGTATATTAAAGCTATTTAACTGACAAATAAAATGTATATCTTGAATTTTCTAGGAATAGTCTCTGAAGAGTACTTTATTCTGGACGAATTTTACGCAATTTTGAATAACTGCTAGACCGTAAGAGATGGACAAAATATGTACAGCATGTTAAAACACACAATTTATGTTATACACATTTTTTTCATGGAGTTCATCGTTTTTGAGACATTCCTTGTTTTTGGTTTCTGCTATGAAAAACTTATACTTTTCTCACACAGGAATTTTCAACTGCTGTCCATACAAACAAAGAAACTTCAGTGACAAAGCAACCAGCTTTTGACTATCACTTTAACCTATGGTACTCCCTTATTTCGGTTATACTTACAAGGAAGCAAGAAATAAGACTATATCTGCTAATTTTTTTTGATTGGCATGAATTAAATTAAAGAATAAGCTTATTAACAATAATTTGTTACAGAGATATAGAGAAAGGCATGTGAAGCGAACACATCAGATTTTTTTTTATTTTATTTTTATATTTATGAATCATGAAGTCTGAAAAGGTAAATGTGGGTATCGAGTTTTTTAATGTAATGCAATACTTTCTCTACACTGTGTGTCTGAGTTAAACTGTTGAAGTTGATTCCTGTCGAGTGCAGGAGTGACCAGGGGTGGTGAAGATGGAGTGTATGATTTGGAACGCGGTTGTTGCTGCAGTAGAAAGCGACGCTAAACGGTATCCCCCGCATTAGAAACACACACAGAGGGCATATGACCTGAAAATCGATTCCTGGGTGCCAAAGGCGAGTACGTGGAGAAACTGAGTTCGACGCATGCGCCCTGACATTTCGCGTCGCTGCTCACTGACCCGTCCCCCCTGAGGAGAACTGGCTAATTAGAAATTAATGATTTTGTTAGCGTGGTGTATTGTAGTGTAATTGTCAGTGGCCAGAAAATACTTGTGGTTAATCGGAGGCAACATGCCATGACATGGTCACACACTTCACGTTAGACAAACACGACACCGTAGAAGTGAGGGGTACAAAAATCTAATGACTTACTCTACCTGTTCTACAAACCTTTTATAGACAATTCCTCTTCTTTGTATTCCATGCAAATATAAATAAGCATTAATAGTTGGATAGGTAAAGTTAGGCTGAAAAAGTCAATGCCATACCACGGATCTTCCGGTCTCTAGCCGACTGCTCTACCACTGAGCTACCGTGGCAAATGCCGGCGCAGCGTTTTTTTTTGTTTTTTTTTTTTTAATACAGTACCGGAGTCTGATCGGGACTCCGGCACTGTATACCCTACTTTTATTTACCGTGTTATTACTGGATTGCTGTTTTCTTACGTTTACAACACACACATATACACAAACATATAACACCCATGCCCAAGGCGGGACTCGAACCCACGATCCCCAGCGCTAAGAAGCACCAAAGCGGAACGCCTTGGCGAGCGCGGCCATGGGGACCGGCCAGCATTAAATTTCACAACTGATTCGTATGTTTCCCAGCAAACCACAAGGTGATCTTAAATTATTTTAAATCCCAGGATTCAATAGTATAGCCAACTATTATGGTCAAAAAGTATTGATCTAGTTTTTTTTCTCTCTCTCTCTCTCTTCACACAAGCTGTATGTAAGACAGGAGTTGGATAGGTAGAGTCAGACTGAAAAATTCAATGCCATAGCCGGGATTTGAACCACGGATCTCCTGAACTCTAGCCGGTTGTTCTACCACTGAGTTACAATGGCAACATGCTGGAATAGCATTAATTTTCTGAACTGACTCGTATATGTCCCAGCTAACTTTGAGTCCTGGGATTTAAAGTACTTAAGTCATTTTAAATTGCCTTAAAATTTGAAGTCACCTTGTGGTTTTCCGGGAAACATACGAGTCAGTTCAAAAATATAATGCTATGCCGGCATGTTGCCATGTTAGCTCAGTGGTACAGCAACCAGCTAGAAACCGGGAGATCCGTGGTTGAAATTGCGGCTAGGATATTGACTCTTTCAGTCTGATTCTATCTAACTCCTGTCCTACACACCTTCTGTAAAAAAAAAAAAAAAAAAAAAAAAAAAAAAAAATTAAATCAATCATTAATATTCTTATTTCTTTATGCCTTAAGCGGCAGTCAATTTTTTTAAAGGTTGTCGCAATGTGGTTGTCCTTGAAATTCTCCTCTTTGCACGACCTGGAATATAACATAAGAAACATAAACGTTACACTGTTTAGGGAAAAGTATAAGTATTTAAATATAGAAACCAATAACACGGAATATCTCGGAAAGGGTTAGCTCCACAACAAAAATATACAGGACATAAATTGGTGTTTTGACCAGATCTAAACTTTTGTGTAGCAGGTCTTTGTCTATGTCTTACTGTTTACAAGTTATGCAAAAGTCATTCAGAACGAAAAGGACTTAAGAGGTTATTCCCTGGAAATTCAACCTTTAATATACGGTATTTTAATCCAAATAACGTCTTATGTGAATGACATTTTCTGGTGTAAATAATCCGATTTCTCGGACACTTGAAGATAGATGCATTAAACTTTAGGGTGATAAACAACCTTTATGTGTAATTGCGGATCTACTTTATGTTAATAAAATGGTCTGGTGATTTTTACAAAAATTTTATTTCCGATGAATTTTAAGCAGCTGATATCATTGAGTAAAACGCCCAAATTCCTGAATAAACCAACGTATTATAGAAACTTTGAATCGTGAACTAAATTGTTTTTAAGATAATGGGTCCTGAATCTAGAATTTAAAATTGGCGGCATTAATGAACCTCCGCAAGCGTGTACTATGATGTATTTTAATGAATGAGCTGGAGTAACAGTTGCTAAAAGAACGGCTAATAGCACCTATACTGTAAATTTTGTAAGCTTTATAATTGCACCATCTTATTTTCACAGAGCGAGGTTTTTATAACGAAAGCGCCTAAACATTGTGTCGTACTAACATAATATGCGGCTACAACGCCTTGTATGTAGGTATCAGAATATCAAGGAGGCCATGACAAAAGTAAGAAGGAGCGGTTTTATTATCCGAATAACGGAAGCGTGAAATTGTAGGTTTAAAAACCAGAAAAAAAGAGGTAATGTGAACGCGCTAAAAGGCGCATTTCATCCGAAATTTCCACTAGGGAGTTTACTTTTTATCCCAAAACGCTTTTCTCTGCCATCAAAGGCCAGTCTTTTAATTCGTGCAAAGGTTAAAGTTCAGTTGCGAGATACTGAAACCAGAAACTCTGTTCTATTTTTAGAATGCGATGCAATTACCGACTGCATTCCCAGCATTTGAAGTTCGATACCTGGCGCGTTTTAGAGGAGCGACCTCTCAGCCTGTGCTTACTAGGTATTAGCGTTGCTTGGTTAATCAATGTTCAATAAATTTTATCAGAGAACTCGAAAGTTGAAATCCTATAAAAATACTAAAGAAAAAGAATATTAAAATAAATGGCTACATGACCGAATAGCCTGAAAAAAAAGAACATAAACTATGATTATTACGTTCTATGTATATGGTGTATAGAGAAGGTATTTTAATGCACCCAAAAATTCTATAGCGAGATTTCACCTGAAATATATATTTACAGACCCCCTGAATGCAAAAGAAACACTATTAGAAAAATGTTCGTGTCTGTGTCTGTCTGTCTGTCTGTCTGCCTGCCTGCCTGTCTGTGTTTATGTGTGTGTCTGTGGGCAGCATAGCTCAAACTTGGCATTTAAGTTTGGTATCTTCCAAGGATGTGACACGAAGATTTTCAAGAAAATCCCCCCACCCCAAACTATCCTTTACATGGAAAAATGTTCGAACATTTTGTTTTTCTTAAAAATGGCTCTAGGGATTTTGATTAAAATACTACATATTAAAGCCATTTTTATCACAAATAAAACGTGTATCCTGAATTTTCTGGGAATAACCTCTGAATACTACTTTATTCTAAATGAATTTTAAGGAATTTTGCATAACTGATAAACCGTAAGACATGGACAAAAACTTACCACACAAAAAATGTAGAGCATGTTAAAACACTGAATTTATGTTACATAAACTTTTTTCGTGGAGCTCATTGTTTTTGACATGTTCCTTGTTTTTGGTTTCAGCTTTGAAAAACTTATACTTTTCTCATATAGGAATTTGTCAACTCCTGTCCATACAAACAAAGGAACTTCAGTCACATAACAACCAGCTTTTGACTATCACTTTAACCTATGGTACTCCCCTGTTTCGCTTCTAATTACAAGGAAGCAAGTAATAAGACCATTTCTGCTCATTTTTTCTCGATTAGCATGAAGTAAATAGAATCATAAGCTGTTTAACAATAATTTGTTGCAGAGATGTAGAGAAAGTCATGTGAATGGAACACACCGAATGTTATAAGGATCTAGTTCATTTTGAGGAATTATGTAAGAGTCAAATTCAATATAAAATCTAAATTCAACTTAATAAATATAAAACAGAATTTACCTCATCCAACCATTCATACAAGCCTTCATTAAAAGACTAATGATTATGCTCAACATCAAAAATTAAGAAGATGGTGGCAATTAAAAAGAATCGTAAAGTCATCATCATGATTACATTATCATCATCCTTTCTTAAAGGGCACTGAGAGTAATTTTCCCCTAATTTGTGTTATTTATGAAATGTTGATATCTATTCATATATTCTTCTTCCTTCAGCCATTAGACATTATTGTCTGTAGCTGTCTACATATCTTGTTCATGCCATAATTTTTAGGTCTTCCAATATTTATTTTCCGAAGCGGTTTATGATTCTTAAAATAAAATGGTAGTCTCTCTATATTCTTTATTTATACGTGGTCTATCCGTTTGGTCTTATATACATTTGTTTTTAATTTTTTTTCTTTCAAATTATGTTAATCTAATTCCCTTCATATTCTTCACTTCTTTGGTGGTGTGTTTTCTTATAACCAGCTTAAAATATAATTTCATTTACTTGAAGTTTCATAATGTGTGTACTAATTAATACAAATTTCAGAGAGATATGGATGTACTTTATTTATTATGTATAATATGATATGAGAATGGAACGGGCCTACCTGAATCTCGACCCATCGATCTTGTGCGTACCACTTCTAACAGGAACAGATGAGGTGAAGAAACCGCAGGAGGCTGTAGGCCACAGACAGGCTGAACAACGAGGACGCTGAGAGGTCTCTAACGATTCCAGCAACAGGCGACTTAGAGAATACTCTCCTCTAGGAAAATCGGAGAGAATGACACTAACCTGAAGCGGCTCAGGGAAGGCTGTCGTCTGGCAAGTTCGAGGAGAACCTTCCAAAGTGTCATCATCTGCGCCATCTGTCCAAAACCAACCGACGCTTCACAGCCAGAAAGCCTGCCTGAAACGTGGGAGAGAACAAATGACAGGACATGAGGGAAAGGAAATTCCTTGACAGAAAAGAACCATTCCAAAATTCACCTTGTCGACCAGGTAAATCTTGAAAAGCCCATAGTCATGCTGGTCGGCGCCAGAAATCGAACCCAGCACAATCGGAATGCGAGCCTGGAATTTCATGCAGAGTGGGAATTTTCTTGAAAGTTTTCTTTCACATCCTTGGAAGCTGCTTAACTTCGATACCAAGTTTGGTGAGTAACTGATGTTTCGTTTTTAGTTATGCTGTTCACAGAGAAAAACTCACGCATACACACACACGCACACAGACACACACGCACACACACGGGCTTTTTTTAATTTTTTTTTTTTTTTTTGGATTCAAGGGGACCTAAAACATATATTTCTGGTGTATCCTCGGTATCGAATTTTTGGGTGCATTACAATACCTTCTCTATACACTATGTACATAGTGGGTATAGAGAAAGTAAAAAAAAATAATATTTTATAACAATAATTTGTTAGCAATAGTTTGAGAAATATGTGAATGGAATACTTCAATATATACTTTCTTTAGCACACATAGTAGATAGGGGAGATATTGCATTCTATTCAAAATTTCGATGTCGAGATTTCACCGATAATACACGTTTTCGGTTCTCCTCTATCCAAAAAGTATTTTTAGAAAAAGGTCTGTGTATATGTGTGTGTGTGTGTGTTCGTTTGCCTGTGAACTCGATAACTCAAAAACAAAAAGACGGTAATATACCAAACTTCGTATGTAAGTTTAGTATTATCCAGGGTGGCGAAACGAAGATTTTGAGAAAAAGCCGGCCCCCCTCAAACTACCCTTTACATGGAAAACATTTCAAAAAGTTTGTTTTTTACAAAAATGGTTCTAACGATTTTGTTTAAAATCTCTTATATTTAAGATATTTCCATGGCAAATGAAAAGCAATATTCTGGGAATAACCTCTAAAGTCCTTTTTATTCTGTATGATTTTTATTGAAACTTGCATCACTGGTAAACGTAAGAAATAGTCAAAAACTTACAACACAGAAATATAGATCTCGTTAAAACACACAATTTATGTTATATACATTTTTTCTGGAGTTGATCGTTTTCGAGATATTCCTTATACTTTCCTCATACGGGAATTTGTCAACTCCTGTGCATAGAAACAAAAGAACTTCAATCACATAGCAACCAGCTTTCGACTATCACTTTAACCCATGGTACTCCTTTATTTCCCTTATACTTACACGGAAGCAAATAATAAAATGATTTCTGCTAATTTTTTCTCGATTAGCATGAAGAAAATAGAAGAATAAGCTTTCAACCAATAATTTATTTTAGAGATGTAGTGAAAGTCATGTGAATGGTACACATCAGATTTTTTATTTGGGTCTCAAAGCCATATTTCCTCTGACATCTCAACATCAAATTTATATATTTATAAGCGGGTAATAGATACAGTAAACTCCAGTTTTGTGTGATCTATATTTTGTGTGTTTCATTCGACGAACATTGGTGTAACCAATCTGTGGCAGCAGATGTCTCTGATGTCCAAGTATAAATCTGGAACATTAGCAAGCACAAGGAGGTGGCTCCCAAAGCTAAACGCCGTCTTGTGTCGACGGGATTTAAGGCGCAACATAGGATTGGGTCGTTAGTTAGCTTTATAAAGGCCGCAGAACAAAGCTGGTGCGACTCGCATCCAAAGTTTTGGCACTAGTACAATTCTAGGCTCGCTTATTACTCCTCCTCCCTCTAATGGTCACGAAGCAATAATTCAGGAGTACCTGACCAAACCAACTGCCCCTTCTACCTGTTTTCTTCTTCTTTTTGCTTCGCTTTTACTCCTTTTTATTTCTCTCCGAAATAACATAACAATCTTTTGTTCCTATCTTTCTTGCGTCTCATTTCGCTCTCACTTTCACGATAACTTTTGTCGTCATTGTCATCCCACTTCTGCCACCGTAAAAACCCCTTTCTCATCTTACCAGGTATCAGCGGCGTGCAGTTCTTCGACTTAAGAACGGTACACATCTGACTGACAAAGAATGATTAATCTTATTTCTTGCATTCACATAGCTCTTTCTACTCACTATTGTTTATTTTCATATATTTTCCAACAACTACTCTTATAAAATCTTATTTTTCTATATACTTCATGTTAATTGGAATAAATATTTCATTACACAATTTCTTGTAAATACAAGAAGGGTACAAAAATGAAGAATAAAACATTATTAATAAGAGCTTACAAATAGGATTTTCTAATTCAGGATTAAGCCTGGAGCATTTCCTTTCCAAATTAATGTTTCATTTTATGTTCTCAATGTCCACCGCATTAAATACGACATAAAAGAAGGCTGAAGCGATAATTAAATATTTAAAAAGCGGAACTATATGCTGCCTTTAAAAATACTAGCCTTTGCATAATGAAAATAAACAAATGAACCGAGACTTAGCACTTCAAAAACTTTATAACAAAATACTGTAAAATTCAAATGAAAATCATCAAATATCTCGGATGTATTTTAATGGTATCTAAGGTTTTATAATCATTTTCAAAAATATACAATGGTATACAAATTTACTCACAGTATGGACAATGTATTAGCGTTTTCATATAAAATTCAGATATTTGAAACAAATGGTACTTTAATCAAGATACGAGTTATTTATTCGAAAATAAAATATAATGAGTATGTTCATAGATTTAGGTGATTTAGAGCTTATTTGACATTCAGGTTTTGAGTTACGCTAATCACACAGACATGCACAATTTCCCCTATCTTCCCCTTCACGGTCCACCTCCTTTCCTCAGTCCGTCCCGACGTGCAATTTACATGTAATGCGATACTGTGGGAATAAATAATAAAACTACTTTTTATAGAGTGTTAATATAAATTAAAATACCACTAAAATATTGTGTGTCTTTCTTATGAATTTTATGTACTCCGAATTTAGCTGTTTCTCAGCAACTGGTTTATGCATATGAATAATACAACAAAAAATTGTTATAACTTCTTAAACACATATCCTATCGAAATTCTGTGAATAAACATTCCCAAAAATTGCTTATCCACTTGTTATACAATGCATTTTTACAGACCTCGGGAGTATTCTACGCAAAAATTAGATACCGTTAGTTTCCTGAAAATTTATATAGAGATTCCCCCGAAAAAACAGAAGTATTTTTACAAAATTTGCCCGTGTGTATACAAACAGCATACCTCAAAACAATCAAAAGTTAGATTAATATCCACTTTAGAATTTAGGTTTAATATATTCCAAAGGAACAATACAGAGATATTTAAGAAAATCCCCAATATATTACGCTTTACATGGAAATATTTTTTATAACTTTTGTTTCCTGAAAAATGACTATAATATTACAAGGCATTCTGGGAATAGTCTGTGAAGTTCCCTTTTTCCGAAAGATTTTTTTTCAATTGTGTAGAAGACATAAACAAAAATAGATGCACAAAAAATGGACATCTCTCTAAACTATGCAATTTTTAAATAACTTTTTGTTTATTCTCAATGATCTTAAATTTTAAATACATGTCGTTTATGTAAAGTGCGGCTGCTATTTGATTTTATCTCGCCATACCTTATTTAAAGCCGAGCCACTTTTAAACATCTTATAATCGATTTGGATTTCTTGTTCGACTTGTATCCACAATGAAATGTGTAAAGCTCCTACAAGATTTCCTAGTCGAAATATGTTTCTGGATTAAAATAAAGAGAGAAAAATAAGTTCTTATTTGTGTAAAAAATAAACATATGTTTGTAAATAAAGCCATGCGAATTTAACAGTGGATTTATTCACTTGTTTGTTTGTTCTGCTTATTCCTAATTTGCCTAGTAATATTTAGTTTCATTTCGAAACAATAATTGAAACATTGGTCTGAAAACTAATTCAACTAGTATGTACTAATTGTAGAAAACAATTTATTTCATTCTGAGTTGTATGGTGAGGAAACCATTCTTAAAAACCAATTAATATCAACTCATGAGAGGTAAAACAGTTTATAAAGAAATAATCTACATAATGTAATGAAGGTATATAAATTCACAAGCATAATGTGAGTTAAAAAAAATGTTATAAAGCATTTTACAAATAACAGCTACTTGGTTTTAATAGTATATTGCGATACAAGTATAGTTAGTGTATATTTGCAGAATAAGGAAGGTTTTTTTGGGAAAAAAAACGGTAATTCGAGTATTTTAAACTGGCATTTTCTGGATCTATATTGTATATTAAAATTTTGAGTCAGTGAACCATAGAAACATTTGAGAATAGATAAAACTGATCATTGTCAACTGTTAAACAGCAGTATCAAGGTCGAATTCGCTAACCTCTGTGACCTGGTGACGGTTAGTGACGCACAGTAGAGCTGACCAAGCCAGACGAAAACTGAGGTCAGATGGCAGCTTGCACCGAATGATATTAAGATAAGTAAGATTTAAATAGTAAAATTCAGCTATCTGATATGATTAAGTTGCAAGTCTGGAACAATAAATCAACAGCTGATGGGTTAAATGTATTTTATTTACGTCTGTTGTACAAAATGTTATAAAACGCACAGGGTGCAGCAGCTTCAACTTACCACAAGTGATCGCGTTGGCGGAAAGAGGGTAAGAACGCTATCGTCGAAACAGGAGTAGTGAGATATTCTGCAACAACAAGAAACTTCTTACTATAAAGTCGGTAACCTAGGACAAACCTTATGCCGTGCTCTTAGTACAGTTGCTTCTATTAAAAATATAAGGACCCGCCTATCCAGTATGGGGATGGCGTATCTACTTCACTTTCTAGAGGTCCTGAGTTTGAATCTTGGTAAAGGTTTTTCCGAGGGTTTTCTCATATCCTGAGAAAATAAATGTGGGTTAACTTTAAGCTCAATTGTCCCTGTGCTCATTTGACCACCATTTTTCTAGTTTCATTGAAGCATCGTCCGATATGAATTACTGGATAAAAAGGGTTTTAAAAAAAGCAAAAAATAAGCAAATTATAAAAAAAAAAAAAAAAAAAAAAAAAAAAAAAAAAAAAAAACTTCACTTCTTGACTCAAATGCGTCGAATATACGTTATACAAATGATGGGAAACTTCGTGCAGTGCAACCAACATAGATCTATTGTGGCTACCACCCCCAAGAGAAAGGATAAGTGAAGTAACAGGAAGCTGCAGTCCATACTGTCAGGCCACACAGATGCGCGGAAGTTCTTATCAGTCCCAAGCTCGAAGATGATTCCACCGGAAAAGATAGAGCAATTAACGGCCCATCGACCAAGCAACTCCCTATGTCCCAATGAGTACTATTTATTTTTAATAAGCATCCACACCATCTATGCGGCAATGCCATACTGATAAAACCTAGAAGCATATCGGAAAGTAAATGCAAGTGAAATAATGGATAAGAAATCGTAGTATGTTAGAAACCACCCAATGTTAGCCTACCGACCACGGAAAACCACGAGAAACCCTAAAATAACATACACGCATACACATACCTTTACACACACAAGCAAATAGAGGTCTAGCAACACAAGCAAAAAAAAAAAAATATATATATATATATATATATATATACTTAATCTTGCTACAGCTAAGTGTAGATAGGTTCTTAAGCACGAAGCTACACGCCACTGACGCCCGGGACGCACTCTGTTGGTTATTGCCGGAGTTGTCTCCGGTCAAAAGCCTTAACGACGCAGCACATCTGCACTGCTACAATATAACCTCAATAAATTAGCTTCTTCTTCCCTTATTGGTTCCTACCTTGAAACAACGGTCGCCAATTTCCTGAAGATTGTCTGCTGCTTGTTCCAGGGTCGTCTCGTAAAACGTATTCATAAAAATAAGCTCAGCACTTTTGTCTGCTCCAGTAAACACACCTTTTGCTATCCTAGTGCTTTCTATTTAATGCAGTCAGAGAATTGCAGACAGATTTACAGTGAACGTGCAACATGCAGTTTGTATATTCAATTTTTTTAAAAAGCTTACAAATTATATAAAATTTTAGTATCATAGACCGTTATTTTTTCAAAACATCCACATTGTGTTTATTTGCGAACACCAAAAATCAAAATCAAAAATGTATTAAAGTTCATGAATTACAAAATTGCTTAGCTTCTAATTTTTGAAAAAAAAAACAATAAAAAAATTGTTTAAAATCCAAAAATTAGACTAATACGAGTGCAATAAAGAGAAAATGTGCATGTATGTATTTTGTTTTATGTACGTCATTTTATTTAGCTGTTTGTCATTGAGAAGTTCCATTATTTCTAAAAAGGGCTGTAAAACATGTAATTTTAGTTATTAAACTACAACAAAAATAACAATTGTAAAAGGAAACCTTTGTTCAGAAAACCATGAGTTCAAAATAGCTACTGATACTCTTTAGGGAAACATATATAACGAAAACATTTTACATTTTATTCACACATCATTTTATGACAAATGGAACAAATTAAAAAACATATTTTATCATCAAGTGTCCGATTTTCTTCCACATACGTTTTGAAAAAAAAATACATCTACATATGTTTATTTTTATAGCTATAATTATTTTCGCTGATAATCAAAATTTACGTATTTGCTCGCGCATTCATATAAACAAATTGATTGCTCTCCGCTCCTAATTAACCGACATAGGTGAGCATCAGTGTATTTACAACGTAATAATTCATGCTTTTATATAATGCTCTCTCTCTCTGACATAATACAAAAACTAAATCTATTTTTCTCCATAAAGTGTTTTTAAATTGGTATGTTTATAGCTTTTTTACCAATTTTTCAACATTTAAAAAAACATATTACAATATTCCTAGTTTTATATAGTATATGTGCGCCAAATTTCAAGACGGGACACCTAAATGGTAGTCAAAGAAGTAATTGATCCACTGTGTCAGGCCGTATGCTGAAGGCTTGTCAGTGACCACGTTTTATAATTACGGGACCAAACAAAAGCTACAGAACTTCTCACCCGGAGGTCACGGGTTCGATTCCCGGCTGAGGCGGGGAATTTTTCTTTAACCAGAATGATTCCCTATCTCCCATAGGGTCTGGAAGTATGAATGTGAGAGTGAATGTGCGTGTGTTTAGTAACAAAGTTTATTAACCCAATGTTCTGAACCTACAGTTTCACAAGTCAAAGTCCCTGATATGACCATTGATGTTAAAGGGGGCTATACAAATGAAACAATAAAGAAAAAAAAAAGGTACAGAGGTTTAAAATTTCAGCAACAGTAAATTATCGACAGTATTACTCGGCAACTACGACCGATTATTATTATTAGTATTATTATTGTTGTTGTTGTTGTTGTTATTTATTTATTTATTATTCCAACGCCAAAGGATGCTTATAGGTTATGCAGCACTTTGACAACAGGGGTGGGGGCTGATAAGACAGCTTTCCGCCGATGTTTCAAATCCTTTAATGTAAACATCATTGAAAATTTATCCGTTATTAGGAATAATTGGGACAGCATCAAAATACATATATGAAGGTAAATGGGAGGAATTGGTATAAAATGTTGTGATTATTAAACATAATTCCATAAAAAATGGTGAAAACAGTTTAAATTAATTAAATAGTCATTAGAATCTAAAAATGTAACCTTGCTACTTCCAATAAACCAGATAATGGGAATTAAACAAGAGAAATACGACCCCGAGATCATTTCACTAATTTTGTTCATTGTCCGTTATGACCAATCAGGTTAGAGGACGTTAAGCTAAAAAAAAAATGTAAAAACCCTTCGGGGAATCTTTGTACAAATAACCATCTGAACCATACAGAGGATAAAAAATTCCGATACAGCATGGTGAGGTCCCCAACATGCAACATTTGCGGTGAGCGAGATACTCTACGCCATCGTTTTGTTACCTGCACGCCAGCACGACAGTTCTGACACTGGGTTGTTTCGCAATGCACCGTCTTGCTCCTTCGCAAAATCCAAACGATTATGCTCGCACATTACTACAACTAGACTCGAAGTACTACCGACCGCTTCGCACAGGTGTGGCTCGCTCCAGGCTTTCAGCATTATATGCTGTCTGAAACGCATCCCAGCGTCGACGGTTTACGTTGTCAACTTAGAGCAGCAAGAGAAGATCTGCAAAAACATAGGCGTCTTTCAGCAGTTGGCTACGGCGTTCGCTTTGCTCATTCTTTAGCGCTTACTACATCTTCCAATTTTGTTACCATCTTCCTGCGCATGTTAAATTAAACGCACAAACAACATAGTTCATAACTATATATAAAGTTAATGAGTCCTTAAGTTTTAAAAAAATTGTGAACTCATATACTGTATTTATAATCTAACTTATACCTTTTGTAATTAACAAAATGAATAAATAAATTAAAAAAGTCTGAAAATTCGGGGTATTTCATCATCATTCTATGCCCAAGTTAAAACTTGCATGCAAAAAATCTGATGTGTTCCATTCACATGACTTTCTCTATATCTATGTAACAAATTATTGTTAATAAACTTATCTTTTATTTATTTCATGCTAATCGAAGAAAAATTAGCAGAAATAGTATTATTTCTTGCTTTATTGTAAGTTGAAGCGAAATAAGGAGTACCATAAGTTAAAGTGAAAGCCAAAAGCTGGTTGCTATGTGACTGTTGTTTTTTTGTTTGTATAGAGAGCAGTTGACAAATTCCTGTATTAGTATAAGTTTTTCAAAGCTGAAACCAAGAAAAAGGAATATCTCAAAAACGATCAACTCCACGAAAAAATGTATATAACATAAATTGTGTGTTTTAACGTGCTCTACATTTTTTGTGTTAAGTTTTTTTCCATCTCTTACGGTTTAGTAGTTATGCAAAATTCATCCAGAATAAAGTAGTCTTCAGAGGCTATTCCCAGAAAATTCAAAATATATATTTTATTTGTCAGGTAAATATCTTTAATATATGATATTTTAATCAAAATCGTTAGAGCCATTTTTTAGAAAACAAAAATTTTCGAAAGAAGTTCCATGTAAAGGGTAATTTGGGGTTGGAAGACTTTTCTCATAATCTTCGTGTCACATCCCTGGAAGATACTTAACTTAAATACCAAATTTGGTATTTTACCGACTTTTGGTTTTTGAGTTATCGTGTTCACAGACACACGGACACATACACACACGGACCTTTTTCTGAAAATACTTTTTTTGGATACAGGGGACCTTAAAACATATATTTCTGGTGAAATCTCGGTATCGAATTTTTCGGTGGAGTGCAATACCTTCTCTATACACTATGTACATAGTACGTATAGAGAAAGTAAAAATGCTTAATGTATCAGTGCAGAGTGAATATTGAAGTACGCCGACAGACATATCCATTTACGTCGTAAAGACCGTGTGATTAAAATTCACAAGAAACAAATTCTAAAATATTCCGTCGCCTCGCTAAGAACCGAAACAGCGCGTAAGCAGGTGCGCGAAGAAAGAAAGTGAAATGCGTATTGAAGTAACATTGCAATGGTGTGGATAAAATATCTTTGATTACGAGTTCCAGCCTTTCAGTTACAATAGGTCGAAAACATGTGATGTGTTCCATTTGCTACTCCACAAAAACTTTCTGAGTAAACGATTATTCTTTTATCTGCATCATGCTAGTCGAGATAAACATTAGCAAAAGTTTTACTCGCTTCCTTTTAAGTAGAAGGCAATAAAAGGTTCCACTAGCCTAAACCTGTAGTCAATCTTTTAAAACCTCATTGCTATGTAAAACAATTAAAATTCGGCACTTTTGTATTTCCGGGAATAAAATAAAAGAAGTGAACCGAATATTGACTTCCCGCTTGAGAAAAGTTTAAGTAGTTTAAAATTGAAACCAATAACAGGGAATGTCTCGGAAATGGTTAAATCTACAAACAAATGTTTACGCCATAAATTGTGCTTACGGTCACCAATTACACAAAGGTCCCAAAACATACATTTCGTTTGTCATGAAAATATCTTAAACATATATAAAGGGTAGTTGGTAAGGGAGTTTCTTGAAAATCTTCGTGTCGTACACTTGGAAGTTACTGAATAAAATACCAAGTTTGGTATTTAACAAACATTTCGATTTTGAGCCAATGCTGCGCACAGATATGTACACACGTGTTTCTAAAAAATGCCTCTTTGGATTCAGGAGTCTTAACTCATGTATTTCCGATGAAATTTGAAATTGAACTTTGGGTGGAATAAAATACCTTCTTTATTTACTATCTACATTGTACCTACATATGTGCTAGAGCAAATAAAAATAATGAGGCTCTGCATTATTTGTATATCCATCACATACTCTGATGGTAAACGATATCCTTTCAGGAAACCACTGAGGATATGTTTTTCCTTGAATGCAGAACTATATGCAAGCATAGCTAGTTGAAGTAGATATATGCAGATTATCACAAGCAGGTGAGTTGAATTTCAACGCTGAACTCAACAACGTGGAAACGTGAGGCAAGCAGCTTCAAATTATCGCCCATAACGTGAGGTGTGAGGAAGATTACGCCTTCAGCTCCCATCCTGCATTCAGCCATGCAGGCGCAGATTCGTGTTAATAACATTACATATCTATACTTAATTACTGTTCACTCAACTCGTGTTAAAGGAATTCGCGCCTATCATCATAATCATCATAATCACCATCACAGCATCATCCAGGTCATCCATTTATCGTATCTCCGTAGCTGAGCATGATCCCGGCCGATGAACTGCTACTTCAAGCCTGCCGGTTATACAAACACCCGTTGTTTAGCACGGTAATAAATTCAATTCAAATGCACTGTAAAATTTACGTGCTCACTCATGTCACCAGATACTGGCACTAATTGGTTTCAGATATTTCTGGCACCTTTTTATGATAGTTACCTTATTTATGTATGTATGTATTCTCTACAATTGGGTGCTGCCTGGTAGCAGAGTTAAAACTAAAAAATTTTCTACAATAATAACTTATAGTTAACTTAAGATTAGTAATACAACTAGCATATAATTATATAACTCCACGGCACGACAGCTCACGGGGAATCTTAGCCTACCGCCCGGCCGCTGCGTCCCCCATCTCGGTCCACTACAGACGTCATGGATGGGGTGCAGTATTGGAGGGTGAGACGTGTTCAGCGCCTCGAGTTCCCCCGGCCGATTAATGCGGTCCTCATGACCTGGAGCCGCTACTTCTCCATCAAGTAGCTCCTCAATTGGCCCCCCAGGGACCTTACGAGGCTGAGTGCACCCCGGGTCAGGTCTCCCAGCGGGGGAAAAATCCCCACGCCGGTACTGGGAATTGAACCCAGATCTCTCGCTTGGTGAGCAGCTGCGCTACCACCGCGCTAAGGAGACGACCGCATATTATATATACATGTTGTTTTTTTTTAATGCCTAACTACTTATTATTTAGTATGGCAATACTTGTGTCAATTACCAGCATTTTTATAAACAGTTATTACGAAGGATTAATTGTTTTTTCACACAAGCAGGAGTTGGATAGGTAGAGTCAGGCGGAAAAATTCAACGCCATAGCTGGGATTTGAACCAGGGATCTCCCAATCTCTAGCCGGTTGTTTTGCCACTGAGCTACCATGGCAACATGCCGGCATAGCATTGAATCCAATACCAATTGAGCATAATAGTTGGCAGTACTATGAATCCTGGGACTTAGGTACTTACAACATTGTAAGTCACCATTGGGGCTGTCATCTCAAAATAGTGTGAGATCACCTTGTGGTTTACTGGGAAACGTAAGAGTCAGTTGAGAAATTCAATGATATGCCGGCATGTTGCCATTGTCAGTGACAGAGCAACCGACTAGAGATCGGAAGATCCGTGGTTCAAATCCGGCTATGGAGTTGAATTTTTCAGTCTGACTCTACCTATCCAGTTATTATGAAGCCTCAACATTAATACCATACGTTACTAATATGTACATAAATAATAATATACATTAATACAGTTTTGAGATCCTTAATTACTTCACAATATTTACTCAAATTAGCTAACATTTATTCTCTTTAAATTATCCCTGAACTTCATTAAGATCAGAGGGCACCACTGAAAATCTGCTACAAGCAACTCATGTCATTCTTCAATTTTCCTATTAATAAAAGAAAATTTTCATACGTCGGTTCTGTACCTTCTACCCTTAATTTTATATAAATGATCGTTTCGTCCGAGTATGCCGGTTTTTCTAACCTCTTTCTAACGTTCACTCATGCATTTAAACCAGTATAAGCTTTAAATAGTGCGACTAACCTATGCTTTTTATGCCTAACATTTAGTGGCTTCCATTTATTCTTTTCGCCTTTCGTAAATCCAAAATCTTCATCTCTCTTTATGAATTTATCTTTGAGACAGTAGATTGATCTCGAGACGGATGATATCCTTCAGTTCATCCAGTGTGAATTCGTTTTATACACTTTATTCATCAATGGTCCCCAAAGATAATAATCACAGGCTTAAAATAATTTCCTGAAAGCTCGAGTAAATCTATATGTCCATAAGGTAATAGATATTCAACGCGGAATAGAACAATTAGACATATTACTTCACGCGTTGCAACAACTGAAACTCGAATACTACATTTCAAGACTTTAAAGCAGGGCTGGCGAACATTACTCCCAAAGTGAGAAGCACTTCCCCTGTTTCTGCTCTCCTAGAAATCTCCAAAGCACAACGACCGGTTTAGGTGTGGAGTTGCTACCGAATCCCCACTGCTAGAGAAAACCGGTTCCACCTGGCGCGTGTGTATGTACGTGTGTCAGTCGCCACTGCAGATAAGGAGGAAAGAGGGAACTCTGTTCGCATTTTGGGAGTAATGTTCGTCAGGCATGCTTTAAAGAGACACGAAGTGATAAGTAAAACTCTAAAGTATTAAAATTAGAGCTTAAATTATTTTCACAAGAATTACTGGCAACAAAAGAAGTATTTATACCAAGTTTCATTCAAATATGTTTTATCATTCCGAATATACGGAATATATATTCCATTTAAGTGATTAAATTAGAAATCTGTCTTATGCTACAGATATTAAAATAAATTCACATTTTTTTAAATGTCGTTCCTTAATCAAACTGTTCTATAGTGAATAGCTTCATTAAAAATCTTTTATATTACAAATTGCAAAAATTGAAGTAAACAGCGGATGACAATGCAATGCTTTTTTAAACTAACCTATAAACATATCAAAATGCAAACCACTCATTATATTACACACAATATACAGTATTTTGAGAAAAACTTTTAGACCTCCAGCTGTATTTGTGTAGGAATATATAGATTTTCAAAGTGAGAAAATCACATAAAATGAACCTGAGAAAAATGGCTTTAAAATTTGTCCCTGAGAGTCATTTCACTAGCGCAACGCTTTAAAATTGAAACCAAATAGGTTATATTCGTTCTAAGGAGAATTCAAAAATCTCTATTTTAAACATTGTTGACGATTTGGGGATAAAACATCCAAAATACGCTAATAAATATGATGTGCTCCATTCACATGACTTTCTCTACATCTCTGTAACAAATTATTGTTAATAAGCTAATTCTTCTATCTTCTCCGTGCTAATCAAGGTACACATTAGAGAACGGACTTAGTACTTAGTTCCTTATAAGTACAAGGGAAATAAGCGAATACACCAGGCTAAACCGACAGTCAAATGTGTAAAATGGGTTGCTATGGGATTGAAATCTGATTATTTGTGTGGCCAGAAGCTGACAAGTTCCCGTATGAAAAAAGTATAGGTATTTTAAAGCTGAAAAAATAACAAGAAATATCTTAAAAGCGGTCAACTCCACGAAAAAATGTACATATAGAACATAAATTGTGTTTCATCAAAATATACATTTTTGTGCAGTAAATTTATGTCTATCTTTTACGGTTTACCAGTTATGCAAAATTGAGTAAAAATCAAAGAGGTGTCCATAGGCTATTCCCAAAAAATTTAAGATATACATTTTATTTGGCACGTAAATATCTTAAATATAAGGGATTTTAATCAAAAGTTTCGAAATTTTTTCCATATAAAGTGTAGTTTGGGGCGATGGGATATTTTTGAAAATCTTCGTGTCGCATCCTTAGAAGATGCCAAACTTAAATACCAAGTTTGGTCTTTCCGTTTTTGAGCTATGCTGTCAAAAGACGCACACACATTGACCTAATTCCAGAAATGCTTTTTTTTTTTTTTTTTGATTCAGGGGGACCCAAAACATGTATTTCCAGTGAAATCTCGGTATCGAATTTAGTGTGGAATACAATACTTTCTCTATACACTATGTACATAGTACGTGTAGAGAAAGTAAAAATATATTTCTAGTGAAATTTTCTTATGGAATTCTTGGATAGAGTCAAAGCTTTGACCATCTATGGTAAGTGGTCACCCTCATTCAGATTTCTAACTCTAATAAGATACAAACTCAAGCCCTCTGAATTACAAACCAAACACGAAAACAGACACAAATCTTTGCTGATTACTCAATAAACTGGTCTACAATCTGAAAATCGTCTGCTATTCAATATTTTGTAGACTTATGTCGAGTTTCCTATTCCCACTGTCATTTTAGTTCAGCTTTAAGGTTATAAATATCTGTTTTTCACATAAAAGCGGGCATTCCGATACTGGAATCGAACTGGGAGAGATTTATGTGACAGGAGAATTTCCCATCCAGTGCACTCAAGTTATGGCGCCTATTGGAGCATCAGTCTGGCACACAGTAGTTTACATGTCGCCATCCATGTAGTGCATGTAGTGGCCCAGATGTTCGCCGGCACCTTATGAATACGAAATCAGGACCGGCACAACACGTTTCATGCTATATGTCCAGGTGGCAGGTCTACGGCACTAATTCTCTTAGTGCATGACGGTGCGGATTAACTCACACTTAATATTTTCCTAGACCATGCAACAAACAACCCTGCTGTACCTCTGCTGAATGCTTTCCTCACGAGCGAGCCGTTTTAGATCGCAAGCTTAAGGACTATTCACATTGAAAATTAACAGTAGAAAATAGACGTAGAATCAAATGCACCATGAGCATTCACAGTGATAAATGTAAAAGCAGCAATCAGAAATTAACATAATTGCGAGTGAATAACAAACTAAAATGGCTGGCAGAGACTAGAGCAAACTAAAATGGCCGGCATTCGTGCACATGGAAACTAGAGTGGAGTTGCTTTATATTTTAAAAAATCTGATTCGTTCCATTCACGTGAATTTCTCTTTATCTCTGCAACAATTTATTGTTAAAAAGCTTATGCTTCTATTTACTTCATGCTAATCGAGACAAAATTAGCAGAAATAGTCTTATTACTTGCTTTCTTGTAAATAGAAGCGAAATAAGGGAGTACCATAGGTAAAAGTG
The DNA here is from genome assembly GCA_030762935.1 of Hymenopus coronatus. Taxonomy (NCBI): domain Eukaryota; kingdom Metazoa; phylum Arthropoda; class Insecta; order Mantodea; family Hymenopodidae; genus Hymenopus; species Hymenopus coronatus. The sequence continues at coordinate 43,542,502 of CM060883.1, forward strand.
ATAGTCAAGAGCTGGTTGCTATGTGATTGCAGTTCCTTTGTGTGTATGGACAGAAGTTGACAAGTTCCAGTATGAGAAAAACATAAGATTTTCAAATCTGAAACAAGGGATATCGCAAAAACGATCAACTCCACGAAGAAAATGTATATGACATAAAATATGTGTTTTAACGTGCTCTACATGTTATGTGTTAAGTTTTTGTCCATCTCATTCGGTTTAGAAGTTATGCAAAATTCCATAAAAATCATCCAGAGTAAAGTAGTCTTCAGAGGCTATTCCCAGAAAATTCGAGATATACATTTTATTTGTCAGGTAAATATCTTTAGTATACGATATTTTAATCAGAATCGATAGAGCCAATTTTAAGGAAATCAAAATTTTCGAAAAAAGTTCCATGTAAAGGGTAGATGGGTCTGGGAGAATTTTCTTGAAAATCTTCATGTCGCATCCTTGGAAGATGCCAAGCTTAAATACGAAGTTTGGTATTTAACGGTCTTTTCGTTTTTGAGCTATGCTGCCCACAGACACATACACACACCCACACACGGATATTTTTCTAAAAATGCTTTTTTTTAAATTCAGTGGGTCTCAAAACATGTTTTTCCGTTGAAATCTCGGTATCGAATTTTTGGGTGCATTACAATACCTTCTCTATACACTATATACATAGTATGTATAGAGAAAGGTCATTTCGTCGTAGACGATCATTGATTCATTCCCTTGATCAAAGACGAATTAAGGGAGGAGATTTTCATAATCTACTCAGTGAAATGAGAGAGAATTATCAAGCGAAGCCATTTTAATAACACATTGAGCAGCGGCTGTCATTGGTTGATTCCTACGTTGCATGGTAACTTTGACACAAAAGCTTGGCGTTTGCAAGCTTCTCTGTTAACCTACTACAGTTATGTCTACATCAATGTCAATATAATCATTGTGAATGGGCCTATACATATATTGGCTGCAAGCATTTCGCTACGGTTGATTTTCGATGTGAATGGTCCTTTATTTACACTTCTTATTTAGTTTGGTATTGCATAACCAGATACTGATTTTAATAGGTACAGCGGTACCCCGGTTTAAGCGGAGTTTTGTTTTAATGTCATATAAATATTTCAAATCTCCCGCTAATTTTGATATAAATATCATTGAAGTACGCTAATTATAAATAATTTAAAAATACTGTTGAAAGTAATCCTTTGTAGCAGATGTTTACTTTCTCTACACGTAATATATACATAGTGTATAGAGAAGGTACTGTATTGCCATATAACCAAAAATTTGATACCGAGATTTCACCGGAAATATATGTTTTGAGATCCTCTGAATCTATAAAAAGCATTTTTACAAAAATGTCCTTGTGTGTGTTTCTGTCAATGTGTATATGTGTGTGCCTGTGGGCCGCATAGCTCAAAAACGGAAAGACCGTTAAATAGCAAACCTGGCATTTAAGTTTGGTATCTTTCAAGGATGCGACACCCCCCCAACTACCCTTTACATGGACCTTTTTTCGAAATTTCTGATTTTCTCAAAAATAGTTCTAACTATTTTGATTAAAATATCGTATGTTAAAGATATTCACCTGACGAATAATATGTATATCTTGAATTTTCTGGGAATAGCCTCTGAAGACGCCGCGCTCACCAAGGTGTCTCGCTTTGGTGCTTCATAGCGCAGAGGATCGTGAGTTTGAATCCCGCCTTGGGCATGGGTATTACATGTGTGTGTAAAAAGAACAAAACAGCAATCCAGGAATCACACATCAAACAAAGTAAAAAAAGTAGGCAAATCAAGAGTAGGGTATACAAAAAAACAAAACAAAAAAAAATTCACGGGATCGTGGGTGCGAATCACGCCTTGAGCGGGCCGCGCCGTGGCCGAGTGGTTAGACCACTCGACTCTCACCTAGACGGCCGGGGTTCGATCCCAAGCGACCGCATGTGAGATTTGTGGTGGACAAAACGGCGCTGGGGCGGGTTTTCTCCGGGTACTCCGGTTTCCCGCTCCATCATCATTCATGTATCATCAGTGTCACCGCCTGCGGTGCCATTAGTAGTTAAAGCGGGCGTTAAACACTACCAAAAAAAAAAACGTCTTGAGCATGGGTGTTTGTAAATTGTATATGTGTGTATATGTAAAAGGAAAAATGCGTTAAATAAACCGTTAATACGTACACCAAGGAAGTATAGGAAACTGGAAAAGGTGGAAAAAGGAATACAGCGCCGGAGTCCTGACAAGCCTCCGGAACTGTATTATATATAAACTGCTAATTTTTTCCCGATTAGCCTGAAGTAAATAGAAGCATAAGCTTTTTAATAACATTTTTTGTAGAGAAAGTCATGTGAATGGAATATATAAGATTTTTTAGGTATTCTACACTACATGTCACTGCAAAATCCTTATGCTTTGGTAGATGAGGGAAAGTTTTATGGGTTACAATTTGGGAAGCTGGCAAGTATGAGTATAGCAAGTGAATATGTGTGACAGGGCAGCCAACTAAACAGCCCAGGTGTGACAAAGAAAGAGTTTATTCTACTTTGGTTAAGGAATCACACTTGAGAAGGAAGAAGGGCTAATGGACGCGAGTTTGAAGACAATTAAGCCGGCCAGATCATATTTGCGCTCCTGTCAGATCCCGTCTTCCTTGCAAGTGCCTTTGTGATGGATAAACTTTGTGTGGGAGAAGGTTTTGTGTGGAGCAGGGCGGTTATTGTCCTTTATTAGAACAGACAGTGGGCCCAACTTTCTTAATGAAGCATTAGAGTTCGTAATAATGCTCACCGCAGGGGCGTCCAAACTCACCTAACGTCATACAAATCATTATTAACAACGTAAAGGTGGAATTTTACTCAGTTTAGAGAGAAAATGCTTCTTTGTAAAAGTTTCGTCTTGCCCTTTAGAGCAAGCTTTGTTGAAAGTTGAATTTACCGTCTTTGTTTCAACGTAAAGGGTAAACTCACACTTGAAACCTTAAAGCCCCATTTTCATTCATAGTTTCTGCTTTAGTAATGTGTTAAATGGGGTACAGATATATAGGTAAGCCCAAAATTATCAACACGCATTATTTTCCAAATACAAAAGATTTATTCTTCTACTTCTTGCTAATACAAATATACTTCAGTACTGATTTACACTCATTAATTGTTTGTTTGTTTATTTATTACTTTATCTACCCGGACTATGTACATAGTATATAGAGAAGGTACTGCATTTCACCCAAAAATGTGGTACAGAAATTTCACCGGAAATACACGTTTTAGGGCCCCCTGTATAAAAACGTTTTTACTTTCTCTGTACATACTATGTGCATAGCGTATAGAGAAAGTATTGCATTCCACTCAAAAATTATATGCCGAGATTTCACCGGAAATACATGTTTTATGGTCCCCTGTATCAAATAAAAAAATTTCAGAACAGTCCGTGTGTGTGTGTGTGTGTGTGTGTGTGTGTGTGTGTGTGTGTGCGCGCGCGCGTCTGTGTGCCGGTGAACACGAAAAGTCGGCAAAATACCAAACTTGATATTTAAATTCAATATCTTCCAAGGATACAACACGGAAGATTTTCAAAAAAATCCATCCACCCCAAACTACTCTTTACATGGAAAACATTTTGAACATTTTGATTTTCTCAAAAATGGTTCTAACTATTTTGATTAAAATCTCTTATATTTAAAATATTTACATGACAAATAAGATTTATATTTTGAATTTTCGGGAATAGCCTCTGAAGACCTCTTTATTCGGGTTGAGTCTTATTAATTTTGCTTAGCGGTTAAACCGTAACAGATAAACAAAACTATAAAAAAAATATAGATTTCGATAAAACACTCAAATTTATGCTATATACATTTTTTTTCGTGGAGTTGACCGTTTTCAAGATACTCCTTGTTGTTGATTTTAGTTTTAAAATATTTAAACTTTTCTCATACGGGAACTTGTCAACACTTGGCCACGCAAAGAAACGGAGTTCAATCCATAGCCACCACATTTTAAAACGTTTGACTGTCAGTTTAGCCTTGTGTATTTCCTTCTTTCTCTTCTACTTATAAGGCACTAATAAAACCGTTACTCCTAATGTTAATCTCTATTAGCATGAAATAGAAGAATAAGATCATTAAAAATAATATGTTACAGAGATGTAGAGAAAGTCATGTGAATGGAGCACATAAGGTTTTATATATAGTCCGTATGTATGTCTGTGGGCAGCATAGCTTAGAAAATAAAATACGTTAATTACCAAACTTGGTATTTAAGTTTATCTTCCAAGGATGCGAAAGAAGATTTTCAAAAAAAAAATCAAACAAAAAAACTACCCTTTTCGTGAGAAAAGGAATTATTTTCTCATAAATGGCTCACACGATTATGATTAAAATACCGTGCCTGTATTAAAGCCATTTACAGCATAAATAAAATGCATATCTTGAATTTTCTGGAAATAGCTTCTGAGAACCTATTCATTCTGGATGGATTTTGCTGAATTTTGCATAACTGGTAAACCTTAAAAGATAGAACTGTTTTCCTTATTTTCCTCCTACTTACTAGGAAGTTGTAATAATGCCATTTCTGCTAATGTTTAACTCGATTAGCATGAAGTAGATAAATGAATAATCTTTTGTAAGAATAGCTTGTATACAGAAGGTAGAAAAAGTCATGTGAATGGAACACATCAGAATATTCTAATTTATTTTCTGTAGTTTAATGTACTTTAACTTGGTTGGTCATAGAGTACAATGAAATAAATGGGTAGAATTATAATGACCTGATTCCGGGATCCGTAGATTTTAGAGCTACTCCATATTCGTCTTTTCAAGATATGGAAAATCCCCAGAAAAGCCTTTATCACAGTGACTCATCCTATCTGAGATACGAGCACCTCTTGAATGTGAGCAGTGCGCTACTATCACACCACAGAGGTGGGAGTTTTAAAACATTTAATTGTAGGCATATAATAACTATAATAAATTAATTTAACAAATTAAACTGATAGTCAACTGCTTGTTATGTGATGACTTCAAAATTATGTTTTCCTTCTATGAATACAAAAATAAAACACAGAAAATAAAATATGATGTGTTTCATTCACATAAATGTCTCTAGTTATTTCAAGTACACACTACTCTTACAAAAAATTATTATTTTATTTATATCGTGCTAATCGATATAAACATAACCAGAATTAGTCTTATTACTTGCTTCTTTGCAAGTAGAAGGGAAATAAGGGAATGCATCATGCTAAAGCGATAGTCAAATCTTTTCAAAGCTGGTCCCTATATAAAACAATCAAGGTTTGATTAGCTTTGCATGAGAAAAGTTAAGTAGTTTAAAACTGAAACAAATAACTAGGAATGGCCGCCTGGTAGTGTGGTGGTAGCGTGTCTGCTTCACATTCAAAAGGTCGTGAATATCGCTTACGGTAAGTTGTCCGGATGAGATTTTTTCAGGGTTTTCCCTTATCCTGAAAAGACGAATGTTGAGTAACTTTAAGCTCCATGGACCCTAAGATCATTAGAGCATCATTTCACCAATTTCATTCATCGTCCGATATGATAAACTAGGTTAAAGGACGTTAAGTTACAAAAAAAAAAATAAGAATATCTCAAAAACGGTCAACTCTGCAAGAAAATGGTCTCATCTCTTCACACCAATACTTACCAATTAGCTCCTTGCTAATTAGAATGGTGGTAGAGTATAGTGTAGTCTATCAGCTCTACCGTCCATAGTCAGATGGCAAAGTCCGGCTAGCTTTTGAGGTCTCATCTCCTCATACCATACTTACCACTTAGCTTCTCGACAAGCTGATGATGTTAGAGGGTTGCCCAGCCTAGCTGCTCTACCGTCCATAGTCAGATGGCAAAGTCCGGCTAGCCTTTTGAGGTCTCATCTTTTCACACCATACTTACCACATAGCTTCTCGACAAGCAGACGATGTTAGAGGGTTGCCCAGCCTAGCTGCTCTACCGTCCATAGTCAGATGGCAAAGTCCGGCTAGCCTTTTGAGGTCTCATCTCCTCACACCATACTTACCACTTAGCTTCTCGACAAGCAGACGATATTAGAGGGTTATCCAGCCTAGCTGCTCTACCGTCCATGATCTGTTGGCAAAGTGCAGCTAGCCCTTTAAGGTGTTATCTCCTCATACCATACTTACCACTTAGGTTCTCGACAAGCTGATGATGTTAGAGGGTTGTCCAGTCTAGCTGCTCTACCGTCCATAGTCAGATGGCAAAGTGCAGCTAGCCTTTTGAGGTTTCATCTCCTCATACCATACTTACCACATAGCTTCTCGACAAGCAGACGATGTTAGAGGGTTGCCCAGCCTAGCTGCTCTACCGTCCATAGTCAGATGTCAAAGTCCGGCTAGCCTTTTGAGGTCTCATCTTTTCACACCATACTTACCACATAGCTTCTCGACAAGCAGACGATGTTAGAGGGTTGTCCAGTCTAGCTGCTCTACCGTCCATAGTCAGATGGCAAAGTCCGGCTAGCCTTTTGAGGTCTCATCTCGTCACACCATACTTACCACTTAGCTTCTGGACAAGCTGATGATGTTAGAGGGTTGTCCAGTCTAGCTGCTCTACTGTCTATAGTCAGATGGCAAAGTCCGGCTAGCCTTTTGAGGTCTCATCTCGTCACACCATACTTACCACTTAGCTTCTGGACAAGCTGATGATGTTAGAGGGTTGTCCAGTCTAGCTGCTCTACTGTCTATAGTCAGATGGCAAAGTCCGGCTAGCCTTTTGAGGTCTCATCTCGTCACACCATACTTACCACTTAGCTCCGTGACAATCAAATGGGGTTAGGGATGACGTCCAGTCTACTGCTTACACTAACTATGGATAGAGCAATCGCAATTACCATCTACATCCAATTTTGGAACTTGTTGTCGTGGTGTTAAACGAGGGGAACCACGAAAAAATAAAAACAGCCAGAACGTCGATCCATGAGATTAGAACCCAGGAGCACAGATGCTATCGTCTGAGTCATCCCGCTCTGTAGTTTTGTTTTGTTTTGTAACAACCAGATAAGTACATGGAATTAATCAAAGTAGTGGATGCTGTGCCTCATGTACCAACATAATATCACGTGAGAATACCCTGCAGTCTGGCCACAACATAAGCCCTCACACACGATACTCTTTTGGGTGCTTCTCTTTTTATTCGTCGAATCAATACACACAGAGACAGACCATTCTGTGTTGCGGTTGGAAGCAAAATATGCCAACCGAAATATGTTCATATTTGCATGCCTTAAAGCCGCAACATTCCAATTTCTGACAGCAGACCGTTCCTTTGTTCTACCCTATCTTGTGCGACCACAAAAATCTGCCCCCCTTTGTTGCAATACATCTGTATCTGCTTTGTTAATTAGCGATGCCAGCACTGAAGGTGAATTGTAAAGGGCCGTTTCAGTGTTTGATCACGTGGTATGTGCATTAAATTCGATTTGATTAAGAATGGATGTGATTCCTGCTCTCAGATGCATTATTGTGTTGCTATTTCCGTAAATGTATGTATACAGGGTATTTCAAAACGACACCAAACGAAGATGTGGACCTTTTTGATCATGCCGTACGTGATACGTGAATATAATTAATTTTCAGCTCTAAATTTGGCACGTACAAAATCTGCATAAAATCACCATGGATTAGGCAGTCGTACATAACCAGATGGCATGTGCCTGGCCCACTCCAAGAGAGATGCCGGTTGGTAGCGAAGGTCCCAGTCACGTGGTGTAGGCGTGGTTTGATAGACACGCCGGCGCGGCACAGGTCACCTTAGTAATAGAAAACGTAGTATGTGGGTTTTGTTATGTGTTTGTATAGCACGTTCTAAGGTTGTTTACGTGGCGTATGACAACCTTCGCTGCCTAATCCCAAATGTGTGCGATTTTTAGACACACATAAAACATTAAACAGAAGAGTTTGAAAACTACGACATTAAGTTTCGGCAAAGTCAAAGTGTAATGTAATCGACTGCTATCTTTGTTTGTTGTTGTTTTGAAACGGCGTTACACAGAGCGTTTTAACAAATCTAACCAAGATCTGGACGGTTTTGCTCAAATCTTATGCGATAGAAGAATATTATTTTCAATATCAGTTGCCCAGGAACAAAGCCGATCCACGCTATCGGAGGTAACGTAGGTTGATTGGGAAGCACTGAGTCGTTTGCTTTAGCAGTGTGTTTGTAAACATACTATAGCATGCTGAACGTGAAACCCCTGGAGGAAGGATGAGATGAGTGTATATTCAGAGGACGGCCGTTCAGGAAGAGAGCCGTAATGGAGGGTCCCTAACTGTTCAAAAGCAGTTCTCGACGTGAGAGAGCCAGGAGTCCGTGGTTCAGTCCCGCATAGACCACCTGAGCCCACAGAAAACCACTAACACCAATCCGCCGCCGAGAGCTGTATTTCCTGTGCGCAGTCACCTCCAGGAAATGGCGCTTCTACCACAGTCTCGTTGACACTTACAACCATGAAAGCGATTGGTTGGGATGAAATGAAGATGAAATGAAGAGGAATTCTGGGGAATGAGAAATCATCTCCAACATTCGCCTAGTGACCCAGGAAGACCCAGAAAACCCCTTGTATCAGAGAAACCCCTGAACCACCTGACTCGGTTAACTTAAGTGTACATAGCATTCTGAGTAGTAAGATTATATTATTGAGAGACCGACAATGGCTGCTATTTAAGGCATTGCAAATGTAAAATTTGAAAAATCTGCAGTATATAAAATATCTTATTTAAATTTATACCAGTTATTATAAACAATAAAACTGATGTTTCTAGAAATTATAAAAAAGCATACCTTGCATGATTATTTACATAATATTTGTTATTGTCTAAATCCATTGTTATATACAAATAAGACACTTTATGCATTGTAAAAGTATTCATGTGAAAATCTAGTTTTACAACAAATTAGTTTACAAATATATGTCATATTACACTATTTAATTACGCCTAAATACTGAAGAAAAAGTGTTACTTCTCGAACAATCCAAAACTTTTGATTTTCAAACAAACTAGTAAACAAATTACATCGTGGGGAACATTTTGAGAACGGAAGTGTTGGAAAAACTTTTGCGAGACTTTCTCCTAACAAGTGTGTGCTTATCCATCTATATATTTAGTTAATTGGTATTTAAAACTTCTCATTTGAGAAAAACAAGAAGAAAGAGATTTTAATCAAAATCGTTACAGCTATTTTTGATAAAGTAAAAATTGTCCAACATGTTTCTATGTAAAGGCCAGTTTGGGGTGCGAGAATTTTCTTGAAAATCTCTGTGTCGCATCCCAGTTTGGTATTTAACGGACTTTTCGTTTTTGAACTACGCTCACACACCCAAACACTCACAGAAACACACACATACACAAGGATCTTTTCCTAGAAATGCTGTTTTTGGATTCAGGGGGTCTCAAAACAAGCATTTCCAGTGAAATCTCGGTATCGAATTTTTGGGTGCAATACAATACTTTATCTATGCACTATGTATATACGTGTGGAGAAAAGTAAAAGTTATATCTTACTATTAAAACAATTATTAATAATAAATGCATTATGTCGGTTAAAATAATTAACCATCAAATCTAAATGTTAATAGACTAAACATAGTACGTGTGACAGTGATTGCAATACGAGTAAGCTTATAAACAAAAGATCTTAAAACGAAATAGTTCTACTTAGTGTAGACGTATTTTACCGTCCCTCATTTTGTCAGGTAGGTTGCCTATTGAAACAAAACGGATGGCGAATTCGGAACACCCTGTATATAACAAATTAAAAACAAAATTACAATTAATAATACTGCACAAACATCTAAAGTGTGTTTGTTTGGCTATTTTCACAACTTAGTGTCAGCTTATTAAGGGGTATATATTTTGCACAGTTCTGACCAACCAGATTCCGCTTTATTAAGTTTTCACGAGCATTCCGTGACAAACTGTCGGTTAGAACGCGATCACTAACAAAAGAAGGTGTAATTATTGTAATTTCTACTCCTTCGAGAGGTAAGCTTTATGTGGTAGGTTCATTTCCATCCCGCTGTCGGTGCGTGTCGCTGAGAACGCCGCTATTTTGTTAATATTTAACATTAGACAGTCACGAAACGGGCCATGTGATATACCTAGACTCAAGGATTGCTATTCTGGCTGACGCTAAGTTTTTAAAGTATTAAACCAAGGTCCTTGATTAGTAGTATAAATAGAAAGGTGAACGACCGCAAGAAATCCGCTATTAAGAACGATAAAAGATAAACAATAACGTATTTGCAGTGCCCCAGGTGCAGTGTCGGATGGCTTAAGCAGTAATGACCTTTTTTAATTTCTCTACACGTATATCCATAGTGTATAGAGAAGGTATTGTAATGCAACTAAAAATTCGATACAAAGATTTACCGGAAATATATGATTTAGGTCCCCCCTGAATCCAAAACAAACAAAAAATTAGAAAAAGGTTGCAACACGAAGATGTTCAAAAAATCCCCCACTTCCAAATACCCTTTACATGGAAACATTTCCAAAATTGGATTTCTCAAAAATAGCTCTAACAGTTTTGATTAAAATATACACTATATTAAAGATATTTACAAGACAAATAGAATGTATATCTTGAATTTTCTGGGAATAGCCTCTGAAGACATCTGTATTTTGGATGAATTTTGCCGAATTTTGCTTAACTGCTAAACCGTAAGAGGTAGACAAAAACTTGCTATGCAGAAAATTTAGATCTTGTCAAAACACGCAATATATGACCTTTACATTTTTGTTGTGGAGGTAGCCGTTTCCGAGATATTCCTTGTTTTTGGTTTCAGATGTTAGGTACTTATATTTTTCTCAGACACTAGGTATCCGTTTTTCGTTTGTTCTACTCCTAGCCAAGCAAAGAAGCTACTTGCAATGACAGTCGCATAACGACAGCTTTTAAAACATTTGACTAACGCGTTAGCCTAGTGTTATTCCCTTATTTTCTTCCTAATTATAAGGAACTAAGTAATAATATAGTAAGATATTTACATGACAATTAAAACGTATATCTTGAATTCTCTGGGAATAACCCCTGAAGACATCTTTATTCTGAAAGAATTTTGCCAAAATTACATAACTGGTAAAATTTAAGAGATAGACAAAAATTTAAAGTACAAAAACTGTATAGCTTGTTAAAACACACAATATGTTATATGCATTTTTTCTTGGTTGACCGTTAAGATATTCCATTTTATTGATTTCAATTTTAAAATATTTATACTTTTCTCATATGTGAAGAACACCAGGCCACGCAAAGATAGGATTTCTATACCATAGCAAATATATTTTAAAGCATTTGACTGTGGGTTTAGCATAGTGTATCCCCTTATTTCCCTGTAATAGTAATAACAGTAGTAGATTATATGCATTATACAACATTAATTTAGTATTCAAGATTATAAAATTATAAATGCTGCATTAACATTAGACTTTCTCTACATCTCTGTAAAAACTTATTGTTAATAAGCTTATTATTCTATCTACCTCATGCCAATGGAGATAAATATTAGCATATAAGTAATAATAATCTCGCTCACTCGTCTAAGCATAGCAGCAGAAATCCTAATGCCCCTATGATTTATAATTCTATAACCCTATACTACTGCTACTGCTGCTGCTACTGCTGCTACTGCTACTGCTACTGCTAATAATAACAATAATTATAGTAGTAATAACAAAACAAAAAAAAAAAACGTTTCGTACGTTATGAATTAGCAATCTGATGATTATTACTGAGGTATTTCTTTTAACTTACACATCTGCATGAATGTTCTGTTTATATACTAAATAGCTCAGCTTCAAACGAAATATTCTTCTGCTCCAGTAAAATTGTATTAATTATAATATTTTTTACTTTCTGTATACGTACTATGAATTTAGTGTACAAAGAAGGTATTGCAATACACCGAAAAACATTGGTACAGATATTTCACCTGAAATACATGTTTTAGGACTTGCTGAATCAAAAAAAAATAGCATTTTTGGAAAAAGGTCCGTTTGGGTGTCTGTGTGCGTGTGTGGATAGCTCAAAAACGAACAGACAGTTAAATATCAAAATTGGTATTTATGTTCAGTATCTTCCAAGGATACGACACGAAGATTTTGAAGAATGTCCCTCCACCTCTAACTGCCCTTTACATGGAAAAGTTTTCGAAAATTTTGATTTTCTCAAAAATGGCTATAACGATTTTGATTAAAATATCTTATATTAAGGATATTTACCTGAAAAATAAAATGTATATCTCAAATATTTTTGGAATATCCTCTGAAGACTTATTTTATTCTGGATGAATTTTACGGAATTTTGCATAATTGGCAAACCGGAAGAGATAGACAAAAATTTACTTAACTGAAAATGTAGAGCTTGTCAGAAAACACAAATTATGCTATATACATTTTTTCGTGGAGTGGATTTTTTTAGCCATTCCTTGTTAATTCTTGCAGCTTTAAAGCTTTTCTCATACGGAATTTGTCATATCAACTTTGGTATTAAAAAAACTGATATGTTCCATTCACATGACTTTCTCTACAATTCTGCAACAAATTATTGTTAAAAAGATTATGCTTCTATTTACTTCACGCTAATTGAGAAAATTACGTCATTTTGCTTCATCTTCTGTAGCTATTCTGTAGTCAACAAATTGTGTAATGGAAAATATTTCTGCAAAAGTTTATCTTATTTAGCATGAAAAATACAGGAAAGTTTGTGTGCTTTTATAGAAGAGTTATGAACTAAATGATAGTGGTCAGAGAGACTTTAACATAGTGGATTTTAATATTTCATCTTGATATTCTAAAATACTGTGTGAGTCAATAATGAAATTTGGCATAAGAGAAAGATCAATCCGATAATGAACGCCTCTCTAAAAATTACTTTTTTCCTATCCTATGGACTTCATGTATACATTTCATGCATCCTAGGAAACGACGAAAAGTAATCTTTATTTCATTGTAAATTATTTTAACTCCTTTGGAAGCCCCCCCCCATTTTTTAAATAATGACAATGGCTTGTCACATAAGTATTTTGACTTGCCGGGTAACAAATTAAGTTCATCGTTTTTGCATAATCTAAAACTTCTTCGGGTAAATCCATTTTCATTGCTTATTGATTTATTTGGGCAGTTTAAATCACCAGAATTGAAACTGTTTATTTCGGCGGTTACGCAGCAACAAACAAGCAAAGCACTACCTACGTCAGGACTAAAATTTAATTACTTGTAATAACAACTCTAATAATATTCATGTTTGATAAATATAAGAACATTTTCATAAGATAAAACGTTGTATATTACACACGGCTTATTAGACTAAAATGCTAGCCTTTGGTTCCCAAGGTCTATAGACCCCGAGATCATTTGAGCATGATTTCACCAAGTTCGTTCATCGTTCAATATGACCAACCGGGTTAAAGGACGTTAAACTACAAAAAAAAAGAAGTATTTGGTTTGATTGCACCTCAGCATTATTTATGAGGTAATCACTGTTCATACATACATAGGTGGTAAAAAGGATAGAAAAATACATTAACTGTTTGAACTTCTGAGCATATGCGGCTACAAATTTGAGAAAATATAAGAGAGGTCAATGAAAACATTCCAGTCTGCTTGTATCTTGCCACCTGTCCGCCGCGTTAGAAGGTAGGCTACGCTGCATAGCGCCTGGTGTGCGGTGGTGTGATTTACGTTTGTGCAACCGCTTTTCCGTTAACAATAATTCTTGTGCGCACTTCCTCGCCTCTCAGGTGAAATAATGTCATCATTCCAGGACACTTAAAACATCAGGACGCACAAGATTAATATCTAGAAGGTTCTTTTCTTTCTAGGGCATGTGAGGTCACGAGACTGCTGGCTAGTCCAGCTCCCAACAGAAGTTCACATTTGCCTAGTTTATTTCCTTTTAAGAAATCTATCAGAAGACGAAAACCGCAATTATAAACTACCTTTTTATGTGTATTTTAATGCATAAAATAGCATTGTAACTGACCAGTGTCTGTTATTTTCTGCTTGTGCATAGCGCATCAATAAGCCACGCTCGAAGCACCCTTTTTCACTTCCGACCGTTCACAAGTGTCTACCATAGATTTGCTCTCTTCTCTTCCGGTCGTTCACTGTAATGTCAAACACAGGACATATCTTCTGCTCTTCCAGGATCACTCACTAGAGACTGTCAAATAAAGGATTTCTCTCCTATCTGTCATACTCCGTGGTCTAGAGGTAAAATGCTAGCCTTTGGTTCCCAAGGTCGCTGGTCCAAACCGAATGGATTTTTTCAGGCGTTTAAACCCTTAGCTTGACTTTCTTTGAAAGGGAAGTAAAACCGTTGGTCCCGTGCACGTAAAAGAATCTCAAGCTTCTGGGCAAAATTAACCCGTCTTCATACCTAATATAGAATGGGACGCTAAGAACCGTAACAGTTCACAGTTAAAACTCAATTTTCTCTCCCCTCTCATCCCCTCTCACTCCAGTGAGTTCTCTGGGCTCCTCTATCGTCAATATATTAAGTGGAGTATCAAATATGGAATTTCTTTTCTCTCATACAGTCTTCACTGAAGTATCGAACACAGAACTCCTCTCCTCTGTTCCACTCACTTCAGTGTAGAAGGCAGGACTCCTGTTTGCTCAGGTCACTCGATAGGGTGTGGAAAGGACTCTCTAGTGTCACCACTTGAATGTTAATACAGTAATCCTCTTCTTTCGCTCTATTGCTCAGAAGAACTCCGGAGTAACGAAACAATCATTGTGCATCAGAACTTTCTCATAATAACAGCAAGAGTCTAGGAAGGAAGGGAGGGAGTTAGCCTTATAGGTGTTTCTTCAACAGGGTCTCACTCTCCAACCAATCATATGCCGGCTAGCACTGAATTACATATTTACAGCAGAGCACGGCTCTTGACAGCTACTTTATAATATTGTATGGCAATCGCAAATAGAATTTCAAGATTCTACCCTTATTAACTATTTTTGAAACATAGGTATTTTAAGAAGCAGCATAATACAGTCAGTAGGACCATCGTGTCTTAGCGACCCTGCGAAGAAGGGATGAAAAGAAAAGTCAAAGTGAGACCAGATCCGGATGATAATGATGATGATGATGATGATGATGCGTGACAGCAAGAATCCCTAATTCCAGGATGACCCAATCTTGACGCCGAATCAACTTGACTTGCACCATCATGAACCCTGGAATTCCGGGAAACCTACCAGAAAAGGCCACCAAGGGGTTCAAACCCAGTACATATCGATGATTTTAAGTGTGTTTGAAAACGGCAGCCACACATCAGTAGATTTACTGGCATGTAAAGGAACTCCTGCGGGACAAAATTCCTGCACATGTCTGTGCTAATATAATCCTAACATCGTTAACAAACAATAATTCAAATTTATCTAAGTGCCAGGTTGTTTATACCGTGCAAGCTCCTCTGTGCCTAAGCGCCAATATCCGTTATCTGGTCCATCAATTCGGAAATACATGTAATTGAAAGCAAATTATAGGCAAAATATTCGTGTTTCAAGAAGAAAAACTCCCTGCATTCGCCTACTGCCTTTGGAAAAGACAAAAAGACTAACTTCAAGATGGTTGGAGCAACTGGATGCAAACCCAACATCTCCAGCGTACCAGTCTGATAGCTATCGTGGAGACATCTTGGTTCTTATTCAAGGATGCAATGCAAACATTTCACATAAATGAAGTATATATCCTTTTCTTTTAATTTCCAAGAACGTTTGTAATTATATACATTAAAAGATGACACTTTGAGGTCGAGACTAAAATGTTTATCCTGAATTGTTTTCTGAATACCCTCTGTAGTGCTATTAAATAATGCTATAACATCTAGAAACCTATTATAGGACTATAAATAAGACTACAAAAAGTTTGCTAATCCAACTTTGTTAGGTTTCATACATTGCCTTATGTTATATCCTAGGAAGTAGGAAGGAAATTTCTGGAATTAGTCGAAATTACTGACAAAATACTCGTAGCATATTCTGGTATTTTATGGATTCTGTGAAAATTTATAATAAAATAAAACAGAGCAGTATAGCAAGTTTTGGTTGAAAAACTGTTAATCTTACTACACTTTGGTTCTAGTCCCTTGTATATTCGAAAGTTAGACTTGGTTTTAAAATAACTTAAGTGAAAATACATGGAAAACCAATTTCAATGTAGAAGCTGTGTAATGAACCACAAAAACACAGCATATCACATAAAAGGAAATAAAATAAGGGTTTCTCCCAGTTTCCATTCTGTCGCGAATGTAGAAGAAGTAAAAATAAACAATTTTCTTTCAAAGAAGGAAGAAGGAACACAGAGAAATATATTTTCGTTGTTTCTTGTCATTTTTCTGTTTTGTTTTCCTTTCGTAGTGTATTTCCTTATCTTTCATATTTCAGTTCTCTCAAAGAATAGGATAGTAATTTGTTTTTAATTTTCTTATCTTTCTTCCTGTTTCTGCGCTTGTTATTCGCAAGAAAGGAGAAAAAATGAAGAAAATTATGTTGGATACGTCGTTGGCAAAACTGGAGCTCGTGGCTATAGAAGCGATATCGTGGATATAGGCTCGAATACAGTGCGTAAAATAAAAACTTATTTTCTTGCTTTATAGATGTTAAGTTTTACTTTTTCTACAAATTACATATAATATAGGTGGAGGAAATTTTGTACTCGGTAAAGAGTATTTTAAATAGACAAAACAAAGACAGTGAAATTTAGAAGGGGAGGAAGGATATTTAAGAGAGACCACCTCAAGTGCGTAGAAGAAACTTTGGAGTTCGTACCCAACTTCAAATAGTTTGGTGTTGTGCTTCAAACAGTTGAAAGCCGTTTTTCCCTGCATATAAAGGAGTACGCAAGGGAATCAGCTAAACTCCAAAGCCCATCTCTGTCAACTACCTGTCGGTCTGGGTAGCTCAAGTGATTAGGGGCTGGCCTTCTGATATCAAGGTCGTGAGATCAAACCCGGCCCATGCCGATGGTTTTTGTGTGCTTTAAAGTGACAGCCCCATGTCAGTAGATATACTTACATGTAAAAGAACTGTGGGACGGAATTTCGGTACCGATGGCGCTGATATGATCCTGGCAATCGACAGCGTCGTTAACAAACAAATATTTTTACGTTCTCTACACGTACTATGTATAGGTTGAATAGAGGAGGTATTGCATTCCACCCAAAAATTCGATACCGAGAATTCACCAGAAATATATGTTTTAGGGTCCCCTGTATCCAAAAAAAGTATTTTCAGAAAAAGGTCCGTGTGTGTCTGACCGTGTGTCCGTGTAAACACGATAACTCAAAAACGAAAAGTCGGTAAAATACCAAACTTGGTATTTAAGTTTAGAATCTTCCAGGGATGCGACACGAAGATTTTGAGAAAAATCCCCCCACCCCAAACTACACTTTACATGGAACTTTTTTTCAAAAATTCTGATTTTCCAAAAAATGGCTCAAACGATTTTAATTAAAATATCGTATATTTAAGATATTTACCTGACAAACAAAATATATATTTTGAATTTTCTGGGAATAGCCTCTGAGGACTACTTTATTCTGAGTGAATTTTACGGAATTTTGCATAACTGCTAAACCGTAAGAGATAGACAAAAGCTTATCACACAAAAAATGTAGAGACCATTAAAACACATAATTTATGTAGTATACATATTTTTCGTGGAGTTGATCGTTTTTGAGATATTCCTTGTTTTTGTTTACAGGTTCGAAAAACTTAACTTTTCTCATACAGGAATTTGTCAACTCCTGTCCATAAATAAAGGAACTTCAATCACATAGCAACCAGCTTTTGACTATCACTTTAAGCTATACTACTCCTTTATTTCCCTTCTACTTACTAGGAAGCAAGTAATAAGACTTTTTCTGCTAATTTTTTGCAAAGATGTAGAGAATGTCATGTGAATGGAACACATCATATTTTTATTTATCACAATAGATACTGAAAGTGGTGTATGGAATATAATACTTGCTCTAAAGTCGTCAAAGCTATGAACTCGATGTAGAGAGACGTTAAATAAGTCAGTTTCAGGTTAAATCGTATTATATGTGCATGGCAAACAAGGTGGGATTAGATTGGAGAAATCGTGACCAACTTTTCTCTGAGTTAGAATGGAAACGACCTCGCTTGCACCTTCTGGTCTGGAATGTTGTATCCTCGTGTTCTAATTAAACCTGGAAGAGAGAGAGATGAAATGTTAGAGAGAATACTTGGGGAAGGGAAGTGATTTTCACGTGACCGACCATCCGATCGAAATGAACTAGTGATCCTTTCCCGAATTGGACGTGTAATTAAAAAAGTAGCCCTCTGTCGCCGGCGAACTTCCCTCGTTGTACCTCATTTTGTTCTTATTAGTAGCGGGCTTTTATATTCCGTTAAAAGCACGGCTTTTAAAAAGTATACAGGGTGTTCCAATCCTTGAGATGGGTTACATTACACATGTTTGCCTTCTCTAAAACGTAGTAGTATGTATTTATTAAGTTTACAATAATATTTAGAATATTACCTACATATATATTTCATATTACCTTACAAACATTACAAATACACACACAAAGCACACACATATGCACGTTCTATATACATTATGTACACAGTGCGTGTAGAGAAAGTAAAAATATGCTGTGTTCCATTCACATAACTTTCTCTATATCTCTGTAACAAATTATTGTTAGAAACTGATGCTTCTATTTACTTCATACTAATCGTGAAAAAATTAACAGAAATTATCTTATAACTTGCTGCCTTAAAAGTAGAAGCGAAATAAGCGGCAACATAGATTAAAGTGACAATCAAAATCCTTTGTTTGGTGGACAGGAGTTGACAAATTACTGTATGAGAAAAGTATAGGTTTTTCAAAGCAGTAATCAAAAACAAGGAATATCTAAAAACGATCAAATCTATGAAAAAAATGTATATAACATAAATTTTGTGTTTTAACCTGCTCTACATTTTGTGTGTGGTAATTTTTTATCTACCTCTTAAGGTTTAGGAGCTATGCAAAATTCCGTAAATTTCATCCAGAATAAAGTAAGCTTCCGAGGCTATTCCCAGAAAATTGAAGATATACATTTTACCTGTCAGGTAAATATCTTTAATATACGATATTTTAATCAAAATTGTTAGAGCCATTTTGAAGAAAATGAAAATTTTCGAAAAAAGTTCTATGTAAAGGATAGTTGGGGTGGGGGAATTTTTCTCAAAATCTTCGTGTCGCATCCCTGGAAGATACTAAACTTAAATACCAAGTTTGGTATTTTACGAACTTTTCGGTTTTGAGTTATCGTGTTCACAGACACACGAACACACGGACACATGGACACACACACACGGACCTTTTTGTGAAAATGCTCTTTTTGGACACAGGGGACCCTAAAACATATTTCCGGTGAAATCTCGGTATTGAATTTTTGGGTGGAGTGCAATACCTTCTCTATATACTATGTACATAGTACGTATAGAGAAAGTAAAAATGCATATGTTCCATTGGCATGACCTTCTCTACCTATACTTCAACAAACTATTGTTGCAAAAGCATATTCTTATATATAATTCATGTTAATCGAGATCAACATTAACAGAAATCCCCTTATTACTTGTTTTTTGTAACTAAAAGGGAAATAGGAACGAAAGGACAATGCTATTGTAAATTTTTTAAAAGCTCCTTGCGATGTGATTACGTTGAATCTTTCTTTTCTTTAGTTGACCAGGAACAAGAAAAATGAATCACTACTTCGTATTTCAAAGAATTTTACGTATTGGAAAATGTAAACCAATAGCAAGAACATGTTGGAATTTGAAGGACGTAATTGATGTTTTTAATGAATTCTGCATTTTTGTGTAGTAAGGTTTCGTATCTCGAATGGTTTACCAGTTCCTCAAAAAGCATCAAGATTAAAGAAGACTTAGAGGTATTCCCAGACAATTCAAGAAATATGGATTTCATTTGTCATCAAAATACTTGCAAGATGTGTTTTAATCAACATCGCTAGAGTCCTTTTTGAGAAAATTGAAATTTTCGGAAAATGCTCCAGGTAAAGGGTACTTTGAGATGGAAAAGTATCTGAAAATACTAGTACCGCAACCTCGCAAGATGTTGACTTTAAATATGAAGCTCGGTAACAAACTTTTCGTTTTTGAGCTGTGCTTCTCACAAACACACTAACGCAAGACCTACAGCACATACAGGGGCCTCAAAATGTGTTTTTCTTAAAATCATGGTATGCAATTGTATACCTTCTAGGTGTGAGGTAGAGAAAGTAAAACTAAATATCAGAATTTAAGGCCTGTTTTATGAGATTTCCGATACGTTTTTTTATTGATAAAATTTAGACATTTTAGCATTTAAAATACTCCTTACCCTACAGTGTTTGTGTGAAAATTTGGAATTAATTTCCCTAACATATGCTTACTAAATTATTAATATAAAGAAAATATTTTTTCCGAAGGCTAAAACTCACAATTGAACAAAAATAAATTTTAATTTCAATTGATTAAAAACAATTAAACATTTTAGTAAACTAGTACCATAATTCATAATAATATAAATCTGAAACTTTAAAACAAAGTTAAAAACATTGCATATTAAAGAGCAGTTTTTTGAATAGCTTAAATTAGTGTTTTAAAGCGCGTTATCCACCAACGACTTAACATAATTATTATTTGTTGTGAATTTCAGGATTACATCAGCATCCTTGGTTTTTCGAGATTTTGGACTGTTGGAGTTCGTTAACATGCCAGGAAATCTACTCATATTACGCTGTCTTTTAAACACAGTTAAAAGCCATAGGTGTGGACCTTGGAAATAAAGACCAGTGCTTAACCAAATGACCTCCACCCTCCCAGACTGATTAAATTCACGTAATGCCATATACCATTATTCGTCAGAATACAGAAGGCAAACTTTCTGGAAGAGTTGCTAGTCAAAGTCCCTTCCAATGCTTGCACAATATGGCTTTGCTTTCTCGAATTACTCACGCTCAAAGCTTCCATAAATGGTTTGGCCGACCTTAAAGTTTGGATTTGGCCACGCTATTATTCTATAGTACAGTTTTTCCTTTTTCTATAAGTACTATGTACATAGTATATAGAGCAAGTATTGTACTCCACCCAAAAATTCGATACCTGGATTTCACCGGAAATAAATATTTTAGGAACCCCTGAATCCAAAAAAAAGCATTTACAGAGAAAGGTCCCTGTGTGTGTGTGTGTGTGTGTGTGTGTGTGTGGTTTTGGTATCCTCCAAGGATGCGACACGAAGATTTTGAAGAAAATCCCCCCCACTCCCAACTACTCTTTAGATGGAACTGTTTTCGAAAATGTTGATTTTCTCAAAAATGGCTTTAACGATTTTGATTAAAATATCATATATTAAGATATTTAACTCACAAATAAAATGTATATCTTGAATTTTCTGGGAATAGCCTCTGAAGACTACTTTATTCTGGAGGAATTTTACGGAATTTTGTATAACTGCTAAACCGTAAGAGATGGACAAAAACTTATCACACAAAAAATGTACAGCTCGTTAAAACACACACTTTATGTTGCATGCATTTTTTCGTGGAGTGATCGTTTTTGAGACATTCCTTGTTTTTGCTTTCAGCTTTAAAAAAACTTATATTTTTCATACAGGGACTTGTCAACTCCTGCCCATAGAAACAAAGGAGCTTCAGTCATATAGTAACCAGCTTTTGGCTATCACTTTAACCTATGATACTTCCTTATTTCGCTTCACTTACAAGGAAGCAAGTAAGAAAACTATTTTTGCTACTTTTTTCTCGATTAGCATGAAATAAATAGAAGCTAAAGCCTTTTAATAATAATTTGTTGCAGAGATGTAGAGAAAGTCATGTGAATGGAACACATTAAATATTTCACTGTGTATTTTGATATTTTAGGAGCCTAAATATCTCTTCCATGGCACTACGATACGACCCAGTGGACAGTGAATAATTACGCCTACGTAAAGGTGTACGAAATGATGCCCCCCAAGAGCGGCAGCTGTTGAACGTATCATTGAAGACTCGTGCAAACAAAATATTGGAAAACAAATATTGTCTTCCAATTCGTAACTGGGGATTTATTACCAAAACTTTATCTTTAAGCATTCCCCATACAACAAAAACAACAACAACAATAATAATAATAATAATAATAATAATAATAATAATCACATGAATTTATATTTGGTGAGACAGTCATTTATTCTGTAATAAAAAACATGTTAAGGTGCGATTTTCTTGGAATTACTTTCAAGAGATTTGCCTACCTTATCTAATTTTTCCTTGGTTAAACCCGCTAGTTTCTTTTCATTTAACATAAACACAGTCTCTCTAAAAATCTACAAAATGTGTATTTGTTAGAAACGGTAGAAATTCTGTATTTCAAACTGACAGTCCTCATGAACTTAACACAATAAACACATCTTGTTCTTTACTATGGATAGCAACAGTGAAGTTACCTTAGAAACCTGACAGTTCAATTCGAAGGCTAAGGAAGGGGTGGTTTCTTCGGCAACGGCAGTGAACGGGCTCACAATATAACTCCAACCTATTAGGGTGAGCCAATCCACTGCTCTTTACTTCTTGTCTTGCAATTGCTTGGAATGGTGTGGTGAGGTGTGGTCCCCGCCGTTGCCATAGAAACCACCCCTCCCTTAACATTATACACAATTTAACTGTCAGGACCCTAAGGTAATTATTTAAATTCCACTACACACACAAAGCTATTCCATTATGAGCAGAGCGAGTCATTCAAGTGTGTTTTTGCTATGAGGGGGACGGGAATCCATATTATTATTATTATTATTATTATTATTATTATTATTATTATTATTATGTTAATTCTATCATCATGCCCCATTACACAGAGTTATAGTACATGGTTTATGAAACCTTCTCTATCGAGTGTGGTTTACTTTTGTCTCTATTATATAAGGCATTTGTTCATTATTCCTCTGAGTGTTATTATATCGTTCATTTTCACTTTTCACTGATTCTATTTCTATCACTTTTCATTATTACTTTTACTGACCTCTATTTCTATTTACTATTTACATATCTACATTATATACATAAGAACTGTTAAGCTTATATAATAGTATATACGTTGTATATATCGTGTATTTGTGTGTATGTGCATCCTACAGAGTACTTATATACAATTTTTGAAAATATATGTTATTAGAATATTGTGTAAAAGACTTCAAGTGTTTTTGTATGAGTTCTCTATAGTCAATAGGCCAATTTCGTACAATTTTTGTCGTCTTCTTGAAAATACTTTGCTGCTGGTTCAATAGGGAGCATTTGATGTGTGTTTGCTTATTTATTCTGTATTTATGTTGTTTCAGGGGCATGGGCAGCCCAGAAAGACTCCTCGAGTGGGAGTAACAACGCCCTGGAGTTCTCCGGGTCGCGTTCCGGGCCTTACTTCGACAAAGTCGCCTCCAAGAACGTCACAGCGCTGTTGGGAAAGACAGCGTACCTCAACTGCAGGGTCAAGAACCTGGGAAACAAAACGGTAAGCTAAACCTTGACTATTGTGGACATTTTTATCCAAATTTATGATCTGCTTTAACCCAAGTATATGCGAAGTGATGAAGATGTAGACGTCGGATAATGTGTATCACTTTCTGGTTTTCCCTATTGCACCCATAAGGATATTTCTTCTTGAAATTTTAAGGAAAAAAAAGTTTCTGACTCTCTTTAGAAATTAGGATTTCATTTGGACAACGATCTTATCAGGCTGATTTTATCATTGCAATTTTTCTCAGTATGGGGAAGGTTTTGGCATGAAGTGATATTTATGACAGTTTTTGAGCAGTTGCTTTTGTGTCAAATAAAATGAAATGGCGTTTAATTTATGAAAGCTCTTTAAGTACTGTGTTTCTTAGCGTCCCATTCTATATTAGGCGTGAAATACCGCTTAATTTTGCTCAGAGGCATCTTAATCGGGATTGAGGTTCTTTTACTTGCTGTAAATTTGACACGGGACCCACGGCTTTACTTCCTTTCCTAAGGAAGCCATGTTAAGGCTTCCATCGTCCTCCGCGGAGTTTTCTGTTTATAATGCTGCTTCACATCGGTGGACAAATTATTTGAAACGCAATTAATGCTGCTCTGAAGCGGATGTATTATTTGGCCTCTGTACCAGACGGCCCAACTGTCCCGAATTTGGCTTGTGCAGATATTTCCTCGTGCTTTAAAAGAGTTGCAGAACCCAACGGGGATATTTCAAGTTAAAGCCGATGAGTGTGAAACTTGTTTTACCTCTCTCAATGTGCGCGACTGACTTCACTGTCTCTTTCAACGCTCAAATGAATATCTGCACAGGTCATATAGGGCGCAGTTGAGCTGCCTGTTGTCTCACTATTCCAGTTCTTCCTCTGGAGTTTAGTGAAGACTGTCGAAAACATTGTAACCGCCTGAGATGTTTAAACCTATTTGCTTTACAGGAATGGTAGATTATGTTAGAGGCAGTTAACCAAAGGCTGAATAAATCTAAAGATGTGTGCGACTTGCATTCGTGGGGTCGATTCCCGTTACTCGTGCTTTCTTGAGGATGTCTCCAAGTTACCAGGTGTATGTTGGGGAGGGTTAATTATGGCCCATGGAATTCCTGTTCATAATTTGCTCTTCAAATCGCTTCCTTGTTATTATATCGGGTTGAGGGGGCAGGCGGCAGTGTTGGGGGTTGGGGCTCTTTTTTTTTTTTTTTTTTTTTGGTAGTGTTTAACGTCCGCTTTTACTACTTGTAATATCGCGGGCGATGACACTGGTGATACATGGAATGGAGATGGAGCACCGGTGGAATGCAATGGCGGGGGAAACCGGAGAATCCGGAGAACATATACCTCTTCGCCGCTTTGTCCACCACAAATCTCAGATACGGTCGCTTGGGATCTAACCCGGGCCATCTAGGTGAGAGGCGAGTGATCTAACCACTCGACCATAATGCGGTTGGAATGGTGGATCGGGCACTATAGAGATTATTCTTGACGTCGTCGCGGGACTAGTCTTTGCCATCCGCTTTCGGGATCTTACCTTTCGGGAACCTCCGGAGGCTCGGGGCTTGTGGGTTATGCCCTGGCGGTGTCGAAAGTGTTCAATCTAAACTCGGTGCATACTTGCCCCCGTCGTCATCCGGAACTGGTGACTTATCTAGTGTAACGTAAGTCGCAAAGGCCCCTAAGAACCTATGTGCGGTGCTTTGCGCCGGTGACCGGTGACCTTGTTCCTAATTGCCGGTCCCCATGGCCGCGCTCGCCAAGGCGTCTCGCTTTGGTGCTTCGTGGCGAGGTGATCGTGGGGTCGAGTCCTGCCTTGGGCATGGGTGTTATATGTTTGTGTCTATGTGTGTGTGTAAAAACAAGAAAACAACAATACAGTTATCATACAGCAAACAAGGTAAAAAAAAAAAAGGTAAATAAATATAGGGTCCCGACCAGACTCCGGAATAAAAAAAAATAAATAAATAAATTAATCCTAATAGCTGAAGGAAGGAAAGTATGAGAATCGGAATAACTAACAATGATAATTCATCATTATGCTCCAGAGATTTATTCAATCTGCCACCATTCCTGAGAGCCTATCTAGCCGCACATATACTTATAAGGATTCTAGCTGTTCTAGATTCACGAAAATCTACACACATGATAATTTTCACAGGTATTCTTTTCCTAATTGGTGCCTATCGAATATGACAGATTAAAGCAGTAGATTTAAGCTTCACAAATAAAGTTTACATGCTTTTTGCTTTCTCTACACGTACTATGTACATAGTGTATAGAGAAGGTATTGTAATCCACCCAAAAATTCGATACCGAAATTTCACCGGAAATACTTGTATTGGTCCTCCTGAATCAAAAAAAAAAAAACATTTCTAGAAAAAGGTCCGTGTGTGCGTGTGTGTCTGTGGACAGCATAGCTCAAAAACGAAAAGACCGTTCAATACCAAATTTGGTTTTTAAATTAGATATTTTCCAAGGATGCGACACGAATATTTTCAAGTAAATCTCCCAACCCAACTACCCTTTACATGGAACTTTTTTCGAAAATTTTAATTTTCTCAAAAATGCCTCTAACGATTTTGATAAAAATATCGTATATTAAAGAAATTTACCTGACAAGTAATATGTATATCTTGAATTTTCTGGGAATAGCTTCTGAAGACTACTTTATTTTAGATGAATTTTACGGAATTTTGCATAACTGCTAAACCGTAAGAGACAAACAAAAACTTACCACACAAAAAATGTATAGCACATTAAAACACACAATTTCTGTCATGTACATTTTTTCGTGGAGTTGATCATTTTTGAGATATTCCTTGTTTTTGGTTTCAGCTTTAAAAAACTTGATACTTTTGTCATACAGGAATTTGTCAACTCGTGTTTATATAAACAAAGGGAATTCGACACATAGAAACCAGTTATTGACTCACTTTAACCTACGGTACTCCTTCATTTCGCCTATACAAGAAAGCAAGTAATAAGACTATTTCTGCTAATTTTTTCTCGATTAGCATGAAGTAAATAGAAGCATAAGTTTTTCAAAAATAATTTGCTGCAGAGATGTAGAGAAAGTCATGTAAATGGAACACATCAGATTTTTTAGAGTAAGTTCACACAAGCAAATTTCTGAATTCGCACCTAAAATAAACATCAAAGGACTCTGGCGTCAGAGGCAGTGCGTCACTCAGAGACTAGTGCTACTGATAGCGCGAACTACTTCGGGAGTTTATATTGTGTTTTGATGCGGACTAAATGCAACTCAGTGTTCTACTGTTTCCAGTTCTAGACCTCACCTAATTTTAGCAGTTTCTGACACGTTTCCCAACTTCCTCGACGCTGTTTCGGGCCAGGGCCGTTACAATGTTAATGATCTGGGATAAAAGTTTTGGACGGGTTTTATACTCCTATACTCCTATTTTGAATAATTAGTGCTGTAATGTTTTGAGTTCAGAATTGTCACGTGACAGACAGAATTTTGATTTTAATGTATTTCATACAGTTTGAAAATGTTTTTAATTAAATGCGGTTCTTCTATAGTTACTCTTTTTATTTTAAATGAATTTCATTAGTCTCAGGTCCGACGATAGACAGAGGAACCTCACTTATACGTTTTTCAAGGGAGACTACTAAAATACTCTATAAATGAGAAAATGTGTAACTGATTTTCTCTTCTGGTATGGACCTCATCCAGAATTTTTAATTTTTCACCAAGAGTTAAGTTTCTTCCTTCCTGGTTCATATTCACACATGTTTCTTCTCCTGTTTGTAACTCGAAACTCAACATAAAATAGACAAGTGACTGTTGGAAGGATATGACGACAATGAAATAATAAACGACAATGAAAACCGCACACTAGCAGTACTCGACTTAAAGCAGAGAAATGACTGTTGAAACTAAGATTAATAGATTGTTGGAACGATATGACGACAATGAAAAACGCAAACCAGGCAATTCCAACGCTATACACAGCAAGCAAACCACTATACTTTTTTTTTGGGGGGGGTATATTTTGTGAATGGGGATCAGGAAAACTGGTGCATTACCCAGAAAACGTATAATTGAGCAACATTTTAATAGAGAACGACTAAAATTTTAGCGTATATGTGCGAAAAAAGTTGAAGTAAATAACGTATAAGCGGGTTTCAACTGTACAACCAGAAATTCCATTTGTGTCTAAACCATTTCTTAATATAACTTTAGTAATTAAAATAATAAATAAACTATATTATTTTAAATTACAGAACACAACAGGAAAACATAGCCTGTGTATGTAATGAAATGGTATTATATCTGTTATATTGGTAATTTTTAAATGACGAAAGAACAGATGGGAAGTTAAAGACTAGTTAAATAGTCATAGTAGTAATCTACTAAAAATGTACAATTTTGAGATTGTTTTCAAGAATGTATACTACACCAGAATACCGAACAAGATGGCTTCACGGCAAATTGCGAGGTTCTTATTTGGAATGAACCAGAGTTTGTATAACAGGACCGGGCACTCTAATTGTGAGTTTTTCACGGTTTTCCTGGTTGGCAAGGTGAGTCTCTGTGGTTTCAGCAGGCTTAGGAGCTATACAGTGTAGGGCAGATGGCGTAGATACCCTGCTGATGGTAGCCAACTTTGAGCAGCCCTCCGTTATTACTCGGAGCCCCACCGTTTCTTCACCTCCTCAAAAGATCCCTCCTAAACACCAGTATGCAAACATAGAATGTTAGGATCGACCTGAAATGTAACACTATTTGCACATTTATGCTATTTTCAAAATTGAAATTATAAATAGATTGATGACAGTGTATTTCACTTTGAAGAATGAATTTCACTGCCCATTTTACGCCCCTCTCTAATTTAAATAGCCAGAGACGCGGATACCTGCCTGCGATTATAAAATCTAATCAATAGGGAACAAAGAGGTGACGGTCAATAAAAGTAATCAGTGTAGGATTATACGCCGACATATTTTATTGAAGTATTCCTAGTAAGCGAAATTGCATGGTAACGCATGACTTCAGATGCTGAAATTCGTAATTCAGAACTTGATCTTATACTTCAGCTTTCAAACTTTCTGACTATGTCTATAACAAGGTGATGGAGAAGGACACCTCGCTCACCTCGACCCAGAGCTGTTATGTCGTGGCTCCCAGGAGGAACGGATGAAGTAAAGGAACCTCATAAGACTAGGGGCCGCAGGCAGACAGGTTACAGAGAAGCGCAGAGGTCCCTAATGATTCCAAGATTGAATACCCGATCACATCTCGAGCTACAAAAAAAAAAAAAAGGCTTCCCTCTGGTAGAACCTAGAAGACCTTTTCACCGACATCTGCACCATCTGTCTGACCTGACTGACAGTGCTCAGCCTCAGACCAGCTGAAATATGAAAGGGAAAACCTAATGTGGAGAAATGGGGAACAGGAAATTCGTGATAGAAGAGGAATCAATTCAGCTTACCAAACCGGGGTAGGTATGAAAAAAATCCATTGTCAGGTTGGCAGGCCCGACGGGAATCGAAATTCTTTGATTGATTTTAGATATAGAATTAACTAAATTACTCAAGGCCATAGTCGTATTTTTCAGCTTATTCTACCTTCTAAACATCTTTGGTTTGGCATTTAAAAGGTATTAATATCTAAATTCTTTGATATGATGTTTGGAATTATGGTTGTAGAAATTACTATAAGAGATTAACTGTCTATCAATTAAAACAAACAAAACGTTAAAATACAGACTCATAAAACTACTTAAGCAGACTATAAAACTCCACAAATCGCTAGGTAAAAACAAGATGGTAAACGCATTCGGAAATATACTTGCCATTTTTTGAAAACTCTTGAAACATCCATAAATAAAGCATTCATAATTTTACATTATTTTAAGTAATTTATTATAACTTATATTACATTTAATTCTTAAAATATATAGCTAGTTACAGGCAAACGAATTTATCTACTTATTCGTCTGCAAATTATCCCTGGAAAAACTATTACTTTACTAAACCAGGTTAAGGAGACCATTGTACTCCACTCAAAAATTCTATGTGAAGCTTTCACTGAAGATATATATATTTTTATATTTGTTTGCGAACAATTAAAAACAAACTGCTCGATAAATATCAGACTTGGTATTTAATTTCGTTGTCTTCCAAAGATGCAACACAAATATTTTAAAGAACAAAAGAACTTTATAAGGAAGAATTTTCGTAATTTACGATTTTCTCAAAATGAGCACAATATAATTAAATCACCACAAGTTTTAGGTTACCTATATGACAAATAAAATATATACTTAAATTTTCTGAAAATAGTTTCTGAAGTCATCTTCATTCAGAAAATATTGTATAATCTTGTATGATGGGTCAACCTTGAGAGATAAGTGCATACTATACAAGAAATACAAATCTCTTTAAAACTAACATTTATTTAAAATTACCTTGTAATATCATCCACACAAACACGGTTCTGTTTCTAAAGCTATCTGTTTTCCATTCAGGAATACTAACATGTATTTCCAGTAATATATATATATATATATATATATATATATATATTTATTTGTTTCATTTATATAGCCCCCTTAACATCTAAGGCCATATCGGGGGCTCTGTATTAGAAACAGCTCATTGTCTGAAGGTTCTTTACGTTGGTTTAACTCGTTTTTTATTTTTCTCAAACACACACACACACGCACATTTATTCTCACATACATATTTCCAGACTCTGTGGAGGATAGGGAATAATTGTGATTAAAGAAAAATTCCCTACCCCAGCCGGGAATCGAACCCGAACTACGGGTGAGAAGTCAACTCGCTGAACACTCGACCACGGAGGCAGTCAGTAAAGTGTTGTTCCAGTTTTAGAATAAAATACAATACTATTTCTAACCCGCCTGGGTAGAGTGGTGGTATCGTGTCTGCCTCACATTCAACAGGTCGCGAGGTCGAATCTAGCTAAAGAAGAGTTTTTCGGAGTTTTCCCTTATCCTGAGAAGACGAATGTCGAGGGGTAAATTGAGTGTAAATAAACAAAGACCTTTCCTCCCAAAAACAGAATATTCGTCCAAAATTCAAACTTTTAAGAACATAACTTTAAGTTACATGGACCCCGGGATCAGTTGAGCATTATTTCACCAATTTCATTCATCGTCAAATATGACCAACTAGGTTAAAGGACGTTAACCTTAAAAAAAGCTGATGTGCCACTCTCATATGTCTTTCTCCAGCTTCTCTGCAAATAAACCTCTTACCAAATATTATTTTTCGTTCTGCACAATGCTAATCGAGATAAACATTAGCAGAATGCTCTTATGTCTTTATTCAAAATAAGTAGAAGTGAACTAAGGGAATCCACTAGGCTAAAGTGATAGGAAAATGTTTTAAAAAACTGTCGTTGTACGATTTTCATTACAAATCGCTTCTTGCTTGGCCAGAAGTAGAACCTGTATGAGAAAAGTATAAGTACTTTACTATTGAAATCAATAACAAGAAAATCGTGGAAACGGTTATCTCCACAACAAAAACGTAAAGGATATAAATTGTATGTTTTGATGATATCTGTAATAAGTAATGACAAGTTGTGCAGTAAGTTTTTGTTTATCTCTTACGGTTTAGCGGTTAAACAAATTTCGGCATAATTCATCAAAAATAAAACGGTGTTCAGAAGCTATTTCTGGGAAATTCAAGATACCCATTTTATTCGGGATGCAAGTATCTCTGATATTCATGATTTGAATCAAAATCGTTAGAGCCATTTTTGAGAAAATAAACTTTTTTGACTTTTTTTTCCATGTAAAGGGTAGTTTGTAGTGCGGAGATTTTCTTGGACTCGAACCTTTTTATAAACAT
Source organism: Hymenopus coronatus (assembly GCA_030762935.1). Lineage (NCBI taxonomy): Eukaryota > Metazoa > Arthropoda > Insecta > Mantodea > Hymenopodidae > Hymenopus > Hymenopus coronatus. Next base: position 43,573,880 of record CM060883.1, read on the forward strand.
GTTTCTTTTCGGTCTCAATGGAACAAATACCTTTTCTATCCACTATGTACATTGTACATGCGGGCTAGATAAAGAAAAAAATACTTCCTCTACCTACTATAGAAAGCGGTAGAGAGACTCATGGTCATTAGTTTAGACAAGGAAACTGAAAAGCGCTCCGTGATGCCAAGCAAACCAAAACGGTGTCACTGTGTCCATTGTGTTTTTTCGGGTACATTTGCTTCCACTCTTCACGATCACAAACCGTTCCAGAAGAACAGTCCAGTTTGTGGGTTTAGGGCAGTTTCCAATCACAGCACATGAACACACATCCAGCAGCGAAGGGTGTAATCGTGCCTAAAGTATCTGAAGCACGGGTCCTAGCCCATACTTAACCAGGATTGTTCACTTACATTTCTGTTTAGTTGACTATGCAGAATAACCCATCGATATTTCATGTAAAGTTTCCGAGAATAACAGGTGATGTTTCATGCGTTATTATACCTCAGCTAGCCCTAAAAAGGGCTGCCGCAGCACTCCATCAAGCGAATAAAAACAGGCCGTTTCTGCACTGCATGTACACAAGGCACAAAAAGAAATCAGCACTGTCTTGTTCCTTACCGTTTGTAAGTTACTTTATTACATGTTTTTATTTTATTGGCTGATACTGTCACCTTACAGGTGAATGTTCTATGTCGAACCATAGAGCATACCTATGCTGGGTTTATCAACTCATTCGCTAATAGGAATAGCCACCTCCCTCAACTGGAAGCGATATTAGGTAACGTGTACTACACCAGTAAGCTACAACCCCTCCTCCTTCCCCAATTAGAGTGACTGAGGGGCAAGTGGATATCAGAAGACACGCCCTATAAACCTCTATAGACCATCAGCAATTCGATGTCTAATACTATTTGTGCTCTGTGTACTATTCAATTTAATGTATTTAAGATTATATTTATGATAAATATAAATAGTGGATAGGTGGAGTCAGGCTGAAAAACTCAATGCCATAGCCGGAATTTGCACCACGGATCTCCCAGTCTCTACCACTGAGCTACTGCGGCAACTTGTCAGACCACTCGCCTCTCAACTAGATGGCTCGGGTTCGATCCCAAGCGACCACATGTGGGATTTGTGTAGAACAAAGCAAGGGTGGGTTTTCTCTGGGTTCTCTACCATCACATTTCACCGGGGCTTCGCCTGCGGTGCCATAGCAGTAAAAGTGGGCAATGACACTGCTAATCGAGAAAAAATTAGTAGAAATAGTCTAATTAGTTGTATCGACAGGAGTTGACAAATTCCTGTATGATAATAGAATAAATTTTTAAAGCTGAAACCAGAAACAAGGAATATCTAAAAAAACGATCAACTCTACGAAAAAATTTATATAACATAAACTGTGTGTTTTAATGTGCTCTACAACATTTGCTGTGTGGTCAATTTTGTCCAACTCTTACAGTTTAGCAGTTATACAAAATTTCGTAAAAGTCATCCAGAATAAAGAAGTCTGCAGATGCCATTCCCAGAAAATTCAAGATATATATTGTATTTGTCAGGTAAAAATCTTTAATTTACGATATTTTAATAGTATATGAAAGCCATTTTTGAGAAAATAAATTTTTTATTAAAAAAATTCCACGTAAAAGCTAGTTAGGAGTGGGGGGGATTTTCTTGAAAATCTTTGTGTCGCATCCTTGGAAGATACTAAACTTAAATACCAAGTTTGGTATTCAACGGTCTCTTCGTTTTTGAGCTATGCTGTACACGCATACATACACACAGACAGACAGACACACAGAGATATTTTTCTGAAAATGCTTTTGGATTCAGGTGGACCCAAAAACATGTATTTCCGGTGAAATCTCGGTATCAAATTTTTGGATGCATTCCAATACATTATGTACATAGTACGTGTAGAGAAAGTAAAAACCAACAAAAAAGCATACCGGCACTGCATTAAACTTCTCAAATAGCTCGCCTGTTTCCCGGTGAACTACAAGGCCATCTAAATTTATTTGAGATGACATACCATAATGGCGACTTACAATGTAAATACTTTAACTCCTAGAATTCATAGTATATTCAACTATTGTTGTCATTTAGTATGATTTAATTGTGTTTTTACATCAATCCGTATGTAGGACAGGCGTTTTTCAGCCTGACTCTACCTATCCAACTCTTGTCCCACACAAGGATTGTTGTGAAAAAATAATTAAATCATTAATAAGGATAGTATTTTAAGCTTTTGGGTGCCATGATATGAAGGGAGTCGATATAATTTTTTGCTTAATTTGCCAAGATTCAAACCACGGAGGTTGGATTATAGTTCAAATACTTAACAATTCATACAGCAAATTCTATGTGCTCTTACCTCTAGTTATTCTACTAATATATTGAAATTGCGTGTTGGTAGCATTTTTCCTATTCCATTTTTCTTTGTGAAGTCTCGTGGCCATTGCAGCGTGTCGTAAACATAATGGCATGTAGTGTTTTTTGTATTGTTCACACAATTTTTTACTTTCTCTGTACCATTTGTATAGTAGCTAGACAAGGTGTTGCAATCCACCCAAAATTTCAAACCGATATCTTACCGGAAATACAGGTTTTGGTGACATCTAAATTAAAATAATTTTTAAAAGGATCCTGAATGTGCCCTGTATGTCTGAACAGCACAATTCAAAAACGAAAATTTGGTTCAGTAGCAAACTTATTTGTGGTATTTAAGTACAGTATCCTCCAAAATGCGATACGTAGATTTTCAAGAAGATCTTCATCAAATTACGTTTTACATGGGAGAATTTTCGAAATTTTCTAAAATGGCTCTAATGACTACATATTAAAGATGTTTACATAAAAATATAATGCAAATCTGGAATTTTCTGAAAATAGTCTTCATTCTGGATGCACTTTGTATAACAGTAAACTGTAAGAGATAGACAACTTTATTGAAGAGTTAGCCATTTATAATTTATTTCATGTTATTAGTTTTAATTTTCCATTATGTAGCTTTTCTCAAATGGGAAATCGTTATTCTGTTTTGTTTCTACTGGTCAAACAAAGATAATCTATTTCAGAACCATCACATAGCGTTTGGCTGTTGGTTCAGCTTATTGTAACTCGTTTATTTCTTTTGTATAGGGTAATAGTGTGTAATAAAATCACTTCTACTAATGCATATCTCAATAAGGGTGAAGTAAGTAGAAAAAAAATCTGATATGCTCCATTCACATGACCTTCTCTACATCTCTACAACAATATATTCCATTTATTTTATCTAATTGAGAAAAAATTAGCAGATATAGTCTTATTACTTGCTTTCTTGTAAGTAGAAGCGAAATAAGGGAGTCCGTAGGTTAAACCGCTAGTCTAAAGCTGGTTGTTATGTGGCTGAAGCTCCTTTGTACGGACTGTACGGCTGCAACAAAAAACAATGAATATCTAAAAACGATCAACTCCACGAATAAAATGTATATAACATAAATTGTGTGTTTTAATGTGCTCTAAAATTTTTGCGTGGTAAGTTTTTGTTTATCTCTTACGGTTTACCAGTTATACAAAATTCTGTAAAATTCATCCACAATAAAGTAGTCTTCAGAGGCTATTCCCAGAAAATTCAAGATATACATATTATTTGTCAGGTATATATCTTTAATATACGATATTGCAATCAAAATCGTTAGAGCCATTTTTTAGAAAATCAAAATTTTCGAACGTTTTGTACGTGTAGCGTAGTTTGGGGTGGTGGATTTTCTTGAAAACCTTCCTGGCGTATCCTTGGAAGATACTGAACTTAAATACCAAGTTTGTATTTAACGGTCTCTTCGTTTTTGAGCTATTCTGCCCACATAAACACACACACAGACACACAGATAGACAGACACACACACGGACATTTTTCTAAAAATGCTTTTTTGTATTCAGGGTGTCTGAAAATATGTATTTCCGGTGAAATCTCGGTATCGAAGTTTTAAGTGCATTACAATACCTTCGCTATACATTATGTACATAGTACGTATAGAGAAAGTAATAAACTTTTGTAAGAATCGTGTGTGCTATATATGCAGAGAAAATTTTGTAAATGCAACATAGGAAAATGTTTGTGTGAATGTGAGTCTGTGAACACCGTAACTCAAAATCTCCAGGAGGTCCGTCCCTTCAGTAGCTGCAAAGTTTCAGACAGAAATTCCCATGTCGGGAAAGAAGCAGTTTTCTCCTTAAAACACATCCACCACGTCTAGCCCTTCAACCCTTGATTGATTTATATAAAGGTGGAAGTGGATTATATCTTTCCCTAACGCTGAAATCTTGCAGTTTATTGCGTTACTCTCTTATCTTTATTTTAGTTAAATAAGCCTTCATTAAATAAGCATCAGTAAACTTTAAACTAGATTCTTGGAGAGAATGTTTTCCTCTGGTTTACTTTACCCAACAGGTTTATCTTTTTATACCTTAGGCTTTATATTTAAGGGGATGCATCTGTGAAATTTAACCAAAAATCGTGAAAAATTAAAAAAAGATTCATAGTAAAAGAATATGAATTCTAAACTTAAAAAGAAATGTTTTCGTACTTGGTGCATTTTGACTAACAATAACTTAAGCATTTAATGTGTAGCGAAAGCTTATTAACAGACAGCCCCAAATATAAACCTTGTTTTCTTCCAAAAGAACATTGCAAATCAATTTTTGTTGATTTAGATGTTTTAACTCTGCCATCGATGTACATGCCGAACTGTCTCTTGTGTGTTAAAGAAAAATTTAACAGTTTTACAATTGTTCGAATATTCATAATTATACAACACGAAATTGTCTGAAGTTATAAACAAATTTAAACATACAAAATTCATAACAGCTTTACAGTTGTTTATATTAAACTTTAATACATTTTACCCCAAAGATTAAGAGATCACCCTATTTCTGTTTTCAAAAGGACCATGCGCTATACATCGTATTTAGTGAATGAATTTTATAATTTAGTTTGGTTATTTTTAAATTATGACGTTGCTATAGACTGTTGTAATTTTTGGCAATAAACATTATGTATCTACTTATCTTGCAAACTTTTTTTAAAAATGCTCCATAGGATGTAATTTTTACTTTCTCTACACGCACTGTGTACATAGTGTATAGAGAATGTATTGCACTCCACCAAAAAATTCGATACCGAGATTTCAAAAAAAAAAAGATTGCAAAAAAATATTTTCAGAAAAATGTCCGTGTGTGTGTGTGTCCGTGTGTCAGTGTGTCCGTGTGTCTGTGAACACGATAACTCAAAAACGAAAACTCGGTAAAATACCTAACTTGGTATTTAAGTTTAGTACTTTCCGGGGATGCGACACGAAGATTTTGAGAAAAACTGCCCCACTCCAAACTACCCTTTACATGGAAATTTTTTCGAAAATTTTGATTTTCTAAAATATGACTCTAATGATTTTGATTAAAATATCGTATATTAAAAATATTCACTTGACAAATAAAACGCATATCTTCAATTTTCTGGGAATAGCCTCTGAAGACTACTTTATTTTGGACAACATTTACGGAATGTCGCATAACAGCTAAACCGTAAGAGGTAGATAAAAACTTACTACAAAAGAAATGTAGATCACGTTAAAGCACACAATTTATGTCAGATCATTTTCTCGTGAAGTTGATCGTTTTTTAGATATTCCATGTTTTTTGTTTCAGCTTTAAAAAACTATCAACTCCTGTCCATACAACCAAAGGAACTTCAGTCACATAGCAACTAATTTTTGACATTCAATTCAACCTATAGTACTCCCATATTTCGCTTCTACTTACAAGGATGCAAGTAATAAAACTATTTCTGTTAATTTTTCTCGATTAGCATGAAATAAATAGAAGCATAAGCCTTCTAACAATAATTTGTTGCAGAGATAAAGAGAAAGTCGTGTGAATGGAACACATCAGATGTTTCTACAATAATTAGGGCTAACATAACAAATATAATAAAATAAATATGTTTTTAAACTCATTTACAGAAAACCTGCATTTTTATGTAAATGTTTTTATAATTCATCACGTGGCTCACTTTTGCTAGAACAAGCAATTTAGACACTAATAGTCTCTCTCATTAGTTCGGTGAATACCGGCTCGGACATTCAATATTATGACTCAAAGTTCAACCAACAGAAAAAACAAAATTGCATGACCAGGAGAAAAAAGGTGATGTGTTACACTCACATGACTTTCTCTAGCTGTTCTACAAACTTCTTACATAACATTATTTTTCTTTGTGCACCTTGCTAATCGAGGTATTCATTAGTACAATGTTCTTATTACTTAGTTCCTTCTCATTACAAATCGCTTCTTTTCTTGGCCAAGAGTAGAACAAAAGAAAAACGGGCACTACCGTCTGAGAAAAGTAGAAGTACTTCACAACTGAAACTAATAACAATGAATACCTCGAAAACGGTAAGCTCCACGAAAAAATGTATATGACGTAAGTTGTGTATTTTAACAAAACATACATTTTTTGTATGGTAAGTTTTCGTCTATCCCTTACGGTTTACTAGTTATGCCAAATTAAGCAAAATTCATCCAAAATAAACAGGTCTTTAGAAGTTATTCCCATAACATTCAAGATATACATTTTATTTGCCAGGTAGATATCTTTAATATACGATATTTTAATCAAAATCGTTAGAGCCATTTTAAGAAAATCAAAATTTTCGAAAAAAGTTCCATGTAAAGGGTAGTTTGGGGTGGGAGTATTTTTCTCAAAATCTTCGTGTCGCATTCCTGGAAGATACTAAACTTAAATACCAAGTTTGGTATTTTAGCTACTTTTCGTTTTTGAGTTATCGTGTTCAAAGACACACGGACCTTTTTCTCAAAATGCTTTTCTTGGATACAGGGGTCCTAAAACATGTATTTCTAGTGAAATCTTGGTATCGAATTTTTGGGTGTAATACAATACTTCTCTATCCCTATGTACATTGTACATACGGGGTCAGAGAAAGTAAAAAAATCAGAAATTTATAAAAAGTAAAAATATAACTATATGACTACAATTTTAAAACAGTTGAGATTGAGTTTGTTGCAACATATCACAGGATGGCGTTACTGCTTCGCTCTGTATTTATGTTTTAATTAGGCTGATGTTGGCATTCAGGCAACTGACGTTTTAACGTACAGCTTTCGTGATGTTCAATTGAAATGTTTATTCATAAGAACATCCCCCGCCTGTGTGACGATCCACGTACAACATACTCACAAACTTATTGCGTAATCTCGTGTTATTTAAATTGTTCTGCCCAAATAAACTTTCATTAACCTCGTTGTACATGCAGTTCATTTTCCGCTGCGTGCTTCACCAGCTGTGATATACTACCCGTGTAGGCTGTTGAAACTGTTTACCATAAGAGGCAGCATTTTCAAAACATAGAATGATTTCTTTAAGAGGAGTCGAAATGCCCTATCTGGCCAAAATTAAAGTTTGCCCCATTATTTTAGCAACTATGTAAGATAATGACTAAATTTTTCAAGGTATATTCTGCAATAATTTCACTGTTGATTGATGAAAAATAGAGTACCTTTGTTGATTAGAAGAAAAGGTATCATTTTTACTTTATCTACAAGTACTATGTACACAGTGTATATACAGAAGGTATTGTAATGCACCCAAAAATTCAATACCGAGATTTCACCGGAAATACATGTTTTAGGACCCCCTAAATACAAAAAAGCACTTTTAGAAAATATCCGAGTGTGTGTGTGTGTGTGTGTGTGTGTGTGTGTGTGCCTGCCTGTGAACAGCATTTCTCAAAAACGAAAACTCCGTTAAATACCAAATCCCCCCACCCCAACTACCATTTACATCGAAAAGAGTACATAACATAAATTGTGTGTTTTAACGTGCTCTAAATTTTTTGTGTGGTGAACTTTTTATCCATCTCTTACGGTTTAGCAGTTATGCAAAAGTCCGTAATTTCATCCAGAATAAGGTAGTCTTCAGAGGCTATTTCCAGAAAATTCAAGATGTACGTTTTATTTGGCATTAAATATCCTAAATATAAGAGATTTCAATCAAAAGCGTTAGGGCCATTTTTGAGAAAATAAAAAAGTTCGAAAAAAGTTCCATGTAAAGGGTATTGGGGGTGGGGGGATTTTCTTGAAAAATTCTCGTGTCGCATCCTTGGAAGGTACCCAACTTAAATACCAAGTTTGGTATGCAACTGTCTTTTCTTTTTTAAGCTATGCTGTCCACAGACACACACACCTACACACGCAGACAGACAGACAGACAGACAGACAGACACACAAACTGACATTTTTCTAAAAATGCTTTTTCGATTCAAAACATAAATTTCCGGTGAAATCTCGATATCAAATTTTTGGGTGCAATACAATACCTTCTCTGTACACTATGTACTCAGTAGAGAAAGTAAAAATTCATTTGATGATATTGGCTTAAGCATAATATCATTCTAAAAGTCTGCTTAGCCAGGTCTTCCTATCAACAATACTGGCAAGTTTTTTTCAAATATGAGCGGTTCGAGAAGCTAAATATAAGATTTTGTTTTACCCAGGAAATCCTTAAATTCTGCATTGCGACGTAAACGAGTTTTACTACACCCCATCTTCGATTTACTGCACTCGGGGCGTCTATACCACTTTTATAGTGCTTTTAGCGTCGCTAATCTATAATTTAATAGCTCTTACATTTCCGCAAACAATTTCGCGCACTTAAATTCCGTTCTCACCCTCCAACGCCCGTCATTTGCGTGATTTAAGAGCCGGGAATTAAAACTGTTAACCCTTAACGCAAAATGCGTGCAGGTCTTATCTGAAATTAGATCTACCTGCTTCCTAGTGGGCTGGCACGTAATACGCCAGTCGTAGATACGTTCTAATTAATACCACCTGTGGGTAGAAACAAGAACTAAAACACTTTACGGGGATGTATCATTGTGTCTTAAATAAAAATTTAGATTGAGGATATAAATATCTGTACATTATTTCGTAACGTTGGTAAGTACACACAAGGAAATAGATAAACCGGTTAAGCTAAACATTGCATGCCCCTCCTGCGGAGTTTAATAGACACGCTTTTTCCTTTCAAACACTTCACCTCAGAGAAGTGCTTGGCAGAGGGGAGAAGTTAATTTTAGGTAAAAGTGTGATGTGTTGCTCTGGCATGCACTCACTATTTCAAAAACTACTCCTATAAACTTTTATCTCTGTGTACATTTAATCTTAATCGTGATATACATTAGTAAACAGTTTAATTGCTTTTTCACACAAGCCGTGTGTAGGACAGGAGTTGGATAGTTAGAATCAGACTGAAAAATTCAATGCCATAGCCTGAATTTGAACCACAGATCCCCCAGTCTCTAGCCGAGTGCTCTACCACTGAGCTAACATGGTAACATGCCGGCACGGCATTACATTTCTCAACTGACTCATATGCTTCCCGGTGAAACACAAGGTGATCTCAATTTATTTTGAATTGACATACCCCAATGGCGACTTACAATGTCGCAAGTACTATAAGTTCCGGCCTTCATAGCCAGCTATAATGGTCAAGTTGTGTAATTTTAATTGTTTTTCACACAAGCCGTATGTAGGACAGGAGTTGGATAGGTAGATTTAGGTGGATTTGAACCACGGATTTACCACTGAGCTACCAAGGCAACATGCCGGTACACCACTAAACATTTCATCTCATTTACCATAACATTTGTCTATACTATGAATCCTAGGACTTAAGTACTTACAACATTGTAAGTCGCCATTGGGGTATCATCTCAAATAATTTGAGATCACCTCGTGGTTTACCAGTTTGCAAATTCGGAGTCTATTCCCATAAAGTTTAAGATATACATTTAATTTTTATGAAACCATCTTAGACATATGCTTAGCCAAAACTATTACAGCCATTTTGAAAAAATAAATTCTAAAAAAATCCATGTAAAGGGTAGTTTAAATGGGCAAAATTCTTGATAATCTTCTTTTAGCAAACTTTGAAGATGCTGAAATCCGACTTTAGTTTTTTATTTAAGCACATTAAGTCATGCACTCAACTACCCTTATCTAAAAAACTTTTGCAGGGTCAGGGGTCCTTAAAACATACATTTCCAGTGAAACCTTGCCATGAGTTTAAGGGTGGAATATAATAGCTCTACCCATTGAATAACTTCACAATTCTATTCAGTTTAAACCAGCTTTAAATGTGTAAGTAAAATAACAAAGACCATACGAAGAGAGTAAATAAAAAATCTGATGTGTTCCATTCACATGACTTTCTCTATACCTTTGCAACAAATTATTGTTAAAAATCTTATGCTTCTATTTACTTCCTGCTAATCGAGAAAAAATTAGCAGAAATAGTCTTATTGCTTACTTCCTTGTAAGTAGAAGCGAAATAAAGGAGTACCATAGGTAAAGGGATGGCCAAAAGCTGGTTGCTATGGGACTGAAGTTCTTTTGTTTGTATGGACACGAAGGTCACAAAGTCCTGTATGAGAAAAGTATTTTTTTTAATTTCTGAAACCACAAACAAGGAATATCTCACAAACAATCAACTCCACGAAAAAAATGTGTATAACATAAGTTGTGTGTTTTAAAATATTCTGCATTTGTTGTGTGGTACATTTTTGTGCATCCCTTACGGTTTAGTAGCTATGCAAAATTCCGTAAAATTGACCTAGAATAAAGTAGTCTTCAGAGGTTATTCCCAGAAAATTGAAAATATACGTTTTATTTGTCAGGTAAATATCTTTAATATACGATATTTTAATCAAAATCGTTAGAGCCATTTTTTAGAAAATCAAAATTTTCGAAATAAGTTTAATGTAAAGGGTAGTTTGGGGTGGGGGCATTTTTCTCATAATCTTCGTGTCGCATCCCTGGAAGATAGTAAACTTAAACACCAAGTTTGGTATTTTACCGAAGTTTCGTTTTTGAGTTATCGTGTTCACGGACCCACACATACACACACGGACTTTTTTCTGAAACTACTTTTTTTGGATACAGGGGACCCTAAAACATATATTTCCGGTGAAATCTCGGTATCGAATTTTTTGGTGGAGTGCAATACCTTCTCTATATGCTATGTGCATTGTAGGTATAGAGAAAGTAAAATTGGATGCATATTTTACATGTATACAATATAATACGATTCAGCAGTGAGTTTTAGCAATTAAATGACATATTCTTTTTTGAGGGTCTGAAGGGTTTTACTTCATCAAAATTTGGCGGTATACAGTTAAACAGGGTTTCACAACCAGCAATAAACGTTTCTCTAACATAAAAATTGTGGCATCATTTAGGTTATAAACGCCAGCAAACGTAGTAAATATGGGAGCGCGGAAAATGGCTTTAATAGACTTTAATTTTAACAGTTGTTTAATTAATGTGGCATAATAAAGGTTACTATAAAATTCAGTATGGCTCCAAATGTTACCAACATACAGATCCAAGGTAAAACAAAAAGGGAAGTTTCTAGAAAGTCTAGTATTACACTAATTCTTTGGTATTATTGCTGAGGGAATAAAGGCCTTTTTTAATTATTTAGCAAGATTAAAAGGCAGAAACTATTCTAATGCGATGTTCAATATTGTTGGATTTTAAATTTATACAAAATATTCTTACAAAACTTATTTTTCTATCTAGTTCATGATAATAAGGATAAAATTAAGATGGATCTTCTTTCTCTACACGTACAATATACAAAGTGTATAGAGAAGGTACTGTATTGCACCCAAAGATTCGATACCGAGATTTCAGCGGAAATATATGTTTTGAGAGTCCCTGCTTTTGGAAAAATATCCGTGTCTGTCTGTCAGTCAGTGCCCGCGCGCACGTGTGTCTGTGTCTGTGGGCAGCACACCTCAAAAACGAAGAGGCTGTTAAATAGCAAACTTGGTATGTAAGTTCAATATCTTCCAAGGATACGAGACGTACATTTTCAAGAAAATCCCCCCCACCCCAACTACCCTTAACATGGAAAAATTTCGAAGATTTCGATTGAAATATGGTTTATTAAAGTTGTTTACATGGCAGATAAAATGTATATCTTGAATTTTTTGGGAACAGTCTCTGAAGACATCTTTATTCCGTGTGCATTTTGCTGAATTTTCCATAAACCTTAGGAGATAGACAAAAACTTACTTCATAAAAATTAAGATCTCTTTAAAACACAAAGTTATATCATATACCTTTGGGGGGGGGGGGGTTTACTAATTCAGAGATATCTCTTGTTGCTTATTTCAGATTTAACATACTTAAACCTTTCTCACACGGAGAGTTGTAAACTCATGGCCATGCATAGAAATGCTAATGTTTATCACATATAGTAAGTGAATGAATATGCTTTTTAACAAAAATTTGTTACCACAATGTAGAAAAAGTCATGCGAGTAGAACACATCAGATTTGTACTTTCCTTACACATATTATATAATAGTGTATAGAGAATGTATTGCACTCCACCAAAAAATTCGATACCGAGGTGTCACCGAAAATATATGTTTTAGGGCCCCCTGTATAAAAAAAGTACTTTTAGAGAAAGGTCCGTGAGTGTGTGTGTGTGTCCGTGTGTCCTTGTGTCCATGTGTCTGTGAATACGATAACTCAAAAACGAAAAGTCGGTAAAATACCAAAATTGGTATTTAAGTTTAGTATCTTCCAGGGATACGACACAAAGATTTTGAGAAAAATCCCCCCACCGCAAACTACCCTTTACATGGAACTTTTTTCGAAAACTTTGATTTTCTAAAAAATGGCTCTAACGGTTTAGATTAAAATATCGTATATTAAAGATATTACCTGACAAATAAAATGTATATTTTGAATTTTCTGGGAATAGCCTCTGAAGACTACTTTATTCTGGGTCAATTTTACGGAATTTTGCATAGCTGCACAGCCATGACAGTTAGACAAAAACTTACCACACAAAAAATGTAGAGCACATTAAAACACAATTTATGCTTTATACAACTTTTTTCGTGGAGTTGATCGTTTTTTTTTGTTTTTTTTTAGATATTCCTTGTTTTTGTTTTCAGGTACAAAAAGCTTAACTTTTCTCATACAGGAATTTGTCAACTCCTGTCCATACAAATAAAGGAACTACAATCACATAGCAACCAGATTTTGACTATCACTTTAACCAATGGTATTCCCTTATTTCTCTTCTACGTATAAGGAAGCAAGTAATAAGACTATTTCTGCTAATTTTTTGCCGATTAGTATGAAATAAATAGAAACATAAGCTTTTTAACAATATTTGTTGCAGAGATGTAGAGATAGTCATGTGAATTGAACACATCAGATTTTTATACACTTCGTAATAGATACAATGTAGGTAGTGAAAATAAAATCTACATTCAGATGTCTTAAAGCAAGTAACCATTATGCTGGCCTAATAGAAGAAGCACAAGGTTCTGTAAAAGTATTTTACAGAATAACAAATGTGCATTTTTAAATTTTTATTTTTATTTTTCTTTAGATCACATAATTATTCCACAAAGGTTTTTGTCAAAAAGATGTCCTTGTGTTATGAAACATTTATAACCGGATGAATAAGATTTAATTATACGTTACGATGTTTTAATTGGGAGGAAGGACGAGATATTGAATATGAGGCAAATATTTGAATATAATAACCACTGATTTGTTAGAATAGGAACGCAAGGAGAGGAAAAAACTCGAGGTTTTAATATAGAAAAGTATATTATATTGTATTTGCTGCCGTAGCGGGAAGCTATGAACAAAGCAGTTTCTGCTCTCAAGCCAAGTGAGGTAATTAAAAAGTAAATCAAATAAAAGAAACGAAATTATATACAATTAAAAACATAGGAAGCAAACCAAGCTTGTAATGGATTTATACTCAAGCACGCCAGAAGATACGTCATTTGAGCCATTATTTACAGAAATAATATGCAATGTATAAAACCCTTAAAGCGCAACATTAATACGTCATTCTTTTCTCATAATTCGTTTCCATAGATATTATGTAAGTTAATCCGAAGGTCCAGGGTTCGATTCCTGCAGGGGGGATTCTTCTTAAAGCCTACGATATAATTATCGAAGTTAAAAGGAGTTGTAATAAAAGTACTAAACCAATATAAACAAACAAATAATAGCTCCATGGCACGACATCTCACGGGGAACCTTGGTCTACCACCCATCTCGGTTCACTACTGACGTCATGGATGGGGTGCAGTATTGGAGGGTGAGACGTGGTCAGCGCCTCAAGCCCCCCCGGCCGGTGAATGCGGTCCTAATGACTTCTCCATCAATTAGCTTCTAAATTGGCCCCCCAGGGATGTTACGAGGCTGAGTGCACCCCGGACTAGGTCTCCCAGCGGGGGAAAAATCCCCATGCAGATACTGGGGATCGAACCCAAGTCTCCCGCTTGGTAAGCAGCTGCGCTACCACCACACTAAGGAGACGACTTAAATAAACAAATTGAAGATCAAATTTTAACAGGTCAAATTCTCACTAAAGAAATGCAGTTTTATTTATGGACGCTCTTTAACTACTGTGGTTCTCAGCGTCTCATTCTATACTGGGCGTGAAAGACCGCTTAATTTTACTCAGAGGCCTCTTTTTCAGTTTTGAGTTTCTTTTACGTGCCGTAAATCTACGACTTGGGACCAACGGCTTTACTTCCCTTCCGAAGGAAGCCATGCTAAGTATTTTTACGCCCAAAAAACCATTGCACCACGTACGGCGATAAAATCTCAATGTTTTATTCTTTATTATATTCTCAACATACACATGGGTCAACCACTTTTCTATCAACTTTTCTTACAATACTTTATTATGTTCTCTACCAAATATTGTGTACACAATAGATTCACCCGAAATACATGTTTTGGGGACCCCTGAATAAAAATGTTAGAAGAATATCCGCGCGCACGTGTTTGTGTGTATCTGTGAGCAGCGTAACTCAAAAATAAAATTTCGGTTGATAACCATGCTAGGTATTTAAGTTTTGAGTCTTTCAAGGATGCCACACGAAATTTTTCAGAACAATTTCTCATCCTGACTACTCTTTTCGTAAAAAAAAAAAAAAAAGAAGTTGAAAATCGTTATTTTCTCCAAAATGGTTGAGGAATTTTAAATCCCCCACCCCGCCCTACCAAAAAAATTCCATCCCTCTCCAAAGGTTTTGACATCGCAACTTTGGGCATTAGAGACTAACATGGTATTAGAGACTGATATTTCACACAAATCGAGATAAAATTATCAGAAATAGTTTTCTTATATATTAGGCTAAAGCGGTAGTCAAATGTCTTAGGAAATTAGGTTCTATTTGTAAAACCAAGAATAAGAAAACGAATGAAGACTTCCCAGTTATGTAAACTATGTGAATTGGAAAATTGAAACCAATAACAAAAATATCTTGTAAATAGTTAAATGTAGAAAAGAATGTATAATGACTTAAATTAATTGTTTAAATGAGACCCATATTTTTATGCACTCAAGTTTTTGTCTCTTATGGTCTATTAAGTCAACCAGAATGAGAGGTCTTTAGAGTCTAAAAAGTTCAATATATACATTTCATTTTTCATAAAATAAATTAAATATGGTATGTTATTCAAAGTCGTTAGTCATTTTCAGAAATAACATTTTTCAAAAAGTTTTTCTTCTGAAAGATAGTTAGGGGTGGAGGATTTTATTGAAAATCTTTGTGTCGCATTCTTGGAACATACTAGACTTAAGTACCAAGTGTGGTCCTTAAATGATTTTTTTGTTTTGATTTTCAATAAAATCCTCCACCCACAACTACCTCTCAAATGGAACATTTTTGGAAAAAATGTATTTCTAAAATGACATACAACTACCGTATTTAATTTGCTTTTTTGACAAATTAAATGTGTATATTGAACTGTTTTTAGCATTAGCCTCTAAAGATCTTTCATTCTGACTGACTTAAAGCGTCAGAAGAGATAAATAAGAATTTGTCTGCACAAAAGTATGCGTCTCGTTGAAACACTCAATTTACGTCATTATGCGTTTTTCTCTAGAGTTAACCATTTACAAGATATTTTTGTTATTGGTTTAAATTTTCCAATATACATACTTTACTCAGCTGGGAAGTCTTCATCTGCTTTTATGTTGTTTTTTTATTCTTGGTAATGCAAACAGATCCTAATTTTTATATTATCAAGTAGCAAACAGCTCTTAAGATATTTGACTATCGCTTTAGCCCAATATATATGAAAACCATTTTCGATAATTTTATCTCGATTTGCGTGAAATGTTAGTCTCTAATACCATGTTAGTCTTTAATGCCCAAACTTGTGAGTTAAAACCTGGAGGAGGGTTATGTACTTTTTTTTTTTTTAGTAGAAAATCTTTGTGTCACATTCTTGGAACATGCTAGACTTAAATACCAAGTTTGGTGCTCAAAACCTAAACTTCCGGTGAAATCTCGACATTTTAATCAATAGATACTGTTGATACGTGTCGGTAGGTAATTTTATTCAAAAGATGGTGGTGCGGCACCTCTTTTCAGTGTCCTCTCCTTCGCTGTCGGTAGATCTTGTGGTCTCGGAGTTGGCTGTACGTCTCTGGAACTATGCTGAGACGTGTTTTACAAGTTTGAATTTGCCGCTGGATCTGAAACGTTGGTCATGCTCACAGTTGGCGGAACTGGAATTTCTGTTTGGCGCCGAATCAATTGTTGAGACGGTTTTAAGCTTTCTTCTCTGATGTGGAATTGTTTATTACTTTCTCTACACTTACTATGTACATTCCACCCAAAAATTCGATACCGAGATTTCACCTGAAATACATGTTTTGGGCCCCCCTGAATAAAAAAAAACAACCTTTTTACAAAAAGGTCCGTGTGTTTGTGTCTGGGTATTGTGTGTGTGTCTCTGAATAGCATAGCTCAAAAACGAAAAGACCATTGAATACCAAACTTGGTATTTAAGTTTGCTTTCTTCCAAAAATGCGACAATAAGATTTTCAAGAAAATCCCTCCACCCTCAACTACCCTTTATATGGAACATTTTTCGAAAATTTTGATGTTCTCAAAAATACCTCTAAGAATTTTAATTAAAATATCGCATATTAAATATATAATTACTTGAGAAATAATATGTATATCTTGAATTTTCTGGGAATAGACTCTGAAGACTGCTTTATTCTGGATGAATTTTACGGAATTGTGCATAACTGATAAACCGTATGAGTTACACAAAAACTTACCACACAACAAATGTAGAGCAGCTTAAAACACACAATTTATGATATATAATTTTGTTCCTTGAGCTGACCATTTTTGAGATATTCCTTGTTTTGGTTACAGCTTGTCCATTCAAACAAAGGAACTTCAGTCACATAGCAACCAGCTATTGACTATCACTTTAACCTATGGTGCTCCCTTATTTCGCTTCTACTTACAAGGAAGCAAGTAATAAGACTATTTCTGCTAATTTTTTCTCATTAGCATGAAGTAAATAGAGGCATAAGCTTTTTAACAATAATTTGTTGCAGAGATGTAGAGAAAGTCATTAGAATGGAACATATCAAGTTTTTTTTTTAATAGCCCGGGCTTACTTCTAGTAAATACTAGCTATATTGTCGGTGAGTATAAGAATCTCAATCCCTTGGTTGGTAGGATCTTTTAGGTGAGAATGAATTTAAGAGTAATTTGGTAGTTAAAACTTTAATTCGTGGAAATTGTTGCAACCACGCGGCGTACCAAGGCACGCAACTTGAACTGATTTTCTTTATAGAAATTGTTTCTAGTATGTGTCTTATGGTAGGTACTTACATGAATTATTGATGACATTTAATATAATACATGATTTTATATACAATTACTATACCATTAATCTCGATTTCTGAGATGAACTCAAAGCTACGTCTTCACTAATCAGAGACTGAGCACCGGAAATTTATAAAATTTGTTGAAGATCACTTTTAAGCATTATAATCTGCACATCACCATGGAGACGACACATTTCCTTGTTCCCACTTTTCGTGAAATACATATACAATATACATTTTTATATGCTTCTATTAATTAATGCATTTAAATAACTTGCATAATAATATTCGTACAATTATGTAATTTTCTAAATTAGTTATCTGTTAAGATTTGTGCTTCTCCTTTGTTACATTCTTAAACAATTTGCAGCATCTCTTTTGTTCTCCTTCTTCTCCTGCTTCCATATTACATGTTTATTTAGGTTTTATATGCGTTCATAAACACCAATTCTTAGTTATTTTATACATAATGACAGGTTTTATTTATTACATATCCTTGGCTATGTTACGTTCGTTAAACACCATATGGTGAAAATATGACGTCACGTTGCAATTTCTTCACATACATTTATTTGGTTTTTACGTGGCAAACAATATTTTATGATTTTTAATTTCTCTACAGTACTATGTTTATAGTGTATAGAGAAGGTTTTGCACTCCACCTAAAAATTCAATACCGAAATGTCACCGGAAATATATGTTCTTGGGTCCCCTGTAAAGAAAAAAAGCATTTTAAGAAAAAGGTCCGTGTGTCCGTATGTCAGTATATCCGTGTGTCGGTGTGTCCGGGTGTCTGTGAACTCAAAAACAAAAAGTCAGTAAAGTACCAAACTTGGTATTAAAGTTTAGTATCTTCCAGGGATGCGAAACGAAGACTTTGAAAAAAAATCCCCCCCACCCCAAACTGCCCTTTACATGGAAAATTTTTCGAAAATTTTTATTTTCTTAAAAATGGCTCTAACAATTTTAATTAAAATATCATATAATAAAGATATTTACTTGACAAGTAAATTGTATATCTTGAATTTTCTGAGAATAGCCTCTGAAGACTACTTTATTCTGGATGAATTTATCAGAATTTGGTATAACTGCTAAACAGCAAGAGATAGACAAAAACTTACTATACAAAAATGTAGGGCACATTAAAGCACACAATTTATGTAACGTATTAACATTTTTTGGGTGTTGATCGTCTTTAAATATTCCTTCTTTTTGGTTTCTGCTTTAAAAAATTTAACTTTTCTCATACAGGACTTTGTCAACACCTATCCATATAAACAAAGAAACTTCAGTCACATAGCAACCAGCTTTTGACTACCACTTTAACCTATGGTGCTCTCTTATTGCGCTTCTACTTGAAAGGCAGCAAGTAATTAGACTATTTCTGTTATATTTTTCTCGATTAGCATGAAGTATATAGAAGCATTAACTTATAAATAATAATTTGTTACAGAGATATAGAGAAAATCATGTGAATGTAGGACATCAGATTTTTAATACTCTTTTAGGGCAGTATAATTTTATTTTTAGTTGCCTGGATTGCTCAAAGCTTAAATTCTGCGTCAATGGTATAGTTGAGAAAAGAACCTCTCTAGAAAGCGTTCATCTATCTGCTGTTAACATTTCAGCAGAATTTGATATTCTGTAAACATATTTAACAGAGCTATAGAGGGGTTTCAAATACCAACACCTTGTTTTTCACACTGCTACTACCATAAGTCGTCCTCCGTGGTATAATGGTTACCATGCTAACTTCATATATCCAAGGTCGCGGGTTCAAACCCGGCGGAGGACGATAGATTTTTTTCGGGTGTCAAAATTCTTAGCATGGCTTCCTTCAGAAGGAAAGCAAAGCCGTTGCTTCCGTGTAGTAGATTTACGGCACGTAAAAGAACCTCTGACCAAAACTAAGCGGTCTTTCACGACCAATTTAGAAATGTGACGCTGAGAACCGTAGTAGTTAGAGAGCGTCCATAAATAACACGCCATTTTTACTTTCTCTAGCCCCGTATGTACAATGTACATAGGGATAGAGAAGTATTGCATTCCACCCAAATATTCGATGTCGAGATTTTACCGGAAATACATGTTTTAGGACCCCCTGTATCCATAAAAAGCGTTTTCAGGAAAAGGTCCGTGTGCGTGTGTGTGTGTGTGTGTGTGTGTCCGCGTGTCTGTGAACACGATAACTCAAAAACGAATAGCAGCTAAAGTACCAAACCTGGTATTTAAGTTTAGTATCTTCCAAGGATGCGACACGAAGATTTTGAGAAAAATCTCCCCACCCCAAACTACCCTTTACATGGAACTTTTTTCGAAAAATTTGATTTTCTTAAAAATGGCTCTAACGATTTTGATTAAAGTATAGTATATTAAAGACATTTACCTGACAAAACGTATATCTTGAATTTTCTGGGAATAGCTTCTGAAAACTTGTTTATTCTGGATGAATTTTGTTTAATTTGGCATAACTAATAAATCGTAAGAGATAGACAAAAACTTAGTATAAAAAATTGTAGGCCTTGTTAAAATACACAATTTACGTCATATACATTTTTTTCGTGGAGCTTATCGTTTTCGAGGTGTTCATTGTTATTAGTTTCAGTTGTGAAGTATTTATACTTTTCTCAGACGGGAGTGTACGTTTTTCTTTTGTTCTACCCCTGACCAAGAAAAGAAGCGATTTGTAATGACAATCGCATAACGACAGCTTTTAAAACATTTGACTGTCGATTTAGCCCAGTGTATTCCCTTATTTTCTTCCTACTTATAAGGAACTAAGTAATAAGAACATTGTGCTGAATACCTCGATTAACAAGGTGCAGAAAGAAGAATAATCTTACGTAAGAGGTTTGTAGAACGGCTAGAGAAAGTCATGTGAGTGTAACACAAAAGATGTTTTTACTCTGCTACTAGCATTTGTGTTTGTGGCAGCCCTCAATACTTTCTTAAACATTCTGTTTCGATTCCGGTAATACTTCTATTTGGAATACGAATATCCACCATCGTATATGAACATTTGTTCATTGTTGCATCACTAACCGACTTCTTGAAGCCGAATCATGTCAAGGAGACAATGTAAATGTCTGTGAGGGGGTAGTGGATGTTTTTCTTAACCAGATGCTTCGTTTTTCGATAAAACTGAAAAGAGCCGGGAGGTTTTTGCCCTAACTGTCCAGAGTGACGCGTCCAGGTGATTGAGTGTTATATCAAGTGTGGCGGCTTCATACATCAAACTTCGATACACGAAAAAGAACGCTTCATAGACTGCCTTTTTGCGTCCCCAAGTGCTGCTTGGGAACCTGGTAGTCGCAGATGCGATAACACTGATCGTCCCTCGTGGCCACTAAGCTATTGTTTTATTGCTCAAGACGTCTTCAAGTGAACCTCGAAACAATGAAAATATTAAAAGATGATTTTGTTTACACACCATCATTTATTATTACTTTCTCTAGCCCGTATGTACAATGCACAAATTGGCTAGAGAAGTTATTGTATTGTATTGAATTCAACACTAAGATGTTAGTGGAAATATAAGTTTTGAGACCCCATGAGTCTGAAAAAAACATTTTCAGAAAACAAACACACGTACCTTTTTCTACATTTTTTTGGATTCATGGGACCTCAAAACTTTCATTTAGGTGAAATATGAATGTCGAATTTTTGGGTTCAATGCAATGCCTTTTCTAACTAATGTGTACATTGTATGTGCATGTGTACTAGAGAAAGTAAAAATAAATGAACTGTTATTTTCATTTAGAGAAATGTGTGACATTTTTAAATTCAAACCAATAACAGGGATAATATGGATATAGTTAACTGTACAAAAAAAAATTACATTATCTGTATACTGTATTAACGTCTACATTTTTTATGTTGTAGGGTATTGTCTATCATTAAGGTTTAACAGTTATTCAAAAGCCATTTAGATTGAAGTGGACTTCAGTCGATAGTCCTAGAAAATTAAACACACGCATTTCCTAACCTTTTGTCATGAAGTATAGCTTGGAATTGCGGGGATTTTCTTAAAAAATGTTCGAGTCGCATTCTTGGATGATAATAAACTTAAACATCAAGTTTGGTATTTAACCCACTTTTCGTTTATCAGACAGATGTTCATAGCATTATAGATAGACACTGATATGTGATTGTGGATCGGTTACTTTTGGGTGAGGGATGTGCTTAGAGAAAGGTGTCTTGTTTGTCAGATGTTTACGGTTATGTTCTGGGAACTGAGATGTTCTTTGCTCAGGAAATGTGGAGAGAGGTAAGTAAATGCATCTAACTCACTACTTCAAAGCCCCTTTATGAGACTCGACTCAAAAGAAAATATGTTTTCCTCCACTCCCTTCACCCAAGATTTTGAGTTCACAAAGTCCCACGATCAAACAAAAGCTTTATTGAAGTTATTTCTTCTTGTATACTTCAAAAGCTATTTAAATTTCTTTTCCTTTCATCCTACCGTTTCGCGTATATTGGACTTAATTGCCGATACAGGTTTCCGTGACTCGGGGACATATTTCACCCAGCAATGCGGAGGCACGTGATATTAGCACGAAGTTATTCCACCAAGCTATGACACCACGTGACCTTGACATGAGCACACCATGTAACGAAATGGCTGTTTTAGCAGGGCTAAACTTCTGGAATTGTGACCCTGACTGCCGAGCCTAGATTACTCGGAATTTGCGCTGTGATACCTTTGCGTCTGCTTATTCATAGTCACAACGAGTACAACATTATACAGTGGGCCTCGAAAGAGCCCCGCATCTGCTTGTATTTTCAGAGAGCGCTGTGATACCTTTGCGTCTGCTTATTCATAGTCACAACGAGTACAACATTATACAGTGGGCCTCGAAAGAGCCCCGCATCTGCTTGTATTTTCAGAGAGGGCAGTAAATAGTGTTTATTTTATTTTTGTGAGATTAATATCCATTGGTCCTACGTTTTCACAGTTAAATGGCAAAGTATTACATAATCAGAACAGAAAAATAATTGCAAATGTCCTCGACTTCAAGAAATAAGAGGCAGAGATGAAGGAAGAAAATATATGTTCGCCCAAGTTCTCGAAAAGTATGATTCTCGGAAATAAATTAACAAAATTGATTCTCGTAACATCGTGCATGATGTTCATTGTTCACTGTTTCCAACATCTGCTGTGCCACAAATAGAATACCACTTCAAGAGTTTGCGAGTTCGAATCTCGCTTTGGGTGAGCTATTGGGATAAAGTTTGTTTTCGGGGTTTTCCCTTATTTTGAGTAGACGAATGTTGAGTAACTTTAAGCTTCATGAACCCCGAGATCATTTCACCAATTTCGTTCATCGTCCGATATGACTAGTTAGGTTAAGGGACAAAAATAAAAAAAAAAAACAATACCAAATTCCAAGATCAAAATGTCAAGGTTACCAGGTTTTCTGACTAGAAATAAGGGAGATTTTAGGAATTGTTTTCCTGACACCTTGACACAGCATATCAGTTCATTGCGGCCATGGCCTTCCATGATTTTACTTGCTTCATAGAACCATAAACAAACAAAAGACTGTTCCTCTCTTCAATTCAAAGACGCAAGTGAACGAGACGCGTGTTACCATTGCTACCAACAGCTAATTAAAACACTTCTACCAACATTGGGAAAAAGGAACTACCACTTCGATATATCGCATATACCAAATATCCTTATAAAACCCAGAGTTTATGCCAGTGCATCATATACGGGAGATATAGTCCAAAATATGCGAGCCGGGAGATTCAATAAAATAAGGTGAAATACTAGAGAAACCGGGAAATACGGAGGACCTGGCAACCGTAGTGATAGCTACCTTGTGATGTTTTGTAAACAAATACGAACACTGACAAAGTTTTGTAATGGAGGAAACTGATTCACAAGATACACGCTCTTTTGTATTCAAAACTCTCGTACAGGGATTGAAGACGAAGGACTGTCAGGTGTGTAAGAATTGAAGACAGACGATTGATATTGTTACTTTCTCTACACGTACTATGTACATGATGTATAGAGAAGGTATTGCATTCCACCCAAAAATTCGATACCGAGATTTCACCGGAAATACATGTTTTGGGTTCCCCTGAATCCAAAAAAGTATTTTCAGAAAAAAGTCCGTGTGTACGTGTGTGTGTGTCTCAAATTTAACGGTACAACTGGCGCAACAGATCTGGACTTGTTAAAGTCTTAATGAAAGCTAGGAACCGATTGTGTATCTGTTTTTCTCAGATAAGTTACTTCACCATTCGACTGATTGCATGTTGAAGGGGAGCATGACACAGTCAATGTCAAATATCTGTCACCGCTTATGTACTGCACCAGATTACTAAGGACATAACGTAAAAACATCTCATGTCTTCCATTCACATGACTTTCTCTACATCTCCGTAAAAAATTATTGTTAAAAAGCTTATGCTTCTATTTACTTCATGCTCACTTCCTTCGTTGTAAGTAGAAGCGAAATAAGGGAGTGCCTTAAAATAAAACGGTAGTCAAAAGCTGGTTGCTATGTGATTGAAGTTCCTTTGTTTGTATGGACAGGAGCTGACCAAGTCCTGTATGAGAAAAAGTATAAGTTTTTTAAAGCTGAAACCAAAAACAAGGAATATCTCAAAAACGTTCAACTCCACGAAAAAAAAAATTATATAACATAAATTGTGTGTTTTAAAGTGCTATACATTTTTGTGTAGTAAGTTTTTGTCCACCCCTTACGGTTTAGCAGTTATTCAAAATTCCGCAAAATAGATCCTGAATAAAGTAGTCTTCATAGGTTATTCTCAGAAAATTCAAGAAATACATTTCATTTGTCAGGTAAATATCTCTAATACACGATATCAAAATCACAATCTTTAGAGCCATTTTTGAGAAAAGCAACATTTTCAAAAAGATTTCCAAGTTGGGGGTGGGAGGATTTTCTTGAAAATCTTCGTGTCGCATCCTTGGAAGATACCAAACTGAAGTACCAAGTTTGGTTTTAACGGACTTTTCCTTTTTGAGCTATGCTGCCCACAGACACACACACACACACACACACACACACACACACATACACAGATACACAGGGACATTTATCTAAAATGCTTTTTTTGGATTCAGGCGGATATCAAATCATGTATTTCCGGTGAAATCTCGGTATCGATTTTTGGGTGCATTACAATACCTTCTCTATACACTATGTATATAGTACGTGTATAGAAAGTAAAAAGGAGAAAGAAAAATTTAAGTAATGGTTTTGTGACGATAATGCTTTCCTATTCGTGAACTTGTTTTCCACCTGGTTAAATTAATTAGTGTATGTGGGTTGAAAGATTCTTCACTTACGTATTGGAATGCTGTTCAATATTGAAAATATTTTTTAGAGAATTAGTTTTTGCCAAGTTATAGCCGAGACGTAGTTTCTGAGAATTTATCTGAGAGCGGTTCTAGATCACTGCGTGTGGTTTACATCTTCTGGATTGGGATTGGATTTATATTTCGGTTGTAACAATACATTTATTTTTGGTTGGACTATGTTTTTGCGTATCTTGATAGTTTGTTTTCCGAACTATTTTTCTCTGGTGCTAGCATGGGATTTATTATTATTATTCATTGGTAATTTTTTTCAGCTTAAATTTACTGACTTGTTGCACTCATTTCATTGGTTTGGTGTCTTGCAGAGGATCTATTCTCTTATGGATGATATATTTGCAGATATTTAGTTTTAAGCTTTTGCTGTCATTAATTACTGAATGGATATAAAGTTAAACACAATTTTTGAGCTGGAAATTATTACCTTGCCAGCTGTTAATTGCTGTTTAATTAGTGAGTTTATTATAATTAAAGGAATAGGAAAACTGTGGGTATTACATTATTCTGGTGAATTCAGTATAGAGTCCTTGCTCTCCTTTAGGGGGCGGATTTTCCGTAATTGTTGCTATTCATTCATTTAAAACAAAAGAAAAACATATATACATACGTACGTGTATATTTGTATCTATATATGTATGCAGGTGTATATAGATGTATAGAATACAAAATCATTTCTTTTCAAGGCTTAAAATCATATCTGATTAGTTCCCTTATTTTTGTTATTATTGTTTAGATTGATTTTATTTTGATGTGGAAAATGCTGTCTTTAATATTCAGTAAGTTCCTGGCTTGGTAATTGGTGTTAATATAGGTGGCATTACTTTTTTAAAGGGGTACTGTTTTATTTTTGACCGATATTGTTGGCAATAATTTACTCCAACCAGATTGGAAGATTTATATAACTCACTCTAATTGAAATAAATTCAATTTGGAGCCAGCGACTGCTTGTTTATTGAAACTGAACGTTTTCATTTACTAGCGTTCCCTTTTCCTCAGATACTGTTTTTTTTATTTATCTTTTTTTTTTCTTTTTCTTCTTCTTTTTTTCTTTTCGAGCCAACCTCATGGAAGTATCGCGAAGTTATCTGGGAAACTTTCGCTCTGCTGTGAATGCAGCGGTCGTGCGGCGGCGCAAAGCGACACGAAGATTTTCAATAAAGTCCCAACCCCCTGAACTATTCTTTACATGGAAAAAATTTCGAAAATTTTGGTTTTCTCAAAAATTACTCTAACGATTTGGTTAAAGTATTTTATATCTAAGATATTTTCATGAAAATTAAAATGTATGTCTTGAATTATCTGGGAATAGCCTCTGAAGACTTCCTTATTCTGGATAAATTGTTCTGAATTTTGAATAATTGGCAAACGTAAGAGGTAGATAAAAAGCTACGACACAAAGATATACATCTCTTTAAAACATGCATTTCATGTCATACACGTGTTTTTGAGATGTTCCTTGTTATCGGTTTCGGTTTTAAAATACTTAAAACTTTTCTCATACTTGAAATTGTCAACTTCTGACCACGCAAGGAAACGGACTTCAATCCCATAGCAACCACATTTTAAAACATTTGACTGTCGGTTTAGCCTAGTGAATTCCCTTATTTCCATTCTACTTATAAGGAAATAAGTAATAAGACCGTTTCTGCTAGTGTTTATCGTGATTATCATGAAGTGGATTATTACCAATAAGTAGAGAACGTCATGTGAATGGAGCTTTGAGTTGTTGCTGGAAGATAGGCTGATAGCCAAAAATCAGCATGATATCTTTTGTTTTCTAATAGACAATGAAAAATTGAAAGGCTCAGATGGTATAGCACCTTTCTGCTGTGTGAGTACTCCCGGGTTCGATTCCCAACTGGGGGGTGAGAATTTGTCTCTAAGCAAGGTAATTCCCGTTCCTCTCCAGAGAGAGTAATTGTGAACGTTTAAATTAGAGATAATTCACAAAAGCTCAGCACCACTAAACGAGTGAGCTTCATTGCCATGAGTATTTGCTCTAAAGCAAATTAAATGAAATGGAGTTTTATTTATGGACGCTCTTTCATTGCAATGGTTCTCAGCGTCCCATTCTATAGTGGGCGATTATTTTGCTCAAATACCTCGCTATCAGGCTTGAGGTTCTTTCATGTGCCGTAAATCTACGACACGGGTCCAACGGCTTTACTTCCCTTCCGAAGGAAGCCACGCTAAGGATTTTTGCGCCCGAAAAAATGCATCGTTCTCCGCCGGGTTTGAAATTAGCATGGTAAGCATTACACCACGCAGGGCAACATTCTAGAGAAAAATCTCCTGTTATGCGCTTAAGGCGGCATACAAATGAAAAAAAAATCTGATGTGTTCCATTCACATGTCTTTCTCTACATCTCTGCAACAAATTATTGCTAAAAAGCTTAGGCTTCTATTTACTTCATGCTGACCGATAAAAAATTAGCAGAAATGGTCTTATTACCTGCTTCCTTTTTAGTAGTAGAGAAATAAGGGAGTACCATAGGTTAAAATGACAGTCAAAAGCTGGTTCCTATGTGACTGAAGTTCCTTTATTTGTACATTTGTCGCATTGACATGAGAAAACAATTTTAAAGCTGAAACCAAAAAACGAGGAATATCTCAAAAAAGATCAACTCTACAAAAAAATTTAATGTGCCCTACATTTTTTTGTGTGATAAGTTTTTGTCTATCTCTTACGATTTAGCAGTTATGCAAATTCCGTAAAATTGATCCAGAATAAAGTAGTCTTCAGAGGCTATTCCCAGAAAATTCAAAATTCAGAAAATTCATTTTATTTGTGTGGTAAATATCTTTAATGTACGATATTGTAATCAAAATCGTTACAGCCACTTTTGAGAAAATCAAAATTTTCGAAAAACTTCCAGTAAAGGGTAGTTTGGGGTGGGGGATTCTCTTGAAAATTTTTAATGGTATTTTCGTTTTTGAGCACAGACTCACACACACACACACACACACACACATACACACACACGGACCTTTTTCCATAAATGCTTCTTTTGGATTCAGGAGGACCCAAAACATGTATTTCCAGTGAAATCTCGGTATCGAAGGTGCATTACAATACCTTTTCTATATACTATGCACATAATACGTAGAGAAAGTAATACATTTAACCACAAAATTGTAAAAGTTTACTACCAAGAGCGAAACTATGATACGTCTAGCATAATAATGCTACGGTTGACATTTTCCCGCCAGGGTTCTGTCTGCCTGGCATTCAACAGGTCGCGAGTTCGAATCTTGCTTACGGTGAGTTAATCCGGATAAGCTTTATTCGGGGTTTTCCCGTATCTTGAGACGACGAATACTGAGTTACTTTAAGCACTATGTACTCCAGTATCATTTGAGCATCATTTCACCAATGTCATTCATCATCTGATATGACCAAACAGGTTAAATGACATTAAGCTACAAAACAAAACAAACTACGGTTGACATCTGGCCATGCATCTGGCTTGCATAGTTTAACGTCCCTTAATTGGTAAGTCATATCGAATATGCATGAAGTAAATGGTTGAAATGATGATCCAATGTGTTCGATGGTCATGGAGCTCAGAATTATCCAACATTCACCTTATAATGATAAGCTAAAACCCCAGAAAAGAAAACCTTGTCGGTAATCTCTCCCTAACCAAGATTCAAGTATTACCCCTTGAATAATCTTTTGCTGTTAATAATTTCAGTAGAGTGTTTAGTGTATATGTAACCGGCGAAGAATCAAAATTCAATTCTTTCTACCTGCCAAGGAGTGTAGACCTAAAATAGTGTACGGATCTCTCCGGCACGTCTGTACAGTTTTTAGGTTAGTTGTGACTAGTTCCTTGAGTAGAGACTGTCGGTCATGTTTAGACCAATCTTTTAGTCAATATTTTATCTACAGGTGTTAATGAACTATACCGAAATATTTTCACAGAATATTTAGATTACTTAAATAAGTACTTTGAGATAGACTTGTGGCCTGTTTATTGAAATTTCGAAGTAACTGCTATAAGTTTCTGAAGTGTCAGTACGCCACTGGCTCATTTATCAACCATTCACGAGCATAACACGAAAAACGAGAGGACATATTACAGCGTACCCTCTAGCGCAGTGGTTATGATACTGGCTTTCAAGTGAAAGATAGTTTCCGAGTTCGGGTCTCGTTCACGTATCGCGGCACTTCGTCTGGAATGAAAAAGGTAAAAATCTGATGTGTACCATTCACATGACTTTCTCCATATCCCTGCAACAAATAATTCTTAAAAAGCTTATACTTCCATTTACTTTATACTAATCAAAAAAAATTAGCAGAAATAGTCTTATTACTCGCATCCTTGTAAGTAGAAGCGAAATAAGGGACAACCGTAGGTTAAAGTGATAGTCAAAAGCTGGTTGCTATGTCAATCAAGTTCGTTTGTTTATATGGATAGGAGTTGACAAGTTCCAGTATGAGAAAAGCATACGTGTTTCATAGCAGAAACCAAAAATAAGGAATGTCACAAAAACGACGAACTCCACGAAAAAATGTATATAACATAAATTGTGTGTTTTAATGTGCTCTACATTTCTTTTAAGTAAGTTTTTGTCCATCTCTTACGGTTTAGCAGTTATTCAAAATTTAGTAAAATTCATCCAGAATAAACTACTCTTCAGAGGCTATTCCCAGAAAATTCAAGTTATACATTTCATTTGTCAGGTAAATATGTTTAATATCCGAAATTTTAATCAAAATCGTTTGAGCCATTTTTGAGAAAACCAAAATTTTCGAAAAATGTTCCGTGTAAAGGGTAGTTGGGGGTGGAGTGATTTTTCTCAAAATCTTCGTGTCCATCCCTGGAAGATACTAAACTTAAATACCAAGTTTGGTATTTTACCGACTTTTCGTTTTTGAGTTATCGTGTTCACAGACACACGGACACATGGACACGCGGACACACACACACACACACACGGACCTTTTTGTGAAAATGCTTTTTTTGGATATTGGGGACCCTAAAACATATATTTCCGGTGAAATCTCGGTATCGAATTTTTGGTGGAGTGCATGCAAAACTTTCTCTATACACTATGTACATAGTGCGTATGGAGAAAGTAATAATAAAAATATTTACTTTATGACAGGAATCGAACTCATAACCTTTGTACTAGCAGCTTCCTGCGTTACGCTTTAAGCCACTAGAGCAGTTGAAAAAAAAAACCTCCAGAGTAGGCTACATAACTCAAAAAGTAGTTAATGAACGCTCAGTGTCGCACTGTCAAGTGATTAGTTCAGGATTTTATAGATTTTTGCGACATTAAATCTTGAGAACGCTAGTAACGATCTGTTAAAATCGATGTTTCTATACTCGGGCAACATTTTCAAAGACATTCTAAGCTATTTTTTCAACCTGCTTTGCTTTAACACCGACTTATCAGCACCTGATACCCATACGTTTAACGCTATGTAGCTGCGTTATGTTTATCCGGGGACCATACATCGCCGATCTCAAATTACTTATATCAGTCACGTGCACAATCTTGCAAATTATTTCGGTATAGTTCATTAACATCCTGTATAATTATGTACAACAACAATAATAAATAATCAATTATAAATAAAAAGAGTTGAACACTCTTTTAGTAATCTTGCAAGAGTATATTCGTATCTCTTTAAACATTTACACCAGGTTTTGCGTTTTGGTTTCTTTTTATACTTCATGGCCACTAACAAACAGAATAAAGTATCGTGTTGGTTTGTTTTCTTTATGTATTTTTATTTATTGCTTTCTCTATACTTGCTATGTACATAGTGTATAGAGAAGGTATTGCACTCCACCAAAAAATTCGATATCGAGATTTCACCGGAAATATATGTTTTAGGATCCCCTTTATCCAAAAAACGTATTTTCAGAACAAGGTCCGTGTGTGTGCCCGTGTTTCACTGTGTCCGTGTGTCTGTGAACACGAGAACTCAAGAACGAAAAGTCGGTAAAATGCCAAACTTGGTACTTAAGTGTAGTATTTCCCAGGGATGCGACACGAAGATTTTGAGAAAAATCTCCACACCCCAAACTACCCTTTACATAAAACTTTTTTCGAAAATATTGATTTTCTAAAAAATGGCTTTAACGATTTAGATTAAAATCTCGTATATTAAAGATATTTATGTGACAAATAAAATGTATATTTTGAATTTTCTGGGTATAGCCTGAAAACTACTTTATTCTGGGTCAACTTTACGGAAATTTGCATAACTGCTAAACCGTAAGAGATGGACAAAAACTTACCACACAACAAATGTAGAGCACTTTAAAGCACACAATTTATGTTATATACATTTTTTTCGTGGAGGCGATTGTTTTTGAGATATTCCTTTTTTTAGTTTCAGCTATAAAAAACTTATAATTTTCTCATGCAGGACTTGTGAACTTGTGTCCATACAAACAAAGGAACTTCAGTCACATAGAAACCAGCCTTTGACCATCACTTTAACTTATGGTACTCCCTTATTTCGCTTCTACTTACAAGGAAGCAAGTAATAAGTCTATTTCTGCTAATTTTTTCTCGATTAGCAGGAAGTAAATGGAAGCATAAGACTTTTAAAAATAATTTATTTCAGAGATGTAGAGAAAGTCACGTGAATGTAACACATCAGATGTTTTAGTTAGTTTTTTTATCATATTTTGCTCGGCATCTTTAGACTATGTTAAAATCCTTCAGTTTACCATATTATGTGTGTGCTCTAGCCTGCACAAGGTATGCACAGGTACACCTTGCAGATTTACCTGACAGGTAAACGTATGGTAATGTGTGTGTGTCGAGCCTTACAATATATACTTCATTTAGAATTTGATTCTCATTTGTTGGTAAGTTCCCATTTTGTCTCGTAATATTCGCTCCGTTTTGATTTTAATCTTACTTCCCTTTTATTCCGTATTAATATCTTATATAGCTTTATTTCCTTTACCATATTTGTTTGTCTATGTTGTATATCAGTGGGTGAATATTACAAACAAATATTCGCTGATTTGGATTGTTTCGTAGAATAGGGGCCTCAAATTACATATTTCCGCTGAAATCTTTACATTAAACGTTAGGTTGAATAAATTCAATAACTGAATAAATTCACGTGAATGTGCTACATTCGATTTAAAAACATTCTGATGTGTTCCATTCACATGATCTTCCCTATTTATTCTGTAGCAAGTTATTCTTGCAAAAGTTTATTCTTCTATCTACTTCATGCCGATCAAATTAAACATTAGGGAGATAGGTCCCTCATAAGTAGGAGGGAATATATTACATTAAAGCGTTAGCCAAATCATTTAAAAGCTGGTCGCTATGCGATACAATTGAAATCCACTTTTCTTTGCATGCCCAGGAGTGAGTCTACAGAAATATGAAGCGAATGGCGGCTTCCCGTTCTAAACCAATAACAAGGAATAACTAGGTAATGGTTATCTCCACAAAAACTGCAATAAGACATAAACCGTGTGTTTTAACGAGATATACATTTGTATGTAAAAATGTCTTGTCTATTCTTTACGGTTTACCAATCATGCAAACATCTTATAAAGAGGTTTTGAGAGGCTATTACCAAAAAACTCAATATATTTAATTTCTCACATAAATATCTTTAATATACGATATTTTAGACAAAATCGAAAGCCAGTTTTAGAGAAATATATATTTTTTAGTGTAAAGCGTAGTTTGGGGTAGGGGATTTTCTTGAAAAACTTTGCATCGCATCCTTATTAGATACCGAACTTAAATAGTAATTTTGCTATTTAACTGACTTTAATTTTTATGGTTTGCTGCCCACAGACACAATTACACACTCATTTTTACTTTCTCTACATGCACTCTGTACATAGTGTATAGAGAAGGTATTGTAATGCACCCGAAATATCGATACCGAGATTTCACTGTAAATATATGTTTTGAGACCCCCTGAATCCAAAAATGCATTTTTAAAAAAATGTCTGTGTGTGTATCTCAGTCTGTCTATCTGTGTGTATGTGTGAGTGTGTGTGTGTCTGCGCAAAAACGAAAGGACCGTTTAAACTAAACTTGGTATTTATGTTTGGCGTCTTCCAAGGATGGGATACGAAGGTTTTCAAGAAAATCCCCCCCCCAACTACCCTTTACATGGAAAAAAATCGAATATTTTGATTTTCTTAACAATGGCTTTATCTTTGATTAACATTCCTTATATTTAAGATGTTTACTTGCCAAATAAAAAGTATATCTTGAATTTTATAGGAATGGCCTCCAAAGACCTCATTATTCTGGATGCTTTTTATTGAATTTTGTTTAATTGGTAAACCGTAAGACATAGAAAAAAATACTCGCTACACAACAAATGTAGATCAGGATAAAACACACAATTTATGTCATCTACATTTTTGTCGTGGAACTGATCGTTTTTTATATATTCCTGTTTTTTTTGGTTTCAGCTTTTTTTTCAGGGCGTCTCAAAAACTTTTATCACTGAATTATCGGTATCGAATTTTTGGGTGCAATAAAATACCTTCTCTATCTGCTATGTATTTTCTTTCTAGAGAAATTTAAAAATTAATTTTAATTATGTTCAAATACTATATTTTTGAAAACTCATGTATGAATAAATATTATGACCCAGTGCAGGTTTATTGCACTGAAACGGTGCCAAAATTTTGTATTAAATTTGTCGCAAGAACTTCCTGTATATAGGGAGTTACTGTAAACCTTCCCCAAAACTCTGGGACGAATCGTGAAATATTTGATGGCAGGAACTTAAATCTAAAAGCCATTGCCATCGATGTGTTTATTGCCATTCAAAACCAGAAACTTTTCCAAACACTCACAAGAGTCCCAAATCAATGGCGTTATCACCAGGAGGCGCAGAAACTGCGCGATGACAGCAAAGAAATATAAAGAAGGAAAATAAAAATAAATTAAGTTGCATTGGACCGAGACTCGTGAATAATTCATCGGATGCGACGCAAGCAGGTCCGCCTTTCGGTGTTGCCAAACCCCCTCTCAACGATATTTCCCTTCCTGAAGTAATGCATCATTAGCATAAAACAGTAGACAACATCCCAAAAGATACAGACCCGCTTTTTTGACCCACATTCACTTCGATTTACTGAACCCGATGTTGCTAGGAGATCGATCATAGACAAAACACAAACGTTTTAGTGTGAATATGTTCTACTCAAGTATTCCAAACACACCGTTCCCAATATTGTCATCTCAAATAATTTTGATGGGGAAATTCAGCTTTGAGAAAAGGTTCTCGTAGGTCAGTAATATTCTGAAATTCTTTGTACCAAATTCCTGCTTCGGACTGATAATTTTCAAACGCTTAAAGTATTTAAGATAAAAAAAATCTCGTAAAATTAGAAAAAAATCTCGCATTACAATTACATGACTTTTTGTAGCTATTCTGCCGTTGGTCCCGTGTCGTAGATTTACGGCACGTAAAAGAACCTCAAGCCTGATAAAGAGGCCTCTGAGCAAAATTAATCGGTCTTTCACGCCCAATATAGATTGGGACGCTGGGAACCACAGCAGTTAAAGAGCGTCCATAAATAACACGCCATTTACATTTTTTATTCTTCAACGAACTATTCTTACAAAAGCATATTATTCTATCTACTTCATGCAATCGGGATAAATTAGGCAAAAATGTATTATTTGTTTTCATGTAAGCAGAATGGAAATAAGGGAATGCACTGGGCTTAAGCGATAGTCAAATCATTTAAAAGTACAAAGCATGGCCAGTAGCTGATAAAATTCCCGTGTGAGAAACGTTTAAGAATTTTAAAACTACAACCAAAATAAAGAATGTCTAGAAAATGGTCAATTTCAGGAAAAAAGATATATGACATAAATGGTGTGTTTTAATGATTTCTACATTCCTGAATAGAATATTTTGCCTATTCCCTACGGGTTACCAAGTTATGCAAAAGTCATCCAGGATGAAGATATTTGAAGAGGCTATTCACAGAAAATTCAAGTTATTAAGTTTATTTGTCATGAATATATCTTTAATAAATGATATTTACTCAAAATCGTTAGTCATTTTTGAGAACATCAAAATGTTCGAAATCTTATCCAGCTTTTAAGCAACCTTTACTTGATTTACACAGACACTTGTCTCAAAGTGAATTAGTTTAATTACCCGCTAACTTCAGTTTGTTCCGCGACATCGTCGTGTAATGAAATACGCACATGTACCCTCGACGTTTCACTCGTGGGGAGTTGAACAAAAGACCTCTCTGAAACCCTCGTAGTAGCAACACTGATTAAACGTCATAAACTCGCATGTTATTCAGCGCGAAGTTGACGATGGAAGAGCGCCACTTATCTTTATTTATCTCTTTCCGATTGCCAGTTGCTGCCTTATAATATTGTAGTTTCAGTTTACAAGTATTTCTGCAATAATCTTTCAAGTTGATTTTTTACCTTTTCTACAAGTTCTATGTATGTACGTAGTGTATAGAGAAGATACTGTACCGCACTCAAAAATTCGATACCGAGATTTTACCGGAAATACATATTTTGAGCCCCCCTTGAATCCAAAAAATGTCAGTGTGTGTATGTGTTAGTGCGTGTCTGTAGGCAGCATATCTCAAAAAGAGACCGTTAAATACCAAACTTGTTATTTAAGTTTAGTATTTTCCAAGGATGCGACCGAACATTTTCAAGAAAATCCCCCACCTCCAACTACCCTTTGCATGGAACATTTTTCGAACATTTTCTCAAAAATGGCCCTAACGATTTTGATTAAAATCTCTTATATTTAAGATATTTACATGATATGTAAAATGTATATCTTCAATGGCCTCTGAAGACGTGTTTATTCTGGATGAATTTTGTGGAATTTGACATTACTGGTAAAGCGTAAGAGACAGGCAAAAACATTCCATACAAAAAATGTAGAGCTTGTTAAAATACACTGTTTATGTTATATCATTTTTGCATGGAATTCATCGTTTACGAGATATTCCTTAATATTAGTTTCAGCTTTAAAATACTTATACTTTTTCATAAGGGAATTTGTCAACTCTTGTCCATACAAACAAAGGTACTTCAGTCACATAGCAAACAGATTTAAAATATATGCATTTCTATTTGGTCTATGGTACTCCCTTATTTCCCTTCTTCTTACAAGGAAGTAGGTAATAAGACATTTCTGCCATTTTTTTTCTCTCTATTAGCATTAAGTAAATAGAAGAATAAGCTTTTAACATAGTTTATTGCAGAGATGTAGAGAAAGTCATGTGAATGAAATACATAAGATGTTTTGTTTTTCTTTGTTTTGCGGTCTCATGCACGGAGTATATAATAACCTGGAATCTGTTCAAAATTGAAACCATTGCTTCCAACTTTGCTTATGACTAATAGGTAGTAGATGGAAAGCAACTCTTTATAGAATGCTTTGTAATAAAAGTGTGATATGTTACACTCACATGACTTTTTCTAGCTGCTCTTCAAACAAACTTCTTTCAAAAGCTTATTTTTTCTCTCTACACAATACTAATGGAGATAAACATCAGCAGAATGTTCTTATTACTTAGTTCCTTATAAGTAGAAGGGAGCAAAGGGAATGCACTAGGCTAAAGTGATAGTCACTTGTTTCAAAAGCTATCGTTATGCGATTGTCATTTTAAATCGCTTCTTTTGCTTGGGTAGAAGTAGAAAAAAAAACGGACACTTCCTGTCTGAAAAAAGTGCAAGTACTTTACAATTGAAACCAAAAACAGTTACCTCCACAACAATAACGTAAAGGGCATAAATTGTGTGTTTTGCTCAGATTTACATTTTTTGTCTAGTAAGATTTTGCCTAACCCTTACGGTTTAGCAGTTAAGCAAAATTCGGCAAAATTCATTCAGAATAAAGATGTCTTCAGAGGCTAATCCCAGAAAATTTAATACAGATTTTATTTGGAATGTAAATATTTAAATATAAGAGATTTTAATCAAAATCACTAGAGTCATTTTTGAGAAAATCAAAATTTTCAAAAAATTTCCCACGTAAACGGTCTTTTCGTTTTTGAGCTATACTGTCCACATACACACACACACATATATATTGACAGACACACATAAACGGATCTTTTTCTAAAAATGCTTTTTTCGGACTAAGGGGACCCCGAAACATATATTTCCAGTCAAATCTTGACATCAAATTTTCAATGGAAAACAGTACCTTCTCTACCCTCTATGTATATAGTACATGCGGGCTGGAGACAGTAATATATACAGGGTGTTTCAAAAGTAACTTCAAATATTGTAAATATTACAATATTTGAGATAGAGAAAAGCAAACAAAACATGTCACAGACTGGGAAAACAAGGGTCTTATAAAATATTGGAAAGATGTCCTCTGTTCTTTTGTTCAACGTACGCCATTCTCTCTGCGACTTCATGCACAGCATTTTGCAGATATGTCTTGGAAGATTTTCAATTTCTTTCAGTTGTTGGATGTGTCAGGAAAAGTCGTTAAGATAGCCACAAAACTAAAAGCTGGCGCGACAGATGTGATGAGAGCTTGGAAGCGAGTTGTACTTTTAGATAAGCAGTTCACCAGTCTATTCATGCATGCTGGAAGAGTGCCTGTCACAGTCAATGTCAAATATCTGTCACCTCTTATGCACTGCAGGGATAAACATGTGCTTTCATATGTATATTCATATCTACAAAACATCTATACGAACGGCCTACTATATAAACAATGTCAATCGTCTGCCTCCAATTCTTCCACGCCTGACAGTCATTTGTCTTCGCTCACGTCATTTTTATCAACGCTACCGCTACTTTTTGCACCATTATTCTGGATTAGAATTCTTTTTCATTTTCTACAGTTCTTTCTAATGATTTTTAATGATCTCAACATGTCGACATACATTTTGCCATTCTGGCCGGCCAATTTCTGCAATTCGTTGGCGACACAACTGTTCCACGTCTTTTAATTTATAAAAGTGACATATTAAGTTTTATTTTTCTTTCTTATCTTTGAGAACCCTGGAAACGGAACGCAGTGAAATATCAATTGCCTTGGCTATTCTTTCATTCACTTTCTGCTGGTTTTGAAGAACAAGGGGAAC
Organism: Hymenopus coronatus; assembly: GCA_030762935.1. Classification (NCBI taxonomy): domain Eukaryota; kingdom Metazoa; phylum Arthropoda; class Insecta; order Mantodea; family Hymenopodidae; genus Hymenopus; species Hymenopus coronatus. The sequence goes on from CM060883.1 coordinate 43,612,028, forward strand.
ATACATTTTCTTCCTTCATCTCTGCCTCTTGTTTCATGAAGTCAAGGACATTTGCAATTATTTGTCTGCTCTGAGTAAGTAATACCTTGCCACTTAACTTTGAAAAAGTAAGAGCCCATTTTGAATACCAACATATGCGGAACACTTTCGATACAGACTGTACAAGGTTTGCTCGCTGTGACTTTAAGTAAGCAAAGTATTATATCACAAACCCCGACAAGCTATGCTTGGTAGCTGGGTTGGTGGTCAGGGTCACAATTCCAGAAGTTTTGAGCTAGCAATAGATCAGACTGAAATTTGTAGATTGCGGTGGACACTTTATTGGAACTTAATGTATATGGGGCTGCTCTTAAATGTTAAGAGCTCTAAATTTTCTCAGACCTTGGGTAAAAGTCCTCTTGCTTTCATAATAGCATTGATTCATCTATATTCTATAATTTAGAGATATAGTCATGGTTGACAAATTCTTATAACAGTATGAAAACAATTACGAATATTTTATTCGACAAAATAGCCCAGGTTACAGAAAACCATGGTAAACCGAAAAATCAAAGGAACAATAAATCTCATTGCTTCCCAAGTATGTCACTTATTTTTACTTTCTCTACACATATTATGTACAGAGGTAGCAGAGAAGGTATTTTATTACACCCAAAAGTTCGATACCAAGACTCGCTGTCTGTGCGTGTGTGTGTTTGTTGGCCTGTGAGCACCATAACTTAAAAACGAAAAGATCATTAAATACCAAAACTTGTTATTTTTTGCATGGTATCTTCCAAGGATGCAATACGAAGATTTGTAAGAATATCCACCTACCCCCAACTACCCTTTGCATGGAACCTTTTTCGAAAATGTTTATTTTCTCAAAAATGGATCTAACGAGTTTGATTAAAGTCTCTTATATTTAAGATATTTACATGCCAAATAAAATTATATCTTGAATTTTCTGAGAATAACCTCTGAAGACTACTTAATTCTGGATGAATTTTACGGAATTTTGCATTACTGCTAAACTGTAAGATAGGGATAAAAACTTACCACACAAAAATGTAGAACACGTTAAAACACACAATTTATGGTTTATACTTTTTTTCGTGGTGTTGACCACTTTAGAGTTATTCCTTGTTTTTGGTTTCAGCTTTGAAAAACTTATACTTTTCTCATACAGGAATTTGTCAACTCCTGTGCATACAAACAAAGGACCTTCAGTCACATAGCAACCACCTTTTGGCTAACTCTTTAAACTATGTTACTCCCGTATTCCGCTTATATTTACAAGGAAGCAAGCAATAAGACTATTTGTGCTAATTTTTTCTCGACTTGTAGGAAGTAAATAGAAGAACAAGCTTTTTATAACACGCAAGGAAAATCGTATGATTTGCAGATCAAACTGCAGACGGTATTTCCCTTTGGATATCTTCTCAATGTGAAAGCGCACGTCTATATGATTGCCTGAAGGTTAGAATCATGGTTGTCATTAATACCCAACACAATTTTCTTTCAAGTTGCGGCGCCCCTGTTTGTGATTGCGTTTTGCCGCGAACCTCGATATTGCATTCATGGCAAACCAAACCAAACATCGATCTCTTAGACGGCGAGAGTTGAAACATCTTGTGTTTGTGTTGTTAAGTGCAGGGGTATCCAAAAAGAGGGCTGTTCTGTGTTTTGTATGTAGGTTGTTTCAGTAACCAAGAAACACTCATAAAATTGTAAGAAATCTCTTAACTCTCATTCCAATATAAATTACAGATATGCATTTGATGCATTCCATTCACATGACTTTCTCTAGATGTTCTTACTAAAGTTTCTTTTTTTATCTACATGCTAATAAAATAAACATTACTAGAATTTGTCCTATTACGTCCTTGTAAGCAGAAGGGACATGAGGGAATATATTAGGGTAAAGCAATAGTTATAGCTTTTAAAAGCTGTCACTATGTGAAACAATTGAGATTTGGTTCGCTTTACATGGTCCCTTTTGAGAAAGGTTAAGTACTTTAAAATTGAAACAAATAATCAGGAATATCTTGAAAACGATTAACTCTACAAGAAAAACATACCTGACATAAATTATTTGTTTTACTGAGATCTGCATTTTTATGTAGTATGCTTTTGTCTATTTTTGCAAAACTCATCCAAAATAAAGAGGTTTTCAGAGGCTATTCCCATAAAATTCAAAATATATATTTTATTCTTGATGTAAATATCTCAAATATACAGTATATATGGGAGAGCACCTTGCTCGCGGCTCGACTGATTTTCCTACTGTGCACTGTGTGACCTTCAACTGAATTAAGACCATGTGAATTCCAAATAGTTTTTTATTTTTTTTAATATGCATGTGTGATTGTGCAATTGTGTGTCTGAGAACACCATAACTCAAAAACGAAAACTTCTCAAATTATAAACTTGATATTTAAGTTCTACCGCTTCCAAGGATGCGAAACGGAGGCTTTCAATAAAATCCTCCCACCTCAAATAGCCCTTTACGTGGAACACTTTTTGAAAATTTTCATTTACTCAAAAATTTCTCGAACGAGAAATATATGTTTAGTATATGTTTATGATAAATTAGATAAATGTTCTTAAATGTTCTGGAAATAGCCTATGCAGTCCTCTTCATTCTGGATTACTTTTGAATTACTGGTAAACCGTAACAGATATACAAAATCCTACTAAACGAAAGCTGTAGATCTGTTGGTATGAGATACATTTTTTATGGAGTTTACATTATCAAAATATTCCTGGCATTTGTTTCAATTTTAAAATACCTAGACTTTCCTCAAATAAGAAAACATCCCGTTACTTAATATTTTTTTTTTTGAAATGTTCAATGTTTTCAAAAATTACTAACAATTTTAAATGAAGTATCATACATTAAATATATATAAACAAATAAAGTGTATATCTTGTATTTTCTAGTAATAGCCTCATCCTGTATGCGTTCTAATAACTGGTAAACGGTAAAAGATAGATATGTTACTACCAAAAAAATCTCAGTGCTCGAAAAATAAGACTTTCTCTACATCTCTATAACAAATTATTGTTAAAAAGATTATGCTTCTATCTATTTCATACTGATCTTGTCAGTAGAAGGGAAATAATGGAGTATATTAGGTTAAATGGATAATCATTTCTTTGAAAATCTGGTTGCCATGTGGATTAAATCCATTTCTTTGCATTGGCAGAAGTTGACAAATGGGAGTAACTAAAAAAAAATATGTTAAAGCTGAAACCTATAACAAAGAAAATCTCAGAAATGATCAAACACGAAAAAAATGTATATGACCTAAATTGTGGGTTTTAAGGAGGTCAACATTTTTTATGTAGTAAGTTTTTGTCTATCTCTTGCGAATTTACTAGTTATATAAAATCCAGAAAAAGTCATTCAGATTAAAGAGGTGTTATGGGGCTATTCCCAGAAAACTCAAGATATACAGTTCAATTGACATGTAATATACCGTATTTTAATCAAAATCGTTAGAGCCATTTTGATAAACTCAACATTTTCAAAATTGTGTCCATGTAAAGGTAGTTTGGTATGGGGGTATTTTCTTCAAAATCTTCCTATCGCATCCCTGGAAGATATTTAATTGAAATACCAAGTTTGGCATTTCTTTTCTTCTTATAAAACTGTTTCTTTTGGACACAGAACCCTAAAACTTGTATTTCCGGTGAAATCTCGGTATCGAATTTTTAGTGGAATGCAATGCCTTCTCTATACACTATGTATATTGAACGTGTAGAGAAAGTAGAAATATATTTTTTTTTATCCCAAGTGAGATGAAATGTACAGGACATATTAGGAATTTGTGGTAGCAGGAGACACACCTACCGATCTGGGAAAAGTATGAAAAACCCCAAGTTTAGAGTGGATAATAAAATAACAAACAAACAAACCTGAGGTCTGCCAAATATAATCCTCACACATTACCATGAAACCTTCTGGTTCGGTCAAGGCTTAGAAGTAAAATATTATGTTCATATCACCACTTTTATCTTTGTTAAACATGCTTATGAGAGAGTATTTTGGGAACGGTTTTCAAGTAGTTTATCACGTAGAGGTTTTCGTTTACAGGAAACACTTCGGAAGAGAACGCTGCTTCTCTATCCTCAACATAAATCATTCCACTGACGTTCAATACAAACGTTATTGAAACACTTTTTTGTTTTATTTTTTCCCCCTCCCTAAGATGACACGTGTTGGGTTTGTACATCCCTCAGATCGCGGTATGTAAACATTGTCTTAATAAAAAGAAGCGGACGCACGGCACGTGTGGGTGATGTTGGGAGGGGGTGGTTCTTTAACCTAACCGCTGTTCTATCGCCATTCACCCCATCTTTTCAGCATTAGATATGTAAACAAGTCGGATAGTAAGGGCAGGTATGACCACACTTCGATATTTGCTGCTTTGGAAAACGCTTATAAAATAAGACTTTCATTACTCTCTCTTCTACAAACTACTCTTACAAAATATTCTTCTGTCTACTTGTTCTTAAAGAACACATTTCAATATATTTTTACACATTCATGTTTTTAAAGTGTCTGAACACGTGGTGGTAGCGTGTCTGCCTCACATCCAAGAGCTCCCGTGTTCGAATCTTGATTGAGTTACGTGGAAAAGGGTTTTACCGGGGTATTTCATTATCCTGAGAAGACTATTGTCGAGTAACTTCAGTTACCATGGACCCTAAGCATCATTTCATCCACTTCGTTCAAATGACCTACTCGATAAAAGGACATTATAAATGTTTCGCTACGTAATGGCTTTGAAATTCCACAAGAAAAAATATGATGTGATCCATTCATATGACTTTTTCTACAACCTGCAACAAATTATTGTTAAAAAGCTAATGCTTCTATTTACTTCATACTAATCAAGAAAAGAATTAGCAAAAATAGTCTTATTACTTGCTTCCTTGTAAGTAGAAGCGAAATAAGGGAGTACCATAGGTTAAAGTGATAATCAAAGGCTGGTTGATATGTGACTGATGTTCCTTTGTTTGTATGGACGAGTTGATAAATCCCCATATGACAAAAGTATGTCTTTCCTTTCACTACATGTACTATGTACATAGTGTATAGAGAAGGTATTGCACTCCACCCAAAAATTCGACATCAAGTTTTCACCGGAAATATATGTTTTAGGGTCCCCTGTATCCAAAAAAGCATTTTCAGAAAAAGGTCGGTGTGTGTATGTGTGTCCGGGTGTCCGAGTGTCCGTATGTCTGTGAACACGATAACTCAAAACGAAAAGTCGATAAAATACCAAACCTGGTATTTCTTGCTTTTTATCGGATTCGAAAATTGAAAGAAAGGGTCCACTGTTACACGATGAAAACAAAATTTGGAATTGCTGGTTTGCTGTAACAGATATAGGTTATACAATGAAGGTGACAGTTCGCTCACCATGATTTACACAGATATATTGAAGTGCAAAAACCACAGAAGGCTACAGGTCGCAGGCAGGCAAGCCACACAAACGCGCAGAAGTTCCTAACAACTCCAGTTAACAACCTAATTAAGCCTTTGTTGTCCACTTTCTTTGGAACAAGCATCCAAGCCATCCGTTGAAAACCGTCTCGCAACACAAAAGCTGGTACCTCATCTAACACATGAGAAGTAATGTGAATGAAAGGAAAATGAGACAAAGCAAGCCGCAATATTTGAGAAATAACCTTAGAATTCGTCTACGGGCAGGGAAAACCACGCAAAACTCTAGGTTAAATTTGACTTTAGAATTAAACACGAGAATTTCCGAATGCTCGTTTCCCAATTTACACCGGAGTTATCTCGTTCGTTGATTTGTAATAGTACAGAAGTAATACTGTAATTTGAATTTATTAGTTGTCCAATTTAACAGTGGGTTGTTACGAATAAGGGTTCAGGTTACTTACATGTTGTGAGGTAGTCTAGTTACTTTCCGAGCGTCCCTCAGCGTCCATTGTTCTGCGGCGACCGAAGCTGTTATAGCCGTCTGGAGTACGTTTAATGTCAAACAAAGGAGCAAGGTGGTAAACCTCTCATCTCCGCTAATCATGCGAGCCGGCCACATTGACCATTGTTTTATCAAGAGCACAGCGGCAGAGCTAAGTGGCCTATAGCCGATTCTTAAATTACTTTTCCTGCCAGTGCTTTAGGATTTACTCTGGATAAAGACATTATGGCGTGCGATATCTCGTAGCCTGCCTTTAGGTATAAGCTGGGAAATATATAGATGTATCACTTGTTCTTTTATACCATCGGGAGGGGGCAAAATGCCATCCCTAAACCCAGAAACAGACACGATAAGCGCAATGAAACGTTTTATGAACATTTTTCTCATGAAATACAGGTTTGTTTCGCCAAAAAATAAATTATACTGGGTGCCACAAACTAAAATGTTTTTTCTACTTCCAATAGAATCGCTAATTTGTTAGTGATATTGCTAGTGTTTTTTATTTCTAAAAAACTTCTTTTGACATATATAAGCACATTTTTATTAACGGAGGTAAAACAAAAACAAGTTTATTTAACATTGAAGGGGAAAAAGTAAAACAAGATAAATGTTTTAACATGAAGTTTACTTATTTGCTAAAAGAAAAAATCCAAATGCGCACAGTCATAAACCATAATGTCAGTGGATTTTCAAGAATTCATTGGGAACAAAGCAAAATGAGTTTAAAAAACTAAAATATGTCAAAGTATGACTTATTTCACTTATATTTAGACACGTGCAACAAATTACTCTTAAAAAGCTTATACTTCTGTTTACTTTATGCTAATCAGAAAAAATAGCAGAAACAGGCTTATTACTTGTTTCCTTGTAAGTAGAAGCGAAATAAGGAACTAGCATAGGTTAAAGTGATAGTCAAAAGCTGGTTGCTATGTCAATGAAGTTTCTTTGTTTATATGGATAGGAGTTGACAAGTTCCTGTATGAGAAAAGTATAAGTTTTCATAGCATAAACCAAAATTAAGGAATGTCTCAAAAACGACGAACTCCAGGAAAAAAATGTATATAACATAAACTGTGTTTTAACGTGCTCTACATTTTTTGTATAGTAAGTTTTTGTCCATCTCTTACAGTTTAGCAGTTATTCAAAATTCAGTAAAATTCATCCGGAATAAACTACTCTTCAGAGGCTATTCACAGAAAATTCAAGATATACATTTTATTTGTCAGGTAAATATCTTTGATATACAACATTTTAATCAAAATCGTTAGCCATTTTTTAGAATATCAAAAATGTTGAAAAATGTTCCATGTAAAGGGTAGTTGGGGGTGGAGGGATTCTTCTCAAAATCTTTTTGTCGCATCCCTGGAAGACACTAAACTTAAATACCAAATTTGGTATTTTACCGACTTTTCGTTTTTGAGTTATCATGTTCACAGACACACGGACACACGGACACACTGACACTCTGGCACACGGACACACACACATACACACGGACCATTTTGTGAAAATGCTTTTTTTTGGATGTTGGGGATCCTAAAACATATTTCCGGTGAAATCTCGGTATCGAATTTTTTGGTGGAGTGCAATACTTTCTCTATACACTATGTACATTGTGCGTATGGAGAAAGTGAAAATGTAAAACTTGCACGAATTGTTTCAATGCATACTTTATTATATGAGAAAACAGGGGCTGAAATGATAATAGTTAAATCTTTAAAAAGTGGGTAGCTTTAACTTGATTTTGAAAGTCAACACATACATGACATTACGTGACACAAATGAATAGTAGTGTTTAAGACATGGATCTATAGGGCATTTCGAACAAAAATCGGCATATGTTTTGGAAATGATTATCATTAAATTTATTTTTTCTGAAATTGTAAATATTACCGAAATCTATAATCTATACTTTTCGTGCAATACATTGTTATCTCTTTTATCTTTAACCAGTAATACAGAACTTTACTGGCTATTTAAAAACTCTTGTATATATTTTGTTAGTCGTGTATACATATATCTTAAACGTGATAATTTTCATCAAAATTGATAGACCAATTTTAAGTAAAGCTAAAGGGTATAGGTAAAGTAAACAGAGGGGGAAATTACGCAGATCTGTTTTGACTAACACCTCACGGAGGAAGGAATGAAGTAAGCGGACTGCAACAGGCTACAGATCACAGGCAGACACACAGGCACGGAAGTTGCTAATATTTCCAAGGCCGATGACCGTCCCACGAGAAAGCGATCAAACGATTCATCAGCTTGGCAGCCCTCTAGTGTCCAGGAGGAGTATTCTTTCCATTTATGATGCATTGGCGCCATCTGCCCGTATATCGTTATACTCTACGAACCTGGTAAAATGGATACAGAATGGAGGGTAAATATATCTTTTTAAATGAGAAAGAACATCGGAATTCGCCTACCGACCCCTGGGAAGCCATGAAAGGTCCATGGATAGAGCTAAAATAAAGGAACATTTTATAATGTGGATTAGTGATTTTATTAGGTTTTGTAAAGAGAACGAGAGATTCGTTTGAAAATCTTCGTATCGTATCTTAGAAGATCTTGAACTTAGTAACAAATTTGCTATTGGTTAAACATTTTAAATTTAGTTTGATTGCTAACGCATATGATCACACACTTATATAGACATACAGACACAGACTTTTTCCGAAAGTACTTTTCTATTTTGTTTGGGGATCACCAACACTAAAAATTGTATTTTTAGTGAAATCTCAGTATCAAGTTCTTGGTTGGAATGCAATACTTAATAGTGCGCGAGAAATTCCAATCTTTTAACTCTGCAAGTAGGAATTTAGTCCTATGATGCTATCTAAGGGCAGTGAAATTGATCCATCGTTATCATGTGTACATAGTGACGTAATCACGAATAACAAATTTCACCTGAATAAGAAACACTATTAGGTGCCCCAAATTCGACAATATGGCTTAATGGAATATACTAGGGACAACGAAATGAATATATTATATGTTATATTCACATTACTTTCTCTACTTCTAAAACAGGTTTTTTTAATAGTTCTTGTTAATCAAGATGGTCACTTGTAGAAATGGTGTTGTATTACTCACTTCGTCGCAGGTATAGTAGGATTATACAATGATCAAGTTTTATTTTCTCTACTTTGTATATAGCAGGCAGAGAAGGAATTTAACTCCACCCTAACGTGATTTCACTGGAAATATACGTTTTGCAATCCCCTGGATACACTAAGCATTTTATGAACATTTCTGCGTTTGTGTGGCTTTTTGTGAACAGCTTAACTCAAAAATAAAAACTTCTTTAAATTTAAACTTTATATTTAAGTTAAAAATCTCCCGAATATTTCCAAGAAAATCCCTCTATATCAAACTATCTTTTACTTACATTAAGAGCTGTAGCTCTCCTCACGACATACTAACTAAAGGAATATTTAGAGTTTATTCTTTACTTATTTGGAAAATATTTCGGGAAATTTTAATTTCTTAAAAATATCTGTAGCCATTTGGATTAAAATAACATAATATGAAGATATTTTCAAGAAAAATATATCATGAATTGTATTTGAATGACCCGTAAAGTATACTTTAGCATAATTGATAAAACGTAAGAAGTAGGGAAAAGGTTACTGCACAGCAAAGTAAAGTTCGTTAAAATACACACTTTACCTCATAACTTTTTGTGGAGTTAATCTTTTCCGAGATATACATTGTTATTAGTTTAAATGTTTCAACATTACATTTCTCAAATAGGACCTTCTTGTTTTGGGGGAGGCGGGAGCTCCTGGCCATGCAACTTAAAGAGAACGGAAATTCAAAGTCATCACATAGCGTCCAGATTTTCGATCACTTTAACCTAATATATTCCCTTCTACGTATAAGGAAGTAACTAGAACTGTACAGTTCTGCTCACGTTGCACAAAGTAGATTGATACGTTTTTATAGAAAAAGTCTGTTGCAAAATAGATGGAGAAAACCATGTGAATTGAACACGTGACATATTTTTACTTTCTCTACACGTACCGTGTGCATAATATATAGAGAAATATTGTAATACACCCTAAAATTTGATAACGAGATTTCACCAGAAATATATTTTGATACCCCCTAAATTCAAAAAAAGCATTGCTAGAAAAATATGTGTGTGTGTCTGTGGGAAGCATAGCTAAAAAACGAAAAGACTGTTAAATACCAAACTTGGTATTTATGTTTGGTATCTTCCAGGGTTGCGACACGAAGATTTTCAAGAAAATAACCCCACCCCAAACTATCCTTTACATGGAAAAATCTTCGAATATTTTGTTTTTCTTAAAAATGGCTATATTGATTTTGATTAAAATGTCACATATTAAGGCCATCTCTATCACAAATAAAATGTATATCTTGAATTTTCTGGAAATAGCCTCTGAAGATTACTTTATTCTGGATGAATTTTACGGAATTTTACATAACTGCTAAACTGTAATAGATGGACAAAAACTTATCATACAAAAATGTTGAGCACATTAAAACACACAATTTATGTCCTGTACATTTTTTTCGTGATGCTGATTGTTTTTTAGATATCCCCTTTTTTGTTTTCAGCTTTGAAAAACTTACACTTTTCTCAAACAGGGATGTGTCAACTCCTGTACATACAAAGGAACTGCAGCCACATAGCAACCAGGTTTTAACTATCATTTTAACCTATGGTTCTACTTACAAGGATGCTAGTAATAGCACTATTTCTGCTGTTTTTTTCTGGATTAGCATGAGGAAAATAGAAGCATAAACATTTTAACAATAATTTGTTGCAGAGATGTAGAGAAGGTATTGTCAGATATTTTTCTTTAAAATGAGGCCTGTTATGCTTTAAAATTCTGATGTCTTGCATGACCACGAGGGAAAAAATCTGATATGAGCTACAAAAAAAAAAAAATACCCTCACTGGGGGATATTTGTAATCTTGTTCCTCGACACAAGAACAGATTACTGCAGTGTTTTATCGACATTGTCATAAAAGGCTTATTGCCTCATCAGAAGCCAAGCGGTTTGCATGTGATGCTGAAGACATTGAGGTAAATAACCTGGTGGCCTGCTCCAGTGTCGTGACGGAGCTATAGCTTGACCTCGCTTTTTATCAGATAAAGGTCATTGGATCCCTAAGTCGAGACACGTGTACAATTTCCTCGACGTAAAACTTTTCCATCATTGTCCAAAAGAATTCTGACAAACGTGAGTTCATAACACCACAATGTTTTACAGTTCCGAGTTCGATCACTCTGGAACTTTCTGTTTGCTTCCGACACGGTCAGAGGGTTATCGATGTTATGTCAATAACAGATAGATGGAGAGATTGTCAAATAGAAGGATGTCTGAGGGAATTATAATTGTTTGCAACTTCATTTAATGTTAGTCTGTAAGTATTAAAAGCGATTATTAAATGTGAAGGATTTAAAATAACGATAGAAAAATCTGATACGTCCCATTCACAGGACGTTCTCTACATATCTGCAACAAATTATTGTTAAAAAGCTTATGCTTCTACTTATTTCATGCTAATCGAGAACAAAAATAACAGAAATAGACTTATTACTTGCTTCCTCGTAAGATAAGCGAAATAAGGGTTAAAGTTATAGTCAAAATGATTGCCAAGTAACAAGTTTCTTTGTTTATATGGACAGGAGTTAGAAAATTCCTGTATGAGAAAAATATAACTTTTTTAAAGTTGAAACAAATAACAAAGATAATCCCAAAAACGATAAACTTGACGAAAAAAATATCTATAACATAAACTGTGTGTTTTAATGGGCCCTATATTTTCTGTTAAGTTAGTTATTTTCTATCTCTTACCGTTTAGCAGTTATATAAAATTCATTAAAGTTCTTCCAGAATAAAGTAATCTTCAGAAACTATAACCAGAAAATTCAAGATATATATTTTATTTGTCAGGCAAGTATATTTGATATACAATAATTTAATCAAATCGTTAGAACCATTTTTGAGAAAATCAAAAATTTTGAAAAAAGTTCCATATAACGGGTAGTTTGGAGTGGGGGAATTTTTCTCAAAATCTTCGTGTCTCCTCCCTGGAAGATATTAAACTTAAAAATCAAGTTTAGTATTTTACCGACTTTTTCTGAAAATGCTTTTTCTGGATACATACAACTCCGGCGAAATCTCGGTATCGAAATTTCGGGTGGAATGCAATACCTTCTCCATACGCTATGTATATAGTACGTGTAGAGAAAGTAAAAATTAAGATTGGAGAAGTGGGCTAGTTTAGCAATAGATATAAAGGGGGGGGGGATTCGTTTACAATAAATCATACAAAATATAAGGAGAGTGCTGGTTAGTAAGACTTTCCCTACTTTCTGTGTAAAGAAAGTTCTTATTCTTCTTTCTATTTACGGTAAACAAGATAAACTTTAGCAGAAATGGTCTTATTACTGCTTCTTTTTACTTTCTCTACACGTGCTATATACCTACATTGTGTATAGAGATGATTTTGAATTTCACCCAAAATTTCGATACCGAGATTTCATCGGAAATACATGTTATGGAAAAAGGTCCGTGTGTGTCTGTGTGTGTGTCTGTGGACAGCATAGCTCAAAAACGAAAACGACATTAAATACCAAACTTGGTATTTCAGTGAGGTTTCTTCCAAGTAAGCAAAACGAAGATTTCAAAAAAATCCGCCACTCCCAATTACCTTCTAAATGGAAGTTTTTTCGAAAATATTGATTTTCTGAAAAATGTCTCCAGCGATTTTCATTAAAATATCTTATATTTAAGATACGAAAGGCATGTGAATGGAACACATCAGATTTTTCACTGAAGGGGTTAGGCTTTTCTGTCTGTGCCGTCTTCCCATTCCATTAATTACTCCCACTTTCTTCTAGGAAGCCCTACATCTTCTTCTTATATCTTATAAATAAAGCTCATATTTTTTTTCACACATTCTAGGAAGGTACTATGTCCAATTCTGTTTGCATACCTCTTTTGCCGTGTAATTTATCGTCTCCAAATTTTACTTTTTCTAGCCCGCGTTTACAATGTACACAGTGGATAGAGCAGGTATTGTATTCCGCCCAAAAATGCAATGTCAAGATTTCACCAAGAATGTATGTTTTCGTGTCCTCTGAGTCCAAAAAAATATTTTTAGAAAAAGACTCAAGTGTCTGTGTGTGTGTCTGTCTGTGTGTGTAGCTGTGGACAGTATAGCTCAAAAACAAAAGGATCGTTAAATAATAAACTTGGTATTTAGGTTTTGTATCTTCCAAGCATGCGACACGAAGATTTTCAAAAATTTCCACCCACCCCTAGCATACCCTTTACATGGAAACTTTTTCGAACCTTTTGAATTTCTATAAAATGGCTGTAAGGATTTTGTATAAAATACCTCATATTAAAGATATTTACATCCCAAATAAAATTTTTATATTGAATAGCCCCTGAAGATCTATTTATTCTGGCTGAATTTCGCTTAACTGCGAAACCGTAAGAGAGAAAAACTCACAACACAAAAAAATGTATGTCTCGTCAAAACACACAATTCATGTCCTTTAAGTTAATGTTCTGGAGGTAACCATTTCCGAGATATTCCTTGTTACTGGTTTCAATTGTGAAGTACTTAAACTTTTCTCAGGCAGAAAGTGTCCGTTTTTCTTTTGTTCTACTCCTGGCCAAGCAAAGAAGCCCATTGCATTCCACTAGTTTTCTTTTACTTATAAGGAACTAAGTAATAAGAACATTCTGCTAATGCTTATCTCGATTAGCTTTGTGTAGAAAGGAGAACAATTTTTTGTAGGAAGTTTGTAGAGCAGCTAGAGAAAGTCATGGGAGTGTAACACTTACGATTTCCTTCTTAGGGTTGACCTTTTCCGAGATATTCATTGTTATTGTTTCAGTTTTAAAATGCTTAAACTTGTTATCACACGATACTTTATCAATTCCATGCAAAAAAAGAATCAATTTCATAGCAACCACATTTAAAATATTTTATTATTGCTTTAGTCTAGTATGTTTCCTTATATTCCTTCTACTTACAAGGCAAGGAAATGAAATGAAACGGCGTTTTATTTATGGACGCTCTTTAACTGCTGTGGTTCTTAGCGTCCCATTCTATACTGGGTGTGAAAGACCGCCTAATTTTGCTCAAAAGTCTCTCTATCAGGCTTAGGTTCTTTTAAGTGCCGTAAATCTACGACACGGGACCCACGGCTTTACTTCCCTTCCGAAGGAAGCCATGTTAAGAATTTTTACGCCCGAAAAAATCCATCGTCCTCCGCCGGGTTTGAATCCGCGACCTTGGGTATATGAAGTTAGCATGGTAACCATTACACCACGGAGGGCGACTACTTACAAGGAAGAGAGTAATAAGGCCGCTCATTCTAATGTTAGCATGGACCTGAAAGAGGAGGTTTTACAGAATAGTTAGAGAAGATCATGTGAATGCAAACTATTAGATTTTAATGTAATACGGTTAAATTCTATGAAAATAACAGCTAGCTTAAAAAAGATTGTGGTGATAGTATTGATTAACCTTCAACAATATACTTGAAGCAAGATAAGGCATAGTTTTCAACAAACATTCATAGAAGTAAAGCTTTTCAAACCATTAGTCATGTTTTCGTTTCACTGTGCGAGTTCCGTTTAATTCGGGAACTTTTGCTTACGATGCTCTTGAAGGATTTTTTGTGCCTTACAAAACTTTTTCGTGCCCTCTTAATATTCAGCCTTTCATTCCTTATAAGTGGTCCTTTAAACGTTTATACATACACAGCACAGGCCAGTTAATATGGAGGTTTAGTTTTCAAAATAACCAAGGAGACTTAAAACTTTTAACATTTCGACATAATACACTCAGGTCCATATAATAATAATAATAATAATAAAATTATTATTATTATTATTATTGTTATTATTATTATTAAATCTGCAATAAATTATATATTGTGTTATTTAACGAGCATTCATACGTTCACGTCTCCTGCATTTACGATTTTGAGATTGCGGGTGCATTGGTGAGTACGTCGATATTTGCTCTCTAATATGAGGGTCGGCTGCTAAGTTCTAGGCCTCTCAATGAAATCAGCATTTAATTCCTTTTTATTTTCTCTAGCCCCATATGTACATAAGGATAGAGAAGGTATTGTAATGCACCCAAAAATTCGATATCGAAATTTCACCGGAAATACATATTTGGATCCCCCTGAATCCAAAAAAAGCATTTTTGGAAAAAGGTCCGTGTGTGCGTGTATGTATGTAGGTGTGTGTCTATGGACAGCATAGCTCGAAAACTAAAAGACCGTTAAATATAAAACTTGGTATTTAAGTTTGGTATCTTCCAAGGATGAGACACGAAGATTTGCAAGAAAATCCCCCCACCCCCAACTACCCTTTACATGGAACTTTTTTGGAAATTTTTTATTTTATCAAAAATGGCTCTAAAGATTTTGATTAAAATATCGTATATTAAAGATATTTACCTGACAAATAATATGTATATCTTGAATTTTCTGGCAATAGCCTGTGAAGACTACTTAATTCTGGAGGAATTATGCATAACTGCTAAACCGTAAGAAATGGACAAAAACTTAACACACAAAACATGTAGAGCACTTTAAAACAAACAACTTATGTTATATACATTTTTTCGAGGAGTTGATCGATTTTTAGATATTCCTTGTTTTTGGTTTCAGCTTTGAAAAACTTGTACTTTTCTCATACTGGAATTTGTCAACTCGTGTCCATACAAATAAAGGAACTTCAGCTAGTAACCAGCTTTTGACTTCACTTTAACCTATGATACTCTCATATTTCGCTTCTTCCTACAAGGAAGCAAGATTAGCTTGAAGTAAATAGAAGAATCAGTTTATTAATAATAATTTGTTACACAGAAGTAGAGAGAGGCATGTGAATGGGACACATCAGATTTTTTACTTTATTTCTCAACATAATCTACAGAAAGAGTAATACATTTGAAATATCGCCGTTCTAATTTAATTAAACCACCTCTGTAGTTCGATTTATTAAGGTCCTCAAAATAACTGTTTACCGCATCAATGACTTCCTCGTTGCTGTGAAATCTTCGTTCTCTAAGAAGTTTTTGAGGTTTGGGTACAGGTGGTAGTCACTGGGTGCCAGATATGGTGAATGTTCTAGTAAATCGAACTTTCATTCGGACATTTTTGTCGTTACAACGACTGAACGATGGGCCGGAGTATTGTCGTGATGAAACAAGATTATCTTTTTATTGTCAAATGAGGTTTTTTCCTTGTCACCTCATTACTCAAACGTTGCAGTTAGCTTGCATAGTAGTCACTAATGATACTTTTACCCTTTTCCAAGTAATCAATAAAAATTATTCCCTGTGCATCCCAGAAAACACTCGCCATAACCTTGTAAGCTGACCAAATTGACTTTGCCTTTTTTGGAGTTTGTTCACCTGGCGTAATCCACTGTTTTGACTGTGATTAACTTTTTAGAGTGTAGTGATGAATCCAAGTTTTATCCATGGTAATAAGCCGTCTCAAAGATTCACTGAGATTTTTACGGTAGAGCTCCACATTCTTAACAGAAACAGTTTTCCTTAGCAACTTTTCATCAGGTGTCAACAAACGTGGTACCCATCTTGCGCAGAGCCTGTGAAAGTCCAAAACATTACCTAAAATATTACTTGCACGTTCTTTTGATATGTTTACAGACTCTGCTATCTTGAAAAACTTTAATATGCGGTCTTCCAGTATTAAACGATGACTTTTTTCAATAATCTTTGTAGTTGTCACTTCTACAGGGCGTCCAGAGCGAGGCTCATAACTAGTGCTCGCACGCCCCATTTTAAACTCCGTAAACACCTTTTAACCATCGAATATGAAGGGGTAAAGTCTTTCAATGTACTGTTCATTTCCTCCTTGTTATCTTTAGGCGTTAAGCCTTTCAAATGGAAGTATTCATTCACTGCTCGTTTTTCCAAATTCTCCATTTTCGTAAAAACTCAAAATTTGTCTTGTTTAAAATATACTGTTATTCGAAAACTAAACAAGCTATTGACCTATAACTATGGATACAAGCTAGTCTAGAGTTAAACTATATGATGCTACCGTCTAACTGGCCTAGTGGTGCCATATCTGTGTGAGGCCCGGGACTTATCTGCCGACCCTATTATTTGGTAGTAAGTTTAGAATAAATCGTTTCAGTTTGAATCCCTTGGATTTTAGGCAACTTCTCCTGCAGCTATGCTATACATTTAGCAGTGAGTTGGGGGCTTCGAAGTTGAAGCAAATTTTCAACCGAGATCTACACATATAGGACACTTTCACAACACTTTTTGGTGAAATGGAAGCTGTTATTTTGATAATATTTAACGCCCGCTTTTACCACATGTGGCACCGCAGGCGGCGACACAAATAATATATGGGATGAAGATGGAGCACAGGGTGAATGTCATGGCAGAGAAAACCAGCCCCTGAACCGCTTTGTCCTCTACAATTCCCACATGTTATCGCCTGGAATCGAACCTGGGCCACCTTGCTGCGAGGTTAGTGCTGTAACCACTCGCCACAACGCGGCAAAGTGGTAGCAATTGTTTTTAACTTTCCTTCGAACATAGTATCTATAAAATCACTTATCCACTATGAATTATTTCTTATGTATTGAATAGCCTAAAGTACCTTGTCCGCAAAGACCTGTCTGCGTACTTTAAGGTGTTTGTGAAGATTCATTCAGAACAAACGAAGAGGAATGTTGACTTCAGGAATTGTGTTGATTCATGACAACGCTTGTCCACACACTGCTCGCACAAACCATTGACTCCTTGAACAATTTCAATGGGACATTTTCGATCATCCGCCGTACAGTCTTGAACTGGCACCCAGCGACTTTTACCGTTTCCCTGAACTGAAGTCGTGGATAGGAGGGCAACACTTTCAAACTAACGAAGATCTACAAAACAACGTCAATGCTCATTTGAAATCATTGGCGGCAACATTTTTTGAAGCGGTTATTGTGCACAGGTACGATAAATGTCTGAATCTTTTCGCTGATTATATTGAAAAGTAACCATAAGTGTACAAAACTTTTAGCAATAGAATAATTGTTTTCTATGAGCTTGTCTTTTATTTACAGCATTTCGGAGGTTGAAAAAAACGGCCCTCGTACATTTTTTGGTGGAATGCATTTTTCATTATTACATACCTAGAAGAGAAAATAAATAGATAAGTCAAAATAAATATTTTATGCCATGGTTGTCTGTATATCAGTTGTAATTTCTTGAGTTTCAAGGTCACATTTATATACCTGAGTTGTTTATAGTATTCTCAGGCACCTAGTTTGTTTTGGATTGAGTAGCAGTCTCTCCAGAAGCATATGAAGGTCGCTTATGGTTAGGCGCTAATTTTAGTTCTGTTGAACTCCCAGTCTTTGAGTTTTTTGTGGTTTTCCATGATCGGTTGGTAATTGTTGGGATAATTTCCCAAATACCACATTTTTCTTCCATAATTTCCCTTTCATTCCGTTTCCTTCTTATGTTTCAAATAGGTAATAGATTCTAGTGTGTGCAATGCAGGACAAAAGTGGCGCGGATAGCTGTTCAAGAAAAGAATATTCCTGGGGCTAGAGGGGCGCTTGGTTAAAGTTGTAACTCATTGCCTTCTCTGAGCAACTCCAGAATGGGAATGGTGTACGAGCCCGGAACTGTTAGAGACTTCCGGGAGTGTCTGTGCTTGACTGTGACCTGTAGCCTTCTGTGGCTTCTTCACTTCATCTATTCTTCAGGGGAGATTTTGCTGCAAAAGTTCGCTCTTAGATTGCAGTAAGCAAGGTATTTTTCTTTTTTGTACACCCTAAATAACCAAAAATATTTACTCCCACCTAATCCTCCCAAAACAGATTACTTATATCTTTGCGATAAGCATTAAGTACAATTTAATAGTATGTTCGTTTAAATATTAAAAACACTAACTGCACACAATTTATTAGCTCTCATTTCTTCCAGTGGCCATCTAGATTTAACCTAACTCTATAGAGTTTTAGAATGGTATTTATGGTGCTGAGTGTGTTGGTTTTTAGTTATAAAATGCATAGAGTAAAATAGAAATCGCAAGTTTAAATAATGTGTAGATCGTTGAAGAAAATCTGATTAACCTAAGGAAATTTTCCAAATCTCTCTGGCAGATAATATTTCACCAAGTTACACCCTCGAGTGAATAAGTCCCAAATAGATTTAGTTTTAAATGAATTCTTCTTTCTTCGGTAAAATATGACTCCCGGTAATACCTACATCTTTTTCTTCTCGTTTCTCGAGATGTTACTCCTGGGTACCGAAATTTATTTCAACTAGGTTGGCAACACTAAGAGAGAACCTATGGAAGGATTTGGATACGACACCCGCTGACAAAGATCCAGGTGAAGGGAGAAGATGATCGAAATGAAGCGGCCGGTGTTGTTTATCCTGGGTAAGGTGCAAGAGGCCGGCTGCAGATGTCGCTGGAAGTGGGTCATGACCTACCGCCAGGCACTGCAGTACCGCAACAGGTTCCGTTGAAAAACATTCAACGGGAGGGGAGCATTTTACGTGGTGGGAATAAAATCAACTTCTGTTTCTGTGTTCCCTTTCTAATTTAACAAAAAGTGTATTGATCGGTATAAAATCGCAGATATTTGCGTACACATGGCGCTTACATGCACCAACAAAGGGAGGAGTTTTTGGCATATTCAAATTGGTAATTGTTACACTAAGTATTCTTTCTTTTTATTTCATAACACTACATTTATACACATGTAGTTTGATAATTTATTTACTATAAATTAAAAGGACCAAGGTAGATGAGAACAGGAGCAACATTTTTAAGAGGGATAAGGGGCAGTGAAAAAGGAATATGTGAAATGTGTGGTGAGAAAGATAGCATGGAATCTTATTTGGGGAAAAATGGGGAAAAATAGACGGG
Source organism: Hymenopus coronatus (assembly GCA_030762935.1). Lineage (NCBI taxonomy): Eukaryota > Metazoa > Arthropoda > Insecta > Mantodea > Hymenopodidae > Hymenopus > Hymenopus coronatus. The sequence goes on from CM060883.1 coordinate 43,631,895, forward strand.
AAAATTGTACCTATAAAATGTTAACAGAGAAGGAAGAAAAGAAAGTGAGAAGTATATTTGTGTTCTTGCAGAAAGCAAGAGAATAATGGGCAAGAAAATTAAAGAGTGCAAAGGAAGAAGAGAGGGGTAACTAATATAAAGATGGAATGATTGACAAGAGCCACTCGGGAGGCAAATGACCTGGGAGTCATTCAAACCGAGGTAGCAAGAAAGCAATTAAAATGTATATATAGTTTAGGTTAGAGTAAGAAATATGTAAAAGCTGTGTAAAAGAAGTTGTACACATATGTAAATATTCATCCATACCCAAAATTAAATAAGTACTTAGGGACAGTATTGTGCGTAGTGACTATGGCCCAAACCAATCGGGAGGTCAATGCAGAGCAGCCTGAGGGATAAACAAAGATAAGTAGCGCTATTACCCGGCACCGATGTCACTATCAGGAGAAAACCATAAACCTCTGGAAGTTTCACTTCTCTCCGTCTCTAGAATGTTCTGGAATCCTGTAGGAAATTTCAGCACCTATATAAGCGACTGCTCTCGGAGTAGCTAGTTAATAAGTTAGTAAGCTCGTTTCTGGTGCAACAGAAACTTTGCGACGTGCAATGAGAGTTGCTACTGGAAGAGAGCCAAATCTCATGTTCGACTCTCCAGTGGGTCCGAAGAAGAGGCTTAGGTACGTGGTGATGTCTCGAGAAATTGAGCTGATGCAAAGATAAGTGAAATAAAAGCGAGAAGTGGATAAATTTAGAATATCATATGTTTAAAACTATTTTCGATTAAGTGTATACATACTTTTGTAATTTGTTGTTTTGTAAAGAAGATTTGCAGATTCAAACTTATAGGTTTGAGTAGACAGATCTGTTATGAATGTAGCCTAGATGTGAGGCAAAATGCTCTTTTTAATGAATTGAAATAAATTAAAGTTAAGCTAGATATAATCACATTATTCGATATTTAGGAATTATTGAACCAGTTTTTATTTTAAGTATTTTGCCTTTTTAAGGTTTAGCTACCTATCTGAATTACAAATACCAATGGTTGCTCTTTTAAAATTAATTACATTTAGGAAACTCTAAATGATATTCTTTACCCTTGGATTCTTTAAGTTTAAATGTAAAGTTATGTTAGTGAAATTCAATGTTCAACTTTTGGAACATTTTACTGCGTTTCCCCCGCCAATCATTCCATCAATTGATATCATCACTTGTTCTATCACCCCTTTTACTTGCATTTCTATCATCCACTTAATGATACTCATGCCTAGCTACCACTCGTTCCATGTTCTCCATTCTTTGTTTTCGTGCCGTTGGCTCCCCAACAGGTTTCTGGCCCCCAGGTATGCACTTGTAATTCCTAGGGGATTGCCAGTCCTATTTATGGGAAGAGTAAGCCGACTACTACAAAAATATTCATTACATGTTCGTTTTATCTACATTATAGTATTACACATTTAAACATTTTGGTTTAGGTATTAATATAATGCAATAGACTAAAACGATTTTCAGATTTTTAAAAGCATATCGCTATGTAATGACTTTGAAATTGCGTTCTATGAGTATAGACATGAAAAAATAGCAACAGCAATTTGAGTTGAGAGAAGTATATAAAGTATTCAAAACAGTAACAACGAACGTGATCAACGTTCACAAAGTTTTAACTAGAATCTATACATTTTGCATAGTAAAGTTTTATATACCTCTTAAAGTTTGCTAATTACAGAAAATCATCCTAAATGGAGAGGATATTACTCACAAGAAGTGCAGTTCTGTCTTACTGAGCGGGATGGCTCAGAGGGTAACTCTGTGGGCCGCATTCAGAAGGTCGGATTCAAAACCCCGGGTATTATACGCTCTGACCAATGGATTTTTCGTGATTTCCCCACGTCAGTAAGCGATATCTGGGATGGTTCATATACCAAATGTTTCTGAACCCATCATCCATGTAATCTGATTTAAGGTTGAAGGACCCGGTGATGTTTGGTGAGTTGCGGCGGGGCGGTGACTGTGCGCTTTGTAAATGGTTGTTCCTGCTGTCTCTGCGGGGCCCTTCCGGTGAGGACCTACCTCCAGAATACTCCAGGCGCTCCTTCGCAGTGTCACCAGAGGTTCAGAGGAATGTTGGATTATAGCGGATGACATCGGATGTGTAGTAACTGGAAACGTTACGAACCCCACCCATGCTTAGACCGTCGTCATCTGGATCTGGTCATCCTTCGGGTCTTTCCCCTTATTCGTACCTACCAGGGTCACATAAGTTGCAAAGGGCCACAACATATCCGGTACTGTGCCCCAGTAACTGGGGGTCCCCATCCGCGAAATTCCTAATCTTATAACGTTCTTAACTTTTCACTACCTATAGAAAATTCAAAACATACATTTTATTCGTAATGAACATAATATATATAAGTTATTAAATTAAACACACGATATCTTAATCAAAATCGATAGGGTTTTTTGAGAAAATAAGTTCTTTGGAAAACTTTTCCATATAAAAGGTAGTTTGAGGCAGTTTTAGCTTTGCATTCTTTGAAGACACGAACTTTTATACAAAGTATGATATTTAATCAACATTTCACTTTTGTGTTATGCTATTCACAGACATGCGTTTTTCACATGGCCGTTCCAAAGATGTCTGATTTTACTTTCTCTACTTGGTACAGAGTAGATAATTAGATAAAGTATTGCATTTCACCGGAAATACACGTTTTAGGCTCCCCTGCAAACAATAAAAGCATTTTCAGAACAGGGGTCGTGTGTGTCTGTGTATCTGTGAACACGATAACTCAAAAACAAAAACTCGGTGAATACCAAACTTGGTATTTAAGTTTAGTATCTTCCAAGGATGCAACACGAAGATTTTCAGAAAAATTCCCCCATTCTACCATTTACATGGGAAAAAATTGATTTGTTTTATTTTATCAAATAGTTCTATTTTGATTAAAATACTGAATGTCAACAATATTTACATGACAAATCAAATGGAGTCTTGGAGTTTTAGGAAATAGTCCCTGAAGACCTTCACTCTGATGAAGTTTGGGTAACTAGTAAACTTTACACAAAAAATATAGATCTCCTTAAAACACACAATTTATGTCCAGTTCATTATTTCGTGGAGTTGACCATTTCCGAAATAGGTATTCTTTGTTTTGGTTTCGGTTTTAAAATACTTAAACGGGAATTTTTCAACTTCTGGACATGAAACGAACTTCAATCCCAGAGCACCCAGCTTATAAAAAATTTACTGTCACTTCAGCCTAGTGTACACGCTTATTTACCTTCTATTTACTAGAAACCAATGTTTACCTCTATTAGTATGAAGGAGATAGAAGAATAGGCTTTTTAGCAATAATCTTTTACAGAGATGTAGAGAAAGATGATGAAAGAAGCACATCAGATTTTTTTATACAGGCTGTTAAAACATGTGTTTCCGCTTTAATCGCGATATAAAAATTCTGGGTGGAGTGCAATTTCTTCTCTACATACTAGTGTAAAACAAACCTGCCCCCATAAAAACAAATTGGGAACAATGATGGATAAGTATTTCTCCGTTTCAGATTCGTTTCCCTATTATATGTGATTGAGGGCTGCTTTCCTTAACTGTTTGGGAAAGCATCGTTTTGAACACTTATGATTTATATAATTATAAATTATGTAGAGGAATAATTTAGGAAAGTATTTATTAAATTCTCACCCTATTTTCACAAGGGTTGATTTCATGGAACTTGCTTGTTTCACGGGAAACCCAGTAGCTGCAATAAGAGGCCCCTGTTTGTGCTAATGATACTTACTACCGGCGTGAGAGGGGGGGGGTTCAGGAGGGTGAAAACAAAAAACAAAAAGCGCATGCTTTACGAGCTATAATGTTTTTAAGAGGTTCTTAAAAACTTATTCGCAATGCAAAACAAAACACTACAACTGTGCAGTTTACTGCTGTGACTTTGTAATTTTGTAGCGTTGCCGAGTTTATAGCATTTGCATAAAGGCCGCCATAATAACTAGAGACTGCTGCAGTTGGATTTAAACTGTAGACATCAGGCTGGGGTTTAATCCTGCACTCTCACGGATCTGGATAATATACAACCTTTATAAGGATAAACTTCTGTTTCGAGATGCTAGTTATTTGAGAAAATGCATAAAAGCCAAACGAGGAAATGTTTATAACTAGTAGTTTTGGATTTTACTTGCTCTAGCTCATATTACTACGAGGGTGGGCTGATAGGTCCCGAGCCTCTCAATAAAAACAGCATTTAAAAACTATTTTTTTGCTTCATTTCTAGACATAATCACTAGAAAGGCTAATACATTTATCATATCGTTGTTCCAATTTAATTATACGATCTCTGTAGTGCGATTTATCAAGGTCCTCAAAATATCTGTTTACCGCATCAATGACCTCCTCGTTGCTGTGAAATCTTCGTCATCCAAGAAGCTTTTTGAGGTTTGGGAACAGATGGTAGTCACTGGGTGCTAGATTTGGTGAATAGGGTGGATGTTCAAGCAATTCCAACTTTAATTCGCCCTTTTTTCCCATTGCAATGACTGAACGTTGGGCCGAAGCATTGTGATGAAACAATATTTTTTTTCTTGCCAAATAAAGTCTTTTCTTTTCACCTCATCACTCAAACGTTGCAACAAGCTTGCATAGTAGTCACCAGTGATACTTTTAACCTTTTCCAGGTAAGCAATAAAATTAATTCCCTGTGCATCCTAGAAAACACTCGCCATAATCTTGTTAGCCAACATAATTGTCTTCTTTGGAGTTGGTTCACCTGGCGCAATCCACTGTTTCGAATGAGATTTACTTTTTGGAGGTGTAGTGATGTATCCAAGTTTCATCCATGGTAATAAGTTGTTTCAAAAATTCAACAGGATTTTTTACGGTAGAGCTCCACATTCTTAACAAAAACTTTTTTTTTTTTTTTTTGCAACTTTTGATCAGGTGTCAACAAACGTGGCACTCATCTTGCATAGATCTTGCGAAAGCCCCAAAAATTACTTAAAATATTACCTTCGCGTTTTTTATATGTTTATAGCCTCTGCTATCTCAAACAACTTTAATCTGCGGTCTTCCAGTACTAAACAATGCATTTCTGGAGTTGTCACTTTTACAGCCGTCCAGAGCGAGGCTCATCACTAGCGCTCGTACGTCCCATTTTAAACTCTGCAACCCACCTTTTAATCATTGAATATGAAGGGGCAGAGTCTTTTAATGTACTGTCTATTTCCTTCTTGATTTATTTAGGCTTTAAGCCTTTCAAATGGAAATATTTGATCACTGCTCGTTTTTCCAAATCCTCCATTTTCGTGAAAACTCTAAAGTTGTCTTGTGTAAAATGCTGTCATTCGAAAACTAAACAAGCTATTGACCTGTAACTATGGATACTAGCTAGTCTAGAGTTAAGCTATACGATGCTACCGTCTAACTGGCCTAGAATGTAGATAGTGGGTAGAGAGGGTATTGTAGTCCAACCAATAAATTGATATCGAGATATCACCGGAAACATGTTTTGAGACCCCATTAAATAAAAAATCATCTTTAGAAACATGTCCGGATGGCTTGGCTTAAAATTCAAAGACTATTAATTACCAAGTTTAGTATCTTTCAAGGATACGACAGTAAGCTTTTCACGAAAATCCCCTCATCCTCATCTAACCTCTATATGAATAATTTTTCAAGGATTTTGATTTTCTCAAAACTGACTACAACGATTTTGATTAAAATACCGTATATATAAAAATATTTGCATTACAAATAAAATGTATATTTTAAATTTTCTGGGAAGAGCCTCTGAAGACCTTTTATTCTAGATGAGTTTTCCAGAATTTTGCATAACATAAAGGAACTTCAAAGGCTTCTGAGGAAAATTAAGCGATCTTTCACGCCCAATATAGAATGGGCCGCTGAGAACCACAGCATTTAAAGAGCGTCTATAGTTTAAATTTTCCCTTTCACTGTCTCACACGAAACCTACAAAGACACTTGAAATCTGAAAAGGAAACGAACTGGAAGGGATGTGAGGGAAAAGAATTTGAGAAACCATTCCAACATTCGCCAACGACAAACACACGATCATTTTTCTAAAATGTTATTATTCTTTATTATTATTATTATTATTATTATTATTATTATTAATAATAAGAATAATAATTTAGGGTCCCCTAAAACGTTTATTTCCAGTGAAGTATCGGTATCAGTTTTTTTTGGGTAAAATGCAATTTATTCTCTACCTATGTACAATGCAGGAAAATAAAAAGTAAACATTTAGGTAAGTTTACTTTACTTACAGATAATGTATTCATTTACTGAATGACAACGCACATTTACTACTTGTTATTAGAGAGAATTAATGTGCAATCAAATTTAAAATCCACATACTATGAATTTTGTTACAGCACAATAAAAGAGATGAAGGACAGACTTATAGATAAGCTCTAGCCTATCATAGCACTATCATACCATTCAGTTTGTAATCTTAAGTTACAATATAACTTATGTCCATGGCAAAACCTGCAAAATGGTCCGTAAAAATGCTTCCTTTGCCGCAAAGTCGTAAAAAAGGCTACTCCCGTACATTTTACAGGCAAACCATAAAAGTTGTCAAGTATGAATGTGGTATATTCTTGCGGCATGTCTTATTCTAAAATTTAAAAGATGATGTGTGATATTCCCATTACTTTCTCTACTCACATTTCTAAAATTATTACTTTTTCTAGCACCTGTACATAATGTACACAGTAGATACAGAAAGAAAAGTATTCCACCCAAAAATTCAATACCTCAAATATATGTTTTGAAACCCCCCTGAATCCAAAAATAAACGACAATTTTTAGGAAATGGTCGATGTATGTATATGTGTGTCATTGTGGATAGTATAACTAAAACCTCTGATGTGTTCCATTCACACGACTTTATCTACATCTCTGTAACAAATTATTGTTGAATAGTTTATTCTTCTATCTACTTCATATTAATCGAGATAAGCATTAGCAGAAATGTTCTTATTACTTACTTTTTTCCTAAGAAGAAGGTAAATAAAGGAATACACTGGGCTAAAACGATAGACAATTCTTTAAAAAGCTGGTTGCTATATTTTTTGCATATCTCAATAACGGACCACTCTATGAGAAAAATGTAAATGACATAAATTATGTTTTCATTATATATTCTGCTAAAATACACAGATTATGTCATATATATATATCTATTTATTTATAGAGTTAACCATCTCCGAGGTCTTTAAAATTTTCAATTTTAAAATACTTATACTTTCCTCACACTGGAAGTCGTCCATATATCTTTTGTTTTACTCCTGACCATGCACAGAAGCAAATTACAATGCAAATCACATAGTTTGAAAAGTTTATTATTGCTTTAACTTAATATGCAATAAAAATACAGCAGACTAAAGCGATAGTGAGAAGTTTAAAAAGCAGATCGCTATGTAATGGCTTTGAAATTTCATGTTCTCTTCATGACCACGAGAAAACACAAAGAGTTAGAAGAAAATAAAGTACTGGAATATTTTATTTGAGAATAATTCGGAATTGGTTAACGCCAAAAATTATTTATTGGACATAAACTTTTGACTTTTTTGTATTTTGACAAGATCTACATTTTGTGCGCTATTTTTTGTCGTGCAGAGCCGTGGCAAAACGGCGGCTCTGTTTCGATCCTAGGGGACGATGGTGGCATTTAACGCACTTTACGTTTTTGAACTATACTGCTCACAGAAATACACACACACAAACATGGACATTTTTTTCTTCTTTTTTTGCTTTTTTCTTTTTTATTTTATTTGGGGGGGGATTTAGAGTCTGAGAACATATTTCCGGTGAAATCTTGGTAACGAACTTTTGGGTGCAATATGCAATACCATACCGTCTCTATACATTATATACATAGTACGTGTAGAAAAAATAAAACCGTCCATGAGAAAAAGCCAGTTTATTTGAAGATGGTAAACATTAAGCATCATAACAAAGTCATCATTAAATGGTGCTTATAACGTAATATCGTCTGCAAGGTTTTCTGTTTGCTCGTATAACAGTATGAGAAGTGAAGAGAAGGTTTTAAAACTACAAGCATTGCTTAAGTAATAGAAGAGGTTGCTTCAAATTTGAAAGATTTATTTATTTTATTTATTTAATTTGCAAAATGTTAATCATATTTTACAATTGTATATAAGGACTATAGTTGTAAACAGCGTGTACTTTTACATTATAACAGTTAATATTAAGTATAAATATCACAAGAAAATAATTAATAAACGAATAATAAAAATAGAAACATATTCATTGGAAATACTAAATAGCTATTTTCAATGAATATATTCCTATGTCCATTTACAGTAATATTAATTCTTTTGTTTTGGGATTTATACTTAATAGTTAAAAATGATTCTCCTATAAATTGTAATAAGTTTGAAAATTAAACCGATGTTGAGCATTTACACATATACCTTTAAATTACATAAATTTATTTTGTGAATTTATTGTATAATATTAATTAATTTGTTATGTCTCCAATTCTACAGAAAGATTCACATATATTTCTGTTAATTTAGATATGAAAAAACTAAAGCCTGCCTGGGTAGTGTGGTGGTAGCGTGTCTGCCTCACATTCGACAGGTCGTGAGTTCGAATCTCGCTTAGGTTGAGTTACCCGGATAAGGATTCTTCGGGGTTTTTGCTTATCCTGAAAAGACGAATGTCGAGTAACTTTAAGCTCCGTGGACCACGAGATCATTTCATCAATGTCATTCATCGTCCTATATGACCAACCAGGTTAAAGGACATTAAGCTTCCAAAAACAAAAACAAACAAAAAATAAACAAAAAAACAATAAAACAACTTGTTAACACGTTTGTATACCCCTTTGACGTTTGCCTTACTGCTGCAGCTAGCTCATACTGCTCTTCAAAGCTCATAGCGTGCACAAATTGTAAGCCAAGTCCTGAAAGACCTATGGGATTTTCTAAATATCATAGCGTAATCCAACAGCAATATAGTTCCAGTGAAATTTGCAGAAAATATACACAGAAACTTAGAAAGTTGAAATTTCACTACAAATTTTCCTTAGAGCATGTTAACAACGAGGGTTACCTCGGCAACTGCGAGCAAGTACTGCTCTATTGCGGCCCTGGGAAGAAATGAAGGGAGGGAAATCACAGACCAGCACACCGTAAACGACGGAGTTAGGCGCAGAGACGAGGAGAAGTACCTAACAGTTTACTAGATGGCAGCCCCGGCGCGCCACGAAAGCTATACAGGCGCCGGGATGCCGGAAAGAGGCCTGAACCAGGGGTAAAGGAGTTTCACACGGAACAAGCAATCGAGCCTACAAAGCCTCAAGCCACACCTGTGCCGACCTGAAAAATGAAGAAAGAAAATGAAATAAAGGAATGAAAGGAATGTGGTAATATACGCACCCCAGCATTCGCCTTAGAGGCCCCAGGAAAACCACGGAAAAATCCAGGGTCAGAGAGCGCTGCAAACTTGGATCGAACCCGGACCCAAGTGTTCCTTAAGTTTATATCTTCCAAGGATGCGACACTAAAATGTTATTGCGTTAAATCTAGTATTCAGAATACTAGATACGACGAAGAAAAAATACATCAGTGACAGTAGCCGATAAAATTTAAAAGGTAACAAGTTATACACAGATAAGCGTTACCGTTCTCAGTTGTGCTGAAAGTTTACTGTTCGTATTCATCACAAAAGTTTTATAATAAACAGTAAATGAAGCAGAAGAATTCTCCTCTCAACATTCTGTTGTGTAATTTACGAAAAGAAACTGAAAGTGTTATTGCTCCCGGGTTGTGAGTTTCCAGTCCGTTTGATCGTCCGTTTGGGATCGTATTTATTAAAGGCTAAGTCAAGTTACGATATGCCAAAGGGAGGTTTAGCCATTTTTGTTTTTTTCCAAACAATCGTAGACTATTTATGGCAGAGTTTTCATTTACAGAGTTGCTTCTAGAGGCGATACGAGGCAGTAAAATGTCAGTCATAGCAATTTTATGTATCTCTTACTGGCAAACGCCGTCTGATAAAGCAGCAACGCTCAGAAAGTATTGAAATGTTTATTCCGGGTTCAATTCTACGAAACCAGAGAGATACAACTAGAAAATAAAAATCGGATGTGTTATTTACAGATAACCTTCTCTATTCTCTGTCGTGTATACAAGAGCACACAAACTCTTCCTATGGACGTTTATTACTTTCTCTACACGTACTATGTATATAGTGTATAGAGAAGGTATTGTATTGCACCCAAAAATGTCATACCGAGATTTCACTGGAAATATATGTTTTGAGACCCCCAGAATAAAAAAAAATCATTTTTATAAATTTCCATATACGTGTGTGTGTTTGTGGGCAGCATAGCTCAAAAACAAAAATAACTTTAAATACTAAAATTGATTTAGAGAGACGTAGTATGCTTTAGAGAGACAAATAAGTTTCTTAACAATAATTTGAAACAGATATATAGAAACAGCATGTGAATGAAACACATCAGATTTTTTCCATATATTTAATTTTATTTCAAATAAACGCTTATATTATACATTTTGTTCAAGATGTAAAAATTTGATGTGCTAATTTCACATAGCTTTCTCTACCTCTTCTTACTTCTTATTGTTCTTTTTCTACTTCATGGTTACCAAGATGCCGGTCCCCATGGCCGCGCTCGCCAAGGCGTCTCGCTGTGGTGCATTGTAGCGCAGGGGATCGAGTCCCGCCTTGGGCACGGGTATATTTGTGTAAGTGTGTGTGTGTAACAGAATAAAACAGTAATTCAGTAATCATATAACAAAATATATTAAATTAAGAAAAATAAATAAAAAAGGGGATAAACATTAACAGAAATGATTTTATTATTTATATTTATGTCAACGTTTATTATGATAGTGAAATTTCTTAAAGGTCAGCCACTAGCTAGGGTACAAAAATTCTGTATTAAAAATTGATTTCCCGGATATTAAAATCTATATATCTCGGAAATCGTTAACTCTGAAAGCAAAAATTTATTGAACATAAATTAATTATTTTGACGAGATCCACATTTTCTGTTAGATTTTCTCTAATGTAGACTGCTGTTATTAAAAATTCATGCACAGTAAACAGGGATTAAGCTGCTATATACATTTTAATTAGCATAAAATGCCTTCAACATTTTTTTTTTAAAATCTTATGTCTTCCACTCACATAACTTTCTTTACATCTTTTTAACACTTTATTGTTAAAAAGCTTATTTTGTTATCTACGTAGTGCTAAACGAAATAAACATTAGCAGAAATTGGTCATATTACTTGCTTCCTTGTAAGTAGAAGTGGGATAAGGGAGTACACTAGGCTAAAGCGATAGTTAAATCTTTTGAAAACTGCTTGTCATGGGTTGAAATCCATTTCTTTGCATGGCCAGGAATTTACATATTCTGGTATGAAAAAAGTATTCTAAAACTAAAACCAAGGAATATCTAAAAATGGTCAACTACACAAAAAAAATGTAAAAGACATAAATTGTGTGTTTTAACGGGATCTACATTTTGTGCTTATTAAGTTTTTGCCTGTCTCCTACGGTTTACCAGTTATACAGCAGTCAGCGACTTTCATCCAAGATAAAGAGATCTTCTGAGGCTATTCCCAGAAAATTCAAGATATATATTTTATTTGTCATGTATATATCTGTATATATGCGATATTTTAACCAAAATCGTTAGAGCGGTTTTTGTTAAATAACAATTTCCGATTTTTTTTTTACATGTAAAGGTTATTTGGGGTGGTGGAATTTTTTTCCTAATTTTCGTTACGCATCCTTAACAGAAACTGAACTTAAAAACCAAGGTAGATATTTTACTGGTTTTTCTTTTTACTTTCTCCATACGTACTATGTACATAGTGTATAGGGAAGGTATTGAAATCCACCCAAAAATTCGATACCAAGATTTCACCGGAAATATATGTTTTAGGGTCCCCTGTATCCAAAAAAAAAGCATTTTCAAAAAAAGGTCCGGTGTCCGTGTCCGTGTGCCTGTGAACACGATAGCTTTAAAACGAAAAGATATTTACCTGACAAATAAAATGTATATCTTGAATTTTCTGGGAATAGCCTCTGAAGACTACTTTAGTCTGGAAGAATTTTACGGAATTTTGTATAACTGCTAAACCGTAAGAGATGGACAAAAACTTACAACGCAAAAAATGTAGAGCACCTTAAAACACACAATTTATCTTATGTACATTTTTTTCGTGGAGTAGATCGTTTTTGAGATACTCCTTATTTTTGGTTTCAGCTTTAAAAACTTATACTTTTCCACACAGGAATTTAACAATTCCTGTCTATACAAACAAAGAAACTTCGGTCACATAGCAACCAGCTTTTGACTATCACTATCACTATCACTTTAATCTTTGGTACTCCCATATTTCGCAAGTAATAGGACTATTTCTGCTGATTTTTTCTCGATTAGCGTGAAGTAAATAGAAGCATAAGTTTTTTTTAACAATAATTTGTTGCAAAGGTATAGAGAAAGTCATGTGAATGGAACGCATCAGATTTTTTGAGTTATCGTATTCACAGACACACGGACCACTCATGGGCCTTTTTCTAAAATAGTTAATTCCGGTGAAATATCGGTATCGAATTTTAAGATGGAGTGGAATATTTTCTCTGCCTATGTACTACGTAATAAAACGAAAGTAATGGGAAAATTTTCTTGAAAGTATTTGTGTTGCATCCTTGAAAAATGTTGAACTAAATATAAGTTTGGTGTATAACCGAATTTTCGTTTTTACTTACTCTGTACTGTGGACAGAATTACTCAAAGCATCAAACTTGATATTTAAGTTAAGAATCTCCAAGAATACAACACGAAGGGTGCAAGGAAATTTCTGTCACCAAAATACTCTTTACATGGCAACATTTTTGAAAACTGTGATTTTATCAAAAATGACCTCATTTTCGATTAAAATACCGTACTTAAAAATATTTTCGCGACAAATAAAATGCATATCTTAAACTTACTGAGGATACACTCTAGATGAATTTGGCATAGGTGGTAAACTGTAAGAGATAGACAAAAACTTACTGCTCTTAAAATGTATATCTTGTTATAACACCCAATTTATAACAGATACCCTTTTGGTGAAGTAATTATTTCCGGGATTTTAGTTGTTGTTTATTTCAATCTTAAAATACTTAAAACGTTTCTCAATCGGGAATTTATCGTACATTTTCTATTGTTTTATTTATATAACCCCTTTTAACATCTAAGGTCAAATTGGGGGTTTTGCATTAGAAGCAGGTCGTTGTTTGTATGTTGGGTACTTAGGGTTTAAATCGTTTTATTTTCCTCATGCACAAACACACACATTCACTCTCACATATATACTTCCAGACACTATGGGGGGATAGGGAATAATTTCCAGGCCGGGAATCAACTGCTGCCTACTCGACCACAGGGGCATTCTCATTTTCCTTTTGTTATACTCTTGGACATGCAAATAAAACCGAATTTCAATCATATAGTAAATTTATTTAAAATATTTGTCTGACTATAGTATAGTGTTTTGCCTTATTTTTTTTCTCCTTTTAAGCAACTAAGTAACAAAGCCATTTCTAAAAACGTTTATCTCGATTATAGTGAAGTAGAAGAAAATAGGCATTTGCAAGTATATTCGTTGCAGAATATGCAGAGAAAGTAAGGTAAATGGAGCACATTAAATCCTGAGTTAAGACTTGAGCGTTATGTTTCCGAAGAAGTTACGATATAGAATGATATTTCCACCACAATATCTGAGTGTTCTAAAATTAAAGACTATCCTTGTGGGTGTAGTGGTTAGCGCGGTAGTTTCTAAACCCAGACAGCTTTATCTCAGTAAAATATTTGTGGCGTAACACTTAGAGAAAGAAAAAGAGGTGACGATATCCACGTATGACGTCATCTGTTACGCTACGTTACGGCAGTTTATGCTGTGAGCACATTTTACCGTTGACTTCGTAAACAACCCCCGTCTGATTTATTTCATCTGGAGGAAGCAACAGTAATTTATATGTTTCTTTTTTTTTTCCCCTGCCCTTTCCGCCTCTTTTTATTATTACGTTTTTTTATTATTTTCACTGCACTTGCCTGTTTTATACCGTTGTGTTATACCGTTATTTTTATTTTTTTATTCTTTTTTCTGATGCTTCTTTTGCTGGTGTATTTATTTTTTACTATTAAGCTTATTTGCTTATTAAAGTACCAGACACAGTTCTAGAAACAAGAGTGCAAAGGTACACTGCCTAAAGTGGCGCAGGAGCTTCCATTGCTGTATTCAGCATGAAATTTCCTGCTTATGATTCTAATTAAATGTCATAACGATTGTATTTTTACTTCCTCTAGCACACATGTACATACAATGTATATAGTAGTCAGAGAAGGTATTATATTTCACCCAAAATTTTTCTGTCGAGATTTCACTGGAAATATATGCTTTGACGTCATCAGAGACTGGAAAAAAACATTTTTTAGAAAAAGTCCGTGTATGCCTGTGGACAGCATAGCACAAAAACGAAAAGTCTGTTAAATAAAAAAAATTATATTTATGTTTAGTGTCTTCCAAAGATGCGACAGGAAGATTTTCAAGAAAATCCCCCCACCACAAATTACCCTTTGCATGGAAAATTTTTGAAATTTTTTTTTTTTTTTGTTTTTCAAAAATGCCTCAAAATATTTTGATTGAAATTCAGTATATTAAAGATATTTACATTACAAATAAAATGTATATTTCTACTTACAAGGAAACAAGTAATAAGATCTATTTCTACTAATGTTTATTTCGATTATCATAAGATAGATAAAAGAATATTTGTTATGTGGAACAGCTAGAGAAAGGTATTTGAATAGAACACATCAGATTTTTGGCGTACATATTGGCATTCAGAAGTGACCTAATTGACCATCAGGGGAGAGAGAATAACTTAGAACAAAACTACAGAAACACAACACAAACACCCATGCCCAAGGCAGGACTCGAACCTTCTACGAATCACCAAAGATAGATACTTAAACGAGCGCGGCCATTTGATACCGAGATTTCACCGGAAATATGCTTTGAGGTCCCCTGAGTCCATAAGAAGCACTATTACAAATACCTGCAAGTGTGTGTATCTGTAGTTGTGTGTTTGTAGGCAGCTTATCCAAGAACTAAAATAACGTATAATACCAAACTTGATATTTAAGTTTGGTATCTTCCAAGGATGGGACACGAAGATTTTCAAGGAAACCTCCCCAATCCAAACTACACTTTACAGGGAAAAGGTTTTGAAAATTTGTTTTTCTCAAAATGGCTTTAACGATTTTGATACAAAAATACGCTATATTAAAACTATATACATCACAAATAAAATGTATATCTTGAATTTTTTGGGAATTGTTTCTGAAGACATGTACATTCTGGATGAATTTTGCTGAATTTTGTTTAGCTGGAAAACCATAATAGATACACCAAAACTTACTACACATAAAATGTAGATCTCTTCAAAACGCATATTTTATGTCATATACAATTTCTTGAGGGGTTGCCCATTTCCGAGATATTCCTTGTTATTGGTTTGAGTTTTAAAATATTTAAAACTTTTCTCATATGGGATCTATTAACTCCTGGTCATGCAAAGAAACGGATTTCACAGCCATAGCAACCAACTTATAAAAGTTGACTATCGTTTTAGCCTAACGTATTCCCTTATTTTCCTTCTACGTAAAAGGAAGCAAGTATAGTAAGGTCATTTCTGCTAATGTTAATCTCAATTAGCATGAAGTAGATAGAGGAATAAGTTTTTTAACTATAATTTATCACAAAGATGTAGAGAAAGTTATGTGAATGTATCACATATTTTGAAACTGAGCTATGGCATATGATATGCTATATTCCTGTGACTTTACCTACCCACCATCATTTTTGTAATACCCCTTCCACAAACTATTCTGGAAAAAGATTATTTTAAGTTTCCTAGCACGTATTTATAATCTACATAGTAGATAGAAAAGGTATTGTATTCAATCCAAAAAAAATCTGATGTGTTCCATTCACATGACTTTCTCTACATCTCTGCAACAAATTATTGTTGAAAAGCTTTTGCTTTCATTTACGTCATGCTAATCTAAAAAAAAAAAAAAAATAGCAGTAACATTCTAATTGCTTGCTTCCATGTGAGTAGAAGGGAAATAAGGAAGCACCATAGGTTAAAAGCGATAAGTCAAAAGCAGGTTGCTATGTGACTGAAGTACCTTTGTTTCCATGGAAACAGTTGGCAAATTCCTGTATGAGAAAGGTACGTTTTTCATAGCAAAAACCAAAAACAATGAATATTTAAAAAACAATCAACTCCACGAAAAAAATGTAAATAACACATATTTTGTGTTTTAAAGTGCTCTACATGTTTGTGTAGTAAGTTTTTATCGATCTCTTAAGGTTAAGGAGCTATGTAATATTCCGTAAATTTCATCCAGAATAAAGTAAGCTTCCGAGGCTATTCCCAGAAAATAGACGATATACATTTTATTTGTCGGGTAAACATATTTAATATACGATATTTTAATCAAAATCGTTGGGGCAAATTTTAACCAAATCAAAAATTTCGAAAAAGTTCCATGTAAAGGGTAGTTTGGGGTGGGGGCAGTTTTCTCAAAAACTTCGTGTCGCATCTCTGGAAGATACTAAACTTAAATACGAAGTTTGGTATTTTACCGACTTTTCGTTTTTGAGTTATCGTGTTCACAGACACATGGACACACACACGGACCTTTTTCTGGAAATGCTTTTTTTGGTTACAGGGGACCCTAAAACATATATTTCCGGTGAAATCTCGGTATCGAATTTTTCGGTGGAGTGCAATACCTTCTCTATACACTATGCACATAGTGCGTGTAGAGAAAGTAATTATATGCCCAGATATCACCGAAAATACATATTTTAGGGTCCGTAGAACGATTCGCTTCAGATGAAGAAGTGAAACACTTCAAGACAACTCGGCTGAACATGTTCACCAAAAGGGAATATTCACACACATCCTATTAAGTGAGAAGTGCCTCAACCGTTATGGACACTATGTGGGAAAATAACCTATTATATGTACTATCAGATGACAGTATTGTTTGTACGAAATAAAATATACTCCTTTCACTGCAGACTTACTTTCTGGTCATTCTTGTAAGTATTTTCGATTAGCAACAAGTAGGGAAGAATAAACTTTTGTGAGAAACCTTGAGGAAGAGTGAAGAAAGTCATGTCAAGTTCAGCAATATATATTTTAAAACTTTATACCTTCTTAATGCTATTTTACTTACATTGTACATATGGGGCTAGAGAAGTATTGTATTCCACCCAAAAATTCGATACCGAGATTTCACCGGAAATACATGTTTTAGGACCCCCTGTATCCAAAAAAAAAAAAGCATTTTCAGAAAAAGGTCCGTGTGTGTGTCCGTGTGTCCGTGTGTCTTTGAACACGATAACTCAAAAACGAAAAGTAGCTAAAATACCAAACTTGGTATTTGAGTTTAGTATCTTCCAGGGATGCGACATAAAGATTTTGAGAAAAATCCCCCCACCCCAAACTACCCTTTACATGAAATTTTTTCGAAATTTTTGTTTTTGTTAAAATGGCTCTTAACGATTTTGATTAAAATATCATATATTAAAGATATTTACCTAACAAATAAAATGTATATCTTGAATTTTCTGGGAATAGCTTCTGATAAACCGTAAGAGATACACAAAAACTTACTCTACAAAAAATGTAAGTCTTGTTAAAATACACAAGTTATGTCAGATATATTTTTCTCGTGGAGCTTACCGTTTTCGAGGTATTCATTGTTATTAGTTTCAGTTGTGAAGTACTTATACTTTTCTCAGACGGGAGTGTCCGTTTTTCTTTTGCTCTACTCCGGCCAAGAAAAGAAGCGATTTGTAATGACAATCGCATAACAGCTTTTAAAACATTTGACTATCGGTTTAGCCTAATGTATTCCCTTACTTTCTTCCTACTTATACGGAACTAAATAGTAACATTGTGCTAATGAGTAAGGTGCAAGGTGCAGAAAGAAGAAGAATCTTATATATGAAGTTTGTAGTAGAGCTAGAGAAAATCATGTGAGTGTAACACATCAGATTTTTGTATTAAGCGTTAAGTAAGGTAAAAAATTCGCAATTCACAAAGGAATTTAATTAAAGAACAAAACTCTCAAAGGACTACGTATTCTAATTTGTCTGTTTTTTTTGTTTTTTTTATCATAACCGTTGGTATACTTTATTATATTTCAACATTCCCACCTCTCCCTCTTTCCTATAAGTTGAATGTATAAGGAACCACTTTTAGATATAAACTTTAAAAAATTGGTGATGAAAAATTTAGACAAAATAGAATAATTACTTTGTTATTCATATCACATAGACATATTGACTTTCCATCAATATCCAAGATGCTTGTCAAAATGCCCGCCAATCGGTACGCATCTGTGAACGTAATATAAACATTTGATGTATTCCATTCACATCTCTCTACACCTCTGTAACAAATACTTGTTAACAGAGCTTATTCTTCTATTTACTTCATGCTACTCAAGGTAACCATTAGCAGAAATGGTCCTATTACTTGCTTCCTTGTAAGTAGAAGAGAAATAACTCTTTTAAAAGCTGGTTTCTTTATTATTGTTTCTTTGTATGATTGGGAGTTGAAAAATTCCCGTATGAGAAAAGTTTAAATATTTTTAACTGAAACCATTAACAAGAAATATTTCTGAAGTGGCTAGCTTCACCAAAATATCGTATATGTCATAAATTTTTACTTTCTGTATACCAACTATGTACCTAGTGTATAGAGAAGGTATTGTATTGTACCCAAAAATTCGATACGGAGATTTCACAGGAAATACATGCTTTGAGACTCCCTGAATCCAAAACAAACAGTTTTTAGAAAAATGTCCGTGGGAGTGTCTATCAGTCTATGTGTATGTATGTGTCTGTGGGTAGCATAGCGCAAAAACGAAAGGACTGTTAAAGCCCAAACTTGGTATTTAAGTTCGGTATCTTCCAAGGACGCGACACGAAGATTTTAAAGAAAATCCCCCCACCCCAAACTACCCTTTACATGGAACTTTTTTCGAAAATTTTGATTTTCTTAAAAATGGCTATAACGATTTTTATTAAAATATTGTATATTAAAGATATCTACCTGAAAAATAAAATTATATCTTGAATTTTCAGGGAATAGACTCTGAAGACTACTTTATTCTGGATGAATTTTACGGAAATGTGCATAACTGCTAAACCGTAAGAGATGGACAAAGACTTACTCCATAGAAAATGTTGCTCGCAATAAAACACAATTTATGTCGTATAAATGTTTTTCGTGGAGTTGATAATTTTTAAGATATTCTTGGTTTTTCGTTTCTGCTTTGAAAAACATACTTTTCTCATAAAGGAATTTGTTAACTCCTGTCCATACATACAAAGGAACTTCAGTTACATAGCAACCAGCTTTTGGCTATCATTTTAACCTATGGTACTCCCTCATTTCGCTTCTACTTACAAGGAAGCAAATAGTAAAACTATTTCTGCTAATGTTTCTCAACTAGCATGAAGTAAATAGAAGCATAAGCTGTTTAACTACAATTTGTTGCAGAGATGTAGAGAAAGTCATGTGAATGGAATACAACAGATATTTTTAACGAGCTCTATACTTGAGTAATGGCTTTTGCCTTCCTCTTGTGGATTCCCAGTTATTCAAAGGTGATCCAGAATGAAAATAACTTGACTTTTCACACTTCAGACACTATAAAATTCGAGATATACATTATATTTGCTATATAAGTGTCTTAAATGCAGTATTTTAATCAAATTCATTAAAGCCATTTTTGAGAAAATAAACTATTTCAAAAAATCTTTCATGTAAAAAGCAGTTTGGGTGGAGGATTTTCCTAAAAATATTTGTTACGCATTCTTGTAACAGAGTAAACGTAAATACCAAGTTTAATATTTAACCGACTTTTCGTTTGTGCGTTATGGTGTGCACAGACACACACAAACATACTCGTATACACAGACACAGCACAGGCACACACAGGGACCTTTTTCTAAAAAGGTTTTGTTTTCACTCAGGGGAGCTCAAAGCAAATATTTTCGGTGAAAACTTGACATTGCATTTTTGAGTGGTATACAATATCTGCTCTACATTCAATGTACTTACATAGTGCTCGTAAAGAAATTAATTAAATAGACGATGATAGCGAATACTCTGCCATCTATCTACAAATAATGAAAGAAGGTCGACTGGAGGGCACCGTAATACCATCTACCTATCACATATAGAAACAGAGGTGCAGTTGCCTAGTATTAAGGCCAGTGATGCGGCACAGGGATGAGACCGTGAAGATTTGCTGCGCGCCAAAAACCGAACCACGAGGTATCCATTCAGTTAAAGTCATGGGAAATAAGCACAGGAAAAGAATAAATTTTGCTCCAGAGGAACAACTTTATTTTTTGAATAATAATTTATCTAGATACCATCTAGTTTTGGAGCAGGAAATACATTTTATAAAATGAGAAAGTGTTGAGTGATTAACGTCAGAAGTGGCTTTCTAACTTGAATGCAAATGCTAAATAATCGTTGTGTGAACCTGGACTCTTCAGTACAGTACAAAAGAACCATTACTTTGAAGGGGTTTTGTTAATGGTTACACATGTACAAATACTTGTGATTTAATAATTTACTGCAATTTTCAGATTGTGTTGGAACATCAAACGCTACTTTCATCTTCCAGAACGTAGTATCCCCTCCCTTCAATCATAGTTCTGTGGTTTAAAACTTGCGTCACACAAACGATGCTGTTAAGTAATGCTTCCAAGAAGAATAGGGGGTTGGGAATATTCTGCTGTTAAGTAATGCTTCCAAGAAGAATAGGGGGTTGGGAATATTCCTAATTAAAGAAAAGTTTTCCCTTCTAGCTTAGAATCAAAACCAGGACACTGACCACTCAATCAGGGAGGTTGTTCCCTCACAAGCTGTTTTACCTGCACCTGTTCGAGATTGCAGCTGAGGTTCAGCCCATTTTCACATTATTTACATCCAATTTCAGGTAATTACTACCTTCCTGTAATCACTTCACTTTTAGAGCCTACATGATGCAAACGCATGATGTCGAAGCTCCACATGCTACGCGATAAATTAGGACACCATGATATAATAGTAGTATCTTAAATTTATGGGATTTAAGAAGTTTATAGACAGGTAGAGTCAGAGGGAAAAATTCAGTGCCGTAGCTGGTTGCTCTAACCACTGAGATACCATGGCAACATGCCAGCACAGCATTGAATCCCCCAACTGAACTATATGTTTCCTGGTAAAACACAAGGTGATCTCAATTATTTTGAGATGACATATCCCAATGGCAACTTGCAATGTCGTAAGTACTTTAAGTTCCCAGGCATCATAGTTTAATACACTATTAGGTCATAATGTCTGGAGAAAAAAATTAATTAACATTATTTGGCCTAACAGTTGGTTAAGCTATTAAGCCCGGGACTTAATAGGTACTTAGAACATTGTAAATCGCCATTAGGGTGTATCATCTCAAAATAGTTTTGAGATCACCATTTGGTTTACCGGGAAACATGCGAGTCAGTTAAGGGATTTAATTCAGTGATGGCATATTACCATGGTAGCTCAGTGCGTAGAGCAACCGGCTATGTCATTGACTTCTTCAGTCTGATTCTACATGTCCAACTTGTGTTCTACGTACGGATTGTGTGGGGGAAATTATACATATGTTAAATGTATATCTTATGAAATAGTGAATAATACTGTGACGATTAAATCTTGGTTTTTATGTTTTATCCATAAGAATGGTTAATTTTATGGTAGCAATTTTTCTTTGCATGTAAACCTGAGACACGGAAATAGGCTTCCTTTGTTGGTCAAACGCTAAATCAGGTGTTGATATGGGCCTGGTGAAGGATAGAACATCTCATATCATAGCAGTTTGTGTGAATCTGTTTGTTGGCTGCCCATGTAAACTATACCTTATTAGGACGATGCAAACCTATTGTTTAGATGCTTTTTTAAACCCCTACGTCTTTGGGCCAGCTCTGCTACACAAACCTGCATCACTTCGCAACTGAAGGGGACTTAGTTCATTTTGTGAATTACTTCAAGACACACAATGCCTCGGTCACCACAAGCTCTCGGGTCAAAAGCTACGGTGACAACTATGTAATTTATCATCAACATGTGGAAAAATCATCATCTTTTCGCAGCATAATCTGATGATCAGCTTCAGCAGTTGAAGGCTTTCATGAATAATTGCATCATTATTTTATAAATCCAAAAAGCTGTCCCATTAATATTAATTTCCTGTATAGATATATTTGCACCCACCCCGTTTGGAATAATAAATGAGAATGCTAGTCCAGACTCATTAAGATGGCAGCCCCAAAACTGGACTAACCCATCAACAGGCTCGTAACCTGTTATAGGGCGATTTTTCATACTGACAATCCTTAGCAAATGAATCCGGATGGAAATAATGGTAACGACCCTGGTAAAACCTAGGTTGTGATATCAGTTACGATTTGAATATTAAAACACAATGCTTCCCGGCTATATGTGGCACAATTTCAAAGAATTTAAAGAAGAAAACAAAGAAAGAAACCCAAATAAGATTCTGTAAGACAATGGCTGAACCAACTGTTCTACATATATGGATGTGAAGTATGGACCACGATGAAACATTATATTAATAGAATACAGTAATCGAAAATGAAGTTTCTAGAAGAGTAAAAGATTGAACAGATATAGAAATGATAATTTATGTAATAAATTAAATCTGCTACCAATCATAAATAAAATAAAGGGATACAGAATTCGTTGATCAAACCATCTAAGAAGAATGAACAAGGAATGACTACCGAAACAGGTATTAGATTACAAACCACAAGGGAGTAGATATGTCAATCGATCAAGTAAGTTGAGGACGGAACAGAAGACTCTCCTACTCCATGAAGAGAAGAAGAAGAAGAAGAAATACATTTCAGTTATTACCTAGAGTAACCTCGCTCATAGCGTCTAATTTCAAGTAGGGTTGCTTTTACTACACCTGGGCCTATTTCTTACTTTTATGTTAAGTTTAGGTTGAGTGTAAATGCCTAAACCCTCATTCCCTAAGCACCCAACTCCCCCAGTCCTGTAACGATCTACCCCCTTCACCGTTATAATAAGAACTAACAATCTGATGTGTTCCATTCACATGACTTTCTCTACAACTCTGCAATAAATTATTCTTAAAACGCTGATGCTTCTATTTACTTCCTGCTAATCGAGAAAAAATTAGCAGAAATAGTCTTATTACTTGCTTCCTTGTTAGTAGAAGTGAAATAAGGGGGTACCATAGGTTAAAGTGAAGTCAAAAGCTGGTTGCTCTGCGACTGAAGTTCCTTTGTTTGTATGGACACGAGTTCACAAAGTCCTGTATGAGAAAAGTATAAGTCTGTATAGCTGAAAAAAACAAGGAATATCTCAAAAACAATCAACTCCACGAAAAAAAATGTATATAACATAAATTGTGTGTTTTAAAGTGCTCTACATTTGTTGTGTGGTAAGTTTTTGTCCATCTCTTACGGTTTAACGGTTATGCTAAATTCCGTAAAATTGACCCAGAATAAAGTAGTCTTCAGAGGCTATTCCCAGAAAATTTAAAGTATACATTTTATTTGTCATGTAATTATCTTTAATATACGATATTTTAATCAAAATCGTTACAGCCATTTTTTAGAAAATTAAAATTTTCTAAAAAAGTTCCATGTAAAGGGTATTTTGGGGTGGGGGATTTTTTTCAAAATCTTCGTGTCGTATCCCTGGAAGATACTAAACTTAAATACAAAGTTTGGTATTTTACCGATTTTTCGTTCTTGAGTTATCGTGTTCACAGACACACGGACACCACACGGACCTTTTTCTGGAAATGCTCTTTTTGGTTACAGGGGACCCTAAAACATATGTTTCCGGTGAAATCTCGGTATCGAATTTTTGGGTGGAGTGCAATACCTTCTCAGTAGCCTCCTTCAATCATGTGAGGCGTCGTTTATACCCCTTCTGCATGAATACGACCATAATAAGCATTTGACAAGGTGATACGCATGGCAGCAGATGAAGAAGCATGAGGGTTGGTCGGTGTCCCAGACATTTTGCATCAGTACAGTGAAAAATAATGTAGGGTTCAGCGGAGGGGAGAAAGATTAGATACATGACGATGTA
Source organism: Hymenopus coronatus (assembly GCA_030762935.1). Lineage (NCBI taxonomy): Eukaryota > Metazoa > Arthropoda > Insecta > Mantodea > Hymenopodidae > Hymenopus > Hymenopus coronatus. The sequence continues at coordinate 43,656,190 of CM060883.1, forward strand.
ATGAAATAAACTTTATGATCTTGAATATATAAGACGAGTACAACAAAGCTTAAGGGCAGTTGAAGGTAGCATTTTGTATCTTGTTTCACTGGCTCGACATCTGAGCCAGCGGAGGCTATAAAATAAATAGGTGATAAATATGAAGTTTAAGGAAGGGTGCAATTTCCCCCATATCTCCTTATTATCCATTCATCTGCCCCCTTCTGTTTTATTATTAATCCTCTTCATTTCCTTCTCGTCCCAGCCGTATATTTATTTCAGTGCCTTTCTCTGTCGCGCTCTCATTTGTTTTGTTTTATCTACGTGTACCCTCCAGCCAAACACGACATCGTAGACTAATTTTGTGACTCATTTTCCCTTTCACTTTTCCTGAAACTGATATTTGTTTTTGCAGGGGGTGGAGGGGAACAGCGTGAGCACAACAATAATAATTATTAGCAAAGAATATCCTTTATGTAACAGCATCCTGTTTCCCTTTAAAATAACATAAAAATTGACATGATAGAAGATTCGCATAGATTTTTCTGTCCAGTATCGTATATTTAATATATCTTTGACAATAGTTTTACATAGTATGTTGTGGATACAAGAAGAATATAATAGCTTGAAGTGATAATAAAATGTTTAGGAATTTAATATTTTACATTCGCAAAAAAACTGCAAACCCTACTTTTTTGAGTAGAGTAACTGAAACGAATGTTCTTATATTACATGCATTTTATTATAGTAAAAAAATTTCCCTTTAACTAATATTAAAATTTAAATGTTTAAGAGCTGGTCGCTATATGAATAGCTTTGAAACTCCATTGTCTTTGCCTGATCACAAGAAAGAAAACAAAAGAAAAATAAACAAATTGCAACTTCCCATTTGAGAAAAGTTTAAAATCTTCAAAATTCAAAAGAGTTTAATTTGCAATAAAGTTTAATTTCTAATAAGATCTGGACTATTCACAGAAAATACTATCTAAACACTTATTTATCATTAAAATACTTTAAACGTACAGTATTTTAATCAATTTAAGGTACTTTTGAGAAGGTAGAAATAAAGAAAGCATAAAAAGGTTGATTTAGGGTAGAGCAATATATTTTTTTAACTCTTGTTTTTATGCTTCAAAGATAGTGAAACTCAACATCAAGTCTTGTATTAAATAAACTTTTCATTTGTCAATTACAGTGCTCACACAGCCAAAAAATGGCTCTAACGATTTTGATTAAAATGTGGTATATTAAAAATACTTACCTGGCAAGTAAAATGTATATTTTGAATTTTCTGGGAATAGCCTCTGAAAGCTACTTTATTCTGGGTCAATTTTACGAAATTTTACATAAATGCTAAACCGTAAGGAATGGACAAAACCTTACCACACAGCAAATGTAGAGCACTTTAAAACACACAATTTATGTTATGTACATTTTTATCGTGTAGTTGTTTGTTTTTGAGATATCCGTTGTTTTTGGCTTCGGCTATGAAAAACATACTTTTCTCATACAGGAATTTGTCACCCCCTGTCCATAGAAACAAAGGAATTTTAGTCACATAGCAACCAGCTTTTGACTATCACTTTAATCTATGGTACTCCTTTATTTCGCTTCAACTTTCAAGGAAGCAAGAAATAAGACTATTGCTGCTAGTTTTTTTTTTCTCCATTAGCATGAAGAAAATAGAAGCATAAACTTTTTAACAATAATTTGTTGCAGAGATGTAGAGAAGGTCATGTGAATGGAACACATCAGATTTTTACTTTCTAATACGTACTATGTACATAGTGTATAGAGAAGTTATTGCACTTGACCCAAACATTCGATGTCGAGAATTCACCGGAAATATATCTTTTAGGGTCCCCCTGTATCCAAAAAAGCATTTTCAGAAAAATGTTCGTGTGTGTATCCGTGTGTCTGTGAACACGATAACTCAAAAACGAAAAGTCGGTAAAATACCAAACTTGGTATTTAAGTCTAGCATCTTCCAGGGATGCGACACGAAGATTTTGATAAAAATCCACCACTCCCTACTACCCATTACATGGAACTGTGTTCGAAGATGTTGAATCTGTCAAAAATGGCTCTAACGATTTTGATTAAAACATCGTATACTAAAGATATTTACCTGACAAATAATATGTATATCTTGAATTTTCTGAGAATAGCCTCTGAAGACTATTTTATTCTGTATGAATGTTATGGAATTTTGCATAACTGCTAAACCGTAAGAGATGGACAAAACCTTACCATACTAAAAATGTAGATCGCGTTAAAATACACAATTTATGTTACATGCAGCTTTTCGTGGATCTGATGGTTTTTGAGATATTCCTTGTTTTTGGTTTCACCTTTAAAAACTTCAACTTTTCTCATACAGGAATTTGTCAACTCGTGACCATACAAACAAAGGAACTTCAGTCACATATGGACCAGACTATAGAAATATATGACTATCTCTTTAGCCTAGTATTTACAAGTAAATATGTAATAAAATCATTAATGCAAAATTTTCATGTGTAATAGAAGAACATGATTCTCACTTTATTTAGCACTCGTGACTACGTACATAGCAGATAGAGAAGAAATTGTATGTCACCCAAAATGTTGATACCAAGATTTCACCGCAAATGCATGTTTTGAGATCCCTGAAACCAAAAAGAGAAACCTCTTTAAAAAAATGTTCCTGTTTATGTCTGTGTTTTGAAAAACAAAAAGTCTTTTTGTACCAAACTTGGTATTTAAGTTCTGTAACTTTCGAGGATGTAACAGGAAGATTTTTATGAAATTCAATTACTTTTTTTTTTTTTTTTTTTTTTTTTTTTTTGTAGCGTTGACCGTTTCGTAATATTCGTTGATATTGGTTTCAATTTTAAGTTATATCACTTTTCTCAAACAGCCTCACCTTTCTTTTCATCCCTCTTTTGTTTAACTAGCAATGCAATGCGAACCAAAATTTGATTGTTCACATATCGACTAGCTTTTAAAAAATTTGACTATTCCCATAGCCTAGATTACTGCCTTAAATCACTTCTGCTTAGAAGGAAGATATACAACATTTGCTACTATGTTCATCTTGATTAGCATGATGAAGGTAAAATTATCTTTAGTAAGAATAAGTTATTTGCCTAACAGAAAGAGAAACTCAATATGAATGGACCAAATTAGATTTTTACGTTCTCTACACGTACTATGTCCATGATGTATAGAGAAGTTATTGTATTGCACCCAAAAATTTGATCCGAGGTTTCAACGGAAAAACATATTTTGGGTTCCCTGAATCCGAAAAAGCATTTTTGGAAAAAGTCCGTGTGTGTGCGCGTGTGTTTGTGTATGTGTGAGTGAGTGAGTGTGTGTCTGTGGACAGCATAGCTAAAAAATAAAAGCACAATTAAATACCAAACTTGGTATTGAAGTATGGTATCTTCCAAGGATGCAACACGAAGATATTCAAGAAATCTCCCCACCCCAAACTTCCCTTTACATGGAAACAATTTCGAAAATTTTTATTTTCTCAAAAATGGCTCAAACGATTTCCACTAAAATTCCTTATATTCAAGTTATTTACAAGCCAAATAAAATTTATATATTCCATTTTCTGGGGATAGACTTTAAAGAACTCTATTTTGGATGATTTTTATTGAATTTTGTATAACTGGAAAACCGTAAGAGACAATTATGTCATATACATTTTTTCGTGGAGTTAGCCGTTTTCGAGATATTTCTTGTTATTGATTTCAGTTTTAAAATACTTACACTTTTCTCATACAGGAACTTTTCAACTCCTGGCCTCGCAAAGAAACGGATTTCAACCCCATAGTAGTCTCATTTTAAAACATTTGACTGTCCATTTAGCCCAGTGTATTCCCTTATTTCCCTTATGCTAATTTTTTAGCATTAAATAGGTAGAAGAATAAGCTTATTAGCAATCATTTGTTACAAAGAAGTAGAGAAAGTCATATGAATAGAGCACAACAGATTTTTTAAGAATAGTTTGTTGTTGAATAGGTTGCAAAAGATAATGTAAATAATGAATTAGATTTTTACTTTCTCTATACGTACTATGTACATAGTGTATAGAGAAGGTATTGTACTGCATCCAAAAATTCGATTCCGAGATTTCACCGGAAATACACGTTTTGAGACTTCCTGAATCCAAAAAAAGCCTTTTTAGAAAAATGTCCGTGTATGTCTATCTGTGTCTGTATCTGTGCAGCATAGCTCAAAAACGAAAAGACCATTTGAAACCAAACTTGGTATTTAAGTTCTGTACCTTCCAAGGATACGACACGAAGATTTTCAAGAGAATCCCCCAACCCCCAAATACCCTTTTTGTGGAAAAAAATTCGAACATTTTGATTTTCTAAAAAATGGCTCTAACGATTTTGATTAAAGTCTCTTATATTTAAGATATTTTAATGATAAATCAAATGTATATCTTCAATTTTCTGAGAATAGCCTTGAACAGCAGTTTATTCTCGATGAATTTTGTGGAATTTTGCTTAACTCATAAACCATAAAGGATAGGCAAACATTTACTGAAGAAAAAGTGTAGATCTCGTTAAAACACACAATTTATTTTATATACATTTTTTCGTGGAACTGATCCTTGTTATTGGTTATGACTTTAAAAAACGTATACTTTTCTCATACAGAATTTTTCAATTCCTGTCCTTAGAAACAAAGGAATTTCAGACACATAGCAACCAGCTTTTAAAATATATGACTATCGATTTAACCTATGTTACTCCCTTTTCTGTTAATTTTTTTTTCTCAATTAGTATTAAGTAAATAGAAGAATAAGCTTTTTAACAATAATTTAGATATGTAGAGAAATTAGTGTAAATGGAGCACATCTGATTTTTATAATTAATTTTACTAAGTTTTCTGGCAGAAATGTTTCAACACTCGCTGTAAATCTTGCCAACTGCAGTCGATAGAATATGGAGCATCGACTCCAGACTTATCCATCTCGATGGTGTGAGTGATGTAGGAGGAAGCAAGACGCGTTCTCGATTTTTATTGGTCGTAACTTTCACTTGCCTCTTCTTAAGCTGCGTGCACACGGAAGATATAAATAGATCCGCTTCTGAGGTAGGATGATGTGATTGTAAAGATGAAGTAGGCTCAGCATTTTACATGAATAACACAGTACCAAAACCAAATCCATAAATGTTGAAAAAAAAAAAAAAAAAGAACATAGAAAATGATGTTCTGGTTTGGTTATACCAGTAAATAAAATCTGCTGTACTACACTCTCATAGCCTTCTCGACTTTCTATTGTTTATTAGTGTGTACACAAATTACTGTTAGGAAATTTCATTTGTAAGTATGTATTTATTCTCTGCAACTGAGTACTGCGCGGTGGCAGAGTTAAATTAATAATAGTTTTTGATACACCTAACTACTTATCATTCAGTATAGCAATAATATGGCAATTACCAGCATGTTTATAGCAGTATGAAGCCTCAACATTAATAGCTATAGAACAGTTTTTAGATTCTAATTACTTCACAATATTTACTTTAATCAATATCTAATATTTATTCTCTTCAAATTATCCCTAAGCTTCTTTAAGGTCAGAGGGCAGTTGCAGGCAATACATTCCATTCTTCAATGCTCCTATTAAAAAACGAAAATGTTCTGTAACCTTTTATATAAATGATCTTTTGTACGAGTTTGCCGGATTTTCTAACCTCTTTCTAACGTCCATCCATGCATTTAAACCATTATAAGCTTTAAATACTGCGACAAACCTATGTTTTTTACATCTTCCTTTTAGCGGCTCCCATTTATGCTCTTCGTAATTTTTTCTACCTTCTCATTTTAATAGACATTCCTAAGCGAGAAACAAATTAAAATTTGAGGAACTTAAAAAGAAGGACAAAGTATTGAACTATTCGAACCATTAATAACGGATATCTAAAGGTTATTTGGAATCAATTATGTATTTTTAAGAGTTCCAACTTTTCTTTATCGTAACTTTTATCAACCATGCAGAATAGAGGACTACAGGGGCTATTCCCAGAAAATGTAATATGTACATTTTATTTTTCATTTAAATATCTTGAATATGTGATGTTTTGAACGGAACCAATACTCATCTTTATGAGAAAAAAAAAATCTATTTCAATATTAATTTGTGGTGGGGAAATAGTTTCGAAGGTACTGAACTTAAATACTATGGTACTGAACTCAAATATCATATTTTCCAACAATGAGGAAGGCGCTAAATACCATCAACTTTAGAGACATCCATCCTGGAACACAATCTCTAAGTTACTAACACTTGCATGTGTCTACTAGCACCTATCAATGCACTCAGACGTCATCTGGTGGTGGCATCCCGTACTGTGCATAACATGTTTTCAAATGTATATAGGAGAGTCGGCTGATAAGCCCCGGGCCTCACACCGATATGGTGCCACTAGGCCAGTTAGACGGTAGCATCGTATAGTTTAACTTTAGATTAGCTTGTTTAGTTTTCGAATGGTAGTATTTTAAACAAGACAACCTTAGAGTTTTCACGAAAATTGAGGTTTGGAGAAACGAGCAGTGATTAAATATTTCCATTTGAAAGGCTTAACACCAATAGAAGTCAAGGAGGAAATGGATAGTACATTGAAAGACTCTGCCTCTTAATTTTCAATGATAAAAAGGTGGGTTGCACAGTTTAAAAAGGGACGTACGAGCACTAGAGGTGAGCCTCGCTCTGAACACCATGTAAAAGTGACAATGCCAGAGATCATTGAAAAAACTCATCGTTTAGTACCGGAAGAACGCAGATTATTGTGGTTTGAGATAGCAGAGGCTGTAAACATATCAAAAGAACGTGCAGGTAATATTTTAAGTATTGTTTTGGGCTTTCACAAGGTCTGTGCAGGATGGGTGCCAGATGGGTGCCGCGTTTGTTGACACCTAAACAAAAGTTGCAAAGAAAAACTGTTTCTGTTAAGAATGTGGAGCTCTATCGTAAAAATACCAGTGCATTTTTGTGACAGCTTTATTACTATGGATGAAAATTGGATACATCACTACACTCCAAAAAGTAAATCACAGTCAAAGCAGTGGACTGCGCCAGGTGAACCAGCTTCAAAAAAGGCAACGTCAATTTTGTCAGCTAAGGCGAAAGTTTTCTGGGATGCATAGAGAATTATTTTTATTGATTACTTGTAAAAGGTTAAAAGTATCACTGATGACTATTACGCAAGCTTACTGCAACGTTTGAATAATGAGGTGAAAAAAAAGAGCTCATTTGGCAAACAAACAAAAAATTGTAGTTTTGTTACAACAATGTACATCGTTCAGTCATTTCAATGGGAAAAATTTGCGAATTAAAGTTGGAATTGCTTGAACATCCCCCCTATTTGCCAGATCTAGCACTCAGTGACTACCGCCTGTTCCCAAGCCTCCAAAAACTTCTTGGAGGACGATGATTTCACAGTAACGAGGTCATTGAAGCGGTAAACAGCTATTTTGAGGGATGTTGATAAATCGCACTACAGAGTTGGTTTAATTAAATTACATTTATTAGCCTTTCTGGAGATCATGTTGAGAGAAAAAGCAAAGAAAATTAAATGCTGTTTTCATTGAGGGACCTGGGACTTATCAGCTTGTATTGTAATAACAACATATTTGTTTAGAGAATGTAAAATAGTTGCCATGACTTCTGAAATGACCCTTGTATTTAAATGCTGCATTAATTAACTCGTAAGGAAATGCTAACAAATAAAGGGAAGAAAATGCAGCAAGTTTTAAATATTAAAATTGTATTTTGTGTGAGCAACAATAAAACGTATACATAGAATTAGTTGGACTTCAAATGCATGCTATTAACGTCTGTGATAGAAATACAAAATGGAAACTTGAACTTCCCACACATGATAGCATGAACGGGAACATGTGTTTTTCTTCCCTTAGAATAGCCCATAAGTGAAATTAATGACTGCTCTAGTAATGAAGCCAGGTGGGTAGCAGCCTTGTGGGTTGGCAGGAGACCGTACGGACTCATCTCCACCTCGAAGTATCTTTGCCAATCATTGTTCATCAGTACCACAACCCAATTTCTTCACTTGCAGCTGTCACAGGTGGACAGCTAGGGACAGTTTGCTAATATAGCGTTGGCTGAGAGACGTAAAGGTCCTTTGTTTGACTCCCTGCCACTTATAATTTGCTTGCTATGCCTCATTTGCCACCGCACCGGATGTGATCCTGAATTCCTGTTATTTTTAAGTGTTTAATTTGGTCCAGGATGGTATATTAGCGCTGGCATCTTGACAGACTGAACATCTGTGCTCCATTGTGTGTGTGTTGACGACAACTTTGCGCGCCATCTTGAGCATCTCCATTGTTTGAGATGTGACGTAGGTCGCATGGGACAATGCGTTCCCTAGGTGCAGTGCAAGGCGGCAAACAAACTTTGACACGGATTCTGTTTTGTGTGCGCTCCTTAATGCTATTGTCTGGAGAGACATGTGACAGATTGCCATATCGTTGTCAACAGCTGTTAGATTATTACCCTGTTTTAACGTTCCTAAACCGACTGCATGATAAATGCCGATCGCTACATTTACCAACAAAGGCTCAACGTTTAACTGCATCAGTTTTTACTTTCACTACTATGCACACAAAAGGCAAATAGTAGGCGAAGAAGGTATTATATTTCACTCAAAGAATCAATATCAAAGTTCACCAGAAATACATGTTTTATGGACGCTAAATAAAAGGCCGTCTTAGGATAACTGTCCGTAGTGTATGTGCATGTGTGTATGAGTATATGTCTGTTTATGGTGTGTGAACGGCATACGAAAAATTTGGTTAAATAGATACCAAACTTTGTGTTTTAAGTTCCGCATCTTCTGTCAACGCCATATGAAGGCTTTCAGATCTCTCACCACAAAATACCTCTTATATGACACATAATATTTTCGCAATAAAACTTTTTAATACCAAAAAGAAAAATCCATGCAACTGCAGTAAAATATAACCCCGTCAGCATCCAAACCTGCCAGCACACCGGTTATTTTACATGGTCCCTCCCCATCCTATACCGAGATACATTTGACTGCAATTGCTGGGATTGAACGTTCGACTTTGAATGGATGGCAGTTGATTACGTATCGGCTCCAGGCATTTGTTGATATTTTGTCAAGGTATGCTTGTTTAAATGTCTCAAATATCTATGGCCCTGCTTGTAGAAATCTGAGAAATGTCTCTTGGTATTTGTTAAGTAAGGTTTAATTTACTCCTTTATTCTAGAGTTTACTTGGTTTTTAAACTACTTCTGAGCTGATGCAATCATTTAATGACTATTGAAGACAGAGGTTCCCTTTCGTTTCTAAAGAAAAGTTTTAAATACGTGTTTTACCACAGTCAATGGCATTGCTATCTACTTGAAATGTTTGGTGTAGTTCTCTTTAACCCTTATTGCATGGTGTTAAACATATGCAACAAAGATGGTTAATCAAAGCTATTAGCATTTTTAGTGTACTTTCTTTCTAATTTCGCATTAAACTGACCTTCAGCAATAAAATTAGGCTTGTCATAACGGTTTTATATTGTAACATTATAAATAGCTTTACAATGCTCTTTTTAATACCAAAGAGTAAAATCCATGCAACTGCAGTCAAATGTGTCCCCATCAGTATCTAAGCGTGCCAACACACCGGTTATTTTACTTGGGTCCTCCCCATTCTTTACCAAGAGATATTTTACTGCAGTCGCTGGGAGTGAACTCGTGTCGTTCGGCTTTGAAAGTATGATCAGTTTATTACGCATTGCAATAACAATCACGGCTCCAGACATTTGCTGATATTTCCTCAAGGAATGATTGTTTATGTGGTTCGAATATCTGCGACCCTGCTTGTACAAATATGAGAAGTATCTCTTGATATTCTAGGGTTTATTTGGTTTTTAGGCTACTTCTGAGCTGATGTAAGCATTTAATACCTATTGATGAGATAGGGTTTTCTTTCATTTTTAAAAGACAACCTTTAAATGTGTTTTACTGCATTCAATGGCATTGATATCTAGTTGAAGTAGTTCTCCTTAACCTTTAATTGCATGGTGTTGCACTTAGGCAACAAATATGATTAATCAAGCTTTTAGTAGTTTAGTGTACTTTTTTCTAGTTTCGTATTACACTAACCTTCAGTAATAAAGTTGGATAGTTATAGCTGCTTTATATTGTAAAATAATTAATATTTTTGCAATAAACTGTAGTGTAATCCAGTCAGCATCCAAGCGTGATTCACGCCGGTTATTTTACATGGGCGCTCCCCATTCTTTACCAAGGCACATTTGACTGCAGTCGCTGGGACTGAATATTCAGCTTTGAATGGATGGCCAATCCATTACGTATCACACTAACGATCACGGCTCCAGACATTTGCGGCTATTTTTCCAAGGTATGCTTGTTTGTGGTTTGAATATCTATGATCCTGCTTGTACAAATCTCAGAAGTATCTCTGAGGTTTATTTGGTTTTTAAACTACTCCTGAGCTGAAGTAAGCATTTAATATCTGTTGAAGAGAGTGGGCTTCCTTTCATTTCTATAGACAAATTTTAAATGCGTGTTTTACTGCAATCAATGGCATTGCTACCTAGTTGAAGTGGATGGAGTAGTTCTCGTTAACCCTTTATTGCATGGTATTGCACACATGCAACAAACTATAGTGTTTTTACACAAAAGAGCCAAAGCCATGCAACTACAGTCAAATGTAACCCTTTCAGCATCCAAGCGTGCCATAACACCGCTTATTTAACATGCACCCTCCCCATCCTTTTCCTCAGGTACATTTGACTGCACTCGTTGGGACATTCGGCTTTGAATGGATGGCCAATATCGCACGGCTGCAGACATTTGCGGATGTTTCCTCAATGTATGCTTGTTTATGTGATTTGAATATCTATGGCCCTGCTTGTACAAATCTGAGGAGTATCTCTTGATATTTTAAGGTTTATTCGGTTTTTAAACTACTTCTGAGCTGAAGTAAGCATTTAATGTCTATTGAAGAGAGAGGGCTTCCTTTCATTTCTAAAGAAAAGCTTTAAATGCGTGTTTTACTGCAATCAATGGCATTGCTATCTAGTTGAAGTGGTTGGAGTAGTTCTCTTTAAGGCCGGGAGGCGCCGTGTCCAGGTGTTTTCTTATTGCACGATTTTTCCTCCCCTAGAGGAAGCAAGTTAGAAGTGGATGGCTGGTTACCACACCGCTCGCTCTATCTTGTTATTGAGGGCGGGAGATATTTTTATCGGATAAGTCCTCTTCAGGGGAAGGTGGAAAAAATCGAGTCCCATTTCCCTCTCAGGGCAGAACTCTCCCTTCTTAATGCGCTGCGAAACGCTCTCTACAAAATAAATATTGCTTTACGTACTAAAACACAGGAAGGAAATTCACAAATCATATCGCAAACGTAAGCATATGCAACAACGTTTGTAACAACACAAAACAAATCTGATGTATTCAATTCTCATGACTTTCTGTACACTTCTATCTACTTCATGCTAATCGAAATAAACATAAGCAGAAATTGGTTTTAACTGTTTTTCACATAAGCCGTGTGTAGGACAGGAGTTGGACTGATAGAGTCAGACTGAAAAATTCAGTGCCATAGCCGGGATTTGAACCACAGATCTCCCGATCTCTAGCCGGTTGCTCTGCCACTGAGATACCATGGAAACATGCCGGCATAGCATTGAATATCTCCAAGTAAAACACAAGATCTCTAACTACCTATTCATAAGCAGAAAAACTGTTTTTTAAGTAGAAGAGAAATAAGAAAATACACTAGGCTAAAACAATTGTCAAATATTTTAAAAACTGGTTGCCATGTGGTTAAAATCCGTTTCTATACATGGCCAGGAGTATAAAAATTCCGATGAGAAGTATAAGTATTTTTAATCTGCAACAAATAGCAAGGTGTATCTTAAAAATGGTCAGCTCCACGAAAAAACACGTATATGAAATAAATTGTGTGTTTAACTAAATCTACAATGTATGTGTGGTAAGTTTTTGTCGGTTTCTTTCGGTTTATCAGTTACAGAGTATTCAACAAAATTCATCCAGGATAAAGAGACTATTCTCAAAAAATCCAAGATATATATTTTTATTTATCATATAAATGTCTTTATTAATTGGTATTTGAATGAAAATCGTTACAGCCATTTTTCAGAAAATCAAAATTTTCGAAATGTTCTTCATATGAAGGTTTAGGACGGGGGAATTTTCCTCAAACTTTTCGTGTCCGAGATACTAAACTTATAACCAAGTTTGGTATTTTATCGACTTTTCGTTTTTTACTTACTATGTTCACACACACGGGTCTTTTTTCTGGAAATACTTTTTCTTAGATTCAGGGGACCTTAAAACGTCTATTTCCCGTAAAATCTCGGTATGGAATGTTTAGGTGGAATGTAATACATTCTCTATACACTATGTACACAGTACGAGTAGAGAAAGTAAAAAAAAATCGGATGTGTTCCAATCAGATGGCTTTCTCTATACCTCTGTAATAGCTTATTTTTCTATCTACATCCTGCTAATCGAGATAAACATTAGCAGAAATTGTCCTTATTACTTGGTTCTTGAAGTAGATGGGCAAAAATCTAACGTATTCCATTCTCATGATGTCTACTAGCTGTTCGGCAAAAAACATTTTATCCAAAACACTATTTTTATCTACATTATACTAATCAAGATAACATTACAGAATTAATCCTTTGTACTAGTTTCCTTGTAAGTTGAATGGAAATAAGAAAATGCACAGGCTAAAGGGATAGTCTCGTCCTTTTAAAGACAATCGCTATGTGAAACAATTAAAATTCCATATACATTAAATTTGTCTTAAACATATTTTAAACATAAGATATTATAATGAAAATCGTTTGCGCTATTTTTGAGAAAATCAAAATTTTCCAAAAATGTTTTTCTTGAAAATTCGTATCGCATCCTTGGAAGATACTGAACTTAAGTATCAGTATTAAGTATTTAATCGTCTTTTCATTTTTGGGCTATGTTGCCCACAAACACACACAGACACATACACGGACCTATTTTAAAACTGCTTTTTCTCGACTCAGGGGTCCTCAAAACATATATTTCCGGCGAAATCTAGGTATCGGAACTTTGGGTGAAATGCAATACTTTTCTATACGCTATGTACCTAGTACATGTAGAGAAATTAATAAATAAATAAATAAACCAATATTTACATTTGCATAACTTTAATTATCCACCACCATTTATATTTATAGAGCTGACGTTCTTATTCCAATATCGTGGGTTCAAACCCAGCCCAGACCAATTATTTGTAAATGTGCTTAAAGTTGATAGCCCTATGTCAGTAGATTAACTGGCATTTAAAATAACTCCTTTTTTGTTTCTTTCTTTCGGTCTGTTTTCCCTCCTGTGTGTAGGATTCGAGTTTTTTTTTTATTGATTTAACTGCTGCGGTTCTTAGTGTCCCATTCTATATTAGGCGTGAAAGAGAACTTAATTTTGCTCAGAGGTCTCTTTGTTAGGCTTCAGGTTCTTTTATGTAAAGTAAATCAACAACACGAGAACAATGGCTTTACTTCCCTTCCGAAGGAAACCATGCTAAGGATTTTCACGTCCGAAAATATCGTATAAGTAAGTATTTTAAAACTAAAACCAATTACAAGGAATATCTAAAAAAAACGGCCAACTCCATGAAAAAAAACATATGATATAAGTTGTGTATTTCGACGAGCTTTACATTTTTTGTGGTTCTTATGGTTTACTAATTATGCAAAATTCGCAAAATTCGCACAGAATAAAGATGTCTTCAGGAAACTCAAGATGTACATTTTAATTGTTATGTAATGTCCTTAGATTTTCACATATACAATAGTGTTCAAAAGTTAAGCATAATTCGGAAAACATAGAACTGAAAGGGAAAATGGTGAACGAGCGCCATTAAACGTTATCACCTTGCTGATGGTCTCTGATAGGTAAGCGGGTTAACGCTTCTAAGGTCATCAAAACTAGAGTAGCAAACCAATACCAGAGTATCAAACTCAGTGCAAGGTTCATTCGTTATTGTTCTCCTTTTGAGAACAGAGAATGGTTGCCTGGCAAAGTGTTTACAAGACATCACCAACCTGCCACAAAGACGCCAACTCGACCATGTTTTGAAGGGTAGAATCCCCGGACAGACAGAAACCACTGTCTCTCAGGCCCTGAATGTGCCATAGAGTGTCATTTCCAGGTTTTGGTGATGGTTCCAAGAAACAGGAGGTGTTCTTCGGATTCCTGTACATGGTCACAACGCCGTAACAGGATGACATCGGCGACAACTGTCTTCTGAGCTTGCAGCCGCCTCAAGTTTTGAGGCAAACTGTATACTGGAAGCTCAGGGCAGTCGGCTTCTATGCTAGACGTCCAGCAATGTGAGCCCCATTTGCTCGAATACACATACGGGACCTTGGACCTTGAGTAAATGGAGGAACATGCTATTTACAGATGGGTCCAGATTCAGTTTGAACAATGATTCTCATCGCTCAATAATCCGGAGAGAACGTGGAAACACCCCATTTGTTGGTGGCGGCATACTTGTGTGGGCAGGCATAGGGTTCAATAGACGTACAGATCTTTACATCTTCGACAGTGATACTGTGAATGCCCAGAGATACATAGACGAGGTACTGGAACCACATATGTTACTTTTCAGAGGTGCAGTTGGTCCACATATTATCTTATAGTCCGCATAGTGCCCACCTGGTGGGCGATTGTCTTGAGAGGGAAGATATCCAGTGTATGGATTGGCCAGTGATGTCCCCGGATATGAACCCAAGAGAGCATACCTAAGACGCATTAGGAAGAAAAGTTGCAGCCCGCCAGCCCCCACCGAGGACACTTCCAGACCTCCGACGTGCTCTCCGTGAGGAATGGGAACTGCTGAGCTCTTGAACCACCTTATAGAGAGGATGCCAGGCACTGCGAGACCTGTGTAGCCATGAGGGATCACCAAACCCCTTTTTAACCATCCAGCACCATTATTGCCATTGTGAAAATGATCGTCAGATTTTGTGCTTGCGTAAAAAGGTGTCCCGATGTCAAAATTATCTGCTATTTCTCACTCTATTGCATTTCAGATAATGTGTGATGCATTGGTAAAAACATATTGACTTATGCTCAACTTTTAGACCTAGTGTATGTTAAGTCAGAAGCTTGCTGTTTAGAAACGAGTTTTCAGAATAAGCATAGCCATCTACACAAAGGGGCGTTAGCATGCTATGTAGGTAGGATTCGGGTGGTGAGAATGTGTTCACACATGAACGATTAAGCCGTTTATACTTATACTGTTGTTATAATAGATTTTTTTAATAAACTTAGAGTAATTTAGAAAGCTTTTACTACATCACATTGTATGCATCATATATGCAAACTTTAGTGGACTTGATACATAAATACGTATTACAAAAATACCTTTAGTATTGTTTTTGTTTTTTTTGTTGTTTTTGTTTTTTATTTTTGCGTAGCTTAACGTCCTTTAACTTGGTGGTCATTTCGGACGATGAAATTGCTGAAATGATGCTTAAATGATCTCGAAGTCAATGAAGATTAAAGTTACTCGACATTCGACTTTTCAGCATTAATGGATATGAAAATGGAGTTTTATTTATGGCCGCTCTTTTTTTATATACAAAAAGTACAGGTCCGGAGGCTTGTCGGGACTCCGGCGCAGTATTCCAGTATTTTTTTCCAGTTTCACTATATTTCCTTTATTGACCTATTTGATTTAAGTTTTATTTTTTTATTCCAAATAGACATTAACAAACACACAAACACCCATGCCTAAGGCGGGACTCGAACCCACGATCCCCAGCGCCCCGAAGCACCAAAGCGAGGCACTTAGCGAGCGCGGCCACGGGGACCGGCATACTTTAACTGCTGTGCCATTTATATTGGGATTCACTCCAAATATGACCGCTTAATTATGCTCAGAGGCTTCTTATCAGGCTTGATGTACTTTTACGAGCCGTAAATATACGATATGGGACCAATGGCTTTACTTCTCTTCCGAAGGAAGGTACGCTAAGGATTTCAACGCCCGAAAAAATCTATCGTCCTCCGTCGGATTTGAACCCGCGACCATGGGTATATGAAGTTAGCATGGTAACCATTACACCACGCAGGGGGATATTTAAAATAAAGGAAATTATGTTTAGCTGTGATATAGCAATAAGTAGAGAAAGACGGGTGAATGTCTGTAAGCGTGTTTTTCTCCTTCCGACAAAAAATCCAGCGTCTTTCGCATGTAAGCATTCGACCTTCTGCTTGGTGTTATTTTGTGTCTCTTGAAGGTTTTTCAGTTTGGTCATTCATCCCAGCATCCCTGCTTCACTAACCTGTACCAGGCATCTTATTATATATCTCCCGCAATGCAGCGTCACAGAGAACATGACTGAGTGAACCAAGACGCCCGCATTTTCATTCTAAAGGTCGTCTCGCCCACATTGTCAAACATTCGGTTCTAGGTAGAGGTTTGTATGAACCAGTTCAGATTCTAGTGATTTAAGAATTTACCTTCCGATTTGCAAAATGCAATTCCTCAACTTCCACTATTTCTCCTTCTTCCACATAGCGTTACCTAAGTTCTGTGGTCATGTAAACCTACGTGATCTAGGGTTAAGAGTGGCATTCAGTAAGTCTTCAAAAGAAAAAAAACTGATGTGTACCATTCACATGACTTTCTCTATATCCCTGCAACAAATTATTCTTAACAAGTTTATACTTCTATTTACTTTATGTTAATCAGAAAGAAATTAGCAGAAATAGTCTTATTACTTGCTTCCTTGTAAGTAGAAGCTAGATAAGGGACTACCATAGTTTAAAGTGATAGTCAAAAGCTGGTTGCTATGTCAATGAAGTTCCTTTGTTTATATGGATAGGAGTTGACAAGTTCCTGTATGAGAAAAGTATATGTTTTTCTTACAGAAACAAAAAATAAGGAATGTCTCAAAAACGACGAACTCCACGAAAAAATGTATGAAATATAAATTGTGTGTTTTAATGTGCTCTACATTTTTTGTGTAGTAAGTTTTTGTCCATCTCTTACGGTTTAGCAGTTATTCAAAATTCAGTAAAATTCATCCAGAATAAACTACTCTTCAGAGGCTATTCCCAGAAAATTCAAGATATACATTTTATTTATCAGGTAAATATGTTTAATATACGAAATTTTAATCAAAATCGTTAGAGCCATTTTTGAGAAAATCAAAATTTTCGAAAAACGTTCCATGTAAAGGGTAGTTTGGGGTGGAGGGATTTTCCTCAAAATCTTCGTGCTTGCATCTTTGGAAGATACTAAACCTAAATACCAAGTTTGGTATTTTACCGACTTTTAGTTTTTGAGTTATCGTGTTCACAGGCACACGGACACACACACACGGACCTTTTTGTGAAAATGCTTTTTTGGATATTGGGGACCCTAAAACATATATTTCCGGTGAAATCTCGGTATCAAATTTTTGGGTGGAGTGCAATACCTTCTCTATAAACTATGTATATAGTGCGTATGGAGAAAGTAAAAATCTGATGTGTTCCATTCACATGACTTTCTCTATCTCTCTGTAACAAATTATTGTTAATAAGCTTATCTTTTATTATTTCATGTTAATCGAAGAAGATTAGCAGAAATAGTCTTATTCCTTGCTTTATTGTAAATACAAGCAAAATAAGGGAGTACCATAGGTTAAAGTGAAAGCCAAAAGCTGGTTGCTATGTGACTGATGTTCATTTGTTTGTTTGGACAGGAGTTGACAAATTCCTGTATGAGAAAAGTAAAAGTTTTTCAAAGCTGAAACCAAGAAATAGAAATATCTCAAAAACGATCAACTCCACGAAAAAATGTATATGGCATAACTTGTGTGTTTTAACGTGCTCTACATTTTTTGTGTGTTAAGCTTTTGTCCATCTCTTACGGTTTAGTAGGTATCCAAAATTCATCCAGAATAAAGTAGTCTTCAGAGGCTATTCCCAGAAAGTTCAGAATATACATTTTATTTGGCAGGTAAATATCTTTCTTATATGATATTTTAATCAAAAACGTTAGAGCCATTTTTTAGAAAATCAAAATTTTCGAAAAAAGTTCCATGTAAGGGGTAGTTTTGGGTGGGGGGGATTTTTCTCAAAATCTTCGTATCGCTTCCCTGGAAGATACTAAACTTAAATAACCAGTTTGGTATTTTACCGACTTTTCGTTTTTGAGTTATCGTGTTCACAGACACACGGACACACTGACACACGGACACACGGACACATTGGCACACATACACACACACACACGGACCTTTTTGTGAAAATGCTTTTTTTAGATAAAGAGGACCCTAAAACATATATTTCCAGTGAAATCTCGGTATCGGAATTTTTTGATTGAGTGCAATACCTTCTCTACTCACTATGTACATACTTGGTATTTAAGTATTTAAGTTTAGTATCTTCCAGCGATGTGACACGAAGATTTTGAGAAAAATCCCCCCACCCCAAACTACCCCTTACATGGAACTTTTTTCGAAAATTTTGATTTTGATTAAAATATCATATATTAAAGATATTTACCTAACAAATAAAATGTATACCTTGAATTTTCTGGGAATAGCTTCTGAAGACCTGTTTATTCTGGATGAATTTTGCTTAATTTGGTATAACTAGTAAACCGTGAGATATAAACAAAACTAAATCTACAAAAAAAGTAGGTCTTGTTAAAATACACAAGTTATGTCATATATATTTTTTTTTCCTGGAGCTTAGCGTTTTCGAGGTATTCATTGTTATTAGTTTCAGTTGTGAAGTACTTATACTTTTCTCAGACGGGAATGTCCGTTTCACTTTTGTTCTTCTCCTGCCCAAGAAAAGAAGCGATTTGTAATGTCAATGCTTTTATAGCATTTGACCATTGATTTAGCCTGGTGTATTCCCTTATTTTCTTCCTACTTATACGGAACTAAATAATAAGAACATTGTGCTAATGAGTACCACGATTAGCAAGGAGCAGAAGGAAGAAGAATCTTATGTATGAAGTTTGGAGAATAGCCAGAGAAAGTCATGTGAGTGTAACACATCTGATTTTTTATTATTACTTTCTCAACAGGTAATATGTAAATACAGTATAGAGAAGGTTTTGTACTGAACCCAGAATTTCGATACCGAGATTTCACCGAAGTTTTGATGCACCTGAATAAAAAAAATCCATTCACATGACTTTCTGTACATCTCTACAGCCAATTATAGTTAAAAAAAACTTAGGCTTCTACTTACTTCATGCTAATTGAGAAAACATTAGTAGAAATAGTCTTGTTACTTGCTTCCTTAAGTAAAAGTAAAATAAGGGAGTAACATAGGTTAAAGTGATACTCAAAAGCTGCTTGCTATGCCACTGAAGTTCCTTTGTATGGACAGGAGTTGACAAAATCCTGTATAGAAAAGTATGTTTTTCGAAGCTGAAACTAAAAACAAGAAAGATCTAAAAAGCGATCTACTCCACGAAAAAATGTATATAACATGAATTGTGTGTTTTAATGTTTCAACATATACATTTTATTTGTCAAGTAAATGTCTTAAATATATTATATTTTAATCAAAATCGTTAGAGCCATTTTTAAGAAAATCAAAATTTTCGAAAGAAGTTCCCTGTAAAGGATAGTTGGTGGTGGAGGATTTTCTTGAAAATCTTCGTGTCGCATCCTTGGAAGAGACCAAACTTAAATACCAGGTTTGGTATTCAACGGTATTTTCGTTTTTGAGCTATGCTGTTCACAGACACTCACACTTACACACACACGCGCGCACTCAGACCGTTTTGTAAAAATGTTTTTTTTTTGTAATCAGGGTGTCTTAAAACATGTATATCCGGCGAAATCTCGGTATCGAATTTTTGAGCGATTACAATACCTTCTCTGTACACTATGTACGTGTACGTGGCATTTGGACGGCATAACTCAAAAACGAATAGAACATTAAATACCCAACATGGTATTTAAGTTTGGTATCTTCCAAAGATGTGACATGAAGATTTTTAAGAAAATTTCTTCACCCCAAACTTGCCATTACATGAAAAAAAAATTTGAACAATTTTATTTTCTCAAAAATGGCTTTAACGATTTTGTTTAATATCTCTTATATTTAAGATATTTACATGCCAAATAAAATGTATGTCTTCAGTTTGGGAATAGCGTCTAATGATCTCTTTGTTCTGGACAATTTTTATTGAATTTTACATAACTAGTAAACCGTAACAGATTGACAAAAATTACACAAAAAATGTAGATCACGATAAAACACACAATTTATGTCATATACACTTTTTTCTGGAGTTTTAGATTTGTTGTTGATTTCTGTTTCAAAATACTTAAAATTTTCTCATATGGGAACTTATCAACGCTTGGTTAACCAAAGAAAAGGATTTCAATCCCATAGTGACCACAGTTTTGAACATTTGACTGTCGGTTTAGCCTAGTGATTTCCCTTATTTCGCTCCTACTTATAAAGGAACTAAGTAATTTTCTGCTAATGTTTTAGTATTAAATAGATAGAAGAATAAGCTTATTAACATTAATTTGTTACAGAGCTATAGAGAAAGGCATGTGAATGAGAAAAGCAGATTTTTTATAAAGGACCTACTACATATTTGGCAGCCTATACCAGCATTTAAGGTATTAATATATTAATATATATATTAATGAGGAACCTATACTTAATAATACTACTCAAAACGTCTGATGAGTACCATTCACATGACTTTTTCTACATCTATGCAACAAATAATTCTTAGAACAGCACTTCTATTGCTTCATGCTAATCAGAAAAAATAGCAGAAATAGTATTATCACTTGCTTCCTTGTAAGTAGAAGCGCAATAAGAAAGTACCATAAGTAAAGTAATAGTCCTTTGTTTGTATGGACAGCAGTTGACAAATTCCTGTATAAGAAAGTTTTTAAGTTTTTCAAAGCAGAAACCAAAAACAAGGAATGTCTCAAAAACGGTGAACTCCACGAAAAAAATGTATATAAAGTAAAGTGTGTGTTTTAACGTGCTCTACATTTTTCGTGCAGTAAGTTTTTGTCCATCTCTTACGGTTTAGCAATTATTAAAAATTCCGCAAAATTCATCCAGAATAAAGTACTCTTCAGAGGCTATTCCCAGATAATTC
The DNA here is from genome assembly GCA_030762935.1 of Hymenopus coronatus. Taxonomy (NCBI): domain Eukaryota; kingdom Metazoa; phylum Arthropoda; class Insecta; order Mantodea; family Hymenopodidae; genus Hymenopus; species Hymenopus coronatus. The sequence continues at coordinate 43,677,342 of CM060883.1, forward strand.
AAGATATACATTTTATTTGTCAGGTAAATAATTTTAATATACAACTTTTAATCTAAATCGTTGGAGCCATTTTTGAGAAAATCAAAATTTTTGAAAAAAGTTCCATATAAAGGGTTTTCTGAAAATGTTTGTGTCGCATCGCTGAAAGATACTAAACTCAAATACCAAGTTTGGTATTTTACCGACTTTTCGTTTTTGAATTATCGTATTCACAGTCACACGGATACACGGACACACACGGAACTTTTTCCGAAATTGCTTTTTTTAGATAAAAGGGACTTTAAAACATACATTTCTCGGTATCGAGTTTTTTGGTGGAGTGCAATACCTTCTCTATACACTATGTACATAGTTCGTATAGAGAAAGTAAAAACTGAAAATGTAATTTTTGGAAATTTTCTTCACATAGTTTTAGCTTAAACGTCCTTTCTGACAGAACATTACAAGCCTGAATGTTACCGCATTCTAAGACCAATAAAATATAGCAACAAAGAGAAAAGCTGGTCATAAAATATTCAGGGTAAAACAGAGAGCTTAAATCTGCTAAGCAGAATATTAAATGACGTTTTTAATATAACGGGAGTTAAGGACTAGCAATTTCTTTGTAACATCACCGCAGCTGCTATATCTACCTTGGTTTTTAAATTTTTATTATTTTCAGATGTAATAAGAACGTAAGGATAAAAATGCAGGGGACAGAAGCAGATGCAACACAGAAATCAAGTTATTTGCATAAGTAATTAAAATATTGCAATGTTTCTGTATGTTGAAAAGAAATAATGCAAGTATTAAACAAAATTAAGTTAAAATGAAAAACGAGACACATGCAATAGACAAAATAATGTGATTTCTTGTTCATATGACTTTGTCTGCTCACAATTCTAAACGGTTATCTACGAGGGTAGATTGATTTCTTTCTTCTTCTTTGTTTAATTAACTTTTTGTTGCCTGTCGGTACCTATAAGTTCCGCTTGTTTTAAGCGCAACTATTTTATATCGTTAAAATGTATACAATTTTTGCCCTAAAATTGCAGTGTTTTTTTTAAATGAATAAAAGAGTAAAATCCACATAACTACAGCCAAATCTAACCGAATTAGCTTCCAAGCATCACACCGATTATTTTACTTGGGTTCTCCCCGTCCTTGACCACAGTCACTGGGATTTGAACTTGCAACATAGGGCTTTGCATGGATAGCCAGGCCATTACCTATCCCTATCACTCATAGTCATTTGAACCACTCTTTTGGTAGTGCCTTTGGCAGGATTATGAAAACTGGTTTAGAAAAATTTAAACTTTTAATTGGGAAGAAAAAGATTGATAAAAGATCTACATTTATTTTCATTCCTATTTTCTCTATTATTTTATATAATAATTTTATAGGTGTACTCCCATGTATTTTTACTATAACTCTAGTTTTAAACTTGACTTCAAGGAAAAACTAATGTAGGCAACTAAAAGCTAATGAAGTATTAGTTTAAAAAAGCTTCATGAATTTATTTTTATTTTAAAATGTTTAGTTTTAAAATCATGAAATCAGTTGTTAAAGTAATTAAGCCGCTCTTCTTGAGGGACTTCAAAAATCAGATTTCTATAATGTTTCACTTCTTTATTTGAAAACGAAAAAGTTATTCAAAACATATTAGCTTTAGATTTTAGAAGCAAAAAAAAAATCGATGTGTTCTATTCACATGACTTTCTCTACATCTCTGCAACAAATTATTGTTAAAAAGCTTGTGCTTCTATTTCCTTCATGCTAATCGAGCAAAAATTAGCAGAAATAGTCTAATTACTTGCTTCCTTGTAAGTAGAAGCGAAATAAAAGAGTACCATAGGCTAAAGTGACGGTCAAAAGCTGGTTGCTATGAGACTGAAGTTCCTTTGTTTGCATGGACAGGAGCTGACAAATTCCTATATGAGAAAAGTATAAGTTTTTAAGCCTAAAACCAATAACAAGGAATATCTCAAAAACGATCAACTCCACGATAAATTGTATATAATATAAACTTTGTTTTTATCGTGATCTAAATTTTTTGTTTAATAAGTTTTTGTCTATCTCTTAAGTTTTATCAGTTATGCAAATCAATAAAAACATACAGATTAAAGAGGTCTTTAGAGGCTATTCCCAGAAAATTAAAGATATACATTTGATTTGGCATGTATATATCTTAAATATTAATCAAAAAGTTCCAAAACTTTTCATCTAAAGGCTATTTGTGGATGGAGGGAATTTTTTTTAAATATTTCGTGTCGCTTCCTTGGAAGATAACAAACTTAAATACCAAGTTTGGTATTTAAGGTCTTTTCGTTTTTGAGCTATGCTGTCCACAAAAACACACATGCATACATATAGACAGATAGACACATACTCGGACACTTTTCTAAAAAATGTCGTTTTTGGATTCAGGGGGATCCAAAACATGTATTTCTGGTGAAATGTCGATATCAAATTTTTAGGTGCAATATGTGTGCAGAAAGTAATAAACCACAAGATGCTAGCTCATAGCTGTATGGTGGATGGTCTCATGTGGTTTTGACCTTCAAGATAAGCGATACTCCGCTGTTGGTTTTCGATGCGTTATGATGTACGACTATTTTTCCTCTTGATGTTTTCCACAAACAAAATTTTGCAGTAAATGGACAATGTATACTAATTGGCAGAAACTTGAGGTCTATGTTCTACTTCTACTGTTATAGTAGCAATATGGCCCGTTTTAGGAACAAATTACGAACCGTTTTCTTATCAGTACTGAAAGTTCATCGGAATTTTGTAGGCTTAGGTCTATTCGAGGGACTCATTGAGTCAAGTGAATTTTCTTTTCAGGTTTATAACAAAATGCTCTACATTAATCATCAGTTACGATATTCAAAACCAAATTTGAAGTACAACCTGGGATTTTTTCCACAGTTTTTCTGCGCTAATCAGTGCATTGCTGTGTTTGATCAGGAATTAGTTTATAAGACACTAATTGACTACGAATTTTTCTGATGTCTAACTTTAGATGCAAAATATGTTGAATTTGTCTCGTATTAGAGTTCTGTGTCGCCCGAAAGAATTCATAAGATTTTGTCGGTTTTCTTAAGTATTTTCATCATTAATAGAAGTTCTTGGAACTCTTTCACGAAATTCTTCACTAAGAATACCGATCTCTCTTGAATTTGCTGCATCCAAATTTAATTGTTTCTTCGCAAAATGCAGTTTTAGCGTTAATGACTAGCATAATGCCTATATATCATTTAACATCATAGCACAGAAATGAACTTTGATGAAATACATTTTTGGGTAAACAGAAATAATTAAATGATGATAATTAATAAACTATTGGAGCAAACAAAACGAACTAGATGACCATAAACTCACAAAATATTACACTGCAGCTGTCAGATATAAAAACATTTGATTTGTTTTTAGGAACATGATATTTTAACAATTTTCGGTATCATCCTTGAAAAGCATGTTAATGCAAATAATCAGTTTTACAAAAAATATTTTCATCACACTTTTCGTTATGAAGCTAGTCCCAATATTTCGTATTTGAAAGCATATTATTTGTGCAATCTCGAAACAAATTGATAACCAATTGTAACTAATTGTTGTTTTACACAGCCGTGTGCAAGATAGGTTTGGAAAGACTAAACATTTCTACTTCTTCGCAACAAACCTTTTTTTTTTTTTTGCAAAAGCGTATTATTCTCTCTATACGTGCTATGTACATAGTGTATAGAGAAGGTATTGTAATGCACCCAAAAAATCTGTGCCGAGATTTCATCGGAAATACATGTTTTGAGACCTCCTGAATAAAAAAAAAAACATTTTTAGAAAAATGTCCGTGTGTATCTGTCTGTGTGTGTGTGTGTGTGTGTGTGTGTGTATGGGCAGCATAGCTCAAAAACGAAAAGTCCGTTAAAAACCAAACTTGATATTTACGTTTATATCTTCCAAGGATGCAACACGAAGATTTTCAAGAAAATCACCCCACTCCCAACTACCATTTACATGGAACTTTTTTCGAAAATTTTGATTTTCTAAAAAATGGCTCTGACGATTTTGATTAAAATATCGTATATTAAAGATATTTACCTGACAAATAAAATGTATATCTTGAGTTTTCTGGGAATAGCTTCTGAAGACTACTTTACTCTGGATGAATTTTGCATAACTACTAAACCGTATGAGATGGACAAAATCTTAACGCACAAAAAATGTTGAGCACGTTAAAACATAATTTATGTCATATACATTTTTTTGTGGAGTTGATCGTTTTTTAGATATTCCTTGTTTTTGGTTTCAGTTCTGAAAAACTTGTACTTTTCTCATACAGGAATTTGCCAACTCGTGTCCATACAAACAAACGAACTTCAAGCAACCAGCTTTTGGCTTTCACATTAATCTATGGTAATGCCTTATTTTGCTTCTACTTACAATAATAAAGCGAGAAATAAGACTATTTCTGCTAATTTTTCTCGATTAGCATGAAATAAATAAAAGAAGAAGTTCATTAACAATAATTTGTTACAGAGACATAGGGAAAGCCATGTGAATGGAACACATCAGATTTGTTTCTCTCTACATCACCTATGTATATTTAAAATTTGCAGAAATATGTTTATTACGTAGTTCCTTATACGTAGCTAAACGGAAATAAGGATATACACTAGGCTAAAGCGATGATCAAAGCTTTCAAGTGCTTCTCGCTGAGTGATGTATTGACAGTTCGTTCTCTTTGCTTGACCAGGAAAAAAAAAAACAAATTTCCATATGAGAGTGATAAGAGAGACGACCAGAAGCTAAGGTTACAAAGCCTACAGTAAAACAAGTAAATGTTATTTCGTATAGCCAATACAGCTATCTGATGGTACATACATTACGTTATTTTTCCATTTATCGAGTTTGGCTGAGGCACTTGTCGCAGTTTCAATATTTTCTAATTGGTAAAAATCCTGTCCTTTTGTGCCTAGTCACGTTTTCGTGAAGTGTTGCACCTCTTCATCTGAAGTCGTTGGCCTCTTAGGTGTTCCTTTAAGTTAGGAAAAAAGGTGAAAGTCTATTGGAGCGACATCAGGGCTGTAGGAGGGTAACCGATGATATCCCAGTGAAACTGCTTCAAAGTGGTCTTCCGGGCTGTATGAGGTCGCGCGTTGTCCTGAAGGTAGATGACACCCTCGATAAGGAGTCCTGGCCCTTTCCTCCTGATTGCCAAGCGCAATCGTTTCATGGTTTCGCAGAATCGGTCAGCGGTCATTGTATGTCCTCTTTCCAATATCTCCACGCCATCCGCGCTATCCCAAAACACTGTGGCCATCATCTTCCCAGGAGATGGCGCCACTTAAACGTCTTTGTCTTTGGAGAAGGGGGTTGTTTCTACTCCATTGACGACCGCTTACTGCTGGAGGTTAGTGGTGGATCCCTGTTACGTCACCCGTGACAATGCCGCGAAGAAAACTTTTCTCTTCTTTGGAGAACCTTGCTTCCATATGCTTCTCCTTGTGTTAGTTGGATAGACTTCGTGGATCCCATCGGGAACAAAATTTCCGGTAGTGCAGAATATCGAGAAAAATGTGACAAAATGACCAAAAGACATTCCCAGTTGTCGTAACGTGATCCTCCTGTTGTCCTGAATCAGCTCCTCCACGCGAGCCATAAAACGTCCGACGACTAACTAGTAATATTGTAAACAATGCCAGTGATATAAACGAAACTATTTAAATTATCATATTATATTTATAAATCTGATACGTTTATTCAAATGACTTTCTTTGCCTATTCTGCAACAAACTATTCCTATAAAAAACGTACTTCATGCTAATCGTGATAATCATTAGTAGAAAGTCTTTAGTTCCTGTAATAGAAGGGAAATAAAGGAATTCACTAAGCTAAAACGATAGTCTATGTGATTGAATTTCGTTAAGGAGTAAAACAAAAGAGATATGAAACGAATGATTACTTCTCGTTTTAAAAAAAGTTAATAACAAGGAATAACCGAAATGGTTAATTCCACAAGGCAAGTATATGGCAGAATTTATAAGTTTTAAGAAACAGTATATTTTTGTATACCAAGTTTTTGTTATTCAGAGATTATTCCCAAGATACTCAAGATGTACATTTTTGAGAAAGTCGAAAATTTCTAAAATTCATTCATGTAAAAGGTAGTTTGGGGTAGGGGATTTATCAGAAAAAATTCGTGTTTTGGTATTTAACCGACTTTTCATTCCTGAGTAATGCAGTCCATAGACACACACGCGCGCTCACGAACATTTTTCTAAAAAGGTTGTTATTCAAGGGAGCTCAAAACCTGTATTTCCCGTAAGTTTTAGATATCGAATTTTTGGGTGCAATATATCTTCTGCACCTACTTCGTCCTTACTAGTACTCGGTAGAGAAAGTAAGCCAGGCTTGTAAAAACCTTCAGACAGCTGGTATTACAGTAAGCCATTGACTTATACAGACCAGCTGTTTTGATGCAGTAAATACCCACAAAGCTGTGATGTGGAATATCAATACAACCTCCATCCGTTACCTAAGGTTCTATTATTTCGAAAGCTTTCTCGTTCCTCTTCTTATCCAATTTACATTCATTCTGCATGAATTCTATTTTTCCTTCCCCCTCTGGGAAAAGAAGGAAAAAAACTGTTTATGATGGAGAAGGCAAACAAAACAGGAATGGGAACGCTGTATATGTTACGTTTTGCGTCAATATTGGCTTACTACTCCGTAGAAAATCCATCCAACTTCTCTTCCATTCAAATCAGAGAGGTCGGTAAATGTTTCACTTCTTTTCCGGGTAAGGAATACGTTTTCCGGTAGCTTATCACCTACTGACCGGGGCGTGAGGTTTGGTGTCTTATTTTATGTTACAAGAGGGTTTCTTTTATAACAATGAAGTCATTTTTAATCTCTTTATTTTACATCGCTTTTTCTGTTTGATCATATCGCTACGGATCTATTCGGTACGGTACCTCATTGATGGCATTTGGTGGATGGATAGTAGCCTTTGAGAACTCTTCCCGTACTATATCATTTTTGCTTCGTGTCAAGCAGATGATGATAAGGTGTCATAATCCAGCTGCTTTAACCATCTACGGCGTACAACCAGACAGAAGCCTCCAATCTTGCTCCTTCCACCGTCCATGATATAACTCCATGGCACGACAGCTCACAAGGAATCTTGTCCTACCGCCTGGCTGCTGCGTGCCCCATCTCGGTCCATGAGGAGGTGCAGTATTGGAGGGTGAGACGTGGTCAGCGCCTCGAACCCCCCCGGCCGGTTAATGCGTTCCTCGTGACCTGGAGGCACTACTTTTACATTAAGTAGCTCCTCAATTGGCCCCCCAGGGACCTGACGAGGCTGAGTGCACCCCGTCCAGGTCTCCCAAATGGGGGGAAAATCCCCACGCCGCACTACCCCCGCGCTAAATAGACGACCTTCCACCGTCCATAGTCAGAGGAAATAGTTCAGGCAGTCCTCGAGTCACAATTGTATATATCATCCTTCTTTGCTCCAGGACAAGTAGATGATGCTGGGATGCTATTCAGCCTAGCTGTTTTAACTATATATGGATAAATGACACCGCAGCCATATTACCATCTATTTTCGGTTTTACTATTGTGCTAGGCTGAAGATGCAAGTTTGGGTTATGATATTCAATGTCCAAACCAGAATTTACCTTGAGGACTGAAGAAAACGATGAAAAAACCCATCCAGATTGATCAACCCACGGATTTGAAACCGCGCTCACCAAATGCTGAGTACAAACATTACCGCATTCTGCTAAGTAGCGCTTAAGTTGTTGATAAAAGTGTTACTTAAAGAAAGAAGATAACAAAAGATTATAAAGACCTCAATGTAATTGCCTGGTTATTCATCAAAATATCTGAGGTTTTACATTCACGTGAATATCTTTACCATCTCTTATATAAAATATTTCGATAATACATAATTCATGTTAATTTTCTAATTAATGTTAATCGTGACAAAACTTTGCAGAAATACTTTAATTACACTTAACTTGAAAGTAGTGCGCAGGGGCTACAGATTCCGAGTCGATAATCAGATGTTTAATAACTAATCGGTTTATGCTGGTCTTGAAATTTCATTTAAAATGAAACAATCGAATAACGACAGGACTTCAAAAATCAGATATGTTCCATTCACATGACTACCTCTATCTGTTACAAAAAACACCATTCCTATAAAAGAATTATTCTTTTGTCTGCATTACGCTCATCTTGATAAATATTTGCAGAAATTGTCTTATTACTTGCTTCCTTGTAAATAGAAAGGAAATAGGGAAACACTAGGCTGTCTATTATGGTTTATCAATTAGACAAAAACCATCCAGACAGCACAGATCTTCAAAAGCTATTCCTAAAACATTAAAGATAATTTTGTTTGTTATGAAAATATCTTACACAGTGACATTTTAATCAAAATCCTTAGATTCATTTTTGAAAAGGTCAACAGTTTATAAAAATATTTCGTGTAAGGTAGTTAGAGGTGGGAGCTTTCTGAAAATCTTCGCGTCACATCCTTGGAAGGTGCTGAACTTAAACACCAGGTTTCATATTTAATAGATCTTTCGTTTTTGAGCTATTTTGCTCAGAGACACACACAAACACACACACATTCACACACAAACACATATATACAGTAAAAAGGAGGCAAGGTGAACAAAGGTAGCTTGTCTCGTCTTTGAGAAGAAAATTTTGGTAATGGCCACACACATCAAAAATGAACTGAACATAGGGCGTACTTTGCATAACACCATTAAAGTAGAGAAAGTCAACAGGCCTTTTAAGAGTACTGGACTTAAATACCAAGTTTCGTATTTAACAAATCTTTCCATTTTGAACTATTTTGCCTATACACACACACAAAAAACAGTAAACAAGAGGTAAGGCGAACGAACTTAGGTTGTCTCGTCTTTGAGAAGCAATTTTTGGTAATGGCCACACACAACAAAAATGAACTGAACATGGAGCGTATTTTGCAAAACATTAAAGTCAATAGGTTTTGTAAGAATATTTTTTAGAAAAGAGAGGATGTTAATGAAAGTAATACATTCAATTTTATTTTGCTAAGCATCTGTTTTCGCTGAAATTTTGATACAGAATTTTAGGGTGAGGTGCTACACTGCCCAGCACGTATACAGAAAATAAAAGTCAGATAAAATATATTTTCTATCATAATATACTTCTTAATGAGACTTAATGATCAATAGATCAAGAATGATTGGATTTCATTGGTTTATATATCTTGCCTTAAGAGTTTTAAAAATCATATGTGACGTTTTTGAAAAAAATAAGAAAAATAGCCTTCATGCAGTGATTAAATACCTCGAGGAGGAGAAAAATAGGTTTACCGTGGAGTGAAATCCATCAAAAGATGATAGATGTGTGTAGAGATGATGCCACTTCATATCAAGTGGTGGTGAAAAATTGATGTTGAGATTTTAGTAATGGAAGAACAACACGCAACGCTGACTGTTTGTGCTCAAGGAATTGTTGACCGTGTGAATGATTTATCATGAGAGACTGTCGTTAGCGACCAGACATATTGCTGAAATAACAGGCTTCTCAAACAACAGGTAGCACATGATTATTTGGGTGTATAAGTACCACCTATGACGTTTACTACTCATGAGAGAGTTCACAGCAACTTTCCTTAACTCTTTGTTGCCTGTTGGCACCTTAAGTTCCGCTTGTTTTAAACGTAACTATACAAATGGGATTGTACTCTAGGATTAATTTCATATTAAACTAACCTTCAACCGTAAACGAAAAGTAATCCACCTATTTTTATATTGTAAAAATATATACAATTTTTGCCCTAAAATTGCAGTGATTTTTTTAAATAAACAAAAGAGCAAAACTCGCATAGCTACAGTCAAATGTAACTCCAAGCACCACACCGATTATTTTACTTGGGCTCTTTCCATCCTTCACCAATCACTGGGATTTGAACTTGCAACATTTGGCTTTGAATAGATAGCCATCAAGATTACCTATCAGCTAACACTCATGGCCATTTGAGCAACATTTTTGAAATGCCCTTGGCAGGATTATGAAAATTGGTTTGGAAGAACTTAAATTTTTGATTGGGAAGAAATAGATTAATAAAGGATGTACATTCTATATTTTCATTTCTAATTATTTTTCTATTATTTTATTTAATAATTTTATAAGTTTATTCCCATATATTACTATCTCTATATGTACTATGTACATAGTGAATACATGAGGTATTGCACTCCACCCTAAAATTCGATAGCAAGATTTCACCGGAAGTATATGATTTAGGTCACCTGTATCCAAAAAAAATAATTTTCAGAAAAAGTTCCATGTGTATCCGTGTGTCTGTGAACACGATAGCTCAAAAACGAAAAGTCGGTAAAATACTGGTTGGTATTTAAGTTTAGTATCTTCCAGGGATGCGACACGAAGATTTTGAGAAAAATCCCACCCAAAGTACCCTTTACATGGAACATTTTTTTAAAATTTTGATTTTCCCAAAAATGGCTCGAACGATTTAGATTAAAATTTCGTATATTAAAGATACTTACCTGACAAATAAAATGTATATCTTGAATTTTCTAGGAATAGCTTCTGAAGACTACTTTATTCTGGGTGAATTTCACGGAATTTGCCTAACTGTTAAACCGTAACAGATGGACAAAAACTTATAATACCAAAAATGTAGAGCACGCTAAAACACACAATTTATGTTATATGCATTTTTTTCGCGGAGTTGATCGTTTTTTAGATACTTCTTGTTTTTGAATCCAGTAATTACTTCATTGAAATAAAAGGGAAATAACGGAATACGTTGAAATCCGGTTCTCTTTGCAAGATCAGAATTAAAACAAAACGAAGATGAAATTAACCATGACTTCCCATTTGAGAAAAGTTTAAGTAGTGTAAAATTGAAACAATAACGATTAACATCTTCGAAACGGTTAACTCTACAAAAAATATATAACATAATTTGTATATTTAACAAGATCTACATTGTTGTGTAGTAAGCTTTGTGTATCTCTTGCAGTTTACCAGTTAGAACAAAAGGCAACCTTAAAGAAGGCGTATTCAGAAGCTATTTTCAGAAAATTCAAGATATACATTTCGTTTGTCGTGGAAATATCTTATACATACGGTATTTTAATAAAAATATTTAGAGCCATTTTTGAAAAATGTTCCATAAAAAAGGGTAGTATGAGGTGGTGGGACTTTTTTTTTAAAAATCTTCGTGTCGCATGCTTGGAAAATATTGAACCTAAATATACTAATTTGGTATTTCACAAACTTTTCGTTTTTGAGGTATGTTGCTCACACACATGCACACACAGATACACAGGCACCTTCATCTATAATTTTATTTTAGGGGAGCGATTCAGGGAACGCTAAAACATGTATTTCCGGTGAAATTTCGATATCAAACTTTGGATGGAATACAATACTAACTCCAGAAAATATGTACATTGTGTGCACATACATGCTAGAGAAACTAATAAGAATTCATAAAGTCAGATCGGCAATAGCTATGTTAAATGGTACTTTGGCATAAGTAATCTATAGTAAAACTCTGTAAATCTATAGTAAGAAATACCATACATACCATATGGGGCTAAAACATGGGATTTAAACACGAATCTGAGATGCAGCTTCTTTCCATAGAAAGGTACTCTGCTACGCAGCAAATTGAAAAATCTGATGTGTTACACTCACATGACTTTCTCTAGCTCTTCTACAAACTTCTTACATAAGACTATTCTTCTTTCTGCACGTTGCTAATCGAGGTACTCATTAGCACAATGTTCTAATTACTTAGTTCCGTATTAGTAGGAAGAAAATAAGGGAATACACTAGACTAAACTAATAGTCAAATGTTTTAAAAGCTGTCGTTAGGCGATTGTCATTACAAATCGCTTCTTTTCTTGGCCAGGAGTAGAACAAAAGAAAAACGGACACTCCCGTCTGAGAAAAGTATAAGTACTTCACACCTGGAACTAATAACAATGAATACCTCGAAAACGGTAAGCTCCACGAGAAAAATGTATATGACATAAGTTGTATGTTTAAAAAAAACATACATTTTTTGTACAGTAAGTTTTTGTCTATCTCTTACGGTTTACTAGTTATGGCAAATTAAGCAAAATTCATCCAGAATAAACAGGTCTTCAGAAGCTATTCCCAGAAAATTCAAGATATACATTTTATTTGTTAGGTAAATTTCTTTAATATACGATATTTTAATCAAAATCGTTAGAGCTATTTTTAAGAAAATCAAAATTTTCGAAAAAAGTTCCATGTAAAGGGTAGTTTGGGTTGGGGGGATTTTTCTCAAAAGCTTCGTGTCGCATCCCTGGAAGATACTAAACTTAAATACCAGGTTTGGTATTTTAGCTACTATTCGTTTTTGAGTTGTCGTGTTCACAGACACACGTACACATACACACACGGACCTTTTGCTGAAAATGCTTTTTATGGATACAGGGGGTTCTAAAACATGTATTTCCGGTGAAATCTCGACATCGAATTTTTGGCTGGAATGCAATACTTCTCTATCCCTATGTACATTGTACATACGGGGCTAGAGAAAGTAAAACTCATTCGACTTTCAGTTTGAGAAAAACTTAAATTATTTACCTGTTAACGACGCTGTCAAACGCCAGGATCATATCAGCGCCACCGGTGTATCGGAGTTTCGTCCCGCAGGAGTTATTTTACGTGCCAGTAAATCTACTGACAGGGGGTGTCACATTTAAGCACGCTTAAAAACCATTGGGTTCGAATGCGCGATCGTGGAATCTGAAAGCCAACGCCTAAACAACTGAGCCAACCAGACTTAGTAGAAAACTTTAGGTGGTTTAAAAATTGAAATCTATAAAAATGAGCATCTCGGAAATGGTTAAAGCTATAAGTATATATGTGAACATAAATTGTGTGTTTTTAATGCACATGTTTGTGCAGTACATTTTTATCCATATCTTGCGTTTGCCAGCTATACAAAAGTAATGGAAAATGAAGAGGCTTTCAGACGCTATTCTCAGAAAATTAAAGATATACACTTTATTTGTAATGTAATAATTTTTCATATACGGAATTTTAATCAAAAGCGTTACAGCCCTTTCTGAGAAAATTAAACTTTTCAAAGAATGATCATCTAAATGTTAGCTTGGGGGGGGGGAATTTTCTTCAAAATCTATGTCGCATTCTTGGAAGATACTAAACCTAAACACCAAGTTTGGTATTTAATGAACGTTTCGTTTTGCGCTATGCCGTCACCCCCCCCCACCATAAACATATGTACACGCATGGAACTTTCTTTTTTTAAAAGAAAATAATTTAGCGCTCAAACATGTATTTCCAGTGAAATTTTGGTATACAATTTTTATTTGGAATACAATGCCGACCGAAGATGAAAATCTGCTAAAAATATGTATGAAACAGTTCAAGATAATTAAGGGTTAAAAGAGTTGGTGGGGGCATGTTAGGAGATCTTGACAAAATAGCAATGGCTCACATGCAAGAGGGGAGAGGAAAATGATAAAGGTTTCTGGAAATTAGCGAGAAATAGGATAGAAAACATAAGTTCGGGTGAAATAAACAACAAAAACTTGCTTTTTATACAGAAGAATAAAGAAAGAACAGTCACGAAAGGGGTGTGCATATATAATAAACAAAATAGGAAATGATTAGCGTGAAAGAGAACAGGAGTAGTATTTTTGAAAGGGATGAGGTGCAAAGAACTAGAACGTTGCGTTTAATGCGGGGAGAAAACCGAATTGTTCACTGTTTAACAGAATGAAAAGAGAAAATAAATAAATCTGGAAACACCAACGGAATAATATGTCAAGATGGAGGAAATGAAAATGTTGAATGTCAAGCGAAAGAGAAGAACTAAAGAAATTGGGTAATATTTGGGGAAGATAAAATATAAGGGGATAAGAAAAGGAAAGAAAGAGCGCACAGATGAGAAAAAACGAAGTTGAATAGAACCTAAAGGCTACACTCGTAAGAGCCAGGAGGCTAAACGGATATGATGCCTTAGCGGTACTCAAACATATGTATATTAGGATAACTATAATGTTTTACAAATGGAAGAATTCTACGCTGCAGCGAATGTGATGCGTTATTGTGGTCTGCGTTGCCAGGTCACTACCCCCACTCTTTTCATATTTCCCTCTCACTCGCACACTGAGCATGCAAATCTCACTAGCGACATAATGTTTAGTCATGTGTATTATGAAAACTATTTGAGCTAAAAATATGTGGTTTTTATGGTTCTGTTATGAACATTAGTCCCTATCTTCTTCGTGAATTACTTTTTACAAAATTTGAATATGTTGTCTAAGGGTAAGTAGTATTTATGAGAAAAGGAATCATTTAGTGCGTTACTCCACAGTTAAGCGCGAATGCAATATCATTTGAAAGTCACAGTAAAGAAATTTAAAGGGAGTCAAAGTGCCCTATCTTGCCAGTGTTAAAGTTTGACCCCATTATCTCAGCTACTATTTAAGATAATGAGCTATCATTTTCAAAGTTTATTCAGCAATAGCTTTAATGTTGATTGATCAAAAATAAAATACTTCTGTTCATTAGAAGGGATGATCAATGTTTTTAAAGTATAGCTTTTAATTTTCTATTGAAAAACGCTGATTTTTAAATTTTAAATAAATAACTAATCCATATGTGAAAACTTTCTCGTTAAAAATATTCTATTTAGTTGCAAATGAACGATAAAAATGTCAGCAGTTAGTGTCAATTAGTTTTTGAGATAGTGGGGAATTTGTATAGAGAATCTTACTTCTTCAGAAATTGCTTTTAAAAGTAACATTTTGGAAACAATGTAGCCTAACTTTCCAAACACAATTCCACGCTAATTTAAAACTCTCACATGAAGGAAATGAGCGATATGCTGCAAATAGCTAAAGTAAAACTTTCTGATCAAAATAAAGAAAAGGTTTCTTCTCTAACACTAATATTTATTAACCTATCGACGTTTCACCAACTGAGTGTTCCAGAATGTTTTGAAAAACTACTACGCAGAATTATTTTCAACATTATTTTAAAACTATATACAATTAGCATACCTGTAATAAAGTTATATCAAACTGAGTAGGAGATTCGAAATACTCATATGCAGTTAAAACATGAAAATGGAAAAAATGATGAAAAATCAATTTCGACTCCCCTTAAGTATGAATGAATGAATAAATGTATTTATTGGCATAACAATATCATACATTGAACTTCAACAATCGCACGGGTACACAGGCCATACGTGCTTTTGTAATACACACTAAAAGCAATATTAAAACAACAACAAAGAATTAAAAGAGTAAACACGAGCATAAAAAGACAAAGATATTCAAATACAGCAATTTAAATTTACAGAGTACACCTTATTTAGAAGAATATATGTACCGTCTTATAATATATAAATGCACTTAAAAGAAATATATACACAATATATAAAACCATAACTCAACAATAACATAAGTGTGTCTTAAAATATATGTATGTAAGACATTGTTGTCACTTTTGTTTAGCTGTTCTTATCCCTCCCCCTCTTTTCTATTGGCAGCCTTCTCAGATCTCAGCTGTCTTGCCTTAAGTATAACTTCACCAAGCCCGTCCACGTCTTCCGTGCCTGCCAGTAGCGTCCAACATGCTTCTAGCTCTACATTCACGGTGGTAAAGAATCGCGGTAAATATTTTGCCCACCATTCCTCCGTACCCCTACATCTTGACAAGATATGGGTCCACGACTCTTCCTCCTCGCAAATGGGGCAGATTCTCATACCATTCTCGTCAGCAGTTTTCGTTGCTCCTAGTCTAATCCACGCGAGCTGCTCTCTAATGAGTTTGGTAGCTGTTTTGATGTATTTCTCCATACCCCACTGCAATTTTAGGCCACACTGTACTTCTAATGAAACCGGAGAACCGTGCATTGTTCAATTATTTGCTGTCTGTCAATATCACAGAGGTGGTACTGAATTTTTCTCAAAATACTCCGCCTATTTGCCTGCCCCGCCATCTAAATGTATCCCATCCCAATTGAGGATAGATTAAATAATTGTAGACGCACCCTAAGTAGATGAAGTTGTTATAGTTATAATGCACTATGTATATTGTAATATAATACTTTATATTGGTAGTGTAGTAGTAAATTATGGTTTTCTAAAGGAAACGAATTCCTTGTGGTAACTTTAACAGATATGACAGCAAGAAACGAGAAGGAGAACATGACATTATCTTCAATTTGTTTTTCACAGGAAGTGATCGATAAGCTGACAAGAGCTGAATTTGGGATGTGGAACAAACACGATTATTTATTAATGTGAGGAATAACAGTCTTTGTTTCCGCCTTGTACATGATGCAGGCTTCTCTAGGTTACGTAATGGAATAAATAATAATTGTGATTCGCAGGCGCAAACCCTCTTGAGATGATTTATAATGTAAAGGTCCTACTGCAAACCTTCCTTAAATACTTGATGATTACCAACTTTACGTCACAACGAGGAGGGAATGTTTGATTTGGGAACGGCTCGATTTCGTCTTGAGGAAACCCCAGTGACGGCTGCCTGGTTTCAAAACGTACCAGATTACTGTATATAAGTTCCTACAATGACGTACTTTGCAGTCACACCAATCATCAATCAATCTCCTGTATTTCCTCATGAGGAGCATAGGACATTCACAAAGTGTTTCCATTCTAATCTATTTGTAGCCAAACTTTTCATTTCACTCCATATTTCCTCTTCTTTAGCAATTTCTTCAAGAACTATTTGTTCCATTTATGTTTACTTTCTCTACACGTACACAGTGTACCGAGTTTCCACTGTAAATATATATTTTTAGATCCCCTGAATCAAAAAAAAAAAAAAAAAAAAAAAAAAAAGAATCTGATGTGTTCCATTCCTATCACTTTCTCTACATCTCTGCAACAAAGCATTGTTTAAAATATTATGCTTCTATTTACTTCATGATAACCGAGAAAAAATTAGCAGAAATGGTCTCTTTACTTGTTTCATTATAAGTAGAAGCGAAATAAGCAAGTACCATAGGTTAAAGTGATAGTTTAAAGCTGGTTGCTATGTGACTGAAGCTCCTTTGTTTATATGGACAGGAGTTGACAAATTCCCGTATGAGAAAATTATAAGTATTTTAAAGCTGAAACTAATAACTAGGAATATTTAAAAAAACGATCAATTTCACGAAAAAATGTATATAACTTAAATGGTGTACTTTAACGAGCACTACATTTTTATGTTATGATTTTGTTTATGTTATGGTTTATCAATTATGCAATATTCCACATAATTCATCCAGAATAAAGCTGTCTTCAGAAGCTATTCCCAGAAAATTGAATATATACACTTTATTTGTCATGTAAATATATTTAATGTACGATATTTTAATGAAAATCAAAATGTTCGAACTGCGTTCTATGTAAAGGGTAGTTGGGGTGGGGGATTTTCTTGAAAGTCTTCGTGTTGCATCCTTAGGAGATACCATACTTGAGTACTAAGTTTGGTATTCAACGGTCTTTTCGTTTTTCAGCTATGCTGTCCAAAGACAACACGGACCTTTTTCCAGAAATGCTTTTTCTTAATTCAGGAGCACCCAAAACATGTATTTCTGGTAAAATCTTGGTATCGAATTTTGGGTGCATTACAATACCTTCTCTGTACACTATGTACATAGTACGTGTAGAGAAAGTAAAAAACAAAAAGTTCGTTAAATAGAAAACTTAGTATTTAAGTTTAGTATCTTCCAAGGATACGACACGAAGATTTTCAAGAAAATCCCCTACCCCAACTACCCTTTAAATGAACCATTTTTTGAAAATTCTAATTTTCTCAAAAATGGCTCTAACGATTATGATTAAAACGCCTTATCTTTTTATGACAAACGAAATATAGGTAAATTTCTAGGTATAGCGTCTGAAGACCCCTAATTCTGGACAACTTTTGTATAACTGGCAAACCGTAAGAGAAATACAAAAACTTACACAAAAAATGTTGACCTCTTCTAGAATTGCAACACCAACATTATTACTTTATCTATTTCATTCATAATAAATGGGTAGAGAAGGTATTATATTCCACCTAATAATTCGATTTAACTGAAAATACGCGTTTTAGTATCCTTTGAACCCCAAAAAAATAATGTTAGTAAAATATCCGTTTGCGTGTCTGTGTCTCTCTGAGCATATTAACACAAAAACGAAAAATCGTTAAAAATATTAAACCTGATATTTAACTTCAGAGTCTCTCAAGGATACGACACGAAGATTTTCAAGAAAATGCCCAACCCCAAGCTACTCTTTAGATAAAAAAATATTTGAAAATATTGAGTTTCTAAAAATTGGTTCTAACGATTTTGTTTAAAATACCGTATATTAAATTATTTACATGAAAAAATCTATAGTTTTTACTTTCTTGGAAGTAGTTTCTGAAGTCCGCTTCATTCTAGATGACTTTTGCATAAGTGGTAAACCTTAAGAGATAGACAGTAACTTACACTACAAAATACAGCATATCTCATCAAAGCAACCAATTTATGACCCGTACATTTTTGTTGTGGAGCTAACCATTTCCAAGATATTCTTTGTAATTGGTTTAAATTTTAAAATAATTATACTTTTCTCAAACAGGAAATGGTCACCATATTTTCTTTTATTTTATTCCTTGTAATTGAAAGAAAACAAATTTCAATCTCAATCTCATAAAATATTTGACTGTCGCTTTGAACTAATGTATTTCCTTACTTTTATTCTACTTCTAAGGAACTAAATAATAATTCCATTTCTGCTAATGTTCATTTCGATTAGCATGAGGTAAATAGAAGAATACCCTTTTATAAGAATATTTTGTTTGCGGAACAGGAAAAGAAGGTCGTACAAATGGAGCACATGAGATTTTTATACATTTACTTGTTTGTTGTTTACTCGAACACCATATTTCTCTTGTGTGACGTGATTGGTGGCCCGCAGCTCCCCCGGCACTGCCATGCGAGTAGTATCGGTTTGTCAGCCCTTTTATGCGTATCTTTTCTAAATAGCACAGATATATTCTAGCAATTTTTAAATAAAGCATTTGATTCTATTTATCAATATTTTACGGATAAATTTTGATAGTGAAAACATGGTCGTATTAAGTTTATAAAGATACAATGGTGAGATAGAAAATAATTAGGATAAATCATTTCCTGTATAAAAATCCACAGTAATATAAACATTAATTGTTAAGTTATATAATGCTGAAGGTAAGCGTAATAATTAACTACAAGCTACAAAATACAGGGTGTATATAAATGAATATCGGGGTTTTAACTCTTTATAATATTTATTACATTCAACTTACAGTTATGAATGATATGTCAAATGAAAAAGCAACTTAAACAGTTTTACCAAGAAGCTTATAAATGTTCAATGTGACTACCCTTTGTCACACGGCACACATCAAGTCTATAGTCGAGTTCTTCCCAAACGTTTATAAGTTGTATTCAGTAATTGTAGCAACAGCTGCTTCAATCCGGTTTCTTAATTCAAGGAGGTCAGCTGGTAGCGGAGGCACGTACACACGATCCTTGATGAAGCCTCAAAGGTAAAAATCGCATGGCGTTAGGTCAGGAGAACGTGGAGGCCATGCATAGCAAGCCCTGTCATTGGGGCCCTTGCGACCTATCCAGCACTCCACGTTCAATCTATCGCGTACTTCGTTATGCCAGTGAGGTGGCGCACCATCCTGCTGGAAAATGAAGTTCTCTGGCTCATTTTCTTCCAACTGAGGGAAGAGCCATTGCTCTAGTGTATCAAGGTAAGAAGTGCCAGTTACAGTAGGTTCACCAAAAACGAAAGGGTCATAAACTCTTCGCGGATACGGCAAAAAATCATTCTTTTTGGGGAATTTTGTTGCATTTGTACCATCTGGTGAGGATTTTCTGAGCCCCAGATACGCACATTATGAGTGTTAACATGTCCACTAAGGTGAAAGGTTGATTCATCACTGAAGACAACACGATCCACAAAATCGTCATGAAACAACATGTCGTTTGCGAATTTGGCACGTAAACCGTGGTCTGTTGGCTTTAGAGCCTGTAATAACTGTAAACGGTAAGGACGTAGCTGTAAGCGTTTTCTTACAGCTTTCCAAACAGTCGACACAGGAACTTGTAATTCACGACTAGCCTTCCGGACTGATTTCTTTGGGCTACGAGTGAACGACTCTCTCACTCGCTCAACAGTCTCTTCACTTACTCCTGGTCGTCCCGTGCTCTTCCCTTTACAAAGGCAGCCGGTATCTTCAAACTGATTATACCATCTACGAATGTTTTTATCACTAGGAGGATCACAACCCAACTTACTACGGAACGCACGTTGCACAGTAACTATAGATTCGGTCTTTGCAAACTGCAAAACACAAAACGCTTTCTGTTTACTAGTCGCCATCTTTTCTACTACCGCTGTCTACCGGATTGCGGCAGAAATATTGCACGGACATGCGCACTTGTGCCAACAAACAAAACTGTTTGAGTTGATTTTTCATTTGACTTATCTTTTATAACTGCAAGTTGAATGTAATAAATATTTTAAAGAGTTAAAACCCCGATATTCATTTATGTGCACCCTGTATATTGTTAGTTAAGAAGTCGTTAGTAAAGGCAAGATACATTGGAGGAAGAGCTAATTGACTCGATGTCATCGTAGCCAAGGTATTTAAGTTCCAGGAATCTCCGTAAATAAGGAAGTCCATTTGTCTCAAGGTTCATTTCTTTGAATTAGTGTGTCCACAAACCTAAGGAACGTTTAGAAGATTATTTAAAAACACGTCAGCCATTTCTCTAAATGTAACAAAGGGAAAGGATATTTACGGTTGAGCAGTTAAAGAGACTTAAAAGTGTGTATCAGATATTAATACTAATGTTAAATTTGGCAACGTAGAACATAAGAATAGTTGTGGTATAGTTAGTAGTAGGTGGGGCTTAGGTTAATTAAAGCAGATATATTGCTGAAGCTCAATACTCCCTTGCACTTCTCGCATTTCAAGTTACTCTCTCTGTCTGTCACTCTCTCTCTCTCTCTCTCTCTCTCTCTCTCTCTCTCTCTCTCTCTCTCTCTCCAGTAGCGAAGCGAGGTTTATCACCAGTTTAGTGGTCATCGATAGGAGATTCGCCGCATATTAGCGTAGCGAATCACGAAACTCATATTCCTCACTTTAATACGGAAACAAATTTTTCCAAAAACGCAAAGCCCTAAGAATAATCAATGAGACACATTTATAGCTCCTTGTGCTTAGATTCAAGTACAGTTGCTTATTAACTTTATAACGGCTAACTCGTTCCTAACATTATCAGAAAATTTAGCGGGTACTTTCCACTGTCGCAACATCCCAGGCATGACTTGCGAGAAGGTCCTCACAGCATAATTCAGGAGCAGCCGCTGGCAGTAGAATAACTACCTATACATCAACTTTCTTAATACAGCATTCGAAATAACAATATACGACAACGGATGGTAGAGGAGGTTGACTGAATGGCACTCTGGCACTGTCTGCTTAATGCAAAGCAAAGCTAATATAGTGCGAGACCTTGAAAACTACTGTCCATTAAATACCATCAATGAGGTATATTTCCCAAGAGATTTGTTGGGATGTGACTAAGTTGTTAAAGCAACGTTTAATTTTTTTTTTTTTAATGTCTTTATGAACATTTATAAGTCCAATACAAGTTAGGAGTACTGTATTCTACGAAACATGTTTACGTCACCTTTGATAAACATTTCAGTTTTACTAGGTCAGTTTATGACCCGCATTTGTTTCACGCAAGACTGGAAGTCAGAGAGGAAAATAAAAATAAAAGAAATATAAAGAAATATGTGTGGAAAGACAAATGAGGAAAGGGTGGTAGCTATATCAATGTTGGCAGGAATGTAGATAAAAGCACAAAACAATGGAGGTAACTTTTCCTAGCGGGCGATAGTTTTGAGATATGATTTGTGGTTATTACATGGGAACGAGAATAAATCTGGGCCAAAATATCTCCTCGGCTATAGAACGTGAGGCTCAGGGCTGCCAACTCTTTCCCTTGTTTGTATAAGGTAAGCTGCAATTGTATATTTATGGTGCCGTTTTGACTTCACGAGTGCAAGAAACTCTACAAAACGTATACATCCGTTCGTTGTGGAGCCATTGCACGGTGAAGTGAACATGAAAAGATGTTCTCTGAGGTAAGTTTCACTATCTGAGTTCCCGTTATTTTTCACCGCGTGTGCTCATTGACTGTTGAACAAGGAATTACCAATACTCTGCTATGAATTAGTTCTTTCATTAAAAATATCTACTTTTCCTGACGTTGCACGAGAAGAATTTTAGACATGGAGTAGCGGTTGGGTTATATAGAATATTTGTATGTGTGGCCGGTCTAACAGAGGTGTTTTTGTCATCGGTAGAATAGGATAGCGATCGGCAGGTCCTGCCGAGCAATATTTCTCTTTTCTTAGTTGATCTGTTTCCAAGAGCACCGAGAGTAACGGTCGGACTTAAATCTTCCACTGAACGGAGGCAGCCTTTGCAGTTGTAGCCAATTGCGTTGATTGATAAACCAGTCGCGCAGCCAGTTTTTTTTTTTTTTTTTTTTTTTTTCATTTATATAGCCCCCGTTAACATTGGGCTTTACATTAGAAACAACTCGTAATCTGTAGGTTCTTTACATTGGGTTTAAATTGTTTTATTTTCCACAAACACAGACACATTCACTCTCACAAACATATTTCCAGACTCTATGGGGGATATGGAATAATTCTGGTTACAGAAAAATGTCCCGTCCCAGGCGAAAATTGAACCCAGGACCTCCGAGTGGCCAGAGTTTGCTACCTTTGTTGAGAAACTTAAATTTTCTTAATTTTATAGGGTGGAATGGAGTATTATTTTCTGCTATACAAAATATGAAAAGCTTACCAATATTAGAAATATATAATAATGCCACACGGGCTCATTTAAAGATCTCAATAATAAAGTGGTTTGAGAAAAACTCTTGGAAGGTTTAACCCCAAATCCCGTACCTCGCGGCAACACTGATTAAGCCCTCAGGTAATGTGTTTGCTTGTTTTATTAACAAGAGTAATATAAATTTTAATTCTTCGAGCACTATTAACTCTGAATGACCTTGAAGTTCATAGTTAAGTTTAATTCACTGTATATGTGGTGAATAGTAAATGACAAATGAAGTACTGTGAATGCAATATACCAGCAAATATGTTTTACATAGTGTTATAGTTCATCACATGCAATGTATACCATAGATAAGTTTTCTACCAATAAGCAAACACTTTGACAGTGAAACTAGAACACGGTCAACCACAGCACTACACTTCACTTCCCTATCACAGCCGGATGTGCATTATTCGTGAGAGCTCTCTCACATCGTGCCCCGCTCGGCTACTCCGACGTCATAAGTCCACATATTGACACCTTCACTCACTAACAAAGCAAACCTTCATTTCACATAAGAAAACATAATAAGATTACGGTAAACTAAAGGAGTAACTAAACCCTTTTAAAATAAATCACTATTTATGAATGATTTTAAAACTTCGTACATTTTTCTGTCGTAAGATTTTGTCTGTCTCATGCAATTTACTAGTTATGCAGATGTCATTCAGGATGAAGATGACATTCACGTGCTATTCCTAGAAAATTAAGATGTACATACTAGTATTAAAAATGGCATAAAAGATGTATGTTAATGCATGCCGATAGAGCCATTTTAATAAATTAAAAATATCACATTTTTTCCATGTAAAGTACAGATTAAGTGGAAGGATTTTGTTGAAAATATTTGTGTTGTATCCTTGGAAGATGCTGAATTATGACAAAGTTTGGGTTTTAACCACCTTTTTGTTTCGAGTTGTCCTGTGTTCACCGACTTGATACCTGATATGTTACGTATTACGTTATAGCTCAGTTTCATTACTAGTTTTCATAGGAGCTGTATTTGCCATTACAGCCGGATTTGTACATTGATACTTCTTTTGGAATCAGCAATTCTCCAAACGTGGTGAAATCTCAGTATCAAATATTTGGCTGAAATGCAATACTTTCCCAAATAATATCGATAAATAGAATGGAAAAATTAATAAGTATTTGTAAGAATAGTCTGTATAAGCTGCATACAAATAAAGTATACTGGGTAGAGAAGATAATATGAATGTAATGTATGAGAGTTTTGATCAGAGTG
Source organism: Hymenopus coronatus (assembly GCA_030762935.1). Taxonomy (NCBI): domain Eukaryota; kingdom Metazoa; phylum Arthropoda; class Insecta; order Mantodea; family Hymenopodidae; genus Hymenopus; species Hymenopus coronatus. The sequence continues at coordinate 43,701,580 of CM060883.1, forward strand.
AACAGCCATTGATATTAAATCATCGATTTCAGATATTGTTGAACGATGAGATTTTGTTTCAGTGCGAAATGGTTCTCAAAAATTTAATTGGTTTCTCACAGAAACCATGTGTAAGATAAGAGTTGGATAGGTGGAGTCAGACTAAAAAATGAATTGCCATAGCCGGGCTTTGAACCACGGATCTCCCGGTCTCACGGTTTCTGTGAGAAAACAATTAAAATGATCACAATTGTCCATAATAGTTAGCTATACTATGAATCCTGGGTCTAAAGTACCTACAACATTGTAAGTCACCATTGGGGCTGTCACTTCAAAATAATTTAAGACCACCTTGTGGTTTACAGGTAAACATGCGATCAGTTGAGATATTCATTGTTCTTCCGGCATGTTGCCATGGTGGTTCAGTGGTAGAGCAACCGGCTATAGACCGGGAGATCCGTGTTTAAATCCCGGAATTGGCATTGAATTTTTCAGTCTAACTCCATAACTCCACCTATCCAATAATTCTGAAGTTTGTCTAGAGACTATTGCTGACCTCCGCGATGTCCAGAAATTTTAACTCCATGGCACGACATCTCACAAAGAACCTTGGCCCACCGCCCGGCCGCTGCGTCTCCCATCTCGGTCTATGACGGACGTCATGGATGGGGTGGCACCTCGAAATCCCCCTGACTGGTAAATGCGGTCCGCATGACCTGGAGTCGCTACTTCTCCATCAAGTAGCTCCTCAAGGACCTCACGAGACTGAGTCCAGCGGGGTCCCCACGCCGGTACCGGGAATCGAACCCAGGTCTCCTGCATGGTAGCAGCTGCGCTACCACCGCGCTAAGGAGACCACCCATGTCGAGAAGTTAGGGAAGTTTAATGCTCTATATTTTGCAGCGAAATTGGCAGTCTGGAAATGCAATTGTACCAACTTTACTATACAAGATTGGGTGATGTAAAAGCTACGAGCAGATCCAAAACACTAGCTCTGAAAGAGTGTACAATAGAGTCAAGAACCATGTGTGTTTTTGGAGTTCGCAAGCCGTTCCTAATACGTTACATTAACCAAGTATTTCAATTATGTTAAGAGCTGGCTTTGCATATTGCTCTTGTTTCCCAGCGAGCTACTTATTCGTTAAAAATAGCATCACCAGTGCAAATACCAAGAGGTAAAAAGCCGATGTATATCCCCTCTACTGGCTAACATTCATTACTTTCTCTCTAAACCTGTCCATTCTGTGGCTTGGATGAAGACTGGATACATATTATGGCGGAATGTTCATCAAATTCGGAGTACCAGCGAACAATTAAACTAAAAGAAAAATCTCTACATCTCTTCAACAAATGATTTTTAGAAAGTTTATGCTTTCATTTACATCATGCTAATCCATAAAAAATTAGCAGTCTTATTACTTGTTTCCTTGTAAGTAGTAGCAAAATAAGGGGGTATCATTGGTGATTGTCAAAAGCTGGTTGCTATGTGACTGAAGTTCCTTTGTTTGTAAGCACAGGAGTTAACAAATTCCTGTATGAATGAATGAATGAATGAATAAGTGTATTTATTAACATAGCAATATCATACATAGAATTTGAACAGTCGCACGGGTCTACAGACCGTACGTGCTTTTGTAATACACGTTACAAGCAATATTAAAACAACAACCACAACAAAGAATTAAAAGAGTAAACACGAAAATAAAAAGACAAAGGAAATACACAGTCAAAAGCAATATTAAACAGCAATAAAAATTAAGAGTGAATCCGAAAATAAAGATACAAAGATATTCAAATATAGCAATTTAAATTTACAGCACAGAGTAAACCTTCATAAATGCACCCTTTTATAATAGATAATTACACTTTAAAGACATATATACACATAATATATACAACCCTAGCATAACAGTGACCTAAGTATGATATAATATACATGTATGTAGAACATTGTAGTCACTTTTGTTTAGTTGATCTTATTCCCCCCCCCCCCTTCTCTATTGGCAGCCTCCTCAGATCTCAGCTGTCTTGCCTTAAGTATAAATTTACCTAGCCCGTCCATGTTTTCCGTGCCTGCCAGTAGCGTCCAACATGCTTCTATCCCTACATTCGCAGTGGTAAAAAATCGCGGCAAATATTTTTCCCGCCATTCCTCCGTACCCCTACATCTTGCCAAGATGTGAGTCCACGACTCTTTCTCCTCGCAAATGGGACATATTCTTATACCATTCTCGTCAGAAGTTTTCGTGCTCCTCCATGCTCCTAGTCTAATCCACGCGAGCCCCTCTCTAATGAGTTTGGTACCTGTTTTGATGTATTGCTCCATACCCCACTCCGATTTCAGCCCAGACTGTACTTCTAATGACACCTTCTCTGTGCATTGCGCAATTATTTGCTGTCTGTCAATATCACAGAGACGTTTCTTAATTTTTCTCCAAATACTTCGCCTGTTTTCCTGCCCCGCCATCCAAATGTCTCCCATCCCAATGGTTTCCAACCCTTTCTTTAATTTTGATGCCCACGTCAAATTACCTTCCATTCGCAGCTGTTCACGGTAGCAGACTGCCCTAATTAGAGATTGGTTTCCGTGAACGATTCTCATCCAATATTTAACTGCTCTGATTTTGCACTCTATCGTTTCACTATGTACCCCGAATTCCCTCATTATTCCGCAGTTTGCCGTACCCCTCCCTACACCCAGAATTCCTTTCAAAAATTGGGTCCTCACTTGATCCAGATTCCCTGTTTGTTCCCACCCCCATATTTCTCCTCCGTATGTCATCGTGGATCTAACTGTCGCTCCGTATACAGTTTCCATTAAGGTTACGGAGATATTCGGAATTCTGCAGCGTATCCGGAGAGCTTCCGCCGCTTTCACCCTTGCCTTGTGTTTCGTAATGTCAATGTGTTTTGTCCATTTTCCGTTCATTGTAAATGTGAGTCCTAAGTACACAAAGGATTTAACATTGTCCAGTATCTGTCCTGCATATGTCCAAGTCTCCTCCCTGCTATAAACACAACCCTTTTTGAAAGTCATTGCCTTAGTCTTATTCACATTAACTGTAAGTAGCCATTCATCGCAATAGTTCTTAAGTTTGTCCAGTCCTCGTTGCAATCCGTTTACTGTCGTAGAGCACAATACTAAATCGTCTGCGTATAAAAGTGTTGGGATCTGCAAATCCGCTACTACTGGTGCTTGAATATTCTCTGCTATCATTGTATCAGTAATATCATCCACAAAGAGATTAAATAGCAAGGGAGATAAAATACAACCCTGCCTCACTCCCGTATAGCTTCGGCAGCTCTCGGACACTCTGTTTCTGTCGTACTTCACACAGAATTGGACATTTTGATACATTGCCTGCAATGCTCTAACCATTTTACTTGATAACCCCTTTCTGCCTAGTTTGTACCATAATGCATTTCGATTGATAGAGTCAAATGCCTTCTTAAAGTCCACAAAAGCACAATGAAGCTTTCCCCGCTTAACTAACAGTTGCTTCGCCCTTAAAGTGTCTAATATAAACGCGGCATCTATGGTACTGTGTCCTTCTCTGAAACCCATTTGAAATTTTGAAAGTTTGCCAAATTTAGATTCCCAGTCCTTTATCCGGTTATATAACACTCTACAATAAATTTTCTCCATAATTGGCAACAGAGTAACCCCCCTATAGTTATCAGGATTTCCAATAGTTCCCTTCCCTTTATAAATGGGATGAATAATGCCCTCTCCCCAGCAGGTAGGGTAATTCCCCTCAATAAACAATCTGTTACATATCTGGAGCATACTCCTACCAAACTCATTAACATTGGCTGCGGCTTTAAAAACTTCCGGGGGCAGCCCATCCAACCCTGGAGCTTTGCCTCCCTTCAGACTCCTTAGCGCCTGTGCTATTTCTCGTGCTGATATTTCCTCGTCCAGTATTGGGATCTCAAAATTTCCCAAAATTTGCACTTCCTTTATAAAAATTCCTTCCCTTTCACCTTTCCCGAATATTCCCATAAAATGCATTGCCCATTTTCTGGGAGAAATTTCGTTGGGCACCTGACGGTTGCCTCTTAAATGTTTTACTACTTGCCACATCTCAGCGTTATCCCCCCGCGTTAAAATATTACTAATTTTCTGAGTAATTTTGTCTTGCCACGTAGTTCTCTTTTCCCGTAAGAGCTGTTTGTACTCCCTTCGCTTTTTTGTAAACATTTTCCTAATGTCCCTTCTGAATTTTGACAGAGCCTCCTCTGCTTGTTTCTTTACAGTTCTGCATTGCTGGTCATACCAACCATTGAATCGTTTTACCTTACCATGCATTTGGACTTTCATTGTCCCCGCAGCCGTTGCTATTATATGAGTTAGTTCCTCCATACGTTTTTAATGCTAAAACCAATAAACAGGAATATCTCAAAGACGATCAACTCATAAATTTTATGTTTTAACGTGATCTAAATTTTTTGTGTGGTAAGTTTTTGTCCATTTATTACGGTTCAGCAGTTGTGCAAAACTCCGTAAAATTCTTCCAGAATAAAGTAGTCTTCATTGGCTATTCCCAGAAATTACAATATATACATTTTATTTTTCTGGTAAATATCTTTAATATACGACATTTTAATCAAAATCTTTAGAGCCATTTTTGAATACCAACTTTGGTATTCAACTGTCTTTTCGTTTTTGAGCTATGTTGTCCACAGGCACACAGAGACACTCGAACCATTTTCTAAAAATGTTTTTTCTTTCTGGATTCAGAGGGACCCAAAACATGCATTCCGGTGAAATCTCTGTATCGAATGTTTTGTTGGAATACAATACCTTCTCTGTACTCAATGCACATAGTACGTGTAGAGAAAGTAAACATGTTCAAGTTTCACAGAAGGAGATTGGCATGTTGGGATTTACTGGCTGACCAGTGGAACATACCACATATTGGCAAATTCCTGGCTAAAGTGCGCGAAGCCAGATGAAATTCTTTTTGTGAGTCAAAGTTAAGTAATATCTCAGAAACTGTAAGACTTGAAGCTTTCACAGCGAATGTTATTCATTATGGCTTCACGGGTGATCAACCGTGTCAGGTATATAAAATCCAAGCAATCCCTGATGAAGACCATGGAGTGTGCTATGGTCGAAAGCTTGGATTTTATATACCTGACACGGCTGATCACCCCTGAAGTCATAATGAATCTCAGAAACTGTTGGTTTTCCAAAACAGCGATTGACATAATTTATGGTTTTAACGACATCTACGTTTTTTGTGTGGTAAGTCTTTGTTTATCCCTTAAGATTTACCAGTTATGCAAAATTCAACCAGAATAAAAAGGTCTTCAGAGGCTATTCCCAGAAAGTTTAACATATACATATTATTTGTGATGTGAATATCTTTGATATACAATACTTTAATTGTTACAGCCATTTTTGAGAAAATAAAAACTTTCGAAAATTGTAAAGAGTAGCTAGGGGCGGCGGGGTTGCTTAAAAATCTTTGTGGCGTATACTAGTTTGGTATTTAACGTACTTGTCATTTTTGAGCACTGCTGTGCGCAGCCGAATTGGAACTTTTTCTAAAAATGTTTTTTCGGGCTCATGGGACCTCAAAACATATATTTTTGGTTAAATCTCGACATCGAATTGTTTGGTGGTGGAATACAAAATCTCTCATATTCACTATGTGAATTCTACATACTGGCTAGAGAAAGTAAAAATAATACACTCATTTTCTTTGTGTACTTGTGAGAGAAACTATACAATTTGGAAACACATTTATAAAGAATCGCTTTGTGTGAGCATTTTGAGTATGGAAAAGTCTAAGAAAATGTTTACCACAAAATAAGGTTTAAATTTGGCAATGCCTATTAACAACCACGCGCCTGTGGTTGTTAATTGGTAGTTAAAGTGGACCAAGTGGAAAATAAATATAGATATTTTAGTAAAGTCTTGAACTGACATTATTTTATTACAATAAAAATTATTTTTTTACTTCCTCTAGCCCCAGATGTACAATGTACATAGTGGACAGAGCATTTACTGTATTCCATCCAAAAATTCGGTGTCGAGATTTCACCATAAATATAGGTTTTGGGGTCTCCTGAGTTCAAAAAAAGCATTTTTAGAAACAGGTCCATCTCTGTCTCTGTGGGCTGCATAGCTCAAAAACGAAAAGACCGTTAAATACCAAACTTGGTGTTTAGGTTTAGTATCTTCCAAGAATGTGACATCAAGATTTTCAAGAAAATCACCCCCACCACAAACTATCCTTTACATGAAAAATTTTGGAAAAGTTTGTTTTTCTCAAAAATGGCAATAACGATTTTGATTAAAATAACGTATATTAGCTATATTTAACATGACACTATTATTAACGTATATTTTTAATTTTGAGGGAATAGCCTCTAAGACACCTTTACTCTGATTGTCTATGTGTGTGTCTGTGGACATTCTAGCTCAAAAACGAAACGACGGTTAAATAAACTTGGTGTTTAAGTTTGGTATATTCCAAGGATGCGAAACGAAGATTTTCAAGAAATCCCTCCAACCCAAACTACCTTTTATATGGAGAAAATTTTCGAAAACGTCATTTTTCTTAAAAATGGCTTTAACGATTTTGAATAAAATACCACATATTAAAGCTATTTCTATTACGAAGAAAAGGTATATCTTGAATTTTCTTGGAATAGTTTCTGAATGAATTTTGCATAACTACTAAACCGTGGGAGATAGACAAAAACTTATTAAACAAAATTGTATATCTCGTTAAAATACACAATTTATGCTATAAATATTTTTTCATGGAGTTTACCGTTTTCGAGATATTTCTTATTATTAGTTTTAAATGTAAAGTACGTTTACTTTTCTCAGACAAGAAGTGTCCGGTTTTCTTTTGTTCTACTCCTGGCCAAGCAAAGAAGCGATTTGCAATGACATCGACATAACATTAGCATAGCGCATTCCTTTAGTGCCCTTCTACTTATTAGGAACTAAGTAATAAGAACATTCAACTAATGCTATCGATGTTATCGATTAGCATTGTGCATAAAGAAGATTTTATAAGTGTTTTAACGTCTTTTAACCTGGTTGGTCATATCGGACGATGAATGAAATTGCTGAAATTACCTCGGGGACCATTGAGCTTAAAGTTACTCGACATTCGGCTTCTCAGGGTAAGGGAAAACCCCGATGAAAACCTTATCAGGGTAACTCACCCTAAGGGAGATTCGAACCTACGACCTTGCGTAAGGCAGACACGCTACCACCACACTACCCAGGCGGGCTTTAAAAGAGTGATACGTGGTGTTCCCAAGCGGTCACCCATCCAAGTAGTAACCACGCCCAATGCTGCTTAATTTCGGTGATCGGAGGAGAACCGGTGTTCTCAGCATGGTATAGCCGTTGGCTGTCAAAAGTTTGTTTGTAGAGAAGCTAGAGAAAGTAATATGAGTGTAACATATATATTTTTTTTAATTTCACTTTTTGTCAAATGTCATAACCTTCACACAAATATGGGCAGCAAAACTTAGCTTATGAAGACGTGTTAGAGACTCAAGAATCTTTGTGACGTTCCCCTGTATCATCAAACACAACCTGGATGCTGAGAATAGTAAATACACCCCTGGGCGGTAGAATCGGCTTGGAGTTGCCTAATTAGCCAATCATCTGCTGTCAACGAATTTATGTATTTCCAAGTTATAATTAGGCAGAGAGAGATATTTTACATGCCTATGGTGCGGCCAGCATATGCTGCAGCGACATTCATTTATTTTCTACATGCGAAGACATAATTTTTGTAACCAGCAGTGCAATGCTCTGTTGTTTGTGACTCATTATTTGCGCCAGTTCCGCTTTTCGATTTTATTCCGTTTCACTTTGCAACGTAGGAAATTAGTAAAAACTGTGGGGAGTTCTATACACGGTAAAAATGTGACTTGCCTGTAATGACACGTTTTAAGTTTTTGCTTTTGTATTTCTGTGTGTGTTTTTTTTTTACTTTCTCTACACGCACTATCTACATAGTGTATAGAGAATTTCACCGGAAATATATGTTTTGAGACCCCCTGAATCCAAAACAAAAGTATTTTTAAACAAAATATCCGTGTGTGCGTGTCTATGTGTGGGCAACATAACTCAAAAACAAACTTGGTATTTAAGTTCAATATATTTCAAGGATGCGACACGAAGTTTAAATCCCCCCACCCCCAACTACCTTTTACATGGAACTTTTTTGAAAATTTTGATTTTCTCAAAAATGGCTTCAATGGGTTTGATTAAAATATCGTATATTAAAGATATTTACCTGCCAAATATAATCTGTATCTTGAATTTTCTGGGAATAGCCTCTGAAGATTACTTTATTCTGGATACATTTTACGGAATTTTGTATAACTGCTAAAACTTAAGAGATGGACAAAAACTTACCACACAGAAAATATAGAGCACGTTAAAGCACACAATTTATGTTATATACATTTTTTTCTGGAGTTGATCGTTTTTAGACATTCCTTGTTATTGGTTTCAGCTTTGAAAAGCATACTTTTCTCATACAGGAATTTGTCAACTCCTGTCCATACAAACAGAGCAACTTCAGTCACATAACAACCAACTTTTGACTATCACTTTAACCTTTCGTACTCCCTTATTTCGCTCCTACTTACACGGAAGCAAGTAAAAAGACTATTTCTGGTATTTTTCTCAATTAGCATGAAGTAAATAGAAGCTTAAGCCTTTAATAATATTTTTGCAGAGATGTAAAGAAAGTCGTGTGAATGGAACACATCAAATTAGCATTCTTTAACCTAGCACGTCATATCAGATTATGAATGAAACCGATGAAAAGTACTCAAATGAGCCCGGGGTCCATGGAGCTTAAAGTTGCTCGTCATTCATCTTCTCAAGTTAAACGAAAACTTCGAAAAATATATCCTTATCCTAGAATTCACCCTAACAGAGATATTCTTTATTAGATTTTTTTTATTATCAAATGGGTATATGATTTCTTTTTTAGTTAATATATTTGGCATGAAAGAGATTTTTACCTTTATCATTAAATTTTTTGTTTTTATATTTAGGATTAAAAATTTTCTTTTAAGGGTTTAGTTAAGTATTAAAGTTAGTCTCGACTCGGGGACTCCTAATGTGAGGCAGACACGCTATACCTACACTACAAAGGAGGGTGGTATTGTAGAATAAGTGACGAAATGATTGCGTTAGATAGAGGAAATATCAGCAAAAATCATTGCATCCCTCAAATTGACACCACAATGGTGTTGTGTAAATAAATTAATGTTCAAGTAATTAGTTTGATGTGGTATAAATCATATAGAGAATTTAAAAAATCTTAAGTGTTCCACTCACATGACTTTCTCTATATCTCTGCAATAAATATTCTTATTACTTTATTCCTTGTAAGTAGAAGCGAAATAAGGGAGTACCATAGGCTAAAGTGATAGTCAAAAGCTGGTTGCTATGTGATTGAAGCTCCTTTGTATACAAGGACAAGAGTTGACAAACTCCTGTATGAGAGAAGCATAGGTTTTTTAAAGCTGAAACCAATAACAAGGAATATCACAAAAACGATCAAATCCACGAAAAATGTATATAACGTAAAGTGTGTGTTTTAAACTGCTCCACATTTTTTGTGGTAAGCTTTTCTCCAACTCTTATGGTTTAGCAGTTATGCAAAATTCTGTAAAATTCATCCAGAATAAATAGCCTCTTCAGAGATAATTCCCAGAAAATTCAAGATTTTATTTATCAGGTAAATATCCTTAATATATGATATTTTAATCAAAATCGTTAAAACCATTTTTTAGAAAATCAAAATTTTTGAAAAAAGTTCCATGTAAAGGGTAGTTTGTGGTGGAGGAATTTTTCTCAAAATGTCGTATCCCTGAAAGATATTAAACTTAAATACCAAATTTGGTATTTTACCGACTTGTCGTTTTCGAGTTATCCTGCTCACAGACACACGAACCTCATTGTGAAAATGCTTTTTTTGGATACATTTCCGGTGAAATCTCGGTATCGAATAAAGTGGAGTGTAACACCTTCACTATAGACTATGTACATAATACGTGTAGAGAAACTAAAAATGTGAGTCGTTATTCTTGCGGACGTCTTAAAAATAAATGTGGTTTGACACTGCTGTCTGCTCGTGCGCAGAAGTGCCAAAATGGACTATTTTGTTGAAATTTTATGGGTAAGTTTTTACATAAGAAAGTATCACAGCATTTCATACTGATCAATATACAATATAGCTTTATTAGATCGCTAGTTTCAGCTTTTATGTGTCTTATTAGTTTCTATAACGATCCTAGACTCTTGTCCTGCTGTTGTTGTTCTTGTATTCCTTGCTATGATTTTCGTTTCTGCGAACTTTTTGTTCAATTATTTTCAAGTAGGTGAATCTCATATAAAACTTATGCAGCAAATATTACCTAACCTCAAACAAATTGGAAAAGGAACACAGACTAACGTGGAACAAAAATAACAGCTTATATGTTCATTGATTATTAGTGAATGTGTTTTAAGGTTAAAATATGCTGATGTTTAAAGTTGAAAGCCCATTTTAGGTTATGATGGGTGTTTAGACGTTTGTGTGTACGATTTCAGAAAGGAGACATTTGCAGTTAGTTCTGCAATAATGTCACAACATTTCAGATAGCAATAATAAAGCTTATTTAGCATGTAAGTGTACGATTGCCAACAGAGCATGCAAGTTCGCCAACTTAGTAAAGCAAACTGCCGATCTTGGCAGAAATGGAGATTATAACCATAAAGTGAATGGTCCACGAGGTCATATTTTACGTTTAAAGTCCATCTGCAACTTTTCTACTGGATTCCTCATAGCACAAGTTTCGTATAATGCTCGCAATAATGTTCAACGTTCTGGGTACATTGTGTGCCAAAAGTTTAGTAGCGTCATTGTTAGTATCATTTCCTTATTTCAGAAGGTTAGATAACTAAACTCGTTTTGTAAATTATAGAATAAGTAAAGTCGTTCTCATAGTGCACGATTAAGAATATTTTAATGTTAAGATATTAAAACCTCATACAACAAGCCGTATTGAATTTAAGCCCAGCATCTTTCATAGACTTTTCATAAAATGATCCTCAGCTTAAGTTAACTTAACATTTATTATATTTTGCAACTTTCCACTTTCTCAAAAAAAGTCCATGAGTTTCATATGTTTGAGAAACTGAAATTAAGTGTAAAATGTACTTGCATACCAATCTATGAAAATTCAAAACTTCATAATTTATCATTTTTTCTATAAAGTACGTAGATAGATAAGGTATTGCATTCCACCCAAAAGTTCTATACCGAGATTTCACTATAATACACGGTTTAGGGTCTCCTTTATATAAAAAGCGTTCTCTGTCTCCGTAAGTCAGTGAACACGATAACCTAAAACGAAAAGTCTGTTAAATACTTTACTTGATATTTAAGTCAGCCATCTTCCAAGGAGTAGCACAAAGATTTTTCAGAAACAACCCCCCCAAACGTCCCTTTAAATGGAAAATTTTTCGAAAATGTTTATTAAAAAATCTGTATATTAAATATATTTACCGGGCAAATAAAATGTATATCTTGATTTCATGGAAATGGCTATGAAAGTGTATTTTGTTTAACTGGTAACTTTGTTATTGGTTTCAATTTTAAAACACTCAATCAGGAAGTCGTAACTCGTCTCATATCGCCTTTGTTTTACTCCCAGTCAAGCAAAAAGAGCCGAATTTCCATAGTGACCAAGCTTTTAAAAGATTTTAGATTTAGCTATCACTTTAGTCTTTTGATTTACCTAATTCCCTTCCACTTGCAAGGAAGGCAATAATATGAGCATTTCTGTTAACATTTCTCTCGTTGGATGACGTACATATAAAAATAATGTTGTGTAAGAATAGTTTGCAGAATGATAAAGGCATGTAAAGGAACATATGGGAGTTTAGTATATAGTCGGTAGTCCTATACGTATTTCTAAATTTATTCCACAGTAATTAACATTTCTTATTTTACTTGTTTTTATTTTTGCTCTATTTTGAAAGTTCATTCCACACGATGTAATTATCTTTTATTAAAACTCAACATTATCAACATCAAGGATTAACCCTCGAAAGGCTTTTTCCGGTCTCATGAATAGATTGTAGTCCATATTTTCTTCGGCCTCACAAACGTTCCTCTTGCCCTCGGACTTATAATTTAGCAGCAATTTTGGGATGCGGTTATCTTCCGTTTTATGCACATGTTTCTTCCAGTTTGTTTTCTGTATTGATGTATTTTGTCAGTCAACTTAAAAATGCCAAGTTTCTTTTAGATCTCATCACTTCTCCTTTTATCGAATAAAGTTTAACCCGCGATGCTCATTAAGAATCTCATTTCTGTGCCTTCTAGTTTTCTTTAAATAAGCTAAAATATGCAACTAAGCGTCTTCTGAAAGATAAAAACCGGACCTCGCAGTTAAGAAGAGTGGAAGAAACAAAAACTAATGTATGGAAAACATTTTTACTTGAGCTCTTTAATTGTATATAAATAAATAGTAAAGTTGAATAAGGTAGTGCTACTATTTTTGGAGAAAAATATTAAATATTGTGGTCTAACTTTTATTTAAACATTTACATAATATATAAACATTATGGCGGTGCCATAACTAAAATATTAGACTGCTCGCCTCTCACCTAGCGGCCCGGGTTCGATCCCAAGCACACGCATATGGGATTTGTGGTGGACGAAGAAGCGTCTGGGTGAGTTATCTTATTCCGCCAATTGCTCCATTATCACCTTTCTTATCCTCCATTTCACTTGCATTTCATATTATCAACTTCCTCTCGCCCACGCCTGGCTACGAACCGACCTCTTGTTCCAGGTTCTCCATTCTATAGTTTTGTGTCGTTGGCTCCCCAAAGGCTTTTGACCCATAAGCATCTGCTTGTAGGTCATAGAGGGGTGTCAGTCCTACATATGGGGAGGATAGCCGGCTAAAAAAAAAAAAAAAAAAAAAAGTTTTGAATAACATAATGAAGTATGTTAAAAAGTTCATGTCATTTTTATCGTCTTATTAGAAAAGTTGATTAATTTACACCGAAAACCTCGTCGGGAGGAACAATTCGGAAATGAGACTGTGCTAAGAAATGAAAATCCAAGGAAATAGAGACTAAAATTACACCTGTTTTGACTTTATGCTATTTAAAAGATATTCAGAGTATATAGGTACAGGCCCTTCTTTATTTTCTTCTGCTCCTCTGGAACTATTCTTGTGTTTTAAGATTTCTTTGGCCTCTCTTGAATGTTTTTTTTTTCACCTTTATATTCGTAAAGCTGTCGTTAGAAACTACAAGTTTATAGGAACATGGAGTAAATGGAACGTTTAAATCTGTGTGATACGGTTTGAAAAGTCGCACAGCTATAAAACTACATGAAACAAGTGAATCTGTAGTGTTTGTAACACTAAACTCCATGTTTATAAATTATGGAAAACTTTAGCCTTTTTACACAGATGAGTAACCTTAAATGTTCTTTACATATTTTATACACCTCTTGAGTTTTGTATAAAACTACGAGGGTCATTCAGAAAGTAACGAACGATTTGGCATTACGAAAGATATTAACTCAAAGCTTTATTTACAAAGTTGCAGTAGCTTACTCTACTTTTCAACTATCTAACAAGGCTATGTTTGCGCAGTTATTGTGTTGGCACGTGATATGGTTAAGCACGGCAGATCGGAACAATAGCTGCACCGACCTGGCCAGCTCGCGTATGCTTGCGCGGCCGCAACATGCATGTCGGACAGACGGACGGGTGAGGATGGATGGCCATTTTTTGAATAACTTATTAGAAATTACCTGTTAAAATTTCTTAATTTTCAATAAGTTTTTTATATTGAACATTGTAAAATATTCTTTCTATATAAAAATGGGGATCTCGTTAAAGTAAACAGCTTATGTTAAACTGTAAAAGAATGGCGTTAAGCATTTCTGAGATATTCTGTGTTATTTGTTTGAATATTCAAATATACTTCATACCAATTGTCAGGTAACTATTCGTTTGTTCTTGTGGTCAGGTATGGATCATGGAATTTCAAAGCGATCTGCTTTTTAACCCTTTAACCATTTTCATCCTTCTTAAGCCTACAGCGAAATGTGTACTTATGTGGTTAAAGTTGATTTCGAACAACATGGCGTATATAAATAAATAGCATTTCATTAAGAAAAAGACATGTAAAAAAGAGCAGATAACATCATGTGAAAGCGGCACATTTTCTCTAGCTATTCCAAATGGAAGCTATTCTTACAAAAGGATTTTCTTTTATATGTATTATTCTAATCGTAATAAACATTAGCAGAATTGGTCTTACTACTTTTTTTCTTGAAGGGAAATAAGAGAATACACTAGGTTAAAGCGATAGCAATTTTTTTTAAAAGGTGATCGTCACACAAAACAATCGATATTTGGTTTGGTTTGCATGGCATAGTTCTGTTTGAAAAAAGTTATGTAGCTTGACTCTGAAATCAATAAGCAGGATCTAAAAAACGGTCAACTCTACAAGAAAAACTTATGAGACCTAAATTATGTTTTAACGAGATCTGCACCTTTTGTGTATTAAGTTTTTGTTACCGTTTGCAAAACTCATGCATAATAAAAAGATCTTCAGATGCTATTCACAGAAAATTCAAAACATGCATTTTATTCTTGGTATAAAAATCTTCAATCAATTCGTTATAGCCTTTTTTCAGAAAAACAACATTTTCCAAAGTTTTCCAATGTAAAGGGTAGTTTGTGGTGGAGGAATTATTTTGAAAATCTTCATGTCGCACCCTTGGAAGTTACTTAACTTAAATGCCAAGTATGATATTTAACGGACCTTCCGCAGTCCATAGACAGAGGGAGAGAGAGAGAGAGAGAGAGAGAGAGAGAGACACAGATACACATACACACACTTACCATTCTCTAAAAGTTCCTTTTTGTATTTAGGGGGTCTCAAAACATACTTCCGATGAAAACTCGGTATCGAATTATTGGGTGCGATAGAATACCTTCTCTATACACTATGTACATAGTACGTGTAGAGAAAGTAAAACTTTGACTATTGTTTTAACACATTTCATTCTTCTTAAGCCTACAACGAAATGTGTAACTGTGTAATAAGCTAATGAAACTTCATTTCCTCACCTGAGTTCGATCCCAGACGACCGCAAGTGGGATTTGTGGTGGACAAAGCGGTGCTGGGGCGGGTTTTCTCTGGGTTCTCCAGTTTCCCCCGCCATTGCTCCTACTTCATTCCATGTATCATCAGTGTTATTGCCTGTTAAAGTACAAAAAGGTTGATTTTGGTCAACATGGAGTAGATAGATAAATAACATTTCTTTAAGAAAAGGATATGTAATAGAGAGCTGAGAAAATCATGGAAATGTGACGCAACAGATCTTTTGAAAGAGCCCATTTGTTTTGTTTCCATATATATAATAATGTAAAGTGAATATTCGGAGCCTCGACATGGGAAATTCGAAGCTGAGCTGTTTCCTGGCAGCACCAAGGGAACAGGAGACATAATTTTCCATATCGATCGAATTAAATGAGGCCAGAAATCCCGTGCTTTAATTGCATTCCGTTCCACTAATGAAACCCGCTCAGAAAGATATCAAACTAAATTATAAGAAAGTTTGGTATTGATGGATCTGTCAGCACGTCGCATCAGACGGAGTTTTGGAAAGCTCCACCTCCAGATGTCGCATGCGGTCGACAACACACTATCGGCTAAACTTTCAACGAGAATTAAACATGAGGCTTTAGTGGCGTTAAAAGCTGGTAAATCTCTGTGAAATAATAGTCTATTACTTATCAATCTTTGATAGAAAAACCTGACATTTTAACTTAAGGTTCTTTTCATTCCCATTAGGGGCATTAATGTCTGCTTTACAGCTGCTTACTGTTAAATATATTTATTTGAGTGTATATTACTTCCTCTATCACGTATGTACGTACAATGTACATGGTAGCTAGATGCTACTATTGTATTCCACCCAAAACGCTTATGTCGAGATCTCACCGAAAATATCCTTTTGAGATCTTCCTGTGAGTCTGTGTGGTGTGTCTGCCTGTGGACAGCATAGTTCAAAAACGAAAGACTGTAAAATATCAAACTTGGTATCTTCCAAGGAGCTACACGAAGATTTTAAAGAAAATCCTCAACCATAAACTACCTTTACATGAAAAAATGTTTAAAAAAATGTTGTTTTAACCCAAAATGGCTCTTAAGAATTTTGATTACACAACAATTATTAAAGACGTTTACATCCAAATAAAATGTATATTTTGAATTTTATGGGAATAACCTCCCAAGACCTCTGGATCAGTTTGCAGAATATTGCATAGCGGTTAAACCGCAAGAGATAGACAAAATGTTACTAAACTTGCAGGAGCACGATTTTAGGCATTTGAGAAAATTTTTATCATCCAAAATTTTCATTTATCTATATACAATAATTCTATGAAAACAGGCCGATTATACCAGAAAATTCATATACAAAGCTGTTCAAAGCACAAATTCTGAAAATAACCTAAAATATACAGGGTGTTTTAGGACCTTTGCGACAAATTCTGAGAAACGATAGTTCTCACTGTATGGAACCTTTTGTCGAGCAACTACCATTCTCTGACGCATTGGTTTGGAGTTTAAGAATCTTTATTGGTCAACTGCTCACTGGTAAATCATTTAACAGGTCACACAACAAACGCAGGACAGTTCATTATGGAAGTATTTAGAGTTTCTACTCTGTACCGATTTTATTCATTCTATCATTGTAGCAATGATTGACGGATTTGTTCGAACAAGTCAGACAGGTGTCGAATTTCCTCAAAAGCAGCAACAATTCACACAATCCCTTCCTCCTTGCAACTGGGGTGACGTATATGATACACTTGAGATACTCTTACAGAAAGAAATCTGACTGAGGCCAGGTGTTCAAGCTGGCCATGCAATAGGTCCTCCTCTTTCTATCCACTGCCCTCCGAGCAGCGCTTCTTTTCCTCTCCACCAGTGATTGCAGCCCGATGTTTACTGAATAATTGGATCTAGAAAAAGTATAGTCCGGGCTTGCGGTCTACCGGGCTCTTTTTTCTTCTTCCCAGACGTTTCGTCTGCAACCACGGCAGACGTCTTCAATTGTAGTAGCGAGATCGAAGTACTCTTGTGGAAGTTTACATTTGCGGTTAGAACTTCTACAAGAGTACTTCGACCTCACCACTGCCACTGAAGATGTCTACCGTAGTCATAGATGAAACGTCTGGGAAGAAGAAGGAGCCTAGTAGATCACGGCACATAAGACCGGATTGTATCGTTTCTAGTATTGACACCAGCCGTGAAAGCCTAGGAACTTTGATGAATAAGCAGTTGTAAACGAACAGACAGTCAAAATGTACTGGCTGTGACGCTCAAGCCTATCCTACCAGATACGCTTTAAACAGGGGTGAATATGTTCGTAACGATGTGTCGGAGGATGGCGGTTGGTCAACAAATATTCTTCCTCAGAAATTGTCGCAGAGGTCTTGAAACACGCTGCATTTGCAAAGAAGGAAACCTATGGGTGAATAGAAACCTCCATACTTACCCAAAAATGGGCTAAAGTTTAACTTTAATGATCCAAAGTGTGTAGTATTTTCTCTCCCTGAAATGTTGCGAAATTTACATTACAAAATGAAATACACAGTACCATTTTTAAAAATATGATTAAAATATGAGTATTTTTCAATCATGATAAAATAGTTATCAAGAAAAATAGGAAACTGTCATTAATAAGCTGCACAAAAACCATAAATATTATTTTTGACAATTTTCGCTATTTATTCTCTCTTTAGAAATATAGCATTTGAAATTTAGATCAAGAAAATTAGGAAAAATCATTAATAAGGCTGGACAAAAACTACGAATACCATTTTTTGGCAATTTTCTCTATTTAATCTGTATTTAGAAATATAGCAGTTAAATTTTAGATCAAGAAAAATAGGAAACTGTCATTAACAAGCAGCACAAAAACCATAAATATTATTTTTTGACAATTTCCGAGATTTATTCTCTCTTGAGAAATATAGCATTTGAAACTTAGTTAATCGATATAATACAAAAGTATGTGGTTCCTAATTTTGGATTCACTACTTGTAGCTGCTAATTCTAAACCTTTTGTAAATAACCTCTTTGGAAATTCTCTTTTAGTTAATAATTGTGCTGATTTGTACCGTGGCTTAAGACCACAGCTTGGAATTAGGGGTATAAACCTTTTTATTCCTCTACTCGGAGAGAAAGAGAGGTCTTGATGACTGCAGTTTTACAAACTTGGATGTCAATTACAAATTGTTTGCATTCCCCACCCCCTTCTACCGCCTTAAAGCTATTCTAGGTCGCTTTGACATAAGTCACTTCTCCAATTACAGAAGCTTTGCTTTCTTTTAAGATTTATTGACTCGTGTTTGATGGGACTACATTACATAAGTTTAATTGGAACATCTAACAAGATTCCTCCTTTCTGTACATAAATGTCGAGCTTTCTTCAAAGAGATGGAATCCTGCATTATAATTATAATGACGTAATTTAATGAAATATATCGCGTTAAACAGACAAGGAATGCAGGGTTCCACTATCTGTTTGGACAATAAACTTTCCTACGTACCTAAGGATAGTTTTAAAATATAATTTGTAATATTCATATTACTTCCTCTGCCCATTCACCTACAAAGTTTTACTTTCTCTACACGTACTATGTACGTAGTGTCTAGAGAAGGCATTGCAATGCACCCAAAAATTCGATACCGAGATTTCACCGGAAATACATGTTTTGGGTCTCCCTCTATCCAAAAAAAAAAAAAAAAAAAAAAAAAGAAGAGAGATGTCTGGAATGTGTGCGTGTATGTGCATGTGTGTGTAACTCAGTATCTCAAAGGAACTGAACATGAAGATTTCCAAGAGAATTCCCCCCCCCCAAATTGCCCTTCAGATGGAAAAATTTTCGAAAATTATTTTAGTCTAGAGAATGGCTCCAGCAATTTCGATTAAAATATCCTATATTAAATACATTTAGATGACAAATAAAATTTATATTTGAAGTTTTCTGGGAAAAGCTTCTGATGACACACAAAAGATGTTGATCTCATTAAATCATACAATATAATATACCTTTTTGTAGAGTTAAACATTTTCGAGATGTATTTCCTGTTACTGATTTCACTTTTTAAACACTTAAATTTTCTCAAACGTGAATTTTTCAATCCTTTTTTCTTTTTTTGTTGCTGGCCATGCAAAGATAACCGAATGCCAGTCATAATATCCAGATTTTAAAGCAATTGACTTTAGCTTTAGCCTAGTATATTCCTTTATTTTCGTTCTACTTATAAAGAACAGACTAATAAGGTAATTTGCTAACACTTATCTTGATAAGCATGAAAAAGATGGAAGAATAAGGCTTTTTAAAAACTAGGTAGAGAAAGTTATATGAATGTAGCACATCAGATTATTTATAACACGCCATAAAATTCGGTTATCTCATACTCGAGAAAATGTAAAGGGCAAACAGCAACCACTGGGAAACTAGATCGTAGTTATAATTCTTTGTCAGTTTCTATTGTGGCATTAAATGTTTCCGAAATATTCTGTGCGATAGGAAGGGAGTCACACGTGACCTCCACGACCTTGCCACGCGAAGGTCGTAACTTTCCATCAAACTGCAGGAAATGGCACGGCTCACGCACCCTGGTTCTTTTTCCTTCTCGCAGAATCTCGCAGGTTATTGATATCCATCACGCTAGTCATTTGTTATGAAGCCCTGGAGAGTTTACCGTCAGCGGACGTGAGGAACGAGTTTCAAAGCTCTTCTAGTAGCATATTTGTTAAGGGACTCTGTGACCCAGCTTTTAGGTAAAAATGACAAAGTATTCGATTTTTATTTTCTTTGCTTAATAAATAATAATAATAATAATAATAATAATAATAACAATAATAATAATAATAGTATACAGTACTTCGATTTCATTTTCAATTACATACAAAATCACGTCTTATTATTTAAACTATATTACTTACATATGGCACCGCAGGCGATGACGCTGATGATCCATGGAATGAAGAAGAAACACCGGTGGAATGCGATGGCGGAGGAAACCGGAGCATTTAGAGAAAACGCGTCCCTGCGCCACTTTGTCCACCACAAGTCTCACATGTGGTCACCTGGAATGGAACTCGGGCCTCTTTGGTGAGAGACGAGTGGTCTAACCGTAGCGCAGCCATTGCGCCGTGGCCGAGTGGTTAGACCACTCATCTCTCGCCCAGACGTCCCGGATTCGATCCTAAGTGATAGCATGTGGCATTTGTGGTGGACAAAGCGGCGCAGAGACGGGTTTTCTCCGGGTTCTCCGGTTTCCTGCGCTATCGTATTCCACCGGTGTTCCATCTTTATTCCATGTATCACCAATGTCACCACCTGTTGTGCCACAAGTAGCAAACAAAATGACGATAACAACAATAATAACAAAATGATGATGACAATAATAATAATGCATTGTACTTGAATTCCATTTTCAATTACATATAAAACCATGTATTATTACTTACACGGTGTTACCTATTTAAATGTACAGTTAGGGTTGAGTACCGCTTAGGCGCTATTTGACGCCCACCTTTACTACTATGGCACCGCAGGTGATGACGCTGATGATACATGGAATGAAGATGAAGCACCAGTGGAATGCGATAGCGGGGAAAACCAAAGCACCAGGAGAAAACTCGCCTCTGCGCCGGTTTGTCCGCAACAAGTCCCACATGGGTCGCCTGGAAGGGAACCCGAGCCGCCTTGGTGAGAGACGAGTGGTCTTTATTTCATGTATTACCAATGTCATCGCCTGCGGTGCCACAAGTAGTGAAAGCGGACGTTAAACACCATAAAAATAGATATTCCAGTCTGTGTTTTCTCTACTGCTCTTTCTTGATCCTTATACACTTTTCTGATACTTTTCCCAAATATTGCCCTATTTTTCCAAAGTCTTTTTTCTGTTGAGATTCAACTTTTTCACCGTCACCATTTCCACTAACATATTACGTCATTTGTGTTCCCAAATATCTTTACTTCAATTGTTTCTTCTTTACATTCAGTTAAAAATGAGCACTCTGTCTTTCTCCCCAAATAAAATACAACGTTCTAGTTCATTGCCCCTCTTCCCTTTCAAAATTATTGCTTCTGACCTCATCCACACTAATCCTTCCCTCTCTTGTTTACTACAAATATCTACAAACCTTTCTATTCACCATTCTCTCTTTGTGCTTAGTAATAGTACATATGTGGAGAAGATATTGTAAGCCACCCAAAATACTATATCTAAATTTTACTGGAAATATACGTTTTAGGGTACTCTGTAACCAAAACAAAATTAACACTCTCTACCATGTACATAGTAGGCAGAGAAGGTATTGCATTTCCCCCAAAATACATACTAAAAAAAGTTGCGCGTGTGTGTGCTCATGTTTATGTTTGAGAACAGAATAAAAAACCAAAAGTCAGTTAAATACTATACTTGATATTTAAGTTCAGCATCTTCCAAGGATGCCACAAAAAGATTTTTAACAAAATCTATCCTTTCCAAACCATCCTTTACTTTGTTGAAAATACTACGTGTTAAAAATATTTACATGAGAAATAAAATGCATTGTTCAACTTCTGAGAATATCCCCTGAAGTTCTGTTCATTCAGAATGACTTTTACATAACTTGTAAACTGTAAGAAATAGACAGCAATTATTACTACACACAATTGTTGATCTCGTCGAAACAATTCTAGACATATTTTCCGAGACATTGCTTGTTATAGCTTATATTTTCCAATCTTTATACTTTTCTCAAGTGAGAGTCTTATTCATATTTTTTATCCTAGATAAACAAAGAGAACGGTGTTTCCATAACAACACATAGGGATCGGTTTTCTAAACTCTTGACTATCACTGTATTTCCTTATTTTCTGTTCACAATGAAATAATATTTTAATAAAACTATTTATGCCAATTTTTACTTTCTCTGTACGCACTATGTACATAGTGTATAGAGAAGGTATTGCACTCTACCCAAAAATTCAATACCAAGATTTCACCGGACATATATGTTTTAGGGTCCCCAATATCCAAAAAAAGCATTTTCATAAAAATGTCCGTGTGTGTGTGTGTGTCCGTGGGTCTGTGAACACGATAACTCAAAAACGAAAAGTCGGTAAAATACCAAACTTGGTATTTAAGTTTAGTATCTTCCAGGGATGCGACACAAAGATTTTGAGAAAAATCCCCACACCCCCAACTACCCTTTACATGGAACTTTTTTCGAAATTTTTGATATTCTCAAAAATGGCTCTAACGATTTTTAAATTAAAATTTCGTATATTAAACATATTTACCTGACAAATAAAATATATATCTTGAATTTTCTAGGAATAGCCTCGGAAGAGTAGTTTATTCTGGATGAATTTTACGGAATTTTGAATAACTGCTAAACCGTAAGAGATGGACAGAAGCTTATTGCACAAAAAATGTAGATCACGTTAAAACACACAATTTATGCTATATAAATTTTTTTCGTGGAGTTCGTCGTTTTTGAGGCTTATATTTTTCTTATACAGGGACTTGTCAACTCCGATCCATATAAACAAAGGAAGTTCATTGACATAGCAACCAACTTTAGGCTATCATTTTAACCTATGGTAGTCCCTTATTTCGCTCCTACTTACTAGGAAGCAAGTATTAAGACTATTTCTGTTAATTTTTTCTGATTAGCATAAAGTAAATAGAAATATAAGCTTTTTAAGAATAATTTGTTGTAGGGATATAGAGAAAGTCATGTGAATGGTACACATCAGATTTTTATCTTCAAAATCGTGCTGTAGATGTAAGAATAAACTTGTATACATATAGTTTATTGCAGCATAGGTAATGAAGCCCATATGAATGTAGCACATGCAGAATTTCTTGTGAATGTTTCTTTTATTAAAGGTAGCTTGAGATCTAACGCTGTTTCGTAATGTATCAAACACGAAAATAGGTTTCTTCCCAAAACGTGTTTTGAAATATTTACGAGTTATTTATTTGTTGGGAACAGCACTACAAGAAAGGTATTGTGCATGGCGTATTTAAAAAGGATTACTGTGGAAGTGCTTTCTGGAAGATGTGACACTTGCGCCGCCGATGGCAATAACGAGCTACCAACCTCACCGCGGGAATGAAAAGTTATGAATTATGTATAAAACTCGGTAACGATGAGGATTATAGGTGGAGCGCGTTTTCACATCAAAGGGAGACTTTACAACGGGAATCTCAGAGCTGACAACCCTTCTGCACTAAATACACACACAGAGATTGGGCTACTGCTAAATTAAAACTCACCCTTCGAGCGACGTATGAGTAGTAAAGCTTGGAAAAAAACGTTTGTGTGGCAATCCTGTCTTTCTGACCGAGGGCTTTACGAGTTCTCGGCACGCAGTGCTGTCCATGACTGTCAAACTGACATTGTTTTGAGACACAAATATCACATTTTCCATAACTAGCCACCACATGGTTCTGAATTAGCACCCAAGCTTTTTACTTTCTCTATATGTACTATGTAAATAGTGTATAGATAAAGTATTGCATTGCAACCAAAAGTTCGATACCGGGATTTCACCGGAAATAAATATTTTGAGACCCCCTGAATCCAAAAGAAGCACTTTTAGAAAAATGTCCATGTGTGTGTATGTGTGTATTTGTGTGTGTGTGTCTGTGGGCAGCATAGTTCAAAAACGAAAAGAACGTTAAAAACCAAATTTGGTATTTAAGTTTCATATCTTCAAAGGATGCGACACGAAGATTTTCAAGATAATCCCCCACCCCCAACTACGCTTATTTTATTTTCTTAAAAATGGCTCTAACGATTTTGATTAAATTCTCTCATATTTAAGATATTTACTTGCCAAATAAAATGTATATCTTGAATTTTCTGGGAATAGCCTCTGAAGACTACTTTATTCTGGATGAATTTTACGAATTTTGCATAACTGCTAAACAGTAAGAGATGGACAAAAACTTAACCCACAAAAAATGTAGAGCACATTAAAACACACAATTTACATTTTATACATTTTTTTTCGTGGAGTTGATCATTTTTTAGATATTCCTCGTTTTTCGTTTCAGCTTTGAAAAACATCTTTCTCATACAGAAATTTGTCAGCTTCTGTTCATACAAACAAAGAAACTTCAGTCACATAGCAACCAGCTTTTGACAATTAATTAACCTATAATGCTCCCCTAATTCACTTCTACTTACAAGGAAGCAAGTAATAAGACTATTTCTGGTATTTTTTTCTAGATTAGAATGAAGTAAATAAAAGCATTAGCTTTTTAACAATAATTTGTTGCAGAGAAGTAGAGAAAGTCATGTGACCTAATTTAAAGTAGCATTCATAATTGTGTTTGCTGTATAAATAAAGTAAATAATATTACGAAACTATTAAATGACTTTCTCTCTCTATTCTTCATCACAGGATTCTTACTAAATCTTATTGTTCTCTCTCCTTCATGTTACTCAGGAGAAGCATTCATAGAAATGTTTTTATTAAATATTTCGTTGTAGATAGAAGTATATAGGAGAATATAGTAGGTTTAAATCATAGCAAAATATTTTTAAGAGCTGGTTGGTGTGTGATGGCTTTGAAATTCTATTCCCTTTGCATGGCCAGAAAAAATAATAGCCTATACATTCTGAGAAAAATATAAATATTGGGAAATAATAATATATATTAAATATTTCGAAAATTGGTAAGTCCATAAAAATTCATTTGACAGATTTGTGATCTTTAACGAGATCGTCATTTTTTGTGAAGTAAGATTTCGTCTATGTTTTGCGGTTTACCAATTATATATAAATTATTCAAATATTATGTAGAATAATCAGAATAAAGTGGACTTTAGAGGAAAAATCAGGATGTGCTGTTTCCTTGTCATAAACATTTCTTAAATATGTGGTATTTTAATAAAAAGTTTAAGAGTAATTTTTGAGAAAATAAACATTTTCGAAAAAACAGTCCTTGTAAAGATTAGATTATGGCGGGTGATTTTCTTTAAAACCTTCGTGAAGCATCCTTACAGGATATTTCAATTAAATCTTATGTTTGGTATTAAACCAACTGCTCGTTTTGAGTTATATCTACTGTTCACCCAAACACACACATAGAATACTCAGGAGCCTTGCTTCTAAAAATACCTCTTTTGGAATCAGTGTCTTTCGGTAAAATCTCGACATCGAATGTTTATAGCAAACTTCGTGTTTAGGTGCAACATCTTCCAAGGATATAATGCGAAGATTTTCAAGGTGCCTCCCTCTCACCTGGAAACTACACCTTCAAAGAAAACAAGTTTCGTCATTTTTATTTTCTGAAGCCGTGTGTACATTCAATGTATAAAGTAGCTAGAGAAGGTATTTTTTCCACCAAAATATCGAAAACGAGATTTCACCGTAAGTATGTTTTGAGGTCCCCTGAGTCCAAAAACAGTTCTAGTAAAAGGTCCGTGTGTGAGTCTGTGGACAGCATAGCTCATAAAATTAAAAGACCGCAACATACCAAACTTGGCATTTAAGTTTGGTATGTTTCAAGGATGAAACAGGAAGATTTTCAAGAAAAGCCCCCCAACCGCAACTATCTTTACATTGAAAGAAAGTCTAAATTTTTGATTTTCTCAAAAATGACTCTAATGATTTTGATTAAAATACCGTATATTTAAGATATTCATATGGTGAATAATATGTAGGTATATGTTGAATTTTCTGGGAATAGCTTCTGAAGATCTGTTCATTTTGGATGAGTTAGGCTTAAATTTGCTTGACTGGTAAACCGCAAGAAATAGACAAAAACTTACTGCACAAAAATGTAGCTCTCGTCATAGCATACAATTTATGGTACATATATTTTTGTTGTTGTAGAGTTGACAATTTTCGAGATATTCCATGTTATTGGTTTCAATTTTTAGCTACTTTAACTACTGGCAAAGGGTAGGTCATCTTTTGTTCTGTTTACCTATTCCTGGCAAGCAAAGAGAACAGCTATTCAATTGTTTCACATAGCGACCGTTTTTAAAGGCTTTATCCTAATGTATTAGCTTACTTCGCCTCTGCTTACAAAGAATCAAGTAATAACACCAATTCTGCTGTTTATGTTGATGAACATGATGTAGATAAAAGAAAAATCGTGTGTAAGAAACATTTTTTCAGCTACGGAAAGTCAAGTGAATGGAACACATCAGATCTTGTTTTATTTTCTGATAAGTGATTAATCATTTTTATAATAATAACATATTTCATGAGAATTGAAATTACATAATTAGTGAATTTCTCTGTGAACTGCTCTTGATTCTGAATGAACTGTATTATAACTTGTAAATCGTAAGTTTTACAGAACAACTTGCTACACAAAGAATTTTTAATCTTATTAATACACAACATTTGTATGATAAAAATGTTGTGACCCAGTTCTGTTGTCAGGAAGTTGGCTACTCAATTTAAATATCCTGGATTTATTTCCCGGCAAGGAGCAGTGAATTTTTCTGCAACTAGAGCGTTTTCTACACTTCGTAGGGTGGAAATGTAAATGAGTGTGTTTAATATTAAACAAGATTAAAAACAATTTTTAAATATCACAGCCAGTTAGTTGTTCCTCAATTAAAGTCCCAATATGACCATGCAAACTGTTATGAGAGTATACTGCTGAAACAACGAAAAAATTATCTAGTAATTTGTGGTCGTAATAATATGGAGTTTATCCTTAATCAGGTATGGGAGCTTAAACTGCGAAGGGCAAAAACAAACATACCCTTGTGGCACAGGGGATACTGTGTTCGAGTCCCACCTTGGACATGAATAGTTGTGATTTGTTTCTGTGATTGTATTCTTTTCCCCTTTGTAGCCAATTAGGTCCCATCTGAAGGCCAATATCTAAAAATCTGCTGTGTTCCATTCACATGACTTTCTCTACATCTCTGCAAAAATTGTTAAAAAGCTTATACTTCTAATTAGTACATACTAATCGACAAAAAATTAGCAGGAATAGTCTTATTACTTGCTTCCTTGTAAATAGAAGCGAAATAAGGGAGTAGCATAGGTTAAAGCGATGGTCATAAGCTGGTTGCTATGTGACTGAAGTTTCTTTGCTGGTATGGACACGAGTTGACAAATTCCTGTATGAGAAAAGTTAAGTTTTTTGAACCTGAAAATAAAAACAAGGAATATCTCAAAAACGACCAACTCCAACAAAAAAATGTATACAACATAAATTGTGTGTTTTAATTTGCTCTACATTTTTTGTGTGGTAAGTTTTTGTCTATCTCTTACGACTTAGCAGTTATGCAACATTCCGTAAAATTCATCCAGAATAAAGTGGGGTTCAGAAGCTATTCCCAGAAAATTCAAAATATACATTTTATTTGTCAGGTAAATGTTTTGAACACACGACATTTTAATCAAAATCGTTAGGGCTATTTTGAGAAAATAATAAATTTAGAAAAAATTTCCATGTAAAGCGTAGTTTGGGGTGGAGGGATTTTTCTCAAAATCCTCGTGTCGCATCCCTGGAAGATACTAAACTTAAATGCCAAGTTTGGTATTTTACCGACTTTTCGTTTTTGAGTTATCGTGTTCACAGTCACACGGACACACTGACACGCGGAAACACGAACACACGGACACACACACGGACCTTTTGGTGAAACTACTTTTTTTGGATACAGGGGACCCTAAAACATGCATTTCTGGTGAAATCTCGGTATCGAATTTTTAGGTGGAGTGCAACACCTTCTCTATACACTATGTACATAGTGTGCGTAGAGAAAGTAAAATGAAAGATAAAAAGCTGATGTGCACCATTCACATGACTTTCTGTATATCCCTGCAACAAATTATTCTTAAAAAGCTTTTACTTCTATTTACTTTAAGCTAATCAGAAAAAATTAGCAGAAATAGTCTTATTACTTGCTTCCTTGTAAGTAGAAGCGAAATAAGCGACTACCATAGGTTAAAATGATAGCCAAAAGCTGGTTGCTATGACGTTAAAGTTTCTTTGTTTATATGGATCGGAGTTGACAAGTTCCTGTATGAGAAAAATGTTTTTCATAGCAGAAACCAAAAATAAGGAATGTCTCAAAAACGACGAACGCCACGAAAAAAATGTATATAATATAAATTGTGTATTTTAACGTACTCTACATTTTCTGTTATGTAAGTTTTTGTCTATCTCTTACGGTTTAGCAGTTATTCAAAATTCCGTAAAATTCATCCGAATAAACTACTCTTCAGAGGCTATTCCTAGAAAGTTCAAGATAAACATTTTATTTGTCGCGTAAATATGTTTAATATACGAAATTTTAATCAAAATCGTTAGAGCCGTTTTTGAGAAAATCAAAATTTTCGAAAAAAGTTTTATGTAAAGGGTAGTTGGGGTGAGGGGATTTTTCCAAAAATCTTCGTGTCGCATCCCTGAAAGATACTAAACTTAAATACCAAGTTTGGTATTTTACAGACTTTTCGTTTTTGAGTTATCTTGTTCACAGACACAAGGACACACGGACACACTGACACACGGACACACGGACACACACACACACGGACCTTATTGTGAAATATGCTCTTTTTGGATATTGAGGATCCTAAAACGTATATTTCTGGTGAAATCTCAGTATCGAATTTTTGGGTGGAGTGCAATACCTTCTCTATACACTATGTACATAGTACGTATAGAGAAAGTAAAAAACGCCGTTCCACGTACCTTACCTTGTAGAAGTTCACTCATCATCACGACTGTCAATAAAGTAATAACCCACCTCAGTAGTGGGGGGGGGGGTTGTGTGTCTTACTCACATACAAGTGATCGTGAGTTCGAATCTTCTTTAGGCTGAGTTACCTGGATAAAGTTTACTTTCTGGGGTTTCCCATATCCTGAGAAAACTAATGGACAGTAAATTTATGCCCCGAAATCATTTGAGCATCATTTCACATATTTATTTCATCGTCCAGTATGACCAACCAGGATAAAGGACGTTAATCTCTACAAAAATAAATAAATAACAAACTGTATAGGGACCGCCCTGCTATCTAGTGAGTACTCGTTTAAAGAATGTATGTGACGCACCTACACTGTACTACTTATCACATCTCATGTTACCGATGGCGAACGCTCCATTAACTACTATGTCATGCACTAGAAACGCGCTGTGGAAAATTAGTGTACATTAAACGAGTGCTTATGTAAGTTGATGTGATAAACGTACGTAATCATTCCTCGTGTAAAATACTCCAATACAGCAATGCTCACATTACAGTAGTAGAGTTATAATAAATCCGATAAGTATTACCTATGGTCTAGTGTTAATGACATAAATGTAACAACAAAATAAATGTCCAATCTGTATAGCATTACGCGACGGGCTGTATCATGCGCTGGACCCCTCCCCCCCCACAACTCCCCGCGAACTCGCAGTAGTCTACATTCGTTAATCAACAGCAACACTAGCGACACCTGGAAGGTACTATATCGTGGTTTGTGGTGAGTTTATCATTGTTGAGTAAGACGTTTTAAGTTCAGCATAGTAGATGAGAGTTATGAAAGAAGTAGAACAAAATATTCTGTGATGGATATATCGAAAATGACCTACTAGCACAAAGTTTGTCACGTTTCCCAACACTAGGTTGCATTTAATTTGGAGCAAAGCGTGGATTGCGGCAATAAAACAGTGGTAAACCATGGAATCCTACCAAGAATTCTCGGGTGTTTAGCCAACATTTTATAGCCCAAATACCCACAAAAGGTTCTGACAGTCCTGGTATACCGAGATTGTGTATGAAATCAAATTCATCGGATCAGCATCAACAAAGAGAGGAGTTCTGCAACCGGACTGCAAGAAAGCTATGGGTGCTGTTCTTTAACAGACAAACCGAGTCATATATCACACAGTACTCTTCAAGAGCCTAATTTTAATTTTCTCTGCCATATGTTATGCCGGGGTATTTACATCTTTTAAAAAAAAATCTCATGTGTTCCATTCACATGACTTTCTCTACTTCTATGTAACAAATTATTGTTAATAAACTTATTCTTCTATTTACTTCAAGCTAATAGACAAAAAAATTAGCATAAACAGTCTTATTACTTGCTTCCTTGTAACTAGAAGCGAAATATGGGAGTATCATAGGTTAAAGTGCAGTCAAAAGCTGGTTACTAAATGACTAAAGTTCCTTTGTTTGTATGGACACGAGTTGACAAATTCCTGTATGAAAAAAGACAAGTTTTTCAAAGCTGAAACCAAAAGCAAGGAATATCTCAAAAACGATCAATTACTCGAAAAAAATTTATATTACATAAATTGTGTGTTTTAATGTGCTCTACATTTTTTGTGTATTAAGTTTTTGTCCATCCCTTACGGTTATGTAGTTATGCAAAATTTTGCCAGAATAAAGTAGTCTTCAGAGGCTATTCCCAGAAAATTCAAGATATACATATTATTTGTCAGGTACTTATCTTTAACATGCAATATTTTAATCAAAATTGCTAGAACCATTTTTGAGAAAATAAAAATTTTCAAAAAAAGTTCATGTAAAGGGTAGTTGGGGATGGGGGGATTTTCTTGAAAATCTTCGTGTTGCATCCTTGGAAGATGTCAAACTTAAATAGCTTTTGCTTTTTTAGGATTCAGGTGAACCCAAAACATGTATTTCCGGTGAAATCCCGGTATCGAATTTTTGGGTGCAATACAATACCTTCTGTATACACTATGTACATAGTACGCGTAGAGAAAGTAATAAGTTGTGTTCTATACACATGCATTTCTTTACTTCTCTGTAACAAATTATTCCTAAAGATGTTTTTCTTCTTTCTACTTCACGCTAATCGAGCTAAACGTTGGTTTATAGTAGAAGGAGAACGAATTAAGGAACCGTAGGCTAAAGCGACAGTCAAATTGCTTAAAATCTGGTTACTATCTGTATGAAATTCGTTCTCTTTGCATGGCCTCGAGTTGACAAGTTTGCGAATGAGAAAAGTACGTATTTTAACATTGAAACCAATAACAAGGACGTCTCGGAAATCGTTTATACAAAATAATTGTATTTGACAAACTATGTGTTTTAATGAGTTAAACATTTTTGTACAGTAACTTACTATCTCTTACGGTTTACCAGTTAAGTCATTCAGAATGACGAGGATATTTCGAAAAGTGCAACCTATTTTTCACATGAGTATCTTTAATATAGTATTCCAGCTAAAAACATTAGAGTTATTTTGAGAAAATCAAACTTAGAATGTTTTTTTTTCATATAAATGCTTGATTAGGGTCACGGGAATTTTTTGAAAATCTTTGTGTCATATCCTTGAAAAATGGTGTATTTAAATATTAAGTTTGGTATTTAACCGAACTTTCTCTTTTGAGTTATCGTGTTCAGGGACCCATACATAGTGCACACCTTGCCTGGGTAGACACGTGTGCCGTGGGCGAGTTCTTTAACGTCGAAGCCTCGCATTGTTACACCTGCGTGAGGTAGACACCTGAAGTGGTTTGCACGTGCGCCTGATCTGAAAGTTTCTTGCCACGTCATCGACAGGTTTAAAAGGAGAGAACCAGCTCCGCAGAAGTTTGGTTCAACTGGAGAGTGCAAAGCGAGCACATTTGATTGTGGAAATATCGAAGAAAAAGTTTATTTGTGAATATATTTTCAATTGTGATCAGAGAAATAAAATATCGGTCGTGTTCCTTTCACATAGCTTTGTCTAGTTGTTCCAAATACAGACCATTCTTACAAAAGATTATTCTTTTATCCACGGCATGCTAATCGAGATAAATATTAACAGAATGTGTCTTATTTCTTGCTTCATTGTAAGTAGAAGCGAAATAGGGAAGTACATTAGGCTAAAGCGATAGTCAAATATTTTTAAACCTCTTCACCATATACAAATTGAGGTTCGGCTCGCTTTGCATGGTTTGAGAAAAGATAATGTAGTTTAAAATTGAAACCAATAATAAGTCAGGTCTACCAGAAAAACGAATATTACATAAATGATGTGTTTTAACGAGATTTATATGATTTGTGTAGTAAGATTGTCTACATCTGAGGGTTTAAACCTTATGCAAAATTCTGCACAACTCATCTAGAATAAAGTGGTCTTCAGAGACTATTCCCAGAAAATTCAAAAGATACGGTTTATTTAAGATGTAAATATGTTTAATGTACTGTATTAAAACCAAAATAGTTAGAACTAATTTTGAGAAAAAAACAAATTTCCAAAAATTGTAATGGGTAGTTTGTGGTGAACAGATTTTTTTAAGTTTAAAAAATCTTCCCATCGCATCCTTGGAAAATACTAAACATAAATAAATGCCAAGTATGGTTTTTAACGATTTTTTTAACTAAGCTGTCCACAGACACACACACAGGGCCGCGCCGTGGCCGTGAGGTTAGACCACTCGCCTCTCACCTAGACAGCCTGGGTTCGATCCCAACCAACAGCATGTGAGATTTTTGGTGGACAAGGCGGCGCCGGAACCGAATTTCTCCGGGTTCTCGGTTTCCCCCGCCATCGCATTCCACCGATGCTCCATCTTCATTCATGTATCATCAATGTCACCGCCTGCGGAGCCATAAGTAGTTAAAGCGGGTGTTGAACACTACCAAAAAAAAAAAAAAAAAAAAAAAAAAAAAAAAAAAAAAAAAAAAAACAGACACACACGAACCTTTTCCTTAAAAAAAAAACTTTTGTCGGACTCAGGGGACCTCAAAACATAGCTCGTTTATGTGTAATGTATTTAATATGTGCTAGAAAAAGTAAAACAGAGTGGTTTGATGGAGTAATAAAGGAGTTTTTCTGTAGAATGGAGTTCAAAGTCAACGTATAACTACTAGTTTTTATAATTTATATAACTTAATTCTCTTGTTTTCTTGCTAACACCTTAAGCTATTGTGTAAATAAACTGTCACGTTTACTTTAATTAGCGTGGAGCAGATAGAAAAACAGACTTTTTGCACAAGAATGTCATGTGAATGAAATACGGATTTAAACAAAACATATTTTACATAACCTAACATTTTACTACTTGTGTTTATCGCTACGTTTAACTTTAATGTAGCAAAGATTCGCTTTGATTACTGCGTCGTTATTTACCGTAAGAGTAATAAAATAACTGGCAACGCTGTAGAGGCGGTTGTTCCGCTAATTAAAGCCGCTTTCAGGTGCGCTGGTAGCTCATTAACAGTAGAAATCGTTAGGTGAACATTGTTACGTCTTACGTCGGCTGATTCTTGCTAGTTTAACGTTTGTATAATCAGCAGATGCGTTCAGCGCCCCCTTCCACACACTTGGCTAACTAGAAACTGTCTTGTGTTCTGTAGTGCAGTGCCATATTTGCTTCTATGGATGCTCTAATCTAGAGATTTACATATATACAAGTTTGGTTCGTTTTGTTTTCAGAATTTCCAGTTTAAAAAACACATATCTTGAATTTTCTGAGCCTCTAATGTTCTCTTCATTCTGATTGACCTTTGAATAACTGGTAAACTGTAAGAAATAAACAACTTTTTATTATATAATAAATAAAACTCTCCATATAACCTACAATTTACGACAAACATATTATTTTCTCTACACTATTATGTACATAGTGTGAGGATAAAAGGTTGTATTTCACCCAAAAATTCTATATCGAAACTTCACCGGGAATACATGTCTTTGGAAAAATGTTCTAGTGTGTGTGCAGCATAGTTCAAAAACGAAAAGTCCGTTATATATCAAATTTGATATTTAAGTTCAGTATCCTTATTCAGTAAGGATATGGCACAAAACTTTTAAAAAAATCCCCACACTCCAAACTTCGAAAGTTTTAATTTTTTCAAGAACTGCTCTAACGATTTTGATTAAAATCTCCTATATTTAACATATTTACATTATAAATAAAATGTATGTCCTCAATTTTCAGGGGATATCCTCTGAATATCTCTATATTCTGGATTAATTTTTCTGGTAAACCATAAGAAATAGACAAAATTGTAGATCTCGTTAAAACAGACAGTTTATGTCATTTTTCTTCTCGTAAAGTTGACCATTTTCCAGATATTCTCTGTTATTGGTTTTGGTTTTAGAATACATACAATATTCAAACAAAGGAACTTCAGTCACATAGCAACCAGCTTTTAAACCATTTCACTATCACATTGGCCTATAGTACTTCCTTATTTTTCTCCTACTTACAAGAAAACAAGTAATAAGACAATTTCTGCTAATTTTTCCTCGATTAGTATGAAGGAAATAAAAGAATAAGCTTTTTAACAATAGTTTGTTGCAGAGAGGTAGAGATAGTCATATGAATGGAACACATCAGATATTTTTTTTATAGATTTTACATTTAAGAGATGGTCCTCCTTACTGATGTCAATTTTAAAATGGCTATAGTATTCAAAATGGGAAGACACTTTTTAACTTTTCTATCTGTGAATCAAAGAGAACATACTTCGAAGTTTTTGCTTAGAAAATCAGCTCTGAAAATATTTGACTATTGCTTAAGCCTAGTGTATACACTACTTTTATTGTCTGCAAGGAAATATGTAATAAAAACATATCTGCAAATGTTAATCCCCCACGAATTTAAGAATATTTTGTTGAAGAAAGAGTAGAAAAAGTCATGCGGTTGTAACACATATTTTTATTTTTCATAACACATATTAGTAAGGAGGAAAGTATTGTATTCTATTAAAAAATCCGATGTTGAGATTTAACCGAAAATATGAATTGTTCTGGCATATGTGTGAACAGCATAACTAAAAAAACTAAAACACCATTGAATACCACGTTCAGAATCTTTCCAGGATACGCCTCGAGGATTTTCAAGAAAATCTCCCACCCTAAATTACGCTTTACGTAGAACAGTTTTTTCCACAATGTCTAACAATTTTATTCAAATATTATATTTTAAAGAAATTTTTATCAAAAATAATAATGTATATTTTGATTTTCTTGGAAAAAGCTCTGAATTCCTTTTCAGTCTAGAAAGCCATTACATAAATTGTGAATCTTAGTGCACAAAAAATGAAGATTTCTTTAAAGGTACATAATTTATGACAAATAGGTTTTTTTGTGGGGTGAAATATTTCCAGATATTCCTAGTTTTTGGGTCAATTTTCTCAGATGGAAAGTCGTCATTCATTTTTCTTCCAGACCATGCAAAGAGAATAGAATTTCACATAGCAAACAGCTATTAAACGATTTGACTGTTGTTTTAGCCTAGAATATTCCTTTATTGACGACTAGGAAATAACTAATAAAACCATTTCGGATAATATTTATCTCGAGAAACATGAAATAAATGGAAGAATAAATCTTTATAAGATTGTTTTGTTGCAGAATAGATACAGTCATGTAAAATTAAAAAATCAGATTGTTTTCTCGGGGTCACTTAAAGTACTAGACTTTCAAAGGTGTTATATATCGAATATTCTTTAAAAGTCTGGCTTTACTTTACCTGAACTGTATTCTACATTTAAATATCTAATTGAGAGTGGGAAGTTTATGTGCATTAACAAACTGTCGATAGAATAATCATTGTACTAAGTAAAGAAAGCACATGTTACATACACAGAGGGGGTGTTGCATTCCACCCAAGAATTAGATACCGAGGTTTCACCGGAAATACATGTTTTGGGATCCCCTGAATAAAAAAAAGGATTTTAAAAGGTCCATTTGTGAATGTGTGTGTATGTTGTGTCTGGACAGCATAATTCAAAAACAAACAGTCGGGTAAATACCAAACTTGATATTTAGGTACACGAAGATTTTCAGGATAACCCTCTACTCCAAAAAAAAAAACCTTTACATAGAAAATTTATCGAAAATTTTAATTTTCTCAAAAATGAATTTAACGACTTTGATATAAATACTACGGGGCCCGTTATTTTTTCCGATAGGCTATAAGTAAAAGACAAGTTCATAGAAAACAATTATTTTATTACTAAAACTTTGTACACTTATGGTTACTTTTCAACATAATCACCGAAAAGAGTGAGATATTTATCTTACCAATGCCCAAGCTTTTCAATACCCGCTTCAAAAAATGTGGCCGGAAATATATGTCTTGGAACCCCCTGTATACAAAGTAAAGCATTTTAAGAAAACCCTGATGTGTTTCTTTCACATAGCTTTCTCTAAATCTCTGCAACAAATTATTGTTAAAAAGCTTATGCTTCTATTTACTTCATGCTAATCGAGAAAAAAATTAGCAGAAATAGTCTTATTACTTGCTACCTTGTAAGTAGAAGCAAATTTGGGAGTAAATTGGCCTAAAGTGATAGTCAAATGCTGGTTGCTATGTGACTGAAGCTTCTTTGTTTGTATGGACAGAGTTGACAAATTCCTGTATGAGAAAAGTATAAGTTTTTCAAGGCTAAAACCAAAAATAAGGAATATATCAAAAACAATCAAGTCCACGAAAAAAAAAAAAAAAAAAAATATATATATATATATATATATAACATAAATTGTAAGTTTTAACGTGCTCTTCATTTTTTGTGAGGTAAGTTTTTGTCCATCCCTTATCGTTTAGCAGTTATGAAAAATTCCGTAAAGCTCATCCAGAATAAAGTAGTCTTCAGAAGCTATTCCCAATAATTCAAGATATGCAACTTATTTGTCAGCTGAATATCTTTAATGAAGGATATTTTAAACAAAATGGTTAGAGCCATTTTTGAAAAAATAAAAATTTTCGAAAAAAGTTCCATGGAAAGGGTAGTTTGGGGTAGGGAGATCTTTCTAAAAATCTTGGTGTCGCATCCCTGGAAGATACTAAACTTAAATACCAAGTTTGGTATTTTACCGTCTTTTTGTTTTTGAGTTATCGTGTTCACAGACACACGGACACACACATACATATACACACACGGACCTTTTTCTGAAAATGCTTTTTTTGGATACAGGGAACCCTAAAACATATATTTCCGGGGAATTCTCAGTAACGAATTTTTGGGTGGAATGCAATACCCTCTCTATACACTATGTAGGTACATAGTACGTGTAGAGAAAGTAAAAATTGGAGTGTATAAACAACAATACCTGAACATGTTGAATGTGACAGAGTTTCCTTCACTACAGAGCTTTTTCTTCCGCCTCCAATGCTCTGCTGATGATGCTTCGGAAAAATGACCGAAGTTTGTTATCAGACAACAACATTTCCACTATGTCACGTAAAGTTTTGGGGTTGGGTCGGGCATTATCGCGCTGGAATTCATTTCTGGCACTGACATTAATCCCGTGCCTTCTGATCTCGGGCCATTATCTCTCCTTGCCCCGCATTGCCACCAACTTTTCTTCTCTCGTTAACACTACCTTTGCCATGGCCTACTGTACATACAACTTCTTACACAGTTGACAGTTGAATGCGGGAAATAAATTGCACCGTTGCAAACTTCAGTCCTTGCGTTCATGTATTTTATGATGGGCTTCCGTTTCCCATATGGAATCAATAATGATGATCTCAGCGAGCTGACGTCTTACCCGGAGGTGCCGGGTTCAATTCCCGGCTGGAAAATTATAAATGGCGTGTTATTTATGGACGCTCTGTGGTTCTCAGCGTCCCATTCTAAATTGGGCGTGAAGGACCGCTTAATTTTGCTCAGAGGCCTCTCTATCAAACTTCAGGTTCTTTTACATGTCGTAAATCTAAGACATGGGAATTTTACACCCGAACCCGTGACCTTGGGTATATGAAGTTAGTATGGTAAACATTACACCACGGAGGGCGATGGGGAATTTTTCTTTAGCCAGAATTAATTATTCCCTATCTCTCACAGAGTCTAGAAGTATGTTTGTGAGTGAATGTGTGTGTGTGATAGAGGAAAAATAAAAAATTATTTAAACCAAACGTAAAAGAACCTACAGACAACGAGCTGTTTGAAGTGCAAAGCCCCCTTTATGACCTTAGATGTTAAAGGGGGCTATATAAATGAAACAATAAAAAAAAATATTATTATAGTGGTGGTGGTGGTGTTACTTAAATGATATTAAAATTTTCATTTTTCGAAATTGAAATTTTACAATCATTTAATTAGCAAATGACCAAGTGATCCTAAATCGCAATGAAAATAAGCATTAAAACATTATGTGTTCAATTCACATGACTTTCTCTAGCTGTTCCACATATAAAGTATGCTTACAAAGGATTATGCTTTTATCTACATAATCTACAATTAGGATAAACATTAGCAGAATTTGTCTTATTACTTGATTCTTTGTAAGTTGAAGGGAATTAAGAGCATATGTGTACTGGCTAAAGTCAGTCACATATTTTAAAGGCGGGTCGGTATGTGAAACAATTGAAGTTTGGTTCGCTTTGTAGTAAAATAAGAGAGATGAAACAAAAGTATCTTCACGTTTGAGAAATGTTACGTACTTTAACATTTAAATCAATAAGAAGGAATATCTGAAAATGGTCCACTCTACAGAAAAATGTATATAACATAAATACTTTGTTTTAATGAGGTCTACATTTTTTGTATAGTAAGTTTCTGTCTATCTCTGACGTTTACCAGTTACTTAAAATGCATCCAGATTAAAGAGGTTTTCAGAGGCTATTCCTAAGAAATTTAAAATAAAATTTTATTCGTCATATAAATATCTTTAATGTATAGTACTTTAATCAAAATCGTTAGAGACATTTTTTGAGAAAATCAACATTTTCAAAAAATGTTCCATGTAAAAGCTAGTTCGGGTTGGGGTATTTTCCTCAAAATCTTTGTGTCGTATCCCTGGAAGATCCTAAACTTAAACACTAAGCTTGGTATTTTATCGACTTTTCGTTTTTGAGTTATCGTGTTGACACACACACGAACACACACGCGGACCTTTTTCTGAAAATACTTTTTAGGATACAGGAGACCCTAAAACATATATTTCCGGTGAAATCTCGGTAGCGAATTTTTGGTGGAGTACATAGCACGTATAGAGAAAGTAAAAACTTAACCATTCATACTATGTTATTTAGACATCATAGCATAGTTTATTACCATATGTCTTTACTTCTCTCGGCAATTTAAAAACTATTTTGTGATGGAGAAAAACGGTAAAACGTTCAGTAACCAATCAGAACCTTGCAACCTGTTGCTTTTGTTTACATTCCCGGAGAAGTAAAGACGGATGGAGGTTAGTGAACCTGTTCGCTCGGCTTCTGGTCTTGTTCTTTCTGGCGTCTGGCTGGTCTCTCTGCGGGCGCTCTTCTACATGGATAAGACACTATCGATTAATAGGCAAGAGAGTCAAAGTTGCGGATATTGAACTCTCGTGAATGAAAATTTCCTGAGAAGATGTCTGAAATGTGTAGATAGCGAAGGAACGTTTCCGATATTCTTGTGATTGAGATATGTGCTTATTAATCATTGAATACGAGCCACAGACGTTGCCGCGGAACCACCTGGCTCCATGATCAGGGTGATAGTTTTGGAATAGGTAATAAAAAGCTTGGTATTTGGAGAGTTGAAGAACGCGTATTTTACAACTATTTTAACTGAAACATGGCATAAGAGGGAGTAAAATATTGTGTCAAATGTAAAGTAAGAGAAGAAAAGGGGATTAAAATGTGGTCAGATTTTGCACCTGCTTAGGTCTTCTGAGTTGGTGAGAAATAATTTAGGAATAAAGCTATAAAGGAAATCTGACACTAATGGGTACATTTATGTCAGATAGGAACATTAGGGTGTATTTTTTATCAGTTGAATAAACAGCTTCACTTTCTTTTCCTATTTGTAAAGTTTTGGTTAATTATACCTAGTAGTTGATTAATAATGTTTCTAAACGTAATTCTTTGCATGTTTCTGATAGTGTTTTGTCTGCTTATTTACAGGTAAGTTTCAGAAAATGTGTCTTCAAAAATTACTGGTGGTAAGTAGTCACTTTTTAAACTATTCACTTAAAATTTCATGAATGCCGAAGTTGGGTAAGGGTAAAAGCGTGTACCATATTTGGGTTCTGATTTCGCAGAAGCGAGTGTGAATATCATTGTGCCCAAGGTAAGTATATTGAACCTACTAAACCACCGAGAGGAAAGGATGAGACGAGAAATTACCCAGGAAAAATAGATTTAGTGTCCCCGTTCTCACAGTAGGTTCTCAGAAGGTTATATGCCAGGGAAGAAACGTTCTTTCCTGGAAGTACTCGATCACAGCATTGCCTACCATGCCTAAAGCTTCTAGCCTGCAAGAGAGAGAGAGAGAGAGAGAGAGAGAGAGAGAGAGAGAGAGAGGAAACTAGGGACAGGAAAATTCTTGGCAGTGTGTAATTCACCCCAATATTCGCCTACTGGCTTGAAAATCTAGATAAACTGAAGGAAGCTTTGGTGCTTCGTGGGCAGGGAATCGTGGGTTCGAGTCCCGCCTTGGGCATGGATGTTATATGTTTTTTGCAATGTGTATATGTTTGTAAAAGAAACAGTAAAACCAGTAAACCAGTAATCAGTAAAACCTACGGGGGGAAATGTAAATAGGGATACAGTACCGGAGTCCTAATCAGACTCCGTTACTTCTATTATAAAAGAAGAAAAAAAAAAAAAAAAAAAAAAAGGAAGGGTAGCCAGTCAAGCAGGAGTCGCATCCTGGAGGTCTCGGAAGTGAATACCATAGATATATTTTGTCGCTCTCCGTATACTGGTTACCATATACCCAAGGTCACGGGTTCAAACCCAGAGGAGGACGATGGATTTTTTCGGGCGTAAAGTTCGTTAGCATGGCTTCCTTCGGAAGGGAAGTAGATTGGCTTCGTGTCGTAGATTTACGGCACGTAAAAGAACTTCAAGCGTGATAAAGAGGCCTCTGAGCAAAATTAAGCGATCTTTCACGCCCAATTTAGGATAGCACGCTGAGAACCACAGCAGCTAAAGAGTGTCCATAAATAAAAATAAAATAAAAAAACTTTTTTTTTTCTTTCTTTCCGTGGTGTTTTGAACGATTTTATATTGTATATTGCCTCAAAAATATTACAGGATGTTGCATCAAATATATCCGAGGTTGCATGATTGGAAAGATAGAAGCAGTGTATGTGAGAAAAACATCCCTGTGCAGAGAGAGAGAGAGAGTGAGTATAATTCACTTCACTAAACAGTTATTTTGAGGACCTTGATAAATCACACTACAGAAATGGTTTATTAAATTAGAACACCGATATGACAAATGCATTAGCCTTTCTGGAGCTTATGTTGAGAAATAAAGCAAAAAATAAAATTAAATGCTGTTTTCATTGAGAGGCCCGGGACTTATCAGCCGACCCTAGAACTGACCATAACACAAATAATGGTTTGTAGAAGAAGAAGAGAGAAACTTATTCGATTTTAATTGTCTCTACACGTACCAAGATATATAGAGAAGGTATTGTATTCCACTCAAAATTTCGATATCGATATTCACCGGAAATGAATTTTTTATGGTCCCTCAGTCCAAAAAAAACAAAACATTTTAAATAAGCTGGAGTGTATTTATGTGCCAGTGTCTGTGTATGCCTGTGGACAGCGTAGCTCAAAAACCAAAAGGCCGTTATATACCAAACTTTGTACTTAAGCTTAGTATCTCCCAAGAATGCAACACGAAGATTTTCAAGAAAATTCCTCCACCCGTAACTACCCTTTACGTGGAAACATTTTCGTATATAGTTTTCTTAAAAATGACCGTAACTCATTAGCGCACATTAAAGATGTTTACACCACAAAAATAGTGTATATCTTGAATTTTTTTGGAAATAGCTCCTGAAGACCTGTTCATTCTGGATGAAACTTGCTGAATTTTGCACAACTGGTAAGCAATAGACAAAAGCTTACTTCAAAAAAGGATCTAATTAAAACACACAATGAATGTCACATACATTTTTGTTGTAAAGTTAACCGTTTGCAATAAATTCCTTGCTATTGATTTCAGTTATAAACTACGTAATTTTTTTTCAAACGGAGTCACCTTTCCTTTCATCTCTCTTTTGTTTTACTGGCAATGCAAAGCGAACCGAACTTGAACTGTTTACATCTACACCAGTTTTTAAAAGGTTTGACAATCGCTTTAACCTAGTTTGTTCCGTTATTTCTCTTCGTTCTCTTTTGTAAGAATAGTTTATTTGAAGAACAGGTAGAGAAAGTCATGTGAGAGGAACATATAATATTCTTTTCTGTATTATCTTACTCTACAAAATGTAACACAATTATGCAACTTTGACATTCAGTAAAGAATCTGTGGGCGACGCAGCCATGTCGTCATTTTCTCCGCACTACGTCACTAACTCGGAATAAATCAATTTCACAGAACATGTGAGTGGACACGACGTGTTTAAATTCCCTTGAGAGAGTGGGTCGTGTTTTGTGTTTTGTATTGGAGTAGCAGAAACACGGCAGACCATAAAAACGTCACAGCGGTTCTTCGTTAAGGGCTATTCACAGTCAGCACGAAAGGAAAAATGGCGTCTCTTTCAATTCTATGTGCCGCCTTTTACGAGCTCGGAAAAGTGAAAATCTTCTTGTGGGGGCGAATCTGTCTTCAGTCTCTTCACCAAGTGTCCATGTAATATACACCTCCTACTGTGTGCTCATAATACTGGGCTCCCTGAATAGTGCCGGGCGTTGGAGTGTGGAAAAATCGAACAGGGTGTGTATTTCACATCGCTGATTATGCTTCATTGTTGCTCTCCATTTTAAGACAAATATATATATATATATATATATATATATATATATATTGAATAAGTGCATTTACTTAAATAACAATATACAGAGTGTTAATGAACTATACCGAAATACTTTCAAAAAATATGTAGATTACTTAAGTAAGCAATTTGAGATAGGAGACTTATGGTCTGGTTTTAAAATTTAAAATTTTCGGGCTGTTTTGCCGTGGTCTGTAGGTTAAAATATGTTCAGTTAAAATTCTTTCCGAGTTAGCGACGTCAGTGCAGTGCCTCTGAAGATGTCCCCCACAGACAGGGACGAAACGTTAGGTAGAAATATTTTAACTGAACATATTTTAACCTACAGACCACGGCAAAACAGCCCGAAAATTTTAAATTTTAAAACCATGTACACCGGCCGTGAAAGCTTACGCATATATTTAGACTTATGGTCTGTTTATTGAAATTTCGAAGTAACGGCTGTAAGGTTCTGAAGTGCAAGTACGCCACTTCGTGTGGAATGAAAAAGCTAATAATAAAAAGCATTTACTCTATGACAGGAATCGTACTCATAATATTATGGATAGCAGCTTCCCGCGTTACGCATTAAGCCACCAGAGAAGTTAAAAAAACGCCTCCAAATTAGGCTATATAGCTCAAGAACGTAGTTAATGAATGCTCAGTGTCGCACTGTCAAGTGATTAGTTCGAGATTTTACAGATTTTTGCGACATTAAATCTTGAGAACGCTAGTAACCAGCTGCTAAAAATCGATATTTCTATACTATGGCAGCAATTTTAAAAGACATTCTAAGCCATTTAATTTCTCTATACGTACTATGTATATAGTGTATAGAGAAGGTATTGCACTCCACAAAAAATTCGATACCAAGATTTCACCGGAAATATATGTTCTAGGGTCCCCTTTATCCAAAAAGTATTTTCAGAAAAAGTTCCGTGTGTCCGTGTGTCTGTGAACACGATAACTCAAAAACGAAAAGTCGCTAAAATAGCGAACTTGGTTTTAAGTTTAGCATTTTCCAGGGATGCGACACGAAGATTTTGAGAAAAATCCCCCACCCCAAACTACCCTTTATATGAAACTTTTTTCGAAAATTTTGATTTTCGCAAAAATGGCTCTAACGATTTTGATTAAAATATCATATATTAAAGACATTTACCTGACAAACAAAATTTATATCTTGTATTTTTTGGGAATAACCTCTGGAGACTACTTTATTCTGGACGAATTTTACGGAATTTTGCATAACTGCTAAAACGTAAGACTTAGATAAAAAGTTACCACACGAAAAATGTACAGCACGTTAAAACATACAATTTGTGTTATATGCTTTTTTTTTTGAGTTGATCGTTTTTTAGATATTCCTTGTTTTTGGTTTCTGCTTTGTAAAACATGCTTTTCTCGTACAAGTATTTGCCAACACCTATCCATACAAACAAAGAAACTTGAATCACATAGCACCCAGCTTTTGACTATGACTT
Source organism: Hymenopus coronatus (assembly GCA_030762935.1). Classification (NCBI taxonomy): domain Eukaryota; kingdom Metazoa; phylum Arthropoda; class Insecta; order Mantodea; family Hymenopodidae; genus Hymenopus; species Hymenopus coronatus. The sequence goes on from CM060883.1 coordinate 43,745,733, forward strand.
TAGCATATAGTATTCCTTTATTTCGCTTCTACTTACAAGGAAGCAAGTAATAAGACTATTTCTGCCAATTTTTATTTCTGATTAGCATGAAGTAAATAGAAGTATCAGCTTTTTAAGAATAATTTGTTGCAGAGATGTAGAGGAAGTCATGTGAATGGTACACATTAGATTTTTCCAACCTGTTTTGCTTTAACACCGACTTATCAGTACCTGATACCCACACGTTTAACGCTATGTAGTTGCGTTATGTTTGTCCGGGGACCATGTATCGCCGATTTCAAATTACTTATATCAGTCACGTGCACAATCTCGCATATTATTTCGGTGTAGTTCATTAACAGCCTGTATAAACTAGTGGCAGCGCATGAATCTTTAATTTTGGAGGGCTCAGTTATTCTACATTAAAATGAAGAACTTTTATGCTAAGAATGTCATTTCATGCCAAATAAAAAAAAAAATTCTGACGTGTTACAGTCACATAAATGTCTCTAGCTGCTCTACAAACTTTCCACACAATGCTAATCGAGATAAACATTAGCAGAATGTTATTGTTAGCTAGTTCCTCATAAGTATAAGGGGACTAAAGGAATGCGCCTTGCTAAAGTGATAGTCAAATGTTTTAAAAGCAGTCGTTATGCGATTGTCATTATCAGAGCTAGGAAGGTAGTATCGATTTCCTTATGCAGAGAAAAAAGTTGGCAGGGTTGGCAATACCATGCGGCGCTACTTGCGCGAGCAAAGGTCAACGTAGAGTGCAACCCATTACTGCAAAACAGCTATCACTGCATATTAAAACCACGTCGGTAGGTAGGAAGAAAAGAAAGCGAACGAACAATATCTTTGTTCTACTCAAATGTGAGAATAAATCTCTTTTACAACCACGGTAAGTTTTCTAGCAGCATACTTTTCCATGTACTTATTTAGAAACCGATGGCAGTTCTAGTATACGAACTGTAAAACGTCTAATAACAGCTTCACAGAAACATATTATTAATTGCAAATATATTCAAAAAGTTGCCCACAACTATCACATTAATACAGTCCAGAGGTATGGAGCTGAACTGAATCTATGGGGCATGTAAAACTGTCAAGACGGAGCATCCTACCTGAAAAAAAAAAATGAAGATGAAAAGTGTAATTGAAAAGAATGCAGGGTTCAGTGTGATGTATCGCATACAAGCTGCACTTTCAGATCCCAACAAATGCTGTATGCTTGGTGACATTGATACAGAACTGATAAAATATTTCAGATACGCTTCAATCACATCATGCAAAGTGGAACGAACTTCTTCGCATTACAACTCTTGTTTGCCGGAACGTAGAATGAGATTTGAATTTGATAGTATTCAGAAGTACTTATAGTTTTCAGTAATACAACTGCAGATGAGTAAAGATTTAGTTTAATTCATGCTTTCGTTTATAGCTAGTAAGATTTTGAAGATATATAAGAAATTAATGTTATTATTTGGATATTATTTTACATTCGATTAGTAAATATTACAATCCGTATTATAATTGCTTTGATGTTTTCATAGTGTACACATGTAAAGAAGAAAATCAGTCAGTCTTAAATATATAACAATTTTATGTAGTACATAATTAATGATTTCAAGAGATGTGTTTTATGAATATCTCATAAGTCATTTTTGCTCTATGGAAAAAATACTGTTTTCTTGACAATAGGTTTGTTTAGCTCTCCACTGTGCCTTCTTATCAATGATTTGTTGTGATTCAGCGAGACGGTCGGTCGCAACCTGCGGGTACGCCGAACGGTACGAGCTTCCTAGCTCTGGTCATTACAAATCGCTTCTTTGGTTGGCCAGGAGTAGAACAAAGAAATCGGACATTTCATCTGAGAAAAATATAAGTAATTTACAATTGAAATTAAGAACAAGAAATATCTCAAAAACGGTAAACTCCGCCAGAAAATGTATATGACATAAATTGTGTATTTTAACGAGATCTACATTTTTTAGTGTAATAATTTTTTTCTATCTCTTACTGTTCACTAGTTATGCAAAATTCCGAAAAATTCATCCAAAATAAACAGGTCTTCAGAAGCTATTCCCTAAAAAGTCAAGATATACATTTTATTTGTGATGGAAACGCCTTTAATGTGCGGTATTTTAATAAAAATCGTTACAGACATTTTTAAGATAAACTAAACTTTCGAAAAATGTTTCATTTGAAGGGTAGTTTCGGTGAGAGGAAGGATTTTCTTTAAAATCCTCGTGTCGTATCTTTGGAAGATACCAAACTGAAATACCAAGTTTGGTATTTAACCATTCTCCACACATCACCTCCATCACCCCCGAACAATAAACAACGAAACACAACAGGAATTTTTTTTTTTTTTTTTTTTTTTTGTTCTTCACATCCACATAGTCTGGAAACTTTTTGGTAGAATAAAATATCAAATTTTTGAGTGAAAGAGGTTCTAAGCACAGACTTTGGTCGGCCGGTTTTTCCAGTTCTAATTTTTTGGATAAACTTAGCAAGCTTAACACAACCTTTTTTAATTTACAAACTTTCATTGTTTCGCAATTGAATCGCTTGGTGCAGAAACACCTCATGTCCACTTTTTTGTAGAATTTGAATTTGTTGGTCACATGATACTCTGCAAATAGACGCATCGATTTATATCAGTACCCCTCATGTCCGCTGTAAACTATGGATGCAACAGCCTGCTAAAGTTTTCGTTTGGTGCAAAACCCCCTCAGGTCCAGGATTCTCATTCAAATCACTAGGTTGGCTGCATGTCGCGCCATTTTCAGGCATTTCCTGCTTGTTCCCGCGTTATTGTTGCCAGCTTAATGTTTATGGTTGTTATTTAGAATAATAATATTTCTATGGCATCTGTAAGTGGTGAGTTAACTGTAATGAAGTTAAAGAAAGGTGTAAAAAGTGTCATTTATAAACGTGAGAGACAAAAGAAAATAGACTGAAAAACCAAGAGTATGAAAACTACAAAGGTGAAACGGTTAAGCCGAGAGGACAAGGTTATGATTGCAGGTAGGTCATATACATTAATTTTTCATTGTGAAACCCTTTTATTCTTTCATGCTAGAATAATTTTGCATTTTTACGTTATTAATGACACAACTCTGTTGTTGCAGATGTACCTGGAAATGCATGACAACAAAAATTAGCTCAGATGTTATGATGTAACTAAGTTCTAAATTTCTAACTTTTGCAATAAAAAAAGAGCAAAATGGTTATTTGCAAAGTCTAATAGAGGTCTGTCCCATTGCAAGAAAACGTCCGCGATTGTCAGGAGACGATGAGCATTACAAGAGAAAACCCAAATAGCACTCATACAAATATTAGTTGTCCAGTTCTGGTGGTTGCATTCAAGTCTGTAAAAGGGCATTTTTATATGTCTATGGTATTTCTGATGATAGATTATGAAGACTATGAGACCTGATATGTTCCGGTAAATGGCCCGAAGATATGTGCGGTAAACACCGATCCACCAATGCAATGCCAGCTGAGGTGACATTATTAATTGAAGACCACATTAATAGTTTTCCAATTAATGTGGGACACTACACAAGTGAAGAATACAAATACTTGTCACCGAATCTTAATGTGAAGAAAATGTCGGAATTTTTTCAATCAGATCAACCTGAAATTTAAGTGTCATACGGGTTGTTTTACTGGAAAATATTCAATGAAAATTTTGATTTAAAATTTGGAAGACTCCAAGTTGATACATGTTGTGTTAGCAAGGAATTAAAAGTGAAAATAAAAATCCCTATCTTGAATGACAATGCCAAGCATGTGGCAGTGGCAGAACAGATTGTTCACAGGAGAAGAACTGAAAAGTTTTACAAAACAATTGACTATGTGAAAAAGATGTGCCGAGAACATGAAGATGTTGCTGGAATTTGCATTGATTACATGCAAAATCAAATGCTTCCAATTATCCCCATTCAAGGCACATTTTAACTTACAAATTCTTCAATATCCATGATTTAAAATCTGACAAAGCCATATTTTATACATACGATCAAACAAAAGCTAAAAAGAGCCCAAATGAAGTTTGTTCATTCATTCTCAATTACATCAATGTATATGTAAGCTCAAGCATTAGGCTGTGCAAGCCAAAACAAAAATCACTGCGTATGTTGACATTGATAGCGAAAGAAAGATTCGATTCAATCCATCAATATTTTCCCATCAGAGGTCACAGCTACCTCCCATGTGACAGTGTTGTGAAGCGAACTGTAAAAAAGGAAGACCATGTTTAATTGCCACTGGACTGTACGAAGTTAATTACCTCTTCCAGCTCTAAAAATGCATTCACTGTGCACAAGGTCCATAAAGAAGAAATTCTTGATTTCAAATCTTGGTGGCCAGTACATTATAAGAAAAATGTACTATCTGTGGAGTCACAAGGCAGGAAAGTACCGAGAGCTATGAAACAAAATTTTTCAATTTCCAAATTTATGGAATATTCCCACTACAAACAAACTCCTGGTGTGGTCAAAGCTTGACAGTTCATTGATGGGCTGTAGAAACATACTTTCAGAAAAAAGAATGATTCCAGACTTTCCATTAAAACCAGCTTTGCCTTCTGAAGTGCCAATGATAAGTGACAAGAAGATGGCAGATTTGAGAAAATTCAAGCCTTACTTACCCCAGGATCCAGAAATTCAATCTTTTTACTCAGTTCTGTATTCCAAACTCACTTATGTGGCTCGAGAAGTGATGTAAATTGTATTGGAAAAACCTCTGTATTTGTGTAATGTATTTTTTAAATAAAATGCACTCTGTTACAAAACTTAAATCCGTTTGGAACAGAAACCCCTCATGTCCAACATGTTTAAGTTCCAATATTTCAGAAGTGAATAATACTGGATGACTACAAACTCAGAGAAAACATGTGCTTTCCATTCAGTTGACATTGCTGAACGCAGATTTCCGTTAGTAAATTTGCATGAATAGTAATTTAGTTTTTTCCTTCTCCTGAAAATTTACAATTTTTGGACATGAGGGGTTTCTGCATCAAGCGATTATATTATATTGTGACTGAGCACCAAGCCAACTGGTTACTGTGACTGGACATCAAAGGGAAGGGGTCAAAGAACTATAAACCCTGAAATAGTAATACAAGGAAAAATCCCATCCCTTTTCTCACTTCAGGTAAACGCATCCTCGAAAGTTAAAATCGGAGTGGTCATTCCCGTCGGTTCTGTACCCAATTTGAGGCCATTCTGAGGCATGCTTTACCTTTTATGTATTTAAAACTAAATTTGGTTGTAGAAATTTGTTCATATGCTCTAAACATTGTGGGAACAATCGTGTATTCAGATAATTTACAATATTTAACATCAACCTTGTAAACGCTACCTAAAGCAACAACAAGAGTTTCCTCTCCATACATTCCATGACACTTGGGTTGCTTTTTCTCAGCCCCAGTTTTCCCTAGCTAAAGGAGTAGGGCAAGCTTACAACTACACAATTGTCATGGCTACCAACGGAAAAAGAACGGAAAATACCCGGGATGTCAGGATCTGTCTGGCTGACTATCATTATAAAAATCTGATGTGTTCCATTTGCATGACTTTCTCTACATCTCTGTAACAAATTATTGTTAATAAGCTTATGCTTCTATTTACTTATTACTTGCTTCGTTGTAAGTAGAAGCGATGTAAGGGAGCAGCATAGGTTAAGGTGATAGTCAAAAGCTGGTTGCTATGTGGCTGAAGTTCTTTTGTTTGTATGGATAGGAGTTGATCAATTCTTGTATGAGAAAGATATACGTTTTTTTAAAAGCCGAAACTAAAAATAAGGAATATCTAAAAAATGATCAACTCCACAAAAAAGTGTATATAACATAAATTGTGTGTTTTAATGTGCTCTATATTGTTTGTGCAGTTTTTGTCCATCTTATATGTAGCAGCTATGCAAAATTTCGTAAAAGTGATCCAGAATAAAGTAATCTTCAGAGGCTATTCTCAAAAAAAAAAACCAAGATATACATTTTATTTGTCAGGTAAATGTCTTTAATATTTGAAATTTTAATCAAAATCGTTGGAGCAATTTTTAACAAAATCAAAATTTTCTAAAAAAGTTCCATTTAAAGGGTAGTTGGTGGTGGGGGAATTTTCTTGGATGGTTTCGTGTCGCATCCTTGGAATATACCAAACTTAAATACCAATGCAATACTTTCTCTATACACTATGTACATAGTACGTGTAGAGAAAGTAAAAATTGAATTCACAGCATTTCGTAGAGCACTCAAAAGTTTAGAGATTTATAGCAACCTATAGTTTTTCAAACCGTGTGTTACCCTTTAGACAATGCGAAGGTTCAAATCGGATTACTTCATGCAGCATCGAACTCTAAATCCGTGAGGTAGGAGCCCCAAGACAGGCATCATTTGGGAGTATAATCCCAGAGCCAACCCCCAAAGATAAACGAAGCTTATGCAAAGCTACCGTTTTCGAAAACTTCTCTTTTATAGGCTGATTTGTTCCTTCCTTTCGTCGCTCTAGCTTTTATTTTAAATTCTATTTCCAGTCCCGTGCACTTATCCCTGAATCTACAAACAGATAACGCTTTTTGGTGAAATAGTCTGGATACAGTTTCACTTTTGAAAGGAGACGACGTTCCTACTTTATCCTGTGTTCCCTTTTCGCAACTTACCTCTTTCAGATGTAAGCATACAAATTTCTTTTCTGTGTGGTTTCTACAGTTTAGCGTTGCTTTCCACTCCGACGCTCTTTTTATTGGCCAAGCAATATTGATGTTTGTCTCGCTTATTCTATAAAATATTCCTTCTGAAAGCTTATGGAATGAAAGGTTGACCTTCAAGCCATCTAAAACATCAAACAACTTAAAATTAAGATGCATTCCATTCACATAACTGCTTCTACTTTTTCTGCAGCAAATAATTGCTACAAAAACTTATTCTTCTACCTACTTCATGCTAATAGAGAAGTACATTAGCAGAAATAATCTTATTACTTGCTTTTCTGTAGTAGAAAGGAAATAAGGGAATACATTAGGCTAAAGCGATAGTTATATATTTTAAAAGCGGTTGCCATATGGTGGAAATCCATTTCTTTGCACTACCATGAATTGACAAATTCCCATATGAGAAAAGTTTTAAACAGGTATTTTAAAACTGAATCCAATAACAAGAAATATTTCGTAAATGTTAAATTCCACTAAAAAGTTTATATGGAAATAAATTGTGTAGTAAGTTTTTATATATCTGTTACGGTTTGTCAGCTATGCAAAACTCAGAAAAAAATATTCAAAATGAAGAGCTCTTCAGAGACTTTTCCCAGAAAATTCAGAATATCCATTTTATTTGTCATGCAAATATCTTTATATTTGTAGCTAGTTAGATAGGTAGGTAGGTAGGTATGCATGCGTGTGTGTGTGTGTGTGTTTTCTCTGCAATTGGTATTGCCCGGTGGCAGAGTTAAATGTACAAAATTCACTGACAATAATAATCCTAAGCTAACTAAAGAGCAGTTATACAACTAATATATTACATATACATGTTTTTTTTTAAATGCCTAACTGCATATTATTCAGTATAGCAACACTTACGGCAGTTACCTGCATGCTTATAAACAGTTATTATGAACATACAACATTAATACTATAAATAATATATACGTTACTAATAATATACACTAATACCGTTTTTGAAAACCTTAAGAGTCGAACTCTCAACCTGTTGAATATGAGGCAGACACGTTACCACCACGCTACCCAGGCGGGTCTTTATGTGACTTTTTAATCAAAATTGTTATAAACTTTTTGAGAGGACCGAAAATGTTTCCAGAAAGGGTAAAGGGTAGTCAGAGGTCGAGGATTTTTCTCTTATTCTAAATGTTCGCGCTGATTACTAGATGTCACTAGTGGTGCAATAAAACTTGAAATCCACACGGGTGCTTACGATCATAATGAAGGGTAGTTATAGAGCTGAGCTCTAGCCTATCATAACACTATTTACCAAAACTGTACGTTCAATCTGTCAACTTATAATAGAATTTAATGGTTTATCATGTCTGTGATAAAAATATATAATATTTCGTATTTCTTTACCATGCCAAAAATAAACAAATAAAACAAATAATCTTTGTGTTACACTCACATGACGTTCTCTAATTGTTCTTCAACAAACTTCTTACAAAGATTATTCTCCTTTCTACACCCTGATCAATGTAAGCATTAACAGAATGGTACTATTATTTTGTTCTTTATAAGCAGAAGAGAACTAAGAAAATACACCAGGTTAAAGCGATACTCAAATGTTTTAAAAACCAAGTTATGCGATTGTCATTGCAAATATCTTCTTTGCTTGGCCCCAGGTGTAGAAAAAAAGAAAAACGCACATTTTCTGTCTGAGAAAAGATAACTTATTTACGATTGAGGTCAACAACAAGGAATATCTCGGAACAGTTAACTCCACAATAAAAATGTAAACGGCATAATTTGATGAAATCTAAATTTTTTTCAGCAAGTTTTTGTCGATCTCTTAAGGTTTAGCAGTTTAGAAAATTTCGGCAAAATTCATCCAGAATAAAAGGTCTTCTGAGGCTCTTCCCAGAAAATTCAAGATGTACATTTTATTTGGGATGTAAATATCTATAATATACGGTATTTTAATTAAAATCGATTTTTGAGAAAATAGAAATTTTCGAAACATTTTTTATGTAAAGTGTAGTTTATGGTTGGGGGATTTTCTTAAAAATCCTTGTGCCGCATCCTTGAAAGACAATAAACCTAAATATATAGTTTGGTATTCGACGGTCTTTTTGTTTTTGAGCAATACTGTCCACACGCACGCACACACACAGACAGACGCACATACACATGACCTTTTTCTAAAATGCTTATTTCAGACTCTGGGGACCCCGAAACATATAATTTCGGTAAAGTCTCGATATTGAATTTTTGAATGGAATACAATACCTTCTCTTTCCAATATTTACATTGTAGATGCTGGCTAGTCAAAATAAAAAAAATACCCCCTGTGCCATAAAGTCGTAAAATAAAAATAAATGATGTTTTATTTATGGACACTGTGGTTCTCAGCGTCCCTTTCTATACTGGGCGTGAAAGACTGATTAATTTTGCTCAGAAGCCTTTGTATGAGGCTTGATGTTCTTTTAGGTGCCGTAAATCTACGATATGGGACCAACGGCTTTACTTCCCTTCCGAAGGAAGCCATGCTAATGATTTTTACGCCCCAAAAATATTTATCGTCCTCCACCGGGTTTAAACCCGCGACCTGGGTATTTGAAGTTAGCTTGGTAATTATTACACCACGGAGGAGGGTCGTAAAAAGACCCTCCGCTGCGTAAATGAGATGGGTGCCCTGTCATGTGGGGATTCTGAGCAATGAAAGTGCAGATAAAGCTGCTAAGAAGAAAACTCACTTTCATAGGGATATACGTTTCCTATTTTTGTGGCACTTATAGTTCTTTCTTCGTTTAGAAGATGGCTTACCCTCCCCTTATGTGGGGGTGACATCCACGTACGACAAATGTAACTCTGAAAGGTGGAAAGTGGCCAATACTGAAGAGGAAAATGGGTTAAAACTTTAGAAACGACTTTTATACATTTCTGGATTCTATTTACTTTGAAATACTGTAAATCATATACACAGGATGTTTCAAAACGTCACCAAACGAAGATGTGGGCCTTGTTGGTCATACCGTACGTGATACTTGAATATAATTTTCAGCTCTAAATTCAGCACATTCAAACACTGCCATAAAATCAGCATGGATTAGGCAGTGGTACAATAACCAGATGGCACATGCCTGGCCCACTCCAAGAGAGATGCCGGTTGGGAGCGAAGGTCCCTGTCGCGTGGTGTAGGCGTGGCTTTATAGACAAGCTGGTGCGGGACAGGTACCTTAGCAATGGAAAACGTAGCATGTGGATGGGGCGTATGACAACCGTTGTTCCTTCGCTGCCTAATCCCAAATGTGTGCGATTTTTAAACACACATAAAACTTTAAATAGAAGAGTTTGAAAGTTGGGACATCAAGTTTTGGACAAGTATTGACCACTTTCCACCTTTCAGAGTTACATTTGTCCTACGTGGATGTCACCCCCACATAAGGGGAGGGTAAGCCATCTACTAAACGAAGAAAGAACTATAAGTGCCACAAAAATAGGAAACGTATATCCCTAAGAAAGTGAGTTTTCTTCTCAGCAATGGCCTGATAGGATTTTTCGTTCAAAATCGCAATTTCCTCTGTGCTTCCTTCAACTCTTTACATAGAATTTTTTTGAAAAGTTTGATTTTCTAAAAAATTCCTCTAACGATTTTGATTAAAATATCGTATATTAAAGATATTTACGTGACAAATAAAATGTATATCTTGAATTTTCTGGGAGTAGCCTCTGAAGACTACTTTATTCTGAGTGAATTTTACGGAATTTTGCATAAGTGCTAAACCGTAAGAGGGAGACAAAAACTTACAGCACAAAAATGTAGAACACATTAAAACACACAATTTATCTTGTATACATGTTTTTCGTGAAGTTGATTGTTTTTGAGATATTTCTTGTTTTTGGTTTAAGCTATAAAACTTATATTTTTCTCATACAGGACTTTGTGAACTCGTGTCCATACAAACAAAGGAACTTCAGTTGCTGAGCAACCAGCTTTTGACTATCACTTTAACCTATGGTACTCCCTTATTTCGCTTCTACTTACAAGGAAGCAAGAAATAAGACTATTTCTGCTCTCGATTAACAGGAAGTAGGTAGAAGCATAAGCTTTTTAAAAATAGTTTATTGCAGAGATATAGAGAAAGTCATGTGAATGGAACAGGTTTTTTACTAATCAAAAGTTCTCAAAGTAAATGGTAATACAATTTTAGCCCACCTGGGTAGTGTGGAGGTAGCATGTCTGCCTCACATTCAACAGATCGTGAGTTCGAATCTCGCTTAGAGTGAATTACTCGGGTAAGGTTTTTTCGGGGTTTTCCCTAATCCTGAACATCATTTCACGATAAGGCTAACCAGATTAAATGACGTTGAGCTACAAAAAATATATATAACGTTTTCCGAAATAATGGTCTAATTTTAGAAAATAAAATATTAAATCTTGAAAAATCAAGTTTTGGAGAGTACAAAAAGTAAGACTTTTTTCTAAAGTTTTAGGGATAAAATAAAAAAAGATATATAGTCTGACATTCTATTTGTAAACTTATTTACTGTAGAACTTGAATTTTTATGTGCATCTTTAAAAATGCTTTGTGTGACTCTTTTATATTAGAAAAATAAATGTACACAATAAAATTATTATTTAAATAGCTATACAAGCTAGAATGTTTATAAATGGCACAAATATCATTATTACTGGGATAATAACTGTTATACATTTCAATTCGATATATTACACACTGTGGATTATCCAAATGTTACCGATGCAACATCTTAAAATGAAATTTGTAATTGAAGCATTTCTGCAAATGCTGTAACATAAGTTGTCATTTGTCAGTTTGGTAAAGAGCGCGTTTCCTCACAGTATGGAACAAGGAGTTACGTCACCATGTATTCAGTTGATGTGTGATTCTCGAGATGACGATAAAGCAGCAGGTGTAGCTTTGCCCTAGAGGCGACATTTCCCTAGAAACCGCCATCAATCGATACAAAAGTGCCGAAGACTGATTGATCGGTCGCAATACACTGCTTCGGAGAGTGAGATTCTTTTGTTTACCGTGCTGCCACTTTCATTTAAACAGAACTACAGCAACCTGAGTCGAGATTGATGACGAAACTAATTCAAAGGTTGACCTACATTTCAAAATGAACTGAGAAACACACGACGACGTAAAGAAAATTAACTCGGCGGTTTCTTTTGTTAATGACACAAACGTGAAAAACGAAAATAACAACAAAATACTTTGTAATCTATTTCAGCTAAAAATACATTAGAAAGTATGAATAAAAATCTGATGCGTTACGCTCACATAACTTTCTCTATCTTCTCTACAAACAAACTTCTTACAACGCCATGATAATCGAGATAAGCATGAGTAGAATTTAATATTTAGCTCCTTATAAGTAGAATGGAACTAAGGGAATGCACTAGGCTAAAGTGATAGTCAAATGTTTTAAAATCTGTCATTATACGATTGTCTTTGCTTGGCCAGGAGCAGAACAAAAGAAAAACGGACACTTCCGTCTGAGAAAAGTATAAGTACTTCACAACACAAATCAATAACAAGGAATATCTAGGAAACGGTTATCTCCACAACAAAAACGTAAACGACATGAATTATATATTTTGACGAGATCTACATTTTTTGTGTAGTAAGTTTTTGTCTATCTCTTACGGTTTACTAGTTACACAAAGTTAAGCAAAATTCATTCAGAATAAACAGGTCTTTAGAAGCTATTCCCAGAAAATATAAGATATATATTTTATTTGTAATAGAAATGGCTTTAATATGTGCTATTTTAATCAAAATTGTTAGAGCCAGTTTTAAGAAAAACAAAATTTTTAAAACTTTTTCCATGTAAAGGGTACTTTGAGGTAGGGGGATATTCTTCAAAATCTTCGTGTTGCATCCTCGGAAGACATAAAATTTAAATACCAAGTTTGGTACCTGCTCTACCTGCAAAGTACGTGATAGAGGAAATAAACCCGACTTTTTATTTTTATTTATTATTATTTCATATTATTAATTTCTTTAGTTGCAATTTTCGAGTTTCGTTTGCCCTAGAGACGATCTGTCGTCATACAGGTGTGGAAGCTGTTGGCCGAACTCGCCCATATCGAAGGTGTTGTCCGCGCACTCGTTTTTATTTGTGTTCGATAATCGATAAGGTATAGAATGTCTCCTACTTCACAAGATTCCGATAAAGCGCGCGCGGTGTGTACTTGTCAGAGTGAAGTAGAGTTGTCCCCAGCATCGGATTACTGCAGCCAGGCGTTCTGGGCTTCACACAAATTACTGCAGACCAGATACGTCACGTCTGGTCGTCCCTGGCACGTACGGAACTGGGGTCCGAGTCAAAGTCTACCCTCACCGCTTTCTTAACGCATAGGAACTATTCCAGTCGAAATACCTCTCATAGATGAAGTTTTGTGTTTGTGTTGCCACAAAGAACGATACCTCTTCCTTGATGTACACGATGGGTCCACAGGACGTCCTGGGTTTGAGACAGTACATGTCTTGTCACGGGAATAAAGGGTCTCTAATTATTAGAAGAACTGTTGAAAGAGGAGCAGGTACAGGATGAACAGTATATCTAACGTTTAGGTAGACGGAGATTATTAATTAATAACGAGCTATTGAATTTAATACCAAGAATGGCATTATAATGATTTTTGTGGTCTTCTTGCAATATAGCAGCTCCTCCTTCACTAAATTTATCAGGGGAAATGGAAGATATAACTTGTTTTAAGAAGGGATAAATATGCATTGGAAATTGCCAGGGAAGAAATATTGTAAAACACATATGAGTGCAAGTACAAAGTTACCATTAGCTGATAGTAGAGTACCGTTAATGCTAGGACAATGAACCGGGGCTGGAAGTACCACTGCCCGAGGGTGGACATAACAAAGCAAATAGAAACGGTTATTTTGTTGGTCGAGCAACGCAACTTCACTAGTTATGGAAGACTCTTTGTGTTAAGACGTGATATTTGAGTCCGCGGTGGAAAAATTCGAGCTACATATGACGCGGTTAAAAGTAATAAAAGATGACAGGCGCGGTCGCGTAAGACATAGATGGAAAGGGAGAATTAATGAAGAATACGTGTGGGTTCGATGGCAGAAAATTTCGAAGGAAATGAATAAACAAGTTCAATAATATTCCTGAACACAAAATAAAACAATTGTGTCTTACTAATCTCAGAAAAATTCCATGCCAACAAAATTCTGAGTTAGGGCACCCACATCTTCACACCATTCCATAAATATCCTAAACCTCCACGCGGGTTTCTAACCCTGAACCCCTATATATTAGGGAAGCGCCGCAGGTTCCATTCCCAGGGCACTCTGAGAAGCGTTTTTAATGGATTATTCTAGTGTACAGAGCGAATGCTGAGATGGTTTCTTTTTTTACCATGAATTTCTTTTCCCTCATTTCCTAGCACTTCATTTTCCCTTTTGTGTTTCTGGTATAAGCCTACCGGAGGTAGTGACTGAGATGGGTGTCGGGCACATGGCATGATGTTTTCTCATTGTAAACATCTTCTAGACCAGAGATTATCAAGTTGTCAGGGCTCGAAGTCCACATTAGAACCATAGACACGATTTCGAGCCACTCTTAAATATAACACCAATATTTGTGAAATTATCCAAATAGAACAGAGGCAGCATGATAGGTAACACTCGTAGTTTTTATATAAAAACCTGGTTGAAGATCTATTACAGCTGAATTTTGTAAAAGAGCTCTCTGCAATGTCAATTTAAAACCAATATTTGACAAATGGCAAAAGGAAGGAAACAAACCAGAATATATAATATATATATATATATATATATATATATATATATAATATATATATATATTATATATAATATATATAATTAATCTGTATTCAAGATCATTTTAAAATACTATTACTGGGATGAAGCTGCTCCCACAATGCCCAACAGGTTTGTGCCTGGTTCCCAGTATGCAGCGTTGCCCTTCCTCTTCCTCGGCTGGTCTCAGGTTCGAATCTCGCTACCTGCAGAAGCCTAGCATTAGTTAGCGGAGATCTCATTAGTGGAATGAGAAGCACAGCACTTAGTTTTTTTTTTCTATTTTCTTTACCGGCGAACCAATAAATTATACTTCATATCATAAAGTTTCTCATAAGACCTGGTTGCAGTTACGAACTTACTGGTTTGATTTTACTAAGGGCTGACCTTTGTTACTTCGGGGTTTCAAAACGCCCCGCGGATTGCGCCACTTTTGTAACTTTGCCTAAGTATTTATTTAAACTTGTTCCGGTGGTAATTTCGGGATTATCACGACCAATATAGAATCGCGCGCTGCTCGCTAACTGCCTGTCCACGGCTCTTAATGATTTCGGAGCTTACAGGAATTTAAACTTAAGCCGCACACATTGCGCACGTTCCAGGCCGGCCTGGACGTAGCTTCACCGCCGATGTCATCCTGAAAAAATGCCTGCTGCCTGCTTTTTATATGAATCTGAGATTAGTAACGTTCACGCCTTTATTTGGTGAATTTTTCGCGTTGTTTTTGGCGTCACTTTAACCCTATCACACGACTCGTCTGTTTAGTTTCTCAAGTGACCATTTTCCGTTACTTTGCACAAGTTCATTGGCCTGCGTGACTTCAGTTCACTCTGCAGTAACGGGAACTTAATTTAAACAAAGATGTTTCCGATTTTACCCTCACTGAAACACAAAAGACCGGGCGCCGGCAATCTGCGCGATTCTGACTGACCTAGCTACTTTTCCAATTCATTCCAGCCAATTCTTAACTTCAAGACTTTAACTTATAAGCTAACACAAAATCTTCTTTACTCATTTACATGCCCTTAACACATATTTCCATTAATACTTAATATTCTAACATTCATTTAATATATAAGTTACGTTTTGTCTCAGGGAGTAGTGTGCATCTACCAATGAACGAATACTTACCTCCAATAACAATTCCTTTTAGAATCAGAATTTACAGTAAAAGCAATTACAAATAAATGTAATAAACGTTTTGGGATGAGGTGGATCCAGTTTTCGTGCTTTCATAATTTTTAAAACAATTTAAATTAGCAAATTTTTGGGAAAAATAATTGCGGGCTCTGCGAGTGGGCAGTTGTAAAACCAAAATTTTAGATCCTGTCAAATGTCATCCTTCTTTGAGCCGCCACAGTTGTTTTCTCCCCAGATCTACAAGAGCCTTATTTGAGCAACTTGCCAATGTGAACGGGCCACAAGGTTTGGAATTATTAGGGTTTCTAGGCGTATATGTCGGCAGGCATGCCTGCGACCTGTAGCCTCCTGTGTTTGCTTCGCCTCATCCTTTCCTCCTGAGGATAGCATCACAAAAGATCTGCCAGATCCGTTCCTTTGTCATATAAGATATCCCACTCGACCGAAATAGCTGAAAATTACGCCTTGTAAAAGAATATCTCATATTTTGTTGTTGTTGTTTCATTTATAGACTGCCATTAACTGCATGGTCCATGGTTTGTATTTTCTTCAATTTTAATTCATTTTATACCAAGCGCATTCACTGTCACACTTCCAGACTCTGAGGGAATGATTTGGGCTAGAGAAAAATTCCCCGAACCCAAAACGGGAATCGAACCCATGACCCCTTTCACAGCAGGCAGGAGCTCTATTGACTGAGCTATGAGGACAGCCTCGTGATGTTTTACTGTAAGGAAATATATGGTTTCTTAAGGTACAACAAAACGTCCACTAAAACCAAAATACGGTCGAAATACAACCTTGCTGGCGGGTATCTGAAATGATACTGTTTCAATAGAAAAGCGTTGGAAAATTATTTAAAAATCTGAGTGTTACATTCATATGTCTTTTCCACCTATTGTTCTACAATTACAGCATTATTGTAAAGAGGATAGGACATAATCTTGGTTAGAGAAAAATTCCTACCCCATAGCCGGGAGTTAAATTCGGGAACTCTCGCAGTTGCTTTTCCACTGCCTCCTTTCACGAGTGTGCCATTGTTCATTTGTTCTAATTTTAAGAGGTGATAAAGGAAAACATATTAGCTGGATTTGAAAGGGGGAGTCACAACGAAATATTCAATGCCATAGCCGGGATTTGAATCACTGATCTCCTGGTCTCCGACTAGTAAATCCTCATTGGTGTATATCATCTGAAATATTTGAGATATTATTTGTGGCTAACCGGGAAAAACGTGATTCAGTTGCGGAGTTTATTGATGTATCGACATGTTGCTCAGGTAGCTGAGTAGTTGGGGCAACTACACAGGTACCAGGAGATTAGTGGTTTAAATCCCAGGAATAGTATTGAATTTTTTGTTCTGAATCTACGTATTCAACTCTTGTCGTACACATTGACCAATGTGGAAAAACAATTATTTCTGTGTACGTAGTGCATAGAGAGGGTATTGCAATGCACCCAAAAATTCGATACTGAAATTTCAATGGAAATACATGTTTTTGGTCTCCTTGAATCAAATATATTTTAGAAAAGGATCCAAACTTGGTATTTAAGTTTGGTATCTTCCAAGAATGTGACACGATGATTTCTAGGAAAATCCCCCACCCCAAACTACCCTTTAGATGGAACATATTTCGAAAATTTTGATTTTCTCAAAAATGGCTCTAATGATTCTGATTAAAGTGCCTTATATTTAAGATATTTTTATGAGAAACGAAATGTATATCTTGAATTTTATGGGAATAGCCTCTGAATACCTCTTCATTTTGAATCACTTTTGTATAACTAGTAAACTGTAAAAAATATACAAAAACTTGCTACATAAATAATGTAGATCTAATTAAAACACACAATTTGTCATATACCTTTTTTTAATAGAGTCAACAGTTTTCATGATATTCAGAATTATTGGTTTCAATTTTAACCACTTAAACTTTTTTCAAACGGGAAGACACGTTTATTCTTGTTTCTTGTTTCTCTCTGGCAATTGGAATTGCTTCACATAGCAACCGGCTTTTAAAGGATGAGACAATAGCTTTAGCTTGTGAATTTATGACTTGTGCTAGCAATTTTAGTAAGTATTGCGTACATTTTGTTAATATAATAATACTAGTAATAATAATAATAATAATAATAATAATAATAATAATAATAATAATAATAATAATAATAATAATAATAAAAAACTGATGGCCAGCCTCCGAAATCTCCGAGCTTGTTCTCAGCCCGATATGGCAACCCTGTCCACGACAGCCTGAAGAAGGAAAGATTTCATCCACTTAAACTGCAGCACCCAGCAGCAGATGAAACTGATCGAAGGATCTGTGGGTGGTTCCTGAGAAGAAGTTGGAAGTCGTATCCGCCGACGAGATGAATTTGTACGTCAAAAGTGAAGTCAACAAACAAAATCTACTCCGCTGGTCTCAGGAGACCTCCATTGTTACGATCCATTCACACTGCAGGGGTCTGATCGTATCATTGCGATATACCTTTCCCTGAGAAATGTGAACGTGAGAATGATTGTCTGTCTACAAGTTTATGGTCTCAGAGGAATAAAGGGGGGCGTGAAGTATCCAATAGAGGTAGATTCTGGCTCTTGGCATAGGCCCGGCCCGGCCTAGGATGTTCCTCGGGCTCATGCCGAGTTATCGTAATTTAATTGTTTTTCTACTTTCTCTAATCCCATATGTTCAATGTACATAGAAGGTACAGAAGGTATTCTATTCCACCCAAATATTCGATGTCGAGATTTCACCAGAAATATATGTTTTGGAGTCTCCTGAGTTCGAATTATTTTTTAGAAAAACGTCTGTGCGTATCTATGTCTGTGGACAGCATAGATGATAGTATATTCCAAGAATGCAACACGAAGCATTTCAAGAAAATCCTCCCCACTCCCAACTACCCTCTACATGGAAACATTTTCGGAAATGTTGATGTTCTCAAAAATAGCTTTAACGACTTTGATTAAGATTCTTTACGTTTAATATATTTTTATGAAAGTGAAATGTGTATCTTGAAATGTCTGAGAATAGCTTCTGAAGACTCATCATTCTGCATGACGTTTGTATAACTATCAAACCATAAGAGATAGACAAAAACTTGCTGCACAAAAAATGTGGATCTCATTAAAACACACAATTAATGCTATATACATTTTTTTGTAGAGTTAACCGTTTTCGAGATATTCCATGAAAAGACCGTTCAACACCAACATTGGTATTTAGGTTTAGTATTTCTCAAGGATGCGACACGAAGACTTTCAAGAAAATCCTCCCAACAAAACCCACCCGTTACATGGAACATTTTTTGGCATTTTTGATTTTCTCAAAAATTGCTGTAACGTGTTTGATTAAAATACTTCATATTAAAGATCGTATTTACTTCCCAAATAAAATATATGTCCTGAATTTTCTGGGAATAGTCTGTGAAGACCTCTTCATACGCTATGAATTTTGCCGTATTTTAATAGCTGCAAAACCGTAAGAGATAGACAAAAACTTACTGTATAAAAATGCAGATCTCGTCAAAACTTACAAATTATGTCCGTTACAGTTTTACTGTCGAGGTAGCCCATTCTGAGTTACTGGTTTCAATTGTAAATTACTTATGCTTTTCTCAAACAGGAAGTGTCCGTTTTTCTTTTGTTCTACTCCTGGCCAAGCAAAGAAACGATTTGCAATGACAATGGCATAACGGCAGCTTTTATAATATTTGACTGTCGGTTTAGCGTAGTGTATTCCCTTAGTTCCCTTCTACTTATCAAGAACTACGTAATAAAACACTCTGCTAATGTTATTGACAAAGAAAGAAGAATAATCTTTTGTAAAAAGTTTGTTTGGAAAACAGCTAGAGAAAGTCATTTGAGTGTAACACATAAGATTTTTTGATAGGTCATATTGGATGATGGATGAATGAAATGTGTGAAATTATGTTCGAATGGACTTGGGGTCCATAGACCTTAGAGTTTCCGAGCCAGGTAGATCAAACGTTTTGTCTGGTTCTGGCACACAGGAGGCCGTGGGATCGGTTCCCCGCGGCCAACCTCTCTGACCCATGGGTTATTTTGGAGATTTTATTGAATCACTATGCGAATGCTGAAACGTTCCTAATTCCCTGGTCCTAACTACCTGATCCTTCATTTCATCCAAGCGGCCTCTTTCTGGGTTGTAAGTATCGACGGGAACTGCGGTGGTGGCGCCCTCTCGCGGAGGTGACTGCGCTGTGATAATTCAACAATAAGCAGCGGGATGACGTTAGAGGTTGGAGGTAGATTTAATGGCGTTTGGTCAGACTGGAGACGTGGACTTCTAGTGCTCCCTACATCGAGATGAATGCTTGAAAATTGTAAGGGACACACCACGGTGGATTCCTCCGGCCGTCCGGTTCCGGCTGCCTCCTGTAAATACTCTCATCTCATCCTATCCTCCTGGGGTCTTACGTGAATAATGACTGAAGTACAGAATCCCCTCCAGCACACTCACACTCTATACATTACCCGAGATTCACCGTCAGGATCTAGTTGTTTTTATTTATCATTCTACTACGCTTTTAATTTTACCTATTTTTATCAATTTTACGCTCCATTGTTTTACATGGTTTTATAGGGTTTTATGGGTTTAGCAATGGATAGTGTTTATAGTTCCTTTTAGTCCTGGTCTCATTCCATGTTTAGCTTTCTAGTAGTTGAGCACCCTTAAACCTCAATCATCATCATCTACCTGACATTCGTCTATCTCAGGATAAGGAAAATCCAATCGGGACCTGTTGGATGCAAGATAGACACGCCACGGAGGCGGGTTCAAACGTTTTGCAACTATAGTTTTTATAGGATTTACACTGAGTGAAGTATTATGAACACGCCTGGAACATAGCGCTACGTGTACATCTTGTTTGTGAGTGTTGAAAGTTTGATTTCGAGAAGCGAACCCAGGAGTATCAGATTACTGTTCTCAAGAGATGCTGGAGTATCCTGACAAATTGTTCTTTTGACAAGGCATTTTATTAAAGTGGGGTGAGATCGGGTTGCAGCCCTTTCAGCTGCCCCCTCGGTATTTCTGCACGACGATATTATTGTAAAAAAAAAAGAGAAAGGAAAGAAATTGTAAGCATTTTTCTACTCTTTCCGAACGGGACGGGATGGTGTAGTGCAGAAAACAGGATTGGAGAAATGTGTCGCTGCAAACAGGTGGTAGCTGACGCCAGAGGAAACATTTGAAAATCGTCAAATCACAGAGCAATTGTTTGCGGTTTAAGATATTACATTTATTACTTTCTCTACACGTGCTATGTACATAGTGTATAAAGAGGGTATGGTATTGCACCCAAAAATTCGATACCAAGATTTCGCCGGAAATAAAACTGTAATAAAAACATTTTAGGGTTCCCTTTATCCCAAAAATATCGTATGTGTTCATCCACATGCCTTTCCCTACCTCTGTCTAAGAAATTGTTGTTAGTAAACTTATTCTTCTATTTCCTTCATGCTAATCAAGATACACATTGGTAGAAATGGTCTTTTTATTTGCATTCTTTTAGAAGAAGGAAAATAAGGGAATACACTAGGCTTAAAGATAGACATATGTTTTAAAAGCTGGTTGCCTTGCAGTTGAAATCTGTTTCTATGCACACATGGACCTTTTTCTTGGATACAGGGGGCCCTAAAGTGTGTATTTCCGGTGAAATCTCGGTATAGAATTTTTTGGTGCAATGCAATATCTGCTATATACAATATGTACACAGTACATGTAGAGAAAGGAAAAAAAAAAAAAAGAAAAAGATCAGTTTGTCCGTGTGTTTGTGAGCATGATAACTCAAAAACTAAAAGTTGGTAAAATACCAAACATGGTATTTAAGTTTAGTATCTCCCAGGGATGCGACACGAAGATTTTGAGAAACATCCCGCCACCCTAAGAAAGCCTTTACATGAAAAAAAAAATTCGAAAATTTTGATGTTTTCAAAAATAGCTTTGACCATTTTAATTAAAAATCCGTATTTTAAAAATATTTATATTGCAAACGAAATGTATGCCTTGAATTTTCTGGAATAGCCTCTAAAGTCCTCTTTATATTGAATTAATTTTGTTGAATTTTGGTAACTGGTAAACAGTAAGATACAGACAAAGACTTACTATACACAAAATGTAACTCACACTTAAACACACAATTTATGCCATATATATTTTCTTTCGTGGAATTGACCATTTCTAAGATATTCCTTGTTATTTGTTTGTTTTAAAATACTTAAAACTTTTCTCACACGGAAAGTTGTAAACTCCTGTCCCTGTATAGAAATGGATTGCAACCATAGGGCAACCAGTTTTTAAAAGATTTGACTATCACTTTAATCTAGTGTATTCCCTTATTTTCCTACTACTTACAAGGAAGCAAGTAATTAAGACAATTTCTTATCTCATGTTTATCTTGATTATCATAAAATAGATGGAAGAATATGCCTTTAAGAATAATTTGTTACAGCGATGTGGAGAAACTTGTGTGAATGGAACGCAACAGATTTTATAGTATTTTTTTGAAGAAGTTATTATCCACCATGACATGCCTAGGGATTTGGTTTACGCATTCTTTGTGGCCAACCTAAAATACCCATAGTTTATTGCTCATTTTGAAGTATATAGCCTCTCCCATATTACAATCATCAGTCCGTTTACTTTCTCTTCACGTACTATTATATATGAGTAGTAGGCAGAGAGGGTATTGTATTCAAGCCAAAAATCGATATCGAGATTTCACCGGAAATATATGTTTTGAGATATACGTTTTAGAAACATGCGCATGTGTGTGTGTCTTTGTGGACAATATAACTCTAAAACAAGAAGACCGTTAAACATCAAACTTGGTTTCTATACTTAGTTTCTTCCAAGGTTGCGATACGAAGACTTTCAATAAAATTGCGCCACTCCAAACTACCCTTTTCATGTAATATGTTTCCAAAATGCTGATTTTCTCATTATTGACTATAATGATTTTCATTAAAATACTGTGTATTTAGGGTATTTAAATAACAAATAAAATACATATCTTTAATATTCAGGAAATAGCCTCTGAAGACCTCTTTATTCTAAGTGAATTTTGCATAATTGGCAAACCGTAACACATAAACAAATAGTTACTGCAAAAAAAAGGTAGCTCCTTAAGACACACAATTTATATCATACTCATTTTTTCCCTTATAGTTTACCGTTTCCGAGATATTCCTTGTTATTGGTTTCAGTTTTAAGCTACTTAAACTTTTCTCAAATGGGAGGTTTTTTGTCGCTTATCTTTCTCCTGTTATGCTCCTGGCCGCGCAAAGCGAAACTCATTTGTTCTCCATAACGACCAGCTTTTTAAAACATTTGGCTATCGATTTATCCTAGTCTATTACCTCATTTCCCTTTTACTTAGAAAGAACAAATACAACTAGTTTAGCTAATGTTTATTTCAATTACCACAATATAGATTCTATTCTGATAAAAATTAAAAAACATCCTTACGATTTGAAGAAAAATGGGAGTAATTTTGTTTGTATCTATGTGTGTGAATAGTATAATTAATACATTATGTACATCTATATTAAAATTAATATTAAAATATCACTATTAACATTATAACCAGCATACTCCATACAAGAATTTTCTGGAAAATTCCCATCCCAAGCTAATTTTGGCGTGCAGAAATCTTTGTAATTTCTATTTTCATAAAAATGGTAACAAACAAAAGTGTGTAATATGAAATTTTCTGTGGATATTCTGAGTAATCCTCTTCAATTAGAATATTGCCCTCCGTGATGCAATTGTTACTATGCTAACTTCAAATACCCAAGAAGCTAATGCTTCTATTTATTTCATATTAATCGAGAAAAAAAAAATAGTCTTATTACTTGCTTCCTTGTAAGTAGAAGCGAAATAAGGAAGTACCATAGGTAAAAGTGATAGTCAAAAGCTGGTTGCTATGTGACTGAAGTTCCTTTGTTTGTATGGACAGGAGTTGACAAATTCCTGTGTGAGAAAAGTATACGTTTTTAAAAGCTGAAACAAAAAACATGGAATATCTCAAAAGCGATCAACTCCACGAAAAATGTATATAAAATAAATTGTGTGTTTTAATGTGCTCTACATGTTTTGAATGGTAAGTTTTTGTCTATCTCTAACGGTTTACCAGTTTTATACAAAATTCCATAAAATTCATCCACAATAAAGTAGTCTTCAGAGGCTATTCACAGAAAATTCAAGGTCTACAAATTATTTGTCAGATAAATATCTTAATATGTGATATTTTAATCAAAATTATTAGTCATTTTTTGAGAAAATCAAAAGTTTCGAAAAAAGTTCCATGTAACTGGGGGTGAGGGGATTTTCTTGTAAATCTTGGTTGTGCATCCTTGGAAGATACCAAACTTAAATAGAAGTTTGGTACTTAACGGTCTTTTCGTTTTTGAACTATGCTGTCCACAGACAGACACAGAGACACACGCACGCACACACACACGCATACACGGACCTTTTTCCATAGTTTTTTTGATTCAGTGGGACACCCTGCGCCGCTTTGTCCACCACAAATCCTACATGCGGTCACTTGAGATCAAAACCGAGGCGCCTGGGTGAGAGGCGAGTCGTTTAACCTCGGTCCAAGGCGCGGTCTGGAACACAATATGGAAACAATGCAAGCTGTTTGGATACTAATTTTTACATCCGCCAGGAAATCAAAGTTGATAACTTTTGGAAATTTATAATTGTATAATACTCAGTGACATAATTTTCTATTTTAATTAATATCATTTATCGACAAAAACGTCCCTTTACCTCTGACTAATAGATATTCTTTCACTACAGTAGTTATAAATAAAAAAATCCAGCTTTTGAGTTTCTGCTGTTTCCACAATTTTATTAATTAAAACAAGTCCTGCGTGGCGCATGTCTACCATAGAGGTGGGGATTTAAATCCTATGTACGGGAGCGATATTTACTCAGTCATGAGGAGCTGCGATAGGCAGCGATTTTGGCCATGGTACCCAACATTTTGACTGAGGGATGCAAGAGGCGACACCTCTCCGGATCAGTTGGATGATTTTCAACCTCTGCCGTGTTTAAGTGGACGTCAAGCTTCCAGACTGTTTTTTGTTTTGTATTGTTTTTAGCTTAACGTCCTTTAAACTGTTTGGTCATATCGGATGATGAATTAAATTGGTAAAATAATGCTCAAATGATAATGATACGGGAAAGCTCCTAGAAAACCTTATTCGGGTAACTCACCCTTGGCGAGATTCGCACTCACGACCTGTTGATTTTGAGGCAGACACGCTACCCCCACACTACCCTGGTGGGCTCGTAAGTGTTGTAGTTTAACAGGATTACTACTATTGTTTAAATTATTATTTCTATACTATATTTTTATTATTATAATTTTGTAATATATCAACTGAAACATATGTTATTTTCTCTGTGAATAACGTCTACAAGGGAGGAGTAGAATGGAGTCAAAGCACACATATTAATGTGTATTTTTTCGCACTCATTTTTCTTCCTTTAATGTGCAACTTTGCATGGAAATGTATTGGCAAACAATCTCTGTAAATATAAGCGATTAAAACGCGTTATAATAGAAACACGTGCTTTTGACATCCAGAGAAGTAGTTTAAACATAAGGTTTCTCCTATTTCTAGGTAAGGTTTACATGAATTCCATGCATTAACTCCGTTATTTGATATATAAGCTAATGAAAATGTAAATTTGACAATTCTCTTCGAGTATGTTAAGTTAAATGACTATGTTAAACAAGATTTTACGACAACCAATGAGAAGTGACTACTGTACGTGACAGTTAAGAGTCACAGGTTAAATTTATTTGTAAGATGATTTACCGTACGTTGACTCTTTGGACATCAAGGCACTTTATGGCTTCCAAATTCCTCTATATCTGCTTTCTCTGAGAGTATTTGAAGAGAAAGGTTTACTTAAATCGCCCATAATAGCTTGTAGAAATGGAGGCCATTTACGGGAGATAATTTTCAAGAAAATATTTTTTTTTTCTGTTAGATCAGAGATATATTACAGATTTATTAACATTAATGTCCTAAAAAGCTTTTATAAAGTCCTTTAACCTGGTTGGTCATTTTGGACAATGAATAAAGTGATGCTAAAATTATTTCGGAGTCAATGGAGCTTTAAGTTACTTAAAATTCGTCTTCTCAGGATAGGAGAAAAGCCTGAAAAAACCTATGGGTAACTCACCCAAATCGAGATTCAAAGTCACGACCTCTTAAAGGCGAGGCAAACTTGCTACCTGAATATTACAGAGGTGGGATATCCTAAAGCTATTGACATTAATAGGAGACTAAGTGGTTAAAACAGTAAAATTTGACATTACCTGCCCAAATCGTAATAATTTTAATATTTACTTTTATTGGTAATATACTTTGTTATTATACAGGCAGTACCTATAGTTTCTAAAATGCTTTTAACATGGCGCTACAGCTAGCATTTTGTACTTTGAATTCTACTCTGCCCGCCTGGATAGTGCGGTGGTAGCGTGTCTACCTCACATTCAAAAGGTCGTGAGTTCGAATCTTGCATAGGGTTTTTTTTCGGGGTTTTCCCTTGTCCTGAAAAGATGAATGTCGAGTAACTTTAAGCTCCATGGACCCCGAGATCATTTGAGCATCATTTCACTAATTTCATTCATCGTCCGATAGGACCAACGAGGCTAAAGGACGTTAAGCAGCAAAAAAAAAAAAAAATTCTGCTCCACTTCACAGAAAAAGCATAATAATTACGCACTTAGAGAGATGAAGCTTTTAGGGGAAGTTTTGCTCTAAACATTGATAGTATGTTCAATATTGCAAGTTCGTGTACTGCCATGGGGAATCCTTAATTCCAAATATGCATAAATATTAGTTTATTTTTCCATGATTAATTTCAACATTCTTTTCTATGAATGACACTTTGTCTTATGAAAAACCCGTTTTATCAGAAATATTGAGGTATATAATCATTTTATGATGATAAAGCAATCTCTCAATGCCGCTGTGTGTTTAATTCAATGTTATTAAGATGTATTTATTTTTACTTTCTTTACACATATTTTGCACATAGTATAAATAGAGAAAGTATTGTTTTCCACCCAAAAATTCGATACCGAGATTTCACCGGAAATAGACGTTTTAGGGTCTCCTGTATCCAAAAAAAGAAGTATTTTCTGAAAAAGGTCAGTGTGTGTATGTGTGTGTCCGTGTGTCTGTGAACACGATAACTCGGTAAAATATCAAACTTGGTATTTAAGTTTAGTGATGCGATAGAAGATTTTGAGCAAAATCGCTCAAACTCAAACTATCCCTTACATGGAAAAAATTTCAAAATTTTGATTTTCTCAAAAATGGCTCCAACGATTCCGATTAAAATACTGTATATTAAAGATATTTATATGGAAAATAAAATGTATATCTTGAATTTTCTGGGAATAGCCTCTAAAGACCTCTTTATTCTGGATGATTTTTATTGAATTTTGCATAAGTGGTCAACCGTAAGATATACACAAAAACATATTAACCAAAAAATGTAGATCACGATAAGACACACAGTTGATGTCATTTTTTTCGTGGAGTTAACCATTTTCGAGATATTCCTTGTTATTGATTTCTGTTTTAAAATACTTGAAACTTTTCTCATTCGGAAACTTGTCAGCGCTTGGTCATGCAAAGAAACAGATTTCCATAGCAACCACATTTTAAAACATTTGACTATCGGTTTGGCTGAGTGTATTCCCTCATTTCCCTTCTATTTATAAATGAAGTAAGTAATAAGATTCTTTCTGCTAATGTTTTGGCACTAAATAGAAGAATAAGCTTATTAACAATAATTTGTTACAGAGATGTACAGAAAGTCATGGGAATGGAGCACATCAGATTTTTTAAAAATAATTGGTGACAAAGTTAAACGGAATATGGCATAATTAAGAAAACAATCTTTAACGAACACACTGTACAAACGTATATGAGTGAATATAGAAACCATGCATCTATGTACATCTTGTTAATATTTCAATTTCATATACTAATTCGTTATGAATTTAACATACTGGCTTGGACGGGATGGGACCTGTATATTTTCTTGAAATAGTGCACTTTGTTTCCCATGAAACCACGCTATAAGTGTGTAACAACACGGTTAGGATCAGTGTTAGTCAGACGAAGATATCTCCAATCACGGGAACACAGCTGCGCAAGTACTTATAGTGAGCCCTTTGTTCTTCTTGGAGGCTCAAAGGTGGACCAGATTTGACTACGCTCATAAGGTCGGGACCCTAATGATTCCAGATTGGTACCAGCCCTAACGCCGGAGATTGCATCTATCTGAGAGGAAACTAGCTACTCAGGATAAGGTCAGCCACGCAACCAAGCTCCGCAGAGCAAATTCTACCGTACCACCGCAGCATACCAACCGCCCTCGTTTCTGGTCACATTACCCTGAAACATATGAGATGAAACAGAGGAAAAGAAGTAATGGGGACAGGAAATTCGTGGTAGATGGATAACCACCCTAGTATTGGACTAACCGACCTGAGGACACCTGAAAGAAAGGAAAACGTCAGAGTGGCCCACCGGATAGGAACCGAATCCGGCACCTCCGGAATGCAGGTTGGAGATTTTTCATCAGAACTCTCGCATGATGATATGATGGCTAATAATTTTATTGTTTCCTGTGTGGTCCTGTGAAGATAGAAGGTTATAAGTCAGGACTATCCCCGTACCATACCAGTTTTCGCTTGGTGCCAAGTAGATGGCGATATGATCTGGCTCTTTTACCATCTGCAGTCAGTATGTGGCATAGAGTCAGACATCATTCATCTCTTAAGATGAACTGCAACACCATCAGATGACAGTTCAGCCAGCCCTTCGAGGTCACATCCCCAAATGCTACTTTGCTTCCCGAGAAGCAGCTGGTGTTGAGGTACAATTTCAGTCTAGCTGGTTTAACTATCTATGAATAGATGGCAGCGCAGTCGCTATTACCACCTATTTTCAGTTTTAGACTGAAGAGGAATGCTTGTGCCGTGGTATTAAATATCTAAGCCGGTATTTACCTTGGCGACTGAGGGAAATCATGAAAAACACCCAGTCAGATTGGTTGGCTCACAGCGTTTGAACCCGGGGCCACCCAAATGCGAACCACAGACGTTATCGGCTGAGCCATCCCCCTCGGTAGGGAATATCTTGTGATCTTTATATATTGGCATTTTTGTTGAATCGTGAAATACTGTGTAACTAAAATTTATAAAAACAACATATTGTTCCGTATCTCGGGTGCGACGTTGTTCAGCGTGGTACAGCAAATATTTTAATTGCCGTAACAGTCTGAAACCTAATATGGTAATTAATCATGCGTTCTCAAATTATGGAAAAAATATAGCTCCAAAGTTTGCCATCAGATGAAAATACGAAAAACTAAACAATAAGGTAACTGTGACCATATTATTATTTTCATGCAAGATGGAGTAACACCACATGTTACTCGGCAGGCTAAAGATTTGCTGCAAGAAGTCTTCTCTAACGACTGCATCAAATCTAGACGATTTCTAGATGCATGATCGACCTAAACTATGTGACTTCTGGTTGTACGGATGCTTGAAAGTTAATATGAGATATGTCTAAAGGCTGACAAGACGCTCTAATTTCACCAGATGTGTTACGAGCAACTGTTGGTGAGTTGGGAGGCAGAAATAGTTCCTAATAAACGAGTTATAATCGCCGTTATTATATCTTGTTTTTTCTGCTTTGTCCTGCGCCCATGTCATGTTCCAACTGCTTACAACGCCGTTATTCTCAGCGGATGATCAATTTTGGATTCATTTTGACTTTCCCAGTTAATTTATTATAGTAAGTAGAGGACGTGAGTATTTATTGTACCCAAACATTCTATGGAAGATCACTGGAAATACAAGTTTTGAGGCTCTTTAAATTTGCAAAAGAATGTTTGTGGATCTGCGAATATAATAACTGAAAAAAAAAGCTGAATGGACGACAAACTTAACATTATCTTCCAAAGTGCGATGCAAAGAATTTCAAGAAAACACCCTCCAATCAAAAAGTTGCATTTTTTTTATCTCCTCAAAATCAATGTTTTTTATTATAATGCAGCGTTTATATATATATAATTTTCTGTTAATACCCTCAGAAGTGCTTTTCATTTTGACTCGCTTTTGCATGACTGGTAAATCATAAGAGACAGATAAAATCTTCTTACACAAACGTGCAGTGTCTTTATTTTTTCTGTCATTTCTGTTCTGTTCTTTCATTTCTAGGATATTCTTTTTTATTCCTTTGTATTTTCAGATATTTATACTTTTTCAATTCTCTTGCTCGTACAAAGAAAGCGGAATTTTGGATCCATCACATCACGATCCACTCTTAATGAAGTTTACTTTTACTTTTTTTTTTTTAAAGATTTATTTATAGTCCCGGAGTCTTGCCGGGACTCCGGCGCTGTATTCTTTTTCTCGTTTTCCCTTTTTTCCCCAGTTTCCCTACAGTTCTTTGTTATCCTATTTGTTATGTATCTCGATTATCATTAAGTAAATGGAAGAATAAATGGTTGTAGGATTAGTTTGTGCAATAGAGCTTTTTGGGTAACATAAGATGTGATCAAAAAATAACGGAAATTGTTAATTTTGCGGACTTTATACACCCGATTTACAAACTTCTTTTATCTTGTAGGTAAACATGTTCCTGGTGTAATTTTGCATTTTTAGCTGTTTTAAATACTTTGTTTATTTTTGACAGATATAGGAGTTATACGTATTTTCAAATAATCAGTGATTTTGCATCAAATTGTGCTTGAAAAATGGAGTAAAATGTTCAAAATGTTGGCTGTGGCTTTTGGCAAAGCTACTATGAGTAACGTCATATCGACGTTTAAGGAGGTCGAGAGAACTCTGAAGACCTCGATTCCATGGGCGTCCTGAAAGATCAATTAGTGACGACAATGTGGAAGATGCAAAGAAATGGTTATACAGTCAATAGGAATATTATCTAGAAGTTATGAGCCGTTTGCATGAAGTAATCCGAACAAAGCGATAACAATTTTGAACCTCTCATAGATAGTGCTCCTGATAGTTAGGCAAAAACCCGAAACGTTAAGTTGCCTCAGACGGACATGGCCCCCTGCACTTCTGTTTATTCCCGAGGCTGAACAGAACATGAACGGACGTTATTTAGCCACTATTGGTGAGCTAAAAACAGAATCGCTGAAGTAGCTGAACACCGTATGGAAAAACCAGTTTCCAAGATTGCAAAAGTGCTGGTACAAGTGTATTATATCTGAGGGAGTTTATTTTGAAGGACACAAAGTTGATGTAGATGCATAAAACAAGTTTGTTTAAGAAAAACAAAAATTCTCGGTATTACTTTCTCTAGACTACTATATGCATAGTGTATAGAGAAGGTATTGCAATTCACCCAAAAATTCGATACCGATATTTCACCAGAAATAAGCTTTGACACCCCTTAAATATCAAACATGATATCCCCCCCCACTCTAAACAACCATTTACATGGGAAAAAATCGGTAATTTTGATTTCCTCAAAAATGGCTGTAACGATTTTGATTAAAATCTCTTATATTTATGATATTTACATGAAAAATAAAATATACATCTTGAATTTACTGGGAATAGCCCCTGAAGACCTCTTTATTCTGGGTGATTTTTATTGAATTTTGCATAACTGGCAAACCATATAGACAAAAACTTACTACACAAAATTGTAGATCTCGATAAAACACACAATTTATGTCATATTCATTTTATTCGTGAACTTTGTAGTTTTAGAGATATTCCTTGTTATTGAATCGAGTTTTAGAATACCTAAACTTTTCTTATATGGGAATTTCTCAACGCTAGGCCACGCAAAGAAATGAATTTCAATCCCATAGCAACCACATTTTAAAACATTTGACTGTCAGTTTAATCTAGTGTTTTCTTTTTTTCCACCTACTTTCAATAAAGCAAATAACAAAATCTCTATTAGCAGGAAGAGATATCAGAAAAATCTTAATAACAATAATTTGTGATAGAGATGTGGAGAAAGTCATGTGAATGGAACACATACGATTTTTTTTTATCACACCTGTATATGTTAATTTTAGTCATACGATCATCACTGTACTGTACTACGCTGAACACCCGATGTTATTTCGCTGATTTTATTGCAGCTTTGCTGAAAGCTTTTATGTGAGAGAACAGGAAACGTTCTGCATGCACCACTTCTGCAGTATAGGAAAACTGGAGTCCGCAACTTCCCCAGCGCCCCTACCAGCAATAAAAAGAACTGCTCATATCTCGATATATTACAGCGCTGAAGTTTTTACTTGCTAGCTCCGAGTATGAAATATTATGAAGTAGGTAAGTGTGATATATCCAGGTCGAGTATGTATTTATTTATTCTTGTGGTAGAGATAAGACTTCTACATCCTACAAATCGTAAATACAAACACATCTCTCAATTTTTACTATCACTAGAATTACCGCAGTGCAGTCTTACCTCACTTGTAACAAATTCACCACAGAATCCTTTGATATAAGAGAATTAGAGTTTTGCCATCTTGGGTAAAGTAATATTTACACGGTGTTAAATTTCAGGTACCAGTAGTGACGATAATAATAAACCATGTTGTAACATGTGTTACATTCATAAGGGAGAGGTGAATTGGATCAGTAAGGGAGAGGTAAATTAAGTAAAAGTAAACAAAGGCCTTCCCTCCCTTTACACCTCGCAACAGATTATTGTTAAAAAGTTTATGCTTCTATTTACTTCAAGCTAATCGAGATAAAAATTAGCAGAAATATTCTTGTTACTTGCTTTCTTATAACTAGAAGCGAAATAAGGGAGTACCATAAGTTAAAGTGATAGTCAAAAGCTGGTTACTATGTGACTGACGTTCCTTTTTATGTATGGACAGGAGTTGACAAACTCCTGTACGAGAAAAGTA
This sequence comes from Hymenopus coronatus, assembly GCA_030762935.1. Lineage (NCBI taxonomy): Eukaryota > Metazoa > Arthropoda > Insecta > Mantodea > Hymenopodidae > Hymenopus > Hymenopus coronatus. Next base: position 43,778,317 of record CM060883.1, read on the forward strand.
AGTTTTTCAAAGCTGAAACCAATAACAAGGGTTATCTCAAAAACCATCAACTCCACGAAAAAAATGTATATAAAATAAATTGTGTAATTTAACGTGCTCTATATTGTTTGTGTGGTAAGTTTTTATCAATTTCTTACGATTTAGCAGATATGCAAAATTCCGTAAAATTCATCCAGATTAAAGCAATCTTCAGAGGCTACTCCCAGAAAATACAGGATATACAGTTTATTTTTCAGGTAAGTATATTTAATATACGATATTTTAATCAAAGTTGATAGAGCCAATTTTGAGAAAATCAAAGTTTTCGAAAAATAATCCATGTAAATGGTAGTTGGGGGTGGGGCAATTTTCTTAAAAATCTTCGTGTCGCATCCTTGGAAGATACCAAACTATAATACCAAGCTTGGTATTTAACGGTCTTTTGTTTTTGAGCTATGCTGTCCACAGACACATAGACACACCACGGACCTTTTACTGAAAATGATTTTCTTTGGATTCAGGGGGACCCAAAACATGTACATGGGACACACACGGACATTTTTCTAAAAATGCTTTTTTTGATTCAGGGGGTGTCAAAATACGTATTTCCTTTGCAATCTCGGTATCGAATTTCTGGGTGCATTACAATATACCTTCTCTATACACTATGTATGATACGTGTAGAGAAAGTAAAAATAACGATTTAAAAAGTATATGTGTGCCTTATGAACAGCCCAGCTCAAAAATAAAAATCTAATATTCCACATTCACATGACTTTCTCTACACTGCTGAATAAATTATTGCTAAAAAGCATAATCTTCTATCTACTTTATGCTAATCGAGATAAACATTTGCATATATTGTCTTAATTACTCGCTTCCTTGTAAGTAGAAGGAAACGATAGTGAAAGCAATAATCCAATCTTTTAAAAGTTGGTTGCCATGTGGTTGAAATCCGTTTCTATGCAGAGCCAGAAGTTTACAGCTTTCCGTTTGAGAAAAGTTAAAGTTTTTTTAAGTCTAAAATAAATAACAAGGAATATCTCAGAAATGGTCAATTTCATAAAAAAAAAAAAAACGTATATGACATACGTAAGTTGTGTGCTTTAACGTGATATACATTTTGTGTGACATGTAAATATCTTTAATATATGGTATATTAAACAAAATCGTTAGAGCCATTTTTGATAAAATAAATTGTTTGACATTCTTTTCATGTAAACGGTAGTTTGGGATGAGGGGGAGGGATTTCCTCTAAATCTTCATGTTGCATCCGCGGAAGATACTAAACTTAAATACCAAGTTTGGTATTTAACCGACTTTTCGTTTTCGAGTTTCGTGCTCACAGACACATGGACACACACAGACCTTTTTTAAAAATGCTTTTTTTTTTATACAAGGGACCCTAAAAGATGTATTTCCGGTGAAATCTCTATATTGAATTTTTAGGTGGAATACAATACCTTCTCTATACACTATATACATGGTACGTGTAAAGAAAAAACATTTGGATCTCGTTAAAAAGTGGAATTTTGTCATAGTTGTTGTGGGATTTACTATTTACAACATATTCTTTGTCATTGGCTTATATTTTCAAAAAGTTATATTTTGTGTAATTGGCAAGTCACAATTCATATTTCATCGAGGTCATTCAATGAGTACAGAATTGCAAAGCCATCATATAGCGATGAATTTAGCAATCGCTTAACCTATTGCGTCCTGCATGTACACTCGAAGACAATAAAAATACGCCTGGCCCTGTGATTTGCTTAAAATCTGAATATTTAATGGTGACTGGGGTCTTTCCACGATTTTCAAAGGTGCCATTCTGCTGCAACATAAAAGGCAAAACTATTTGGGCAATCCACACCTTCAACCCTCAATCCCGCATGACGCTCCGTCAGAACAGGTTAACTTGTATAAGCAGTGTGTTAATTTAATCTACCAGGTGCGCAAATTATCTTGGCATTAGAACTTCTATGTAGCGCATGGTAAACTTTAATTTAATTTTTTATCACACGGTGAGAGGGGTGGATTATTGTCCAACCAGAAAGTTTGGGAATCACTAGATCGCAACTCAGAACTACATTTTTCGCAAGTCAAGTTTCATGCCCAACGTAGCCTCTCCAATACACTTTAAAGAGCATATCAAACAGGTGGAAGACATGGGTGGAGTCAGCGAAAAAAACCCGTCTTGCGATAAGTGTTTTAAGGCTATTTATAATGTCTTTGAGCATACCTACATTGAACGTCATATTAATATTGGCAACAGAGAAATGTTATATGTGTGTACTAATGCAATTTTGAGAATTTGTTTGCTATTTAAAAAACCTAATTCATTCTGACGGATATGTGGGATGCGTTTCTTTATCAAGTTATGACTATACCGTGGAAAATTATTAAGTTTTTATTTCTACATTGTAAAATATACAATTACAAAATATTTAAGAAAAATTCAACATGTTTAAAATATCAGCATTTTTTATTACGAGTATAAGAAGCAGTGTAATTTATCGTTTGCAATGCAATATCAGAGTTTTTAGTTATCTTCCATGAAAGGCATGAAACATTGTTTGTTACATTCAAACATAAATTTAATTTACGCTTCATGCAAATAACTGTGTGTTTTGGAATTGTACACGCTTTGCATCTACCTTTTTTGCCTATCACATGATCAACACCATCATGACGCATATCAATAATTGGCATTGACATTTGTGTGCTTCTGTTTGAAAGGGCTCCTGTCAACCTTTCAGCACTTGGTCGTCCTCTTTTCTTTAGTGGTGTCCTTTCTGTCAATATCAGACACATACAATATTAGCCGAAACTGTAATAGAGATTTCATTGAAGTTCCCATATGTTTCTGTAGATGACAGTACTGCAGCCATACATTGATAACTGCTACTGACAAGTACCAATAAACAATATGCATAGGAGGTGTGATCAAAAAAATCTGATGTGTTCCATTCACATGTCTTTCTCTACATCTCTACAATAAATTATTTTTAAAAAGCTTATGCTTCTATTTACTTCTTGCTAAAGGAGAAAAAATTAGCACAAATAGTCGTATTACGTGCTTCCTTGTAAGTAGAAGTGAAATAAGGAAATACCATAGTTTAAAGTGATAGTGAAAAGCTGGTTGCTAAGTGCCTGAAGTTCCTTTGTTTGTATGGATACGAGTTCACAAAGTTCTATATGAGAAAAGTATAAGTTTTTTATAGCTGAAACCTAAAACAAGGAATATCTTAAAAACAATCAACTCCACGAAAAAAATGTATGTAAGATAAATTATGTGTTTTAAATGCTCTACACTTTAGAGTTAGTGATAAGTTTTTTTCCATCTCTTACGGTTTAGCAGTTATGCAAAATTGACCCAGAATAAAGTAGTGTTCAGAGGCTATTCCCATAAAATTCAAGATATACACTTTATTTCTCAGGTAAAAAAATCTTTAATATACGATATTTTAATCAAAATCGTTAGAGCCAATTTTTAGAAAATCAAAATGTTTGAAAAAAGTTCTATGTAAAGGGTAGTTTGGGATGGGGGAATTTTTCTCAACATCTTCGTGTCGCATCCCTGGAAGATACTAAATTTAAATACCAAGTTTGGTATTTTAGCGACCTTTTGTTTTTGAACTATCATGTTCACAGACACACGGACACACACAAGGACATTTTTTTGAAAATACTTTTTTTTGGATACAGGGGACCCTAAAACATATATTTCCGGTGGAATCTTTTGGTGGAGTGCAATACCTTCTCTATACACTATGTATATAGTACGTATAGAGAAAGTAAAAATAACAGGAATTTATGTTTTTCTTATTCTCAAACAATCTTGATATATGCATCTGCATCAACTTTGTGTCCTTTAGATATAATACACTTGTACCAGCATCTTAGAAGTAACTCTGGAACTCACTTTTCCTTATGGTGTTCAGCTACTTCAGCGATTCTGTTTTGATCTCACCAATAGTGGTTAAAAGACGTCCTTTCATGTTCTCTTCAGCCTCAGGAATAGAAAGAAGCCGCAGGGGGTCATGTCTGGCGAATAAGGTGGCTGAGGCAATATAACCTTTCTGGTTTTTACCAAAATATCATGAACAAGCGTTGAAGTGTGAGCAGGAGCATTATCCATGAGTGGTTTGGCGAAAATGTTGATACTTTTCATCGGATTACTTTATACAAACGGCGCATGACTTCTAGATAGTATTCCTTATTGGCCTATAACCATAAGGCAGAACCAGTAATTTGTATCTTTCATATTGTCGCCAGAAATTAATGTGTTAGGACGTCCAGGGGACCATCATCTTCAGAATCTTCTCCAGCCTCTTTGAAACGTCGACACCACTCGAAACCACTTGTCTTACTCATAGTTGATTTGCCAAAAGCCACAGCCAACATAAAATTTAATGCAAATTCGCTAATCGATATCAGTATAACTCTTTTAACTGTCAACAATAAACCAACTATTTAAAACAGCTGAAAATGTAAACATAGATCAGGAGCATGTATACCTACAAGATACAAAAAAAAAAATTCAAAATCGATTGTATAAGGCCCGCGAAGTTAAAAAATGCTCGTTACTTTATTTATGTTACTTCGTATTTTTGATTAAAATATCATATATTAACTATAATAGTACGTGTAGAGAAAGTAAACATTTAATGACACAGCAGAGATTTTAACATTTCTGTGGCCGAAAATCTGTGTTTCAAAACTGTGATATTGAATTTTTCAGTCTGATTTTACCTCTTCCATGTTAAAATGCTGCGTCTATTCCGCCAACCCAGTTTCAAAGTGGAAGCTGAAATAATTAAGCGTGCTTAGCTTGTTGACTAACGCAGTTGACTTTGGAAGGTAGGCCTCCAGAGTTCAAACAGTTCTGGACTAATGTCCCCTCATCAACTACAATAACGCAGGTTTCGGAACAGCGTTCAATCGGACCGAAAAGACGAAGGTTCTCATTGAACCAAAGCCCGTAGGCCGAACATTTAGATCACCCATGCAGAGAATTTCCATGATATAAACCCTTATTCCATTAGACCAATCAATTCCCAGCCATTATCTCGTTAATACTACGTAATCAGAATCTGTGCGCGACTGCTAAAGGCTTAGCTATGGGTTTGCGGACCTCGCTGCTACCGCATTTGTTGGTAACACTGACTTTCTACGGTAAATATGTTCATCACCAAAACTTTGGATCGGTATTGCACTAACAACCAGCACAGAATACTTTTTTTCTGCTTTGATGGATAAATCACACCTGCTCGTCATAAACTGCATCGTTATTTGAAAATTACACCGTGAATGAGATTATAGGTATGAAAAACTGTTTTACTTTCTCAAAACGTATAATGTATATAGTATATATAGAGAAGGTATTATCCCGTAGGAAGGTTATTGTACGTACAAATGCAATGGAAAACTTATAATAATTTTTGATGGAGAATGCTTATTTAAACAAAAAGAAAACCATTTTCCCAGATGTTTTACTTTCTCTACAGTTACTATGGTATACCGAAGCTATTGCACTGCACCAAAAAATTCGATACCGAGATTTCACCGGAAATATATGTTTTAGGGTTCCCTATATCCAAAAAGAGCATTTTCACAAAAAAGTCGGTAAAATATCAAATTTGTTATTTAAGTTAAGTATTTTCCAGGGATGCGACACGAAGATTTTGAGAAAAAAAACCCCACCCCAGACTACCTTTTTCGAAAATTTCGATTTTGTCAAAAATGGCTCTAACGATTTTGATTAAAATATCATATATTAAAGACATTTACCTGCCAAATAAAATGTATATCTTGAGTTTTCTGGGAATAGTCTCTGAAGATTAGTTCATTCTGGAAGAATTTTACGGAATTTTAAATAACTGCTAAACCGTAATCGATGGCTAAAAACCTACTACACAAAAGATGTAGAGCACGTTAAAACACACAATTTATGTTATATAAATTTTTTGTTGTAGTTCATCGTTTTTGAGACATTCCTAGTGTTTAGTTTCTGCTATGAAAAACTAATACTTTTCTCATACAGGAATTTATCAACTGCTGTCCATAGAAACAGAAGGAACTTTAGTGTCATAGCAACCAGTTTTTGATTATCACTTTAACCTAAGGTACTCCCTTATTTCGCTTCTACTTGCAAGGAAGCAAGTAACAAAATATTTCTGCTACTTTTTTCTGATTAGCATAAAGTAAATAGATGTATAAGCTTTTTAAGAATAATTTGTTACAGAGATGTAGAGAAAGTCATGTGAATGGTACACATAAAATTTTTTTGTATTATAATTAAAATACTGAACGTTTAAAGCAAATGTTATTCAATTATATGACAAAACAGCAAATAATATACATACGTCTGTCTGGGTATATGACAGACATATATCTGTAATCAGCATAACTCAACTTCCAAAGGCGCGACAAAAAAAAAAACGAAAACAAACAAAAACAAAAGAACAAAAAAAACAAAAAAATTTGTTGTCTGAGGATAGCAAACAGCATTAACATTCCACCATTATGATACTTAATATTATGATAATAAATAACGAAACAATAAGAAACTAAACCCAAACCATCTCAGTCTAGCAAAATTCTAAATAAATTAGGATTAATAATTAAAAAATCTGATGTGTACCATTCACATGACTTTCTCTATATCCCTGCAACAAATTATTCTTAAAAAGCTTAAGCTTCTATATACGTCATGCTAATTTAGAAAAATTAGCAGAAATAGTCTTATTACCTTCTTCCTTGTAAGTAGAAAGGAAATAAGGGAGTAGCATATGTTAAGGCGATAGTCAAAAGCTGGTTACTATGTAACTGAAGTTTCTTTGTTTGTATGCACATGAGTTGACAGATTCGTGTATGAGAAAAGTTACGATTTTCGAACCTGCAAACAAAAACAAGGAATATTTCAAAAACGATCAACTCCACGAAAAAAATATATTTAACATAAATTGTGTGTTTTAAAGTGCTCTTCATTTGTTGTGCGGTAAATTTTTGTCACTCTCTTACGGTTTAGCAGTTATGCAAAATTCCGTACAATTCATCCAGATTATGTAGTCTTCAGAGGCTATTCCCAGAAAATTCAAGATATACATTTTATTTATCAGGTAAATATCTTTAGTATATGATATTTTAATCAAAATCGTTAGAGCCATTTTTTAGAAAATCAAAATTTTCGAAAACAGTTCCATATTAAGGGTAGTTTGGGGTGGGGGGATTTTTCTCAAAATCTTTGTGTCGCATCCCTGGAAGATACTAAACTTAAATACCAAGTTTGGTATTTTACCAACTTTTCGTTTTTGAGTTATCGTATTCACAGGCACACGGACACACGGACCTTTTCTGAAAATACTTTTTTTGGATACAGGCGACCCTAAAACATATATTTCCGGTGAAATCTCGGTATCGAAATTTTTGGTGGAGTGCAATATCTTCTCTTTAGACTATGTACATAGTACGTATAGAGAAAGTAAAAATTTATTGATATTACAAATATTTATTAAAAATTAACCCTTATGTCTTACATCTCCTATTATATAATTCTCTGTTTGCCTTCCTTTTAAGAGGTCCTTATGCTGAACCTCAGATAAGATTTTAGGGGTTTTCTCCTTATCCTGAGAAGATGTATGTCAAGTAGCTTTACGCTAAATGGACCTCAGAGCATCATTTTGGGTATCATCTTATTCGATTTCATTCATTTGATATGTCTTACCGGTTAAGTAAGTTAGAAGTTAACAAAATATTTTTTTGATATCCTTAGTTACTCAAAAAGTCTCTAAATTTTTTTACTAATCCCATATGGTAATATATTGATATGAAAATTAAATTGCATATCTTGAATGTTCTGGGAAATTTTGAACTTCCTCTTCATTATGAATTAAATATGTATAACCAGCAAACTATAAACGATAGACAAAAACTTAATACTCTAGATATTATATATTAATTTCCGTGTCCCAAATTTGTTTGTGATAGTAACTACATTATGCAAAGAGCATGGATTTTAGGTCAGAATTTAGTGATCCGCTTTTACTTTCTCTATACGCACCATGTACATACTGTATAGAGAAGGTATTGCACTCCACCCAAAAATTCGATACCGAGATTTCACCGAAAATATATGTTTTAGGGTCCCTAATATAAAAAAAAAAAGCATTTTCACAAAAAGGTCCGCGCGCGCGCGTGTGTGTGTGTCCGTGTGTCAATGTGTCAATGTGTCCGTGCGTCTGTGAACACGATAACTCAAAAACGAAAAGTCGGTAAAATACCAAACTTTATATTCAAGTTTAGTATCTTCCAGGTATACGACACGAATACTTTGAGAAAAATCCCCGCCCCCCTAACTACCCTTTACATGGATCATTTTTCCAAAATTTTGATTTTCTCAAAAATGGCTGTAACGAGTTTGTTCAAAATTTCGTATATTAAAGATATTTACGTGACAAATGAAATGTATATCTTGAATTTTCTGGGAATAACCTTTGAAGAGTAGTTTATTCTAGATAAATTTTACTGAATTTTGAATAACAGCTAAACCGTAACAGCTGGACAAAACCTTACTGCATAAAAAATGTAGGGCATATTAAAACACACAATTTATGTTATATACATTTTTTTCGTGGAGTTCGTCGTTTTTGAGACATTCCTTATTTTTAGTTTCTGCTATGAAAAACGTTAACTTTTCTCATATAGGAAGTTGTCAACTTCTATCCATATAAACAAAGGAACTTCATTGACATAACAACCAGCTTTCGACTATCACTTTAACCTATGGTAGTCTCTTATTTCGCTTCTACTTACAAGGAAGCAAGTAATAAGACTATTTCTGTCAATTTTTTCTGATTAGCATGAAGTAAATAGAAGTATAAGATTTTTAAAAATAATTTGTTGCAGGGATATAGAGAAAGTCATGTGAATGGTACACATTAGATTTTTATATACGTGAATATCACTTCAACATGAACGTACGAATAAATTTTTAATTCAATTCTTTTTTAAACATTTATGATTAATGTTACACAGAACAAAATCTGATGTGTTTCATTCACACGACCTTCTATGCAAACTATTGCGGAGATTGTGTTACAAAAAATATTCTTATATCTATATCGTAGAAATCGAGACAAACATTAGCAGAAATGTTTGTATTAGTGCCTTCTTAGTGTAAGGGAAATAAGGTAACACACTAGGACAGTCAAATACACTAGAGCGACAGATAAAACTTTTAAAACGCCAGTTACTATGGGAGATAATTGAAGATCAACTTACTTTGCACGGCTAGCAGTAAATCAAAAGAGATGGAATAAAAGAGATAAGGCATATCTTCGAAATAGCCAACTTCACGAGAAAATGTATAGGTATGATATAAAATGAGTGCTTTAACAAGATCTACATTGAAATAGGATCTGAAGCTTTCCTGGCGACAAACATATTCTACGCGTTCTCGGGCTTTAAGCCAAGTGTAGTGATGAAGAATCATCGACTTTCGGGAGAGTGCATCTCTCCCATCATCAGGATCCTGAAACGTTGCTAATTCTGCATATCTACACTTGATTTGAAGCCCGAGAACGTCTAGAATAAGATCTACATTGAAATAGGATCTGAAGCTTTCCTGGCGACAAACATATTCTAGGCGTTCTCAGGCTTCAAGCCAGGTGTAGTGATGAAGAATCATCGACGTTCGGGAGCGTGCATCTCTCCCATCATCAGGATCCTGAAACGTTGATAGTTCTGCATATCTACACTTGGCTTGAAGCCCGCGAACGTCTAGAATAAGATCTGCATTGAAATAGGATCTGAAGCTTTCCTGGCGACAAACATATTCTAGGCGTTCTCGGGCTTCAAGCCAGGTGTAGTGATGAAGAATCATCGACGTTCGGGAGCGTGCATCTCTCCCATCGTCAGGATCCTGAAACGTTGATAATTCTGCATATCTACACTTGGCTTGAAGCCCGAGAACGTCTAGAATAAGATCTACATTTTTACTGGCACTACACGTACTATGCACAGAGTGTCTACAGACGGTATTGTAATGCACCCAAAAATTCGATACCAATATATCTTTGAATCCAAAAATGCATTTTTAGAAATATGTCCGTGTGTGTGTGTGTCTGTCTGTCTATGTGTGTATGTGTGGGTGTGTGTCTGTGGTCAGCATAACTCAAAATCGAAATTACCGTTAAAAACCAAACTTTGTATTTAGGTTTGGTATCTTCCAAGGATGCGACAGGAAGATTTACAAGAAAATTCCCCCAACCCCCACTACCCTTTACATGGAACTTTTTTCGAAAATTTGTATTTTCTCAAAAATGGCTCTTACGATTTTCATTTAAATATCGTATACTAAGTTATTTATACAACAAATAAAATGTATATTTTGAATTTTTCGGGAATATTGTCTGGATTACTTTATTTTGTGTAAACTTTACGGAATTTTGCCTAACAGCTAAACTGTAAGAGATGGACCAAAACACAAAAATGTAGAGTACATTAAAACACAGAGTTTATATTATAAATATTTTTTCTGTCGTGGAGCTGATTGTTTTTCGTTTCAGCTTTGAAAAACTTATACATTTCTCATACAGGAACAACCGTTGTCCATACAAACAAAGGAACTTCAGTCATAAGGCAACCGGCGTTTGAGTGTCTCTTTAACTTATGGTACTCCCCTATTTCGCATCTACTTACAATGAAGACTATTTCTGCTATTTTTTCTCGATTGGCATGAAGTAAATAGAAGCATAAGCTTTTTAACAATAACTTGATGCAGAGATGTAGAGAAAGTCATGTGAATAGAACACATAAGGTTTTATATAATAATTTTTGTCTATATCTTACAGCTTACCAGCTATGCAGAATTCATCTACAATTTAGAGATCTTCAGGGGCTATTCCCAGAAAATTAAAGTTATACGTTTTATTTGCCATTTGTCGTTTCTTTAATATATGACATTTTAATCAAGATCCTTAGATCAATTTTTGAGAAAATTAAAATGTTCGAAATATTTTTCCACATAAAACGTAGTTTGAGGCGCAAAACATTTTGGAAGATGTTAAAATGAAATTCTTAGTTTGGTGTTTTTGCGACTTTTCGTTTTTTCAGTATTATGTTCATAGACACGCACACATAGATAAACACACACGCGGTCCTCTTTCTAAAATGCTTTTTTGGGATACAAAAATGTGTTTTTCCGGGAAATCTCATAAAGAAATTTTGAGTGCAATGCACTAGCTTCTCGACTTATATACAGTTAATAAGTACAAAAATCTAATGTGTTCCATTCACATGACTTTCTCTACATCGCTGTAACAAATTATTGTTAAAAAGCATATTCTGTTATCTGTTTTAGGATAAGCGAGACAAATATTAGCAGAAATTGCTTCCTTGCAAGTAGACGGGAAATAAGGGAATACACTAGGCTAAAACGATTGCCAAATCTTTTAAAAGCTGGTTGCAGTGAATGAAATATGTTGCCATACAGGGCCAGGAGTTTACAGCTTTGCGTGTGAAAAAACTGTAGGTATATTATTACATCTGAAACAAATAATATATTTTGAATAATATTTTATTTTTAGTGCATAGAGGAAGTAATGCAGAATTCTTTCTCTGTGTACGCAACGCAAATACGTTCCATCGCGTAGCGTGTTACGCTGTCTATGTGAATGCTTTCGTTGAATAGCACGGCTACAAAGTCTTGCACTTAGCTACGTCTGCACTTACATTTCACTGTGAAAAAAATGAAATGGCGTGTCATTTATGGACGGTCTTTAACTACTGTGGTTGTCAGCGTGCCATTCTAAATTGGGCGTGAAAGACCTCTCTATCAGGCTTGAGGTTCTTTTACGTGCCGTAAATCTTCGACATGGTACCAACGGCTTTACTTCCCTTCCAAAGGAAGCCATGCTAAGGATTTTTACACCGAAAAAAATCCATCGCACTCCACCGGGTTTGAACCCGCGACCTTGGATATATGAGGTTAACATGGTAACAATTACACCACGGAGGGCGACTTCATTGTGAATGGGGTGTTACTGTTAAATAACTCTTTTTGTAGTAATGGCAGCATAAGCTTAGAATCATTATGGCTTCCTGCCTTCCGTAAAGAATGTGGCGATTTTGGTAAAATATACTCCCGTAAAATCGGATCTTGAATTCGACTTCATTGCTTGCAATGTTTGCACGTCCCCGTGCAAGAGAGACTGAATATTCTGAAATAGGACCTCACATCGTTAAAAAGGACTTAAAAGTTCCTTTGCTCCTTTGCGCAAATAGAAAAGAATGGGCGACATCAGCGAACAGGTAAAGGACGACTGAAAGGAAATTATAAATTACACACAGAGAAATGAATCTTCCCATTGAAGTAGAAAAGGAGAAGAAGTATCCAGGTGGAAAACATCACAAAGAAGCGGATAGTTAGGGTTTGTGAGCCTACTTTACTCAAATACACTATCAGAGTAGCCTGGGAAGTATATCTAACTGCTGGCGGATATAGGTTCGAGTATTTTTTACTTTTCCTACATAGTATCTAGTACATGGGTAGAAAAGGTAATTGAATTTCACCCGAAAATTCAATATAAAATTTCACCGGAAATACTCGTTCTAGGGTAAGCATTTTTTGAAAAGGCCCGTGTGTGTATCCGTGTGTCTGTGAACTCGATAACTCAAAAACGAAAAGACGGTAAAATACCAAAATTGGTATTTAAGTTTAACATATTCTAGGGATGCGACCTGAAGATTTTTAGAAAAATCCCCCCACCCAAAACTACCGTTTTATGGAAAAAATTTCAAAAGTTTTGATTTTCTGAAAAATGCCTCTATTGATTTTGATTAAAATTTCTGTACAATAAGACATTTTAAAGAAAATAATTGTATATATATTATTGTATATATTACTGGAAATAGCTTCTAAAGTCCTCTTTAATCTGAATGAATTTTGCTGAATTTTGCGTAAGCCGTAACATATAGACATAAAATTACTATACAAAAAATGTAGATCACGTTAAAACACACACATTATGTGATATACTTTTTTTTTTCGTGGAATTGACCACATCTGACATACTCCTTGTTATTTGTTGAATATTTAAAATAAATTTCTCACACGGAATATTATGAACTTCTGGCCCTACATAGAAACGGATTTCATCCACATGGCAACCAGCTTTTAAGAGTTTGTGATTTGTTTTAGCCCTTATTTCCCTTTTACTTACAAGGAAGCAAGTAAATAAGAAAATTTCTACTAATATTATCTCGATTATCATAAAAAGATACAAGAATGTGCGCTTTAACAATAATTTGTTATAGCGATGTAGAGAAAGTCATGAGACCGGAACACATAAGATTTTTAGAAAAAGGTCCGTGTGTCTGTGTGTCATTGAATATGATAACTCAAAAACGAAAATGGCATAAAATGCAACACTTGGTATTTAAATTCAATATCTTCCAAGTATACGACACGAAGACTTTCTTGTAAATCTCCCCCACGTCCATTAGCTTTTACGTGGATCATTTTTCGAAAGTTTCGATTTTCTCAAAAAAAATAAAAAAGAGCTCTAGCGGTTAGATTAAAATACAGCCTATTAAACCTATTTACATAACAAATAAAATGTATATCTTGAGTTTTCTGGGGATAGCTTCTGAAGACCTGTTCATTCTGAATGAATTTTGCTGAATTTTACAAAACTAATAAACCATCAGAGACAAACAAATATTTACTATAAAAGGTGTGGATCTGTTAACCCTCTCAATTTACGTCCTATACATTTTTTTCGAAGTTACCCGTTTTCGAGATATTCTTGTTATTGGTTTCAGGTTTAAAATATTCATACGGGAAGTTGTCAACGCTTGGCCACGCGAAACAACTGATTTCAATCCTATAGCAACCAAATTTTGAAGCATTTGACTGTCGGTTTAGCCTTGTGTATTCTCTTGTTTCCCTTCTACGTAAAAGGATCTAAGTAATAAGACAACTTCTGCTAATGCTTATCTCGATTAGCATGAAATACATAGAAGAATACGCTTATTAATAATAATTTATTACAGAGATGTAGAGAAAGTCATGTAAATGGAACACGTTAAATTTTTAGAAAAAGGTCCGCTGTGTTCGTGTGTCTGTGTGTATATAGCTCCAAAATGCAAAGACCATTAAATACTAAACGAGGTATTTAAGTTGAAGATCTTCCAAGGATGCGACACGATGATTTTCAAGAAAATCCCCCACCCCCAACCTCCCTTTACATGGAACATTTGTTGATTTTCTCAAAACTGGCTCTAACAATTATGATTAAAATAACGTAAATTAAAGGCATTCCCATCAAAAATGAAATTTATATTTTGAATTTTCCGAGAATAATCTCTGAAGAGTTTTGGAGAATTTTGTATAGCGGTTAAATCGTATGAGATATACAAAAGCTTAAAACACAAAAATATAGTTACCGTTAAAACACATAATTTATGTCATATACTTTTTTCTTGGTCGTTTTAGAGATGTTCATCGTTGTCGGGGTCGTCTCCTTAGCGCGGTGGTAGCGCAGCTGCCTACCAAGCGGGAGACCTGGGTTCGATCCCCAGTACCGGCGTGGGGATTTTTCCCCTTGCTGGGAGACCTGGACCGGGGTGCACTCAGCCTCGTGAGGTCCCTGGGGGGCCAATTGAGGAGCTACTTGATGGAGAAGTAGCGGCTCCAGGTCGTGAGGACCGCATTAACCGGCCGGGAGGGGCTCGAGGCGCTGACCACGTCTCACCCTCCAATACTGCACCCCATCCATGACGTCTGTAGTGGACCGAGATGGGGGACGCAGCGGCCGGGCGGTAGGCCAAGGTTCCCCGTGAGCTGTCGTGCCATGGAGTTATGTTATCATCGTTGTCGGTTTCAACTGTAAAGAATTAACTTTTCTTAAACGGACCATGCAAAGCGAAACAAACCTCAATTGTTTCACATAGGGACCAGTTTTTAAAAGGTTTGACTAATGTATTATTTTAGTTCCTTTCTATTTTCAAGGAAGCAAGTAATGAGACCTATTCAGCTAATGTTTATCTAGATTACCATGACAGATGTAAGACAAATTTTGTTTGTGGAACATCTTGAGAAAGTTATGTGAATGGAACACATCACATGTTTTTAATAGCAACTAGTTTCCGGGATGCGAAGAAAGCCATGTGAATAGAACACATAAGACTTTTTTCTTAAAAATTAAATCTAATTATTGTATATACACTTTAACATGTCGTACTTTCTAGAACTTTAGATTTTTCAAAATATTATAATTTATTTCTAAAAGTTGGAGCATTATTTTGAAAAAGAAATTTGACCATCTTTATATACTTTTGAAAGGCAATATAAAAAATCTGATGTGTACCATTCACATGACTTTCTCTATATCCCTGCAACAAATTATTCTTAAAAAGCTTATACTTCTATTTACTTTATGCTAATCAGAACAAAATAGCAGAAATAGTCATATTACTTGCTTCCTTGTAAGTATAAGCGAAATAGGGGACTACCATAGGTTAAAATGATAGTCAAAAGCTGGTTTCTATGTCAATGAAGTTCCTTTGTTAATATGGATAGGAGTTGACAAGTTCCTATATGAGAAGCGTATAAGTTTTTCATAGCAGAAACCAAAAATAAGGAATGTCTCAAAAACGACGAACTCCACTGTATATAACATAAATTGTGTGTTTTAACGTGATCTACATTTGTTGTGTAGTAAGTCTTTGTCCATCTCTTTCGGGTTAGCAGTTATTCAAAATTCAGTAAAATTCATCCAGAATAAGCTACTCTTCAGAGGCCATTCTCAGAAAATTCAAGATATACATTTTATTTGACAGGTTAAATATACGAAATTTTAATCAAAATCGTTAGAGCCAATTTTGAGAAAATCAAAATTTTCGAAAAAAGTTCCATGTAAAGGGTAGTTGGGGGTAGGGGGATTTTTCTCAAAATCTTCGTGTCGCATCCCTGGAAGATACTAAACTTAAATACCAAATTTGGTATTTTACCGACTTTTCGTTTTTGAGTTATCGTGTTCACAGACACACGGACACACTGACACACGGACACACACACACACATGGACCTTTATCTAAAAATGCTTTTTTTGGATATTGGGGATCCTAAAACATATTTCCGGTGAAATCTCGGTATCGAATTTTTGGGTGGAGTGCAAATGTTAGAGCTAGCGCTATAATCTGAATCGGTGGAATATGGTGAGAGGGGTCCCAAGTTCGATTCCCGGCCGAAGGTAGGTATTTTTCTCTAGGCCCAGGCTATTCCCTATCCTCCCCATAGTCAGAAAGTATGAATGTGTGTGTATTATAACGATTACAATTAAAGATGAATAGAAATCTAACGACCACAGTACACGAGCTAACACCGTTGGGAATAGACAATATGTTCCACAGGAAAATACCTCCAATAGGACCACGCACGGCGGATATAAATGGAAAAATACAAAACATTACTTTCTCTACATTTCTGCAACAAATTATTGTTAAAAAACTTTTTCTTCTGTTTATTTCATGCTACTCCAGAAAAAAATTAGCAGCAATGGTCTTAATACTTGCTTCCTTGTAAGCAGAGGGGAAATAAGGGAGTACCATAGGCTAAAGCAATGATGAAATCTTTTAAAAGCTGGTTACTATGTGATTGAAGTTCCATTGTTTGTATGACCAGGAGTTGACAAATTCATGTATGAGAAAAGAATAAGTATTTTAAAACTGAAACCAACAACAAGGGATATCTCAAAAACGGTCAACTCCACGAAAAAAATGAATATAGCATAAGTTGTGTCTTTTAATGAGCTCTGTTTTATCTATCTCCTACGGTTTACCAGTTATGCAAAATTCCGCAAAATGTATCCAGAATAAAGATGTCTTAACAAGCTATTCCCAGAAATATACATTTTATTTGTCATGTAAATATCTTTAACATACGATATTTTAAGCAAAATCACTATAGCCATTTTTGAAAATATCAAAATGTTCGAAAAACGATTCCATGTAAACGGCAGGGGGATATTTTTAAAAAAAGTTATTACCTCATCCTTTGAAGATACTGAAATTAAACATGAAGTTTGGTATTTAACGGAGTTTTCGTTTTTGAGCTATGCTGCCCAAACACACACACACACGCATACACTCTCATACACAGACTCACGCTGTGTCAGACACGCATATATATATATATATATATATATATATATATATATATATATATTTCTGGTGAAATATCGGTATCTCTATACATTATTACATACGAGTAGAGAAAGTAGAATTGTTGCATCGTGTGCAACATTTTGAGTATGGTAAAATGTCTGTAAAATGTACAAGAAAACAAGTTTAAAACTTGGGAGTGCCTTTTAAAAAGGCAATTTATGAGTTATTTGGTGTTTAGTGTACGCCAATTGGAAAACAAGTTATATATTTTCCTAAATTTACAATTCATATGAGGAGCTTGCTTCCAAACTACAGTTAAGTCTAATTTTAATTATTTTCAGGGGGTAAAAACGCCATAAAAATATATTTTCTGTTTTTATAGAAAATATATTTTAACTGTGTTTTTGTGTTGGTCAAAATAACACTTCCAGTCTATTTAATTTTTACATAAACCACTTAAGTCGTCACCATTAACAGTAAATCACATTAATAGATAATCATAGTAAAGAATTTAAATTATTTTTGTGGAAAAATATTCTTAAATTTTTGATAGTTTTTGGACAGTTTCACAGTTGTATCACCTTAACCGCAGTTTTTATTATTTTTTGGGAAGGGTTAAGGATGACCATGTTTAATTTGGGATGAAGAAATCGGAGAGTAATTATATTTCTACTCAGCAGGTGCCCTTTTCCACCTCTGTTGGATAGTGGTTTTTAAATTTCTGTTTCTTTTCGCTGGAAAAAAGAATTTAAAAGCCAATAAGCTGTTGGTATTATTATGAATGAACTTATGGTGATCTAACTGCTGATTGAGGTGCACCAGGTTACCTAGTGTGCCCTCAAGCCCAATTCATTCTACAAAAACATAAATTTATTCAATTTAAATATATAAAATAAACTTAATAATTAAACAATTCTATTAATTTCAGATTACATCGAATTGCATACAAGGGACCCAGCGAGTTCTGTGGTTATAATCTCAAGAGGCCTAACCAGAGTAATCTGATGTTGAGGCAGTTGTCGTAGATTTGCGGTCTGGTGCCAAATATGTAAGAGATGAGGCTTTCTGAAGCAGTCTCACGGGAATGGAGCACCATAGTCTCCTATTCTGAGCCAGTTATAGACATAAGACAGCCACGTCACAGTCGTAAAGCATGTGGGGGAATTTTCAAGGCTCCGAAAACTTCAACTTTGAACAGATATCTAGAACCTTATGGGGTGTAGAGATACTATGGCTTCCTGTGCCATTAAGGATGTTTCAGACACATCAAGGATGTGCTTGAAAAGGTTAAAACCGTTACTCAGCTTCCCTCCAGATATATGAATGATTTTCTTCATTCAACACTTTGAAATCGAAGGAACAACAGGAGTATAGCCCATAGAATGACAGACGTCGCTCTATGGGCAAGCGCAAACGCCGGCAGCCCTCTTGGAGGAGACGAAGGTCTCTGTATAGGGTTGAAAGGGTAATTCTTAGTGGTGCAACACTTTTGCAATATGAAGCACAATTATGAAAAGTAATGCTTACCCTGTTCAAAGCCCGTGTTGGAGTTGGCCGTGCCGTTGAACAAATACCTGAACTATTAGAATATCTAATGCCATCTGTGATTCTTACTCTACCCTCAGACATTAACAGCGGACCTGGAATAGCTTAATACGACAATAAACTTTGTGATCCTACTCTAAACTCAGACAGTAACAGTGGGCTGTGGAATACCTTAATACGACAATAAACTTTGTGATCCTACTCTAAACTCAGACAGTAACAGCGGGCGGTGGAATACCTTAATACGACAATAAACTTTGTGATCTTACTCTAAACTCAGACAGTAACAGCGGGCCGTGGAATACCTTAATACGACAATAAACTCTGTGATCCTACTGTAAACTCAGACAGTAACAGCGGGCCGTGGAATACCTTAATACGACAATAAACTCTGTGATCCTACTGTAAACTCAGACAGTAACAGTGGGCCGTGGAATACCTTAATACGACAATAAACTTTGTGAACCTACTCTAAACTCAGACAGTAACAGCGGGCCATGGAATACCTTAATACGACAATAAACTTTGTGATCCTACTCTAAACCCAGACAGTAACAGCGGGCCGTGGAATACCTCAATACGACAGTAAATTTTGTGATCCTACTCTAAACTCAGACACTAACAGCGGGCCGTGAAATACCTTAATACGGCAATAAACTTTGTGATTCTACTCTAAACTCAGACAGTAACAGCGGGCCGTGGAATACCTTAATACGACAATACATTCTGTGATCCTATTCTACACTCAGACAGTAATTGGGGGCCATGGATCATCAAGAACGATAATAAACTTTGTGATCCTATTCTACACTCAGATAGTAACAGCGGGCCATGGAATACTTTAATACGCCAATAAACTCTGTGATTTTACTCTATACACAGTTACGGGGGGCCATGGATCATCAAGAATGATAATATACTCTGTGATCCTACTCTACTCTCAGAGAGTAACAGCGGGCCATGTAATACCTTAATACAACAATACATTCTGTGATCCTGTTCTACACTCAGACAGTAATAGGGGTCATGGATCATCAAGAACGATAATAAACCTGTGATCCTACTCTACACTCAGACAGTAACAGTGGGACATGGAATAGCTTAATACGACAATAAACTTTGTGATCCTACTCTAAACTCAGACAGTAACAGCGGGCCGTGGAATACCTTAATACGACAATAAACTCTGTGATCCTACTCTAAACTCAGACAGTAACACCGGGCCGTGGAATACCTTAATACGACAGTGAACTCTGTGATCCTACTCTAAACTCAGACAGTAACAGTGGGCCGTGGAATACCTTAATACGACAATAAACTTTGTGATCCTACTCTAAACTCAGACATTAACAACAGACCGTGGAATACCGTAATACAATAAACTCTGTGATCCTACTCTAAACTCAGACAGTAACAGCGGGCCGTGGAATACCTTAATACGAAAATAAACTTTGTGATCCTTCTCTAAACTCAGACAGTAACAGCGGGCCGTGGCACACCTTAATACGACAATAAACTCTGTGATCCTACTCTAAACTCAGACATTAACAACGGGCCGTGGAATACCTTAATACAATAAACTTTGTGATCCTACTCTAAACTCAGACATTAACAACAGACCGTGGAATACCGTAATACAATAAACTCTGTGATCCTACTCTAAACTCAGACAGTAACAGCGGGCCGTGGAATACCTTAATACGACAATAAACTTTGTGATCCTACTCTAAACTCAGACATTAACAACGGGCCGTGGAATACCTTAATACGACAATAAACTTTGTGATCCTACTATACACTCAGACAGTAACAGCGGGCCATGGAATACCTTAATACGACAATAAACTCTGTGATTAAACTCTACACACAGACTGTTACGGCGGGCCGTGGATCATCAAGAACGATAATCGACTCTGTGACCCTACTCTACACTGAGACAGTAACAGAGGGCCGTGGAACATCTCAAGTACGATAATAATCCTACTCTACACTCAGTTACAGCGGGCCGTGGAACATATCAAGTACGATAATAATTCTTGTGATCCTACTCTACACTCAGTTACAGCGGGCCGTGGAACATATCAAATACGATAATAATTCTTGTGATCCTACTCTACACTCAGTTACAGCGAGCCGTGGAACATATCAAGTACGATAATAATTCTTGTGATCCTACTCTACACTCAGTTACAGCGGGCCGTGGAACATATAAAGTACGATAACAAACTCTGTTATTCTAGTTTATATTCAGTCGCTTTTTAAAAAAACTAAAATTATAATAAGGTTTATTGTGTTTAGGATTATATGAATTATCTAGAAAATCTGAATATTCATAACTTCAATATTTTAATACAAATTGCTCCACAGATTTCTGAACATTGTCCGTAAAATACTCCAGAACGATTAAATCAGAAGGTTGCTTGATTTAATCGTCCTAGTTACAACGGGACTTGAAACATCCTAAACAGAGTAATTAGGTTCTGTGATCCTACTGAGGCACTGCTACAGCTGGTCATAAAACATCTGAAATGCGACAATTGGAACTTACTCTTACAAAGACCGTGTTTCAATAGACGCCAGTGGAGAAACATCTGAAGTACTGTAATCAAAACAAGAGATGCTTGCTTCGTTAGAGAAGTAAATTAAAATTTGAAATGAGGCAGCAAAATGTAAAAGATAAAAAAAAACCAAAATAGCATTAATTTATTTTCTTTCCCATCTACTTCATTCTTGCATCTAAATTAATTTTTTGTTCACATTGCTCGTCCAATAAGTAAGAAAACATTTTTCAGCTCATGAATATCTATTTCAACACCGCCTATGGTCGTTTGCGTCCAGAGTACTTTCTTAGAAACCCAAAAACTCATTAAACCATTTGTATGCTATTAAGGAGTGTGTATAAATCCCAAGAATGTTGCAGATACTCAGAATACTTAGCAAAAATGAAATAAAGTATTTCTACGTAGAGATGTATTTAATGTAATATACATTATTTCAATGAAGCTAAACAGAGCATTTAAGATTTTATTATAGAAAAAATAACTATTTTATACTAGACTCAACTGATATCGCAAGTCAAACTTTCAAAACGTATGTTTCTCTGTGAATAGAATGATTTTAAAATAAAAACCGGGACAAATGCCAAACTTTTACTTTAATCATCCTTTTAACAGGCGAAGATGTTCAGCAATTTTTACTCACCACAAAGTATCCTTTAAATTTTGAAATCCTTGGTTGTTTTTCCTATCTGAAAAATCTTATGTGTGCCATTCACATGACTTTCTCCACATCTCTGTAACACATTGTTATTAATAATCTTACACTTCAATCTATTTCATGGTAATCGATGTAAACATTAGCAGGAATGTTTTACTACCAATAAGACACATACGTACATACATACATACATACACACACATACACACATACACATACATACAAACATACATACACATACACATACATACATACACACACATACACACATACATACATACACACATACATACATACATACATACATACATACATACATACATACATACATACATACATACATACATACATACATACATACATACATACATACATACATACATACATACATACATACATACATACATACATACATACATACATACATACATACATACATACATACATACATACATACATACATACATACATACATACATACATACATACATACATACATACATACATACATACATACATACATACATACATACATACATACACACATACATACACACATACATACACACATACATACTCACATACATACACACATACATACACACATACATATATACATACATATATATAAACACACATACATACATATACACATATATACATATACACATACATACATATGTACACACATACATGCACACATACATACATACAAACACACATACATACACACATATATACATACATACATACATACATACATACATACATACATACATACATACATACATACATACATACATACATACATACATACATACATACATACATACATACATACATACATATATACATACACATATTCACACATACATACACACACTATAATCCTTGCAGAAGAGATTCTCTTTCAGCATACTGTAGTAATTTTTGCTTAAGTTTCATGATTAGACTTCTTCTCCTTGATATTTATCATATTTAGCATGGCATGAGTAAATTAAATGTAAATTAAATTTCCTGACTTAGATACTGAATTTCTTTAGAACACAGTAAACATTTTGCCACTGCACAGTATCCATAAAAATGAACGTATCTTCCAACTTATGTTGGAGTAGATGGTCCTTGATGTGTACCACTCGTTGAAGCCATGACGATACACTGGGATACACGAATACAACATAGACACACACCGCCACTGTTCTGACCTTAACTCTTATGTTCGCCCCGTAAGGCTCCTCTGCAGGCGAAACGAAGCCCTGACGTCATGTTCTCTGGGAAGCCTGGTTTACAGATTAGAAATTCTCTTTTGATGACATTATTTCTGACAGACACTTCTAAATATAAAAATATAATGTGTTCCATTCACATGAATTTCTCTACCTCTGCAAAAAATTATTGTTAAAAAGCTTATGCTTCTATTAATTCATACTAATCCAGAAAAAATTAGCAGCAAGAGTGTTATTACTTGCTTCCTTGTAAGTAAAAGCGAAATAAGGGAGTAGCATAGGTTAAAGTAATAGTCAAAAGCTGGTTGATATGTGACTGAATTTCCTTTGTTTGAGTGGACAGGAGTTGACCGATTCCTGTATGAGAAAAGTATGTTTTTCAAAGCTAAAAACCAAAAGCAAGGAATACTTCAAAAACTATCAACTCCACGAAAAAAAATGTATATAGCATAAATTGTGTGTTTTAATGTGCTCTATAGTTTTTGTATGCTAAGCTTTTGTCCATCTGCTACAGTTTACCAGTTATGCAAAATTCCGTAAAATCCATCCAGAATAAAGTAGTCTTCCTAGGCTATTCCCAGAAAACTTAAGATATACATTTTATTTGTTTTAATATATGATATTTTAATCAAAATCGTTAGCGCCATTTGATAGAAACTCAATTTTTTTTTAAAAAATGTCCTATGTAAAGGGTAGTTTGGAATGGGGGGATTTTTCTCAAAATCTTGGTATCGCATCTCTTGGAGATACTAAACTTAAATACCAAGCTTGGTATTTTACCGACTTTTCGTTTTTGAGTTATCATGTTTATAGGCACACGGACCCACGGACACACTGACACACACACACACACACACACGGACCTTTTTTTGAAATTGCTTTGGTTAGTATACAGGAGACCCTAAAACATATATTTCCGGAGAAATCTCGGTATCGAATTTTTGGGTGGAGTGCAATACCTTTTCTATACACTATGTATATAATACGTATAGAGAAAGTAAAAAATAAGTAATTCGTTTTATTGGAACTTGAACAACAGCTGTTGGTGCTGGTCCATCTCGTGCCATCTCATCAGGCGATGCTGGCTTCGAGGTTCGTTTTGATAATGATTAATGACTGAAAAGAGGTTAGCGAAGTAAACGGTATCCTGCCTTGTGGTGTTGAAGAAGTTTAGAAATTGTATAAGGGGATAAATTAATTAAAATATCTTTGCAGGATTTGGAGAAACTTTCCAAGAGAAGTGTATAGTGTTATTTACATTTATGATACACAATGCGTAAGCACTGTAATTTTGCTGGTATTTCCAAATTTTCATTCTCTTGTGCCTTTAGTGTGCATCCAATGATTTATTCTATATCTTCAAGACTAATATCTAAAAGATAGCTCTAAAGATCAAATTATGCATAAATGTGATGATTGATGTAGTAGATCTCCTAGAAGTGTGTCATTTTTCGTGTCTATTAAATCGATAGCGGTATGATAAATTAATATATTTGGCATGAAGGAGATTTAAACATGTATCTATTATTTTTTTATTTTTATTTAGGATTAAGATCTTTTTTAATGTATATTAAGGAATTTGCAATGAAAATTTGTATTAGCGTGTTTTATGAAATAAAATATACGTATTTAAACAGGCTTTCTAATATGAAATACCACTAAAATATGCCAGCATAAAAATTAGAAGCTATAAGCTTTAAAACATGCACTTTTGAAAGATACCATGTCACCAATATTTTTATAATTTTCAAAAGTCACCAGATATCTTTATGATTAGAAATCATAATTTTTGTTACATTTTTCGTTACTTGTATTCGTGTATTAAAAACCATTTGGCATTAGAAACAGTATAGTTTCTATCACATAACAAAATTAGGAAGAATAGAAGTCTGTATACGTAACACAGCTATCATGAAATATAGTACAGTTCCTATAGCAAAATGCATATGAAGACATAATTTGTGTATGTAAAATAGTTACCATTACAAACAATATAGTTCCCGTCACATAATAAGTGTAAGGAAGAGACACAATATTGTGTACTTCTGTTCAGAAGGTATTGTATGCCACCCAAAAATTCGATACTGAGATTTCACCGAAAGTGCATGTTTTGCGTCTGTGGGTAGCATAGCTGGAAAACGAAAAGTCCTTAAACACCAAACTTCAGTATCCTCCAAGGATATCACACGAAATTTTTCTAAAAAAAAACCCTACTCCCAATTAACCTTTGCAGGGAAAAAACTTCAAAAACTTTTATTTTCTCAAAAATCCCTAACGATTTTGATTAAAATACGTTAAGGATATTTATATGAAAAATAGAAGGGTTACCTTAAATATCTCTTTATTCTGGATGAATTTTGCTTAATTTTGCATAACTAAAGCCGTAATATAGATAAAAAATTACTATAAAAAAGCTAGAGCTCGTTAAAACACACAAATTATGTTATATACATTTTTTCCTGAGGTGATCGTTTTTGAGATATTCCTTGTTATTTGTTTCAGTTTTAAAATAACTATACTTTTCTCATATGAGAAATGGTCTACTTCTGGCCATTAAACAAAGGTACTTCAATATTATAGCAACCAGATATGAAAATTTGACTATCGCTTTAGCCTATGGTACTTTCTCTATACGTACTATGTACATAATGTATAGAAAAGGTATTGTATTGCACCCAAAAATTCGATACCGAGATTTCACCGGAAATATATGCTTTGAGACCCCCTGAATCCAAAAAAAAAAGCATTTTTAGAAAAATATCCGTGTGTGTGTGTGTCTGTCTGTGTATGTGTGTGTGTGTGGGTCTGTGGGTAGCATAGCTCAAAAACGAATAGACCCTTAGATACCAAACTCGGTATTTAAGTTCGGTACCTGCCAAAGATACGACAGGAAGATTTTCAAGAAAATCCCCCCACACCCAACTACACTTTACATGGAAAAAAATCGAAAATTTCGATTTTCTAAAAAATGGCTCTAACGGTTTTGATTAAAATGTCTTATATTTAAGATTTAATGACAAATAAAATGTATATCTTAAATTTTCTGGGAATAGCCTCTGAAGACTACTTTATTCTGGATGAATTTTAAAAAAATGTTGCACAACTTCTTAGCCATAAGAGATCGACAAAAGCGTATAATACAACAAATGTAGAGCACGTTAAAGCACTCACTTTATGTTACGTATAGTTTTTTCGTGACGTAGATCGTTTTTGAGATATTCTTTGTTATTGGTTTCAGCTTTGAAAAACGTATACATTTTTCAAACGGGCCTCTGTCAACTCCTTGTCCATACAAACAAAGCAGCTTCATTCTCATAGCAACCAGCTTTTGACTTCACTTTAACCTATGGTACTTCCTTATTTCGCTTCTTCTTACAAGGAAGCAAGTAATAAGAACATTTCTGCTAATTTTTCTCGATTAGCATGAAGTTAATAGAAACACAAGCTTTTGATAATTTTTCTTTTTGCAGGGATGCAGAGAAAGTCATGTGAATGGAACACATCAGATTTTTACTTTATCTATACGTGCTATGTACATTGCGTTAAGAGAAGGTATTGTAATGCACCCAAAAATTGGATAACGAGATTTCACCGGAAATACATGTTTTGAGACCTCCTGAATCCAAAAAAAACATTTTTTGAAAAATGTCCGTGTGTCTCTGTCTGTCTGTTTAGGTGTCTGTGAGTATGTGTGTGTGTCTGTCTGTGGGTAGCATAGCTCAAAAACCAAAAGTCCATTAAAAACCAAACGTGGTAGTTAGGTTTGGTATCTTCCAAGGATGCGACACGAAGATTTTAAAGAATATCCCCCCACTCTCAACTACCTTTTACATGGAATCTTTTCCGAAAATTTTTATTTTCTAAAAATAGCTCTAACGATTTTGATTAAAATTTCGTATATTAAAGATATTTACCTGACTAATAAAATGTATATCTTGAATTTTCTGGGCATAGCCTCTGAAACTACTTTATTCTGGTTGGATTTTCCATAACTACTAAACCGTAAGAGATGGACAAAAACTTAACACACAAAAACTGTAGAGCACGTTAAAACACACAATTTATGTTATATATATTTTTTTCGTGGAGTTGATCGTTTTTGACATATTCCTTGTTTTGGGTTTCAGCTTTGAAAAACATACTTTTCTCATACAGGAATTTTTGTTATAAAGATATAGGGAAAGTCATTTGAATGGAACACATCAGATTTTTTCCCCTCTACTTTCAAGGAGGCATGTAATAAAATCATTTATGCTAATTATATTTCGATAAGATATAAGCTTTATAACAATAATTTGTAACAGACATGTAGAGAAAGTCATGGGAATGGAACACATCAGAGTTTTAATATACTAACACAAAATACTACGGACTGATGTCAAGCAAAATACAAAAATACTCACATCTACTAATACACTGACAAATAATGTATTTTAGTGCACTTGAAACCACTAATCAGAGGATAAATTTATCCCGGAAATTGTAGTAACGTTAAACCAACACTATCTTGATCAGAGGGTCGAGTTTGAATTTCAGTAAATTAGTCTGACAGAAGTTGAAATTATTTGCTTTTTGGTGGTGTTAGATGGAAACATGGGCTTGGGTTTTGGGGAGGAAAAAAACAATATACTCACACAACGCGCAATTTTAATCTTCGGTAGGATTGTCTATACTTGGTCGAATTTTGGAAAAGATTTTATCATACAGGGAGGATCGGCCTTTGCTGTTTTTTCTTTCTATATGTACGGTGCATAGAGAAGGTATTTTAGTGCACCCAAAAATTCGATAAAGAGATATCACCGGAAATACATATTTTGGAGGAAGGTCCGTATGCTCGTGCGTGTGTGTATCTGTGTGTGTGTGTGTGGACAGCATAGCTTAAAATCGAAAAGACCGTTAAATACCAAACTTGGTATTTAAGTCTGGTATCTTCCAAGGATGCGACACAAAGATTTTCAAGAAAATTACCCCACCCCCAGCTGCCCTTTACATGGAATGTTCTTCGAAAATTTTTGTTTTCTCAAAAATAGCTCCAACGTATTTGATTAAAATATCGTACATTAAAGTTATTTACCAGACAGCAGAAAATGTACAGCTCGTTAAAACCCACAATTTATGTTATATGCATTTTTCTCGTGAACTTCATCGTTTTTGAGATATTCCTTGTTTCTGGCTTCAGCTTTCTCTTATACGGGAATTTGTCAACTGTTGTCCATACAAATAAAGGAACTTTAGTCACATAGCAACCAGCTTTTACTATCACTTTAACCTATGGTACTCCCTTATTTCGCTTCTACTTACAAGGAAGCAACTAATAAAACTATACTGCTAATTTTTTTTTCTCAATTAGCAGGATGTAAATAAAAGCATAAGCTTTTTAACAATAATTTGTTGCAGTCATGTAGAGAAAGTCATGTGAATGAAACACATCGGACTTTTTACTTAACACACCCCTCACATACTGATCCATATATAGCCACCACTAAGCTACCATGACAACATGTCGACAGGATATTAAATTTCCCCACATTTTGCATTATCCCGGGTAAACTACGTGGGTATCTGAAAATATTTCCAAATTACGTACCCTAATTGCAGTTTAAGAATAGCGCAAGTATTTTTTTCCCAGGCAAGCAGTGAAACGAAAGGAAACCGGGAGATCTGAGCTTCAAATGCGGGCTATGGCAGTGCATTTTTCAGTCTTACTGTATCTTAACAAATACTACGTTATCCACTACCGCCTGTAATAAACAAAGAAAGTATTGTGCTCCACTCAAATATTCGATCACGAGATTTCATTCCAAGTACGTACTTTAGTTTTAGATATTTTTATCACTCACGTACTCTCCCCTTTTCAATCTGCGGAAGATAAGGAACCATTCGAGTCCGAAATCTCTGGATTAAGAAGCGAAAAATCCTATTAGTTCGCAAAAACGCTGACTATTTCATGTATATAACCTTCTCTAGCTCTTCTACAAAGTATTGTTACAATATGTAATTATTTTATCTACATCATGCTAATCGAGGAAAACATTAACACAATATCAGTCTTATTACTTTTGTTTCTTGTAATAGAATAGAAATAAGGGAATACACTAGGCTGAGTCAGAACATGTCTTGTCCTGGGGAAAAGAATTATTCAGAAGGGAAATATAAATGTATAGTAAAAATCGAAAGGGTAGAAAGATTTTTAACACGTAAGTCACGAGCTCGGGGTACAAGATCCCGTTACTGCCGTGCATTGAACCGAGGGAAGGGGTGAATATGCGCTGCCCGAGAGAACTAAGGGGATCACCGTATGGTGGAGGCATACAGGCTAC
The DNA here is from genome assembly GCA_030762935.1 of Hymenopus coronatus. Taxonomy (NCBI): domain Eukaryota; kingdom Metazoa; phylum Arthropoda; class Insecta; order Mantodea; family Hymenopodidae; genus Hymenopus; species Hymenopus coronatus. The sequence goes on from CM060883.1 coordinate 43,807,772, forward strand.
CTTTTAATTGTGAGGCACTTCACGATGAACCTCCGCACGACTAAGATGTGATTTTAGAGCCCGTGGTGGAGTCGTGAGGCAAATAGATGTTTTAATACTGACCAGAATACAAAAACATATCACTACATCATATCGAATAAATTATAATAGTCGCGTGCGGGTAAAGTGTAACGTCACAGTAGAAAATTAAGAAGTACACGTGTGTGTTCTACGGCGGAAAAGGCGGAACTGAGTTAATAAAGCACTTGTGTCTCACCACACCCTGAAAGAGTTTCCATGCTAATAAAATCCCTGAGCTAAGCCACCCCCATACCCACACCATTCCCACTAACCAAAACCCGCGCCCGAATCTGGTACCGCTCCAAGGCTAAAGCTATAGTCAAATATTTTAAAAGCTATTGCTATGCGATTGACATTGAAACACGCCTCTCTTCGCATGACCAAGATAAAATAAAATAAAAATGGTTGACGACTCCCTGTTTGAGAAAAATGAAACCAGTTCAAAATTAAAATAAATTACAAGGTATATGTTGAAATCATAAACCAAAATCTAATGTGTTACACTCACATGACTTTTTCTAGCTACTCTACAAACAAACGTCTCACAAAAGACAATTCTTCTTTCAACACCACGCTAATCGAGATAAACATTAGCAGGATGTTGTTACTTTGTTCCTTATAAGTACACTGGAACTAAGGGAATGCACTAAACTAAAGTGATGCTCAAATGTTTTAAAAGCTGTCGTTATGCAATTGTCACTGCAAATCGTCTCTTTACTTGGCCAGGAGTAGAACAAAAGAAAAACGATCACTCCCATCTGTGAAAAGAATAAGCACTTCACAACTGAAACTAAATAACAAGGAATACCTCGAAAATGGCAAGTTCCACGAAAATACTGTATATGAATAACGGGTGTATTTTAATGATATCTACGTTTTTGTATAGTAAGTTTTTTTCTATCTCTCTTGGTTTACTACTTATTCTAAATTAAGAAAAATTCATCCAAAATAAACAGGTCTTTAGAAGTTATTCCCATTAAATTCAAGATACGCATTTTATTTGTGATAGAATTGGCTTTAATTTGTGATATTTTAATCAAACTCATTAAAGCCATTTTAAGAAAAAAAACATTTCGAAAATTTTTCCATGTAAAGGGTAGTTAGGGGTGGGGGGATTTTCTGGAAAATCTTCGTGTCGCATCCTTGGAAGATACCAAACTTAAATACCAAGTTTGGTATTTAACAGTCTTTTCGTTTTTGAGCTATGCTGTCCACAGACACACTCACACAGACAGACAGACACACACATCCACACACGGATCTGTTTCTGAAAATGCTTATTTTTTTTGGACTCAGGGGGTCCTAAAATATATATTTCCGATCAAATCTCGGCATCGAATTTTTTGAGGGAATACGATGCTTCTCTATCACTATGTACATTGTGCATACGGGGCTAGAGAAAGTAAAAATGTATTTGACATAAATTGTGTGTTTTAATGAGTTCGACATTTTGGTGTAATGCGTTTTTGTCTATCTCCTACGGTTTACGAGTTATGCAAAAGTCACTCAAAATGAAGAGCACTTCAGAGGTTATTCCTAGTGATAATTATTTTAATAAAAATAGTCATTTTTGGGCATATAAAGGTTTTCGAATAAATGTTCCATGTAAATTGTATTTGGGTGTGGGAGATTTTTCTGAAAATCTTCTTGTTACATCGTTGGAAAATGCTGAACTTAAACACCAAAATATTGCTGTTCACAAACACGCGCGTGGATCTTTTTACTAAAAATGCTTTTTTTAAATTATTTATTTATTTATTCAGGGAGTCTCAAAACAAACTCTTCATGTGAAATATCGTTATAACATTTATGGGTGAATATAATACCTTCTCTGCCTACTATGTACACTGTGCATACGTGGTAGAGAAAGTAAAAGGTAATCTAAAGTTGGTTTTATTTGTTCTCGACGGTTATTCATAGACAAGGCCCGCTGGAATTAATGGAAACAATTTGAGACGGCCATGAAGCCCCTTAATGCAGTGTGTCGGCTTTAATCGTGTTTAAAGTTACAATTTGTAAGCATTTTTGACCAAAAAGTGAACATTTCCGCATCTCTTTATGCACTGCTAACTTAACTTCAAAGCGTTCCATTTTCCAGGCCGGTTGCCGAGGCAACTGTTTCACTGTACTGTGGCACCCGCTGCTCTTGTATATTATCATTATTATTATGATTATTTTTCCCTGCCCAAGTTATTTTGCATAGCATAAAGGCGATGTAAATTACATGCAACTGCTGCCAACACAAAAATATTCCCTGGCTTTGTTATGCAGTGCGGTTTTCAGATGTGAGATTTTTAGTTACATCGTTTCTTTCAAAGGCGTCCCGAAATGCCGGCTAATGTATTTCTTTTTTTATTAAAGATGAAACGCACGTCATTTTTATGCTCCGGGCATTAAAAAACCGGCACGTGTCGCTCTCCGGGAGGAACTAATTTTGCACCGGAAGTATGACGTCAGCTCAGAGTGGATGAACCTCCCGCGTGGAATTTTAAGAGAGACTTTTCTCTGACTGCCATCAGTTCATTAGAACTGGTAAGTTTATAAGATACATGTACCACTGTATCTTTAGGAAAAAAGGGTAAAATACATTTTGACAATATACGATATGTATATATATCGTACTTAAAATTACTAGCGGATGAAGCACAATGTACCGGCATGCCAAATGAAAAAAAAGTTAATGTGCTCCATTCGCATGAGTTTCTCTACATCTCTGCAACAAATTATTGATAAAAAGCTTATGCTTCTATTTAATTCATGCTAATCGAGAAAAATATGATGTGTTCCATTCACATGACCTTCTGTACTTCTCTGCAACAAATTCTTATTAAAAAGCTTATTGTGATATTTACTTAATGCTATGCGAAACAAATAGCAGAAATAGTCTTATTACTTGCTTCCTTATAAGTAGGAGCAAAATAAGGCAGTACCAAAGAATAAAGTGACAGTCAAAAGCTGGTTGCTATGTGACTGAAGTGCCTTTGTTTGTATGGACAGGAGTTGACGAAGTCCTGTGTGAGAAAACTATAATTTTTTATAGCCAAAACCAAAAACAAGGAATATCTCAAAAACGATCAACTCCATGAAAAAAATGCATACAACATAAATTGTGTGTTTTAAAGTGCTCTACATTTTTTGCGTTTTAAGTTTTTTCCGTCTCTTACGGTTTACCAGTTATGCAACATTCCGTAAAATTCGTCCAGAATAAAGTAGTCTTTAGAGGCTATTCTCAGAAAATTCGAGATATACATTTTATTTGTCAGGTAAAATACCTTTAATATACGATATTTTAATCAAAATCGTTAGAGCCATTTTTAGAAAATGAAATTTTTCGAAAAAATTTCCATGTAAAGGTTGTTTGGTGTGGGGGGACTTTTCTCAAAATCTTCGTGTCGCATCCCTGGAAGATACTAAACTTAAATACGAATTTTGATATCTTACCGACTTTTCGTCTTTGAGTTATCGTGCTCACAGACACACGGACCTTTTTCTGCAAATACTTTTTTTTGGATACAGTGGACCCTAAAACGGATATTTCCGGTGAAATCTCGGTATCGAATTTTTGGTGGAGTGCAATACCTTCTCTATACATAGTGCGTATAGAGAAAGTAAAAAAATAGGTCAAGTGTTTACAGCGCTCGCCTCTTAGCAAGGTTCGATCCCAGGGGACCGTATGTGGGATTAGTGGTGTACAAAGTAGCAGGTTCTCCGGTTCCCATCGCCAATCATTACACAAATTGTTCGAAAGTGACCGTTCGTTCGTTCTTTTTCACCGTCGTTTCGTATCATCCAGTTCGTCACTTTTCACATTAGACATTGGAATGATCACCCTTACAGCTTTTCTGTGATCCTGGCCTCGGCTCCTCAAGAGACTTGTAACTCCTGGGGGTGTAAGTGCTCCTTAAGTAGAGGGTAACCAGAGACAAAATAATATCTATACCGGGTGGAAGGGAAATCATTACATTAATTTACACCAATGATACAAGTCGGTATTTGCAACACATTTTGCATCTTACGCTTTTGTCTCTCACCATTTGCTACGCAGATATTTTACTTTTGTCGAAAACAATAGACAAACAAGCTAGCAACACTGCAGGTTGAGTTTCACTTGCACTAGGTCAGTACATAAACAAACACACCTCACTGCTGATACCACACCAGTGTAGGCCAATTAGAATGCCACTTGCACTCATTATCTTCCAAAACATTACACCACCCTGCGTCGTGGTTGCAAGCGACCAACGTGTTTACATCCAGAAGCCTGTTCAGATCCCTGACCAACGCAACGTTGTCAAGTTACTTCACGTCTGGAAAAGTTGCTCGGAGTATTCCTTTAATTATTTTAAGTGATTGATTGTTTCAAAACCCTGTATGATGTTCCATAATTCCCACCGAAATTCATGTAAGAAATATGTTACTCTGCGCATCTTAAAAGTAAAAACTCATTATCTTATGGAGCTACGCATCCAATTTGGAACAAAAACCATCTATTTGTTCCAAATCGGCTGATAAAAGAACAATGTTATTAGACATTTTTGTTTGTAATGCTTTTATGAAGTACATATTAGAAGGAATATAATAACTTCCCTTGCACACGGTGGTAGCCTTTTTTTTTTTTTTTTTTTCAAAATTAGGATTCTTACATCGTGTGGAGAATTTGGTGAATTAGTATAATAAAAATAAAACACTTGTAATTAGGGTAAAGGAACATGTTACAAAACTTTGAAAATGTATTGGATAAAAACTGGAATATTTATGACTCACTTATGGATATCCTTACAAAAATACAAACAGTATATTGAAAAAAGGTAAGCTTTTGTAAGAATATTTTGTTGAAATGATATACATACGAGGGACGGCTGATAAGTTCCGAGCCTCACACAAATATGGCGCCACTAGGCCAGTTAGACGGTAGTATCGTGTAATTTAACTCTATATTAGCTTGTATCCATAGTTACAGGTCAGTAGCTTGTTTAGTTTTGGAATGACAGCATTTTAAACAATACAACTTTAGAGTTTCCACGAAAATGAAGGATTTGAAAAACGAGCAGTGATTTGAAAGGCCTAGCCCCTAAAGAAATCAAGGAGGAAATGGACAGTACATTGAGAGACTTTGCTCCTTCATATTGAATGATTAAGGTGGGTTGCAGAGTTTAAAAAGGGACGTACGAGCCCTAGTGTTGAGCCTCGCTCTGGACGCCCTATAGAAGTAGCAACTCCATGGATCATTGAAAAAATTCATCGTTTAGTACTGAACGACTGCAGATTAAAGTTGTTTGAGATAATAGAGGTGATAAACATATCAAAAGAACGTGCAGATAATTTTCTAAATAATACTTTTGGGCTTTCACAAGGTCTGTCCAAGATGGGTGCCACGTTTACTGACATCTGAACAAAAGTTGTAAAGAAAAACTGTTTCTGTTAAGAATGCGGAGCTCCATCGTAAAAATCTCAGTGAATTTTTGAGACGGTTTATTACCATGGATGAAACTTGGATACATCACTACCCTCTAGAGAGTAAATCACAGTCAAAACAGTGGATTGCGCCAGGTGAACCAACTCCAGAAAGGCAAAGTCAATTTTGTCAGTTAACAAAGTTATGGCGAGTGTTTTCTGGAATGCACAGAGAATCTGATTACTTGGAAAAGGGTAAAAATATCACTGGTGACTACTACGCAAGCTTACTGCATCGTTTGCGTGATGAGGTGACAAGAAAAAGACCTCATTTGGCAAAACAGAAAATCTTGTTTCATCACGACAATGCTCCGGCCCATCGTTCAGTGCTTGCAATGGGAAAAATGTGCGAGTTAAAGTTGGAATTGCTTGAACATCCACCTTATTCGCCAGATCTAGCACCAGCGAGTACCACCTGTTCCCAAATCTCAAAAAATTGTTTGGAGGACGAAGATTTCACAGCAATGAGGTCATTGATGCGGTAAACAGTTATTTTGAAGAGCTTGATAAGTCGCACTACAGAGATGGTTTAATTAAATTAGAACACCGATATGAAAAATGTGTTAGCCTTTCGGGAGATTATGTTGAGAAATAAAGCAAAAAAACTTTTTACTTTCTCTACACGTACTATGTGCTAAGTGTATAGAGAAGGCTTTGCATTCCACCCAAAAATTTGATACTGAGATTTCACCGGAAATACATGTTTTGGGTCCTCATAATTCCAAAAAAAGGATTTTCAGAAAAAGATCCATGTGTGCGCGTGCATGCGTGTGTGTCTGTGTGTGTGATCAGCATAGCTTAAAAACAAAAAGACTGTTGAATACCAAACTTGGTATTTAGGTTTGGTATCTTCCAAGGATGTGACAAGAAGATTTTCAAGAAAATGCCGCCCACCCTAACTCCCTTTGCATGGAACATTTTTCAAAAATTTTGATGTTCTTAAACCTGGCGCTAACGATTTTGATTAAAATAAGGTATATTAAAGCTATTTACCTGACATAAGATGTATATCTTGAATTTTCTGGGAATAGCCTCTGAAGAGTAGTTTGTTATGGATCATTTTGCGGAATTTTGTATAACCGTAAGAGGTGAACAGAAACTTATCACACAAAAATTGTAGAGGACTTTAAAGCACACAATTTATGTTATATATTTTTTTTTCGTGGAGTCGATCGTTTTTTGGATATTCCTTGTTTTTGGTTTCAGCTTTGAAAAAGGTATACTTTTCTCATACAGGCATTTGTCAACTCCTGTCCATACTAACAAAGGAACTTCAGGCACATAACAACTAGCTTTTGTCTACCACTTTAACCTATAGTACTTCTTTATTTCGCTTCTACTTACAAGGAAGCAAGTAATAAGACTATTTCTGCTAATTTTTTCTCGATTAGCATGAAGTAAATAGAAGCATAAGCTTTTTAACAATAATTTCTTACAGAGACTAAGAGCAATTCATGTGAATGGAACACATCAGATATTTAAATGCTTTTTCCATTGAGAGGCCTGGGATCTATCAGCTGACCCTAGTATATACAAATGCACATTTGAAATTACTGTTTTTAGAGTAAAATAACGTTTATATCCAAGATATTTTACTACATTGGCAAAGGATAGATACTCCTATCTTAAGGTTGGAGTATATAGGCAAGCATGCTGTCACACAAATATGTATTCTTATCAGTTTTGTGCAGCGAAGCCTTGTAAAAAATAACACTCCACTAAGGCGAAGAAGGTGGGAAGCAAGTAACGAAGGAGAAGAAGGAAAAAAGAAACAATGATCGGATTTCCCGCACCTCGATGTGGCCCTGGGAACTTTCACTTTTCTTCCGCAAGTAGGGTGTGCAAGTGACGCTGACAAACTAGCCCCTTGCCCCTGGGAAGATAGGCTGTAAGTGTGACGAATGGTTGCTATAAGTTACCGGATTCCCCTTTCGTCCTGCTTGCTCATAACAATTGTTCACTTAGTATCGATTACTTCAGATCCTTTAAAGTCTTTAGAGATGATGTGTGATTGGCTAGTTCTCAAATCCTCCACTTGAAGGCACATCTGAGGATGATGATTATTTCACACTCACAATCATGGTTCCAGACTCTGGAATGATAAGGAATAATCTAGAGAAAAATTCCCCCCGGGAATCGAACCCGTGACCCCTTGCATAGCAGGCAAATTTTATGCTGACTCAGCTACCGGGCCAACTTATTTTTTGCCGATCCCGGTGGCCGCGCTCGCTAGAATGTCTAGCTTTTTTTATTTTCTTAGAAAAACAGTACCGGAGTCTGGTCAGGACTCCGGCGCTGTATCCCCTATGTATGATTACTGGTTTTACTTTTACTTTACACAAACATTTACACATTGCACAAACATCGCTTTGGCGCTTCGAGGTGCACAGGATTGTGGGTTCGAGTCCCTCCTTGGGCATGGGTGTCTCTGTGTCTGTAAATGTGTCTATATTTGTGTGTGTGTGTGTGTGTGTGTAAAAGGAAAACGTTAAGAATAATAAGGTCAACTAAGGAATTGTAAGAAACTGGAAAACATGGAGAAAAAAGGAATACAGCGCCGGAGTCCTGACAAACCTCCGGAACTGTATTCAATTTATAAAAGAAAATGTGATTTTTACTTTCTCTAGCTGGCGGAGTTTTTGTATTCCACCCAAAAAAGAAACGATGTTGAGATTTTACCGGAAATATGTTTTGAGGTCCCCTGAGTGACAAAAAGCATTTTCAGAAAAATGCCCGCGCGCGCATGTGTGTGTGGACTGCATAGCTCAAAACCCGTTAAACATCAAACTTGGTATTTATCTTTAGCAATCTTGCAAGTAGGCGACACAAAGGTTTTCAAGGAACTCCCCCTACCAAAAAATATATGGAGAAACTTTATAAGTTTTTGTTTTTCTGAAAAATGGCTCTAACTGTTTTGATTAAAATACGGTACATTTAAGATATTTAAATACATATAACATATGTTAATCTTGAATTTTCTGGGAATATCATCTGAAGATCACTTTATTCCGGATGAATTTTGCTGGATTTTGCCTAGCAGATAAACAGTAAGAGATATAAAAACACTTATCACACAAAAATGTAGATCTTGTTGAAACATATAATTTATATTTTATGCGTTTTTTCTTGCAGAGTAGGCCATTTCGAGATATTCCTTTTTATTGGTTTCAGGTTTAAAATACTTAAACTTGTCCCATAAGTTAATTTGTGGAATCTTAGACATACAAACAAAGGAACATGTCAAGCAGCTTTCAAAAGATTTAGCTATTGCTTTAGCCTTCTTTCTCTTCTACTTATAAAGAAGCAAGTAATACACCATTTCTGGTAATTTTATCTCGTTACCATGAAGTAGGTTTTTAGCAATAATTTGTTACAGAGATGCAGAGAAAGGAATTATGTGAATGGAACCCAGATTTTTTTATTGTTTCATTTATACCCCGCCTTTAACTGCATGATCCCATCATTTCTCTTTGGAATATATTTCCTATTGACAATAGTGCCATCTGATGTACTGATGTTATTAGACTTCTATTTATCTTTGAATTTAATCAGTATATCACATACATTCGCATTTATATTCCTTAATCCCTGGAGGATTGGCTAGAGAAATATCCCCACTCCCAGTGGGATTCAAACAGCTGCCCGCCAGGGTAGTGTGGTGGTAGCGTGTCTGCCTCACATTCAAAAGGTCGTGAGATCGAATCTTGCTTTGGGTGAGTTACCCAGATAAGGTTTTTTCGGGGTTTTTCCCTTATTCTAAGAAGACGAATGTCGAGTAACTTAAGCTCCATGGACCCCGAAATCATTTGAGCATGATTTTATCAATTATGACCAACCAGGTTAAAGGAGGTTAAGCTACAAACAAAACGATTTAATTTAGAACATCTTAGCTCCTGTTGAAATGTATTTCAAACCATTAATAGCCCAGATATTTAAAAGAAATGTAGGCCGGTTCCCGCGCTCGCTAAAGTGCCACGTTTTTTGTGCTTCGTGGAGCACGGCATCGTGGGTTCGAGTCCCGCCTTGGGCATCGGTGTTTCTGTTTTTGTAAAGTATGTATATGTAAAAGGAAAACTTAAACGTTAATAGGTCAACTAAGGAAACATAGGAAACTGAAAAAAGAAGAAACAGGAATACAGCGCCGGAGTCCTGACAAGTCTCCGGAACTGTACTATTTAAATAAAGAAAAAAAAATAGCGGGCAAATACTCTACTGGCTGAGTTACAGGGCAACCCTGCGCCACATTTTTTTTTTTTTTTTACCTTAACGTCCTTTAACATTCTTGGTCATATCGGACGATGAATGAAAATGGTAAAATGATGCTCAAATTATCTCGGGGTCCATGGAGCTTAAACTTACTTGACATTCATCTTCTCAGGATAAGGAAAAACCGTCCAGAAAACCTTATCCCGGTAACTCGCACTAAGCAAGACTCGAACTCGTGACCTCTTAAATGAAGGACAGACATACTACATCTACTACCGAGGAGGGCTAAAGAAAGGTATTATTGTCTAGTAACTGAGAATTAAAGCGCCTCTGATTATTATACTTGTATATCAAGTCTTTAATGTGTGTTTCTCTAAAGGTTTGTCCCAATTAAAATACATGTTTGTAAGACATTTTGTATACCCACTAATAAACGATAGCGGGTGGAAATATTGTCGTCAATGTATCACTTAACGATTTTTAATTTTTCGACACATATTATTAACATAGTGTATAGAGAAGGTATTGTAATATACCAAAAAATTCGATACCGAGATTTCACCGGAAATACATGTTTTGACACCTCCTGAATCCAAAAAAAAGAAGTATTTTTAAAAAAATATCCATGTATGTGCCTGTGGGCAGCATAGCTCAAAAACGAAAAGTCCGTTAAAAACCAAACTTGATATTTAGATTTGGTATCTTCCAAGGATGCGACACGTAGATTTTCAAGAAAAAACCCCACCCCAACTACCCTTTACATGGAGCTTTTTTCGAAAATTTTGATGTTCTCGAAATGGCTTTAAACATTTTAATTAAAATATCTTATATTAAAGATATTTACACCACAAATAAAATGTTTATTTTGAATTTTCTGGGAACAGCCTCTGAAGACTACTTTATTCTGGATGAATTTTACGGAATTTGCATAACGGCTAAACCGTAAGAGATGGACAAAAACTTAACACACAAAATATGTAGGGCATGTTAAAGCATACAATTTATTTAATATAGATTTTTTCGTGGTGTTCATCGTTTTTAGATATTCTTTCTGGTTTCAGCTTTAAAAAACATACTTTTCTCATACAGGAATTTGACAACTCCTGTCTATAGTTTAGTATGAAATGGAGAGGTAGAGAAAGTCAGGTGAATGGAATACATTAGTTTTTTTTTTTTTTTTTTTTTTTTTTTTTGCAGATATTTGTAGCATCAAAATAAAATTTAAAACTCAGCCAGGTATTTTTAGGCAAAGGTGCTTCGAACCCAGGGTAGTACGGTGCAATTTTCATTTGAATCAGTTTATTTTCGCTCCGTAGTTTTACTGCAACATTTTAATTGAAAGTTTGTTTCCAAGCTTACGCTCTGATCCAATATAGGAAAGGTCATCTGGCCTGGTCTCAGCTGGTTTCGAAACCCCGCCCTTTGTACATTTGGGAGGGGAAAAAATCGCCTTACAGTCGGAGCTTATTTGCCAAAAGGCTCGTAGGGGAGAGAGGGCATTCATTTCTGTGAGAACCCTCTCAGGTGTACATACCAGCCTCTGGTTACCAACCGTTCTATATCATTACTGCAAGCGGCTTAGCGCACTCCCGCATTCACTTGTTGAAACATCATCTCGTCTCTTAATCACCTATTTCTTCTTCTATGCTCTCGTCTTTATTAACTTCTCCATTTTCACAACAAGTTTTGACCCTGCAGAATCACGAGAAGGTGTGATCATGAAAATTTGAAAACTCTAAATCCCTTAACCGTTAAAATCACTTTCATATAGTTTCACTGGAACCGTATTTATTTTGGAGTCACAGTGATCACTAATACGTTGCATAATCAAAAATCTTATGTGTATCTCTGCAACAAATTATTGTTAGAAAGCTTATACTTCTATTTACTTCATGCTATCGAGAAAAAAATAGTCTTATTACTTGCTTCCTTGTAAGTAGAAGCGAAATAAGGGAGTACCATAGGTTAAAGTGACAGTCAAAAGTTGGTTGCTATGTAACCAAAGTTCCTTTGTTTGTATGGACAGGAGTTGACAAGTTCCTGTGGGAGAAAAGTATGTCTTTCATAGCAGAAACCAAAAACAAGGAATGTCTAAAAAACGATGAAATCCGTGAAAAAAATGTATATAACATAAATTGTGTGTTTTAACGTGCTCTACATTTTTGTGCAGTAAGTTTTTATCTATCTTTTACGGTTTAGCAGTTATTCAAAATTCCGTAAAATTCAATCAGAATAAAGTATTCTTCAGAGGCTATTCCGAGAAAATTCAAATATATATTTTATTTGTCAGGTATATAGCTTTAATATACGATATTTTAATCAAAATCGTCAGAGCCATTTTTCAGAAAATCAAAATTTTCGAAAAAAGTTCCATGTAAAGGATAGTTGGGAGTGTGGGGATACTTCTCTAAATCTTCGTGTCGCCCCCTGGAAGATACTAAACTTAAATACCAAGTTTGGTATTTTACCGAGTTTTCGTTTTTGAGCTATCGTGTTCACAGACACATGGACACTCGGACACACACACACACGGACCTTTTTCCGATAATGCTTTCTTTTTTTTTGTTAGATAAAGGGGACCCTAAAACATATATTTCCGGTGAAATCTCGGTATCGAATTTTTGGGTGGAGTGCAATACCTTCTCTATACACTATGTACATAGTATTATTACATAAATTGTGTGTTTTAGCGTGCTCTACATTTTTGTGTGGTACGTTTTTGTCCATCTCTTACGGTGTATTCCATTCATATGACTTTATCCACATCTCGGTAACGAATTATTTTAAAAAGCTTATTGTTCTCTCTACTTCATGCTATTCGATGTAAGCATTAGCAGAAATGGTCTTATTACTTGCTTTCTTGTAAGTAGAAGGAAAATAAGACAATACACTGGCCTAAACCTATAGTCAAATCTTTTAAAAGCTGCTTGGTATGTAGTTGTAATCCGTTTTTTTTGTTTTTGCATTGCAAGGAGTTGATATATTTCGAATGAGAAAAGTTTTTAAGTATTTTAAAACCGAAAGCAATAAAAAGGAATATCTCAAAAATGTTCAACTCCACGAAAAAAGGTATAGGATATAAATTATATCTTTTAACGAGATCTGCATTTTTTGTACAGTAAGTTTTTGTCTATCTCTTACGGCTTGCTAGTTATGCAAAATTCAACCAATAAAGAGGCTTCTGAGGGTATTCCCAGCAAATTCAGAATATTCATTTTATTTGTAAGGAAAATATTTTTAATCAAAATCATTGGAGCTGTCTTTGAGAAAATCAAAATTTTCGACATTTTTCTTGTAAAGGTTACTTTCGGTGGGAGGATTTTCTTTTTTAAAATCTTATGTGGCATCCTTGGAGTATAATAAACTTAAATGCCAATTTTGGTATTTAACAGTCTTTTAGGCTTTATCTGTGCTGTCCACAAATGTACAGGACCTTTTTGAAATTGTTTTTGGACTCAGGGGACCACATAACATATATTTGCGGTGAAATCTCGACATCGAATTTTTGGACAGAATATAGTATCTTCTGTAACGCCTATGTACGTCGTATGTACATACGTGCTAGAGAAAATAAAGAAGGCTGGTAATATTTTGATGAAATTTAATTTTGGATGTTTGTGTGGAATGTTTGCTTCTAAACTGGCTGTATGACGTATTTCTCTTGCCCAAATATGAAGATGGAAGTAAGCAGAGCCCGGAAAATTTTATTACCGGAAACGTTACTCCGGGTTTGTGTACGCAAGCATGAACTAGATAGTACAGCCGTTGTTTGCTGAATGCACGGCGCTTCTCTCAACCACCATCATTTGTTTTTCTTTTATTTTCGTTTCCTATCTAAGCATCTTAAGCCCGTTGGAATGCTTTGTTTTATTTAGGGGACACTAGAGCTAAGTTTTCTAACTTTTTTTTAATTCTAAACCTATATACTTGAAAATGAGCTCACAAAATATGAAAAAAAAAAAATATATATATATATATATATGATGTCTTCCACTTACTTCTTTAGTAATTTATAAAAGCTTTCCTTACAAAAGATTATTACTTTCTCTATACGCACTATGTACATAGTGTATAGAGAAGCTATTGTACTCCACCAAAAAAATTCGTTACCGAGATTTCACCGGAAATATATGTTTTAGGATCCCCTGTATCAAAAAAAAAGTATTTTCAGAAAAAGGACCGTGAGTGTGTGTCCGTGTGTCTGTGTATCTGTGAACACGATCACTCAAAAACGAAAAGTCGGTAATATACCAAACTTGGTATTTAAGTTTAGTATCTTCCAGGGATGCGACACGAAGATTTTGAGAAAAATCCCCCCACCTCAAACTACCATTTACATGGAACATTTTTCGAAATTTTTTATTTTCTGAAAAATGGCTCTAACGATTTTGATGAAAATATGTATATTCAAGATATATATCTGACAAATAAAATGTATATTTTGAATTTTCTGGGAATAGCCTCTGAAGACTACTTTATTCTGGGTCAATTTTACGGAATTTTGCATAACTGCTAAACCGTAAGTGATGGACAAAAACTTACCACACAAGAAATGTAGAGCACTTTAAAACATACAATTTATGTTATATACGTTTTTATCGTGGAGTTGATTGTTTTCGAGATATTCCTTGTTTTTGGTTTCACTTATAAAAACATACTTTTCTCATACAGGACTATTTGAACTCGTGTTCATACAAACAAAGGAACTTCAGTCACATAGAAACAGCTTTCGACCATCAGCAAGTAATAAGACTATTTCTGTTAATTTTTTCTCGATTAGCTTGAAGTAAATAGAAGCATAAGCTTCTTAACAATAATTTATTGCAGAGTTGTAGAGAAAGTCATGTGAAGGGAATACATAAGATTTTTTGTATACGTCGCGATAATCAAGATAAACATTAGCAGAAATGGTCTTATTATTTGCTCCTTTGTAAATAGAAGTGAAATAAGGGACAATACTACAATAAATCAACATACAGGTCTTCTAAAAGCCGGTCGCTACGTGAAACAATTGATATTCGGTTCTCTTTGTTTACTAACGGTAAACAAACGAGAAACAAAAGGAAAGAGCTGTCGCTTTTCAGAAAAATTTAAGTACCTTAAAATTGGAACCATTGATTCGAATATCTCCAAAACGGTTAACTCCACGAAAATAAAAAATCTTATGTGTTCATTCACATGATCTCTCTACACCCGTATAACAAATTATTGTTAATAAGCTTATTATTCTATTTACTTCATGCTAAGCGAGCAAAAATTAGCAGGAATAGTCTTATTAGTTGCTTCCTTGTAAGTAGAAGCGAAATATGGGAGTACCATAGGTTAAAGTGATAGTTAGAAGCTGGTTGTATGTGACTGAATTTCCTTTGTTTGTATGAACAGGATTTGATAAATTCCTGTATGAGAAAATTATAAGTTTTTCAAAGCTGAAACCAATTACAAGGAATATCTCAAAAATGATCAACTCTACGAAAAAAAAGTACATAACATAAATTGTGTGTTTTAATGCAATATACATTTTTGTGTGGTAAGTTTTTGTCCATAAATTACGGTTTAGCAGTTATACAAAATTCCGTAAAATCCATGCAGAATAAAGTAGTCTTCAGAGGCTATTCCCAGAAAAACAAAATTATACATTTTATCTGTGAGGTAAATATCTTTAATATACGATATTTTAATCAAAATCGTTAACAACACTTTTGAGAAAATCAAAATTTTCGAAAAAAGTTCCATGTTAAAGGTGGCTCTTGAATGCACTACTTCACTTACATCTTCAGCATTTTAGGAATGCATCATTTGATTTGGTCAATTAACACTTCATTGTTTCTCGAAAAAGTATTTCAGTTGGTTGATTCATAAACATACTACTTTATTTGGACAATCACTACATAATTAATTAATACAGCTTACAAACATTATTTCACTGGAATGGTCAATGCCTCTTGAATGTCCTACTTCATTTGCATTTCGGCATTTCAAGAATGCATCATTTGATTTAGTCGATCAATACTTCATTAACGAACTACAATTTCTCGAAGAAAGTGTTCATTTGGTTGATTCATGAATGTGCTACTTCATTTGAACGATCAATATAGCATTAATCAATCCATAAAAGAGTTCGTTGGAAGAGTCGATGCTTCTTGAATGAACTACTTTATTTGCATGTTCAATATTTCAGGAATACATCATTTGTGTTAGTCAATAAATACTTCATTAGCAACTTAAACTTCGCCCAAAAGGTATTCGTTTCGTTGATTCTTGAATGTGCTGTTTCGTTTGGATGATAAATACTTCATTGATGTAATACAACTTCAGGGAAGACGCCTTTTATTTAATACATCATCATTGTACTGCTTCACTTGAATAAGCAACCTTCTGAACACTGTAATCTCATGATGAACTAATTAATTTGATAAATTCATAAACATATTTCTACTTCGTAAACGAGCTACTTTGTTCGGTGATCAATCGTTCAGGAATACGCTGTTTTATTTGAATGATCAATACTTTATGAATGATTCCCTTATTTCATGAATAGTACCATTCTATGCCGGTTCCCGTAGCCCCGCTCGCTAAAGTGTCTCCCTTTGGTGCTTCGCGGCGCAAGGGATCGTGGGTTCGAGTCCCGCCTTGGGCATGGGTGTTTCTGTGTTTGTAAATGTGTTTGTGTTTGTGTATGTATATGTAAAAAGGAAAAACGAATAGGTCAACTAAGGAAATTTAGAAACTAGAAAAGAGAGGTAAAAAGGAATACAGCGCCGGAGTCGTGACAAGCCTCCGGGGCTGTATTTTTTAAAAAAAATAAATAAAAAAAAATAAATTGAACGAAATGCCACTTCATGGGCAACGAATATCATTTTAGCGATCAATACTTTTGTTTAATTACCTTATTTGTATGATTAGCTCATTATAAATTTACTACTAATCATGTACGAACTATTTATTTTGAATGATGGATATTTTATAGATTTGCTACTATTTAATGATAGTGTTTCTTTATGCGCATTATCAATTTTATGAACGAACTACTTCAAGACGAAATGCCACTTCGTGAACTAACTAAATCTGAACGACTCTCAACAGAGTCTGAACAAGTGAACCACTACTCAAGAGGTATTAGCTTGTTGCATCACTTACAGACACGTCAAATAAACCTACTCGTGCATACAGAATGGATCATATTTCTGAAACAGTAGCTACATAAACATCCCAGATAATGAGAATGACTATACTGAACAAAGGGAGTATAAACAAAGGCTTATAATCTCAAATCCGCACGTCCATTGGAGTTGTGACGTTGAACGAACCCAGAATATTCTTTATAAAATCAGCTATCAATCAAGTGGATACAGTGCAAGACAAAAATTGATCTGTAGCCTGGGGGATGTATAATGGTGTCTCATTTGCACCATCCTGGTCCTTTTCCAGAAGTTAATGTGTGAATCTGTAAGTGCTTTCCAGTTTTGACAGTAAATAAACTAATAGTTTTAAAATATTTGGAAAGCATATGTATTATCCAAATGAATTAAATGTTCAGAAATTCATGATTTCGATTTTAAATTTAAAATTATTGTGTAAAATTATGTAATATTACCTTCCTCGTGTTTACGCAACAATTTTTACAGTCAAATGATTTAGAATTTATAACTGCATGGCACGACAGCTCACGGGGAACCTTGGCCTACCGCCCGGGCGCTGCGTCCCCCATCTCGGTCCATTACAGACGTCATGGATGGGGTGCAGAATTGGAGGGCGAGGCGTGGTCAGCGCCTCGAGCCCCCCGGCCGGTTAATGCGGTTCTCATGACCTGGTGCCGCTACTTCTCCATCAAGTAGCTCCGCAATTGGCCCCCCAGGGTCCTTACGAGGCTGAGTGCACCCCGGGCCAGGTCTCCCAGCGGGGGAAAAATCCCCACGCCGGTACTGGTGATCGAACCGGATTTAGGATTTAGACAACGTTTATGGAATCGCTTACTTATTTCCTTATAAGTAGAAGAGAACTAAAGGAATACACTATGCTAAAGTGATAGTCAATTGTTTTAAAAGCTGTCGTTATACATTTTATTTGGGATGTAAATCACTTTAATATACGGGATTTTAATCAAAATCGTAAGAGCCATTTTAGAAAGTTTTTCCATAAAAAGGGTAGTTTCGGGTGGGGGGATTTTTCTCAAAGTCTTCGTGTCGCATTCCTGGAAGATCCTAAAATTAACTACCAAGTTCTGTATTTTAATGTATTGTCGTTAATCGTGTTCACAGACATACGGACACCCACACACACTAATCTTTATCTAAAGATGCTTTTTTGGGGTACAGGGACCTTAAAACGTGTATTTCAGATAAACTTTCGGTATAGAATTTTTGGGTGGAGTGCAACATCTTTTCTACCTACGTAACATGTACTATGTAGAGAAAGTAAACGTGTTTCTTCACAAATTAATGAAGTAAGTAATGAAGTACCTTTCAGGGCAAGCAATTTTCCACTTCATTCCAACAGTTGATTCAGCCGTGGTGATAGTTTACCCTCAAAGTTGTACTGTATACTGCAGGTAGACCTGTGAGTCTGAGTAACTCGCTACTCTTTTGGCTGGACAGCCTTCTTTGGCTTTAGAATAAAGGCATATTTCTAATATTTTGGATTTTTCCTTTATATTTTCGTACTTTGGAAAAATTGTCTGCATATTTTGCTATAAGAGGAAATGATGCAACAACAATAATAATAATGATAATAATGATAATAATAATAATCATAATCATCATCATAAGTTTAACACGCCGCGCCGTGGCCGATGGTTGGACCACTGGCCTCTCACCTAGGCGGCCCGGGTTTGAACCCAAGCTACCGCATGTGAGATTTGTGGTGGACAAAGCGGCGCCGGGCGGGTTTTCTCTAGGTTCTCCGGTTTCCCCCGCAATCGCATTCCATCTATGCTTCATCCTCATTCCATGTATCATCAGTGTCATCGCGTGCGGTGCCACTGTAATTAAACACTACCCAACAAAAATATAAAGTTTAAATTAATTGGTCAGCTCATCAAGATTAGAATCGGACCATGTGTGTTAGATCATCAATGAGGAGCACAAATGTTATGCAAATATCATTGCTCTTCATTACTTCATACATGATTATTTAAAAAAAAATCAGAAAAACTTTTGGGAAAATAAATAACATGAGTTTTTAGATTGAGTGATAATACTCCAAAAATAACTCACTAGTTAAATTACTAATTGTCACATATTTTAACCAGCTGATTGTTCTTAATGCACGCGTAAAATTATTGATAGACATTATGCATGACAAATAAAATGCATGTGTTGAATTTTTTGGGCCTAATGTGCATAACCGTGTTATTGGCTTGAATTTTTCAACCCATTTCCTATTTGTAGTAACTTCATTATTCAGTTATTTTTCGCCTATTTCTGATTTCTGTTGTGTTGGAAAGATTTGGAATTTTAAATAGAGTAGCTATGTACAACTAACTATATGACTCGCTATCAATTTTTTCCTCTGTCCTTTGTACATAAAACAAAATGAGTAGTGAAACTATTTCTTCAACGTTTTATCTCGACTAATATGAACTAGATATAAAAAGGGTTTCCTGAGAAAATTTGCAAGGTATATAAAACAAAGAGTGTGCATAAAAATTCATTTAAGTGTAACGATTAAAAATATCTGATGTGTTCCATTCACAGGACTTTCTCTACTTCTGTGTAACAAATTATTGTTAATAAGCTTATTCTTATATTCACTTCTGGCTAATTGAGAAAAAATTAGCAGAAATAGCCTTATTACTTGCTTACCTGTAAGTAGAAGCGAAATATGGGAGTATCATAGGTTAACGTGAAGTCAAAAGCTGGTTGCTATGGACCCGACTTGACAAATTCCTGTATGAGAAAAGTACTAGTTTTGCAAAGCTGAAACCAAAAACAAGGAATATCTCAAAAATGATCAACTCCTCGAAAAATTTTTATATAACATAAATTGTGTGTTTTAATGTACTCTACAATTTTTGTGTGGTAAGTTTATGTCCATTTCTTACGGTTTAGCAATTATGCAAATTTCATCCAGAATAAAGTAATCTTCAGAGGCTATTCTCAGAAAATTCAAGATATACATGTTATTTGTCAGGTAAATATGTATAATATACGATATTTTAATCAAAATCGTTACAGCCATTTTTGAGAAAATCAAAATTTTCGAAAAATGTTCCATGTAAAGGGTAGTTGGGGGTGGGGGGACTTTCTTGAATATCTTCGTGTCGCATCCTTGGAAGATACCAAACTTAAATACCAAATTTGGTATTTAACGGTCTTTTCTTTTTTGAGCTATGCTGTCCTCAGACACACAGACGCACACACACGGACCTTTTTCCAAAAATGCTTTTTTTTTGGAATCAGGGGGACCCAAAACATGTATTTCCGGTGAAATCTCGGTATCGAATTTTTGGGTGCATTACAATACCTTCTCTATACACTATGTGCTTAATACGTGTAGAAAAAGTAATAAATAGATACAAGTGTAAGCTTTTGTAAAAAGTTTTTAGTAGATAGAGAATGTGTTGTGAATGCAATTTATAATATTCCATTTATATTACAGAAATTTCCTATTATAATAACTTTTGTCGGTGTCTATACCGTGAAAACACAGTTAAAGCGTAAAGTTTCATTTTGTGTAGTGTTTTCAGTGTGGAAACAAGTGAATTTCGAACCTAGTGTGAAACAAAAGACATCTACTTCAGTTTTAGCGGGAGTCACGGCCTACTTGAAGTTGGTAGTTGGCTCCCTTGCCGCTATATGGCACTGTTGCACCGGGCAGGAAGTCGACAGAAGTTGTATCCAAGGAGATCAGAACTTGATACAACTTGATATCACCTCGACATTGTAATTCTCTATAATGAGTCTGAACATTTAGTTCCCTCTGGAGCCGCCGCCGCCGCCAAGTTTCCGTGTGACGACAAAGTTCGACAACGATAAATAAAATTCCTCCGCCATCTCAAGGCGCACTCAGACTTGCCTAATCAAATCTTTTGTTAAGTAATGGCGTGTTTTAACAACTCCTGCTGCTTAATGTAGAGAGTCAAATATTAAAGCTGATAGAGTCGAAAATGTAGGAATATTCTACATTAATCCCAGTTGCGACTGAACACGTTTCCCTTTTTGATTTTAGAGGGAAAACTATCATGATATTGTCTGTTTGTAAACATAAAGGACATGCAATTCTTTCATACAAATCTGATGAGTCACTTTCACATACCTTTCTCTACCTATTCTTCAGCTAACTATTCCTTTTCTATCTATTTCTTGTTTATCAAGATAATCATTAACAGAAATGTTTTTATTATGATATTATTTCTTTATACCAGGGGAAAAATCTTATGTATTACATTCACATAACTTTCTCTCACTTTTCTAAAACATACTTCTTATAAAAGATTCTTCTTCTTTCTACTCTACAATAATCGAGATAAACATATCACTACTTAGTTCCTTATCCCAGAAGAGAAATATAGGATAAACTATGCTAAAGCGAAAGTCAAATGTTTTTAAAGTTGTTATATAATTATCATAAGTAATACCACGAGTGTTTTCACTTTGTCGATAATTCACGACCGGAGCGAAGCGACGAGATGAAAACACGAGTTGTATTTGATAAGACAATTCACCGAAATTGACTATTAATAATTTATAATATTTAGGAAGGGAGATTTTATCAAGTTATGATTGTAATACATTAGTTCTCAAGTGGTAAATGACGTTGTGGACCATGTTTATTTGCCATTTTTTCCTTTCTTCACTGCCTCCTGAATTATGATATGGCCGACCTTGTCTACAGCCAATGTGCTAATATCGATAGCAAAAATAGAAATAGGGAACTATTATGTTATTTTAGTTTTTAATAAGTAATACATGAAATGGAAACACCCGTTCTTTTATTTGAGGTTATTGCAGTCATCTCATGCATAAGAAATACAAATAAAGATTATTTTCACTCGTTTTTACTTTCTCTACACGTACAATATACAGAGTGTATACAGAAGGTATTGTATTTCACCCAAAGATTCAATACCGAGATTTCACCGGAAATACATGTTTTGGGTCCCTCTGAATCCAAAAAGAGCATTTCTATAAAAAGGCCCGTGTGTGTGTCTGTGTGCCTGTGGGCCGCATAGCTCAAAAACGAAAAGGCTATTAAAAACCAAATTTGGTATTTAGGTTTGGTATGTTCCAAGGATGCGACACGAGATCTTCAAGAAAATCCCCTCACACCCAACTACCATTTACATACACTTTTTTCGAAAATTTTGAATTTCTTAAAAATGGCTCTAAAGATTTTGATTAAAATATTGTATATTAAAGATATATACCTGCCAAATAAAATGTATATTTTGAATTTTCTGGGAATAGCCTCTGAAGATTACTTTGTTCTTGCTCAATTTTCGAAATTTTGCGTTGCCGCTAAACCGTAAGAGATGGACAAAAACTTACCACACAAAAAAATGTAGAGCATGTTAAAACACACAATTTATGTAATACACATTTTTTTCGTGGAATTGATCGTTTTTATGTATTCATTGTTTTTGTTTCCAGCTTTGAAAAACTTTTACTTTTCGCTTAAAGGAATTTGTCAACTTATGTTCGTACAAACAAAGGAACTTCAGTCACATAGCAACCAGCTTATGGTTATCAGTTTAGCCTATAGTACTGCCTCATTTCCCTTCTTACAAGGAAGCAAGAAATAATACTATTTCTGCTATTTTGTTCTCGATTAAAATGAAGTAAATAGAAGCATAATCTTATTAACAATAATTTGTTGCAGCGATTTAGAGAAAGTCATGTGAATGGAACACATCAGATTTTTTAATTCAATACATTATAAACAGGATAAAACTTTAAATAAACAATGCAACTGAATTAATTGAAAGTAAAATTGTGGAACTGCCAGTTACTAAAGTGAAGGTTAGCTGCCTGGATTGCCACCTGGTTACCAATAACCAAGACAAGAGATTAAACAAGCTAACGTCAGGCGCGTCAAGGTTTCAAAGAAATGAACATCAGCTGTGATAAGATGTTACGACAATATCGCTCAGTCAGAAAACCGCGATTAGCTGAAATTGCCTAATCTTGGCCATTGCATTGGCGCTTTAATAGTGGAGCTGAATTGCCTTTGAAATTCGCTTCTTTGCACGACTTTGTATTTGAGGAATGTGTAATTATTGTAGAATATGAAACAATAATAAGGATTATCATGAAAACGGTTAGCTTCTAGACAAAAGAATGACATGTGTTCCATTCATATGACTTTCTCTACATTTCTGTAATATATTATTGTTAAAAAACATATTCTACTATCTATTTTATGATAATCGAGATAAACATTAGAAGAAATTGTCTTAAAATACTTGCTTCCTTGTAAGTAGAAGGTAAATCAGGGAATACACTAGGTAGGCTAAAACAATAGTCATATCTTTTAAAAGTTGGTTTCAATGTGGTTGAAATCCATGTAAGAAAACTTTAAGTTTTTAAATCTGAAACAAATAACAAGGAATATCTCAGAAATGGTGAATTCCATGAAAAAAAGACGTATATGACATAAATTGTGTGTTTTTATGTGATCTGCATTTTTTCTGTAGGACGTTTTTGTCTATTGCTTACGGTTTATAGTTACGCAAAATTATAAAGAAAAGAATCATCTAGAATAAAGAGGCCTTTAGAGGCTATGCCCAGAAAATTAAAGATATGTTTTATTTGTCATGTAAATATCTTAAATGTAAGAGATTTTAATAAAAAATGTTAGATCCGTATTTGAGAAACTAAAAATCTTCGAAAGGGTAGTTTAGGAAGGGGAATTTTTCTCAAAATCTTAGTGTTGAATCCCAGGAAGATACTAAACTTAAATACCATAATAAGTATTTTTCTATTCGTTTTTGAGTTATGTTAGAGTACCCTAAAACGTATATTTCCGGTGAAATCTCGCTATCGAAATTTTGGGTGGAATGCAATACTTTCTCTATACAATATTATATACATAATACGTGTAGAGAAAGCAATATAAGGGAAATAAACTATGCGTTTTGGGTATAGAGAACTCTTGTCTATCTCTAACGTGTTACCAGTTATGCAAAAATCATTCAGAATGAAGAAGACTTCAGAGGCTATTCCCAGAAAATTCAAGATATACATTTTACTACTATCTCTAGACGAAACATATTCATAGAGTATAGAGAAGGTATTGTATTGTACCCGAAAATTCGATCCCGATATTTCACCGGAAATATATGTTTTGAGACCCCCTGAATAAAACAAAATAGAAAAAGGTCCGTGTATGTTTGTCCCTGTAGGTGTGCTTGTGGGCAATGTAGCTCAATAACGAAAAGTCCGTTGAATACCAAACTTGATATTTAAGTTCAGTATCATGTAAGGATGTAACACGAAGATTATAATAACCCCCCCAACCGTAACTATCATTTACATGTAAATATTTTCGAAAATGTTGACTTTTACAAACATGGCTCTAACGGTTTTGATTAAAATATCGTATATTAAAGATATTTCCATGACATATAAAAAGTATATCTTGAATTTTCTGAGAATAACCGCTGAAGACAGCTTCATTCTGCATAAATTTTGCGGAATTTTGCATAAATGGTAAACCGTAAGAGATAGACAAAAACTTACTTAACAAAAACGGTAGAGCGCGTTAAAGCTTACAATTCATGTTATACACACTTTTTTCGTGGCGTTGACGGTTTTTGAGATAGTTATTTCTTGTTATTGGTTGCAGTTTTAAAATACTTATACTTTTCTCATACGGGATATTGACAACACCTTGCCGCGCAAAGAAACGGATTTCAATCCTATAGCAACCACAATTTAAAACAATAGACTATCAGTTCAGCCTTGTGTAATCCCTTATTACCCTTCTATTTATAAGGTACAAAGTAATAAACATCTGATGTGTTCCATTCACATGACTTTCTCTATATCTCTGCAACTAAGTATTGTTAAAAAGCTTATGCTTTTATTTACTTCGTGCTAATCGAGAAAAAATTAGCAGAAATAGTCTTATTACTTGCATCCTTGTAAATAGAAGCGAAATAAGGGAGTACCATAGGTTAAACTGAAAGCCAAAAGCTGATTGCTTTGTGACTGAAGTTCCTTTGTTTGTAAGGACAGCAGTTGACAAATTCCTGTATGATTTTCGAAGCTGAAACTAAAAAAAAAAAGAGAAATATGATAAAAACGATCAACTCCACGAAAAAAATGTATATAACATACATTGTGTTTTAACGCGCTCTACATTTTTTGCAGAACAAATGTTTCTCCATCTCTTACGGTTTAGCAGTTATGCAAAATTCCGTAAAATTCATCCGAATAAATTAGTCTTCAGAGGCTATTCCCAGAAAATTCAAGATATACATCTTATTTGTCAGGTAATTATCTTTAATACACGAGATTTTAATCAAAATCGTTAGAGCCATTTTTGACAAAATCAAACTTTTCGAAAAAAGTTCTATGTAAAAGGTAGTTTGAGGTGGAAGGATTTTTCTCAAAATCTTCGTGTCGCATCCCTGGAAGATACTAAGCTTAAATACCAAGTTTAGTATTTTCCCGGCTTTTCTTTTTTGAGAATCATGTTCACAGCCAGACGGACACACGCACACACGGACCTTTTTGTGAAAATGCTTTTTTTGGATATAGGGGACCCTAAAACATATATTTCCGGTGAAATCTCGGTATCGAATTTTTGGGTGGAGCGCAATACCTTCTCTATACACTATATACATAGTGCTTACAGAGAAAGTAAAAAATCTCTGCTAATGTTTATCTCGATTAACATGAAGTGGAAGAAGAAGAATATTTGTTACAGAGATATAGAGAAAGTCATGAGAATGGAACACATCAGATTTTTTCAGGTTTAACATACGGTAATTTAATCAGAACGTTGGAGCTATTTTTTGAAAATGAAAAATTTCGAAAAATGTTCCATGTAAATGGTAGTTTGTGGTTTCTGAATATTTTCTTGTCGCATCCTTGGAGTATTCTAAACTTTATTACAAAGTTTGATATTTATGGAGTTTTCGTTTTGGAATCACGCTGTCCATAGATAGAAAAATACACATTCTTTTTTTTTAAACTCCTTTTTATTCTCTTTACACGCGCTATGTGCATAGTGTAGAGAAGGTATTGCACTCCACTCAAAAGTTCGATACCGAGATTTCAACGGAAATATACGTTTTAGGGTCCCCTGTATCCAAAAAAAAAGCATTTTCAGAAAAAGTTCCGTGCGTGTGTGTGCGTGTGTCTGTGAACACGACAGCTGAAAATCGAAAAATCGGTAGAATGCCAAATTTGGTGATTAAGTTTAGTATCTTCCAGATATGCGACACGAAGATTTTGATGAGAATCCACCCACTCCCAACTACCCTTTACTTGGAACTGTTTTCGAAAATTTTGAATCTTTCAAAAATGGCTCTAACGATTCTGACTAAAATATCATGTATTAAAGATATTTACCTGACAAATAAAGTGTATATCTTGAATTTTCTGGGAATAGCCTCTGAAGACTGCTTTATTCTGGATGAATTTTACGGAATTTTGCATAACTGCTAAACCGTAGGAGATGGACAAAAACTTTAACACACAGAAAATGTAGACCACATTAAAACACACAATTTATGTTATATACTTTTTTTCGTGAAGTTGATCGTTTTTGAGATATTCCTTGTTTTTGGTTTCAGCTTCGAAAAACTTTTCTCATACAGGAATTTGTCAACTTCTGTCCATGCAAAGAAAGGAACTTCGTTCACATAGCAACCAGCTCTTGATTATCACTTTAACCTATGGTACTCCATTATTTTGCTTCTACTTACAAGGAAGCAATAGTATTTCTGCCAATGTTTTCTCAATTAACATGAAATAAATAGAACCATAAGGTTTTTAACAATAATTTGTTGGAGAGATGTAGAGAAAGTCATGTGAATGGAATACATCATATTTTTTTTAAACTCCTTTTTTTAATTGAGAGGTCCTCAACACATACGTTTTTATGAAATTTCGGTATCGCATGTTTGGCTCGAATACAATACCTTCTCTAGCTGCTATGAAGATTGTAAGTATATGCTAGAGAAAGTAATAAAATGCTATAACAACTTTCTATGTTGATATCTTTTTTAACTTTTGAAATATCTGTTGTTTTGTTTTCTGGGCGGCCCCCGTGTATAACAACAGGTTGAAGTTGATGATTATAAAAACTTCTGACCAGGAATTAAAACAGTTTAAAAATCAATGTAATTTTCTTTAACCATCGAGAAAAATAACCATCTCAGTTATTAAATGTATATCTGCTGATCAAGTTTTGATATTACGCTGAACATAATGTTTTCTTTTCATGTGAGTAATTAGTTTTCGTTGCAGGGTGGTATTTTATGTCTCAAATGACAAAAAAATTTAATTTAGCTCTCGTCATATTTTGTATAAAATTGCAAAACACTACTAGAGCATTTGTTTGGTGAGTTCACTCCTTTTTACTATACTATACGTACAATGTACATAGTGTATAGATAAGGTATTGTATTGCACCCAAAACTTCGATACCGAGATTTCACCGGAAATATATATCTTGAGACCTCCTGATCCTAAAAGAAGCATTTTTAGAAAAATGTCCGTGTGTGTGCCTGTCTGTGTGTATGTTTGTGTGTGTGTGTGTGTGTGCGCGCGCGCATGTGTCTGTGGGCAGCATAGCTCAAAAATGAAAAGACCGTTAAAAACGAAACTTGGCATTTAGGTTTGGTATCTTCCAGTGATGCGACACGAAGATTTTCAAGAAAATCCCCCACCACAATGCCCATCCAGCATATAAGGAAAGTGAGGCACTACGATAGGCAGCGATCCTGTCATGAGAGCCAATATTCCGGGTGGGAGATTCGTAATGCTGTCAACATCTCCTCCCCATAACGGTCGGATAATTGCTCACCTCTGTCGTGCATAAGTGAGCCTGACAGTCGAGTTGGCAGGTCCAGACCTTCATTACGTAAAGGCATAAAGAACAGAATATATTTACTGGATAGCCTAACAGGTGTAGTGTGATGCGAAAATTAATAATATACCATTGACCGCCTGGATAGTGTTCTGGTAGCGTATCTGCCTCGCATTCAACAGGTCGTGAGTTTGAATCTCGCTTAGGGTGAGTTACCGTATAAGGTTTTTTCGGGAGTGCGTGGACACCGAGAACATTTGAGCATCACACTTTTCGCTGATGACACCACCATATTAATGTCAGGTAAACACTCTATTGAACTATCAAATCACATTATTGGCTTTAATAAAAGGGTTGTCAATTGGTTCCAAATGAATAAACTAAAAATTAATTATGACAAATCAGTTGCTGTAGAATTTTGGCTTAATTTAAAAAACTCTGCACAACTTCCAAATGTATATTTAAGCAACAAACCACTTCTCTATGTACCAAATACCATTGAAAGTAACTAAAATTACAATCTTTATTACCTATATGGGAGAATATGTAAATAAAAAGGTGTTAGGAATTATATATTTTACTTACTTTCATTCTGTAATGACCTATGGAATACTAATGCAAAAGATGAATAGAAAGATTTAGACTGTAGAAAAGATAGATACGCTATATTGTAAATATCTCGTCTTCCACCAGTTGTAAACCATATTATAAAAGTTTAAAAATACTTCCATTCCGCTGTGTCTATATCTATGAAGTCCTGACAAGATCTTGAATTAAAAACTAATTCACAAGTACATACTCACCATCCAAGAAGTAAGGCAGATAATGCGTATTATAAACCACAATATAACCTTAAAATAACAACTGAAGCTTTCCTGGCGACGTGTTAATTCAAAATAACCTTATTTACGTGTACTTTTGAACATAATACAGTATTATGGAACAAAATGACAGATAACATTAAAAGTATAACTTTGGAAAAGAGATACAAATTGGTCCTAAAAACATTTTAATGTACGGCTGTTTTTATTCAGTGGCAGAATGTTTAAATTACACTTTCTCTTGACTAACATTTAGTCTTATGTAAAGATTAATGTAATGCCTTTAATGTATGTAATTTAGTTAGTAAGTTTTTAGCTTTACAAGCTTTGATGAAGCCCTTATCTTTATACAAGATCTAAATGGTGAACAAAGTATTTATCATGATATGATTTCAACATTTTCATTCATCGTCCGATATGATCAACGACATTGAGCAACATAAAAAGTATATATATATATATATATATATATATATATTTACATTTAATGATATGAACTGATATAAAATGATACACATTTTAAATTGTTTCACAAAATTCTTGATGTCTTTCACTAACCCCTATTTTTAGTATATAATAAGATTTATTAAACACAATGTATATATAATACAGTGTTATGATGATCATCAGATATGATCGTCTTTTGCACAGACTGTCAATGAGTGAGTTCTTGATTGGCAAATGAGTATATGATATTGTCATGCCTCTATCCTTAATTATATTTACACAAGTTTGGTCAACGAGTCAATTGATTTTCGGGTCATGAAAATAAAACCTGAACAGAACAAATTATAGTTTTACTTCTTCTACCTGTACTGTGTCAGTATATTCTAAACAGAGAAATTGCTGTATTCCACCAAAAATTCGATGTCAAGAAAAAAGATGCTTTGAAGACCCCTGATAAAAAAAAAGGAAAATGTCAGTGTGTGTCCTTGGAAGTATCTCAAAAACTAAAAACTCACTAAATATCAAACTCGGCATTTAAGTTTAATACTTTCCAAGGATGCAAAATGAATTTTTCAAATATTCTAGACGTTCTCGGTCTTCAAGCCAGGTTTAGTGATGAAGAGTCATCGACGTTTCGGGAACGTGCATCTCTCTCATCATCATCCTGAGGATGACTCTTCTTCACTACACCTGGCTTGAAGCCCGAGAACGTCTAGAATATGTTTGTCGCCAGGAAAGCTTCAGATCTTGAATTTTTCAAGAAAATTCCTCCTGCCCAAATGAAAAAATTGTCGAAAATGTTGCTTTTCTCAAAAATGACTTTAACGATTTTAATAATTAAATTTGGTATTTTAAAGGTATTTGCATGAAAAATAATCTGAGATTAGCCTCTTCATTCTAAATAAATTGCATAGCTGGTATACTGTAAGTTTACTCCACATTTAAACACACCATTCTTCTGCTTTAGATTTTTATTGTGAAGCTAGCCGTTCCCTGGATATCCCTTGTTATAGCTTTTTAATTTTAAAATGGTTATACTTATTCTGAAACAGGAAGTCGCCTTTTACATTTTGTTTTACTCCTGGCTATGCAAAGTAGCGAAATTTCAATGAGCATCAAGTGACATATTTTAAAACATTTGACCATCATTTTAGCGTAGTGGATGTAGTGTATTCCCTTAGCTCCCTTCTACACATAGCGACTAAGTAATAACACTGTTCTGCTGATGCTTATCTGAGTAAAAAGGAGAATCTAAGTTTGTTTGTAGAACAGATAAAGAAAGTCCTGTAAACGGAACACAAAAATTTTTTGGTCATTTATCAAAACTCAAACAAACTTCTGAACAGCGCTGAGATTAATTTTCATGAAATATCCAGACACTAAATTTATACTTTCTCTACACGTACTATGTACATAGTGTATAGAGAAGGTATTGTAATGTACCTAAAAATTCGATACCGAGGTTTCATCGGAAATATATGTTCTAGGGTCCCACTGAATCCAAAAAAAGCATTTTGGGAAAAAGGTCTGCGTATGTGTATCTGTCCGTCCGTCTGTCTGTCTGACCGTTGGTATCTAAGATTGGTGTCTTCAAGGATGCGACATGAAGATTTTCAATAAATTCCTCCCACCCGCAACTACCCTTTAAATGGAACTTTTTTCGAACATTTT
This sequence comes from Hymenopus coronatus, assembly GCA_030762935.1. Classification (NCBI taxonomy): domain Eukaryota; kingdom Metazoa; phylum Arthropoda; class Insecta; order Mantodea; family Hymenopodidae; genus Hymenopus; species Hymenopus coronatus. Next base: position 43,838,407 of record CM060883.1, read on the forward strand.
TATTTTCTCAAAAATTTTGATTAAAATGTCATATATTAAAGATATTTACACGACAAATAAAATGTGTATCTTGAAATTTCTGGGAACAGCCTCTAAAGACTACTTTATTCTGGATGATTTTACGAAATTTTGCATAACTGCCAAACCGTAACAGATAGACAAAACCTTAACATACAAAAATGTAGAGCAGATGAAAACACACAATTTATGTTATTTACATTTTTTTCGTTGAGTTGATCGTTTTTAAGATATTCCTTGTTTTTGATTTCGGCTTTAAAAAACACGCTTTTGTCATACAGAAATTTGTCAACTCCTGTCCATACAAACAAAGGAACTTCAGTCACATAGTAAGCAGCTTTTGACTGTCACTTTAACTTATGGTACTCCATTATTTCGCTTCTACTTACAAGGAAGCAAGCTATTTCTGCTAATTTTTTTCTCAATTAACATGAAATAAATATAAGCATAAACTTTTTAACAATAATTTGTTGCTGAGATATAGAGAAAGACATGTGAATGGAACACATCAGATTTTTTTTCATTATAATAAGTTCCATATTCTTCAAGTTGTGGCATGGAGGAAGGTCTTTCTACAAAATCGCCTTTTCGATGCCCAATGTTTCTGCCAAACCCTTCAGTTATTGTGCAGCGATTTTCTCTTAACTTGGAATGTACTTGACAGAGTATCAATAGGAAGCAAAATGTAAACAGGATAGGAACGTATTCTTTTTTGGGAAATTTACAGTCTGTTTGAAGTGCTTTAATGAGATTTTCTCTCCTTACATGCGAAACGCACTTCAAAAATTCTTTCATCAGAAAATAGGATAATTTTCCACTCTTGTTGTGTCCAGTTTTGATGCTTTCTGGTTTATGTGAGGAGGATTGATCTTTGTGTCGGAAGGTAAAGGAAGAGAGACTGAAGTGCGAATGAAATGATGAATTTATATCTCAGATTGTGTTCCGATGTTGAATAAAGATACTAAACAACTTTATTATTTCGAGCATTAGGTAGGCAATCTCATTAGTTGCACTCTTATTTTTGAAACAACAGAAAACTTTTATATCAGTCACCAAATGTTAGTTAATTTGAGTAAATACTTTGAAGTAATTAAGGATCTCAAAAACTGTATTAGTGTATATTATTATTAATGTATATAATATTAATAATGTATAGTATTAATGTTGAGGCTTCATAATAACTCTTTATAAACTATTTGGTAATTGACATAAGTATTGCTATACTAAATAATAAGTAGTTAGGCATTTAAAAAAAATATGTATGTATATATATAATATATTAGTTATATTACTATTCTTAATTTAACTTAAGACTATTATTGTAAGTGAATGTTATACATTTAACTCTGACATCGGGCAGTACCCAATTGCAGAGAATAAATACAGGGTTACTACAAATGAAATAGACAACTTCAACTGCCTGTAGAGCAAAAACTATTAGAGATAGCAACCTAATTATTTTGGAGGTCTGTTGAGAAACTCTCAAAGTTTTGGTTGTTACTATTGGTAACGCTGTAGTGTTTTTTTTTTGTTGTTGCAGAAGCTGAAATGGCGGAAAATCCTGTGAAAAAGGCATATTGCGTGTTGGAATTTGCTAGAACGCAATCAGCAACTGTTGTCCAACGACATTTTAGAACACGTTAGCACAAAAATAAAATGATGCGCTCACAAGAACCAGCATCGTCTTCATCATGTCGCAACATGTCGATGCAAAAGTCACGCCGTATGACCTTATCTTCTTCGCTCAGAAACTGCAACATCTGTAATCTGTAAGGCATCATGTGCAGTCGCTTCCACAAGATTTTCCATACAGTTTGCTGTGGAATTTGTAATTGCATGCTTGCCCTAGATGTCGATTTCTGTGGGCTTCTTATATAGGCAGAACGAACACGTTCAACGTTTTCTTCCGAAACTCTTGGTCTTCCCGAGCTCTTCCCTTTGCACAAACATCCCGTTGTCTCGAATTTTCTATACCAGTCGTAGATTGACTGTCTAGTGGGTGGCGTTTTGTGGTAACGTGTTCTAAAATGTCGTTGGACAACAGTTGCTGATTGCGTTCTAGCAAATTCCAACACGCAATATGCCTTTTCCACAGGATTTTCCGCCATTTCAGCTTCTGCAACAACAAACAAAACACTACAGCGTTACCAATAGTAACAAACAAAACTTTGAGAGTTTCTCAACATACCTCCAAAATAATTAGGTTGCTATCTCTAATAGTTTTTGTTTTATAGGCAGTTGAAGTTGTCTATTTCTTTTGTAGTAACCCTGTACAATGCATACATCACTGACTTTCCCTGACGTAATCTCTCAGAGCAGGCTCGCCCAGGAAAAGACAACGTGCAGCGCGGGCACTGTTTACTCAGCACGACTGACGATGGGCAGCAGACGGTACAGTGGCGGGACCCGTCTGTCTATGCGACATATTCTCTGTTACAGATCGTGTGTTATGAATCTTAAATTATTGCTCAATATTAAATGTTCAATATTATTAATCAAATATAAAATAGCTGTAAATAGAAGTAGACTTTATTGTTCAACATACAAAATACTACCACTCATCACATAAGGAAATGGTGTACAGAATAAAATTCGCTATCATGACTTAGAAATGATATACTGATGTCGGTATTTAAACAAATAATTTCCTTTGTTCTTGTAAAAATGGGTTACTGCTTTTACAATGCATACAATGCTCTGACTCACACAAACGAAGAATAAGTTTTATGTTATGGTCGGATAGTTGGTTTCTGTGACGTGGTTTACAAGTCTTCATGGTTGAAAACAACTGCTCACATGAACATGTAGATGCGATTATACCAAGATAACGAATAGCAAAATGATGAATTGGGAAAGATTTGTTCTATTCTGGAATTTGTCTTTGAGTTTTAAGTCATTCTGCAAATCTGCAAATTTTAGTTGCAGTGTGATAGAAATAGTATCAATTGCAACAGAGAAAAGTGTAGCAAATAAGTTTACATCATTTTCCAGTGTATCATTTCTCTAAATCTGAAGCAAAATGCTTCAATCGTTTCTCGTATGTTCTTCCATAAACATAAACCGCCACTGAACAAATGACAACTGCATCAGTAGGCACTGGCTTCCTCTTTGCCTTGTTCATGTTGCCCGCACAGCCAGTGCCTGCCCTAATGTCATTCCGCTTCGGTATGACGGCCTATCTCTCCATTCGTGATAAACTTCTTTTATCTTTACTCAAACATAGTCACTGGGACTACATAGCCCCGCGTCGCTAACGATATTTTTGTATCGTATGTTGAAGGAATTTCTTTATAAAATGTAATTTTATTACGGTTTAAAAATACGAGTTACAAAAATATAATATTTTTTTGTGAGGGGAACTCATCCAAGTTAATTTTCCTCCGAATTATATTGTTAGCCGTACCCAAACTTACATTAGGCTCAGCTGTCCTTAAGTTAAACTCCTAATTTTGTGGAGCGTTATAACGTTCCATTGTGAAGAAACATCGGCTTGCTAAAGAAATGGCTAGAAACACGAAGAAACTATTAAACTTCTCATATAACAAAGTAAATCAATATCTATAATTATTTCGCAGCTGTGAATCTCTAGCACAAGTAAATACAGGCTCAAATTCCGTAGGTTCACCACTTTAGCTTGGTTCTTTTCGTAATTTCCCTCATTTGGTAAGGTAAATACCGGATTGGATATTTAACACAACGATCCAAAGTCCCATCTTCAGTCTAAAACGATAGTACAACTGTAAATTGATTGGTACTAGCCAGAGGGCGGATCCGGATGACTGTTTTCAATGAGGTTGACCTACCTTAAAATGTAGTCTGTGTGCGTTGAAGGGCGAGGGTGAGTTGCGGTGTCAACAACAGGCACCTGTCTGCCTGCTACATGTTGCATAAAAAGAATGCGAACACAATTCATGGACAAATTTTTGAAAATATTATTTTGCTCAAAAATGACACTAACGATTTTGATTAAAATACCATATATTAAAGATCCACTAAAAATGTAGTTCGCTTTAAAACACGTATCCGTTTTTATTGTAGAGTTGGTTGTTTTCGATGTAGCTCTTGTTATTGGTTTTAATTTTGAACTAGCTAAATTATCTTATACGGAACCATGTTGAGCCAACCGATTCTCAAATGTTTCACATAGCGATGAGCATTTAAAGGATTTGACTATTGCTTTTGCCTAATGTATTCCTTTATTTTTGTTCTACTTACAAGAACTTCTCGATTAGTATAACGTACATAAAAGAATAATCCTTTGTAGGAGTAGTTTGCATATGGGACAGCTACACAAACTCATACGAAAGGAACACGTCACGTTTTTTGTTGGAGATCTCATTCAGTAATAATGGCCATTAGGGGCAATGGCTTCGGACAAAGATTTGATGAAACGGATTCACGGTGAAGTCCATCCGGGATAAGGTTATTCGTGGAAAGGGATTTTCTAGTCGTATACATATCAGAAAGAATTGGATATTTCGGTATAAAATAATTATAACATTCTTTTGAGGGCTTTAGGACACTGTTCTCCTTTCCCATCTCACAGTCACTCGCTCCATCTAGTACAGCTTGAAGGATGGGGGAGGGGAGGGTTTCAACTGCGCCCAGCGAAAGAAAATGTTTCGGAAAACTAGCTAAATTAACGCTTCAAAAAAGAAATTTGATGTGTTCCATTCACAAGACTTTCTCCACCTGTTCTGTAAACTAACTATCTACTATTAAAAAAGATTAATTATTCTTTTATTTGGACCGTGCTTATACAAATAAACATTAGCCGAAAGTGTTTTACTACTTCTTTCCTTCCAAAAAATAAAAGAGAAATAATAGAATACACTAGGGTAAAAAAATACTCAAAACATTTATAAGGTGGTTGATCTGTGAATAATTCAAATTCGGTTCGTCTTGTATTGCCAGTAAAACAAAAGAGATGAAACGAGCGGTGACCCCATTTGAGAAGGTACGTAATTAAAAATTAAAACCAATAACAAGGGATATCCCACAAGTGGTCAACTCGGCAACAAAAATGAATGTGAGGTAGATTGTGTAATCTAACGACATCTACATTCTTGTGTGGTAAGTTTTTATCCATTTCTTACGGTTTACCAATAAGACTAAATTCAGTCAAATTCGTCCAGAAAGAACAACTCTTCGGATGTAATTCCCAGAAAGTTCAAGATTTACATGTTATTTGTCGTGTAAATATCTTGGATATACGGTATCTTAATAAGAAAATCTGATTTGGACCATTCACATGACTTTCTCTACATCTCTGTAACAAATTATTGTTAAAAAGCTTATGTTTCTATTTATTTCATGCTACTCGAGAACAAATTAACAGAAATAGTCTTACTACTTGTTTCCTTGTAAATAGAAGCGAAATAAGGGAGTACCATAGGTTAAAGTGATAGTCAAAAGCTGGTTGCTATGTGACAGGTTCCTTTGTATGGACAGGAGTTGACAAATTCCTATATGAGGAAAGTAAGTTTTTCATAGCTGAAACCCAAAACAATGAATGTCTCAAAAATGATCCACTCCACGAAAAAAATGTATATAAAATAAATAGCTTTTTTTAATGTACTCTACAACTTTTGTGTGGTAGGGTTTTGTCTATCTCTTACGGTTTACCAGTTGTACACAATTCCGTAAAATTCATCCAGAATAAAGTAGTCTTCAGAGGCTATTTCCAGAAAATTCAAGATTTACATTTTGTTTGTCAGGTAAATATCTTTAATATTTGATATTTTAATCAAAATCGTTAGAGCCATTTTTGCAAAAATCAAGATTTTCGAAAAAAGTTCCATGTAAAGGGTAGTTAAGGGTGGGGGCATTTTTCTCAAAACCTTCGTGTCGCATCCCTGGAAGATACTAAACTTAAATACCAAGTTGGTATTTTAGCTACTTTTCGTTTTTGAGTTATTATCGTGTTCACGGACACACGCACACACACACACACACACACACGGACCTTTTCCTGAAAATGCTTTTTTTTTTGATACAGGAGGTACTAAAACATGTATTTTGGGTGAAATATTGGTATCGATTCTTTTGGGTGGAATACAGCACTTCTCTGTCCCTATGTACATTGTAGATATGGGGCTAGAGAAAGTAAAAATATTAGAGCGATTTTTTATAAAAACAAAATATTCATAATATTTTCCATGAAAAGGGTAGTTTGGGGTGGAGGGATATACGTGTCCCATCCATGGAAAATTCCCAACCTTAAATACCAGAGTTGGTATTTAACAATCTAGTTTTCGAGCACACACACACACACACACACACACACACACACACAAACACACACACACACACACACACAAACACACACACACACACAACTTCTTCTAAACATTTTTGGACACAAGGTACCTCAAAACATATACCTACTTACGGTGAAAGCTGGACATATATTTGTTATTGGAATGCAATACCTTCTCTTTACACCCAACATTGTACGCGTGGAGAAATAAAAATACTAATTTACAATTCCAGCTAGAAATTTAAACTTAAAGATCAAGGGTACAAAAATATTATAAAAAAAATCTCTTCTCCTGCAACAACCCTTTATTTCTTTCACAAACTGACTACAATTGCAATCTGCTCACAAGAAACTTTCTTTCTAACAGTTCTGTCGGATTGTTTTCGACATTTGTTGCGGAGACGATACAGCTTGCTACAAAATTCCCGCCGAACTCACTCTCAGTTACGTGCGATGCATGTTCCACTGGGCATGGCTTCGTTGACCTTTTTATACATGTTAGTCACGTCACTGTAAACTTCTAGAAACAGTCGTGCGAGTAAAACCACCGCAGCTGTCACAAACTCATTCAGGCTTAACAAAGTGCTGCTTCAACATCAAGGAATCTTCCAACAGAACCCGTTTCCACTCGCAAAGGTGTAACAATCACAGCCGCGATGTCAAAAGACTTTGCCGCGGCACAGGTGTCCTCCAAAAACCGTTACCAACAGTCAGCTATGGTTTACAAAGTGAGCCGTACACGCAAGTTCTGCGTTTATGGCCGCAGGGTGTCGTTAAGGTATATAATGAAGCTATTATATAAACTCTAGCATAATACACGTTATTTAATGTAAAAAGTAAAACATTTATGATGTTTTATCAGCTTGACTGCACAAAATAATTATTTTCCAGAGGGTATTTCTCTGCTTTGTTGCATAACAACGAATAATCGTTGCCCATATTTTAAACTGTAGGTACTAAGCACATGATCATGCAATATCAACACACAGTGAAGCGTGCAAAATGCACATTTTGTGTACAGACTCTTATGTTGGATTAGATAACCAGAGTTTAGTATCATGCAAGGCCTTAAATCATTGTGCAACATTTTTATGTCATGTAGTTTGCTTCAACAGGCTGGGATGGGTTTTCAGACGCTTGACATGCGCGGATCACAGCGTGTTTCAGATTTTCGCATTTGAAAGTATATAGGTTCGAAACATTTCGAAGCAAAAAAAAAATTTAAAACATTAATAGGAAAAATCTGGTGCGTTCTATTCACATGATTTTCTCTACATCTCTGCAACAAATTATTGGTAAAAAGCTTACGCTTCTATTTCCTTCATGCTAATCGAGAAAAAAATAGCAGAAATATTCTTATTACTTGATTCCTTGCAAGTAGAAGAGAAATAAGGGAATACCATAAGTTAAAGTGATATTCAAAAGCTGGTTGCTATGTGACTGAAGTTCCTTTGTTTGTATGAACAGGAGTTGACAAATTCCTGTATGAGAAATGTATAAGTTTTTTAAAGCTGAAACCAATAAGAAGGAATATCTTAAAAACGATGAATTCCACGAAAAAATGTATATGACATAAATTGTGTATTTTAATGAGCTCTACAGTTTTTGTGTGTTAAGGTTTTGTCCATCTCTTACGGTTTAGCAGTTATACAAAATTCCGTAAAGTTCTTCCACAATAAAGTAGTCTTCAGAGGCTATTCCCAGAAAATTCAAGATATACATTTTATTTTTCAGGTAAATATCTTTAATACACGATATTTTAATCAAATCTTTGGAACCATTTTTGAAAAAATAAACATTTTCGAAAAAAGTTCCATGTAAAGGGTAGTTGGGCGTGGGGTGTTTTTCTTGTAAAACTTCGTGTTGCACTCTTGCAAGATACCAAACTTAAATAACATGTTTGGTATATAACAGTCTTTTCGTTTTTGAGCTATGCTGTCCAACACACAGGTGGACCTTTTTTTAAAAATGTTTTGTAGTATTCAGGGGGACCTAAAACATGTATTTCCAGTGAAATTTTGGTATCAAATTTTTCGGTGGATGCAGTACCTTCTCTGTACATAGTACGTGTAGGGAAAGTAAAAATTAAAAAGCTAATTCTGTTTAATCAAATGTAAAACTAGTAATGAAAAATACAAAATAATATTTATTAAAAGTTATGTGGCACATCAATGGTATCAATGGTAGAGTCGTCAATGAAGATAGTCCAGATTGAGCCTTAGGGAATAATATGAAACGCTTGCAGGTATAAAACCCGCTGACGTCAGTGTTTTGTTTCTGTCGGTGACAGGCAGTTCCGGAAACGTAAACAAGTGAAAGCAGTTAATGGAGGCAGTGAGCCAATTACCCGTCACTTTGTGCCTTTTGCCCACCCCTGAGCACTACATTTTGAATAGAAATGGCCAATCACGAAGTAAATAGTCCAGCTTTGTCGGTCTGCGGTTTGCTGAGTCCTCGCCAATATTCGAACTGACGCGTTGCACCCAACAACAGGCCGGGGATGTTTTGTGTCTTCAAGACCAGTAATACCAACCCATCATTGTGTCCCAGCTGCTAATTTGTGCGCTGGTATTTCCAAATCTGTCGCTGACAAACGCCCCGGCTTTTCACAATGCAATCCCATCCAAAGTCATTACGTTATAATATCATTTCACTTCATTTCGACCCTGAATAGGGATAATAAAGTACTTTACCAGTCAGCTGATTCGCATATCACTCTGATTTATTGCAAAGCTTGTTTTAAAAAAACTAAATTCGAGCTATGGATTCAAAACTGATCATTACAGCCCGGATGTTAGCAAACATGGCTTTACTCACTTGCGTAGAAAATCAAAAGTATGTGAATATATTGAGCTGCTGTACTGGAAGTGTTAGAATATTTTTTTCTTTGTCACTTACGTAAAAAAGATATTGAGGGGTAAATTAATCAAAATTATACAAAGGTCCTTCCTCTTCCGCTACCCAAAATGAATTTTTGTACAAAATTCAACTTTAAAAAAAACAAAACATTGGTTCCATATTAGTACTTTTAGTACATTTTTATACTCACAGATTCTATTTTAGTTCCCAAAAATTATACACCGAAATTTCATCGGAAATATGTTTTGAGGACCCCTGAATCAGAAAAATGTTCTGAAAAAAATTCCCTGTTTATATAACTGAACAGCATAACTCAAAAACGAAAAGTCCGCTAAATACCAACTTGCTATTTAAGTTCAACATTCTTCATGAATGCAATAGAAGAAGAAATTCCCTCACCTTAAACTATCCTTTCATTGCAACATTTTTGAAAAGTGTGTTGTCTAACGGCTCTAAAAAGAAAGAAGAGAGACAAAAATTTAGATTTAGGGTATATTTCCTCCAATCGCAAAATTTCCTAACCCCCCATATCGTTTCCTTTTCGTTTCATTCATCCCATTGGTTTCTTTCAGGGTTGAAAGTGTCGGCAATGGCGCTCGGTGCAGCGTGGCAGGAGGAAAAGAATGCTCATTGTGTCTCTCCATAACCCGACTTCGGCTGGTTGCCGGTTTGTCCCTGGTGATGTTGGTCCCTGTGTAGGGAGGAATCTCCGTCTGCCTATCTGACGGTCAGGGTGCTTTATTCTGGAAGTGGAAGATACCCCGTCTATGCTGCGACGAGCACCTGGTTCCGGCCATCTGGTGAATCCTGTCAACTCATCCTTTCCTCCTGGGGGGTGGTACCTTGTGATCCGTAGCACATAGCCGTTATAAGGTTCGGTGCCAAATACCCTCCGACAGTACGTTAATCCTAAAATAAAATAAAAAAATAAAAAAATATCCCCTTTGTCCAGGTTGGAATCGAATCCGAGGTCTTTGGATTTCGATGTTAGCATTTTAATTCACTGTTCACAGAGGTGGTCTAATCCTAACTTTGCCTCTGTTAATTGAATGAAATAGAGTGTTATTTATGGACGCTCTTTAACTGCTGTGGTTCTCAGCGTCCCATTCTATACTGGGCATGAAATTTCGCTTAATGTTGTTCTTTTACGTGCCGTAAATCTACGACACAGGACCAACGGCGTTACTTCCCCTCCGAAGAAAGCCATGCTTAGGATTTTTACGCCCGAAAAAATCCATCGGCCTATTCTGTTTGTGAAGTGGCCAGCGGGTTCGATTCCCGGCTGGGGCGGAGAATTTTTCTTTACACAGAAGTGTACCCTCTCCCCCACATAGTCTGGAAGTAGCAGTGGCAGCAGCAGTAGCAGTAATATTTTATTATTACATTTACAATAATACAATATTTGCGTCACAGAGTCGCATGGGTCGGGTGACCGTACATACTGTCGAAAAATACTTGAATTTAGAATATTAGCTACATATTTATGTTATATATCTTAACAATATTAGAAACAGAACCATAGAACAATAAAAGAAAGAACACTTTGATATCACACACACTTGCAATCACAATTACACTACGTATTCATACATATAGATTACTCAAACACCAAATAAGTCTATACAATATTTACACAAATATTTTATCTCTTAGTGCATGAACTTCCATTAAGTTTGTGCCCAGGCTTGGCCAGTTTTGGCTGAATATTAGAATGCATCTGTGTGTATTTAGTGACATAAAATAATTATATTAATGCTCTAAACTTACAGTAATACGCTTTGTTTCACAAGTCAAAGTCCCCGATATGACCATTGAAGCTAAAGGGGGCTATACAGATATAACAATTAAAATAAAAACAAAAAACATACCTAAAGAAAAGACTGTCGGACATTGCCTAGCTACCAGCATACTCCCCATTAACACAGCAGAGTTTTCTGCTCACGTTCATAATAGAGGTAGTTATTACAACGCGAAACAAAAGAAAAAAAATAACAAGCTTGAAGCGCTACAAAGGATAAAATTGCTGGGTTTTATTCTTGTTTTATAATTAACCGAAAGGATTATTATTAATTAGCACTACAGGTGATATGTATGCGTGGATGCTTGGTGGCAAGCATGTGGTGCGCGAACCAACACTACATTAATGAATTGACTCACCACGGTTTGAAATAATGCGAGGCAATGTCTTTCTTTACATGTGGGAGGAAAACACTGTAACAGGAAATGAATTATTCAGTGCTCTTTGCTGAAAAGTTACAACCCGTTTTGCCAGTTCTACTTATGAAGATTATTTTATACTGGAAAAAGGTTACATAGTCAGCTTTTATTTTCTCTACATAGTAAATACAACATAGCTAGAGAAGGTATTGCATTCCATTAAAAATAGATACCAGAATTTCACTAGAAATGCGCATTTTATGTTCCATTCACGTGACTTTATTTATCTGCATATAAACTAATGTTTCTATTTACTTCATGCTAATCGAGAAAACATTAACAGAAATAGTTTTATTACTTGCTTCCTTGTAAATAGAAGCGCAATACTATAGCTTAAAGTGATTCAAAAGCTGGTTGTTATGTGACTGAAGTTACTTTGTTTGTATGGACACGAGTTGACAAATTCCTGTATGAGAAAAGTATGTTTTTAAAGCTGAAACCACAAACATGGAATATCTCAAAAACGAACAACTCCACGAAGAAAAATGTATAGTATAAATTGTGTGTTTTAATGTGTTCTACATTTTGTGTGTGGTAAGTTTTTGTCTATCTCTTATGGTTTAGCCGTTATACAAAATTCCGTAAAATTTATCCAGAATAAAGTAGTCTTCAGAGGCTATTCCCAGAAAATTCAAGATATATATGTTATTTGTCAGGTAAATATATTTAATATACGCTATTTTAATCGAAAACGTTAGAGCCATTTTTGAGAAAATTAAAATTTTCAAAAAAAAAAAAGTTCCATGTAAAGGGTAGCTGGAGGTGGGGAGATTTTCTTGAAAATCTTCGTGTCGCATCCTTTCAAAATAGCAAACTTAAATACCAAGTTTGATATTTAACGGTCTTTTCGTTTTTGAACTATTCTGTCCACAGACACACACACGCACACACGGAACTTTTACCAGAAATGCTTTTTTTATTTTCAGGGGGACCCAAAACATGTATTGCCGGTAAAATGTCGGTATCGAATTTTTGGATCCATTACAATACCCTCTCTATACACTAAGTACATAGTACGTGAGGAGAAAGTAAAAATCCGATGTATTCCATTCAATTGTAACAAATTATTGTTCAAAAGCTTATTCTTCTATTTACTTCATGCTAATCGAGAACAAAAGAGAAATGCTTTGGACACTAGAAATGCGTTTCCAAAGAAATATGATATTGAATTTAGGGTGGTTATTTCTTCTTCCCAGATGTCGAGAAAGTAAAAAACGATTTAAGCAGCGAAATCTGGGTATTGGAAAAATGAAACATTTAATCAGATGATTTCATACTCATCTGAGTCAAAGTACTCATGCGTACTCAACTAAAACCTCAGTTGTGGGGAAAGGTTTTAGCTAAATCGCTAGGCGAAATTTCTTGTGCTTGTATCGCAATACTGTTTTAGTAGTGACAGTAAGTTGCTCTCTGTGATGAGGTGTATTGCATAGTGCAGGCATACCCCCTGCGGTAATGGGTAATTTGGTGCTCTTTTAACTCGCTGCGGTGCTGCAGCAGCCGAGTCTAAATAAGCAGAATTTTAAATTTATAGAACAGAAATTCACTGGAAAAAATGATGTTAGAGGTGTGGCTATAAATGGTTCTTAGGAGAGGAAAAAGAAATCTAATCACCTCGTGCGAAAAAATCTTTAGCATGGCTTCCTTCTAAGGGAAGAAAAGCCCGTGATCCCATGTCGTAGATTTACGGCATTAAAAGACTTCAAGCCGATAAAGGTACCTACCTACCTCTGAGCGAAATTAAGCGGTATTGCACACTCAATATAGAATGAATCGCTGAGAACCACAGAAGTTAAAATGTTTCCATAAGGTGTCTGCCTCACATTCAAAGGGCCCCAAAGAACGAATCCCGGTTAGGGGAGGTTAACTGGATAAGCTTTTCAGGGCTTTTCACTTATCCCAAGGATTGGAATATCAGGTAGCTATTTTAACTTTAGGCCCCCGGGCCCATTGAGCGTCATTTACACCATTCATTTCAGTCATTCACCGGTATGATTCGGTTAAATGCAAGTACATTTTAAATCGTAAGTTTTCATAAAGATCCGATATTCATCTATGATATGAATATTAGAAAAACACAATCAATATTTGTACTGTCTCATCTTACTTTGTTAGTGGTCGCGGACCGCTCGGGTAGTTGTCGACAAGTACAGCGGTAAAGGCGCCCTTTCGTGGAGGTGACTGTACTCTGGAAATGCAGCTCTCAGTGGCGGGATGGCGTTAGTGGTTCGCTGCAAACTAAGGTGGTCTATCCTTGACATTTTGTAAAAAGAAAAATATGTAATCTGAGTATGAAACGTATTCTAAGTGTTGATTTAATTATTTAATTGCCGTGTGTAGGACAGGAGTTGGATAGGTAGCTATATATAATAAGTATTGTATTTTTTTTAAGAAATCTAATATTGGACAATATTTTTTAAGTAAAGGCCTTAGTTTTAATTTACTTAATTCAACCCTCATCAATTAATCCAAAGCTACGGGCTCCAACGCACCCTGCGTCGAGATGAACAGCTTGTGAACTGTTCGAGACCCTCCACGGTGGCTCTCTTTCTGTCCGGATATCGGCCGCCTTTCTTCCAGGAGTGCGACGTACAATAAGCTCACGGTAGCAGTGTAGAACACCCCTCCGTAAATTACACATACACATTATGTTAAACACAAAGTACATATAGTGGGCACATCTTAGACAGATCGGTTTATTGACTACCTGGAGGTATGTAGAGCATATAAAGTTGATGGGCTAGTACTTTGTAACGGTCGCCGATAAGTAGGTGGCAGTAATTAACGCCCGATGTAACAAAAAGCAGCGCCAGTTCTGGAGCTCTCAGCGGTTTTTGTCGCCATCGACTTCCTTTGGCAAAACCAAGTGACGGTGTGATGTACAACTTGCCAGGGCAAATTGCCATAACTAGAGCAAGTGTTGGACCCTACAGCAGTAAATCAAAACAAAAACGTAAAGAAGAACCGCCGCGGCGACACAGTGGTACTACATCTCGAGATGTTGTTACATTTGTTCTCGGTTTGTAAAGGTGACGGCTGCTTTACTTTCTCTACCACTACACTACACACACATTCTCTCTCTTTCCCTTTCTCTTTCCTTCATACGAGATTTCACCTGATCACATGTTTTGATGTGCTCCATTCACATGACTTTCTCTACATTTCTGCAAAATATATTGTTAAAAAGCTTATGCTTCTATTTACTTCATGCTAATAGAGAAAAAATAGCACAAATAGTCTTATTACTTGCTTCTTTGTAAGTAGAAGGGAAATAAGAGAGAACCATAGGTTAAAGTGATAGTCAAAGCCTGGTTGCTATGCAACTGAAGTTCCTTTGTTTATATGCACAGGCATTGACAAATTTCTGTATGAGAAAGGTATAAGATTTTTAAAGCTGAAACCAAAAACAAGGAATATCTGAAAAACGATTAGCTCCACGAAAAAATTATATAACATAAGTCCTGTGTTTTAATGTGGCCTACATTTTTTGTGTGGTAAGTTTTATTCTATCTCTTACGGTTTAACAGTTATGCAAAATTCATTCAGAATAAAGTAGTCTTCAGAGGCTATGCCCAGAAAATTCAAGATTTATATATATATATATATATATATATATATATATATATATTATTTGTCAGGTAAATATCTTTAATATACGATATTTTAATCAAAATCGTTAGGGCCAATTTTGAGAAATCAAAATTTTCGAAAAAAGTTCCATGTAAAGGGTTGTTGGGTGTGGGAGTATTTTCTTGAAAATCTTCGTGTCGCAGCCTTGCAAGATACCAAACTTAAAAACCAAGTTTGGTATTTAACGGTCTTTTCGTTTTTGAGCTATGCTGTCCACAGGCACACAGATACACACATAGACACACGGACCTTTTTCTGAATTTTTTTTTTTTGGATTCAGGGGGAACCAAAACATGTGTTTTAGGTGAAATTTTGGTGTCGAATTTTTGGGTGTAATACAATACCTTCTCTACACTCTATTTACCGGAAATATGTTTTAGGGTCCCCTGTATCCAAAAAAAGTATTTTCAAAAAAAGGTCCGCGTGTGTGTGTGTGTGTGTGTGTCCGTGTGTCCGTGTGTCTGTGAACACGATAACTCAAAGACGAAAAGTCGGTAAAATACCAAACTTGGTATTTAAGTTTAGTATCTTCCAGGGATGCGACACGAAGATTTTGAGAAAAATCCCCCCACCCCAAATTAACCTTTACATGGAACATTTTTCGAACATTTTGATTTTCTAAAAAATGGCTCTAACGATTTTGATTAAAATATCGTATATTAAAGTTATTTACCTGACTAATAAAATGTATATTCTGAATTTTCTGGGAATAGCATCTGAAGACTACTGTATTCTGGATGAATTTTTCATAACTACAAAAACTAAACCCACAAAAAATGTAGAGCACGTTAAAACACACAATTTATGTTATACGCATTTTTTTTAGTTTTTGAGATATTTCTTTTTATTGGTTTCAGCTTTGAAAAACTTACACTTTTCTCATACAGGAATTTGTCAACTCCTGTCAATACAAACAAAGGAACATCAGTCAGATAGCAACCAGCTTCTGCTAATTTTTCTCGATTAGCATGAAATAAATAAAAGATAAGGCTTTTAACAATAATAATTTACAGAGATATAGAGAAAGTCATGTGAGTGTAACACATCAGATTTTTTTAGATAAAGGGTACCCTAAAACATATATTTCCGGTGAAATCTCGGTATCGAATTTTTGGGTGGAATGCAATACATTCTCTATACACTATGTACATAGTGCGTATAGAGAAAGTAAACATTATGAAAAGCCCTTTTTGACTTTCCTTAATGTACAGAGAAAGTGGTATCTATGGTATCAAATTTCCGCTACTAGTAATACAAGATCGGTGAATACAAACTTTCCTTTGATCTACGGTAATAGCAACAACATCAATCACTGGAATTGGTTCCATTTGGTTAAACTTCTGCTTGAAATGACATATTCGAGACTGGAGGCTTACCTGAGGCACAGAGAATCCTAAAATACCTGGTCCGGATCGCCGATGTGCATAGACCAGGCGACCAGCACAGTGGCAGTCTGAAGGGAGAGGAGGGCATAGGACCGTGGCTAACCTGTACTTTATAGTTGCACATAAAAATGTTGTTTCATAGCTTTTACTATTTTAGTGGTTTTTCGTTGTATAAGGTTATTTTATTACGGTAGGGGCTTTTAGGTGCGGCTAACGTTTGCATTGGTAACACTATAACGGTTTTTTTGTTGTTGTTGTTTTTTATTACATTACCTCTGCGACTCTGTTTCCCCCTCTTTGGTTTGATGGTGTTTTTACAGTATTAAAACATACCATTATTATTTACCATTGTTTGCTTAGTGCTTTATATATTAAGAAAATGTGGTACGTCAAAAGCATTTATTTTTGTATTTAAAATTAAGACATTGCGCCAAAAATCTAATATGTTGCATTCACATGACTTTTGCTGCTCCCTGTTCTACAAACTATTGCTACAAAAGCAAATTCATCTATTTACTTAATAATTATTATTATTATTTGATTTATCTATATATAGATAAATAGAATATATAAGATAGCAGTCGATTAGGTTACACTTTGACTTGTCCGAAACTTGATATCGCAGCTTTCAAACTCTTCTTTTTAAAGTTTTATGTGTGTTTAAAAATAGCACTCATTTGGGCTTAGGCAGCGAAGGAACAGCGGTTATACGCCACATCCACATGCTACGTTTTCCATTGCTAAGGTGACCTGTCCCGTGCCGGTGTATCTATCAAACCACGCCTACACCACGCGACTGGGACCTTCGCTACCAACCGGCATCTCTCTTGGAGTGGGCCAGGCACATCCATTTTGTTATGTACGACTCCCTAATCCATTGTGATTTTATGGCAGTTTTTGTATGTGCCGAATTTAGAGCTGAAAATTATATTCACGTATCACGTACGGTATGACCAACAAGGTCCACTTCTTCGTTTGGTGTCATTTGGTAACACTCATATATATGTGTGTGTGTGTGTGTGTGTAAGTGCATGGGGTCCTGTTGGCGCTATTTCTCTTTATAACATATTGGCAATTAGTAGTGTTAATTCGTGCTGAATTAGTCAGGTTTTCTATATAACTTTAACCGTTGTAATGCACATAAGGACACTCTCTCTCTCTCTCTCTCTCTCTCTCTCTGACTCACACATAAACTTCGAGACTCTGAGGGAGAATAGAGAATAAGAGAAAAACTATACCGCAATTGGGAATCGAACCCTGGACCCTTCACTTACTTAGCAGGCTCTCTACCGACTGAGCTACGGACACATACCATGTACTTCCTGTTAACCGAGATAATTTTCAACAGAATGTTCTTATCTCTCTTACATAATCATATAACCACCCAATTCCGTATACACCATGGCTGCTTTCAATCCTATCTCCATAAAATGAAAAAAAGAGCTTCACCGTTCTGCAACTGCCCTGAAAAACTTCCACAGGTAGCCCTGCAGCAACTATTTGAGAGATCGACCAACTGTTTTACGCTCACTTCCACTATCAATGATTTTGAAGAGTCATTTCAGTACAGTTGCAGTCGCAGAATCGAGAAAAAGTTAGCCGAAATAGTCTTATTACTTGCTTCCTTGTAAGTAAAAGCGAAATAAGGGAGTACCATAGGTTAAAGTCATAGTCAAAATCTGCTTGCTATGTGACTGAAGTTTCTTTGTTTGTATGGACAGGAGTTGACAACTTCCTGTATGAGAGAAGTATAAGTTTTTCAAAGCTGAAACCAGAAAACGAGGAATAAGTCAAAAACGATCAACTCCACCAAAAAATGTATATAACATAAATCGTGTGTTTTAATGTGCTCTACATTTTTGTGTGGTAAGTTTTTGTCCATCTCTTACGTTTTAACACTTATGCAAAATTCCGTAACATTCATCCAGGATAAAGTAGTCTTCAGAGGCTATTCCCAGAAAATTCAAATTTCACATTTTATTTTTCAGGTAAATATCTTTAATATACGGTATTTTAAACAAAATAGATAGTCATTTTCGAAAAAAAAAACTTCCATATAAAGGGTAGTTGGGGGCGGGGGATTTTCTTTGAAATCTTCGTGTCGCATCCTTGGAAGATACTAAACTTAAATACCAAGTTTGGTATTTAACAGACGTTTCGTTTTTGAGAGGAACTTCAAACAATGGAAGAACTATCGAAACACAATATATTAAAATGCTGGTAAGGTGCTACAACGACGTTACTGGTCGATTCACTTCAGTTGGGTGAAGGTCCATGTTGGCATTGAAGGTAATGAATTTGCTGACAGATTAGCTAAAGAAGCCTGTACAAGAGAAGAAATAATATATAATAAAATTTCCGAATCCAGCATCATATCGGAAATTAAAAGGGCAACTATCGAGGAATGGCAGACTAGATAGAATAGTACCACAAAAGGAGCAGTAACTAAATCCTTTTTTCCGCTAATTAAAGAAAGATTGAAAATTAATCTGCCAATAATTCCAGAAATTACAGCCATTTTGTCAGGCCACGGGAAAACTAAATCATATTGACATCGATTTCATATAATAGACGACCCAACGTGCGAATGCAACAGAGCCCAACAGACGGTTAACCATCTAATCTACGACTGCATAAACATAGAACATCGGAGAGCAATATTAATCAAAGAAGTTATTCTGAATGGAGATACCTGGCCTGTCAGTAATCAGCAGCTAATATTCCGGCATTTATAAATATATTAAATATATGGATATCTAAACCAAATAGATGTATAAATAAATTGTATAATTAATATGTACTATTTTGAGCATAGAGTAATTTTAAAAATAAATGAAACACTCAAATGCAGTTTTATAAAATTATTTTAATAACATTTGACTGCAATGAGTTTATTTCTAAAACAAAATTTAAGTTTATATTATATATTATTATTATTATTTATTGTAATAATTATCATTATATTATAATGACAAACAAATGTAAAAACTTGTGTGTTGATGTCATTTACTAATGTCAAAATGCATGTAATGTTATCGTTGTAACGGGGCATGCAGATGAATATTTAATAAACAAACAAAAATAGATACACTCACACACAGGCAAACAGACAGACAAGCATCCACAAGGACGTCTTTCTAAAAACGCTTTTTTTTTTTTTTTTTTTTTTTTTTTTTTATTCAGGGTGTCCTAAAACAAGAATTTCCGGTGAAATCTCCGTATCGAATTTTTGGGTGCATTACAATACCTTATCTATACACTATGTACATAGTACGTGTAGAGAAAGTAAAAATGTGCATATTTTTGTTCATAATATTTCTCATCATTTGTATTTCTTTGTAGAAGCATTACTAAGAACTCCGTTGAGTATTTCAGGAAGCTTGATGCAGGCGGAATACTCGTCGTTCTTAAAGGAAAGTTAATTTTTCGTGAGCTTCCATCCCTTCCAGAACATATAAATTTAATTATTAACATATAGTAACTGGGATACAGTTGTGTTAGGGGAACGAAGCCTTTGACCATTAATCTCACTAAGCAAAAATCAATTTCCTAATGGAATGGGTTGGCACAAACTGAAATCTTAATTTCCCTGGGCGCTGAAATGTGATTTAGTGCGAAACACAACCAACAGAATGCGTTGAGAGATGGAGAGAGGAGATTCGAGGTGGTTCCGTGTGTACTCTTAACGATTCCTGCCCAGGTGTTCATATGTTTACTTTCTCTACACGTACTATGTGCATAATGTATAGAGAAGGTATTGTATTCCACCCAAAAATTTGATACCGAGATTTCACCGGAAATACATGTTTTGGCATTTAAGTTCAGTATGTTCCAAGGATGCGACACAAATATTTTCAAGAAAATCCCCCCACCCCCAACTACCCTTTACATGGAACAATTTTGCCAGACAAATAAAATGTATATCTTGAATTTCTGGGAATAGCCTCTGAAGAGTACTTTATTCTGGATAAATTTTACGGACATTTTAATAACTGCTAAACCGTAAGAGATGGACAAAACTTACTACACGAAAAATGTACAGCACGTTAAAACACACAATTTTTACTATATACATTTTTTTTTCGTGGGGTTTATTGTTTTTGAGACATTCCTTGTTTTTGGTTTCTGCTTGAAAAACTTATACTTTTCTCATACAGGAATGTGTCAACTCCTGTCCATACAAACAAAGGGACTTCAGTGACATAGCAACCAGCTTTTGATTATCACTTTAAGCTATGGTGCTCCCTTGTTTCGCTTCTACTTACAAGGAAGTGAGTAATAAGACTATTTATGCTAATTTTTTTCTCGATTAGAATGAAGTAAAAAGAAGCATAAGCTTTTTAACAATAATTTTATCAGGAGATGTACAGAAAGTCATGTGAATGGAACACATCAGATTTTTATTATACTTTTGCATTTCTGTTAAATATACTATATTCTTCTTGCAGGCAGGGCTATTTAACACTTCTATCGCCATGTTCATCATCCTCTTTGAGTAGTATTGTATGTCCTTAAAAGGACATATTACTTCGAGTTTCTATTTAACTTAATAAAATGGTTCAAAATACGTTGATAATAAAATCACAGAATATGACACAAAAGCCACACAGATATTTACATTCATAAGTCTTTCGTTACCCATGCTTCAAGAAACCCACTTTAAAAGCAGATTAATTTCTCTAGCACATGTACAATGTGCACAGTAGGTAGAGAAGGTATTGTATTACACTAAAACATTTGATACCTAGATTTCACTGGAAATGCATATTTTGAATATCTCTGTATAAAAACACACATTTTAGAAAAAAGCCCGTGTATTTATGTGGTTAAATTTTAAACGTATTACTTAAGTATATTCCAAGGATGCGACACGAAGATTTTCAGAAAAATCCCCAACCCCAAAACACCTTTACATGGAACATTTTCCAACATTTGGGATTTTTTCAGAAATGGTTCTAATGCAGTATATTAAGCATTTTTACATGATAAATAAACTGTATAACCTGATTTTCTTGGGAATAGCCGCTGAAGACCTCCTCATTCTGAATGACTTTTGCATAAGTGGTATACCGTAAGAGACAGGAAAAACGATTGTATTACACAAAATATCTAGTACTCCGTAAAACAATTTGTATCAATTGCAGCTTTATTCTGGAGCTGGTAATTTCCGGGTTAATCATGTTATTGGTTTCAATTTTAAAATATTTTTGTAAAACGTAAATTACTCAATTGTTTCATATCTCTTTTGTTTTAGTCTTGTCCTTAGAATGAGGACCAAATTTCAAGGTCAGTCACAGAGTGACAGCTTTTAAAACAGCTGCGTAGTGTATTACCTTATTTCCCTTCTGCTTATAAGGAATTAAGTAATGAGACAATATCTGGATTTATCTAGATTAGCACGACGTAGATAAAAGAGTAGTCGTTTGTAAGAATATGTAGTTTGCATAACAGGTAGGGAAACTCATGTGAATGGCAAACATGAGCTATTTTTTCTGCTTCACGCTAACTGAGATAAACATAACCTTATTACATATTTTCTGGCAGGAAAATGTGATTAGAGAATACATTATACTTTAGCGATTGTTAAATATTTTAAAAGTTGGTCCTTACGTAATGACTTTAACATTCTATTCTCTTTACATGATGGAAAAAAAGAATATCATTAATTTTATAGCTTAAATAGTCTGATGTGTACCACTCACATGACTTTCTCTACCTATTCTCCAACAGTTTATACTTACAAATGCTTACTCTTCTATCTAGCTCATGCTAATCAAGATAAATATTAAAAGACATGCTGTTATTATTTTATTTTCTTGTAGGTGCAAGAGAAATAAGCAAATGGCTGGACTAAAGCAATAATCAAATACTTAAATGTCTGCTTGTTAAACAATGTCATTGAAATTCCATTCTCTTTGCATCCAAATAGGAATGAAGATTTTCCATTTGAAAAAAGTATGTGTCCGAAAGTTTAAACGAATAACAAAGAATTTCTCGGAAATGTCAACTCCACAAACATATATTGGACATAAATTGCGTGCTTTAACAAGATCTATACGACATGTTTGTGTAGTAAGGTTTTGTCCATCTCTTTTGGTTTACCAGTTATGCAAAGTCATCCAGATTGAAGAGGTCTTCAGACACTGTTCGCAGAAAATTAATTATATATACATCAGATTTGTGATGTGTACACCTTTAATAAATTATATTTAAATTAAAATCATGGAGCTAATTAGGAAAAAATATAAAACTCAAAATCTTTCCATATAAGGGTAGTTTGAGGTGGGGGGATTTTTCTGACAAGCTTCGTGTTGCATCCTTGGAAAATGGTATACTTAAATATAAAGTTTGGTGTTTAACCGACTTATTACCTTCTCTAGCCCGTATGTATAATATAAATATTAAATAGAGAAGGCATTATATTCCCCCAAATTCGATACTGAGATTTCATTGGAAATATGCGTTTTGAGACCCCCTGAATAAAAAAACGTTTTTGTCTGTCCGTGTGTGTGTGTGTGTCTGTGGGCAGGATAGCTCAAAAACGGAAAGTCGGTTAAATACTTCGTACTATAAGGATGCGACACAACAATTTTGAAGAAAATATCTCCATCCCCAACCTCCTTTTCCATGGAACATTTTTCGAAACCTTTGATTTTCTCAAAAATGGCTCTAACGATTTTGATTAAAATATCGTATATTTAAGATACTTTTAAAATAAACGAAATGTATACTTTGAATTTTTCGGGAATAGCCTATGAAGACCTCTTCATTCTGGATGACTTTTGTATGACTGGAAAACCATAAGAGATAAATAAAAACATATTACATAAAAATGTAGACCTCTTTAAACGTACAATTTATGTCATACGCACTTTTTTGTAGTGTTAACCCTTTTCGTGATATTCCGAGTTATTGCTTTCTGTTTTAAAGCAATTAAACGCTTCTCAAACGGGAGAAATCTTACTTTTCATCTATGGTTTGTTTATTCCTAGTAAGCAAAGAGAACCGAATTTCAATTGTTTCACTTAGCGATCAGCTTTTAAACGATCTTACTATCACTTTAATCTAATGTATTGCCTATTTACCTTCTACTTACAAAGACGTAAGAAATCAAAGCAATCTTTTATAAGGAACTGGAGAATGTCATGTGACTGGAACACATCAGATTGTGTTTTTACTCGGGGGTCTCAAGACGTGTATTTCCGTTGAAATCCAGTATTGAATTTCGGGGTTAATATAATACTTCCACTACATACTATGGATGAGTAGTAAATAAATTAAAAAGGCCTTGGAATTATATTTGGTTTAGCTATTAAGTTATATAATGAACAGGGAATAGCGTTGGTTATATTAGCTATTTCGTTTAAAATTAAAAGTTTGGGAATTATTATGGTTAAGCTGAAGGTTGGCAATGTTTCTGAAGTGTCAAGGGTGTTATTAATATAATCCTGTATATTCTTATTTTCTTACTGTTTCACAATTAATTAAATTTGCCCAGCATAACTTGCGAGAGAATGTCTAATCCAGCTCTAGATTGGCAACACTGGCACGCAAAGAGGAGCTGCTATGCTCGGCTTACACGAGCTTTATGGAGGTAATCCTTTTTTAAGTTTTCAGTACTGAGTCGAGTAGAGGCTGGAGATTTTCCGCTAACTACAGCGTGTAGAATTTCTTTTTTATCCTTCACAACAAGCGTTACTTTACAAGCCACTTTCTAGAATCGTTACGCTGAATGGATATAGCCTGCTAGCTTGTAAAGAAAAATTATTTTACCACTCTTGTGTTGCAACGAATATAGCGAAGAAATATGCAGGTTTGTGTTCAGAAAACTATGTGTGCAAAAACAGTACAAGCGACAGACATGGTTTAGCCCAAATCACGCAGTTAACAGAGCAATACAAATATCTGGTACATATACGTAAACATCTGTAGTAATGGGGTGATTTAGGTTGGTAGTAGAATATCCACAATCTTATACATGTACCTTCAATGTTACATAACTCTTACGCGTGGCTATTCCAACTCTACTCGCCTGGGGCAGAATAATCGCGCACATTCATCAACAATCTTCGTAGTCCGCCTGAGGAGGGCAGTGATAGCCAAGACGTTACTGGGCGAAGGTCATTGTACAACTACTTGCGGTTCCTGCCTCTTCATTGTAATACTTCAGCCCTAAGTATAACATTCCCTCAATGCTGAGCTGCTTCTCAAACTGAAGATAGACTTCAGTGAGACGATAGTATTCCACTGCTCGTTGGCGCTTAATCAAATTGAAACAACTTGCTCAAAGAAATTGTTTGACAAGTTCTTTGCGTCTTCCTAAAAGATGGGCGAAGCCTAATACTGTCAATAAATGAACTGTCCAAGATTAAGCTTGTTGGGTACTATTTCACCAATGCTAAATCTTCAAATATAACATCCATTACCTCAAAAAATTTAATATATAAGTAAAATATACCGGATATAGATGTTTGCGTTTTACGTTCACTGGTGTACTTGATAATAAATTAGTTTAAGAATTAAGATAAGACTTTTTCTTAATTATTGTATCCTTTGATTAAAGTTTATGAGCAGTTACTTTTGAGGAAATAACGATCATGTCATTAATCAGATATACACTTATATGCTATTTTTCTTCTTAAAAATCAATTTATCTACAATGTTTTCTGAGAAAACATTCATTTTTACAAGAAAACGTCACTCATTTGCTATTTAAAGCAATCATTGAGAAAAAACACTTGTATATATTTAGAAAATACGTCAAGGCTTGAGCACACTGAAGTCGCCTGTCAATAGCACCAATTTTAGAACAAAATTTCTCCTATAAGGTGGACTAAAGTTTAACATTCCTATAAAGATTATGTTGTTGTTTCTATGACATGCAGTACAAAATGTCAAATGAGGCAATATTTTTAAAAAGAAAAAACGTATTCTAAAGATATGTTTTGATTCAGTGGTGTGCTGGGCCCATAACCCAGAGGTCCGTGGATCGCAACCACGCTCTGCTACCACTTTCGGTGATAAAATATAAATTGCGCTGTATTTATAGCCCAGCCATAGATAGTGTAGGTGCGCAGTTCACCATAACTGCATTGACCCCGATATTTTTCGGCAGCGCATTAGCGGGGAGTGATCCACACGTTTATCAGCTACGTTATTCTGCGTCAGTTACTGCCTTTATTTTTAGGTGTAAAGACTTGTGTTTGTTCATTGTGCAACTCAAAAATGAAGGTTTATTCAAAAAATATGTGTTTTGTATTAATTAGATTAGTTTATTACTGCCCCAAAATGCTCACCGAAAAATTTACTCAGGTGAAACTATATCATGAATACAGGTATATAATCAATTAAAGAAAAACATCTTGTGCTCCATTAACATGACTTTCACTACATCTCTGTAACTAATTATGTTTAAAAAGCTTATTCTTCTATCTACTTTATGCTAATCCAGATGAATGATAGTCAAATATTTTAAAAACTGGATGCCATGTAGATGAAATCCCCTTCTATTTAATTCCGTATGTGAAAAATTGTAAGTATTTTAAAACGGAAACCAAAAACAAGGAATATCTAAAAAATGTTCAACTCTACGAAAAAAATGTATGTGATATAAATTGTGTGTTTTAATGAGATCTACATTTTTGTGCAGTAAGTGTTTTTCTGTCTCTTACGATTTGCTAGTTAACGCACTATTCAGAAAAATTCATCCAGAATAAAGAGGTCTTCAGAGGCTATTCCTAGAAAATTCAAGATATATATTTTATCTGGCATGTAAATATCTTTTATATACAAAAATTTTAATAAAAATCATTAGAGCCAGATTTGAGAAAATAAAAATTTTCAAAAAATGTTGCATGTAAAGGGTATTTGGGGGTGGGGGCATTTTCTTTAAAATCTTCTTGTCGCATCCTTGAAAGATACTTAACTTAAATACCAAGTTTTGTATTTAACGGACTTTTCGTGCTTGAGCTATGCGGCTCACAGACACACACGCGCGCATATATACACTCAGATACACGCGGACATTTTACTAAAAATGATTTTTTTATTCAGGGGGTCTCAAAACGTGTATTTCCGGTGAAATCCAATTTTTTGTGGAATACAATATATAGCTTCTCTATACACTATGTACATAGTAGGAATAGACAAAGTAATAACACGTTTTGAAAATCGGTTATATAAAGCGAGATTAAAAAATTCCCATTAGTTATTTATCGTAGCTCATATACACACCTACGTCTAAGAATTATTTCTTATATACTCGATTATCTTAAAGCTTATTTCAGTGATATCGAATTTTTGGCAGGCATATAATACTTTCTCTAACTATTGCATAAATAGCAAATAAAGTAAAAATTCTATTTGGTTTGTTTCGGTGGCTCTAAAATATGTATTTCCAGTGAAATGACGATATCCAATAAGTAATTGGAACAAAATTTCATTTATATATATTTATTATAATACCTACTAAGGCAAGAGTTGGAGAAAGTAATGAAAAAATGAAGAAACAAACGCCCTGAAAATTCAGGATGTAGTTGTTTCTTTGCAGTTTATTCCGAGAATTCCTTCCTGTAAACTGGTGTTACCTCATCGTAGCGTTACCGGCAGTAGCACCAAAACATCACTAATTACAACAAAGATTTTGTCTTGGTGTGTTTACCATTGTAGTAAAACAAGACATAAACGGATGTTGGCAGCAGTTCCTAAAGCCGATTTAGTATTCGACGGGCGTCGCGACGTTCTTCACTTCGTCGTCACGGCGTCTTTAACCACAAGGGGCTCACGTGAGAATATGTGACTTGAAAAACAATCGCGCATCGTTAATGACTCGCGTAAAGGAACTGTTACCACATTTCTTCAAAATCCTATGTCTTTGTTCTGGTGCTCAAGAAGGAGGTTGGATAATTAGAAATGTATGCAAGTCCAGATGCGAGTTTCTACGTGATATAATGACATTAGCGGTAGAAGAATTCGAACTGAAGACCCTCTGGTAGAGCACCTTTATGAAATTTAGCAACTTACTGGTCTGGTAAGGATTTTTGAGCAATTTACGAATGCAATATTATGAGTTCTCGATGACAGTGAAATACAAATGTAGTCTCGTGACAGATGTACTACTACCTGTCTGACGAAAGAATACAGTTGTTAGGTGAGGTCGCTAGTTAGCACGCCACGGTTCAGAACGCTCGGAAAAGGCTGAAATATTGCAGTACATTCTGGCCATCAAAACATCAGCACAGCGCACGTAAACAGGAATAAATTACATGATCCACAACAGTTAAACTTGCTGTTTCCTTTATCACTAATAAATATTAGTTTTCTACTTTGTGAGCGTATGACTAGCGCGGAAGTGCTTGCATTTTGACTAGATTCGAACCCTTCCACTATGAGAGACTCTGCTGCATTCCGGCATTGTCGTGCTGGACAGGGCATGCACCGGGAGTGATGACGTAATACCGCTTATCTATTTGTGTTTACGCAAGTTTTCACTCGTGTGTAAGTTTCTGCATTCATTCTTTAGACAGATAAGACAGATTTCGTTTGTACCGTGGCCGTATTAAGGGAAATTGTTTACCCAGCACTGCCCTGTTTTTCCTCGCATTTTCCGTGTGCCAGTTAATCAGTTTACGCGAAGTCTGTACTGTACAGAAGTTGAATATTATGAAAGCACGTGTATCAGAGCTATATTGTGTTAGTACTGTTATAATGTCAGCAAATGCATATACTTTAGTATACATAATCTTCATGTGTCACTTCTATGGACTTGTAGTCTTATAGAGAAGTTGTTGGGTGTCCCGCAGAAAAATGGTTTATGATGTTGTGAATAGATTTAGATCTATTCTTGATAAGAAACCAAAATACCACCACATATTGTTAAAGAGGAAACCCCTGATCACATCAGAGAGAAGTTAAATCGAAGTCCAAAAACATTTCTCAAAAGGCTTGCATGGGAATTTCGCAAAATTGCAATGGTACGCTGTTAAACGTTTAAAATTAAAACACTATAAGTTAACTCAAGAACTACAGCAACGCGATATCAGTTCCATTAATTTCTGCAATTGCGAATTAGATAATGTTAATAATCCATAAATAATTGATGCCGGCAATGCTGCACACAGTGAAGCGCTTAAGCGCATTTCAACAGCATGTTCCGAAGTATACGGTTTTAAATATATTCGTATAAAAAAGGAATATAGCTTTAAATTATATAAATATACAATAGGCAGCTGTGTTATATCTCTCCTAATGTATAGAACTCAAACTATTCCTTAAGGTAAGCCATCTGTGAAACCTGGAGATCCACAGAATGAAAGATATCTTGTTGAAACTTATACCACTATGTTTCAAAATTATAGCCTAGGTACGTCATACTATCTAAACCCTTATTCTAGTAAAAATGTTCCATACATGTATTTTAGAACTATTCATATAAAAATCTGATGTGTTCCATTCACATGACTTTCTCTATATCCCTGCAACAAATTGTTCTTAAAAAGCTTATACTTCTATTTACTTTATGCTAATCAGAAAAAAATTAGCAGAAATAGTCTTATTACTCTTCCTTGTAAGTAGGTATGGGTTAAAGTGATAGACAAAAGCTGGTTGCTATGTCAATGAAGTTCCTTTTTCTATATGGATAGGAGTTGACAAGTTCCAGTATGAGAAAAATATACCTTTTTCATAGCAGAAACCAAAAATAAGGAATGTCTCGAAAACGACGAACTCACGAAAAAAAATGTATATAACATAAATTGTGTGTCTTAATGTGCTCTACATTTTTTGTTCAGTAAGTTTTTGTCCATCTCTTACGGTTTAGCAGTTATTCAACATTCAGTAAAATTCATCCAGAATAAACCACTCTTCAGAGGCTGTTACCAGAAAATTCCAGATATGCATTTTATTTGTCAGGTAAATATCTTTAATATACGAAATTTTAATCAAAATCGTTAGAGCCATTTTTGAGAAAATCATAATTTTCGAAAAAAGTTCTATGTAAAGGGTAGTTGGGGGTGGGGGGATTTTTCTCAAAATCTTCATGTCGCATCCCTGGAAGATACTAAACTTAAATACCAAGTTTGGTATTTTACCTACTTTTCGTTTTTGAGTTATCGTGTTCACAGTCGCACGGACACACACACATGGACCTTTTTGTGAAAATGCTTTTTCTGGATATTGGCGACCCTAAAACATATATTTCCGGTGAAATCTCGGTATCAAATTTTTGGGTGGAGTGCAATACCTTCTCTATACACTATATACATAGTGCGTATAGAGAAAGTAGAAATTGAAGTTTTACAGTAAACAAGTTTAAAAATATATTTATCTTCCAGATGTGATATTAACCTCCAATTATTGTAGAAAACCTATAAGTTTTTGGCTGATCAAGAAAGTAACACATGGTAGTTTACCTAAGGTTAATAGGACCTTAAAACATGTAGTAATGGTGAAATTTTTAATTGCTAGGGAAATGGTATAGAATATCAATACATAAATATCTCATTAAATTCACAATAATCCCATTATCCACTCTTCTAAATACTATTATTACACTTTTATTAACTGTTTCATTTTATCAAGATATATTTGCAAAAATAGTTCTATTACGCATTCCTTTGTAGTTAAAAGAAAATCTCAAAAATGTTTAATGCCACAAAGATGATATGACCTGAATTCTGTGCTTTTACAAGATCTACGTTGTTTGTGTATCATAAGTTTTTGTCTATCTCTTATGGTTTACCAATTATTTAACATTAATTTAAAATAAAGATGATTTTGCATGCTATTTATTGTTGGGTAGACATTTAATTTATAGTAAATAGATATACCAATATTAGTTTTTATTATTATTGAAAGGAATGGTATTAAAAGCAAAGATTTCATTTTTAATACATTACTGGATGTACATTCTTGATTTTTCTTCGCTGAAATGTTGATGAAACTCGTACAGACAACTTATAAAGCATTTTAGCGAAGGACTACCAGGAATGGACATCCAAAAAGAATAACAAATATATATTAGTTTGAAATAAGAGTTGAAGCTTTCCTGGCGACGAATATGCTCTAGACGTTCTCGGTCTTCAAGCATCCTGACGAAGGAAGAGATGTACGCTCCCGAAACATCGATTTCTTCACATCACCTCACCTGGCTTGAAGCCCGAGAACGTCTAGAGAATATATTAGTTTAGTTAATTGTTTGAGCAATTTTAGATCAATATTATATTTAGTAAGCAGTTAAAGGATTCTGAATATGGGTTGCTTGAAGGGCATTTTCTAAGTTATTCTCGCCCACCCCCTCCTCCACCTCCATAAATTTGAACAGTCACAAATACATCTACTAAAATCCAAGTTAGATTTTGTTCACACCCCACCTCTAAGCTTCTTCGCCTAATCATTACTTAAGAGACACAAAATCCTTTCTAAGTGAAGCTGGGAACAGCGCAGTTTCTCCCTCTCATCCCGGTATTTAAACAGTTTTACAAATTTTAGGGTCTACTGCGTCCTAATCGCCTTTTCTCCCCGTAGCCTTCACTTAATAAAGTTTCTGCTATTGTCACTCAGAATCCCCAACCCCTGGGAACCATCGTCGCCGGTAATAACGCGTCTCAAAGGATTCGGATGAAATGAAAGCTTCCAGAAAGGTGACAACGTTTTGAGTAAACTGCTTATTCCTAGCACCTTTTTCACATTGAAATAACGATCTGGAAAATATCGGTCAAAGCTTCTTGGAAAGTTATCCACATAAAAGAGTAAAAAATAAACAAAAAAAACTGAAAAGGTGTGTGGGGAGAAAGGGAAGCAAGGCCATAAGAACACTTTCATTTATTCTTATTTTCAACTCCTAACATAAAAATCAACAAAAATGTACTGTGTGGAAGGGTGTCTACGCTCCCAGCTGGTCTTAAGAATGTAAAAATTTCACATAAAATTGGAAGAAAACCTTGTTTTTATACATTGTCCACATATATGTTTTTCACACTACCGAATGAGTTATACTTTTTTTCTTCCATTCATTTTTTCATATGATATGTGTAAAACTGTCCCATACAGGGTTTTCGTTTATACTGCACATATACAACCTTAGCTTCTGCTAAAGCATTTCTTTTGCAGATTGACAGGCACCGTTAGCTACGGTGCTTGCTCTTTCTGTGTTGACCCTTCACTAGGGACCGCGTGTCAATAAATTGTACAGTGTATACCATCCCTTAAGAAAGCATCTGAAGTGTTTCATTCACATGACTTTCTCTACATCTCTGCAACAAATTATTGTTAAAAAGCTTATGCCTTTATTTACTTCTTGCTATTCGAGAAAAAAATTAGCAGAAATAGTCTTATTACTTACTTCTTTGTAAATAGAAGCAAAATAATGGAGCACCATAGGTTAAAGTGGTAGTCAAAAGATGGTTGCTATGTCATTGAAGTTGCTTTGTTTGTATGGACAGGAGTTGACAAATTCCTGTATGAGAAACTTATAAGTTTTTTAAAGGTGAAACTAAAAACAACCAACTCCACGAAAAAAAAAATTACAGAACATAAATTATGTGTTTTACCATGCTTTACATTATTTGTGTGGTATGTTTTAGTCCATCTCTTACGAGTTAGCAGTTATGGAAATACCCTAAAATTCATCCAGAATAAAGTAGTCTTCAGAGGCTATTCCCAGAAAATTCAATATATACATTATTTGTCAGGTAAATATCTTTAATATATGATCTTTTAATCAAAATCGTTAGAACAATTTTTAAGAAAATTAAATTTTCGAAAAAAAGTCCATGTAAAGGGTAGTATGTGTTGGGAGGATTTTTCTCAAAATTTTCGAGTCGCATCCCTGGAAGATACTTAACTTAAATACCAGGTTTGGTATTTTACCGACTTTTCGTTTTTGAGTTATCGTGTTCACAGACACGGACACACACACGGACCTTTTTCTGAAAATGCTTTTACTTTCTCTATACGTACAATGTACATAGTGTATAGTAATATGTGCATAGTGTATAGAGACAATTTTGTATTGTACCCAAAAATTCAATACCGAGATTTCACCGAAAATACATGTTTTAGGTTCCCCTGAATCCAAAAGAAGCATTTTCAGAAAAAGGTCCGTGTGTGTCTGTGTGTGTGTATGTGTGTGTGTCTATGTGTCTGTGGACAGCATAGCTCAAAAACGAAAAGACAGATGAATACCAAACTTGCTTCCTTATAAGCGGAAGGGAAATAAGGGAATGCACTAGACTAAAGCGAAAGTAAAATATTCTAAAAGCTGATTGCCTTGTGTTTGAAATCTTTTTCTTTCCATGGCCAAGAGTTGAAAAATTCCATGTGATAAAAGTTTAAGTATTTTAAAACTGAAACAGGTAATAAGAAATATCTCAGAAAAGGTCTATTCCACGAAAAAAAAATCGATATAAATTCTGTGTATTAACGTCATCTACATTTTGTGTCTGCTAATTTTTTGTCTATCTCTTACGGTTTAGCAGTTATGCAACATTTACCAAAATGTATCCATAATGATGAGCTCTTCAGACACTATTACCATAAACTTCAAGATATAGGTATAGTTTATTTCTCATGTAAATATATTTTTATAGGGTATTTTATTTTAAAAAAAATCGTTAGCCTTTCTTGAGAAAATGAAAATTTTCGAAAATTTCCATGTAAAGTGTGGTTTTGGATGGGCGATTTCATGAAAATCTTCGTGTCGCATACTTAAAGATGCTGAATTTACTTACCAAAAGTTGGTATGTAACCAACTTTTTGTTTTCAGCTATCGTGTACATAGACAGACGCTAAAACACACCTGATCTTTTAAAAGCTGTTAGCTATGTGATACATTTAAGGTTCAGTTCGCTTTATATGGTCACGTTTGAGAAATTTTATTGCTTAAGAATGAAACCAATAGCAAGGAGTATCTCGAAAACGGTCAACTGTGCAAGAAAAACACATATTACATACATTATCTCATATATATTATATGACACATCTAAATTACATTACATTTTTTGTGTAGTAAATTTTTGTATATCTCTTACGGTTTAACCGTTGTGCAAAATTTTGCTAAACTCATCCACCATAAAGAAGTCTTTAGGGGCTATTCTCGTAAAATTAAAAATATCTATTTTATTTTCGATATAAATGTCTTTAATATACGTTATTTTAATGGAAATCATTAGTCATTTTTGAGAAAAAGAACACCTTCAACAATTTTTCCATGTAAATGGTAATTTGTGGTGGAAGGACTTTTTGAAAATCTTCCTGTTGCATCCTTGGAGGATAGTAAACATAAATATCAAGTTGGTTTTTCTTTCACGTTACATTTTCTGCCACAGATACACGGACAGACACACACAGGGACATTTTTCTAAAAAATCTTTTTCGGACTTAGGGAGCTTCAAAACATATTTCCGTTGAATCGAAATTTTGTATGGAATACAATACCTTTACTAGCTACTATGTGCATTATATATACATACGGCTAAAGAAAGTAAAAATCACATGTGTTCCATTCACATAACATTTTCTATGTTTTGCAAAACTATTCTTACAAAAGATTATTCATTTATTTACATCATACTAATTAAAATTAATATTACCATACATTGTCTATTACTTAGTTACTTATAAGTAGACATGAAATAAGGGAATACACTAGGCTAAAGTGATATTCAAATCTTTTAAAAACTGATTGCCCTCTGAAATTACTTAATTGATTATTGGTACTGGTATAAACATATTTTGTCCTATACAATGATACTTTCCACATATTTTATAAAATTTAAATATAATTTTAACAAAGAATAAAGCACGTGAAACATTTCGAAATAAAACACTGATATCATAGTATGCTAAGAAACAGATTTAGAGCCCGAAGCAAGGAGATGCGTGTAAATTTTACTCACATGGATGCAACAATTTTCCAACAAAAATTTACAACTGAAAACAAAACACAAATTATTTTCAATTTGTGACCGATCCCAGTCACTTAAATACGAGCTGAGTTAAAGTGTGTGTATAAATAAAATTCCATTTCCATTTAGAGCTGAGGGCTTTCCAAGAATGCGGCACGAAAATTTCGAAGAAAATCCCCCACCTCAATTTACCCTTTACATGGAAAAAGTTCCATTATTTTTTTATTTTCTCAAAAATTGCTTTATGTTGGCCGCGTTGATCAGTCGGAAGAGCTTTCTGCCCAGCGAGGGACCTCAAGATCGATTTCCGGTGGGGTGGTGGCAGCTTTTCTGTAGAAAAGATTATTCCGTACCTACTCCAAAGTCTAGAAGTGTGTGATTTATTGTTACGGAATCAAAAGAAATAACACCATTGCCGATGGCCAACATATTCGCGGTCATATCCAAGGTCGCGAATATAACAACTGCAGATGAACTAATGGTTTTATTAAAATACCTTATGCTTAATCTATTTTAATGGCGAATAAAATCCGTCACCTGAATTATATGTGAGAGCCTCTATTCCAAACCACTTTGTATAATAGGTAAACTTTAAGAAATAGACAACATTTTACCGCGAAAAATGTAGATTTCGTTGAAGCACACAATTTATATAAAATTTTTTTGTAACATTAATCACTTCTGATGTTTAAATTTTCAGATATTATATACTTTACTAAACTCCAAATTGCTATTGCCTTTCTTTTTCGTGTTCATACAAAGAGAGAGTTTCAAAACTATTACATAGCGGTCAACTTTGAAAATATTAGATTATAGCTTATAATATATTCTTCTGATATGTATTATTAAGTGAATGATGACCTTTTATCGGTATCAATAAGAAGTAAGTGGAAGAATAAGGTATTGCAAGAATATTTTATAGAGGAGTGGGTAGAGAAAGTAGTTCAATATTTCATTATTGTCATTGGAATAGCTATTATTGTAGCTAATGTGCATCACAAGTAATAGAGTTTTTCAATAATACGCTAAAAGTATCTAATACTAAAATCGGTTGAATGGTTTTTGAGATTACCCTACATACGCACACTAAAGCTTAGTGCAGGTCGTAAACATGTATTATCTGGGGTTTGAACTGTGGACCACATTTCAGGTCACATAGGCGATTTCAAATTTATCAAGACCGGTCCATAAAAACAGGTCTTCCTAGTATATCTTTCCGTGTTGTTAAACAGCATGTTGTCTTTGCAACGGACGGACAGACGCGAAGCCGGGAGGGGTTTGTATTTGAAATTCAAATGCGAGTCTCTCCCCACTATACGTCTATATCGGACAAACAGCCGTGTGGTTTACGACACAAGAGACGCTTCCCAAATTCAAACTTGACATGAAAATTTTATAGCTTTTTCTTTCATCCCACGTAATTCCACCTTCTTTTGTTCATTCCTGAGCATTATTTCGCATAAAAAGAAGATCAGCGTTTTATCTGTATTTTTCTTCCTCAATTTCTCTTCATTTTCTTTCATATGAACCACTTGGGTCTAAAACAGGTTACTGTGCGCTACTCCTTTGTTTCCACAATATCATTTCAGACATTTTGCATAGAGTAAACATTCTGTTGTACACTATAAGTCCAAAAATAATCAATTTTTGTTGTAAAGGAACATTAAACTTGAGTTTATTTAAATGCTGTGCCGCGGGTGGCATATGCTTTTTGGCGGACAATGAAGGCATAATTCCCCATATACTGATTGGGTTAGGGTCTAGGAAATATAAACTGCTCAAACTTCTTCTACCCGAAGAAAACACAAAATTTGATATTTAGTTTCAAGTATCTTGGATCCGAGCGAGATGAATGCGCAGTATGTGTGAGGCCTGCATTCGGGTAGATGGGTTTTGACTCCCGTCATAAACTAGAAGTCGTTTAAACAGCAAACTTGGTATTTAAATTTAATATATTCCAAGGATGCAACGTGAAACAAAAATACTCCTATTACAAACTATCCTTTAGATGCAATATATTTTAGCATTTTTTATTTTTTCAATAATGGCTCTAAAGATTTTGATTAAAATACAATGTATTAAAGATACTTAAACCACAAATAAAATGTATATTTAGAAATATCTGTTAATAGCAGTTAAAGATATTTTCATTATAGATGACTTTTGTATAACTGAAAGACATGAAATGGATGAAAAGGTTATTCTTGAAAGCTGTTTTACATTTCTGTTCAGATAAAGGAGATGATAATAAGGATTCTAAATTATAGCGAAGCTTTTTAATTACGTCATTCTTATCAAAATCCAGCATATCAGTGAATGTATTGCTCAAGTATATTATTGAATACTCTTAGTGTATCTCTTACGGTTTATCAGTTCACACAAAGACATTCAGAATAAAGAACGCTTTACGTGCCATTTAAAACGTTCATTTAATTTATCAAACAAATATCTAAATGAAATAGTTGGAACATTTTATAAGTATACGGTAATTATGGATGGAGGATTTTCCTGAAAACTTCGTGACATTTTTGTTAGATGCTTAACGTGAGTACCAAGATTTTCGATAAATACCACAGTTCATATTTATGAGATATTTCGGGCCGTGTCGTAGCTGAGTGGTTAGACCACTAGCCACTCAGCTAGGCGGGCCGGGTTCGCTTCTAGCTAACAGCATGTGGGATTTGTGGTGGACAAAGCTGCGCAGGGACGGGTTATCTCCGGGTTCTCCGGTTTCCCCCGCCTTCGATTTAACCGGTGCTCCAATCTTCATTCCATGTATTTTCAGTACCTTCGCCTGTGGTATCATATGAAGTAGGGCCTTAATCACTATCCATAAAATGAGTAATTTCGTTTGTGCTTATTAATGTTCGCAGACATACACGTATACAGTAACCTTGTCCTAACAAATGCTTAAGGAGCCTCAAAAAACTTATTTTCGGTAAAATCTCGACATTTTACTTTTAGTATAATACTATACTCTCTTTACTGTAAGTACTCAGTAGGGAAAGTAGGCACCTGCAAAGTAGAGGTAATTATAATAATAATGATAATAATAATATCAGCAACAATAACAACAATAATAGTAACAATAACAATAATAATAATGTTTACAAAGTTACCTAATGTTTACTACACAGTTGTAAAAATCTGATGTGTTCCATTCACATGACTTTCTCTAATCTCTGCAACACATTATTGTTAAATTGCTTAGGCTTCTATTTACTTCATGCTAATCGAGAAAAAAATCGCAGAACTAGTCTTATTACTTGCTTCCTTGTAAATAGAAGCGAAATAAGGGAGCACCATGGATTAAAGTGATAGTCAAAAACTGGTTGATATGTGACTGAAGTTCCTTTGTTTGTATGGACAGGAGTTGAAAATTTTCTGTATGAGAAAAGTATGTTTTTCGAAGCTGAAATAAAAAAAAGGAATATCTAAAAAACGATCAACTCCACGAAAAAATGCATAGAATTTAAATTGTGTATTTTAACGTGCTTTACATTTTTTTGTGTGGTAAGTTTTTGTCCATATCTTACGGTTTAGCAGTTATGCAAAATTCCATAAAATTCATCCAGACTAAAGTAGTCTTCAGAGGCTATTCCCAGAAAATTCAAGATATGCATTTTATTTGTCACGTAAATATCTTTAATATACGATATTTTAACAAAAATCGTTTGAGGCATTTTTAAGAAAATCAAAGTTTTCGAAAAAAGCTCCATGTAAAGGGTGGTTTGGGGTGGTGAATTTTTCTCAAAACCTTTGTGTCACATCCCTGGAAGATACTAAACTTAAATACCAAGTTTGGTATATTACCGACTTTTCGTTTTCGAGTTTTCGTGTTCATAGTCGCACAGTCGGGATTTTGTAGAAAATCTAGTATTGTATCTTTTTCTGAATTTTTTTTTTTTTGTGTACAAGGGGCCCTAAAACATATATTTCCAGTGAAATCTCGATATCGAATTTTTGGGTGGAGTGCAATACGTTCTCTATATACTCTAAATATAGTTCGTATAGAGAAATTAAAAATGTGGATTCATTGAATCATTCAGTAAAAGTCTGTGTTCTTTCAGTGTTTATGCTGTCAGTAACTCGTAAACCTCGATGAACCAAGCGATTTGTTATTCTCGTCAACGAAGTCGATTCGCGTTTAGCAACTGCCCTCTTCGCTACATATTCACAGACGCTTTACCTGGGTCGCTGCACCTTCCCTCCCACCCAAAGAGCTATGTTACATTTGTCTTGATTTACATGGCCGGGGTATTCGCCCGCTATATTTTTAAACGCTTCGCTTCTTTAAGAACAGGGAAAAAATGCCTAACACGAACATATTTCATTCTCTTTAGAAATAACAACAGTGGGTGAGCTGGCGAGGCTGGTCACTGACGTTAGATACAAGATAGCCCCAGAGGGCATTATTATGCTTCCGGTATAAACACATTTACTCCTTCCGCTTGTCAGTAATTCTTAGATTTGCTTTATATATTTTACTTTTACACTTACTGCTTAAAACTAATGCAATATGTATATAAATATGCTAAAATATGCATTTCTTGACTTATCAACCACAAAGTTTGATCCCAGCAATATAAATTACATATATCATATAACATTCGCTACCCATTCTTCCACAAGCCAGTCTTAGGAAGCTTGTTTTATTTTATATTAATCGAGAATTCATTGCCCACTTCCTTGTGGATAGAAGAATGAAAAAGACAGGAGATACTTAATCTTTAAAATATTTTCAGTCGGTAATTGTAACTTCACTTTTTGGATGACCTCCAGAAATAAATAAAAAATGAATAAAACCACAAATAGTGACCTAGGACTATAAAAGTGTCTCAAGTATTTGTAAAATTGAAACTAATGACGAATATCTATTCAACGGTAAAATATATAGATATTTATGTTTCATTATTAGTAATTTTAACCGAATCTACAAATGTGTCATATAGTTAACCAGTTATATAGTATTAGTCAAATATTTTGAAGAATAAAGACGATATTACATTTTATTTGCAAACAAAATTTAATATACGTATTTTATTAGATATGAAATCATATTAAAATGTTATAGCGACTTAAAGAAAATCGATAAAACCAATTTATTAATAGAAAAATTATCAAAAACATCTTATTCGTAAACAGTATTTCTTTGGTGTGGGATTTTGTAGAAAATCTGGTATTGTATCCTTGAAAGATACTATACAAAGCTTAATATTTACTCATTTTGGGGTAGTTTTTCTTATAATCACAACGCACTTGAATTTTGGGCACAACTCTGAAACTTTTGAGAGAGAAAAAAGTGGGAAAAAGCAGGAATAGTCAAATTTGTAGCATGCCCGTTAGTTTTCACTAACTTGCAATGTGATATATTTCGGAAATGACTAGCTATAAAAAAAAAATATATATATATGAGGCATAAAAACTCATTTTAATGAGCATTTCTCATCTCAGCATAATAAATACTCGCATATTAATCATAATCGTAAGAGGGGTTTTTGAGAAAATTAGATGTAATATTTTATTTACTTTAAAACACTACTATAAGTGGAGAATTTACTTGAAAAAGTTTATGTAGCATATGTAGATGCTGAAATTAAAATGTTTATGGAATCTCAGCTGAAATTAAAATGTTTATGGAATCTCAAAACATGTATTTTCGGTATAACTTTGTTATCTCATTATTGGATGGAAGTGCAATTACTGCTCTATCTCTGTAAGTGGATACAACAGAAATAATAATTTACTGAATGCAGGTTATTGACTAATATATAGATTTATTAATTTGCTATGATCATGTCTTTAATATTATACAAATAAAATCCTTTATATATGTGTGCGAGTGTATAAATCACAAAGTACACAGCCAATTTTGAACATTCTTTCCCCAATGGAAATTCCCATTCTTTCTCGGAATATAATACTCTTACTAATATATATTCATGAATTACTAAAATAAATTGCACATAAAACAAAAGCCGCTTATGTTTTATTTCAACTAATATATACATAGCCATGATGTAACACTTGAGCATAGAGATGACACTTAAAATAATGTTTTCCATTCACAGGACTTTCTCTACATCTCTATAACAAATTATTGTTAAAAAGCTTTTTTTTTTTTTTTTTTATCTACTTCATGCTAATTGAGAAGCATAAACGGTCTTATTACTTGTTTCCTTGTAAGTAGGAGAGAAATACTTGTAACGAAGCACACTAGGCTAAAGAGACTGTTAAATCTTTTAATAGTAGGTTGCTTTGTAAATCGAAATTCTTTTCCTTTCATGGCCATGAGTTGACAAATTCCCGTATGAGTAAAGTTTAAGTAATTTAAAACTGGAACCAATAATACGGCATGTCTCGAAAATGGGCAATTCCAAGGAAAAAATGTATGCAACATAGATTATGCGTTTTAAAAAGGTCTGCGGTTTTTATGCAGAGACTTTTTGTGTATTTCTTACGGTTTACCAGAGGTTATTCCCACACCATATTTGCAATGTAAATATCTTTGGTATAGGGTATTTTAATCAAAACGGTTAGATCCAATTTGAGAAAATCAAAATGTTCGAAATTTTTCCCTCAAAACTTTTATATCGCATCCCTGTGAGATACTGAACTTAAATACCAAGTTTGGTATTTAATCGACTTTTCGTTTTTGAGCTATGCTGTCCACAGGCACACACACAAGGAAACACATGAGCCTTTTTTTTTCTAAAAATGCTTTTTCTTGGATCAGTGGGACCCAAAATATATATTGCTGGTGAAATCTCGGTAAAGAATTCTTGGGTGCATTACAATACCTTCTCTATACACTATGTACATAGTACGTGTAGAGAAAGCAAAAAGCTGTACTTTGTAGAAAATATACTAAAAACAAAAGCCGCTTATATTTTATTTCAAGCAATATACGTATACAGCCATGATGTAACACTTTAGAATACAGAAGACACTTAAAATAATCTGGTTTCCGCTAACATGACTTTCTCTACATCTCTCTAAAAATTATTGTTAAAAAGCTTATTCTTCTATCTACTTCATGCTATTTGTGACTATCATTAGGACAGTTGAATCTTTTTAGAGTTGGTTGCAATATAATCGAAATTCCTTTCTTTGCATAGCCATGAGTTGGAAAATTCCCGTATGAGAGAAGTATTTTAAAACTAACAAGGAGTATGTCGGAAATGGTCAACACCGCTGCGAGCGCTGCGGATCCCGAACACCCGTAGTTCTTCTGGCATTACTAGAAGTAGCTGGTCTTGAGTATCTGAGCCCCTGTTGAAAGGCAGCTGTTCGGATTGGGTTAGACTCAGCTTCCATGGGAGTTTGGGTGCGTCTGGGTGAGGTTGTGAGACGCGTTAATGTCCTGAAAATCTTCTACTTACACATGCACACATACGATCTTTTTCTAAAATTACTAATTTGTTTTTGGATTCAAAACGTGTAATTCTGGTGAGATATTGATATCGGTTTTTTGGTGGAATACAATGCCTTCTTAACCTACCATGTACTTTATATCGTAGTAGAGAAAGTAAAAATTAACTATGCAATGTTACGTGAACCAGTTATAAGTATTGTGAGAACAGGTGAAGTTTTCTAAATGCACAAATTTGTAATATAAATTCTGTTCTATAGAGCTATGTGTAGTTGCGGAAGTATACCTACAAGTCGATACCTGCAGGGATTATTTCTACGGGTTGTGTAGAATTTTATTGATCTCTCACATCATTTAATTCTGCCGGAACTAACTGTTCTTCTTCCTAGCAACGTTTACTAACAAGACTCTTAATGGCGTGTTTCTGCTCGCCTTTACGCTTTGAAAACTTTCACTTGCACTCCGGCTTTTGTTCCAACCCTCTCCCCCCACCTCTCCACTACCACTCAAGTGAGCTGAGAGCTTTTCTTTCCAGGCAAAATTGCTGCAGGATTGAAGGAATTGAGAAATTGCCTTTTCTTTTCTTTCACTTCGAGGCAGGCGATGGATGTTAACAGAGTAATTGTTTTCCATGTCTTGACAGTTCGTCACTCAAAACAATGTGTTTCTTACACGCAGAATAATATTGCTCCTTGTGGCATTTTTGGAGCTGTCATATGCTTATCGTGGTATTTTATGTGAAAACTATTGTTATTTCAATTTTAATAATGTCGAAACATATAGTAAATGATATCAAAGTGCTTATGTCATAAATATTACTATTTTTGAAAGTGTTTAACTCCCGCTTATACTACTATGGCATCGCAGACGAAGATACTGAGGATACATGGAACGAAGATGGAGCACCGGTGGAATGCGATGGTGGGGGAAATCGGAGAACCTGGAGAAAACCCGTCCCTGCGCTGCTTTACCCACCACAAATACCACATACGGCCACTTGGGATCGAACTCAGGCCGTCTTAGTGAGAGCTGAGTGGTCTAACCACTCGGCCACGAAGAGGCCCTATAAATATTACGATACAAAGCGAACAAAGGGACGGAAGGGACTCGATCCTGAATTAATGGAGTTATTGTTAATGAGGAAGGAGGAGGCAGGAGACACTAGGAAACCGGAACCAGGGGCGATGGCACAATGACAGGGCTCTTAGAGTTACCAGATTAAGATTCCGAGGCAGTGGGACAGACAGAGAGACCCCGCTCCACCCTATAGAGGCGGTCCCTATAGGCTGATAACCAGCCGAGTGTCGGGGACGGTGACCGTAACACTGGGTATTATTTTTCCTGACACACCGCACCGAAGCACCATCGATAACACTTACAAACCTGCAAGAGTCTATCGGGGCGAAAATTGATGACATAATAATGAACCATATGGAGAGTAAAAAAATTCGGGGGCTGAGCTCCAGCATTCAACTTGGGACCCGAGAAAACTCTAAAAAAAGACCGAGAAATTCAGAG
Source organism: Hymenopus coronatus (assembly GCA_030762935.1). Lineage (NCBI taxonomy): Eukaryota > Metazoa > Arthropoda > Insecta > Mantodea > Hymenopodidae > Hymenopus > Hymenopus coronatus. The sequence goes on from CM060883.1 coordinate 43,881,568, forward strand.
ATCAAAACTGCTCCAGAGTGCGACTCCCATACGTTATCGGGATGCCACATTGCAAGATGAAAAACGGTAATAAATAATGAACAACAAATATTTTAAGCATTACTTCACATGACTTTCTCTACCCTCTATCGTTGATTAAAAGCTATCCTTACGTAAGCTTGTTACTTTCTCTACACGTCCCATGTTCTTAGTGTACAGAGAAGGTAGTGTATTCCAGCCGAAAATTCCATAGAGAGATTTCACCGGAAATATATGTTTTGTGACCCCCTGAATACAAAAGAAAGCATTTTTAGAAAATTGTGCGTGTCTGTGTGTGTGTGTGTGTGTGTGCATGTCTGTAGGCAGGATAGCTCAAAAACGAAAAGTCTGTTAAATACTAAACTTGGTATTTAAGCTCAGTATCTTCCAAGGATGCGACACGAGGATTTTCAAGAAAATTCCCCCACACACAACTAATCTTTACATAGAAAAGTTTACGGAAATTTTAATTTTTTCATAAGTGGCTCAAACGATTTTGATTAAAATGTACATCTTCAGTTTTCTAAAAATAGTCTCTGAAGACATTTTTATTCTGGATGAGTTTTGCAGAATATTGTACAACTGGTTAACTGTAAGAGAGAGACAAAAACTTATTTAACAAAATATGTAGAGCTCATTAAAACATACAACATGACATATTGGAGATATTCCTTTTTATTGGTTCAGTTTTAAAATACCTAACTTTTTTTCATACGGGTATTTGACAACTCCTAGTCATACAATCAAAGGAACTACAATCAAATGGCAACCAGATTTTAAAACATTTGACTGTCGTTTTAGCCTATGTATTCCCTTGTTTTCCTTGTACTTACAAGAAAGCAAGTAATTAGACCATTTCTGATTATTTTTCCTGGATTAGCATGAAGTAAATGAAAGAATAAGCTTTTTAACAATAATTTGTTTCAGGGATGTAGAAAAAAGCCATGTGAATGGAACACATCACATTTTAATTAAGATAAAACTTTGTAGAAATAGCCACAATACACATTTATTTACAGATCCAAAGGAAACAGGGATAGCCAAATGTTTTTAAAGCTGGACTCTATATGCTGAACGTAAATTCAATGCCATTTCCAACGAGAAATGTATTACAATAGGAAGAGAAACTGAGTAGCTGCCATCTGTTGGAACATGGTGACCCTCAGGAAAGTTGCGTGTTACTTGGTGATAAACTATAACATATAGTCGCACATACATTTCAGCTTATCAATGATTCTGCTATGTGTCACAACATTCTAGTATTAAACCGCATTCCGCTATTTATAGTAATTGTTAAACTCAACTAACTTGAGAGAACGTAGGCTTTCACGGCCGGAGTCATTGTAACTAAGAAATGTTTCCGGGCTGTTTTGCCGTGGTCTGCTGGTGTTAGGAGTACCAGACGTTTCGTCCACAACTACGGTGGACATCTTCAGTGGCGCGGTCGAAGTTTTCTAGGAGAAGGTTTCGCTGCGTCAACTAACTTGGTCTATTTAATACTATCTTCCTACTTTGCCATTGATGTACATTATGTATATTGTGTCAAAGTAAAAATGTGAGGCAGTTGGAGAATGTTATTTCCTACTCGGTTGTTGGTATGACAGATTGATTGATTTTAAGGATCCGCAGTCGAGTTCTACCGTCCAAACCCCGGCTTTGCCATTGAATTCTTGTCTGATTCTACCCTTCCAACATTTTTGCTTTATCTACGCACATAGTGTATAGAAAACGTGTTATATTGCACTCAAGAACTGGATACCGAGATTTCAACGGAAATTCATTTTTGAGACCCCCTGAATAAATAAAAAATCTGATGTGCTCCATTTACATGACTTTCTCTACCTTTCTGTAACAAATTATGGTTAATTATGGTCATTATCTAGTTTCTTACAGGTAGAAGGGAAATAAGAGATTAAACTGGGCTAAAACGACAGTCAAATACTTTAAAATGAGGTTGCAATAGTGTTTAAATCCGATTCTTTGCATGGTCAGGAGTTGACAGGTTCCCGTATGAGAAAAGTATAAGTACTTTAACATTGAAATCAAAAGGTTAGCTGTTATTGTATCGAACTATGATGCAAGATGGCGGTCAGAATGCTTCATTCCTCCAGGACCATGTGGGAACTGTGTGCAATGTTGTAGGTTGTCTTTAAATTTATTATAAATCTTCCTTTCGGAATTGAAGTTTGTGTTTCTTTATGAATAAAGTTAGAGTCTTCCCTCACTTCCAGGACCAACTCCTTGCAGCCAAACTTCTAGAGTCCCGTCGCAACTTTTTGTATGTTTGTCCAAAACTGATGGTTTAATAATTCAAAAATGTTGGGACATATCTTAAATTTTTACTTTCTCTAGACGTACTATGTACTTAATGTATAGAGAAGGTATTGCACTCCACTCAAAATTCGATACCGAGATTTCACCGAAAATACATGTTTTAGGATCCCCTGTATCTAAAAAAAGAAGTCCATGTGTGTGTTCGTGTGTCAGTGTATCCGATAATTAGAAAACGAAAAGTCGGTAAAATACCAAACTTGGTATTTAAATTTAGTGCCCTTCAGGGATGCGACACGAAGATTTAGAGAAAAATGCCTCCCAAACTGTCTTTACATGGAAAAAAAATCGAAAATGTTGATTTTCTCAAAAATGGTTCTAAAGATTTTGATTAAAATATCGCATATTAAAGATAATTATATAGCAAATAAAATAAGTGTTTTGAATTTTCTGAAAATAGCCTCTTAAGACCTCTTTATTCTGAATTCACTCTGCTGAATTTTGCATAACTGGTAAACCGTAAGAGATAGACAAAACAAAAAATATAGATCACGTTAAAACACACAAGATATACCTTGTTTTTTTAATTTTAGTAGATTGTAATTTTTATTATATTATGAGCGCATTTTTATTACTACTATATATATAGATTTTTGAATTAGGTAGATATAAGTAAAAAAATGTGCTCATAATATAATAATGACTTAATACAATATATTTATTTAAATTCTTAGGCTTTCACGGCCGATGTCATTACTGGCTGGAGTATAATCTAGGCTTGTGGGCCGTGGTCTACCGTGGTCGACCTCGCCGCTGAGACCGAAGATGTCTGCCGTAGTCGCAGACGAAACGTCTGGGAAGAAGAAGGAGGAGCCCAGTAGACCACGGCCCACAACCCCGGATTATACTCCAGCTAATATATTTATTTTATTTATATTAAGATCTTATCAAGTTAACCTTATTATTTGTTTCAGGTTTAAATTACTTAAACTTTTTAAACGATAAGTTGTAAACTCCTGGTTCTGCATAGAAACAAGTTTCATCCACTTGGCGACCGGCTTTTAAAAGATTCGGCTATCATTTTTGTATAATGTATAATGGTAATTCTTACACAATAGACAATAACGTACAACACAAAAATTTGGATCTCAGTAAAATATGTTATTGCTTCGATGCCATTTTTGGTAATTTAAGTCGTTTCCGGGATATCCGATACTAATGATTCTAAGTTAAAATCCTTTCCATTTTCACAGGTTTCTCGGGATTTCATGGAAAGAATATGATGTGTTAGGTCCATCCTGTTTTTGACACTTTACTATCAAAATTTGTATCTATAATGAAATTTGTAATTTAGATATCTTTGCAAATGTTTATTTCAATTAAAATAAAATTGATGGAAAACTTAGCTTGCGTAATAGAGCTTATACAACCACCAATAAAGGTTAGAGGTTAGAGAAAGTCAAACATGTATGAATGAATGAATAAGTGTATTTATTGACATAGCAATATCATACATAGAATTTCAACAACCGCACGGGTCCACAGACCGTACGTGCTTTTGTAATACACATTACAGGCAATATTAAAACAACAACAACAACAAAGAATTAAAAGAGTAAACACGAAAATAAAAAGACAAAGGTAATACACATTCAAAAGCAATATTAAACAATAAAGAATTAAAAGTGAACCCGAAAATAGAAATACAAAGATATTCAGATATAGCAATTTAAATTTACAGCACAGAGTACATCTTCATAAATGCACCCTCTTATAATAGATAATTACACTTAAAGACATATATACACATAATATATACACCATATATAAAACCATAGTACAACAGTGACCTAAGTATGACATAATATATATATATATATATATATATATATATATATGTGTGTGTGTGTGTGTATGTAGAGCATTGTAGTCACTTTTGTTTAGTTGATCTTATTCCTCACTCCCTTCCTTCTCTATTGGCAGCCTCCTCAAATCTTGCCTTAAGTACAAATTTACCTAGCCCGTCCATGTTTTCCGTGCCTGCCAGTAGGGTCCAACATGCTTCCGGCCCTACATTCGCAGTACATATTTGACTAGAGAAAGTCAAATATGTAGAAGTCTACACATGCTGTGGCGATTAATACGAAACTTACAGATTTTTATTCAATGCAACTTTGTAGTCGCCGTCCACCATCGTGTAGTGGTTACCATGCTAGCCTCTAAAACCCAGAATTTCATGTTCAATGAACATTTCTTTCGGACGTAAAAATCCTTTGCATGGCTTCCTTCGGAAGGGAGGTAAAGCTGATGGTCCCATGTAATGTTTGTTTGCAAGTAAAAGAGCTCCTATATCTTCAAAGAAAAAGGTTTCTTGACAAAATTCCGCCATTTCGCGGCCACAAGTTGTGATTTCGTCGTACAGTGCCATCTGTGGGCGGCGAGTCGATCCCTCGTCACCATGGTGCATAGTGGCGAACTCACGAACTAGAAATTCAAATCCGGTCAAGGAAACATCGTACTGATGCCCTTTGCTCCATTTAGGAACTACAGGAAATTAACTTAATTAACCTTGTTGATATTGAGTTTGCTTCACGTGATTTCTTATGGAGTTGTAGTGCATGAATTATTTCAAGACCTATTATTTTAAGACTAATGATGATGTGTTCATCATTTATTTTATTTTATCGATATAGTTCTAACCTTATGTAGATTTTCATGCAAAACCAAAGGTTTCTCCAACGGCATACAATGTTCACTTATTGAAAGGCGTATATATTTTCGATCTTTAAGCCGTTTGGTGTTTTAGTGTGCAAAACATTAACCTATGTTGAGATCTATTTTAAAAGATTTGCAGAACCTTTATAAATTCGCCGGAGACACCCTGGACGTTTAATGGAAAGCAATTTTAAGAATTTAATTTTATATACGTTTATATAATCAGTATTGTTGAAACAATTTGGTTAATGTCACGGTAAGATGAGTTAAGAGTGTAGAGGTTAGCGGGTAGAGCAAGTCAACAGCGGGGGACACCTCGGCAACTGCGACCCGGTAAGGATCTATTGCGGCCTACCCCAGGGGAAGGGACGACAGGAGGGTAAACTACAGATCAGCACCCAGGAAAGGACACAGAGCTAACAGTCACTGGATGGCAGCCTTGGCGAGCCTCGGAGACTATACAGCGCAGGGAGGCCGAAAGGATGCCTCTGAAACAGCACCTAGCCTCAATCAGCGCAACCAGGAGGAAGCAATCGTGCCATCTGCCTGCAAAGCATCAAACTACGCCTGCGCCGACCTGAAAGATGAAGAAGGTAAATGAAGTGAAAGAATGAACGGAAAGAAACCAAGGTAGATATACAGCACCCCAGCATTCGTCTAAGTGGCCTCAGGAAAACCACAGAAAAACCTAGGGTCAGAGTGCATGATCAACAGGGATCGATCCCAGACCGCCCGAGTGCTTGACCCAGACGAAACGCCTGAGCCTAGTATATTTCCTAAGTACCGCCTATTTTCCTATGATCCAAGGATTTAGGGGAATTGTAATGACTAATAAAATAACACATTCCACATGCGTGAACTTAAGATTGCACATGTCTATAGAACTAGGTGAGCTTCGATTCAGTGAACTTCAGCTTACACTTATATGCCCCGGAAAATCGTTTACATCCTTAAATAAGAGTGCAAATGAAGATCGAATTTGTGAAAGTATGACTCGCACCATCCTATCTGTCACCTTCCGTGGTGTAATGGTTAGCATGCTAACTTCATATACCCAAGGTCGCGGGTTCAAATCCGGCGGAGGACGATGGATTTTTTCGGGTGTAAAAATCTTTAGCATGACTTCCTTCGGAAGGGAAGTAAAGCCGATGGTCCCTTGTCGTAGATTTACTGCACGTAAAAGAACCTCAAGAGAGGCCTCTGAGTCTTTAGAATGGGATCCTGAGAAACCACAGCAGTTAAAGAGCGTCCATAAATAACAGTAAATTTACATTTTTATGAAGGTGTACTCTGTGCTGTAAATTTAAATTACTGTACTTGAATATCTTTGTATTTTTATTTTCGGGTTCACTCTTAATTCTTTATTGTTGTTTTAATATTGCTTTTTATTGTCATTACCTTTGTATTTTTATTTTCGTGTTTACTCTCTTAATTCTGTGTTTTTGTTTTTGTTTTAATATTGCTTTTAGTGTGTATTACAAAAGCACGTACGGTCAGTGGAAATTCTATGTATGTTATTGTTATGTAAATAAATACACTTATTCATTCATTCACCATCATATCTTCTACGCAGACAAGGCAATTTATTTCCCTCGCTTTCTCAAACTCACCAAAAGTGGACTTATCAACATTTATTTCTCAATGTGCTCCCCTTTACTCTTCAAAAAGGGAAGCTTCAATTTTCCCATAATTACGTTTAATCCCTCATTGAGCTGAGCCGGCTGCAGTGACCGGCCGACCTCGGTTGATCAGCCGCTCATACAAACAGCAAGTTGTTTTGCCAGGTATTGACTGCCTTATCCGCTGAGCAAATATTTGACTTCTCCAGATTCCTCTTCTTCTGAAGGACCCCATTTATTCTCGAGGGTATCGGCAAACTTGTATAGCGAGGGTGGTTCTTTAAATCTTTAAGGTCCAAAAATTCTTCTTCTAATTTAAGATTATTTATGTCTCATTTTATAAACAGCTATAAAGCATTTAAAATAAAGTAAATAAAAGTGGTTTGTTGCACTTACATGACTGTTCTATCCATATTATTCACTTATTATTCTATCTAATTTTTGTTGAAGTTTTATAAGTAGGTACGCTTTTTATTTATTTATTTGATTGTTTTAAATCTGTTTTATTTATTTTTTATTTTGTTGTATATCAAGTGGCTGTTTCAAAATCGAAATATTGATTGATATTCTGTAACATTCGATATTATATACCAGGCTTCAAGGCAACCTGACTTGGAATGCACATACACACAAGGACATTTTTATAAAAATGCTTTTTTTGACTTCAGGGGGTCTCAAAACCTGTATTTCCGGTAACATCTCGGTATAGAATTTATGGGTGTAATACAATACCTTCTCTATTCACTATGTATTAGGTTATCTCATAAGTGATGTCGGTTTTTTGATTTTGGTATTTTGAGGATACACGCCAAGTTTTGAGAAAAAATCCGGAAAAAGTATCCGTAGTTTTCAGAAGAACCTGGTGCATCAAAAGATACCATACATCGCTACATTAAAACACTTGGAAACTCATGTAGATTTGTATCTCATGAACTGACACCTCAACAGGCTCAACGCAGAGTGGATATTTGTCGTCAGCTTATCCGTAATCCTATGGATAATAGATTTGTCGGGTGAATTGTCACTTGTGACGACAAAAAGAAAAATTACCGAAACCCTTATGCCTCGAAACAGTGGCTTTTATGCCCACAAACTTGTCAAAGTCATCGTTAAAAAAATTTATTCGCTCCCAAAGTAATGTGTGTCTAATGGAATTTTGAAGGTGTGATTCTCTGGGAGTTTGTTCCAAACGGGCGGGCGATTAATGCGGATCTTTATTCTCAACAAGTGGAACGAGTTCTTCAAATTTTGAATCGGAGATACCCAGCATTAGTTAACTGAAATGGAGTTCTATTGCAACAGAATAAAGCAAGACCCATACTGCAGGAACAACCATGGAAAAAATTCAGGAATTGGGGGGAATTGAACTGATACCACACCCAGCATACAGCCCTGATATCGCACCATCAGATTATCATGTTTTTCGATCAATGGCCCATTTTCTACGTGGGAGAAATTTTGACAACATTGAAGCAGTGCAAGTAGGTCTCACCGAATTCTTCGCATTAAAAACCAGAGACTGGTACCATCGTGGGATAATAAACCTCGCTGAGAGATGGCTCAAGACCATTGAATCTAAAGGTCTGCACTTTGAAGATTAGCTAATTGCTTCTCAGAAAACATTTCAAATAATTGTTTTTCTTAATACACAACATTACTTATGAAACAGTATCTATACATAGAGAAAATAAAAAAAAATCTTAAGTGTTCCATTCACATGACTTTCTCTATATCTCTGCAACAAATTTTAGTTAAAAAGCTTATGCTTCTATTCACTTCATGCTAATCGAGAAACATTCGCAGAAATAGTCTTATTATTTGCTTCCTTGTAAGCAGAACGAAATGAGGAAGTGCCATAGGTTAAAGTGATAGCCAAAAGCTGGTTGCTATGTAACTAAAGCATCTTTGCTTGTATGGAGGAGTTAACAAATTCCTGTATGAGAAAAGTGTGTTTTTCAAAGCAGAAACGAAAAACCAAGAATATCTTAAAAAATCTGATGTGTACCATTCACATGACTTTCTCTACATCTCTGCAACAAATTATTCTTAAAAAGCTTATACTTATATTTACTTCCTGCTAATCAGAAAAAAATTAGCAGAAATAGTCTTATTACTTGCTTCCTGGTAAGTAGAAGTAAAATAAGGGAATACCATAGGTTAAAGTGATAGTCTAAAGCTGGTTGCCATGTCACTGAAGTTCCTTTGTTTGTATGGACAGCAGTTGATAAATTCCTGAATGAGAAAAGTATATTTTTCACAGTAGAAACCAAAAACAAGGAACGTCTCAAAAACGATGAACTCCACGAAAAAACATATATAACATAAATTGTGTGTTTTAACGTGGTCTACATTTTTCCTGTAGTAAGTTTTTGTCCATCTCTTACGGTTTAGCAGTTATTCAAAATTCCGTAAAATTCACCCAGAATAAACTACTCTTTAGAGGCTATTCCCAGAAAATTCAAGATATAAATTTTATTTGTCGGCTAAATGTCTTTGATATATGATATTTTAATCAAAATCGTTAGAGCCATTTTTGAGAAAAACGCAATTTTCGAAAAAAATTCCATGTAAAGGGTAGTTGGGGGTGGGTGGATTTTTCTCAAAATCTTCGTGTCGCATCCCTGGAAGATACTAAACTTAAATACCAAGTTTGGTATGTTACCGACTTTTCGTTTTTGAGTTATCGTGGTCACAGACACACGGACACACTGACACACGGACACACACACACACGGAGTTTTTTGTGAAAATGCTTTTATTTGGATATAGGGGATCCCAAAACATGTATTTCCGGTGAAATCTCGGTATCGAATTTTTGAGTGGAGTGCAATACCTTCTCTTCAATACCCTATGTGCATAGTGCGTATAGAGAAAGTAAAATGATCAACTCCACGGAAAAAATGTACCTATATGACATAAATTGTGTGTTTTATCGCGAGCTACATTTTCTGTAGAGTAAGTTTTTGTCCATCTCTTATGGTTTAGCAATTATGCACAATTCCGTAAAATTCATCCAGAATAAAGTACCCTTCAGAGGCTCTTCCCAGAAAATTGAAGATATACACTTTATTTGTCAGGTAAATATCTTTAATATATGATATTTTAATCAAAATTGTAGAGCCATTTTTAAGAAAATCAAAATGTTCGAAATTTCTTCCACGTAAAGGGTAGTTTCGGGTGGGGGGATTTTCTTGAACATCTTCGTGTGGCATCCTTGAAGATACCAAACTTAAATACAAAATTTGGGCTTTAACGGTATTTTCGATTTTGTGCTATGCTGCCCACAGACACTCACACACACATATACACAGACAGACAGACAGACAGTCAGACAGATTGACACACCTACATTTTTCTAAAAATGCTTTTTTTTTGGGATTCAGGGAGTCTCAAAACATGTATTTCCGGTGAAATCTCGGTATCGAATTTTTCGCTACAACACAATACCTACTATGTACATAGTTCGTATAGAGAAAGTAAAACGTTAAACATAAATTAAGTGTTCCTTTCACTTGACTTTCTCTACTTCTCTGTAACAAATTATTCTTAAAAATCTTATTCTTCTCTCTGTCTCAGAAACGGTCTTGTTACTTAGTTCCTCATAAGTAGAAGGGGAAATAAGGGAATACACTAGGCTAAACCGACAGTCAAACGTTTTAAAATGTGGTTGCTCTGGGATTGAAATCCGTTTCTTCCCCTGGCCAGGAGTTAACAAATTGCGTATGAAAAATGTTCAATGATTTTAAAGCCTAAACCAATAACAAAGATTATTTCGAAAGCAAAACTCTAAGAAAATTGTGTGTTTTAAGGCGATCTACATTTTATGCGTAGTGAGTTTTTGTCTATCTCTTAGTTTACCAGTTACCCAAAATTCAGCAAAATTCTTTCAAAATAGAGGTCTTTAAAGGCTCTTCACAGAAAATTCAAGATTTACATTTTATTTTACATATAAATATCTGTAATATACGGTATTTTAATCAAAATAATTAAAATCCAAATTTTCGAAATTTTTTTCATAAAAAGGGTAGTTTGGGGTAGGGAAATTTTTCTTAAAAGCTTCGTGTAGTATCCCTGGAAGATATTAAACTTAAATACCAAATTTAGTACTGTACCGACTTTTCGTTTTTGAGCTATGTTACACAAACACACACACACACATACACATACTAACAGATAGAAATACACACGGACATTTTTCTAAAAATATTTTGTTTTTTATTCTGGAGTTCTCAAAACATATTATATTTCCAGTGAAATCTCAGTATCGAATGTTTGGGTGCCTTCTCTATACACTATGTACATAGTACGTATAGAGAAAGTAAAAAAAACAGTAAATTCATTATCGAGTACTTAGTACATGGAAGGTAGTTTACTAAAGCTAATTTAGAGATTTACAGGCAAATAAAACCGGAATTGGAAAGAGATAAGTGCATAGACCAATGCAGCAAAGAGGAAAGAGAAGGAATAGCTTGAATGAGAACACGAGTGTTCTGTTTAAAAGGATTAGGAACAAAAGAGAAAAAGGTTTGTGACTTTGCGCGGCGGGGGGGGGGACTAGAGCAATGCATTAACAGAATGTACGAAAGGAGCATTTGGAGGGAAAAAATCTGATGTACTCCATTCACATGACTTTCTCTACATCTCTGCAACAAATTATTGTTAAAAAGCTGTTTCTATTTAGTTCATGCTAATTGGAAAAAAAAAAAAAAAAAAAAAAATAGCAGAAATAGCTTGCTTCCTTGTAAGCAGTAGCGAAATAAGGGAGCAACATAGGTTAAAGTGACGGTCAAATGCTGGTTGCTATGTGACTGACGTTCTTTTGTTTGCATGGACAGGAGTTGACAAATTCTTGTATGAGAAATGTTTGTTTTTAAAGCTGAAACCAATAACAAGGAATATTTCAAAAACGATCAACTCCACCAAAAGAGTGTATATAACAGAAATCGTGCGCTTTAACGTGCTCTACATTTTCTGTGTGGTAAGTTTTTGTCCATCTCTTACGGTTTAGCAGTTATGCACAATTCCGTAAAATTCATCCAGAATAAAGTAGGTTTCAGAGGATATTCCCAGAAAATTCAATATATATATTTTATTTTTCAGGTGAATATATTTAATATATGATATTTTATTCAAAATTGTTAGAGTCATTTTTCAGAAAATCAAAATTTTCAAAAACATTTCCATGTAAAGGGTAGTTGGGGTGGGGGAATTTTCTTGAAGATCTTCTTGTCGCATCCTTGGAAGATACCAAACCTAAATACTAAGATTGGTTGTTAGCAGTATTTTCGTTTTCGAGCTATGCTGCCCACAGACACACACACACACACATAGACATAGACACGCATATGGACGTTTTTCTAAAAATGTTTTTTTTTGTACTCAGGGGGTCTCAAAATATGCATTTCCGATTAAATCTCGGTATCTAAATTTAGGGTGGAATACAACACCTTCTCTATTCACCAAGTACAGGTATATACGTGCTATAGAAAGTGAAAAAATATTAAGTAGAAGTCAAACAGCGAATTCCTAAATTAGAACGGTATATCTAAGTATTTGAAAATTCAAATCAAAACAAAAACATGGTTAGCTCCGCACACACAGGCACACACACAAACAAACAGTTTTCCTAAAGTTTGTTTGAACGACATCTGCATTTTGTTTAATAAGATGTTGTCTATCTCTTCTGGTTTACCAATTTTGAAATAAAATTCCAGAAAATTCAATATATACATATATTTCATTTGTCATATAATATCTTAAAATTATGGTATTTTAATCTAAATTATTATAGCTACTTTCAAAAGATAAAGAGTAATTAACATTTTCCCATGTAAAATGCAATTTCATGCATAACATTGTTTTGAAAAAATAATTATGACATATTCTTCAAAAATATGGACTATGAATGTCTAGTTTAAAGTTTAAATGATTCTTCGGTTTTAATTTATTTGTTCTCAGATATAAAAACTGACCTTTTTCTAAATATCTTTTTTTTCAATTAGAGTGCATAAAACATGTATTTCCAGTGAAATTTCGGTTCAGAATTTTTGGATGCATTACCTAATTCCTATATTTATTATAGGCAAATTATAAAGGAAATATAACGTTTTTACGTGAATAATATCTGTGGTGCACTTAGGAAGTGTCGTGTGGATGTTACACATAAAGTTTTCTGACCTTGTGTACTTCATAAAAGTCACTTAAGCTGCACTTGATGTTGGAAACGTTAGTTTTATCTTCTGGATATCAAAACCTTTAAAGGCAAAGAGCATGGCGCCGTGGTTCACGAGCCACAATTAGCATACCCTTTAGAGATATTCATGTTTTCGCCGTAGTTGTGCGGTTGCAGAGTTAGCGCGAGTGTTTTCTGTTTCCCCTGCACTTTTAGCTCGCCAGCCAGCTCTTGTCTTCATGATAGACCCACCTCTGCAGAGTCCATTTGGAGTGATTGATTCATACGCCACTTATTGGAATTGATTCCCGCAACGGCCGCAAGAGGCACTGTTAAACGAACGTTAGAACTCGTCCATTTGAAGCCGAAAGTTGAGCAGTTTGGAGCGGGGAATATATTTCCCAGCTGCCGGTAATCCTTTTAAAAAGGAAACGTAAATGGGGATTTACCGCGCGGTTCGGAACAGACATGCGATAATATTCGTCTTTAGCAGTGGTGCCAAACTTAATTATGGAAATGTTCCTAACCTACCTAGTTTCCATAGTAACGTGTACGTAACGTTTCCATGGTAACCAGGTGCTCCCAAGCTTTTTACTTTCTCCATTATTTACCTATAGAAAGTAGAGGAAATATTGTATTCGATAACGATATTTCACCGGAGATGCACGCTTTGAGAGCCCTGAATCAAAAAAAAAATATTTAGAGGTAGCCGGTCTATAAGAACTGTAACTCAAAAACAAAAATCTCTTCTAAATAGTAAACCTTGTATTAAACTTCAGCGTATTTCGAGGATGTGACACGAAGATGATGATGATGATGATAATAATAATAATAATAATAATAATAATAATAATAATAATAATAATAATAATAATAATAGTAATAATAATACGTAATTCCTCAAAAAAACTCCTTACATGGAATATTTTTTGTTATTTTTCATTTTCTAAAACCATATGTTTAAGATGCGCTGTGGTTGAATGGATAGACTCCTCGCCTCCCATTTAAGCGGTTCGGGTTCGATTCCAAGCGCCCACACGGCGTCTTTGTAGGTTTTCTCCGGGTCCTCCGGTTTCCCCGCCACTTATTCCACCAATTGCTCCATCATTACCTTTCCTATCATCAATTTTGCTTACATTTCCCACCATACACTTCCTCATGCTCATGCGTGGCTACGGGCGACCCCTCGTAACAGGTTCTCCATTCTGTGGTTTCATGCCGCTGTCTCCCCGACAGGCTTCTGACCCCTAGGCATGGGCTTGGGCTTGTAAGTCCTAAACAAACTTTCCTCACAAAAGATTATTTTATCTATGTTATGCTAATCGGAGATAAACATAAGCAGAAATTCTCTAACTATGCTTTCTTGTGGGTAAATGAGACGAAATACACCAGGCTAAAGCGATAGATAAACCTTTCAAAAGCTATCGCTATTTCAAACAATTAAAATTCGGTTCTCTTTTGCCTTCCCGACAGTAAAACAAAAGAGATGAAACGAAAGTTGGCTTCCCGCTTGAGAAAAGCCTAATTATCTAATAGTGAAACCAACAACAAAGAATATCTCGGAAACGGTTAACTATAAAAAAGGTATATGACTTAAATTACATGTTTTAATGAGATCTACATGTTCTGTGTTGTAAGTTTTTGTTTAGATTTACGTTATACAAAGACTTTCCAAAATGAAGAGGTCTTCAAAGGCGATTCCCAGAACATGCATTTCCTTTGTCATGAAAATATCTTTAAATTACATTTTAATCAAAATCGTTAAAGCCATTTTCATGAAAATCAAAGTTTTCGAATAAATGTTCCATAAACAGGGAAGTTGAGGTGATGGATTTACTTGAACAGCTCTTTCGCCCCCTTGGAAGATATTGAACTTAAATACCTACCAAGTTTGGTATTTAACCGAATTTTCGTTTTTGAGCTATGCTGCCCGCACACACAGCCACATAAACTCCACACGTACACATGGACAAACACACAGAGATTTTTTTTTTCTAAAAATGCCTTCTTTTTATTCAGGGGATCTCAAAACATGTCTTTCCGGTGTATCTCTGTATCGTTATTTTGGTTTGAATACAATGGCTTCTCTATCTATTACGTATATTGTGCATATGTGCCAGATAGAGTGAAATGAAATGTGTATCCTAAATATATGAGTATCCTATGAAGGCATCATTCTGAATTAATTTTGTATAATTGATAAACCATGAGAGAAAAAATGTAGATCTCTTAAAAAGAAATCTAGAGATTACACCGAGAACTCCGAGGAGGAACGTCTAACCTCACGAGCACATGTGCCAGATCCGTGAGCCATGTCCAGGATTCTGTATAATACATATATATACATTTGCAGTAATTACTACAAAATCTACATCTTTAACTGATCTTTCGTATTAAATTGCTACATTAAAATGGAAATATGCGAATAAAATCAATAGGGGAGTTAATAAGGAAGGTATCTTTATAGAATTTATCCAAAATGAAATAATGTTGAATCTAACAGAAGTTTTTAACGGTTTTCATGTTTTAATCAATAATTAACTGAAATATTATTGTTGAACATTTTGCAAGACATTTCCCAAAATATTACATCATTAACCTTACAAGCACATTGTTAATCTATGATTGAGAAAACAGAAAATTTGATCACAGCAATTGTACAAATAATTTTATTTTGTATCAGTCATTTCCTCTGTTACCTATTAGTTTGAACTTACCAGTGGTTGTCATTTTTACTCTCCCTCTCACTCTTTACTTTTTCTGTACGTACTATTAACATAGTGTTTAGAGAAGGTATTGTAATGCACCCCAAAATTCGATACCAAATTTCACCGAAAATACATGTTTTAGGGCCCCCTGAATCCAAAGAAAACATTTTTGGAAAAAGATCCGTATGTGTGTGTGTCTTTCAGTCTGTCTGTCTGTCTGTCTGTGTGTCTGTGGACACCATAGCTCAAAAACGAAAAGACCGTTGAATACCAAACTTGGTGATTTAAGTTTTGTATCTTTCAAGGATGCGACACGAAGATTTTCAAGAAAATACCCCACCCCCCAACTATCCTTTACTTTTCTCTACATCTCTGGACTTTTTTCGAAAACTTTGATTTTCTCACAAATGGGTCTAAAGATTTTGATTAAAATATCGTATATTAAAGATATCTACTTGAAAAATAATATGTATATCTTGAATTTTCTGGGAATAGCCTCTGAAGCCTACTTTATTCTGGATGAATTTCACGAAATTTTGCGTAACTGCTAAAACATAAGAGATGGACAAAACTTAGCACACAAAAAGTAGAGCACGTTAAAGCACACAATTTATGTAATATACATTCTTTTCATGGAATTGCTGTTCTTGAGATATTTCTTGTTTTGGGTTTCAGATTTGAAAAAACTTAAAACTTGTCAACTCCTGTCCATACAAACAAAGGAACATCAGTGACATAGCAACTAGATTTTGACTATCACTTTAATCTATGGCACGGCCTTATTTCGCTTCTACTTACATGGAAGCAAATAATAAAAATGTTTCTGCTAATTTTTCTCGATTAGTGTGAAATAAAATGAGGTATAAATTTTTTAAAAATAATTTGTTGCAAAGATATAGAGAAAGTCATGTGAATGGAACACATCAGATTTTTTTACTTTACTTTTCTTGTCTACATATGGTAAGTAGAAGAAACATTGTATTCCATCAAACATTGCTGTGTGGATTATTTAATCGAAAATATATGTTTTAATCTTCCTGTATACAAGCATCATTATTAGTAAAAAGTCCTGTGTGTGCGCGTAAACAGCCGAACTAAAGAAAAGTGTATTTCGATTCATTTGTCTTTCACTGCCTATTCTGGAATAAATAGTTCTTATAAAACCTATTATTCTATTTATTCCATGCAAATCAAGATAACCATTAACATGTATATTCTAATTTGTTATTTCTTGTAGATAAAAGACGAATAAGTGAAGACAGCAGTCAAATATTTTAAAACCTGGTCGCTGTGTGATAACCTTGTAATTCCGTTCCCTTTCCGTTGTAAAGAGTGAAATAAATAGACAAATAAAGAATTAAAGACGACTTACGACTTAGGACTTGAGAAAAGTATGTAACAAATGTGGTCGACATCAATCAATTGTGTGTTTAAACGAAATCTGCATTTTATGTAGAGTAACATTTTCTCTATTTCTGACTGTTTACTAATTATTTATAAGCTATCTAGAATGAAAGGAGTTTTAGAGGCTATTCCAAGAAATTTCAGGGCACGTAGTTATTTGTGATGTGAAATCATATTAGGAATATGATATTTTGGTCGAACACTTTAGAGCCATTTTTTAGGTTAGGGGAATTTTGCTGAAAAACTTCATGTCACATGTTTGGAAGATACGGACTTTAATTACCAAGTTATGTATTTGACTAACTTACGTTTTTGGGTTATGTTGTTGACATATACATTCACAGACACACGATCTTTTTCTAAAACTGCATTTTTGGATCAGGGGTCCTCAAAACGTATTTCCGTTGGAATCTTGGAATCGAATTGTTGTATAGAGTACAATACTTTTCTGCCTAGAGTGTATATATACAGAAAGTAAAAACAAATGTTTGATAAATACTTAGTTTGGAATTCAGGCACTTTGTCCTTTAAAGAAGTCACACTTAGGTTTTCAACATTTTAGAAAAAAAACTGTTGTTCCATTCACATGACTTTCTCTACATCACTGCAAAAATTATTGTTAAAAACCTTATGCTTTTATTTACTTCATGCTAATCGAAAACAAAATAGCAGAAATAGTCTTATTACCTGCTTCCTTGTAAGTAGAAGCGAAATAAGGGAGTACCATACAATTAAGTGATAGAGAAGAGCTGTTTGCTATGTGACTGAAGTTCCTTTGTTTGTATGGACAAGAGTTGACAAATTTCTAAATGAGAAAAGTATACGTTTTTTAAAAGATGAAATCAAACACAAGGAATAACTCAAAAACATTCAGCTCCAGGAGAAAAAGTTATACAACATAAATTTTGTGTTTTATCGTGCTTAACATTTTCTTTTTCTGGTATGTTTTTGTCGATCTCTTACGGTTGAGCAGTGATACAAAATACCATAAAATTCATCCAGAATAAAAGTAGGTTTCAGAGGATATTTCCAGCAAATTCAAGATATACATTTTATTTGTCAGGTAAATATATTTAATGTACGATATTTTAATCAAAATCAAAGCCATTTTTGAGAAAATTAAAATTTTTGAAAAAAGCTCAATGTAAAGGGTAGCTTAAGTGGGGGGATTTTTTCAAAATCTTCATGTCGCATCTCTGAAAGATACTAAAATTAAATACCAAATTTGGTATTTTAACAACTTTTCATTTTGAGTTATCGTATTCACACTCACACACACATAAACACACATACACACATGGACCTTTTCCTGAAAATGCTTTTTTTTGATTCAGGATACCCTAAAACTTATTTCCGGTGAAATCTCGGAATCGAATTTTTGGGTGGAGTGCAATACCTTCTCTATACACTATGTACATAGTATGTGTAGAGAAAGTACTAAGGTGCAATGATTAAATTAAGTACCAATTTACACAGCAAAAATTATCTCAAAAGAGTGCTGGGGTTTACCTCTCTACTCCAATGTGTGTTATGAATTTTTCTCTGTAGTAATATAGAATTCAGAGGGGAAAAGAAGAAATCTAGTATAATCTTAAAATAAATGTATATTTCTGTGTGTAATGATAACATTTGTATTAAATTAATCAGGAAGTTTATTTTATAAAGCTGCACAAAATAAAATTTCATTTTCGCTATTTAGGTTTCTTTTAATCAAAAGCATTATTGCCACTTTTAGAGACAATAAAAAGATGGAAAAATGTATTTCGGGGTGATTGAAAAAGTTCAATATCTTTGGAAGATATTGAATTTAAATTTAACCGAATTTGTGTTTTTATTCACAAATATTTTTCTAAAAATAGTCACCAAACTTGTATTTTCGGTGTAATCTCGATATGGGTGAAATCCAATACATACCCTACTGATATAGGATATGATAATTGGATTTTTTGGGGCGCACAACTTTAAGGTTATTGGCGCCCTACTTTTATAGGTAACTAATAAGGTTATATAATGTTCGTTTTGAAAGGTATATGAACAGCTGATAATTAATCCCGAATACAAATTTTGGCATACTTTCGTACAAAAGCTTATTGTTATATCTACTTCGGTCAGCGAGCTGACTTCTCTCCCCGAGGTCTAAGGCTCGATTCCCGGCTGGGGTGGGGAATTTTTCTTTAAGATATTCCCCATAGAGTCTGGAAATTTAATGTGTGTGAGGAAAATAAAACGACTTAAACCCAACGTAAAGAACCTACAGACACGAGTTGTTTCTAATGCAAAGCCTCCGATATGACCTTAGATGTTAAAGGGAGATATAGAAATGAAACAATAAAAATTAAAAAGAAATTGAGTACATTTTATCACTTGAGAAATGTACAATGCATATTCAAACAAATGATAGGAAATATCTGAGAAATGGTTAACTTCACAAGACCTACATCTTTTGTGGTTTTCCAGTTTTACAGAATATATTCAAAATGAAGATGATTTGAGGCTATTCCCTGAAAACTCAATATATACATTTCATTTGTCATAAAATGTCTTAAACACGTGATATTTTAATTAAAATTGTTGGAAACATTTTTTAAAAAAAACAAAATTTTCAAAAAAAAAAAAAGTCACGTATTTGGTAGGCCGTCACATTCTTGGAAGAGTAGAACATAAATATCAAGTTTAGTATTTATCACCCTGTTCTCTCTCTTAGACCACGGACCTCTCCAGTGGAATCTCAATATCAAAAATTTGATGTATTACACTCACATGACTTTCTCTAGCGGCTCTAGAAACAAACTTCTTACAAAAGATTATTCTTCTTTCTACACTATGCTAAATTGAGGTAAACATTAGCAGAATGCTTTTATTACTTGGTTCCTTATGAACAGAACTAAAGGAATCCACTAAGCTCAAGTGATAGCCAAATGCTTTAAAAGCTATTCTTATGCGATTGTCATTGCAAATCGCTTATTTGCTTGGCCAGAAGTAGGGTAAACGAGAAACGGATTCTTCCTGTCTAAGAAAAGTATAAGTACTTTACAATTGAAACTAATAACAAGAAATGTCTCAAAAACGGTAAAGTCCATGAAAAAATGTATATGACATAAATTGCGTATTTTAACGAGATCTGCATTTTAGTAAGTTTTTGTCTATCTCTTATGGTTTACTAGTTATGCAAAATTCATCCAGAATAAACAGGTCTTCAGAAGCTGTTCCCAGAAAATTCAAGATATACATTTTATTTGTGATGGAAATGCCTTTAATATGTGATATTTTAATGAAAACCGTTAGAGCCATTTTTATGAAAAACAAAATTTTCGAAAATGTTTCCATATAAAGGGTAGTTTGTGGTGGGGGGATTTTCTTTAAAATCTTCGTGTCGCATCTTTGGAAAATACTAAACTTAAATACCAAGTTCGGTATTTTACCGACTTTTCGTTTTTGAGTTAACGTGTCCTGGACATATGGACGCCCACACACGGACGTTTTTCTGAAAATACTTTTTTTTTTTTTTTTTTTTTTTTTTTTTTTTGGATACAGGGGACCCTATAACGTATATTTCCAGTTCAATCTCGGTATCGAATTTTTGGGTGGAGTGCAATACCTTCTCTTTACATTATGTACACAGAGCACAAATAGTATTAGACATCGAATTTCTGATAGTCTGTAAGGAATTTGTAGGGTGTCTTCTGATATCCGCTGGCCCCTCCGTCTCTCTAATTGGGGAAGAAGGAGAGGTTGTAGCTTTTAAAGTTGTAGTACACGTTACCTAATCTCACTTTCAGTTGAGAGAGGTGGCTATTCCTATTAGCGAATGAGTTGACAAACCCAACAAATGTATGCTCTATTGGTTCGATATAGAACACTCACCTGCAAGGTGACAGTATCAGCCAATAAAATAAAAACATGTCGTAATAAAGTACCCTACCAACGGTAAGGAATGCGGTGCAGGTTTTTTTCTGTGCCTTGTGTACAAGGTACGTGTTGAGAAATTAAAAATTAATATTAATGAGTTTGAAAAGGCCTGACAATGTAATACTAAATGTTCTTCACCTATGATTTTTGGCACATAGAAATATTTTTTAGATAAAAGAATCGTCAGTAGTGAAATAAAAGAATCGTATTAGGTCAGTGGCGTTAAATTATTTTAGCTAATACGTAAGGTGTTTTTATAAGACTCTTGGGAGTTGTAAAACGGGCAGAAGTACGCTACTTTACTCTCCGGCTCTAATTCTGATGTACGGTTCACTAGAGAGACTAAACTAACACATTAACGCATAATTAATAGCTCTGGCGAGAAAGATGCTGGTTGCTTCCTTTGTTTGGATTATAATTCTCTAGCGTAGCGCCATGCCAATAGTCACTGACGGACCTCCGTGAAAACATCGTTATTTTGTGTACATTTACCTTCTAATTACGGCATTAGTGACCAACTTGCTAGCTTTACTACCAGAGCGTTCATTATTACACCACCCATTTTACGACTTCACGGTAAAAGAGGCGTTTTTACGGCGTTGTGGGCAGATATAAAGGTTACTGATCTTCACAAGGTGTGACAGTATTATCAGCAATAGCCAAAGAAAACTTTTAATATGTTTTAAAAAATCTAATGTGTTCCATTCACATGACTTCCTCTATATCTCTACCACAAATTATTGTTAAAATGCTTATGCTTCGATTTACTTCATGCCAACTGAAGACAAATTAACACTAGTCTTATTACTTGCTGGTTGCTATGTGACTGAAGTTCCTTTGTATGAACAGCAGTTGACAAATTCCCGTATGTTTTTTAAAAGCTAAAACCAAAATCAAGGAATATCTCAAAAACAATCAACTCCACTAAAAAAATGCATATGACATAAATTGTGGGTTTTAACGTGCTCTAAATGTTTTGTGTGGCAAATGTTTGTCCATCGCTTACGGTTTAGCATTTATGCAAAACTTCGTAAAATTCATCCAGAATAAAGTAGTCTTCAGAGGCTATTCCCAGAAAATTCAAGATATACTTTTTATTTGTTAGGTAAATATCTTTAATATACGAAATTGTAATCAAAATCGTTAGAGCCATTTTTGAGAAAATCAAAGTTTTCTAAAAAAAGTTCCATGTAAAGGGTAGTTTGGGGTGGGGGGATTATTCTCAAAATCTTTGTGTCGCTTCCCTGGAAGATACTAAACTTAAATACTAACTTTAGTATTTTACCGACTTTTCGTTTTTGAGCTGTCGTGTTCACAGACACACCGACACAAACGGACCTTTTTCTGAAAATGCTTTTATTGGATACAGGGGGCCCTAAAATATATTTCCGGTGAGATCTCGGTATCGAATTTTTGAGTGGAGTGCAATACCTTCTCTATACACTATGTAGATAGTACATATAGAGAAAGTAAAAAATGTGTAAATGTACATGTATAAGTGCAAAGAAAGAAGAAAATGGCCATGATGCGTAGGAGAGCGCAAAAGGAAATGTTTACAGAAATATTGATGATGTGTGATGTGTTCCAATCACATGATTTGCTCTACATCGTTATGACAAATTATTATTAAAAATAATATTCTTCTATCTACTTCATGATAATCGAGATAAACATTAGCAGAAATTATCTTAAATACTTGTTTCCTTGTAAGTAGAAGGAAAATAAGGGAATACACTTGGCTAAAACGATAGTCAAATCCTTTAAATGCAGGTTGCCATGTGGTTGAAATCCGTTTCTATGCAGGACTTCCGTGTGAGAAAAGTGTACGTATTTTAAATTTGAAACAAACAACAAGGAATATCTCGGAAATGATCAGTTCCACGAAAAAAACGTATATGACATAAATTGTGTGTTTTAACGTGATCTACATTTTGTGTAGGAAGTTTTTGTCAATCTCTTACATTACCAGCTACCAAAATTCAGCAATATTCATTTGTAATAAAGAGGTCTATAGACGCTGTTTCTAGAAAATTCAAGATATACATTTTATTTGGGATGTAAATATATTTAATACATATATAAGTATTATATATCTATATTTTAATCAAAACCGTTAGAGTCCTTTTAGAGAAATTCAAGATTTTGAACAGTTTTTCCACGTAAAGGGTAGTTTGTGGTGGGTGGATTTTTCTCAAAATATTCGTGTCAAATTCCTGAGAGATACTAAATTTAAATACCAAGTTTGGTATTTTACTGACTATTCGTTTTTGAGATATCGTGTTCTCGGTCACACGGACACACACAGACTTTTTTCTAAAATACCTTTTTTTGTATATAGGGGACCCTAAAATGTCTATTTCCGGTGAAATCTCTTTATTGAATTTTTGGTTGGAATGCAATGCCTTCTCTATACACTATATACATGGTACGTGTAAAGAAAGTAGAAATGTGTAATTTAATTCTACATCTTTGCAAGGCACTTAAAATCTAAATAATTGTTCTGAATATATGTGTGTGTTTGTGTGTGTGTGTGTGATGGGTATTCCATACTACAGCTGTGGGCTTATAGTAACCCTGGAGGAACGACAAGTATAAGTACAGTCAGACTGAAAAATTCAATGCCTTAGCTGGGATTTGAACCACGGATCTATCAGTCTCTAGCCTGTTTCTCTACACTGAGCTATAATGTCAACATACCGGAATGACATTAAATTCCTCAACTGGTAGTGGTAGTAGGGGAACCAGCTAGCGACCGAGAGATCCATGGTTCAAATCCCGTCTATGGCATTGAATTTTTCATGCTGACTGTGCTTATTAAATTCCTGTCCTACACACGGCTTGTGTGAAATGATAATAACAACAACAACAACAATAATAATAATAATAATAATAATAATAAACAACGAAACGGCTGAAAAGTAAATCTTTACTCATTTTAACATCAGTTTTGGCGTCTCGACGTCATTACCTTCAAACCTCTTCCATTATTTTGATTTCTATTACGTTAATGCAGTGCATGCCGGGCTTTCTAAAGCACACACACACACACTCTCTCAAAGATCTGCACCTCGGAGTTTGCCTGGAGAAAGGGACATTAATTCACCGTTGCACGAAATTCATTTGTTTACAAGCCACCTTGCTTTGTTTCTGTGTAGCCTGCAATGTTGCAAACGTCTGCATTTAACTAATAATCCTGAGCACACGCTGTAATAAGATTTGTGTGTTATTAAAGTTAGCCTGGGGGAAGTTCATTATGTACGGTGAGGTCACGATGGTGTTTAACGTAGCGGTCATTCAAGCTAATACACCCGGTTTCAGAAATAAGTGAACACGTTCTGTGAGATGATAGTCTGTGTTTAAAAACAACTGATGTGTCACATTCGCATGGCTTTCTCTACCTATTCTACTCGGCCACTGCTTTTCAGCCACAGCTACCTGTTTAGAAGGGATCCCGCTCCTGTCAGTCCAAAATGTGGACAAGAATTGACGGTCCGCCATGTTCTAGTAGAGTGTGCTCTTCTAGCAGGTTTACGAGTCACTCTGCAACTACCGGCATGTACCAAACAAATTCTGGCGGATGATACCGCAGGGGTGGATCGGCTTTTTAAATTCGTATCATCAATGCCCTTTAGATTTGTTATTTAGTTTTTAGTTTTCTTGTATTTCTTCTGGTATGCTGTTGGTGTGGTGGCTGCAGTCCTTTTAATCTCTTCAATTTTAGCTATATGTGCCTATTGTTTTAGATATTTGGTTATAGTTACACCTTTTAGCTCCCATATTTTTATTCTTTTAAGCTTCCTTTGGTGTTCTACCATAGGTAGTTTTATTTATTTAGAATTTTAATTGGCGTTTTAGTCCTTTTTACTTTCTCTATACGTACTATGTACATAGTGTATAGAGAAGATATTGTACTCCACCAAAAAATTCCATACCGAGATTTCACCGGAAATATATGTTTTAGGGTCCTCCTGTATAAAAAAAAAGTATTTTCACAAAAAGGTCCGTGTGTGTGTGTCCGTGTGTGCGTGTGACTGTGAATACGATAACTCAAAAAAACGAAAAGTCGGTAAAATACCAAACTTGGTATATAAGTTTAGTATCTTCCAGGGATGCGACAAAAAGCTTTTGAGAAAAATCCCCCCACCCCAACTACCCATTACATTGAAATTTTTTCGAAAATTTTGATTTTCTCAAAAATGGCTCTAACGATTTTGATTAAAATTTCGTATATTAAACATATTTACCTGACAAATAAAATGTATATCTTGAATTTTCTGGGAATAGTCTCTGAAGACTAGTTTATTCTGGATGAATTTTACTGAATTTATAATAACTGCTAAACCGTAAGAGATGGTCAAAAACTTACTGCACAACAAGTGTAGAGCACATTAAAACACACAATTTATGTTAATACATTTTTTCGTGGAGTTCGTCGTTTTTGAGACATTCCTTATTTTTGGTTTCTGCTGTGAAAAACATACTTTTCTCATACAGGAACTTGTCAACTACTATCCATATAAACAAAGGAACTTCATTGATATAACAACCAGCTTTTGACTATCACTTTAACCTATGATTGTCCCTTATTTCGCTTCTACTTACAAGGAAGCGAGTAATAAGACTATTTCTGCTAATTTTTTCTGATTAGCATAAAGTAAATAGAGGTATAAACTTTTTAAGAAGAGTTTGTTGCAGGGATATAGAGAAAGTCATGTGAATGGTACACATCAGATTTTTTAAGATGCATTTCTTACTTATTGTTAACCTTTGATTTAATCATTTGGTTTTAGTATCAACTGTTTCTTGTGGAGCTGATGATCGAGCCGTTGATCGCCCTAAAACCTATTCATCATCATCAACTACCTATTTTAAAACAAACTGGCCTTACAAAAGCTTATACCTTTAGTTACGTCAATTAATCGAGACAAACGTCACCAGAAATAATCTCATTAATTATTTTCTGCTAGGTAGAAGGTAAAAGTACATAAATAAATAAACAAATAAATGGAAAGCTCCAACACCATACCCCGGTACGTAATATCTAAAGCCAGGGCATACATTTCAAATCTTTATTTCTTTGCTTCCAGACTTATATATTCACGTAATAACTATTTTACAGATGTTCATTAAATTACAAAAAAATATATATTTTACTTGCCACAAATAATTTTCTCTTTTTTCAGGTTTCGAAAATATTTATCATTACTTATTACTCAAATCCTTAATTACCGTCAATATTTATTTCAATATATTGTTATTTAAAGACATTAAATTGTTTATTTTAAGTTATTTTCTGTTAATTAAGTATTTTAAATCATATTTTAATAGTTTATTTAGCTTATAGAAGAGTAGAAGGAAGCAATAGAATACACTAGGTTGAAGCGATACTCAAACCTCTTAGGAGTTGGTTGCTATGGTATTGAAATTGCATTCATTTTACATATCTGGTAGTATAATAATAATAATGATAATAATAATAATAATAATAATAATAATATAGCTCCATGGCACGACAGCTCACGGGGAACCTTGGCCTACCGCCCGGCCGCTGCGTCCCCCATCCCGGTCCATTACAGACGTCATGGATGGGGTGCAGAATTGGAGGGTGAGACGTGGTCAGCGCCTCGAGCCCCCCGGCCGGTTAATGCGCTACTTCTCCATCAAGTAGCTCCTCAATTGGCCCCCCAGCGACCTTATGAGGCTGAGTGCACCCCAGGCCAGGTCTCCCAGCGGGGAAAACATCCCCAGGCCGGTACTGGGGATCGAACCCAGGTCTCCCGCTTGGTGAGCAGCTGCGCTACCACCGCGCTAAGAAGACAACCTAATAATAATAATAATAATAATAATAATGACATCCTCAATATTTGAAAATCGAAACCAACAACGAGAATATTAGACAAAAAGTGTGTTTTAAGTTTATTTTTAAGTAGCAAGCGCCACAACAATGATAGGATACGTACGGTTTCGAATTGAAGAACCCCAACATTCGGACCTTGCCCCACTTAGGACCAATGCCCCCGCCAG
The DNA here is from genome assembly GCA_030762935.1 of Hymenopus coronatus. Taxonomy (NCBI): domain Eukaryota; kingdom Metazoa; phylum Arthropoda; class Insecta; order Mantodea; family Hymenopodidae; genus Hymenopus; species Hymenopus coronatus. The sequence continues at coordinate 43,908,408 of CM060883.1, forward strand.
GAGCGGTCCTCATTCCGGCAATCAGCCAAAGTTGGGGAATGGAGATAGTCACTTTGAACATCCTTCTTCCCTGCCACGCCGCACCGAGTACCTCGCCGACACTTCCAACTGAGAGAAACCAACGAAGTGAAGGATGAATGAAAGGAGATATTAACGACATGGAGGCCACCACTCGCCTAGCGACGCGGAACCCTCCCCTCCAAAAAAACAACCCATAGTTTAGGTAAGCCAGTCACGGGAAATGAACCCGTGACCAACAAATGCGATCCAAAAATGAAACTGCCTAAGTATATAAATATTGTGACATCTGTACTTTGGGGATTGCTAATGACGTCACAAGGGTGCATAGGAGGGTAGAACAGCTTGTGTTAATTACACTTATTCCACAAAATTTATATATTTAATATAATAATAGTAATAATAATAGTAATAATAATAATAATGAGTAATTTAGTGAGCGTCACTTTTGATACAGGCAAGCAATTGCGATTATCAAAGCTATAAACTAAAGTAACTATTACCTAGAGCAGAGTAAACTGTATAAGCCATTTTGTCAGAGAGTGTCCTAAGTTCGTTTCCCCTCTGCTGCAGAATCAACAGCATCTTCGGCGGCACGTGCCATTTAAAATATCGCACATTCCTAATATCTTAAGTTACATGGTGTTTATACCGGATGGATGGTTATTACATTCCTTCTAATATGTGCTTCATAGAAGCATTACAAACAAAAAGGTCTAATAGCATTTTGTTTTTGATCAGCCATTTCGAAAAAATAAATGGGCTTTCTTCCAAATTCGATGCGCAATTCCATAAGAATGTGAAAAGATAATAGTTTGTTACTTGTAAGATGCGTAGAATAACGTATTTCTGATATTAATTTCGTTAGGAATTATGAGACACTACAGGGTTTCAAAATAATTGATCACTTAAAAGAATTAAAAGAATATTCGGAGCATCTATCAGACATGAAGTAGCTCGGCACATAGCATTGAGGTTGGTCAGAGATATAAACAGGCTTCTGGATGTAAACACGTCGGTCGCTTGCAAACACGACGCAGGGTGGTGTAATGTTTTGAGAGATAATGGGTGCAACTGACATTCTCATTGACCTACACTCGCATAGTAAAAACGAAGGAATTCGTTCAACGTCCTACTGAGGTGTATTTATATACTGACCTAGTGCAAGTGACACCCACACAACCTGCAGCGTTGCCAGACTGTCTGTCTCTTGTTTTCGATAAAACTAAATTATCCCCGTATGAAATGGTCGGAGACAAACCCGTAAAATACAAAATGTGTTCCAAATATCGACATCTACCACTGGTTTAAATTATCTGTAATGACTTCCCTTCCACCTACCTACTATCAGAAAATCACCAAATATGGTACGCTAGCTTTATTCATCTCCCGACTTGTGGCATTCTGCCCATGTATGAGATGAGTTAACAGGATGGAAGTGATTAAAAGTTCTCATAATACAGGTAGATGATGGCATTACTTATTGCACCATGGAATTAATAATTGCAGTTTCTGAATAATTTGTTAAACTTCTGGCCTATACGTCACAATATAAGGCATTAAAGATTTTACTACGGCAATGCTTTATTCTTGGTTTGTTTGGTTAATTGCTAGGGCCTTAAATTACTTATAATGAAACAACTATTGTTATTAATGACCTCGTCCATGGTCACGTTAGACGCCAGCTTTACACTTACTCGAATAACGGGAGGGAGAGAGAAAGAGAGTGCGAGCTCAAATTTATGCAAGTTTATGCGTAAACGATTTTACAGGTTTTAATTATGTAAAAGCCGTCAAATAAGTATATGGATCACTTTATTTTATTGCCTTACTCCAGCACATAGATGCTTGCATACGTTAGATACAGAAGGTATTGTATTCTATCCAAAAATTCGATAACGAGATTTCATCGGATATACGTGTTTTAGGTTCCTCTGAACCCCCCCCCCCCCAAAAAAAAAAAAATAGAAAAAGGTTTGCGCACGTGTGTATGTGTGTGCGTGTGGACAGCATAATTCAAAAACAAAAAATGGATTGCATAGCAAACTTGGTATTTAAGTATATTCCAAGGATACGGTACAAAAACTTTCAGGAAAATCATTCACGGCCAAATATCCTCTACATGGAACTGTACGGATCCTGCCATTTTTCGAAAATTTTCATTGTATCAAAAATGTTTCTAACAATTTTGAATAAAATACCACATGTTTAAAATATGTTTATAACGAACGAAACGTATAAAATGAATTTTCTGGGAATAGCCTCTGAAGACCTCTTCATTCTGGTTGACTTTTGTGTAACTGGTAAACTGTAAGATATAGACAAAAACTTACTACAAAAATCTGATGTGTACCATTCACATGACTTTCTCTATATCCCTGCAACAAATAATTCTTAAAAAGTTTATACTTCTATTTACTTAATGCTAATCAGAAAACAATAGCAGAAATAGTCTAATTACTCGCTTCCTTATAAGTAGAAGCGAAATAAGGGAAAACCGTAGGTTAAAGTGATAGTCAAAAGCTGGTTGCTATGTCAATAAAGTTACTTTGTTTATATGGATAGGAGTTCACAAGTTCCTGTATGAGAAAGGTATACGTTTTTCATAGCAGAAACCAAAAATAAGGAATGTCACAAAAAGACGAACTCCACGAAAAAAAGTATATAACATAAATTGTGTGTTTTAATGTGCTCTACATTGTTTGTGTAGTACGTTTTTGGTCCATCTCTTACGGTTTAGCAGTTATTCAAAATTTAGTAAAATTCATCCAGAATAAACTACTCTTCAGAGGCTATTCCCAGAAAATTCAAGATATACATTTTATTTGTCAGCAAAATATGTTTAATATACGAAATTTTAATTAAAATCGTTAGAGCCATTTTTGAGAAAATCCAAATTTTCGAAAAAATTTCCATGTAAAGGGTAGTTTGGGGTGGGGGGATTTTTCTCAAATCTTCGTGTCGCATCCCTGGAAGACACTAAACTTAAATACCAAGTTTGGTATTTTACCGACTTTTCGTTTTTGAGTTATCGTGTTCACAGACACACGGACACACACACACACGGACCTTTTTGTGAAAATGCTTTTTTTGGATATTGGGGACCCTAAAACATATATTTCCGGATAAATCTCGGTATCAACTTTTTTGGTGGAGTGCAATACTTTCTCTATACACTATGTACATAGTGCCTATGGAGAAAGTAAAAATATATCATTAAAGCACACAATTTATGTCATAAACATTCTTTAGTAATTTACCGTTTTCAAGATATGCCCTGTTAACACTTTTAATTAATTAAACTTTTCTCAAGCGGGAAGCCAAATAGTATGGACAATTGTGATAATTTAATTGTTTTCTCACAGAAACTGTGTGTAGGACAGAGTTGAATTGTTATAATAGTTGGCTATACTACTATGAATCCTTGGTCTTGAAGTACTTACGTTATTGTAAGTCGCTATTGGGGTTTGTCATCTCAAAATAGTTTGAGACCACCTTGTAGTTTACCGGGAAACATGCGAGTCAGTTGAGAAATTTGAAGTCGTACCGGCATGTTCCCATTGCAGCTCAGTGGTAGAGCAACCGGCTAGAGACGGGGAGATCCGTGATTCAAATCCCGGCTATGGTGTTGAATTTTCAGCCTGACTCTACCTATCCAACTTCCTGTTCTACATACGGTTTCTGCGATAAAACAATTACAATTATGATTATCTTTTTTTTTTAGGAGTTAACTCTTTCCGAGATATTCCCTATTAGGTTTCAGTTTTAAACTACTTAAACTTTCTCATGCGCGAGAAGTCAATTTTCATATCTCTTTTAGTTTACTCCTAGGCACGCAAGAAGAATGACTATATACGGAGCGCCGAGTTTTTAAAAGATTTGATTATTGCTTTAGAATAGTGAATTCCTTTGCTTAAAAAAAAAAAAAAAAAAAAAAAAAAAAAACACCAAGATAATTTTTGACAATTTATATCTCGATTAGTAAGATGTAGATTAAAGAACAAACTTTTATAGTAATACTTTGTAGAGAAACTCATGTGAGTGCAATACGTTAGACTTTTTAAAATGTATGAAATTTATTTTTGAAATAGAATTAAAAAATCAGAAAAATTATGTATTTAGTGCCCTATTCCTAGACAGGAGCGCATTTAAGATATTGGACATACCTATAATTACTTATATTGACGTTACTATTGTTGTCATTGACCTCAACAGTTGGCAACAGTTGAAAGTTTCACCACATAGTACGCAGAACCGCTGTTCACGGTAAACGCCAGTTCTAAACTAACTCGAAAAACACCAGAGAGAACTCAAATTTATGCAAGTTTTATGCGTGAACGTTTTTACAGGTTTTAATTATGTAAGAGCCGACAAATAACGTATGTGGTACTTGGACCACTTTGTTTTATTGCCCCTCTTTTTTAAAAAGTAACTGTGCTCACTAATGATTTAATCTGATGGGGTACTATATAAGCTTTATTAATGGGGGTTGGCAGAAGCGCTTTTAGTTTAAAGTTTTACCTGGACGGGGGTTGGTTGGTTATAAACTTCTCGCACCCCAGCTGCTCTGTGTACCTAATTAGGGAAAATAGGGGTAAGAAAACACGACGTTTGGTGCCTCTGTAATTTAAGTTTGCAATACCGCGTATGTTACACTCGATATCTAAATCTATCGGAAACAAAAACGATGTGATTTATCGATGAAAAGCTGACCAAAAAAAATCGTATGTATTCCATTCTCAGGACTGTTTCTAGCTGTTGTACTAACAAACCTCTTACAAAATATTATTGTTCTTATTATTAGTCGCCCTCCGTGGTGTAATGGTAACCTTGCCAACTTCATATACCCAAGGCCGCGGGTTCAAACCCGACGGAGGACGATGGATTTTTTCGGGCATAAAAATCCTTAGCATAGCTTCCTTCAGAAGGGAAGTAAAGCCGTTGGTCCCGTGTCGTATATCTACGGCACGTTAAAGAACCTCAAGCCTGATAGAGAGGCCTCTGAGCAAAATTAAGCTGAGAACAACAATAGTTAAAGAGCGTCCATATATAACACGCCATTTACATTTATTAATGTTGTTATTATTATTATTGTTATTCTTTGTACTCTATGTTAATCGAGACAACGGATTACAGTATTCTCAAGCGATAGTCACATGTTTCAAAAGCTGCCACTATATGATTTACATGGAAGTTAGTTTCTTTGCATGGTCCGTGTAAAACAAAAAACACGGACTACTTCGTACTTGAAAAAAGTATCAGTATTTTAAAACTGGAAACAATAACAAAGAATATCTTGGAAACGGTTAAGTCGGTAACAAAAATGCAAAGGATGTAAACTGATGAGATCTACATGTTGGGCCGCGCCGTGGCCGAGTGGTTAGACCACTCGACTCTCACGAAGACGTCCGGGGTTCGATCCCAAGCGACCGCATGTGAGATTTGTGGTGGACAAAACGGCGCTGGGGCGGGTTTTCTCCGGGTACTCCGGTTTCCCCTGCCATCGCATTCCACCGGTGCTCCATCATCATTCATGCATCATCAGTGTCACCTCCTGCGGTGTCATTAGTAGTTAAAGCAGGCGTTAAACACTACCAAAAAAGGTCTGATGTGTTCTATTCACATGACTTTCTCTATCTCTCTGTAACAAATTATTGTTAATAAGCTTATCTTTTATCTATTTCATGTCAATCGAGGAAAATTAGCAGAAATAGTCTTATTCCTTGCTTTATTGTAAATACAAGCGAAATAAGGGAGTACCATAGGTTAAAGTGAGAGCCAAAAGCTGGTTGCTATGCGACTGATGTTCCTTTGTTTGTGTGGACAGGAGTTGACAAATTCCTGTATGAGAAAAGTGTTTTTCAAAGCTGAAACCAAGAAAAAGGAATATCTCAAAAACGACCAACTCCACGAAAAAAATGTATATAAAATAAATTGTGTGTTTTAACATGCTCTACATTTTTTGTGTGTTAAGTTTTTGTCCATCTCTTACGGTTTAGTAGTTATGCAAAATTCATCCAGAATAAAGTAGTCTTCAGAGGCTATTCCCAAGAAAATTCAAAATAGACATTTTATTTGTCAGGTAAATCTCTTGAATATATGATATTTTAATCAAAATCGTTAGAGCCATTTTTTAGAAAATCAAAATTTTCGAAAAAAGTTCCATGTAAAGGGTAGTTTGGGGTGGGGGGATTTTTGTCAAAATCTTCGCATCGCATCCCTGGAAGATACTAAACTTAAATATCAAGTTTGGTATTTTACCGAGTTTTAGTTTTTGAGTTATCGTGTTCACAGAAACACGGACACACTGACACACGGACACACACACACACATACACGGACCTTTTTGTGAAAATGCTTTTTTTAGATAAAGGGGACCCTAAAACATATATTTCCGGTGAAATCTCGGTATAGAATTTTTTGGTGGAGTGCAATACTTTCTCTATTCACCATGTACATAGTGCTTATAGAGAAAGTAAAAATCTATATGTTTTGTGTAGGCAGTTTTTGTCTATCTCTTACAATTTTATAGTTATGCAAAGCCCATCAAGAAGGAACGAGTCTTCAGAGGCTATTTCCAGCAAATTCAGGATATATATCTTATATTTTAATCAAAAACATTAGCGCCATTTCTGAGAAATTCAAAATGTTCGAACATTTTTCCATGTAAATGGTAGTTTGGGGTCAAGGATTTTCTTAAAAATTTTCGTGTCGATTCTTTTGGAGATACCAAACTTAAATATCAAGTTGTTATTTAACGGAATTTTCGTTTTTGTGTTACGCTGTCCAAAGACACACATATACACAAACAATGGCTCTTTTTACAAAAATACGTTTTAGGATTCTGGAGGCCTCAAAACATATTTCCGTCTAAATTTCGGTATCGAATTTTTGGGTAGAATACAGTAGTTTTCTACTTCCTATGTACTTTGTACATACGTGATAAATACTGTGTTAAGATTTCACTAGAAGGTAACGTTTTTACAATCGGTTTTAATTATGCTATATATTTCTTGGGATACTATCACGAAAGATAGTCAATCGAGATGACGTTTCAGAACAAATACGAGGGCCTTTTTTTCAACTTCCGATAGGCTATAAATAAAAGACAAGTTTATAGAAAACATTTATTTTATTACTAAAAGTTTTGTACACTTATGGTTACTTTTCAACATAATCACCGAAAAGATTCATCGTCCTGTGCACAAGCTTTGCAATATTCGCTTCAAAAAAATGTTGCCGCCAATGATTTCAAATGAGCATTGACGTTGTTTCGAAAATCTTTGTACTTTACGATGTTTGCGGAGAGGACTTCAAAACAATCGAAGAGGAATGCTGACTTCAGGAATTGTTTTGATCCAAGAAAACGCTCGTCCACATACTACTGGCACAACACATCTGCTTCTTGAGCGATTTCAATGCGACATTTTCGAACATCCGCCGTACAGTCCTGACCTGGCACCCAGCGACTTTCACCTTTTCCCTGAATTAAAGACGTGGCTAGAAGGGCAGCACTTTCAAACAAACGAAGATCTTCAAAACAACGTCAATGCTCTTTGAAACAATGGCGGCAACATTTTTTGAAGCGGGTATTGCAAAGATTGTAATCAGATACGATAAAAGTCTGAATCTTTTTGGTGATCGTGTTGAAAACCTTTAGCAATAAAATAATTATTTTCCATGAACTTATCTTTTATTTATAACCTATCGGAGGTTGAAAACAGAACGCCCCTCGTACTGAGTTAATAATTATTCAAACTGCTACATGCATGCTATTAGTATTGTTAAAGGCACGCGCGTGCATAGCCCATGGTAGAGAAACAATGGAGCATCGTTCCATTTCTAAGTATGACAGTCTCCGTAAGTCTAAGCAAATTGTTTTTACTTTCTCCAGCATGCAAGAACAGTGCACATAGTGGATCAAGAAAGTAAATTCTATACAGAGATTTCACTGAAAATATAAGTTTTGAGAATTCTGAATACGAAAATGTTTTTTTAGAAATATTACATAAGCATAAACCAAAAACAAAAAAGTTATTTCAATACCAAGTCTGGTATTTTGTTCAGTGTCCTCCAAGGATGAAGCACCAAGATTTCCAATGCGACACGAAGATTTTCAAGAATTTTTCCCCCACAATCAACTACCCTTTACATGGAATCCTTTTCGAAAATTTTGATTTTCTCAAAAATGGCTATAACGATTTTCATTAAAATAGCATATATTAAAGTTATTTATCTGTCAAATAAAATGTATGTCTTTAATTTTCTGGGAATAACGTCTAAAGACTACTTTATTCTGGATGAACATTACGGAATTTTTTATAATTGCTTAACCTTAAGAGATGGACAAAAACTTACCACACAAAAAACGTAGACCACGTTAGAAGACACAATTTATGTTATATACATTTTTTTTGTGGAGTTGATCGTTTTTGAGACATTCCTTGTTATTATTTTCAGCTTTAAAAAACTTATACTTTTCTCATATGGGAATTTGTCAACTCCGGTTCAAACAAACAAACGAACTTCAGTGCAACCAACTTTTGACTATTAGCTTAACCTATGGTAGTCCCTTATTTCGCTTCTACTTACCAGGAAGTAAGTAATAAGGATATTTGTGCTAATTTTTTCTTGATTAGCCTGAAGTAAATAGAAGCATAAGCTTTCTAACAATAATTTGTCACAGAGATGTAGAGAAAATCATATGAATGGAACACACCAGATTTTTTTATCTTGTATATAAACTATTTTTGAAACAAGAAGGAAAATAAGTTATTTTATTACTTAAATAAGAAGCGTATTGCAGCAAAATATATTTCATTTTAAGCTTTATTTATAATTAAAACTTAATGTTTTGCCTTCAATTAATCTAGAAGTATTTTGGTGACATTTAAGGTCGAGGGTTTGTACACAAGCATGTTAGGAATCCGTCCCTTGTTCCAATTGCGGTACATTTTTGTTTGTTTCCGTTTCAGGGGTTGGTCATCCCCAGGCGAAGAGTTTTAAATTAGTTAGAGAATGTATTTGCCTGGTTTGGGAGCAAGTACGAGCTCTGTAACCGCTGTATTGTGTAGTTTGCAATCTCTGGAAACCATTTCGCTGCAGAAGAGGGGCAACAACTCTTGAGCCAGGAGTACCGTGTTCGCGGGCGAGGTGCTCCAGCACATAACGGGCAAACACCTGATGCTGGCTAAGAATTCACTGCGGCAATGATAATTCGCTCGCTTACCCAACACAATGCTACAAGAACCCGCCTTTTACCTCCGGTCAGTAATGTACTATACAAATTGCTGTTAGAAGTGGCTGTTTTGTCAATTCCTATTCAGCCTTGATAATCAAGAAATGATTTAAGATATACTGTATTAATATAATATGAAGTAATATAGGGTCTACCAACAAGAACGTCCTATCTTTAATATGTGATAGCTGCCGTTGTTATGGAGTTATAGCAGTAATTTTTTTCATGTGGTTACAGTTGTTATTGACAAATAGCCATGGAAAGTTACAGCATTCAGCAACACGTAGAAACTGTGAAATTTCCAAGACGAAGATGGAGAAGCTCCTACGTCAATGGAGAAAGATACCGGGCTCTTATAAGAGACTATTTTTGGCCTCAGTTGGATGGTATAGATCTCAGAAACATTCCAGCATGATGGTGCCACATGCCATATTGCTCTAAAACAATCGATCTTTTGAAGGAGAAGTTCAGAGGTTTCATCATTTCCCGTGGTGGTGATGTTAACTGGCCCCCGAGGTCATGTGATTTAACGCCGTTGGCTTACTTCTTGTGCGGTTATGTTAAATCTCGAGTTTATGTCAACAAGCCAGAAACAGTAAATGCTATTATGAATAACACCACGTGTGTTATTCGTGAAGTTGGACCTAATTTACGTTCTTCTGTCATTGAAAATTAGGTCAGCCGTATAAGCGCAACCCAACGAAGTCGCGGCGGTCACTTAACTGATGTTCTCTTCCACACGTAATAACATTAGTTATGTTCCAAAATAAGAAATCTGATGTGTACCATTCACATGACTTTCACTACATTTCTGCAACAAATTATTGTTAAAAAGTTTATAGTTCTATTTACTTCATGCTAATCAAAAACAAAACAAAAATAGCAGAAATAGTCTTATTACTTGCTTCCTTGTAAGTAGAAGCGAAATAAGAGAGTACCATAGGTTAAAGTGATAGTTAAAAGCTGGTTGGAATATCACTGTAGTTCCTTTGTTTGTATGGACAGAAGTTGACAAATTCCTGTATGATAAATGTATAAGTTTTTCAAAGCAGAAACCAAAAAACAAGGAATGACTAAAAACGATGAACTCCAAGAAAAAAATGTATATAACATAAATTGTGTGTTTTGACGTGCTCTAAATTTTTTCTACTGTAAGTTTCTGGCCATCTCTTACGGTTTAGCAATTATGCAAAATTCTGTAAAATTCATCGAGAATAAAGTACTCTTCAGAGATTATTCCCAGAAAATTTAAGATATACATCTTATTTGTCAGGTAAATATCTTTAATATACGAAATTGTAATGAAAATCGTTAGAGCTATTTTTGAGAAAATAAAAGTTTTCGAAAAAATTTCCATGTAAAGGGTAGTTGGGGGTAGGGGAATTTTTCTCAAAATCTTTGTGTCGCATTCCTGGAAGATACTAAACTAAAATACCAAGTTTGGTATTTTACCGAATTTTCGTTGTTGAGTTATCGTGTTCACAGACACACGAGACACACACACTCAGAAGCGCGCGGACCTTTTTCCGATTTTTTTTTTACTTTCTCTATACGCACTATGTACATAGTGTATAGAGAATGTATTGCACTCCACCAAAAATTCGATACCCAGATTTCACCGGAAATATATGTTTTAGGGTCCCCTGTATCCAAAAAAAAGTATATTCAGAAAAATGTCCGTGTGTGTGTGTGTGTCCGTGTGTCCGTGTTTCCGTGTGTCCATGTGAACACGATAACTCAAAAACGAAAATTCAGTAAAATACCAAACTTGGTATTTAAGTTTAGTATCTTCCAGGGATGCGACACGAAGATTTTGAGAAAAATCCCCCCATCCCAAACTACCCTTTACATGGAACTTTTTTCGAAAATTTGGATTTTCTCAGAAATGGCTCTAACGATTTTGATTAAAATTTTATATATTAAAGTTATTTACCTGACAAATAAAATGTATATTTTGAATTTTCTGGGAATAGCCTCTGAAGAGTAGTTTATTCTGGATGAATTTTGAATAACTGCTAAACCGTAAGAGATGGACAAAAGCCTACTACACAAAAAATGTAGAGCACGTTAAAACACACAATTTATGTTATATTCATTTTTTTTTCGTGGAGTTCGTCATTTTTGAGACATTCCTTATTTTTTGGTTTCTGCTATGAAAAATGTATAATTTTCTCATACAGGAACTTGTCAACTCCTATCCATATAAACAAAGGAAGTTCATTGACATAACAACCAGCTTTTGACTATGACTTTAACCTATGGTACTCCCTTATTTCGCTTCTACTTACAACACAGCAAGTAATAAGACTATTGCTGCTAATTTTTTCTGATTAGCATAAAGTAAATAGAAGTATAAGCTTTTTAAGAATAATTTATTGCAGGGATATAGAGAAAATCATGGGAATGGTACATATCAGATTTTTTTTAGGTAAAGAGGACCCTATACATAATTTCCGGTGAAATCTCGGTATCGAATTTTTGGGTGGAGTGCAATACCTCCTCTATACACTATGTATATACTGCGTATAGAGGAAGTAAACAGATTTAAACCTCTATCATTTATAGAACATGTTTCATTTAGGTTCAAAGATAGGACAGTCTTGCTAAAAGACCCTATATAAGATTATTACATTTTTCTAGCTTGCATGAATAAATAATACATTTATTTTCTAAATTAATTGTTATACAAATGATATGTACACGCGCATTACTTTCTCTTCATATCCGTAACAAATTAATGCTAAACAGTTTATTCTATATACTCAAAACAGTCAGGATAAAAACTAACGGAAATAGTTTTATTACTTGCTTCCTCGTAAGTGGAAGGGAAGTAAGGGAGTACCATATGTTAAAGTGATAGTAACATAGGGTTGCCATGTGAGAAAAGTTTAAGTATTTTGAATTTGAACAAATAACAAGAAATGTCTCAGAAATGGTCAATTCCATGAAAAAACTTATATGACATAAATTGCGTGTTTTAATGTAATCTATATTTTTGTGTTGAAAGTTTTTGTGCATCTGTGGCATCCTCAGAAGATGCCAAACTTAAATATCGATTGTGGTATTCAACAATCTTTTAGTTGTTGAGCTATGCACTGACACACACATATACATATACACATACGTACACGGACACAAACATGAAACTTTTTCTAATTTTTTTTGGACTCTGGGACCACAAAACATATTTTGTATTAAATCTCGGTATAGAATTTTTTTTTTGGGGGGGAGTATACCACCATTTCTATCTAATATGCACATTGTACTAACGTACTAGAGAAAGTAAAGATCAACATTATCGCAACATACGCTGAACATTTAAATTTGGTATATAACGGACCTTAAGTGTTTAAGTTGTGGTGTTCCAGACGTCGCCCACCGTGGTGTAGTGGTTACCATGTTCCTCTAAAACCTAAGATTGTTGTTTTAAATCTGGCGGAGGGTGAGGGACTTTTTACAGACGCAGAAATTCTTAGCCTGACTTCCTTCGGAAGAGAAGCAAACCCCGTGGTCTCATGTAATATTTATTCGTATATAAAATAACCCCAATATCTTGAAAGAAGAAGGTTTCTAGGAAAAACCTTTCGTGTCCGCAAGTCGTGATTTCGTCCTATAGTGCCACTTGTTGGTGACGAAACTAACCCTTTGCTTCACAGGAGATACACGAAATAATACTACCACTACCACCACCACCACAAGAAACACGGAAACTTACAGGCACGTACCTTTTCCTAAAAATTAATTTTTGTTTTTGATTCAGAGAATTTCTATATATTTCAGGTGAAATCTAAAATGTTTGGGTTGAATTCAATACTCCTACTATATGGCATGACAGCTCACAAGAAACCTTGGTCTACCGCCCGATCGTTGCATTCCCCATCTCGGTCCAGGAAAGACGTCATGGATGAGGTGCAGTATTGGAGGGTAAGACGTGCTCAGCGCCTCGAATACCCCTCGGCCGGTTAATGCGGTCCTCTTAACCTAGAGCCTCAATTTGCCCTCAGGGACCTCACGAGACTGCGTGCACCCCGGACCAGGTCTCCCAGCAGGGGAAAAATCCCCACGCCGATACATGGGAATCGAACCCAGGCCTCCCGCTTGACAAGCAACTGGGCTGCCACCGCGCTAAGGAGACGACGACAATACTTCTACTCTACATAGTAGATATAGTAATGAAATAAGGGAACTTTTGCAGAAGGCTGGGGAGAAATAGTAATGTGAGTGTAATCTATAAACCTGACATGTTGAATCCCCACCCTCTGTGTCACAACTCCCTTAGCATCGATTGTGACACTGAACCATCAGAATGGATGAAGTTGTAGAAGCAGTCACAAGTTTTACTAGAAATGTGCTGGTTATTTGCATGAGGACTGAACGGCATGGCGTGATGTAATTAAAGTGCATTTTGGCACAAATGTTACCAACGTTGAGTTCGAAATTCGCTTTGTGCAGGGAATATTGCCTGTTTCCGAAATCCCATTATCTTATACAGTCTGCTTAATTTGACTTTGCTGGCGGATATCTTGGGGCAAGTATGCTGTTTGTTCATTCATCCAAAACGAGGAGGGATTCGGTGTTAGAAAAGAGGAAGGCAAAACGAGCTTTATTTAGAAGTTCTTGTCCGCAAAAGGGCACCATTATGCAAAGTCAACTGACATGTCACTTCCATAATTTGTCTTTTATGGAGAATTGGATAACACTTCCTCCTCAAACATCCAATTAAAATAATGACAGACAAATGTGGAGATCTCGGAGGCTATATAATTTCCCCACTTTAGTCCCTGACTGTAAACAAAGCAACTCAGTATAATAGGCCACTCGCCTCTCACCTATTCGTCCAGGGTTCGATTCCAAGTGGATAAAGCGGCGCAGGGGCATGTTTTTTCCGGGTTCTCCCGCATCGTATTCCACCGATACTCCACCTTCATTCCATGCATCACGTGTCATTATCTGCCATATGTAGTGAAAGTGGGCGTTAAACACTTCAAAAACAAAAGCTCAGTATAATACCAGTGTTAAAGGGTATACGTTCAGCATCTTCGAAATATGGATTATAAAAATTGTCAACAAATTCCACTTGACCAAAAACTTTACAGGATTATTTACTTTTGTTAAAAAGTCCCTAACTATTTTGATTAAAATACCACATGTTTTAAGATATTTTAGCGACTATTAAAAATATATAAGAATTTCTAAGCTAGGTGGTACCTTGACTGTGTGGATAAACCGATTGTCTCTTACCAACATTTCAATTCCAGCGAATCTTATAAGAAAATAGTTGTGGACAAAACGATCTCTGGGTGGGTTTGCTTCGATTTTCCATCTCGCCCCACCTCCACCAATCATTCCACCACATGCTCAATTATTGCATTTTCTTTGTTCATTTCACTGTCATTTATTATTATCTTCTTCGTCACTCTCAAACCAGACATTCCCACCCTCTGTGTCACAACTCCCTTAGCGTCGATTGTGTCACCCATCTTGGCTAGAATCTCTGATCCAAAGTTCGTCTGCACCTAAACAGTTGTTTGACCACACGCTGGCTAGCTAGTCTAGAGGTATAAGTCCTCCATACAAGGAGAGTAAACATCGAAAGAAGAATAACAAGGAATTTCTAAGTATTAAAGCCAGAACATAATAAAATGAAGTAAAATTCTCACTTGACTATAGAAAGGGATGTTGCAAGTAACAAACCATCTCCATTCCTCGTACAGTCTTTTGGCATTTGCAAACGGCACTTGGACAAATTTTTACTTGGTTGTCGCTGACTCTTGGCTGCTGCTATTTTTTACTTTCTTTATACGTACTATGTACATAGTGCACAGAGAAGGTATTGCACTCCACCCAAAAATTCGATACCGACATTTCACCGGAAATATATGTTTTAGGGTTCCCTGTATCAGAAAAAAAACATTTTCAAAAAAAGTTCCGTGTGTGTGTGTGTGTGTGTGTGTGTGTGTGTGGTATCCCTTGTTTCGCTTCTACTTTTAAGCAAGCAAGTTATAAGACTATTTCTGCTAATTTTTTCTCAATTAGCATGAAGTAAATAGAAACATAAGCTTTCTAACAATAATTTGTTGCAGATATATAGAGAAGGTCATGTAAATGGAACACATCAGATTTTTATTATTTGCAGTGTTGATGGTTTGTGTATATTTATGTATTATTTATGGTAATAAATATATTATATTGTTGTGTGTGGCCATTATTCCTAATCACTTGACCAGAAGCATAAATCAGCATACCTACCATCAAATGTGGCTAAGTTACATACATCTCTACTGAACATTTCCATTTCATCCCTACTGTCCATAAAACTTTTATAGTTTAGGTATCTGCTTGTGATCTTCATGAACCTCCACAACGCAATTTTGTTAGCCATTTCTTACTTTATAAGCTTACTCTTCAATTATTTGTGTCCTTCATTACATTCTCCTCATCCCCATAGATTGGTACATTTCTGGAAGAATATACTCTCATTCCCCATAATTTTGATGTAGTTTTCTGCTGCCAGTTACTTGCTGCTAGATAAGCGTGGGTGGGACGAGAATGTACAATACCAGTTAAATTTTCTGAGAATATTTAATGGGGGCTAATAGCTGATCTGTTACCCATTGTTTTAACATGAGTAAGGAGCTTTTTCTGATTCAAAGCACCAGGAATTATAACTGCGACGTATTAAATCTGCAAACTTTCAGAGTGTTTAGAACGTCACGTTATAGGGCAAATATTTTAGCGTAGTAACGTACAGTTTGAATTTCTTCACTCGCTAAACAGTTACACGGCGAATCTCTTAATGATTACCGCTAAATGAGTGATGAGACTTGCTGTGCTACAAGGCTCCTGTAAATTGTAAACAGTGTAGCAAGAGAATAACAAGAGAGTAACTTGGAAGCGCCAGAGAGAGTATTAAAATTTGAAATTCAGCCTCTTTTATTAACCTAAGTCCCGCCTGCTTCATGAGTCCTCACCAAAGCGCCACTTACTTTATTGCCAAGTCTTACTTTTCGTATTAGCATCTGAGACAGCAACTTTCATTTTTTGGCTTGCTACTTTTTGTAATATTCCAGAAATGGTATATTTGCGCTTCAAAAAGCTGCTGTTGACTTCCTATGATTTGATCCTTGAACATAATGGAAGACCTGTTTGCTGAATTCTTGGAACTTAATTATCTTCACAATTATGAACTCTTATTTAGAAAAATATTCTTGTAACTTGTACTCTTTTAACTTATGCTTTACTAATAATACATCTACAGCAAAATTATAAGTTAAGTGAACTTTTCATTGTAATCATTGCTCCATTTTTTTTATAAAATAATTATGCATTTAATTTGAGCATAACTTTGGTATCTACCTCCATAAAGCATAGCCTTAAACAGGTTATCCCTTCGCTAACATCTAGAATTTTCTTGGAATTGGCCCTGAAGTTTCTTCATTCTTTATGACGTTTGTATAGTTGTTAAACCGTAAAATAGACAAAAATTTCTGCACAGAAAATGCAGATCTCGTTTAAGCATACAATCCATGTCATATGCATTTTTTATAGCATTAACCGTTACCGAGATATTCCTTATTGGTTTCAATTTTAAGCGACATAAGCTTTTCTCAAACGGGAAGCTTTCGTCCATTTCATCTCTCTTTTGGTTTACTTTTGAGAAACAAACTTCAAAGACAA
This sequence comes from Hymenopus coronatus, assembly GCA_030762935.1. NCBI lineage: Eukaryota > Metazoa > Arthropoda > Insecta > Mantodea > Hymenopodidae > Hymenopus > Hymenopus coronatus. Next base: position 43,925,341 of record CM060883.1, read on the forward strand.
TCGCAAAGCAACAGCTTTTGAAACATTTCACTGTCGCTTTAGCCTGACGTATTCAAGGAAGTAAGTGATAAGACAATTCTTGGTAATTTTTATCTTGATTAGCATGATGTAGACAAAATAATCATCTTTTGTAAGAAAAGTTTGTTTTCAGAACAGATATAGAAAGTGATTTGAATAGAAAACAGATTTATTTTCTAAAACTGTCTTCCTCTATTATTGTAGATAGACTGAAGATAATGAATCACCCTGTATATTGAGGTTGTATAAGGGTAATGTGCACTTTAGTAGTAGGTATATAAAGGTATTAAAACTTGGAATAGGTTTGTTTCCCGGAATATTAGGTGCGTATGGTGGCGCCTTCATGAGGAAAATTAATGCAACTATATAACAGAGAAATTACGCATAATGTGCGGTTACGCATTCATTAATATAATTCGCTGCATTTAATTGTCATGGATAGTGTGATGTCATTGTACCAGAGCGTAACTAATTTATCTTTACGCTAGGCCACCAAATGTCAAGCTAAAAGTTGCTTTGTTTCAAAATGATACAAGTCCATTGTAATAAAACGGCAAGCGGTGCTTTGTCTGGCCTGTTATCTACTGCCGCTAGATGTCTCTACGGGTATGGGGTGGAAAGAAGTTTAAAGCAACCCCACGAAACCTGAAATGTTTTTGTAAACAAGAAACCGACACATATGTAAAGGGAAGCCAGAATGTGGTTAAGAGAATAGTGAAATGAGGTAATAGGAGAGAGAGATAGAAAGAGAGTTGCAGTTTATAATAGATACGTTGCCCGGGGTTGAATATCACAGTGACTGGCGATTGTTGTTCACGTCATCAGCCGGCTGCTTAAATTGCTGCAGAAGCGCGCTACCGTGTATTTTTGAGGTAGGGCTACTAATACTAGGGTCGGCTGATAAGTCCCAGGCCTCACACAGATACACTAGGCCAGTTAGACGGTAGCATCGTTTAGTTTAACCCTAGACTAGCTAGTATCCATAGTTACAGGTCAAGAGCTTGTTTAGTTTTCGAATGACAGCATTTTAAACAAGACAACTTTAGAGTTTTCACAAAACTGGAGGATTTGGAAAAACGAACAGTGACTAATACTTCCATTTGAAAGGCATGGGACGTACGAGCACTAGTGATGAGCCTCACTTTGGAGCCTGTAGAAGTGACCATGGATGAAACTTGGATACATCACCACACTCCAGAAAGTAAATCACAGTTAAAACAGTGGATTGTGCCAGGTGAACCAACTCCAAAAAGGCCAAAGTCAATTTTGTCAGCTAACAAGGTTATGGCAAGTGTTTTCTGGGATGCACTGGGAATTATTTTTATTAATTACTTGAAAAAGGGTAAAATATCACTGGTGACTACTATGCAAGGTTACTGCAACGTTTGAGTGATAAGCTACAAGAAAAAGGCCTCATTTGGCCAAAAAAAAAAAAAAAAAGACCTGTTACATCACAACAATGCTCCGGCCCATCGTTCTGCCATTGCAATGGGAAACATCTGCAAATTAAAGTTGGAATTGCTTGAACATCCACCCTATTCGCCAGATCTAGCACGTGGTGACTACCACCTGTTCCCAAACCTCAAAAAATTTCTCGGAGGACGGAGATTCCACAGCAACGAGGAGGTCATCGATGCGGTAAACAGCTATTTTGAGGACCTTGATAAATTGCTCTATAGAGATGGTTTAATTAAATTTGAACACCGATATGACAAATGTATTAGCCTTTCTGGAGATTATGTTGAGAAATAAAGCAAAAAAAACTGTTTTAATGCTGTTTTCATTGAGAGGCCTGGGACTTATCAGCCAACCCTCGTATAGTCTTCATTTGTACGTGTGACCGACTTAACGGTATACTCGCTGTTTCTCAGCTGAGTCAGATATCCATAGCCGCTTAAACTCAAGCACATATACTTTCTAGGAAATCATAACTACAATAACTTCATACATTAGTCATAGACAATTAGGAAATAATGACCTTGTGCAGCCATACATCTCTCACATATACTGAAAATGTTATATTAACAAATTTTAAATATTCATTTCCATTGTGCAGTGGTTACCATGCTATCCTCTAAAACCCTAGGTAACAGGTTCAAACTTGGCTGAGGATAATAGATTTGTTCGGACCCAAAAGTCTTTAGCATGGCCTCCTTCAGATGGGAGCTAAAGCCGGTGTTCCCACTTAATGTTTATTTGCACGTAAAAGAGCCCCGTGTCTGGAAAGAAGACAGTTCCTGGGCAACATTTTCTGCCATTTCGAGTCTGCAAGTTGTGCCATCTCTGATCCCTCGTCACCATGGAGCATAGTGGCGAACTCACGAACTAGAAGTTAAAATCCGGTCATGAAAACATTGTAACGATCCCCTATGCTCAACTTAAGAGATACAGAAAATACTATGTAAATACAGGAAATACTTACGAGTCAATGAGTATTGTCCGGCACACAATTGTGGAAATTAACTAATTATTTTTAATTTTCTAAAAGATAGCTCAAATGTATGCATCCAGTCCATGTCATGTATCTCCTAAGTGGAGCATAGGGCATCAATGAACTTCCGCCATTGGACTCTATTCTGCGCCATCATCCTGATTTCGGTCCAGGTCTTCCTTCCTCTCTCGATCCTTTCCGCTATCACATACTCTTCCTCTATATGTTCCTTGGTCTGCCTCTTCTATGCTACCTTGCAGATTCCATTCCAGGGCTTTTTTGCAATGTTGTTTTATCTCGTCGTAATATATATCCAATCCAGTTCCATTTCCTACATCTCAATGTCAATGGGTGTTCCATGGGCTCTTCTTTACAGCTCTTCATTGGAGACTACCTGTGGCCGCCATATCCTCAGGATATTCCTGAAACTTCTGTTCACAAATGTTTGAAGTCTGCTAATCAGTTGTTTCCTAGTCTTCCATGTTTCACACCCATAGTGGAGTACTGATTTGACATTTGCATTGAATATGCGTAGTTTGGTATAGGTGTTTAGTTCCCTTGATTTCCAGATTGCAAAGGTACGTATATTGTGAGTTTATCCAATTTTTCGTCAGTCGCTCTTGCGTTTTTCCTTGGGCGTATTGCTCAATAAGAGGCGTCTGGTCATACGCTAGACTAACGAACACAGGACTTCTCTCTTTTCTCTCTCGTTCACTGACTGACTTATACCATTGGAGTTTCTGGAAGCCTTCGTACACCAGCGAAGGGCCACGAGGTCTCGAAGTTTTGTCAGTATTCTCTACTAGCCTTCCGCAGGTTTCCTTAGTCGAGAACGCCTCCCTCCTTTCTTTACTTCTCTCTCACTCTCTCGCCAATCAATCATACACTGGCTGGTACTGAAGAATGCGCCAGCTATCTAAGATACGGAAACTATGCTTCATGAGATATGTTTAAGGTATTTTCTTGAATAACAATTAAATCTTGAATTGTTATCTGGGAAAATAACAAACTGTATTACCATTCTAAAACTGTATTACCATTCTACACATATATTCTTCATGTCTACATATTTAATCTCTCAACATAAACACCCTGTATGCCGTCACTGTAGAATGTTTGACGTTGTTGATGGAGCCATATCCTCACCTCTGTTTGCACCGCTTTATCAGTATCAAAGTGAACACCTCGAAAGTGTTCTTTAAGTCTAGGAAACAGATGAAAATCGGATGGGGCCAAGTCGGGGGTGATCGAAGGATGATCGATGACAGTGAACCCAAGGCGTTCGATTCTTGCAGATGTTGATGCAATCGTCACTGTACACTACTTTCATTCTTCTATGCATTTCAAGTGGAAACACGTTTTCTGCAGTTAGAAACTCGATTACAGCATGCTGTTTCTGAAGTACCGACATAGTCGCGTTGCACACCGCCATGTTTCACGCTACAAATCGGAGCCCACTAGCACCAGAGGGTTATAACTTGTGTTAGTGAAGCGGGAAGGATGACCAAGTAATATGCATGATATGTGTTCCTCCACCGATATTGCAAACAGAATAACACATTTGGAAGCATGACTTTTCAGCACGCCTTCGCAAATTTTTATTTATAAGCAAAATATTTCTCTATATATGACAATATTGTATTTATTGTGATCTCTTGTATAAAGTTCAAATTTACTTTGTAAGGAAGTCAATGTGCAGCGACTGACGCGGCAACAGATGTTGTTGCAGGTGTCGTGGGTGCGACACCGGGACATCCACCTGCTCACGGTGGGGCGGTATACCTATACCAGCGACCAGAGATTCAGAGCGATCCATCACCCGCACAGCGAAGATTGGACTCTGCAGATCAAGTACCCTCAACACAGAGACTCTGGCATCTACGAGTGTCAGATCAGCACGACTCCACACATGAGTCACTTCATTCACCTAAACGTCGTTGGTAAGTACCAAATTTACTTCACTGTCTAAATATTATGTCCTGTACCATCTTGGAATGTATGGCTCAACCAGGTTTTTGTGAAGAGATAGATGTAAGCAGGCAAATACAATAGATATTAATATATGTGTCAGCTTGGAATGTATGAATCAACCAGGTTTTTGTGAAGAGATAGATGCAAGGAGGTAAATAAAACAGATATTAATATATGTGTCAGCTTGGAATGTATGGCTCAACCAGGTTTTTGTGAAGAGATAGATGTAAGGAGGCAAATACAACAGATATTAATAAATGTGTCAGCTTGGAATGTATGATTCAACGAGGTTTTTGTGAAGAGATAGATGTAAGGAGGCAAATACAACATATATTAATATATGTGTCAGCTTGGAATGTATGATTCAACCAGGTTTTTGTGAAGAGATGGATGTAAGAAGGCAAACACAACAGATATTAATACATGTGCCAGCTTGGAATGTATGATTCAACCAGGTGTTTGTGACGAGATAGATGTAAGGAGGCAAATACAACAGATACTAATATATGTGTGAGCTTGGAATGTATGATTCAACCAGGTTTTTGCGAAGAGATAGATGTAAGGAGCAAATACAACAGATATTAATATATGTGTCAGCTTGGAATGTATGATTCAACCAGGTTTGTGTGAAGAGATAGATGTAAGGAGCAAATACAACAGATATTAATATATGTGTCAGCTTGGAATGTATGATTCAACCAGGTTTGTGTGAAGAGATAGATGTAAGGAGCAAATACAACAGATATTAATATATGTGTCAGCTTGGAATGTATGATTCAACCAGATTTCTGTGAAGAGATAGATGTAAGGAGGCAAATACAATAGATATTAATATGTGTGTCAGCTTGGAATGTATGATTCAACCAGGTGTTTGTGAAGAGATAGATGTAAGGAGGCAAATACAATAGATATTAATATAAGTGTCAGCTTGGAATGTATGACTGAACCAGGATTTGGTGAAGAGATAGATGTAAGGAGGCAAATACAATAGATATTAATATCTGTATCATCTTGAAATGTATGACTGAACCAGGATTTTGTGAAGAGATAGATGTAAGGATGCAAATACAATAGATATTATGTCCTGTATCATCTTGAAATGTATGACTCAACCAGAATTTTGTGAAGAGATGGTTGTCCCAGAAATACCCGATCTGACATATAGAACCGGTTGTTGTTTCAAACAACAACAATGGCAAAACGTACCAACCTTAGAAACCTTAAGTTTGAAGTTTGGTGATTTTACATTGTTTAGCATATGTTTGGCAGCCATCATTAGTGAATGCTCTCAGCGAATTTGTAAACATGGATAAAACTGGTCATCGTTATGTGCTAAAATAAGGTCTTGAAAGGTCTTAGTCCAACTAATATTAAGGCTGGGCTAGATTCTATTTTTGGATAGTCTGAGACTTCGTTTACAACAGTGAAATATTGGGTGGCAGAGTTTAAGAGCGGCCATACGAGTTGCCAAGACGAACATCGCAGTGGTGGACCAAATGAGGCTACCAGTCCAGAAATTGTAAAGAAAATCCACAAAATGGTAATGGCTAACCGTCGACAGAAAGTGCGCGAGCTAGCAGACATTGCAGGCATACTGACTGAAAATTTGGATTTGAGAAAGTTGTGTGTAAGGTGGTTTTACACAAAGTAGAACAAAAACAGCGTCGTGAGTTTGGCAATGTTTTGGTGCAAGAAAGCTGAGCTTTTGCGTCAGTTCATTACAATGGATGAAATCTGGGTTCATCACTTCAAACCTGAGACGAAGGAACAATCAAAACAGTGGGTTGAAAGGGGAGAGTCGGCTCTAAAGAAGGCGAAGACAGTTCCATCTGCAGGCAAGGTTATGGCGTCAGTTTCCTGGGACGCACGCGGGATAATTTTCATTGATTATCTCCAAAAAGGAAAAGTAATCGATGGCGAATATTATGGGAGCTTGCTACAACGTTTGAGTAATAAAATCGAGCAAAAACTGCCGTATTTAGCGAAAAATAATGCTTTGTTTCATCAAGAGCACTTCACATGTCCATTCTTGCCATGGCCAAAGTCAATGAGTTAAAGTCCGCATTGCTTCCTCATGCACCCTGTTTGCCAGATTTAGCCCCCTCTGATTATTTTCTATTTCAAACTTGAAGAAATGGCTTGGTGGTAGAAGATTTGCCAACAATGAAGAGGCGGAGTCTGCAGCTGGCTATTTTGTAGACCTCGACAGTTCTCACTATAAACAGGATATCGAAGCTATTGAGCATCCTTGGGAAAAGTGTATCGAGCTGAAAGGAGACCATGTAGAGAAATAAAGATGTTTTCCCCCAAAGTATTGTGCTTTCTTTGTTAGGTCGGGTACTTAATGGGACGCCCTCGTAACTAAAGCAATTATGTGTTTTAATATTGCAAAATATAACTATTTTAATACCTGGGCTAGAATAACATATATATCATACTTTTAAATTAGATTGAAACTGGTAAACTATGTATGCTACTACTGCAAGCATTTTGCGAAAATAAACAGTGTTTAATCCGAATGAAAAACCGAATTATTTGCTAGTGATCTCTTACTAATGTAATACATTCGATTGTTGAAAGCATTCGATAGTGGCCATAATTAATTTTAAGTGCTCCAACTTGCAAGTTCAAGCTTATTAAAGAAATCTGCCCTGCAAACATGTATTCCTGTGCGCATAATTGCCTTCTACTTTCTCCTGCTTCACAAGTACACCTTTGAATGGGAATATACAAACATATCCATTGCAAGATCAGACGATAAGAGTGATATAAAAACTTTGTTATGGTAACTGTGTGGGCTTGGCCATCCTAAGGGGCAGATTTAAAACGATCCTATATGTATTTCTTGATAAAAATTACAGTAATCAAGATTCATTACGTTACGTAGTAATAAAACACTTAAACATGGCTAACATTGAATAGCTCCATAACTTAACTGCATCTTTTCTACGAATTTAAAAAGCAGTTTATTCTCTGAGAGAATATAGATGTTATCAGGCCAAGACTGTACCCTAGTGTACTGTATAAAAATCTGATGTGTTCCATTCACATGACTTTCTCTACATCTCTGCAACAAATTATTGTTAAAAAGCTTATTTTTCTATTTACTTCATTTTAATCGAGCAAAAAACAACAGAAATAGTCTTATTACTTGCTTTTCCTTGTAAGTAGAAGAGAATAGAGTACTATAGGCTAAACTGATAACCATAAGGTGGTTGCTATGTGACTGAAGTTCCTATATTTGTATGGACAGGAATTTGTAGGAGAAAAGCATTTTTTCAAAGCTCAAACCAAAAACAAGGAATATGTCAAAAACGATTAACTCCACGAAAAAAATATACATGACATAACTGCGTCTTTTAATGTGCTCTCATTTTTTGTGTGTTAAGTTTTTGTCCATGTCTTACGGTTTAGCAGTTATGCAAAATTCCGTAAAATTCACCCACAATAAAGCAGTCTTAGAGGCCATTCCCAGAAAATTTAAGATGTACATATTATTTATCAGGTAAATATCTTTAATGTACGATATTTTAATCAAAAATCAAAAATTTCGAAAAAGTTCCATGTAAAGGCTAGTTGGGGGTGGGGAGATTTTCTTGAAGATACCAAAAGTAATTACCAAGTTTGGTATTTAACGGTCTTTTCGTTATTGAGCTATGCTGTCCACGGATACACGCACACACACGGACCTTTTTGTAAAAATTTTTTGTTTTATTTTTTTGGATTCAGGGGGACCCAAAACATGTCTTTCCGGTGAAATCTCGGTATCGAATTTTTTGGGTGCATTACAATACCTGGTATATACACTATGTACTTAGTGCGTGTAGAGAAAGTAAAAATAGGTTGCACTGGTGCCTGTGATATTCAATATTATCGTAATGGAGTATAGTACTGAACTACTCAACTTTGATGTATTATACTTATTTATTAGGGTAGATGGATTTACAAAATGCTTAATTTTAAAAAAAAACTCAAGCAATTTAAAATATTAAACATAAAACGATACATAAGTAACCATCATGTTAGGGATTGCCATAAGTGTAAACATGAACGTCTAGCACGGATAAACAGAGTAAAGGAGCAAGTGATCAACTAATAGGTAAGTGCTGCACTTATATTTTTCACTATGCATGATTAATTTGTGCCTGCTTATATTAGCAATGTCTCGAAACTAAATGCACTACGAATTATTTATTTGTGTGCTATTGTAATAAATTAGAACCCTGTTTCTACTAAATTCATTTTATTTCACGCTAAGTTACTCAACGTAATACAACACTTTAGGCTTGTAACACTAATCTCGCATATTTGGTGAACAAAAGAACTGAATCACAGTTACACAGCTTACGATTGATTCCAATGTGCACTGAATACTTATTCACTGTGTTTACATCACTTCTTTAACGTTTTTCTCTCACTAGAGTGACTTTTTAGACTGTTTTAACATTTTCACATTGATTAATTTGTGTTTCGTTGGCCTCTTTTAGTACCTCCGTGTCCAAAGTGAGGCTTCTAGAAATGGACTGTTCGTGACACCTTAAGATCGAGAAACATTCATCTCAGAGAAATCTTGTAAAGGCCTTTATTAGCCCGGCTATAATGATCCGGCGACTGGGACAATAGCTGTCTAGCTGGGCAGGGCGATAGATCACCGTGCTTCCGCCACGTAACAATATTAAAAGATAGGAGAGAAATAAAGAGTTAAAATGTGAATTTACATATATAAGAAGTACATGTAGTAAGGAGTGCTTAGTCTACCGCATTAACAAAGTTCATCCAAGTTTTTTCTCACGGTTTGCTTCTACTATTCTTTTATAACTTACAAATGTATTATAATGTATTTTATTATAGAATTAAACTGATAGCATTATTATTTTGGATAGAATGTTTTAGTAGTGTTAAATTACTTGTGGAAGATCAATTTTTTTGCAAAATTAATGCCAAATAAGATCTTCCATAACAGGTTATACCTTCAAAACTTTTTTTGTTAAATTTCTTCTAGTAAAATTAAAGTCTTGAAAGAAAAATATAAGGTTTTGCTATAACCAGTCTACATAAGATGGCTATGGGCAATGAAGTACGAGTATTTTCAGTGCATTACAAAATTTGTAACGTGACCCAGAGGGAAATGTAAATAAAACAAGTTCCCAGACAATGCCATATGCGAAATGATTAGATATACGAAATTTGCTTATGTATATACGTTGAATTGTAACCCTGTTGTCTATATCATAATGAGGATTAAGAAGACGAGGAAATATGAAAAAAATTCCATGCAAGTTTCTGAAATACACTCTAATGCAGGGGTCATCTACTGGTTGCCCTTTGAGTAAAGCAAAGTTGCTCGATGCTCCTACGAATCGCCAATTGTGCACTGTGCGACCAACTGCGCGTAAAGCCAGAACAGAAATAATGCCTTCAGTGCTGTGGCAATATTCAATATCTTGCGTGTGAAATACGTAAGTCACCTTTTATAGATTAAAGGATCTATTGTAGGTTTATGATTGGTAGAACAATACTTTGCGTTCTCTTGCATTAGTATGTATACTTTGGATGCGAGTACAAGCATACATTCATAGATTTGGTTGATAATTGGAGTGGTAACATTAATACGTTAAATATTCGGCCTACCCTCCCCAATATAGGGCTTGCAAGCGGAAGCCTAGATGTCAGAGGCATGTCTGGGAGCAAAGGCACGTAACCACAGAATGACCTGGAACGAGTGGTAGGCCAGCAGCCAGGCAAGAGCGTGAGGAAGTGGATAATATGAAATGAAGGCAAATGAAAGGTGATGATGGAGTAATTGCTGGAATAAGTGGCGGGGAAAGCCGGAGGACCCGGGCACTTGGGATCGAACACGGTCCGCCTAGGAGGCGAGCGGTCAAATCACTCTGGTAACATTAATATTTCAAAAAAATGACACACATTAAAGTATTAACATAAAACAACAACCTCCATAACTTCGTTAATACCATGGCAATTTTATTGTAACTACAACAGTATGAAAATTACTTTCTAATAACAAATCTTCACTTTTACAGTAGTGAATATTAACAGATATCTTAGTAATTCATTGGTATCGAATGCACTTCGAGAGAAACCTTCTTCTCCTTGGAAATGTGGTACTCATTGCATAGATAGCGTAATGACGGAGCTTTGAATTTCCTGATTTCAAGGCTTTGCCGAAAACTAAACACATACTCTACCGCTTTCTATAAATAAGAAATATTCCTCCTAGCTAGGCATAAACGTAGCAGCTCATAGCTTCGCATTGTATTGCCCTCTATTCCCAATATTATTGACCGACAGAAGACACGCTACTCAAAGAAGAGAGACAACCCCTGCTGTCACTGCATACACAGAGCAAGCCTGCTATGGAACAAAATCAAGCGGGTTGGTGACGCCTATACTATTGCATTAATACAATGTTATGATATAGTTAACCTATCATTTGGCGTTATTTTCATTTTACACCTTAATCGTAATCTTATTTCATAGTTTGTTAGTTATTTGCTGAAACTCTTTAGTGGAGCATGGCATTGTTACGATGTTTCCATGATCGGATTTCAATTCCTAGTTCGTGAGTTTGCCACTATGCGCCATGGTAAGGAAGATTCAACTCGTCACCCATAGATAACATTGCAGAACAAAGTCACGACTTGCGGATGTGAAATGACGGAAAATTTGGCCCAGGAACCTTCTTTCAAGAAGGGGGGTACTTTTATGTGAAAATTAACTTTACACGGGGCCACTGGCTTCACTTTTCCTCTAAAGAAACCTTGCTAAGGATGTTTGCGTCCGAAGAAAGTCTATCACTCTGCTCCAGGTTTGAACCTGAAATCTTGGGCTAGTGTAGTAACCACTACACCACGAAAGGCGACCCTCATCTGTTTTAGCTTCTGTTAAATGTACAATGAAGCTATTTCTATAAATGTTTAACTAAAGTACATAGGAAAAAAAATATGTTTGAATATTTTGTGTAAGATTTGGAAGAGAAAGTGACATGTTAAAGAACATGTCAGACTTTTAATATTAAATGTTACGGAATGTAGCTAACTTCGTAATAGGTGTGGTTATAGGTCATGGCCTGCTGTGAATATTTTATGCTCGACCCTGGTTATTAATCTTGAACGCGGGCGAGTTCGGCGTTGCATAAATTCGGCCACCAGAGGGACCAAACTTGGTGAATTCTTAATAACTATAGCAATTGAAAGTTATTCAAGAAATACTGATATTAAATCGGAGTTGTTAATCTTGCACCAAGTAGCAAATTGATATTTACTGTGCAGTGGAAACACCACAGTGTCGGCCAGCTCGCTCTATGATCTATTTTAGATTCCAGCAAATAGCGAGAGAGAGAGCGAGAGAGAGAGAGAAAGAGAGAGAGAGAGGTAACCCACTTGATTGAAAGGTCAGAGGTGAAGCCACAAGCTTTTAGGGGTGTACTTTAAAATTATCTGTTGAAGCTATGAATTAAAACTGGCTAAGTTTGATACATTTCTTAAAATCCAATTCAGATATTTGGCTGTCTTAGTTATACAATTGAGAAATATATTGCGTTCACATGCATTTCTCTTCTCACTCTTCTTCAAACTACTTTCTACTTTCTCTATACGTGCTATGTACTCAGTGTATAGACAAGGTATTGTAATGCACCCCTGTGTATGTGCCTGTGGACAGCATAGCTCAAAAACAAAAATTTCGTTAAATACCAAACTTGAATTTAAGTTCAGTATATTCCAAGGAGTGAAACAAAGATTTTCAAGAAAATCGCCCCACCCCCAACTAACCTTTACATGGAAAAATTTTCGTAAATGTTTATTTTCTCAAAAATGGCTCTAACAATTTGGATTAAAATATCGTTTATTAAAGATATTTACCAGACAAATAAAATGTATATCGTGAACTTCATAGGGATAGTCTCTGAAGACTACTTTATTCTGAAGAATTTTACTGAATTTTGTATAACTGGCAAACCATAAGAGATAGAGAAAAATAACTTAAAAGAAAATGTAAAGCACTTTAAAACACAAAATTTATGTTATATGCATTCTTTTCGTGGAGTGGATTTTTTTTTAGATATTCTTTGCTTTAGGTTTCAGCTTTAAAGAACTCACACTTTTCCCATACGGGAATCTGTCAACTCCTGCCCATACAAACAAAGGAATTTCAGTCACATAGCAACCAGGTTTTTACTATCACTTTAACCTATGGTACTCCCTTATTTCGCTTCTACTTACAAGGAAGCAAGTAATAAGACTAATGTTGTTTCGATTAGCATGAAGTAAATAGAAGCATAAGCTTTTTAATAATAATTTGTTGCAAAGATGTAGAGAAAGTCATGTGAATGCAACATGTCAGATAACACCCTCTTTGACTAAAATGACACCTAGGTGATTAAATGAAGATGGTGCAAGGGTGGAATGCGATGACGGGGGAAAGCGGAGAACCCTGAGAAAGCCCATCCTTGCACCGCTTTGTCCACCAAAAATCCCATTTGTCGACGTCTGGGATTGAACCCGGGCCGAGGTTAGTGGTCTAACCACTCGGCCACTGTACAAACTATTCTTGTAAAACCTTAAACTTCTGTATACTTCATGCTAACCAAGCTAAAAGTTTACACACTTCGTTGTGGATTACCGTAGGCTTAAGCGATAGTCTGTTTTGTCTATTTTCTCTTCACGTACTACGTACATTGTGTATAGAGAAGACATTGCATTGCATCCCAAAATTGGATACCGAGATTTCACCGGAAAAACAGATTTTGAGACAACTGAATCAAAAAAACAACAAACAAACAAACAAACAAACAAACCACATTTTAACAAAAATAGCAGCATGTGTATGTGTCTGTGGGCAGCATAGTTCAAAAAGGGAAAGTCCGTTAAATATCAAACTTGACATTTTATCTTCCAAGGATGCGACACAAAGATTTTCAACAAAATCCAACCAGCACCTACTACCCTTTACATGGAACAAATATCGAAATTTTTGCTTTTCTCAAAAATGACTCTTACGAACTTGTTTAAAATCTCTTATATTTAAGATATTTACGTGACAAATAAAATGTGTCTGAGCATAACCTCTGATGACCCCTTTAATGGGACTAATTTTTCTGAATTTTACATATCTGGTAAACCGTCTGAGATAGACAACAACTTGCTGCACAAGAAATGTAGATCTACTTAAAACACACATTTTGTCATATAATTTTTTTTTTTCGTGGAGTTGGCCGTTTTCGAGATATTCCTTGTTATTGGTTTCGGCTTTAAAATGTTTAGGTTTCTCATACGGGAACTTGGTAACTCCTAGCCCCGCAAGGAAACTGACTTAAATCCCACAGCAACAACATTTTAAAACATTTGACTGTCGCTTTAGCCTAGTGTATTCGCTTATTTCCTTCTATTTATAAGGAACTAAGTAATGGGACTGTTTCTGATAGTGTTTATTATTATGAAATAGATTAAGAAAAGGTTTTTTAACAATAATTTGTTACACACAAAATCATGTGAATGGAAAATATAATATTTTTTAAAGGTGGAAAGAAGTCACTAAATGTATAACTCTAATGTGTTCCATTCACATGACTTTCTCTTCATCAGTAACACATTATTATTAGAAACTTCATATACGATATGACAATAGGGATTACCAATAGTGGGAATTGTCTTAATTAATTGCTTCCTTGTAAGTAGGAGAAAAATAAGGGTATAAGCTAGGTTAAAGTGATGGTCAAATCCTTTAAAAGCTGGTTGCCATGAGCTTGAAATCGGTTTCTAACTATGGCCCGCAGAAAATTGTGAAAAATGTAAGTATTTTAAATCTAAAGCAAATGACTTGAAATACATCATAAACGCAAATTCCAAGAAACAAACGTATAGGACATAAATTGTGTGTTTTAACAACAAAAATATTATTTATATAGAAAGCTTTTATCCATTTCTTACGATTTACCATTTATACAAAATTTATCCAGAATTAGAGGTCTTTCAAGGCTATTCCTAGAAAATTCAAAATGGATATTTTATTTGTCATGTAAATATCTTTAGTATAGGTACGATTTTTAATCAAAATCACTAGAGCCGTTTTGGAGAAAATCTAAATTTTTGAAAAATGTTCCATGTAAAGGTTAGCTTGGGCGTGGGGTAAATTTTCTAAAAATCTTCGTGTCGCAACCGTGGAAATGCCAAGTTTCGACTTTTTGTTTTAGAGGCACACGGACACACGGATAAAAGACACATACGGACCTTTTTCTATTTTTTTTAATAGAGGGGACACAAATGTATATTACCGTTTAAATCTTGGTATCGAATTTTAGGTTGGAATGCAATACCTTCTCTATATGTACATAGTACGTGAAGAGAAAGTAAAAGTGATAGATTTTGGGTTGGATGAGTATAGAGAACCGAGAAAATTGTGGTCTGGATTAAACAATAGATTGCTAAACATTTATTATTTTCTCTATACCTATGTACATAGTGTATAGAGAAGGTATTGTAATGCATCCAAAAATTTGTTACCGAGATTTCACGGGAAATACATGTTTTGTAAAATAAGAACTAAAGCTTTCCTGGCGACGTGTTAATTCAAAATCTTTTCGGGCTTCTAGCCAGGTAACTGATCAGTTCACCCTGAAGACGAGGAAGATGCACTTCTTCGAAACGTTGGTGTCAAGCCAAGTTTTTACCTGGCTAGAAGCCCGAGAAGATTTTGAATTTACATGTTTTGTGTCCCCCTGAATCCAAAAAAAGAATTTTTAGAAAAATTTCCGTGCGTGTGTATGGGCAGCATAGCTCAAAAACGAAAACACCGTTAAACACCAAACTTCGTATTTAAGAATATTCCAAGAATGAGACACGAAGATTTTCAAGAAAATCCCCCACCCCAAACTGCGTTTTAGATGAAACTATTTTCGAAAATTCTGATTTTCTCAAAAATGGCTCTAACAATTTGATTAAAATATCGTATTTAAAAGACCTGACAAATAAAATGTATATCTTGAATTTTCTGGGAATAGCCTCTGAAGACCATTTTATTCTGGATGAATTTTAAGGAACTTTGCCTAACTGCTAAACTGTAAGAGATGGACAAAAACTTGCCACACAAAAATGTAGGGAACGTTAAAACACACAATTTATGTCATAAATTTTTTTTCCTGCTGTTGGTCGTTTTTGAGATACTTCTTGTTTCTGGTTTAAGTTTTAAAAAACATCTTTTCTCATACTGGAATTTGTCAACTCGTGTCCTTACAAACAAAGGAACTTAATTCACTTAGCAACCAGGTTTTGACTATCACCTTAACCTATGGTACTCCCTTATTTCGCTTCTACTTACAAGGAAGCAAGTAATAAGACTATTTCCGCTAAGTTTTCCCGATTAGTACGAAGTAAATAGAAGCATAAGTTTTTTAACAATAATTGGTTGCAGATGTAGAGAAAGTCATATAAATGCAACACATTAGATTTTTTTTTTTTTTTTAATTATTTCATGTATGCATTCTCCAAAGCATGTAATATTGCATTAGTAAAGTATATTTTTGTAGAATATTTATTTGGAATACCGGCGTGTTTTGCGATTTGTTTGAGATGTAATGTTTACAAAGAAACACAACGCATAAATGTTTGGAAGACGTGACGTCGGTACCTCAAACAACCCAAAAGGATTTTTGTTTTGCGACGCGGTTACGTCATCTCTTTCATTATTTTAATTAATCAGGGGTTCCAAATTAGGTTGAAACAGGCAGGCAGAAGCAACCAGAAACCTGCGTACCTCTTGAAGTTAGCTTTTATGTCATCGGTTGTTTGTGAGCTCAGGTAGGTATAGTATATCAAATTTCTCTCTTCTGGAACGTTCTGTGACAAGTGGCTCTAACAGAATTTTAAATAATTACGTTTATTTTTACGCGCGTGTTCAATGAAAGCACCTTTTGTAACGCAGGCCTATTTCGACCTCGTTCCGGAAACCATTTCGCTACCAAAATGAAGAGTTGCAGATGGGATGGGGTCAAAAGGTCATGAACGCTATTTCCCGTGTGTCAGGGGTGGGGAAAATTGTAGCGACGGCCTGTCTAATGGAATTACCGCAGGAAGCGCTGCTGTAGACAGATTCAAGTGGCGTCACAGAGTGTTTAACGCGCGAGTGCTGAGGGGTTTGTATCGTACTCTGTGACTGACTCACTGGTTGGCGAGTCTATCAGCAGGTGACACTGATCAGTGGCGGATCGCAATATCAAGATTCAATTGCCGATCATTGAGGTTAACGCGCGAGTGCTGAAGGGTTTGTATCGTACTCTTTGACTGACTCACTAGCTGGCGAGTCTATCAGCAGGTGACGCTGATCAGTGGCGGATCGCAATATCAAGATTCAATTGCCGATCATTGAGGTTAACGCGCGAGTGCTGAAGGGTTTGTATCGTACTCTTTGACTGACTCACTAGCTGGCGAGTCTATCAGCAGGTGACGCTGATCAGTGGCGGATCGCAATATCAAGATTCAATTGCCGATCATTGAGTTTAACGCGCGAGTGCTGAAGGGTTTGTATCGTACTCTGTGACTGACTCACTAGCTGGCGAGTCTATCAGCAGGTGACGCTGATCAGTGGCGGATCGCAATATCAAGATTCAATTGCCGATCATTGAGTTTAACGCGCGAGTGCTGAAGGGTTTGTATCGTACTCTGTGACTGACTCACTAGCTGGCGAGTCTATCAGCAGGTGACACTGATCAGTGGCGGATCCAACATCCAGAGTCAAATGTCGACCACAGGGTTTATTATACGGGTGTTGCAGGGTTTGTATCGTATTCTCTGGCTGGCGAGTCTATCAGCAGGTGGCACTGTTCTGATCAGTGGCGGATCCAACAACAGAGTCAAATGTTCACAGGGCCTATCATGCGGGTGTTGAAAAGATTGCATCGCACTCTCTGACTGATTGGCCTGCGAGTCTATTAGGAGGTGGCAATGATCAGTGGCAGATCGCTACATCCATATTTAAGTTGTGTAACGAGCGTTTAACTCGCGAGTTCTGAAGGGTTTGTGATACCCAATCTTTGACTGATTGGCCGACTAGCTGGCAAGTGTATAATATAATGGTATAGATACTGGGGGGTCCCCAAAATCAGATTCAAGTGTTGTCATAGTGCTTAACGGGAGAGTGCAGAAAGGGTGTCTATGTGTCAAGAGGTAGCAGTGATCAGTGGTGGATCAATACACCATTTAGGTGGCGTCACGGAGTGCTAAGAGTCTAGCCACTCAGCCACAGTGCGGCCACTATGCAAACTATTCTTGTAAAACCTTATACTTCTGTGTAGGTACTTCATGCTAACCAACCCAACAGTTCACCATAATCAAAATGTTAAATTCTGTGTGAAGTACGACAGAAACAGAGTGTCCGAGAGCTGCCGAAGTTATAGGGGAGTGAGGCAGGGTTGTATTTTATTTCCCTTGCTATTTAATTTCTTTGTGGTTGATATTACTGATACAATGATAGCAGAGAATATCCAAGCACCAGTAGTAGCGAATTTGCAGATCCCAACACTTTTATACGCAGATGATTTAGTATTGTGCTCTACGACAGTAAACGGATTGCCACGAGGACTGGACAAACTTAAGAATTATTGCGATGAATGGCTACTTACAGTTAGTGTGAATAAGACTAAGGCAATGACTTTCAAAAAGGGTTGTGTTTATAGCAGGGAGGAGACTTGGACATATGCAGGACAGATACTGGACAATGTTAAATCTTTTGTGTACTTAGGACTCACATTTACAATGAACGGAACATGGACAAAACACATTGACATTACGATACACAAGGCAAGGGTGAAGGCGGCGGAAGCTCTCCGTATACGCTACAGAATACCGAATATATCCATAACCTTAATGGAAACTGTATACGAAGCGACAGTTAGATCCATGATGACATACGGAGGAGAAATATGGGGGTGGGAACAAACAAACATCTGGATCAAGTGAGGAGCCAATTTTTGAAAGGAATTCTGGGTGTAGGGAGGGGTACGGCAAACTGTGGAATAATGAGAGAATTCGGGGCACATAGTGAAACGATAGAGTGCAAAATCAGAACAGTTATTGGATGAGAATCGTTCACGGAAACCAATCACTAATTAGGACAGTCTGCTACCGTGAACAGTTGCGAATGGAAGGTAATTCGACGTGGGCATCAAAATTAAAGAAAGGGTTGCAAACCATTGGGATGGGAGACATTTGGATGGCGGGACAGGAAAACAGGCGAAGTATTTGGAGAAAAGTTAAGAACCGCCTCTGTGATATTGACAGACAGCAAATTATTGCGCAATGGACAGAGAAGGTGTCATTAGAAGTACAGTCTGGGCTGAAATCGGAGTGGGGTATAGAGCAATACATCAATACAGGTACCAAACTCATTAGAGAGGGGCTGGCGTGGATTAGACTAGGAGTATGGAGGAGCACGAAAATTTCTGACGAGAAAGATACGAGAATCTGTCCCATTTGCGAGGAGGAAGAGTAAACTTACATCTTGGCAAGATGTAGGGGTACGGAGAAATGGCGGGAAAAATATTTGCCGCGATTTTTTACCACTGCGAATGTAGGGCTAGAAGCATCTTGGACGCTATTGGCAGGCGCGGAAAACATGGACGGGCTAGGTAAATTTATACTTAAGGCAAGACAGCTGAGATCTGAGGAAGCTGCCAATAGAGAAGCGGGGGGGGGGGGGGAATAAGATCAACTAAACAAAAGTGACTGCAATGTTCTACATACATATATGTTATGTCATACTTAGGTCACTGTTGTGCTATGGTTTTATATATGGTGTATATATTATGTCTTTTAAGTGTAATTATCTATTATAAGAGGGTGCATTTATGAAGGTGTACTCTGTGTTGTAAATTTAAATTGCTATATTTGAATATCTTTGTATTTTTATTTTCGGGTTCACTCTTAATTCTTTATTGTTGTTTAATATTGCTTTTGACTGTGTATTTCCTTTGTCTTTTTATTTTCGTGTTTACTCTTTTAATTCTTTGTTATTGTTTTTGTTGTTTTAATATTGCTTGTAATGTGTATTAAAAAAGCACGTACGGTCTGTGGACCCGTGCGACTGTTGAAATTCTATGTATCATATTGCTATGTCAATAAATACACTTATTCATTCATTCATACATATTTCGTTGTAGATTACCACAGGCTAAAGCGATAGAATGATTTTACCTTCTCTACACGTACTATGTACATAGTATTTAGAGAAGGTATTGCATTCCATTCCAAAATTCGATACCAAGTTTTCACAGGAAAAAGAAAACATATTTTGAGACTCTGCTGAAGGGTTTGTATCGTACGCTCTGATTGACTGACTGGCAGGCGCACTTTAGGGCAAAATGTAAGTCATAGTTCCATAATGTTCTAAGTCAAGTTTGGCTGAGAAAATATTCCAACTTTGTCCACTGAATATATGTTTCCCATACTCATATAATATGAAATTCATGAGGGGCGAATATGCAAGCACATATTATACACACGATAAAGTTCGTTTTTGAAATGAGTAAAGCGAGCTTCATGAAACCCAACATTAGCCAGTAACTGTATTCATTACCCTACCGCTCGTCACATCACACAGAATGTGCGCTAATGACGAAAATAAACTCGGATTACGGCATTACCATGAATTAAAGATCCGGATAAGCAAATATCCCAATGGATGTCACCTATAGCAATATATAGGAATTGTGGAATGTAATTAGTCGTTCTGTTGGCACCACTGTCACCTAATAATCCACCGTGTTGTGGGAGAGCAGTCAATCTCATGCCAGCCGTGTTTTAACAGTCCGCAGTTCGAATCCCATGCTCATCGTGGTCAATTTCTCTCTTTGCGTCGCCAGACAAACGCGTTAATCATCAGTGAGAGATAAACGTCATCAGCATGACCTAGGAGGGAATTGAAGTGTATATTTTTATAGAAGACCTTGATATGGAGATGATACCTCAAGTTGAAATTTTGATATTTAAAGTGAACGCTTCGTTAATGCGGAAGTAACTGTTTTTCCGAACATTTGGGAAGTTGGCTTATCATTATAGTAGCAAAATTTTGCGGATTTTTGTTGATCATACCGTACGTAATACGTGAATATAAGTTTCAGCTATAAATTCGGCACATACAAAAAGTGTCATAAAGTCACCATGGATTAGGCAGTCGTACATAGCCAAATGGCACGTGCCTGGCCCACTCCAAGAGAGATGCCGGTTGGTAGCGAAGGTATAGGCGTGGTTTGATAGACACACCGGGGCGGCACAGGTCACCTTAGAAATGGAAAACGTAGCATGTGGGTTTTGTTGTGTGTTTCGTATAACACGTTCTGAGGTTGTTTACGCGGCGTATGAACAGCGCTGTTCCTTCGCTGCCTAATCCCAAATATGTGCGATTTTTAAACACACATAAAACTTTAAATAGTTTGACACCAAGTTTCGGACAAGTCAAAGGTAAGCTAATCGACTATCTGCGTTTGGTGTCACTTTGAAACAGCCTGTATAGAAAACCAACGCCCGGTTTAAAGCATTCTGTGCCTATGTGCCAATGCAAGCCGGTCCCCATGGCCACGCTCGCTAAAGCGTCTCGCTTTGGTGCTTCGTGGGCAGGGGATCGTGGGTTCGAGTCCCGCCTTGGGCATGGATGTTATATGTTTGTGCAATGTGTATATGTTTGTAAAAGAAACAGTAAAACCAGTAATCAGTAAAACCTACGGGGGGAAATGTAAATAGGGATACAGTACCGGAGTCCTGATCAGACTCCGTTACTGTTTTTAAAAAACAAAAGAAAAAAAAATGCTGAGTTCAACATGATTTCTGCTTGTATTTAAGAGGAAGCGAGTTCACTGTAAAGCCCCAAGTAAGTCGTCAGCGGAAGAGGTAAACAGAAACAAACTTTTGCATAACTGATAAATCATAAGAGATAGACAAAAACTGACTGTACACAAAATGTAGATTTCGTTTAAAAACACAATTTATGCCATAATATGACACAGCTGTAGAGCTAACCATTTCAGAGATATTCCGAGTTATTGGTTTTATTTTTAAACTACTTATAACTTTTCTCAAACGGGATGTCATCTATTTCGTATTTCTTTTGTTGTACTCCTAGTCCTTGGAAGAGAACGAATTTCAATGACAATTTCATATCGACAACTTTCAAAAGATTTGACCATGGCATTAGTCTAGTGTATTTCCTTATTGTCCTTCTACTTGTAAGGAACTAACCAATAATATAATTTCTACCTATGTTTATCTCTATTAAAATGAAACATATAGAAGAATGTTCTTTTTTAAGAATATTTTGTTTGCAGAACAGGCAGAGAAAGCTATGTGAACGGAACACACTATATTCTCAAACTCATGTATCATAAGCATTACTGTTGTTATATACGCAACTCATGGCATTTTTCAACCTATCAAAAAGCACCAGAATACGAATTATTATATCGCTTCTTCTTACTAAAAATTGAATATAATCTTTACTTCCTCTTCACGTACTATATATATGGTGTATAGAGAAGGTATTGTATTCCATCCAAAAATTTGACACCGAGATTTTACCGGAAATACATATTTTGAGACCCCTGAACTAAGAGAAGTATTTTTAGAAAAAGGTCTGTGTGTGCATAGCTCAAAACGAAAAATATTAAGTTTATCATCTCTAAAGAATGAGACACAAAGATTTTTAAGAAAATTCCCGCACCAGAAACTAACCTTTACATGGGAAAATATTCGAAAAGTGATTTTCTCAAAAATGGCTCTAACGATTTTGATTTAAATATCGTATATTAAAAATATGTACGTGACAAATAAAATGTATTTCTTGAATTTTCTGGGAATTGCTTCTGAGGACTTCTTTATTGTGAATGAATGTTACTGAATTTTGCAAACTGGTAAACCGTAAGAAATAGACAACCCTTACTTCACAAAACTTTAGATCTCGTTAAAATACACAATTTATGTCATATACATTTATTTCGTGGAGTTTACCGTTTTGGAGATATTCCTTGTTATTAGTTTCAGTTGTGAAGCACTTATACTTTTCTCAGACAGGAAGTGTCTGTTTTTCTTTTGTTCTACTCCTGCAAAGCAAAGAAGCCATTTGCAGTGACAATCACGTAACGACAGTTTTTAAAACATTTGACTATCACTTTAGCAGAGCGCATTCCTTTAGTTCCCTTCTACTTATAAGGAACTAAGTAATAAACATATTCTGCTAATGCCTATCTCAATTAGCATGGTGTAGAAAGAAGAGTAATCTTTTGTAAGAAGTTTGTTTGTAGGGCAGCTAGAGAAAGTCGTGTGAGAGTAACACATCAGATTTTAAAAATTTTTACACTCTGTGTACATATATACATAATGTATGGAGATGGTATCGTATTGCACCAAAAAATTCGATACTGAGATTTCACCGGGAATATATGTTTTGTGACCCCCTAAAACCAATAAAAGCATTTTTAGAAAAATATCCGTGTGTGTTTCTCTGTGTATGTGTGTGTGTGTATGTGGGCAGCATAGCTCAAAAACGAAAAGTTTGTTAAAAGTTTGGAATTTAGGTTTGGTATCTTCCAAGGATGCGACTTGAAGATTTTCAAGAAAATCCCCCTCCCCCAACTACCCTTAAATGGATCTTTTTTCGAAAATTTTGATTTTCTGAAAAATAGCTCTAACGTGTTTGATTAAAATATCGTATATTAAGGATATTTACCTGACAATAATATATATATAGAATTTTCTGGGGATAGCCTCTGAAGACTACTATATTCTTTATGAATTTTAATGAATTTTTCATAACTGCTAAACCGTAAAAGATGGACAAACACTTACCACACCAAAAATGTAGAGCACGCTAAAACATACAATTTATGTTATATACGTTTTCTTCGAGGAGTTGATCATTTTTTAAATATTCCTTATTATTAGTTTCAGTTTTGAAAAACTTCTCATACAGGAATTTGTCAAGTCCCGTCCATACAAACAAAGGAACTTCAGTCACATAGCAACCAGCTTTTGACTATCACTTTAACCCATGGTACTCCCTTATTTCGCTTCTGCTTACAAGGAAGCAAATGATAGGACTATTTCTGCTAATTTTTTTCTCGATTAGCATTAAGTAAATAAAGGCATTAGCTTTTTAACAATAATTTGTTGCAGAGATATGGAGAAAGTCATGTGAATGTAACAAATCAGATTTTTTGTGTGTTAATTTGTCTTTTAGTGTTTGCAGCGTAGATTTCGATGCTTGTTAGTGGTGCAGGTTATGTACCATATGCGGGAGTATTTTAGTTTGTTGATTTTACGCATCCCTTTGGGTGCTTGTGTGCAGCGTAACTAAGTGTCACTTCCAATAAATTCCACTATACTCACGTACCTGGTACTGAAGCTCTTCTGGGATGAGTTGCCACGGCGTTGCTCAGTCTTGCATGAACATTGACTGTTTAAGGCGTGGATTTGGCTAGTGGGAGGAGCTGTAGGAGTGATATTGTAATTGTTAAGAGAACACTTGTAATCTTTTACTGATGTTTATTCTAAAGGATTTTTGAAGATAATTACCTGGTTATACACTTTTATACTGCTGACTGATGTTCTTTAACACTTGCTCACAAGTACTTTCAATTACACTGTTTTAGTTAAGTACATGGCACAATTCACTTTCACCTAATCACGAGCCGACTGTTAAATAGTTGAGCGACGCTACTTTACTTCACATATAGTTTCTTATTACAATAAACTTACTTCGCGAACCTCTTAACAAACGACCTTGCCTCACACATGGGCGAATTCTTAACATGCAACGACGTTGCCTCTCTCACGGGTGACTTCTTAGCAAAACGACCTCGATGTACTAAACCTTACTTCTTATATACAAAAAACTGTTTCATGGTGGCTTCTTTCTGATTGGTTGGAAGGTCCGCCAAAGTGACACCATCGTTACCCAAAAACCATTGCAAATCTCCTAGAAGCATCATAATAATCACATGGTACTACGAATATAAAGAAGAAGTCCCCTTATGTGTTTTAAACTGTGGTTTCCTCTTATACTAATCTCGAACGTGACTTTCACAAAAGAAGCAACTTTTCACCCCTCTATCCAGTCTGGCGCCATGATTCTGAGTACATTTTAAGTAAACAACTGGCTTCTTGGTTCCTATGCATACAACTTATTAAATATTAACTTTCTTTACATACATTTAGATAATTAATAAAATGATAGTTATTATTATTATTACGAGGCTAATTAACAGTCTTATGCTTTAAAGTAGAGAATGATCTCTGAAGTGGCTATAATTTCTGTTTCTTCCTTCTTGATTAATACATAGCAGTTTTACAGCATTGGTGGATCTGAAATGACCGCATTGCTATTTTGACAAAATTATTTGTATGTAGTTGTACATAGACGCATGTACTGAGAAGAGGAAGGTGACGTAATCCGATAACACTGACATGTTGAAGCGAGTGTATGAATAGGTTGGGCCACGAACGGGGAACAATAGAGGATCGCTGGCGACCAAGAATACGCAGGCTTGCACTATGAACAAATGTTCAGATAAAGAATAGTGTACGCTAACAGAAGAGCAGCGAGTTCGAGTCCAGCGCTTATTAAAAGCCAGCTTTGTGTACTGTATAAGATAATGTTTTCCGGTTGTTGCTATGATTGCCCGGAATGCATGTCACTGGGAACTCGGAGAGCCGGGTTTGTTGTTTTCAAAACAGTCTGGATGGGGAACCGGATCGATAAAAGCAATTACCGTACAGATACCTAAACCAAAGGGAAGGGGGAGGGGGGTATTATCGTCGAGATAAAATCTACAGCCCTGGACCCCCACAACAAGGGCTGTACACACCAGCGACCGCGTATTGAAATCTTCCAACAAGTAATGCACATTTGCATAGGGATTCCTGAATAATTCTCCGTATAATACTCGCTATGAGGTCATGAGCAGAACGGGTAGAATTTAACCTGATGCCTTTTCGTATTCAACACTGTTTATGGAATCTGTAGAGCGGAAGGACAAAAATAAGCAAAAAGGCGTACCGTAACTTTCAAATGGAAAGAATTTTGCTCTACGAAAATCAAATGCCTATTTTTAGTTTCTCTATACTTACTATTGTATTGCACCCAAAATATCGATACCGACATTTCACAGGAAATATATACTCTGAGACCCCATGAATCCAAAAAAAAAAAAAAAAAAAATTAGAAAAATGTCCATGTGTGTGTGTCTGTGTGTGTCCGTGGGCAGCATAGCTCATAAACGAAGACACCGTTAAAAACCAAACTTGGTATTTAAGTTTGGTATCTTACAAGGATGACACGACCCTTTACATGGAAAAAATTTCCAAAATTTTGATTTTCTTAAAAATGGCTCTGACGATTTTAATTAAAATCTCTTATATTTTACTTGGAAAATAAAATGTGTATCATGATTTTTCTGGGAATAGGCCCTGAAGACTACTTTATTATGGATGAATTCTGCGGAATTTTGCATAACTGCTAAACCGTAAGAGATGGACAAAAACTTACCACACAAAAAATGTAGAGTACGTAAAAACACACAATTTATGTTATATACTTTTTCTGGTGGAGTTGATCGTTTTAGAGATATTCCTTGTTTTTTGTTTCAGCTTTGAAAAACTTATACTTTTCTCATATAGGAATTTGTTAACTCCTGTCCATACAAACTACATAACTTCAGTCACATAGCAACCAGGTTTTAACTATCACTTTAACCTATGATACTCCCTTATTTCGCTTCTACTTACAAGGAAGCAAGTAATAAGAGTATTTCTGCTAATTTTTTCTCGATTAACATGAAGTAAATAGAAGCATTAGCTTTTTAACAATAATTTGTTGCAGAGATGTAGAGACAGTTATGTGAATGGAACACATCAGATTTCTTTTTTTTTTTTCAATTAAATAGACCCCTTTAACATCTGTCATATCGGGAGCTTTGTATTATAACAACTCGTTGTTTAAATCGTCTTATTTTCCACAAACACACATTCCTTCTCACATACATTCTTACAGACCCTGTGGGGGGATAACAAAATAATTCTGGATAAAGAAAAATTCGACGCTCCAGCCGGGAATCGAACCCGGGAGCGCCGGGTGAGAAGTTAGCTCGCTGACCACTCAACCATGGAGGCTATCAAGATGAAGTATCCTACTCCATCCAAAAATTCCATTTTGAGACTACACCGGAAATATTTTTTGAAGTTCCCTGAATCAAAAAAGAAAACAAATTTCACAGAAAGGTGTGTGGGTGTACGTTATGGAGGGGTATTCCACACTACAGCCGTTGGCTTATCGTACGTGATGTCCGTAGTTTTAGAAGGTGGTCTATAACCGTGCAGAGAAAAAAACCGCCTTGGAGGGTCCCTAATAGTTTACAGTTCATCTCGACGCAGGAAACGCCAGGAGTCCGTGGTTCAGTCCCGGATATACCACCTGAGTCCACAGACAACCACCAGTGCTATCCCATCGCTGAGAGCCGTATTCCCAGAGGCAGTCACCTCCACGGAATGGCGACTCTGCCGCAGTCCTCGTCGACAGTTTCAACCCTGAAAAAGGCCGGTTGGGATGAAATGAAGGAACATCATAAGCGTGCAGTGACTCGACGACGCAGGTATGCGCAGAGAACAAGTCCATGGGCTTTTCCAAAAGGCCAGTGTCTATTTTATATACTGTGCCCCCCTGCTTGAAACAATAAAAAGAAATTGCATGCAGGGACGAAAGTGGATACGCCCTAAAAAGGATGACTACCAAACACCTCGGTGGGGGCGACCTTTACTAGATTGGGTCCACTAACTTTCCAGGTTAGTGACGGAGGACATTAGGGTGTCTCACAACCCCACCCAGATGTACCCAATCTCCCGCGAGTATCAGGCCACGCCACGTTGAGTCCAACTCAATCCGAACAGCTCCCTTTCCAGAGGGGCTTAGGCGTTCGACAGGTACTATGGGTGCTTGGGGCAGCTGAAGAGGTTGGAATTTCCCCCGAATGAAGCGAAAATGAAGGGGGATCGAAGAATTCCCTTCTGCATTCGTCTAGTGACCCGGGAAGATCCGAAAAACCCATGGATCAGAGGAGAAATGACCCCTCGACCTCCCGAATGCCAATCCCAGAGGAAACGCCTGAGCCACTGGCTCGGTATAATACATACCCAAAAATTCAATACCAGATTTTACCGGAAATACACATTTTAGGAGGATAGCTATAAATAAAAAATTTGATGGAATACCAAACTTGGCATTTAAGTTTACTATCTTCCAACGATGCGATACAAAGATTTTGAGGAAAATCCCTCAGCCTGAAACTATCCTTTACATGGAAAACAAGTTTGATTTCCTCAAAAATGCCTCTCACGATTTTGATTAAAATGCCATACATTAAAGATATTTAAATGACAAAATAACGTCTTGAATTTTCTGAGAAAGAATTTTCTGAAGATCTCTTTATTCTGAATGACATTCCTTTGTTTGTATGGACAGGAGTTGACAAATTCCTGTATGAGAAAAGTATAAATTTTTCATAGCTGAAACCAAAAACAAGGAATATTTCAAGAACAATCAACTCCATGAAAATAATGCGTATAACATAAATTGTGTGTTTTAAAGTGCTCTACATTTGTTGTGTGGTAAGTTTTTGTCCATCTCTTACAGTTTAGCAGTTATGCAAAATTCCGTAAAATTGGCCCAGAATAAAGTAGTATTCAGAGACAATCTCCAGAAAATTCAAAATATACATTTTATTTGTCAGGTAAATATATTTAATATACGATATTTTAATCAAAATCGTCATAGCTATTTTTTAGAAAATAAAAATTTTCGAAAAAAGTTCCATGTAAAGGGTCATTTGAGGTGAAGGTATTTTTCTGAAAATCTTTGTGTCGCATCCCTGAAATATACTAAACTTGAATACCAAGTTTGGTATTTTACCGAATTTTCGTTTTTGAGTTATCGTGTTCACAAACACATGGACACACGGACACACATACACACATGGACCTGTTTCTGAAAATACTTTGTTTTGGATACAGGGGACCCTAAAACATATATTTCGGGTGAAATCCCTGTATCGAATTTTGGGTGGAGTGCAATACCTTCTCTACACACTATGTACATAGTACGTGTAGAGAAAGTAAGAAATAAAAATCTGATGTGTTACACTCACATTACTTTCTCTAGCTATTCTATAAACTTCTTACGAAAGATAATTCTTCTTTCAACACCATGCTAATAGAGATAAACAGCAGAAATAGTCTTATTACTTGCTTCCTTGTAAGTAGAAGAGAAATATGGAAGTATTATAGGTTAAAGTGAAGTCAAAAGCTGGTTACTAGGTGACTGATGTTCCTTTGTTTGTCCGGACACGAGTTGACAAATTCCTGTATGAGAAAAGTACAAGTTTGTCAAAGCTGAAACCAAAAACAAGGAATATCTCAAAAACGATCAACTCCTCGAAAAAGGTGAAGGGACTTTTCTGGAAATCTTCGTGTCGCATGCCTGGAAGATACTAAATTTAAATAACAAGTTTGGTATTTTACCGGCTTTTCGTTTTTGAGTTATCGTGTTCACAGACACACGGACACACGGACACACACACACACACACACACACACACACAAGGATTTTTTCTCAAAATACTTTTTTTGGATACAGGGGACCGTAAAACACATATTTCCGGTGAAATCTCGGTATCGAATTTTTTGATGGAGTGCAATACTTTCTCTATACACTATGTACACAGTACGTGTACAGAAAGTAAAAATACTTCCCCTAAAAAAATAGTACAGTCATTAATAACCGTTCTTAAGAATAATTTGTACTCCAACGATAAACGGTAGAGAAAGTCATATGAATGTAATACGTCAGATTGTTACACTGCTAGTCTGAGACATTTTGTAAACTTTATTATATCTTGCTGTAGATAAGGTTTCGCCGAGGTTGTGTTTTTAGATGCAATAAACGTAGTGGATAAAAAGGCAAATCATATTTCTTGCTAGTGCTAACAGGGGACTGGGATGGCCTTTGAAAAGGTCAAGAAACTCGGAAGACATAAGACCCAATAAAACTCCCCTACCGTTCGATCACGGGGGAAAAAACGAGACGAGGTCACGTGGGAGGTGTTACAAGAAATTTCAATGTCACATTAAGGCGCGTGTTTAAATGTTAATCTTCTGAGAAAAGGACTTTTTATGGGCTCGAATTTCCTCGTTCGGGAGACAAAGAAGAGATTTCACACGTCTTTTGTCTTTTACTGCCTTTATGTGCTTCCAGTTTTTTGTAGGCCTCTCATCTTTATTTTGCGCTATCTTTTACTTTCTCTAAGCAAGGCTAAAGTAGAAGATTCAAACATTTGATATTGATAGATCACAATAAATGGTACTTTAGTCGCCCTTCGTGGTGTATTGGCTACCATGCTAACTTCATATACGCAAGGTCGTGTGTTCAAACCCGGCGGAGGACCATGGATTTTTTCTCTGTACACTATATACATGTATAGAAAATAATAAAAAATTGTTTCCTCTCTGGGTGCAATTATATCGAAGTAATTAACTTTCTCCGTGTCTGTTATTCCGGTGTTGTTTTAAATGTAGCATTGTAAATGCTACGTTTATTAGTTGGGGCAAAGCCCTAAACCTTGCTTCCGAAAGAAAGCACTAATCGGTAAAGCGTACGAATCTGCTTATACCTAAACTACCGAGTAGTTCTGTTAGCAACTCATTCGGTTTGCCCATACAGAAGGGACGCTATGTGGGCCGGCAAAGGTTCTAACCATGTTACCGACTGCACCTGTAATATCTGACCCACATGAATGCAACTACGCTTCAGAGATGACGCTGCCTGTTAAATCACACAGTCTTCATTGTTTCTTTCTAAAATATTATAGATTGTTGTATCAAAAATATGAACAATGCTGCCGTAGGCTAGATTAAGTATTAGTTTTGTATTTAAAAGACTACTGATACAGAGGCAATACATAAAGGAGTAATAAATGTACTTTAGACATGATATATTTGAGAACTAATGCTAAACATTAATCATATACATATGGTCACTTCTCTTTTTAATTTCGCGTGATCATCTTACATATCTGTAATGGATTAAAGGTCTATATATTTCGCTCTTTCCACAAACATCACTACAGATGCTAACTTAGTTGACAAGAGCATTTATCAGGGTAAGCAACTCCAACCAGTGATTAGGCTCAGTCTTTATGATGGCTCTCCACAGAGAAAAGTAATTAATGATAAATTGCTACACATATGGTGGTTAGGTGAAAATATGCTAAGTTCACTATGACCATAATTGTTTTCTGTATATCATTGTAAAGGTTTTCAACTAATTAGCAATGAATCGTATCAGCATATCTTGGATACATCTGATGTGTTTCATTCACATGAGTAAACTCTCCAGCCAAAATGCAAATTTTACTTCCTTTACACGTACTAGAGTTGGGTCGAGCGATTCATTTTCAGTAATCGATTCATACGATTCGTTCACGATTCATAAATCATCGCCATGCAGTCTGCGTGTTCATGTTAAGCTATCTCGGGGCTGTTAGTCATATGGCAGCTCCTATAGCATAAAAAATGTAATTTATATAAAACGCTGTACTCTTTTGCAAACATTTGGTAAAATGCCCTCCATTAAACGAAAGAAGAAAAACCACATAAGAATTTGTTTAAATCTAAAATTGACACCTAAGCTTCGATTGCATAGCGCCTGGCGGTATTTGTGTAATAAGCAGAGTAATTATTATTCATTACTGCCGCAGTTGCACGCTAGTAAATCGTATAATGTTTATAAATACATCATTATAAGGCAACGCTAGTACCCAGAATAAGTTTTATTTTCTTCCGAGGTAATTTTAATATTAGAGGTAAGATGTTTCTATACCTGCATTTAGTGTAGGTTATAGTATATTAGACAATGCCGTTAAATTATAATTTAAACGTAGATATTAATTTATTTAATCATGGAATTCTAAAAGTTCTGTTTTTCTCTCCATTAACAATTTTGGTATATCTACAACATATAGTCACACAATACAATACAATGTATTAGATATTTAATAATGTTCAGTGAAATAATTACTGAACATTAATCCTGTCCTTATATGTGGTGCTGTAGTTGCAATAGAAATGTTTACGATTCGATTTACTGCACTTTCGATTATACGCTATTGTTTTTAACAAATTAACCATCATGTTAACTCCGTATCGTTAGAACTCAACAATATTCTATTTAATGGCAGTGGTTTTCTGTTTTCTCTAACCAGAGCCAGACACATGATAGAACATCAGAATCCATGGTAATTTTCAGTACTCACTCGGCACGGCAATCACGGAATGTCGACCGTCCTCGGCAGTATTCGGCCGCAGTCGGCTTGACAAACGCAGTAACCTTATGCACAGTTCGTTCATGAATCGTCCTGTCTTTTATCCTGCTTGCCCTGGTGCGCGATTCACGATTCGTTCATGAATCGTCTCCTTGTCTTTTAGCCTGTCCAGGTGCACGATTCACAATTCGTTCATGAATCGTCTCCTTGTCTTTTAGTCTGTCCAGGTGCACGATTCACAATTCGTTCATGAATCGTCACCTCGTCTTTTAGCCTGCCCAGGTGCACGATTCACAATTCGTTCATGAATCATCGCCTTGTCTTTTAGCCTGCCCAGGTGCACGATTCACAATTCGCTCACGAATCGTCGCCTTGTCTTTTAGCCTGCCCAGGTGCATGATTCACGATTCTTGCATGAATCGCCCTGCTATGGAAACAACCTTGTAATCCCGACTTTGTTATTACGATAGGGGCTAGGAGCTTTTTTTGGCATAAAAGAAAATCAATGTAAAATTGAACGTATTCTTCCCCATTATTCTGGAGTTTTCTGAATTTTACAATAAAATTGCTCTATGAAACTCCACTTTAGTTGTGTTGCATGAGATATATTGCAAAGTATATAAATGTATTATTGTTATTATTATTATTTAACACCTGTTAATAAGATCATGTTAGAACACAGAGTATTGTATCGATTTCCTTTCATCAAATTCTAGGAATTTCTTATAAATAATTATTTAGATTGTGTTCCTCTTTACTTTCTCAACCATATACTGGTATATATTAGATAGAGAATGTATTGCAACCCACCTAAAAATTGGAAATGGAGATTTCACCGGAAACTTCTTTTGAGGCCCTTTAATTAAAATGAAAAATGTGTGTGCAGCGTGCGTGCGCGCGCGGGCGCCACTAAACAGCATAATTAACAAATGGAAAGTCAATTAAATAGCAAACTTGGTATTTAAATTCTCTTATTTTCCAAAGAGGCGTCATGAATTTCAAGGCAATCACCTAGCAAATCATCAATTACTAAAACGTGTCGTAAAAGAGGCAGGTTATAAAATTGCGAGGCATGAGTTACCCCTTACATTACATACCAGACTTCAATTTCATTTCATTGATTTTACCGATTAGGCCACAAGCAAATTTGTGTATGCATTTCATGTTTGCATTCAACGTACAGCTCGTTGGATTGTAAGGACATCTAATTTCAAAAGAATTATTAATGACCATATTAATTGCGCTATATGATGGTAGATTATCTCATTGAGAGGCTGTCGGAGATATTCACAAATCAGGAACATGAAGTTTAACTTTTAGAGAAAATTCCTTCATATTATTTGAATAGTCAATTTAATGGTGCCTCAGAAACCTGACAAAAACTTGTTTTCTATTATTAACGTTCTCTATTCTGTATGTGTCATGGTGAACTATCGTTTTCCAGCTAAAAATTTCAGTTGATATTTAATCGAAAATTATGTTTTGAGGTCCCCTGAATTTAAAAAGGTATTTTCAGAAAAAGGACTATCGGTGTGTGCGTGTGTGTTTATGTAGCTGTGAATGAACAGCATAAATCAAAGACGAAAAATCCGTTAGGTAAATGCAAAAGTTGATATTTAAGTTCTGCATCTACCTACGATGTGACTCTATATATATGACATATTTTCTGTTATTCTTTCAGTCTTTCCATATTTATACTTTTCCCAAATGGAAAGTCGTTATTCGTTTTTCTTTATGCTGGTCGAACAAAGAGAACAAAAAAGGTTATTGCTTTAGCCCCATTACATAAAAGTTATTTGTAATATGTTGGAGCATTTTTTTTTCTTTCTTTACGTAAAATTAGTTTCTGAAGTCATATATCTTGCTAACGTAGTGACTATTTACCTGTGCATATATTACATTTAAGATTCTGCATATATAAATAAAGCAGTTGTAAATTATAAACTTACTTTAACCTGTACAATAACTCATCTAAACTAAAGACGCTCGTTGTGGCTTCGGCAATGATCGGCAGCGTTCGTTTTCTTATACATACATTTTCTTCTTTAGCCTTTTGGCTTCAGCGCTGTAGGCTTTTCACATTAAAATAAATGGTTAACACATCGTGCTCACTCGGCAGTTTCCGTCGAAGCTCGGTTGTTACTCCGAAAGGTCGAAGCAAAAGAATACCAAACCCCAATGGCTGATCACGATTCTTCAATTCTGCGATTCTTTTTGAACGACGATACCTACTATGGTTGACACGATTCATGCAATTCTTTTCAACTCTTACGATTCTTTTCAATTCATGCGATACTTTTCGATTCACACAATTCTTTTTGAACAACGATTCATGTTAAGACTAGCACGATTCTCACGATTCTTTTGAACGACGATTCATGCTACGATTGACACGATTCGTACGATTCTTTCCTTGTACTCGTTCATATGAACGATTCGTTCATGAATCGCCCCATGTCTAACACGTACTATACAAGTGTTTCAAAAATACGGGGCATAATTTCCCACATGAAGACAATCAAAATAGTTCATTATAACATGTGTCCGGAAATGCTTCATTTCCGAGTTATGGCCTTTACAACATTGAGAGTCCCACCTCAAGACAATCAAAATAGTTCATGTCCGGAAATGCTTCATTTCCGAGTTATGGCCTTCACAACATTGGAATTCACTGGAACGTTTTTCTTTCCGCAGGTCTTTGCCGTCAAAGGAGACATTAGGAGGATGCTCTGATAGTTCATTCTGAGGAAGGTTACATTCAGTGTTCTTTAGGCGACATGTGCGACATGTATTCAAATCAAGAGCTGGCAGAGATACATTTCATGTACGGTAAGGCGGACGGCAATGCTGCGCTGGCTCGTCGTTTGTACCAGGAGAGGTACCCAAAGAGACAATGTCCAGATCGGAAGACATTTGTACGTCTCCATTCCCATCTGTGCGAGTATGGAACATTCACCTCTCCTGGTTTGGGAAGGGGACGACCAAGATCTACAACTCCAGAAGTGCAGGAGGAGATTCTGGAGGCTGTGGACAGGACTCCTTCTATCAGCACACGACGGTTAGCGTTGCAAGTCAATGTTCCTCATACGACTGTCTGGAGACTGTTGAACGAGTATCAATTGTATCCTTATCATTTGCAACGTGTACAGGCCCTTTCGCCAGCAGATTACCCTGCACGAGTTAGGTTCTGTCAGTGGTTCTTGCAGCAGTGTTGTGTAAATCCGAACTTTTCTGCCGTCGTATTATTTACAGATGAAGCACAGTTCACAAGAGATGGCATAACAAATTTCCACAATCAACATGTATGGTCGCATGAAAACCCACGTGCAACTGTTGTATCTCATCACCAGGTGCGGTTCTCCCTCAACATGTGGGCCGGTATCATTGGTGATCGATTAGTTGGACCCCATGTACTTGTAAACAGACTTACGGGGCAGGCGTGCACAAACTTCCTGGAAAACACCATACCTGACGTTTTCGAAGACACTCCACTGATCAATCATCAATACATTCACTTCTTGCATGATGGCGCTCCTGCACACTTCAGTCTTACGGCTCGCCGGTACTTGGATCGAAGGTTTCCTGATCGATGGATAGGTAGAGGTGGCCCAATTGCTTGGCTTCCACGCTCACCTGATCTGAACCCTCTCGATTTGTACTTGTGGGGCCATTTAAAATCATTGGTTTATTCGTCTCCGGTGCCGGATTTGGAATCCCTTCGGAATCGAACTGTGGCAAGTTGTGAGGACATACGCAAAACTCCTGGAGTTTGGGATCGTGTTCGATGGTTAATGAGACATCGATGTGAAGTCTGTATTCAAGCAGGAGGTGGACATTTGGAACATCTTCTTTAATGACAACAACCTGCGAAAAGAAAAACGTTCCAGTGAATTTCAATGTTGTGAAGGCCATAACTCGGAAATGAAGCATTTCCGGACACATGTTATACTGAACTAATTTGATTGTCTACATGTGGGAAATACATACCTGACATTATGCCCCGTACTTTTTAAACAGGCTGTATGTATATAGTGTATAGAGAAGGTATTGTAATGCACCCAAAATTTCGATACCGACATTTCACCGGAAATACGTGTTATAAGATCCCCTGAATTCAAAAAAAAGAAGCATTTCTGGAAAAGATCCGTGTGTGTGTGTGTGTGTGTGTGTCTGTGGATAGCATAGCTCAAAAAACGAAAAAAGCGTTAAATATCAAACTTGGAATTTAAGTTTGGTCTCTTATAAGGATGCCACCCGAAAATTTTCAAGAAAATCACCCCACCCCCAATCATCCTTTACATGGATCTTTTTTCAAAAATGTTGATTTTATCAAAAATAGCTCTAACAATGTTGATTAAACTATCGTATATTAAAGATATTTACCTGACAAATATGTATATCTTGAATTTTCTGGGAATAGCATCGGAAGAGCACTGTGATTGAATTTTACGGAATTTTGAATAACTGCTAAACCGTAAGAGATTGACAAAACTTACTACACAAAAAATGTAGAGCACGTTAAAGCACACAATTTATGTTATATAAATTTTTTTCGTGGAGTTCATCGCTTTTGAAACATTCCTTGTTTTTGGTTTCTGCTATGAAAAACATACTTTTCTCACACAGGAATTTGTCAACTGCTGTCCATAGATACAAAGGAACTTCAGTGATATAGCAACCAGCTTTTGACTATCACTTTAACCTTTGGTACTCCCTTATTTCGCTTCTGCTTACAAGGAAGCAAGAAATAAGTCTTTTTCTGCTATTTTGTTTCTGTTTAGTTTGAAGTAAATAGAAGTATAAGCTTTTTAAGAATAATTTATTGCAGAGATGTAGAGAAAGTCATGTGAATGGTACAGATCAAATTTTTAAAATTTCTGTTCTATAATGAGCCCCGATATTCGTCTTCTCAGGATAAGAGAAAAAACAACCAAAAAACTCCTATCCGCTAACTCACCCTAACCAAGATTCGAACTCGGGAAGTCTTGAATGCGAGACAGAAGCAGTATCAGGATAGTTTAGCACGCAATTAATTTCAAATTCATCATTTCAACATGCTGAGTGACAAGTCCATGATTTGCATGTTTAAAGAAAGAAGTTGCAGAATTTATTGAAATTAAATTTAAACTTTTCAATATTGTAGTTGATACATTTTGGTTACTCTGAACAAATTTTTATGAAAGCATGCTGATTCTGTTAATATATTAGCTTTTTAAAATGGAAATGAACATGCTTAAAATATCTCAGGCGTTTAGAAATTTACATTATTATAAGAACATTCTCTGTTGTTGATATTGTTGTGTTGCCTGGAGTACCCATAAGTGTGTGTGTGTGTGTGTGTGCTTGTGTTCTGTATACTGAAAAGGTCTAAGTGTAAAGATTCTCGATACAATCTGGAAAAGAGGTTCATTTGTTTATAAGCTCTTGACGTGTAACCATACAAGAAGAAAGAAACAAAACGCAGAACATAAAACCTAACGACATTCTCACAAGAATCAACTAAACACACAACTTAAAATATAGCCACTTCTGATTACAAACGAACAACAGTCTAATTAGTAATGTCACATTTTAACCCAATAAACAATTATGATATATACCGCAAAATGTTGCTAGTACACCACGAGATGAATCGGCACGCTCCTGTGGTGACGTCATGCACATGAGAACACAGTAATTGTTCCAAACTGCACAGCTATGCACTTATCATGGTCAGGAGTATAATAAAAGAAATGTGAGACAGGTGCGCACTTCCCGATTAGGAAAATTTTAAGTATTCTAAAACTGAAGTCAATAGCGCTGAAATGGACATTTCCACGAAAAAAAAGAATATAACATAAATAATTGTGTTTCAACGAGATCTAGATTTTTGTGTATCTCGTGCCGTTTACTTGCAATATAATAGTGTATTGCGATAAAAGCGTACTATTGCAGAATTGAGGAAAAGTTTGGAAACACGAAACGAAGTTGTGTCTTTTCAATTTACGAGATTCTGCAATAAATTTAATACACGTGCATTGCATGCTATTTTCTGGACGTTGAGTATTATTTTTAATTAACATATAGTAACAAATTAATAAAATATTGTTTATACAAATGACTTCTATGAGAAAGAAACAATTGGTAAACGTTGTTATGTAGTTTTTTCGTTGCTTTTTACTCTGTCTATACGAACTATGTACATAGTGTATATATAGAAGGTATTGCACTCCACCAAAAAATTCGATACCGAGATTTCACCGGAAATATATGTTTTAGAGTCCCCTTTATCTAAAAAAAGTATTTTCAGAAAAAGGTCCGTGTGTGTCCGTGTGTCCGTGAACACGATAAATCAAAAACGAAAAGTCGGTAAAATACCAAACTTGCTATTTAAGTTAAGAATTTTCCAGGGATACGACACGAAAATTTTTAGAAAAATCCCCCACCCCAAACTACCCTTTACATGGATTTTTTTCGAAAATGTTGATTTTCTAAAAAAATGGCTGTAACGATTTTTATTAAAATATCGTATATTAAAGATATTTACCCGAAAAATAAAATGTATATTTTGAATTTTCTGGGAATAGGCTCTGAAGGCTACCTTATTCTGAGTGAATTTTCCGGAATTTTGTATAACTGCTAAAACGTAAGACAAAGGATAGACAAAAACTTAAAACACAAAAAAATGTAGAGCACATTAAAACACACAATTTATGTTGTATACATTTTTTCTTGAAGTTGATCGTTTTTGAGATATTCCTTGTTTTTGTTTTCAGGGTCGAAAATCTTAACTTTTTCATACAGAAGTTTGTCAACTCATGTCCATACAAACAAAGGAACTTCAGTCACATACTAACCAGCTTTTGACTATCGCTTTAACCTATGCTACTCCCTTATTTCCTTTCTACTTAAAAGGAAGAAGGTAATAAGGCTGTTTCTGCTAATTTTTCTAGACTAGCAAGAAGTAAATAGAAGCATAAGCTTTTTAAGAATAATTTGTTGCAGGGATATAGAGAAAGTCATGTGAATGGTACACATCAGATTTTTACAAAAATGATATGTTAGCTGCAGAGACATTTTTATCTGCAATACTTTAATTTGAATCGATTTGACAATTTCACTGTGTAGAAAGATATAGTGGAGGAAACAGAGATAGAAGAAGCCTGGTGAGTAGGATGTTCTACATTAATTCCAGAGAAGTCTAAACAAAGTTACGAGTTAGTGTAGAATATATTGAAAAAATGGTCAAACGGAAAAGGTGTGCAGCTTAACGAAAATAATTTGTTGGCGTATTTTGTTCCGAGGAGTGACTGATTAGTCTGCAGGCAGTTTATAGTCAGAGTTTTGTAGCCATTTTGTTCCGAGGAGTGACTGATTAGTCTGCAGGCAGTTTATAGTCAGAGTTTGTAGTCATTTTGTTCCGAGGAGTGACTGATTAGTCTGCAGGCAGTTTATAGTCAGAGTTTGTAGTCATTTTGTTCCGAGGAGTGACTGATTAGTCGGCAGGCAGTTTATAGTCAGAGTTTGTAGTCATTTTGTTCCGAGGAGTGACTGATTAGTCTGCAGGCAGTTTATAGTCAGAGTTTGTAGTCATTTTGTTCCGAGGAGTGACTGATTAGTCTGCAGGCAGTTTATAGTCAGAGTTTGTAGTCATTTTGTTCCGAGGAGTGACTGATTAGTCTGCAGGCAGTTTATAGTCAGAGTTTGTAGTCATTTTGTTCCGAGGAGTGACTGATTAGTCTGCAGGCAGTTTATAGTCAGAGTTTGTAGTCATTTTGTTCCGAGGAGTGACTGATTAGTCTGCAGGCTGTTTATAGTCAGAGTTTTGTAGCCATTTTGTTCCGAGGAGTGACTGATTAGTCTGCAGGCAGTTTATAGTCAGAGTTTGTAGTCATTTTGTTCCGAGGAGTGACTGATTAGTCTGCAGGCAGTTTATAGTCAGAGTTTGTAGTCATTTTGTTCCGAGGAGTGACTGATTAGTCTGCAGGCAGTTTATAGTCAGAGTTTGTAGTCATTTTGTTCCGAGGAGTGACTGATTAGTCTGCAGGCAGTTTATAGTCAGAGTTTGTAGTCATTTTGTTCCGAGGAGTGACTGATTAGTCTGCAGGCAGTTTATAGTCAGAGTTTGTAGTCATTTTGTTCCGAGGAGTGACTGATTAGTCTGCAGGCAGTTTATAGTCAGAGTTTGTAGTCATTTTGTTCCGAGGAGTGACTGATTAGTCTGCAGGCTGTTTATAGTCAGAGTTTTGTAGCCATTTTGTTCCGAGGAGTGACTGATTAGTCTGCAGGCAGTTTATAGTCAGAGTTTGTAGTCATTTTGTTCCGAGGAGTGACTGATTAGTCTGCAGGCAGTTTATAGTCAGAGTTTGTAGTCATTTTGTTCCGAGGAGTGACTGATTAGTCTGCAGGCAGTTTATAGTCAGAGTTTGTAGTCATTTTGTTCCGAGGAGTGACTGATTAGTCTGCAGGCAGTTTATAGTCAGAGTTTGTGGTCATTTTGTTCCGAGGAGTGACTGATTAGTCTGCAGGTAGTTTATAGTCAGAGTTTGTAGTCATTTTACTTATGGTACGTGTGCTTTTTTAGTCTATATCAGGATTGTGATTTCTTTGGCTTCTATAGTAACCAGGTTAGATGTTTAAATGTTAACTTGTAGTAGAAATTAAGTCAAATTGTCCAAAAAAGTCATTCAAAATGTAGCGGACTTAAGGGGATATTTCCAAGATATTCACAAAATGCATGTTATTTTCTATGCAAATATCTTTAATATACGACATATTAATCAAAATCTTTAGATCGATTTTTTAGAAAATCGAACATTTCGAAAAATATTCCATATAAAGAATAGTTTGAAGAGAGGGGATTTTCCTGGAAATCTTTGGAAGATTCTAAACAAAATACCAAGTTTGGTATTTAATCGACTGCTCGTTTTTTATCTATGGGTTCCAAACACACATATAAACACACTAACCTTTTTCTAAAATTCTTTTTTTTATTCAAGGGTCCTAAAAGCATGCATTTCCGATGAAATCTCGGTATCGAAATTGTAGGTGGAATACAATACTTTCTGCACTACTAATTACATTGTACATAGTTGCTAGAGAAAGTAAAAATCGTATGTTACATTCATATAGATTTCTCTATTCACTCTCCTGCAAACTACTTTTACAGGAGGCTATACTGTGTAGTTCTTGTTAGTTCGTCTCCTTAGCGTGGTGGTAGCGTTGCTGCTTGCCAAGCGGGAGACTTTGGTTCGATTCCCAGTACCGGCGTGAGGATTTTTACCCCCGCTGGGACACCTGGTTCGGGGTACAGTCAGCCTCATGAGGTCCCTCGGGGGCCAATTGAGGAGCTACTTAACGGAGAGGTCATGAGGACGGCATTAACCACCGGGGGGTGTTCGAGGCGCTGACCACGTCTCACCCTCCAATACTGCACCCATCCTATTCGTCTGTTACAGGCCGAGGTGGGTACGCAGCGGCGGGGCGGTAGGCCAAGGAGTTATGTAGTTCTTGTTAATCGGATAAACTTTCACTACACATTTACATGTTTCGTTTGAGCTATAATTAGTGTAAGTTCTGAATGATTGGCTAAAAATACACTTCTAAAATGTTAAGTAGTTTTTACTTTACTACAAAACGGACTTTGGTTTAAAAACGCCCCTTGTATTAGTGGCGTGTAAAGTTTGAAATTGAGACGGAAGCTCAAGAAGGGGCAACGAGAGCCTTGCTGCATATACAACCCTCAAACGAATTAATAAAGCATATAATCTAAAATGCTCGAGCGTGGTCAAATTCGTTTTAAGAGGCACGTTCGAAGCGATATCTGCTGACTGGAACGGATGGTCTTCCCTGATTTATTTACGTTCCAAGCGATACAATTCATTCACAGTTTAGTAAATTCTTGTTTGTAAAATATAGCAAAGTTTGGAAATATGTTGACATATAAAGATGATATATTTAATTCAGACCAATCCAATGACATTTTTGTTCGTTTATAGCCTTATAATATTCAGCAATTAATTTGTAATTTGCTGAATATAATATTGAGCAAGAAGGACTATTTTATTAATTTTAGGATGATTATTTATGTTTTGTGTTATAACGACTGGATAATTTGTACGTCAGTATTCTTAACTAGAGGTTATTCTTTATAACCGTAGCTTCATCAATGTATATATGTGTTTATATAAAACAAAGCTTCGGTAACGCTATTAGTGAAATGTTTAGGTTATACATATATTAGGACCACTTAAAAATATGCATTTATTTTCCGTATGAAGGAACAATAATGTACGTTAGTACGTTAGGCACTAAAAATATGAGTTTGATTACACATTTCTGTTAAAGCCGTACAGAACAGCTATCTGTGACAGAATTATCGTATGAAGGAGAGAGAGTCCTCTTATAGATAAGGGGCAAAGAGTGTGTGTGTGTGTGTGTGTGTGTGTGTGTGTGTGTGTGTGTGTCTATATATGTATAGGTATATCTTTTTTACAAATAGATTGCAATCTGAATCTGCTCACAAGTAAATATTTTTCTTCAATGTTTTTGTAACAATTCTATTATATAGTTTCCTTTCGACGTTCACTGTGGCAACGACTACTACTGTTCGCTACGAAGTTTCCATGGAAACTCAGCCCACTGTTGTTCAGCATGCATTTCTCAGTTGAAACTAAACCCTGGGCAGGGGTTCGTTTCCCTTTTTATACCCCTCGGTCAAGTAGCAGGAAACTTCTGGAAGCAGTCGCAGCATAGTAAGCGTCACAAACTCACTGATCCCGGCTTCGACGTCAAAAAATATTTCCGACAACACCCAGGACACCTCGCATAGGTGTAACAATATTTCTTAATGTTAATGTTGGTTAAGAACTTTAATCGATTAGATACAGAATTCGAATAGAAAATAAAGCAATAAAATTAGAACTACAGATTATGTAAAATTTTAAAAGTATAACAAATCCAGGTTATGAATATCTACACAAAAAACTATACTTCCGAGTCAAAAGATCTTGCCGTCGGCACATGTGTCCACTAACGCAATGGATTCCAACAATTAGACGTGACTTACGAAGTAACCCATTTTCACATGTTCAGCGATTACGGCATCAGGGTAGTCACAAAACACACACACACTCACACATTTCAGTACTTTAACATTAAGCTTTAGGATATTCTCATTTAAACTAGCATTAATTTTGTAAAATTCTGAATAAATCTGCACTCAAATAGACTTCCTTCAAGCCACCGCGTATGAAATGTCAGTGTATAAGCGATTCGTGAGTTTGTTTCTTGCGAACATCTACTTATAAGTTCTCCGCACTGGCATAAAAAGAGGGAATGTTTTGGTCAGCCCTGGATTTACTGCACCTAATGAGTAGTTAAACTTTGGTGACTGCGTTCACCAATCAGTCAAAGGTTGGTAACAGCATTTGGGAGGTTTAATTGTAGCGATATCTGTAATCGATGATCGATACTAGCTTGGCCTATTGGAAGAGGGAAGGTAGAGTGAGGAAACAGCTGACGATCACATCATTTTGCAGGAGGCCTTGGTTATTTCGCGAAATGATTAAAAGAATGCTCTTCCAATAAACGTCTCAGGTAATATATAAATTAATATTTGTAACATTTATGGCATGTAAATATTCTATAATGTGTAACATTTACACAATTTTAAGTTCATTTAAATGAACGAAATATGTACGAAGGTTTGTGGGGATGGTGGAAAAACATTAGTCCAACATTAAAGTCTTTGAGTACTACATGATTAACAAATTTGCTGTTCCATTCACATGATTTTCTCTACCTGTTCTGCCCTTAAAAAAATAGTGTT
This sequence comes from Hymenopus coronatus, assembly GCA_030762935.1. Classification (NCBI taxonomy): domain Eukaryota; kingdom Metazoa; phylum Arthropoda; class Insecta; order Mantodea; family Hymenopodidae; genus Hymenopus; species Hymenopus coronatus. The sequence continues at coordinate 43,968,934 of CM060883.1, forward strand.
TTATTTACGTTATGCTAATCGAGGTAACTATTGTCATATTCTTACTTGATTCTAAGCAGAATGGAAATATAGGAGTACACTAATCTAAAGTGATTGCCAAATATTTTAAAATCTGCTTCCTATGTAAACAATTATTTTCTATGGCCAGGAAAAAACAAAAGAATATGAAACAAATGAGAATTTCCTGTGTGAGAAAAATAAATAATTTCAATTTGAAATCAAAAACAGTGAATATTTCGAAATAACTTTAAAAACATGTATATGACATAAATTGTGTGTTTTAACGATCTAAATTTTTTGTAGTAACTCTTTTCTATCTTTTACACTTTAACAGTTATAAAAACTAATTCAGAGGAACTTCAGAGGATATTGCTAGAAAATTCCAGATATACATTTATTTTTCTTATAATTATCTGTAAATACGGTACTTTAATCAAAATACTTAGTCATTTTTAAGAAAACCAAACTTTTCTGAAATGTTTCCATGCAAAGGGTAGTCTTGAGTCGGGTGCTTTTCTTAAAAGGCTTTACGTCGCATTCTTGGAAGATGCTGAACTTAATATCAATTTTGGTATTTAACCGATTTTTCGTTTTAAGTTATCGTGTTTACAAACACACGGACACACATATACACACAAACTGACCTTTTTCTAAAAATGCTTTTTTGGATTCAGGGGATTCAAAATATGTTTCCGGTGAAATTTAGACATGAAGTTTTTTTGGATGGAATACAATACCTTCTCTGCCTTCTACCTTCTATATAGTACGTGCAGAGAGAGAGAAAAACATGGGTGTATTACAAACACATGACTTTCTCTATAAACCGTAGTTGTAACAACTTATTTTTCTAAATGTGCACTTCATATTAATCAAGATGAACGTTTTCAGAAATACTTTCCTTAGACATTTTGTTGTAGTTATAAGGGGGATACAGAAAACTTGAAGTAATACTCAGATGTTTAAAAGCGCGCCGCTATATTCTGGCCTTCAAGTTCCTAATTGTTCTATAACATCGCCTGAAACAAATGCATAGCAACAGTAATTTAAAAGTAATATAGGATATTGAAAAACTCTAGCCAATAATAACGGATATCAGACTATCTCCGTAGCTCAGTCGTAGCTCCTGACAGCTGTAACCGGGGTCCCGGGTTCGATTCTCGGCTGGGCGTTAGGAATGTTTCTACAATGATAGATAAATATCTAGAAAAGAAAAGGGGTAGATTATATGCTATATTTAGTGACCTAGAGAAGTGTTATGGTGTAAATTAAAGAAGGGTTTAAGTGCTCATATGATCAGCATTCTACAGGAGTTATACTATCAGAACAAATTTTGTGTCGTGTGGCTTGAAGTAACTAGGGCTGAGACAAGTTTGTAAGTTAAGACCCTACATTTAATCTAGCGCCATGGGTGTCTCCCATCTAGGCGGCCTGAGTTCGATCCCAAGCACCTGCAAGTGGTCAAGTGGTCAAGAGTTTTCCCCGCCACTCATTCCGCCAAGTGCTCCTTCATCACCTATCCAATCATCAAAATTTACATTTCATATCATTTGCTTCCTCATGTTCGTGTCTGGTACAGGCCGACCCCTCGTAACAGAATCATCATTCTAGGTTTCGTGCCTTAGGCTCCTCGACAGGCTTCTGACCCCCAGATACGCCAAGGTTACTTTATACTGGTGATTTGGTTATATATTCAATATGAGTGATTGTCTTAAAGTTGAGATTGACATTTCAAAATAAAAACAAAACAAAAAATGGGGTATGAAGGTGAAGTAGGAAAAAGCTAAATCTGTGGTGCTTAAAAGGAGAAATAAACTATATAAATATGAAAAGTGACAAAGAAATTCCAAGTTATCAACGAGTATCTGGGTATTAGCTTGAGCAGTAATTGAGAAACAAAAGAAATACAATGGTTAAGGGGAGAATGGCCATGAAATCAATACAAAAATGTTTACATATGATACCAGTAATGAATAATAAGTAGTTTGAAAGACTTTATTCTGCCTTGGTTGCACTTGAATGGGGCTATGAAAATTTTGGGGAATAGATAAGGGTTGGTGTAATATAGCTCAAGTATTAAGAAACTTCTGTAAATTAATTCTGGGGAATTTCCATTAATACTGCAAATACAACAGCTTTATTAGAGTTAGGAAAGGTAAGTGTGAGAGAATTAATGATGCAGAAAATCCTGAAATATTTATTTCGAGTCCAAGAGTTTACCTGATACAGAATTAGTGCAAAAAGTGCCAATCAAGAGGAATTTTTGGAAACTTTATCTAATGATAAGTTGATGGAAATCAGGGAACAGGAAATTAAAAGAGTTTGGGGATATTTGGATTAAAATAGGATACTTTGGAAGAGGTTTTTGGGGGGAAGTGAGATTGAGAATGGAAGTTGTAGACAGGCAGATGTCATTTGCCGAGGTCAGGAAGAAAAGCTCACTGTTATAATACAGGTAACTAAAAGATGACGCAGAGAAGGAGAGATACGTTTTAATTTGTAAAAACCATAAAAGAGAAGGATTAGCTTGGTTTATAAGCAAAGGGAAACGAGTGGGGAGATTATTCAAGAAATGACCCCATTTGTTGGGACAGGGAAAATTAAATTCACATTTTACTTCAAAGTAAGGCCACAAAGGATGGGAGAGAAGGTACACTAAATAAGAAATGATTGTTCAGGAACAAAGAAATTGTGCTTAGGAAGATTTTTAAGATCAGAGGTAGATGCCCAAATTAGGGGAGCTTTAGTAGAACGTAAAGAGGAAATGGAAATGGAAATGGTCAGTAGAAAAACAATTTATCTAGAGCAGATTTAAGTCAGTCATGTAATATTGTCACCTTGTGGTTTACCGAGAAACACACGAGTCAGCTGAGAAATTCAATACTATACCAGTATATTGCCATGGCAGCTCAGTGGTAGAGCAACCGGCTAGAGACCGGGAGATCCGTGGTTCAATTCTCGGCTGTGGCATTGAATTTTTCAGGCTGACTCTACCTATCCAAATCGTGTCCTACACACGGATTGTGAGAAAAAATATTATGCACCAATCCACCCATATCTTTCTTATGGTATCATAGCTTGAGGTCGTAATAAAAAGAAAAACACAAATAGTGTTTCTATATTACAAAAAAGAGCAGTGAGGTTGATCCTGGGACTAAAACAGACAAAATCTTGTAAAGAAGCGTTTAAAAATTTAAACACATATATGAGGCAATAATGTATTTAAAAACTAAGGGTAGTAGTAGACAATTAAATATAAAAATCATGATTATATCTTACAAGAAATAAAGACAACTAGGCACCGCGAGCGCATTCATTACAACTGTATAAATCCAAACCAATAGCTTCAGCTTGCGAACTCCACAATAAACTCCTGTAAACTTAAAGAATATACAAAACCCTAAAGCACTTAAGAAGGGACTTAAAAACGCTTGTTTTTATTTTTAAAAGAGTAAGTAGTAGGCACATATTCAATTTTGTAAATTATATTTATAGTTTGTGTAAATAATTATTAATGTAAACATTGTAAATAATTCTTACAGTGTTATTTCTATTTTGTTTTATTGTCTTCTGACGTCCAACAACATGGATATGTTATAAAAGGACTAATAGAACATGAATGAATGAATTGTAAACTTTTTATAGTGAAAGAGTTACGGCCTAGCCAACTAACTAGAGTTAAGACCAATCCTAACTATGTATGTACTTAGCACTTTACTAAATAACTAAACAAAAATAAAGTAATAGATGCCCGAAATTGCTGAATCTTGAAAATATATTGTATTTCCTATTTTTCTGTGTTAAAAGTTACAGTTTCAATTTCAAGGTCTAAAAAGAATGTTAACAATTAATCTTTGCGTATATTGTTGGTTGAGTTTGGATTAAAAATGATAGAAATTTTACACAACCGTAGGCTAAACTGAACGGTATATTTGTTCTTTTGCAACGTAAGGCTGCAAACAGCAGTCATAAAATACATTCTTATTTAGTTTTCATTTCGTTAAGTTGGTATAAAACTTGTAGTGCTATGCTAAGTAAGCGGTTCGAGAGCTATGTAACTTTAACATGATTACAAACTACTCCAGAGACATCCCTGTCGTCTTTTGTTATTACTACAGTCCTGCCAACTTCTCGCGACGACTAAACAAGGGATTGCTTTCAGCACTTCGCCTTGTTATTTTTGGTATGCAAATTAGTTGGCTACTCTGGCACACGTTATTAAAAAGATGGAGTCTCCCGCCGTGGCTAACTCTATTTCGTTTTTAAGAGACTCCCCGCAGCAAAACAATTGCAGGTGGATTCAATTAGCGAAGAGAGATTTCTTTACTTTTGTCATACGCGCACTGAATGGACAACCAAATGGAATTAAAAACAGGCCTGCATATACAGCCACTTGCGTAGATAGATACATGTGATGGCCAGGCTTTTGTTTTAATTTGGCAGACAGAGGGTATTTTAAACAACGTTTGCTACTTATTATAAAAGGGATATCACTGTTTTTACATTCGGTATAAATACTGCGTTTCATTCCCTACCCACTATCGTTTTTTTCGTATAGCTTCCACAAACTAATTACACAAAAGGCAGAGAGGATATCGCATTCCATCAAACTTGATACAAAAAGTTCACTGGATATACAACTTTTAAGACCTCTGAATAAAAAAATTAGCGTGTTTCATTCACAAGACTTTCTCTACATTTCTGTAACAAATTATTGTTAAAACGCGTATTCTTTTCTTCGCTTCTGCTAATCGAGATAAATAACAGAAATGATCTTATTACGAGGGTTGGCTGATAAATCCCAGGCCTCTCAATGAAAACAGCACTTTTCTTTTCACCTCATCACTCAAACGTTGCAGTAAGTTTGCGTAGTGATTCTTTTACCCATTTCCAGGTAATCAATAAAAATAATTCCCTGTGCATCCCAGAAAACACTCTCCATAGCCTTGTTATCTGACAAAATTGACTCCATTTTTTTCGAGTTGGCTCACCTGGTGCAATCCACTGTTTTGACTGTGCTTTACTTTCTGGAGTATAGTGATGTATCCAAGTACATGTAAAACTGTAGATATTGATAATTAAATTTGTTTATATAAAATAAGACAATTTGAATAGAATATTTATTTCATATAAGTTCTGTAATGGTGTTATATAAGAGATTATAAGCATTTGTACTCGATAAACTATTTTCAGCACTAACAAATATATACTTATTTTTACTTTCTGTACTGTATACCTATTAGATAGAGGAATGTGTTCTATTTCATCCAAAATTTCTATGTAGATATTTTAACAGAAATGCATTTTGAGTTATTTTTAATACAACAAATGTGATGCGCTCCATTCACGTCAAATCCCTATCTATTCTGTAAACAGATTATTCTTACAAAATATGATTTTATCTATATCATGGTAATCGAGATAAACATTAGCAGATATTGTCTTATTACTTGTTTCTTTCTAAGCAGAAAGAATATAAGGCATAGCAATAAGTAATGTTATTTTCCTTCCGAGGGTTTTGTTAGAAATATTTTACCACATCTTTGGAAAATAGTGCAATTAAATGAAAAACATGGTGTTTATCCATGTTTTTAGCTGTGTTTTTCACAAATACACACATACAACACGCAAGTTCTTATAAGAGCTGTATACTTTTAATTCTCTTTACCTTCTCTATGGCATACGTAGGCGCACAGAAGATAGAGAAGGCATTTAATACACGAAAAATTCAATACCGAGACCACCGAGAATGTTTTCAGAGCCTTAAATCCATAAAGTACATTTTTAGAGAAAGGTCTATGTGTGTTTCCCTCTGTGTGTGTATGTGTGTGTGTCTGTCTGTCTTCAGTATTTAATTTAAAATCTTCCAATAACGCGGCACTAAGATTTTCAAGAAAATCCTCCACCACATATTAACCGTTACGTGGTAAAGTTTTTAAAACTTTTGTTTTTCTCAAAAATGGCTCTAATGGTTTTGTTTAAAATACCGTATATTTAAGATATTTATATAACAAATAAAATTCATATCTTCACTTTTTTTGGAAAAAGTCTGAAGACCTATTCATTCTAAATTACTCTAACATAACTGGTAAACCGTAAGAGACAGACAAAAAACGTACTACACAAAAATGTAAATGTAGATAAAACACAATTTATGCCAATTTCGAAGTATTACTTGTAATTGGTTTCAATTACTTAAACTTTTCTCAAACGTTTCATCTCTGTTTTGTTTTACTCCTGCCCGTGCAGTGCGGACGAATTTCAATCGTTTCACATAGTGATCGGCTTTTTAAAAGACTTGATTATCGCGTTTGCTAATGTTTTTCTCAATTAGCATTGTGTAGATAAAAGAATAATATTTTATGTCAATAGTTTGTAGTCATGAGAATGGGACATTAGAATGTTTGTGTATGTAGCAAGATTTTATCTATATTTTACGCTTTACTAATTATACAAATCATTCAGAATGAAAAGGACTAAACGAGTTTTCCCCAAGAGCTAATTTGTCATGAAAATACATTAAATATATGATATTTTAATAAGCATGGTTATAGCTATGTTTAACGGAATAAAATTATCGAAAAGTGTTCCAAGGAATGGGTTGTTTTGTTTGTTTTTTTTTTTTTCTTGAGGATATTTCCATCCTTGAACGTAATATAATATCATTTTTGGCATTTAAAGGGCTTTTCGTTTCTTGATTTAGTGAACCTCAAAACGTGTATTTACCTTGAAATAAGCATATCAAATTTGTTGGTGGAATGCAATCTCGTATAATTTTGTAGATAAGCAACAGAGAGAGAAATCAAGTTTTCTAAGAACATCTTGTAGAAGTGTGGGTAGAGAAGATCATGTAAGTGTAAGATATTAACTGTAATCACTTGTAGGAAATGTGGGCCTTTAACACTTTCCGGTCTAACTGCGGGATATGCTAGTAATTCCGTATATAATGCGCGACGGGCTATGCTCGCAGTGAAGTATAAAAATCTGATGTGTTACACTCACATGCCTTTCTCTAGCTCTTCTCCAAACTTCTTACATAAGATTATTCTTCTTTCTGTACCTTGCTAATTGAGGTACTCATTACCACAATGTTCTTGTTACTTAGTTCCGTAGAAGTAGGAAGAAAATAAGGGAATATACTAGGCTAAACCAATAGTCAAATGTTTTAAAAGCTGTCGTTAGGCGATTGTCATTACAAAGCGCTTCTTTTCTTGGCCAGGAGTAGAACAAAAGAAAAACGGACACTCCCATCTGAGAAAAGTATAAGTACTTCACAACTGAAACTACTAACATTGAGTACCTCGAAAACGGTAAGCTCCACGAGAAAAATGTATATGACATAAGTTGTGTATTTTAAAAAAAACTACATTTTTGGTATTGTAAGTTTTTGTCTATCTCATACAGTTTACTAGCTATGGCAAATTAAATAAAATGCATCCAGAATAAACAGGTCTTCAGAAGCAATTCCCAGAAAATTCAAGATATACATTTTATTTATCAGGTAAATATCTATAATATGTGATATTTTAATCAAAATCGTTAGAGCCATTTTTAAGAAAATCCAAATTTTCGAAAAAAGTTCAATGTAAATGGTAGTTTGGGGTGGGAGGATTTTTCTCAAAATCTTCGTGTCGCATCCCTGGAAGATACTAAACTTAAATACCAGGTTTGGTATTTTAGCTACTATTCGTTTTTGAGTTATCGTGTTCACAGACACACGGACACATGGACACACGCACACACACACACACACACACACACACACACATACACATACACACGGACCTTTTCCTGAAAATGCTTTTTATGGATACAGGGAGTCCTAAAACATGTATTTCCGGTGAAATCTCGGTATCGAATTTTTGGGTGGAGTGCAATAACTTCTCTATACACTATGTACATAGTGCGTATAGAGAAAATTTTGTGATGACCTGTGCTTGCATTTCGTTTGTTGTGCTATGTAGCCGGCTGTTTTAGTTAATGAAAGAATCCACTAGATGGTAGACGAGAGCAGGAAAACAAATGACAGTATGTATTGTTTTCAAGTCTACAGATCCAACTGCATACATGGTTCAAAGATCCTAGCTCAAGCAAACGTAATCTTACCGAAGAAGAAATGCTCCCCATTTATTTCAATGACTAAGGATCTAGAAGATTTTTAGTGAATTTTTTGAGAGCGTAAATGATGCTAAAGGAATTAAATTGTATTTTATGGAATTTTCTGCATTGCAATTCATTCATAATGGAGGATATAACTAGTAAATTGTATGGTTTCTGAGCGTTTTCTTACGCGATTATTTTCCCTTCAAGAAATGAGCCCTGAAAATCACCCTATTTTTACTTTCTCTATACGCACTATGTACAAAGTGTATAGAGAAGGTATTGCACTCCACCCAAAAATTCGATACCGAGATTTCACCGGAAATAAGTGTTTTAGGGTCCCCTTTATCTATAAAAAGCATTTTCAGAAAAAGGTCCGAGTGAGTGCGCGTGTGTCCGTGTGTCTGTGAACACGAATACTCAAAAACGAAAAGTCGGTAAAATACCAAACTTGATATTTAAGTTTAGAATCTTCCGGGGATGCGACACGAAGATTTTGAGAAATATCCCCCACCCCAAACTACTCTTTACATGGAACTATTTTCGAAAATTTTGATTTTCTAAAAAATGGCTCTAACGATTTTCATTAAAATATCATATATCAAAGATATTTATCCAACAAATAAAATGTATATTTTGATTTTTTTGGGAATAGCCTCTGAAGACTACTTTATTCTTAGTGAATTTTCCGGAATTTTGTATAACTGCTAAACCGTCAGAGATAGACAAAAACTTACCACACAAAAAATGTAGAGCACATTACAACACACAATTTATGTTGTATACATTTTTTTCTTGGAGTTGATCGTTTTTTAGATATTCCTTGTTTTTGTTTTCAGGGTCGAAAATCTTAACTTTCCTTATACAGGAATTTGTCGACTCTTGTCCATACAAACAAAGGAACTTCAGTCACATAGTAACCAGCTTTTGACTATCGCTTTAGCCTATGTTACTCCCTTATTTCCTTTCTACTTACAAGGAAGAAGGTAATAAGACTATTTATGCTAATTTTTCTAGATTAGCATGAAGTAAATAGAAGCATAAGCTTTTTAAGAATAATTTGTTGCAGGAATATAGAGAAAGTCATTTGAATGTTACACATCAGATTTGTCAAAATAAGGCCCGGACCAGAATGTGTTAATGTATTTGGAAGTTGCTCTAGTGCAACGGTTCCCAACCGGTGTGCCCCGTCACCCTAGGGTGCCGTGTGATTGGCTAAGGGGTGCCGCGAGATATTGAGATAAAAAAAAATACCTTCTACTGAAGCCTTAAGTCATGTAAGGTCTTGAAATAAAATAAGTCAAATCAATTACTCTCATGCACGGCAGATGGTGATAGTGGTCGATTCATTTCAATAATTCAGTTATACTAGTATCCCACAGATGGCATTACAGCCATACCCTGCCGAACATTCCCGAGACTACTCGCTTCCTCACGAACATTTCCGAGACTTCGACAATATATAAAAGTGTACGCCGCTTTCCTCGCGTTGATTCACAGTGTTTAGCTATGGATAAGTTTATTGTTAAACGTAAACGCCAGGACAGTGAAAGTGAATAGTCGGCTCCTACTGCTTGCTTTAAGAAGCCAAATCTTACATTTTTCCCGGACCGTCGAATTCACCACATAAAGAAGACAAACGAAAGAAAAGAACATACCAGGACAGTTACTTAGCGTATGGATTTAAGTGGAATAACAACGAGGAAAACCCTATCCCTGGGAGTTTAGTTTGTGGCGAAACACTTAGCAACGAGGCCATGGTACCTAGCAAACTGAAGCGGCATCTTACAACAAAGCATCCTAGTGTGTCACAGAAAAGTGTAATGTATTTTTCACATATATTAGAAGGGGAGAAGAAAACAGCTGTGCGAATGGAAAAGAGAATGACCATAGGTGATACTGTTCTTGAAGCCTCATTTAAAGTAGTAGAACTGATAGCTAAAAAAAATAAAACCTCATACTCTTGGAGAGGAAATCATTGGCACTGCATGTCAAGTTATAGTTTCAACAATACTTGGCGAAGGAGCAGCTAATCAAATTTCGAAAGTTCCTCAGTCCAACAACACAATCAGCCGCAGGATATCTGAAATGTTATGCAATATCAACGAACAAGTCACGGAGAAAATAAAAACTTATAGAACATTTGCTTTGCAAGTAGATGAGAGTCTCGATATTGGCGACAAGCCGCAACTCCTTGGTTTTATCAGATATATTGATGAAAAAGATATTAGTGAACAGTTTCTGTTCTGTAGACCGCTGGAGACTACAACCACAGGCCATGATATTTTCGTTTCTATTAATTCCTATCTCAATGACCATGATCTTTCATGGAAAGACTGTTGTGGTATATGTACAGATGGTGCACCATCTATGTCTGGGAAAATTAAAGGTTTTACTGCCAGAACTCTCAATGAAAATCCATCCATTATTATAACTCACTGTTTTCTGCATAAAGAGGCATTAGTCGTGAAAGCGTGTAATGAAGATTTTGCTGAAGTGTTTAACCAAGTTGTGAAAATGGTGAACTATATGAAGTCTCGACCTTTAAAGTGCAGAATTTTTGAACACTTATGTCGTGCAACGGATGCAGCTCATACCTCTTGTTACTTCACACAGAAGTAAGGTGGTTGTCGCGGGGTCGTGTATTGAACCGGTTTCTCGAACTTAAAGAAGAAGTAAAAACGTTTTTTAAGGATGAAAATCAAGACACATTTCATGAGCTCTTACTAAGTGATTCTTGGTGTTTTGAACTGTCGTATCCGGCAGATATTTTTCATAAGCTGAATGAACTGAATGTTTCGATGCAGGGTCGACATGAAACAATAATCTCCTCAACCAATAAAATGAAAGGTTTTAAAAGAAAACTTAGCTCTTGGAAGTCTGCAGTTCAAAAAGGAGATTTGTCGAACTTTCCATCTCTTCTTAATGTGGCAGGAGATAAAGATCTGGGTAAACTGAAAGACCGCATTTGTGATCACTTATCAAGATTGCAAGATGCAATAGATGCGTCCAACTATTTCCACTATGAATCTCGACTGGGTTGTCTCACCATTTGATTTCGTATATAGTGCAGAGGAAATAGATTGCATTGCTTGTGAACGAGATGAATTTATTGATCTTTGCGCTGATTCCACAATCAAAGATAAGTTCACCAAGAGTGAGGCGTCGGTGGCTAGTTTTTGGCTTCAACGGAGAGAGGAGTACCCTAACCTAATGAAGAAAGCAATTAACGCACTTTTGCCCTTTTCAACATCCTATCTATGCGAGCAAGCCTTCTCTGCTATGGTGACAATAAAATGCAAAGCAAGAAATAGACTGAATAACCTTAAGGATGATTTGCGTGTTTCACTGTCAACTGTAAGACCCGACATCACATATCTGTGCTCTAAGCATCAATCACGAGTTTCACATTAATCATTATTTGAATAAAATTTATTGATGTATTTTTACTCAGTGATTGTAGTAAAATTTACTGTATTATGTTATGGTGTACGTTATTATTATATAATATTTCAATAAATTAACATATTAAGCTTAATTTTCTTTTAATTCAAGGAAGGGTGCCTCTGGTGTTTGATGTTATTCCCAAGGGTGCCGTTAACTTCAAAAGGTTGGGAAACACTGCTCTAGTAACATACCGCAAATGGTACGCCACCCGTCAGCAGGTAGAGGATGGTTTGGGGTGATGCTATAATGAGAAAACAAAAGTGTTTCTTTTGAGGGAGTGTACATGTTTTTGGGTACCCCTATACAGGTATTTAGAATGGTTAAGTTTTCTCATTAACTCTCTCTAAGTTTATGACCGCAAGCTCGCGAGGAAAATATAACTCACCCCACAGGTGCTACGGCATGCAAAGACTGCTGGAATTTACGCTCTAGTCAATTCCAGAGTGCGCTGTGGTCGGTGTTGATGAAAACGTTAATTCACAAAACAGAAAATGTTTCATTAAAGATGATGCTAGTTGCGTTTGTTAAGAAGTTGGACATATAAGAACATTCACATGTGCTAGTTTTAAAACGTATTTACCTGTTGCATACGAAAGGTCCTGGAATCGATACCCAGCAACCGACCACCCTAACCTATTGGTTTTCCTGATCTAAAGGCTAATGCTGTAGTGGTTGCTCATTTAGCACGATTTCCATTTTATAACTTTAATTGTATTCCGTTTCTTCCCACCTTTCAAAGTGCTTTCATGTGTAAAGCGGTGCCAGACATATGCATGCTCAAAGGAAATAGTACATAAGCTTACATTAGAGGGCTGCCTGGTTGATGGGTCGCTTATTGCCTTTTCTGGGCAGCTCTAGCAGTGAGACAGGTCTTCGAGTTTGGCATTATTATAGATTACGGTGCATCTCTGCCTGTGGCCTTTAGCCTCCTGTGGTTACTTTACTTCACCTCTTCCCGCTGGAGGATGTTAGCTACAGAATTATAGGCCTATAAGTCATGGTGCACTAAGAGTGTCTTTCCAATGCCTAATCTATGTTTATATGTGTAAATCTTATTTGGAGTTACCTTAATCATCTTCCTTGAACTTTCCTTGGTAATGTTATTTATCATATTAAAACGATAATAATATTCTACGTAGGCTACAATTTCGATGATTTGTAAAATCATACCATGCTGCTTAATGACGGTGAAATTTGACAAAAAATTATGAAACATGTTTAATTTTTTTTCTTTCTCCACACGCATTATGTATAGTGTATAGATAAGGTATTGTAATGCACCCAAAATGTTTATACCGAGATTTCACCAGAAATATATATTTTGGGTCTTCCTGAATCCAAAAAAAGCAGCTTTGGAAAAAAGATCCGTATGTGAGCGAGTGTGTGTGTCTGTGTGCCTGTGGACAGCATAACTCAAACACGAAAAGACCGTGAAATACCAAATTTGGTATTTAAGTTTGGTATCTTCCAAGGATGCGAAACGAAGGTTTCAAGAAAATTCCCCCACCCCAATTACCCTTTATATGGAACTTTTTTCGAACGATTTTGATTAAAATCTCTTATATTTGAGATATTTACATGTCAAATAAAATGTAGAAGATGCCTCTGAAGCCTACTTTATTTTGGATGAATTTTACGGAAGTTTGCATAACTGCTAAACCGTAATAGATGGACAGAAACTTACTACACAGGAAATGTAGAGAAAATTAAAACACAATTTATGCTATATAGACTTTTTTCGTGGAGTTTATTGTTTTTCAGATATTCCTTATTTTTGGTTTCTGCTTTGAAAAACTTACTTTTCTCATACAGAAATTTTGTCAACTCCTGTCCATTCAACAAAGGATCTTCAGTCACATAGCAACCAGCTTTTTGACTATCACCTTAACCTATGGTACTCCCTTATTTCGCTTCTATTTAGAAGGAAACAAGTAAAAAGACTATTTCTGCTAGTTTTTTCTCGACTAGCATGAAGTAGATAGAAGTATAAACTTTCTAACAACAATTTTTTGCAGAGATGTAGAGAAAGTCATGGAAATGGAACACATCATATTTTTTCTTAATGTTCAATAAAATACTGAACAGCAATTTTGTTTTATTGTTGTTTTTATAGTTTTTTCAAGTATTTCAAAAAGTTATTAGGTAACCACGAATTGTAAGTTACTTGTCAGATCTCGAATGCATTCTCGACCTGATAAGTATAACTTACAGTTGTTACTATGCAATATACTATTACATGCGAGGTTTTACAGAGCACTGTGTTAAAATTTGTATCTTAAAGATGCCTTCGTTTCGTGTTGTTTTTGTAGTCAGCTTAACCTCTCCGTATTTAAGACTGACTTCCCCCTAGGACTTGCAAGCGGATATCTAGAGGTCAGACGTTTGTTGGAGAGCCGACGGCATGAAACCACAGAATGGAGGAACGAGTAGCCAGACATAAGTGTCAGAAAGTGGATGATATCGGATACAAGTGAGATGTATGATAGGAAAGGTTATGATGGAGAAATTGTTGGAATGAGTGGCTGCTCCACCCGCAGCTTCGTCCATCACATATTCTTTATGCGGGCGCTTGGGATAGAACCCAAGCCATCTAGGTGGGAGGGCAGCAGTCTAACCACTCGGCCAAACATACATCACAAATAAAATGTGTAACTTGAATTTTCTGGGAATAGCCCCTGAATTCATTCCTAAGAGGTGGACAAAAGCTTACCTACTATACAAAACAACATATATCTCTTTAAAACGTACAATATATGTCATATACTTTTTGTAGCGTTAACTAATACCAAGGTAATCATTATTGGTTTAACTTTGAAACTACTTAAGCTTTTCTCAAACGAAAAGTCATCTTTCGTTTTAAAACACTTTTGTTTTAGCCATGTTCATTGAAAGACAACCAAAATTATTTTTTTTCACATAGCGACCAACTTTTTAAAGTATGTGACTATCGATTTAGCCTAATGTATTCCTTTATTTTGCTTCTAATTATAAGGAAGCAAATAATAAGACAATTTCTGCTAATACTGGTCTCGATTTGCATGATGTACATAGATAAAAGAACAATATTTTGTAAGCAGAGTTTGTTTGCAGAACAAATAGAGAAAGTCATATTGTATGTATGTAACACATGAATAATATTCCCACGACAATGCCTGGAACTGTAAACGCAAGTAGAGATTGGCTAGGCTGGTTATCTGCAGTGGCCCCAGCTCTGGGCGATAGCACCACCTGAATTAGGAACCACCTTATCGTTGGAAGGAACGTTTGACATTTGGACCACAGTTGAAAGTGCAATGTATCACGTGACCGTGGATTATTTATCTGGCCAATCAGCAGGATGACACGATAGGCTGAACAAACGTAATGATGAGGAAACGGGAGGGTGTTGACGTGGGCATGATGAATGTCGAACACTGACAGGTTAAGCTCGCACAGAGGTCCCCTAGGCACACCTTGGTCAGGACCGCATACATCATGAGTGTGCTGTTTTCTGACTCGTTGCCATGGTTACAAACAATACTAGCCCCAGTCAACTCCAGCAACACAGTGCTCTGTAAAACCTCGCATGTAATAGTATATTGCGTACAACTGTAAGTTATACTTATCAGGTCGAGAATGCATTCGAGATCTGACAAGTAACTTACAATTCATGGTTAGTTATATACTTTTTGAAATACTTGTAAAAACTGTATGAAAACAATAATAAAACAAAATTGCTTTTCAATATTTTATTGAACATTAAGAAATAATATTCCATTTATATGACTTTCTCTACATCTCTACAAAAAATTATTGTTAAAAAGTTTATACTTCTATCTACTTCATGCTAATCGAGAAAAAATTAGCAGAAATAGTATTTTTACTTGTTTCCTTGTAAATAGAAGCGAAATGAGGGAGTACTATAGGTTAAGGTGATGGTCAAAAAGCTGCTTGCTATGTGACTGAGGTGCCCTTGTTTGGTATTTGGAAAAATGTTCCATGTTTTGAAAAATGTATTTGAGTTTTTTACTTGAAAATCTTCATGTCTTGTCCTTGAAAATGCTGAACTTAAATACGAAGTTTGTTATTTCATTTTTGAGTTATGCTGTTCACACACACACACACATACACACATATGGATCCTTTTATATAAATTATCTTTTGGGGTCGGAGTTCTTCATAACAGGTGAAATCTCTGTGACGAATTATTGAAAGGAATACGATACCTTCCCTGCCTGTTGTGTACATTGTACATACCTGCTAGAAAAAGTAGGACTACGTTACATTTATATCTATTTTTTCTATAATACAAAGAGGATTGTGGCAGTTAAGTGTTTTAAAACTGGATGCTAGATACATATTCCATGCTATTCTCATTAGTGAGAAATAACTGAGAATGTTTAGAAGTTTAAAAATAGCAAATTATTGAACAATACTGACAATTAATAGCGGATATCCCTGAAAGTAATTGTTACGAAAATTATTTAAAATTAATTGTGTTTTAAAGAGGTATAGATTTTTGTATAGTACTTGTTCTTCTATCGCTAAACCAATTATTATAGAAAGTAACTTGCAAATAAAGTCTATTTCCAGAAAACTAAAAAAAAATTGTAATGTAAATATCATATGGTATTTAAATGAAAACCAACACAAGCAATTTTTAAAATATCAGAATTATCGTATAAATATTTGGGGTGGGGAATTTTTGCTAAAAATATGTGTGTCACTTCTTTGAAAGACTAAAGTTTTATGCAATTTTTTTATTTATTTAAATTTGCATTTTCGAGTTATACTGTTCAAACGTACACACACGCACACGCATGGATACATACACTCACACAGTCGTTTTTCTAAAATGCGTGTTTTCATTCAGCAGCCCTTAAAACATGTATTCGGTGAAATATCGACTCTGTACATATTAAATACCTGATAGAGAAAGTAAAAATATAGTTTTAAATTATATATCCCACCAAGAGTAACTCTATCGCGTTCAAAACCAATTTTCTTTGTAGACATATTCAATGACTAGCTTTACTTTCTCTACCAATTTTCTAAAGTAGCAGAAGAAATGTTCTAAACTACCCAAATATTAAATTCAGATATTCTAACGAAACATCTGTTTTGAGGACCTCTGTGTCTGTGTCTATGAACATCATAGTTAAAAATAACACACTTCGAAATGGATCGGTTTATAAGGGGTGAATTAAGCAAAAAACATAAAAGTCTATTCTCCCAAAATAATAAAATTAACAAATAAAATATTGTTATATACTCTAAACCACTTATTATTACATAAACATATAAATTATAAATAAACTCAAACAAATTCCAATCTTATTATACTCTTTAAGTTTATCTTAAATTTATATTATATCAATCCAAGTCGTTAGAAACTTTTTTTAGTAAACCAGAGATTAAGACATATTTCTATGTAAAGCTTAGTTTGGGGTGCGGGAGAGAATTTCTTAAAAATCTTATGTTACATGCTTGAAAGATTTTTAAATACTTAAACTTTTCTTCCACCGGAAGTGCTCATCCATTTAACATCTCTTTTATAATAATAAAAAAAAAAAAAAAAAAATTATTCATTCATTCATTCATTCAACATCTCTTTTATTTTACGCTGCCATGGAAAAAGGACCAAACTGCGATCTCAATCACATAGCGACAGCTTTTAAAAAAATTTGATTGTCGCTCTAGTCTAGTGTATTCCCTTCTATTTTTGTAAGCAATAAGACAATTCAAAAATGTTTATCTTGATTAGCATTAAGTAAACAAAAATAATCTTTGTAAGAATAGTTTATTTGCAAAAGAGGTAAGAAAGTCACGTAAATTAAACGCATCTGATTTTGATTCAGGGAATGTTAAAGCGTGTATTTTCGGCTAAATCCCAGTATAAATAATTTTTGGTGTGATAAAATGCTTCTTCTATGTGATACTTAAAGTAAAAATTAGGAATGTCGTTCGCATGTTGTGCTTGAAAGGCAGATGACTACAGCAGTGCTATGTCGAACCGAAATGTTGTGGTTAATATACCGTTTAAATTTTAAATCTGATTCTGCCTTTCTGACATTGGCTTAAATATTATGGCTTGTATTAAGGAACAATTTATTAACTTTTATCTAAACTGATCAAATTGCAAATGTGTATGTAAATTTTAAAAATCTGATGTGTTCCATTCACATGACTTTCTCTACATCTGAGCAACCAATTACTGATAAAAAGCTTATTCTTCTATTTACTTAGTGATAATCGAGAACAAAATTATCAGAAATAGTCTTATTACTTGCTTCCTTGTAACCAAAAGTGAAATAAGGGAGTACCATAGGCTAAACTGACAGTCAAAGGCTGGTTGCTATGAGACTGAAGTTCCTTTGTCTGTATGGACAGAAGTTCACAAATTCCTATATGAGAAGAGTATGTTTTTTAAAGCTGAAACTAAAAGCAAGGAATATCATAAAAACAACCACCTCCACGAAGAAATGTATATGACATGAATTATGTGTGTTAATGTGCTCTACAGTTTCTGTGTGGTAAGTTTTCGACCATCTCTTACGGTTTAGCAATTATGCAAAAATCCGTCAAATTCATCCAAATAAAGTAGTCTTCAGAGGCTATTTCCAGAACATTCAAGATATATATTTTATTTGTTAAGTAAGTATCTTAAATATACGACATTTTAATCAAAATCGTTAGAGCCATTTTTAAGAAAAACAAAATTTTCGAAATTTTTTCCATGTAAAGGGTAGTTTGGTGTCGCATTCTTGGAAGATACCAAACTTAAATACCAAGTTTGGTTTTTAACGGTATTTTCATTTTTGAGCTATGCTGCCCACAGACACACACACACAGACAGACAGACACCCACACGGACATATTTCTAAAAAACAAATTGGATTCAGGGGGTCTTAAAGCATGTATTTCCGGTGAAATCTCGGTATCGAATTTTTGGGTGCATTACAATAACTTCTCTATACATTATGTATATAGTACGTATAGAGAAAATAAAAATCTAATGTATTCCATTCACATCACTGTAACAAATTATTGTTAAACAACTTATTCTTCTATCTACTTTATGATAATCGAGATAAACATTAGCAGAAGTTGTCATTACCTGCTCCCTTGAAAATAGAGGGGTAATAAGGGAATACACTAGGTTAAAACGTTAGTCACATCTATTAAAAGCTGGTTGCCATGTGGTTGAAACGTGTTTCTGTGCATGGCCAGTAGTTTACAAATTTCCGTGTGAGAAAAGTTTTAAGTGTTTTAAATCTGAAACCTGTAATAAGGAATATCTCAGAAATGGTCAACTCCAAGAAGAAAATGCATATGATATAAATTATATGATTTAATAAGATGTACATTTATTTTGTTGTGTAGTAAGTTATTCTCTATCCCTTACGGTTTACCAGCTACGCAAAATTCAGCAAAATTCATCCAGAATAAAGATATCTTTAGAGGTTTTCCCAGAAAATTGAAGATATATATTTTATTTTCCACGTAAATATCTCAAATGTACTGTATTTTAATCAAAATCGTTAGAGCCATTTCAGAAAATAAAATCTTCGAAAATTTTTCCATGTAAAGTGTAGCTTGGGCAGGGGGGATTTATATTAAAATCATCTTCGTGTCGCAACCCTGAAATATACTAAAGTTAAATACTTAGTTTGGCATTTTACCAATTTTTCGTTCTTGAGTTATCATGTTCACGTACACATAGACCTTTTTTCTAAATATGTTTTATTTTTGGATACCGGAGACCCTAAAACGTGTACTTCTGGTGAAACCTAGGTATCAAATTTTAGGATGGAATACAATACCTTCTCTATACACTTTGTACATAGTAAGTGTAGAGAAAATAAAATCAATTAGGTGTAGATTTCGAAATAAGAAAGCTTATACTGTCCCGTAGTACAGTGGTAGCGTGTCTGCTTCTGGCAAGGGGCATCCGGGTTCGATTCCGGGTGAGGGTAGGCGGATTTTTTCCCCGCTGCTTCTCAGATGTGGGTGTTGTCTCTCATTACCTCCATTTGCGGTAGGCATTACCAAATCACCGTGATAACCTTCCAAAAAACCTTTGGGGGGTTCATCATCATCAGCATTACCATCATCATAATCATCCACGCTATCCATAATTTTCGCCGAATTCTATTGCTCAAGGGCCCGGATTTTCCAAGAATGTATTACCTTCTCTAGCACGTATACACAGTGTACAGGGTAAGTAGAGAAGGTATTGTATTCCACCCAACATTTATATACCGAGATTTCACCGAAACTATTTTGGGGACCTATGAATAAAACAATTATTTTTAGAAAAAGACAGTGTATGTATGTGGGCAGTACAGCTCAAAAACGAAAAGCCGCTTAAATACCAACCTTGGTATTTAAATTTAATATCTTCCAAGGAAGTGACATAAATATTTGATAAATCCGCCCACCTCAAACTGCCCTTTACATGGAAAATTCCGAAAATGTTTATTTTCTCAAAGAAGGCTCAAAAGAGTTTCATTAAAATCCGTGTATTAAAGATATTTACATGAGTATTAAAATGCTATCTTTAATTTCCTAGAAATAGCTTCTGATATCCTCCTGAATGACTTTTGCATAATTGTTAAACTGTAAGAGATTTACCAAAAAATGTATAACATGTTTATGACCTATGTGTGCTAAATTCATATACCCCAGATCAGGGTTCAAATCCGGCGGAGGACGATGGATTTTTTTCGGTCCTAAAAATCCTTAGCATGGCTTCCTTCAGTAAAGACGTTGGTCCCGTGTCGTAGATTTACGTAAAAGAGCAAGCTGTAACTGGATTTTTATAGGTTAATTGCCCCACGTTGTGAGGCCATATGTAACTGGATTGTTATGCGTTTTGACCTCACGTTGTGTGGTTATTTGGAACGAGACTTTATATGGTGGTGGTTTGTAGTTTACACCGCACGTCGAACAGTCATATGTAATAGGAATTTTACGTTAAGTTTTACGCCTCAAAGTAGGTGCTTATGTGCGGCGTACCTAAGTGTCACTTCAAATCAACTCCACTACACTCACGTGCCTGGTACTGAAACTCTTCTTGGATGGGTTTCCACGGCGTTGCTCAATCTTGTACGATCATTGACTCTCTCTGGCGTGAAGTGATCTTTTAACTGTGAAGAAAACACTTGTGAACTTTTACTATTATTTATTCTATAAGGAGATTCCAAAACAAGCACCTTGCTGTACACTTATTCTGCTGACTGGTACTCTTACCACTCACTCACACGTACTGTTAACTACACTGTTTCTACATTAAGTACATGGCACAATTCACTCTCAGGTAATCACGAGCCGACTATTAAATACGTTACTTTAATTCACTAACAGTTTCTTGTAATAACAATCTTACTTCGCGGACAGAGTTTTACAGTTGCACGTCGTTACTTCGCGAACAGAGTTTTTATACGGCACGACGACCTACCGTATCTCGTGGACAGATTCTTGGCAAAACAACGTTGCCTCTCGCAATTCTTGGCAAAAACGACCTCGAAGTCCAGAGTCCAAGAACAGGTCGTCCAGGTTTACCTGGACGGAGTGTAAGATCGCCACAGTACCTAACCGCTAAAAGCGGTTTTACCTGTGCGATATTGCAGGGAAAAAGATTTTGTTCACAAGCTTTTGTGTCTGTGTCCGCCGGGCGGTGTTAAAATTCCTCCGCGGCCTTAGGGCTGAGTGTAATCGGTCACTTGGGCGGTCACCCACCCAAGTGGTGACCACGCTCAATGCTGCTTAACTCGACGTGCCGCTTGTGTGGCCACCGGGTTAAGCAGGCCAGGTGGGAGGAAAGTTGGTAGGATTATGGATTTGGGTGGGTGATAGGTTGCAGGTTAATCAGGGGGGGGGGGCAGGGTTTCAGCCGGACGGTCTCCCAACCGGCTGCCACCCCTTCCATTGCTGTATAACCTGGGGGCTTGTTTGGATTAAGGGATGGCAGTCTCTCAGGCCAGTGGCCCGAGAGCGTCCCTTGGCAGGGGGTAGGATTTTCTCCTTCTTGGCGCCCTGTGGTCGTAGTTGCCCAAAGTGCGCACCAGAGGGTTAGGGTGAAAGGGTAGTTTATCATACAACGTGCGGGCTCGCTCCCTCACGACGTCGATGATATACGGGATTCCGGAGTAGGTATGTAGGATGTGAGATGGGAATCTGTGCCCAGTATCGTAGATCATCCTTAACGCCCTGTTCTGGACGACCTGAAGTCTGCGGATTGTGGACGGCGCCGCTGATCCCCAGACCTCGCAGCCGTACAGGATCAGGGGGGGAATGATCGCCTGATACAGGCGCAGTTTGAAGTGTTTAGGCATGGCGGATTTCAAAACCGGGTACAAGTGCTTGAGGGCGGCATGGCCTAGCCCCACCTTGCCCCTTACATGTGGCGCGAAAGTGAGCCCGCGGGCGAGGAGGACCCCAAGGTATTTGGCGGTGGTGACCAATGGGATCTGCCGCCGCCTCAATCTCAGGGGCCGCATCGGCCGCCAGCGACGGACCTTCGCCAGGAGAAGAGCCGAACTCTTCCCCGGACTGATGGCCATCCTCCACTTTTCGCTCCACCGGCCAATGGCCAGGAGCAGTCGCTGTAGTGGGAGGAAACAGTAACGGGCGTTCTTGTTCTGTGCTATTATGAGGACGTCGTCGGCATATTGGCACAGGACAGTTCGGGGTTCCGTCGGGATGTCAGACATGTAGGCAGCGAAGAGTAATGGGACAGTACAATGCTCTCCGGCACTCCCGCTGCTATGGTTCTGACGGTGGAGAGTCTCCCCTCCACTCTCACCCGGAATGAGCGTTCCCGAAGGAAGCTGCTTATCAGGGTGAGATAGGGGGGAGGGACGCCTGCTTGCTTGAGTTTGTAGAGGAGCCCCTGATGCCAGGTAGTGGCGAAGGCCTTCTCCATGTCCAGCAGCACCGCGATCGTCTTGAGGTTGCCCTGGAAGCCCAGGGCAGCCTTCTCGGCGAGGCGCAGTAGCTGCAAAGTCGTGGAGTGCACTCGACGAAAACCAAACTGGTGATCCGGTAGGAGGTGCCTTTCCTCGAAAAGAGGGGCGAGGTGGGGGAGGAGCAACCGCTCAAAAACTTTTGAGACGGTCGGGAGTAAACTGATGGATCGGTAATTGCATGGGAAGACCGGGTCCTTGCCGGGCTTTAGAATGCATACCATCCGCGCCTCCTTCCAACTAGTTGGAAAGTGACGGAATTGGAGGCATGCATTAAAAATCCGGGTCAGGTGGAGCACAGCCGTTTGGGGTAGGTGTTGGAGCATGGGCGCCGTGGCGCCGTCATGCCCCGGGGATTTGCTTGGGTACAGTTTTTGAATTTCGGAAGTCACCTCTTTCGGGGTGACTATAGGAA
Source organism: Hymenopus coronatus (assembly GCA_030762935.1). NCBI lineage: Eukaryota > Metazoa > Arthropoda > Insecta > Mantodea > Hymenopodidae > Hymenopus > Hymenopus coronatus. The sequence goes on from CM060883.1 coordinate 43,991,839, forward strand.
ATGGGATCCCGTCGTGTAGCGGCGGCGTCTCCTCATAGAGGTAGTCCACCATAACCTCCACAAGGTCACTGAAGTCCTCGTCCTGGGGGTCCTCCCGGGGTTCAAACTGACTCTCTATGTAGTCTGCAAACACTGTGGTCTTCTCGCAGGGCTGAAAAGCGAGATCCCCACGGTGCCATGTAGAGGATGCTGGTATTGCGTCTTGTCCTTCCTTAGGGACTTGATAATCCGCCACGGTTTCTTTTCTTACAGGTTGACGGTCTGCATCAGGTTTTCCCAGGCCTGTTTCCTGTGCGCTCGGAGCAGTCGCCTTGCCAGGGTTTTGAACCTCTGGTATACTGCCCCTATCCTGGGATGGCGGAAGCGTTGCCACAGCTTCCGGACAGTCGCTTTGGCTTTTATCAGCCGCCGGAGTTCATCAGGAATGGTCCGAGAGTTAGAGGTTTCAGACGGGATGCGGTGTGTGTGAGCGCGTACCGCCTTCAGGATCTGTTGGGAGAATGCCCTCGCCGCCGCTTCCAGCGCCTCGACAGAGTCGATGCGAGGCCGCGGGTCGATGGTCTGGGTGAGTTCTAGGACTGCTGCATCCCAGTCGACTTCGTTAAACCAGTCTGGGTTTGCCAGGGCTGGTATGTGAACATTGGAGTCGACCAGGACTGGGTCGTGGTCGGAATCCAGTTCGTTTACCACTGAGAGGTCTAGATGGAATGGAATGTTTTTGGTGATCATGATGTCGAGTACGTCCGGCCTGCCGCGGGCCGGGTAGAACGTAGGCCTTCTCGGTCCGTGCGCATGGAGGCTGGGATCTTCGCTGATGAGGCGGTAGAGTCCGCGGCCCCTCTGGTTTGAAACACGGCCATACCAGTGCCCGTGCTTTGCGTTTAAGTCGCCTGCAATGCAGACTACAGGATGCAGGTTTAACAAGGCGGTGTAATCCGCCTCGTAATAGCGGGCGTCAGGAGGGTCGTAAGCAGCTATCAGCAGCGTGTCGAGTCCACCAATGGCAAGCCGAATGGCGCACGCCTCCACGTGCTGAAGCTGCGGGAGAGGAAAAGGGGTGTGGGTAATGTGGTTTTTGATGAATATAGCGGTACCCCCACCCTGTCGGCCAATTCTATCCGACCGATGGGTGGTGTAACTTGGCAACGAGAAATTTATACCAGCATGCAGGTGTGTTTCGCAGACTAGTAAGACGTCAACCCCGTGGGATTCTACAAACTCAAGCAAGCTTGGGTAATGTTCCCTAATTCCATTTGCGTTCCAGAACGCGACCTCGAAGTGTCGAACCGTACTTCTTTTATACTAAAAACGGTGTCATGGTGGTTTCTTCCTGATTGGTTAGAAAGTCCGCCAAAGTGACATCATCATGGCCCAAAAACCATTGCGAATCTCCCAGAATACGTCATAATAACCACGTGATACTACGAAAGTCCCCTCGTGGGTTTTAAACTGCACTGCCCCTGTATAAGAAATTCGTACGTGACTTACACAAAAGAAGCAACTTCTCACCCCTCTCTCCAGTCTGGCGTCAGGATTCTGTGTAGCTTTCAAGTCAACAACTGACTTCTTGGTTCCTATGTATACAATTTAATAAATTTTACCTTTCTGTACTTATATACATCGAGATAATTAAAAGAATGATTATCATTATTACTACGAGGCTAATTAACGGTCTCAAAGCCTGATAGAGAGGCCTCTGAGCAAAATTAAGCGGTCTTTCACGCCCCGTATAGAATGGGACGCTGAGAACCACAGCAGCTAAACAGCATCTATAAATAAAACGTCATTTATTTCTTAAATATGTATATATACATTTATATGTATGTATGTGTTTTTCGTTTTTTTGTTTTGTAATTAGCCATTTCCGAGATATTCTTGTTATCGGTTTAAATTTTAAAATACTTTTCTCAAACAGGAAGAGTTTATATTGTTTTAATTCTAGTCATGCAAAGAAGCTAATTTCAATTATAATCTCTGAGCGACAACTTTTAAAACATTTGACTTTCGCTTTAGCCTAGTGTATTTCCTTATTTATCTCCTACTTATAAGATAGTAAATAGTAAGGACGTTCTGCTAAGATTAGCATGAAGTAGATAGAATAACAATCTTTTGTAAGAAGTGTGTTTGCAGGGCAGATAGAAAAAGCCATATGAATGGAACACATTAGAACATTTTTGGAATATAAAGGGGTAAGAATAATAGGCAAGGGCGGATTTTAATGACGGCAGATAATTAGCACGGCCACAATTGAGATTCTAAGTTGTATGAGTCAATATATTCCTTAAGAGTTTTGGTGAAATTTCAACCACTGTGGATCACTGGCCGTTCTCTTCAGGGAACTGTGATAAACATTCGGTTAATAAAGAACTGTGATATTCATTGGTTTGTAAGCCCAGAATTTTTGTCCCCAGCGAAGTTGGGGGGGGAGGGGAGTGGATATTTCTTCTAGAAGCTCATTAACATTCCCCAGCTTCCTTAATCATCTCTGCATGCCACTGAGATTAATGACTCACCCTGACGGAGCAAAAGTCAACGAACCAGAGTCAATTCCGAAAAGGTTTTATCCCAACTTAATTTACAAAATAGGCTGGGGATGTTTTCAAAGCGTAAAATCAGATTAGGGGAAGGGAATTGACGAGCTAAAGGTTGGCATCCATGACATTTAAATTGTGTTACCGAAAATTAATACGATCTTTTGAAACTTGCCAAGTAACTTCGATGTCACTGGGGTAACGTGGTTTTGGATTTCATAATAAGATTATTGAAATTATTTCCAAGATAATATGCTTTTTTATGTCAAGGTTCTAAAGATTTTTTTTCAGTTATTTAGAACAATGAACTCTGAATAGTTTTATTTTGGCTCAGATAAAAATTTCATTCCCGAAAAATTCCTAAAATTGGGATAAAAGCTGATGCTACTCCTACCTACAAGGTGTAAGGAGAAAATGGTTGTATCATACCTACGGAAATTTAATTAAAATCCTTAGAATCACTTTTCTGAAAATAAAAATTTCTAAAAATCTTCCAGTTTAGGTTGGAGAGATTTGCTTGAGAGATACTAAACCAAAATACAAAGTTTAGTATTTACCAATTTTTCGTTTTTGATTTATGCTGTTCATAGACACACACATAAATATATCACTTTTTTTAAAAATGCGGGATTTTCTGTATTCAGGGGGTCTCAAAACTTATTTTGGTGGAATCTCGAAATCAATTTTTTGGGTGGAATACAATACCTTCTCTATCTACTATGTACATTGTACATACGTGCTAGAGAAGGTAAATTAATAAATATCTTTGGAGTTTGTTACATAGGTAGAGAAAGTGTTACACTCCACACAAAGATTCAATTTCAAGCTTTCACCAGAAGTACACGTTTTAGAGCCCCCTTATCTAAAAAATTTTTTTTAGAAAAAGTCTGCATGTCCTTATGCTTGTGTGTATGTCATGTGTCTGTGAACACGATAACTCTAAAAAGATTGGTAAATACCAAATTCGGTATTAAAGTTTAGTATCTTTCAGGGGTCGACACGAAGATTTTGAGAAAAAATACCCCACCGCAAACTCCCTTTACAAGGAAAAATTGTTGAAAATGTTGATTTCCTCTAAATAGCTCACCATTTTGACTAAAACACCATATATTAAATGTTTACATAATAAATACAATACAGGTCTTGAATTTCTAAATAGTCTCCGAAGACTTTTTATTCTGGATGAATTTTTCTGAATTTTGCATAACTGATAAACCATAACAGATAGACAAAAAATAACCACTCAAAAATATAGATCTCGTTAAACAAACAATATAAGTTCATACGCATATTTTTTCTGAAACTGAACGATTTGTTGTTATTCGTTTCATTTTCAAAACCCTTAAGCTATTCTCTTACGAGAATTTGTCAACTCCTGGCCATGCAAAGAAGTGAATTTCCTCCACATGGCAATCAGCTTTTAAAAGAGTTTACTATCGTTTTAGTCTAGTGTATTCCTTATTTTCTTTTCTACTTAAAAGGAAGCAAGTAATAAAGAATATTTCTGCTAATGTTTGTCTCGATTAGCATGAAGTAAACAGAAGAATAAGCGCATCACTCGAATGCTCTCCAAAAAAGTGTTTGAGGTTATGTTGTGCCAAGCTGTGTTCATAGATCTGATAAACATTGAAACCCTACACAACGACTTTTGTTCGTGAATAAAAACCTCGCGATGATGAGGAATATTAAAAACAACTCACTGCAGATGGACCGTACTTTCGACACACTATAATACTCATTACAGTATGTGTTACTATTTAATCACGAGCAATTAATGCAGGAGGTTTAGAATGGAGAACCACTTACTGTAGTAGACAGCGCGCGGTCACAGTTGTCTTCTGCGATGTGGGGGTTAACTATTGAGAGTGGGGAATGGAAGATAAATGGTAGAGCAAAAATAACAACGGTACTTAAAATTAAGCTAATATATTGAGAAATATTAAATAATTTGTAGGTTGCGAATACTTTTTTTTTTACAAAGGTGGAGGATTGCAAATTATTCCATTAATCCTGGCCAATGTCATTCTGATTATGGCGGTTATTAACACAAAGCCTTACCTTAAGTAATATGTCATGATGTGTGTGAGCAAAGTGAGAGATAAAGTGGTCGAAGTGGTTGCCGCTTGAACCCGGAGAGACGCCCCAAGACGCACGAACGAAGCAGAGGTTCCCCGACGGTCAAGACCTGGTGGTCGGGTCTTCAGGCCCTTAAATAAATTTAGGGCATCCCGGAAGGGCATTCCAAGATGGTGGTCATACTCCTAATATGGAGTGGGTAGTCTTAGCCAATCAGCACCAAATGCTTAAATGTTCTTGAATAACCGGTGTGACGTCAAAGTGCGAATGTGCACGTAGCCCAACGGAAGTTGGTATCATCGAAAAGTCCACTAGGAGTGCCATCGAAAGAAGCTAGTTACTTCCATCGTGTTACTTAATTAGCTTATAACAAAACTTGTATTTTCCCAAGAATATGTAAGAATCAAATCCTAATAAATTCAGATTGATTAATTCTCAATTAATAAAATATTACTAAAACAATATAAGTTAAAGTCTCGCAAATGACGCACTTGACAATAGTTAAGGGCCCACCTGCGTAGTGTAGTGGTAGCATGTCTGCCTCACATTCAACAGGTCGTGAGTTCGAATCTCGCTTAGGGTGAGTTACCGGATAAGGTATTTTTCGGTGTTTTTCCTTATCCTGAGAAGACGAATGTCGAGTAACTTTAAGCTCCATGGACCCCGATATCATTTGAGCACCACTTCACCAATTTCATTCATCGTCCGATATGACCAACAAGGTTAAAGGACGTTAAGCTACAAAAAAAAAAAAAAAAAAAAATTAAATTAAGATCTCTGCCCGTCAATGTTAAATCTGCTAACTTCATGAACCATTTATCACAAACAATTTAACAATAATGTTAATAAAATATATAAAATTGCCACATGAATATACTTGAAATTTCACATTTTTGACATTTCAGATGAGTATCCTTTAGGAACAGAGTGCTGTATCACTGCAATAATATCTCTTGTAAAGGTTTCCATAGTAACAGAAACAGCGCAGCACTGTCGATAATTGTTGATTATTCCCTATGTAAGGTAACCATGGTAACATGACAGTCGATAAGAAGACAAGCATGATCGCAACAAAGTTAGTGTACGACTCTGTGCACTGATGATATCGATTGAGCCACCGAGGCTCGCCCAAATCCTCGACAATATAGCTGCGCTTAAACCGTTGTAATCTGTTGGAGGCTTTCATTAAGTGCTGGATAAACTCAAAGTGATTCGTAACTTGGAAATAACCACTCTAACACAAACATCGTCCGGCAAGAAGATATTAATGTGGGATTACAATATACCATTGCGGTCTGGGCTTCTCTTGCACGAGAAACCAAAAATGTGTTCCTGCTGAAATAATTTCACTTCCACTGCCTCTCAACCACGACAGTGCTGCACACAAGCCCAAAACCAACTAGATTACTCCAATTGGTCCCTAAATATCATGGGAAGGCTAAATGGTCAGGATTTCCAAAAATAGATGTTCCTGTGTTTTGTTTTTGTAAGCAACTTTATTTACTGGATTTTCATCTTTAATTTGATACACATGTTGTCATTGTGACCCTGCAGCTATATATTAGCTATGTTGTTAAAAATGACATGGTTTCTGTGATTTTTAAATTTAATTTTGCACATTTTTTAGTTGAGAGGGAAATTCTAGCTTATCTTTTAGGAAAATGTTGCTCTATAAATTGGTACCGCTATTATATAAGGCAGCTTCTGTGTGCTGAAACTGTTCTGTTTCATTTTTGTTTTTGTTGTTTCATTTATATAACCTCTTCAACAACTATAGTCATATCGGGGGCTTTGACTTTAAGAAACAAATCGTTGACTGTAGGTTCTTGAACGTTAGGATTTTAGTCAAATACACACACACACACACTCACGCACAGGCTCTGCGGGGAATAGGAAATGATTCCCGATAAAGAAAAATTCCCCGTCCCAGACGGGAATCGAACCCGGGACCGCCGGGTGAGAAGTTAGCTCACTGGCCCATCGTCTGTTTCTTAGTGTTTAAATATATACAACTTTGTTTTCTATATTTATGCTTTTTCTGTGAATAACTATTTCTGGCACCAGGCGCCTCAACTGCCCCCTATTTGACATTTGCAGTTTTCGTTTGGTGCGTTAAAAGAGTTACAGAACTCAACGGGACTGTTTTAAGTTAAACCTACCAATGAGGTACTGGCGAGGGTGACCTTCAGTTTGCGTCTTGCCATCAATGGTAAAGCTCATTGCGAGGCGTAAAATGAAAGTCACTTTCAGCCAGTTCTTCACTGGCGGGTTTTAACTTGAAATAGCCCCGTTGAGTTCTGCAACTCTTTTAACGCAACACACGTTACAGGGGCCACCTGACATAAATGGCCTGCTTTCTCAGAACCTCTGAATATTGCTAAATTAAACTTTAGGATTATAAAAACAATCTTGAAGGTTTTTGTAGGACTAATATGATATAACGTGACTCTTGTTTAATTGAGAGAGTATTAATCTATAATAAATAAAGTAAACTTACTCCCTTAATGAACAAACTTAGTGGATCAAAGTAGATCAGTGGATTTAGAAGGACCACTTCAATATTATATATTTAATAGTTTGTGATAAATGGGTCGTGATGGGCAGAGATTTTAATGCGTCCTTAACAATAGTTTTATGGCTCAGACGTACCTCGTGTAAGTGTGCTTCGCGCGCTGTCTACTACGCTGGCTGATTTTCCATTCTAAACTTCCTGCATTAATTATCCGTGAGTAATAGTAACACACACTGAAATGAGTACTAACCTTATTATAAGTGGTGTCAAATGAAGGGTCGATCTGCAGTGAGGTGTTTTTGATATTCCTCGTCGTCACTATTAAAACACTAATGCAATGGACAAGATTAGGAATTTTCAGCCAATCACGGTCATCTGACTGAAGTGATATTGTCGAAACATCTTATCGCAGCTGGTGTTCGTTTCTTTGAAGCCTTGTCGCACCTGACGTTCCTTTGTTTAATTTCGTGTCTTAGTTATTGGTAACAAAGTGATAATTCAGTTTTAATTTCTATCAGTTCCGCAATTTTACTTTCAATTATTTCAGTTACAATGTTTATTTAAAGTTTTATCCAGTCCATAATACATTCAGTTAAAAAAAGGCAGTGAAAATAATCATTTGTATTTCATGTATGAGATGAGTACAATAGCCTGAAATAAAATAACGTCTGATTCCCATTTCATGTATTAGTTATTAGAAGCTGAAATAAAATAATTGCTCCCTCTTTCTGTTGTTGCTGTCGATATTTGTATATTGGGTGTAGGCACGGTGGACCAGATTATTCAGGAGCCAGTAAATAAAGGAAAAAAAAATACATTTCGTAAATAAACATGGTCGAATGCGTCATCTACCATTTGAGAGCTAATGTAAGAATTACAATCATAACCTGATAAAAGCACCCTTCCTAAATATTATAAATTATTAATAGTCTATTCCGCTTAATTGTCTTATCAAATACAACTCTTTTCATCTCTTCATCGCTTCGCTCCGATCGTGAATTATCTACAAGATGAAAACAATCATGAATTACTTATGAAAATCTGTGTGTCCTTTCTTTGAACTTTAATGCAAATTTTTGTATTTATTCAAATGTTTATTTTTACTTTCTGTACTTGTACTATGTACATAGTGTATAGATAAGGTATTGTAATGCACTCAAAAATTCAATTCCAAGATTTCACCGGAAATACATGTTTTGGGTCCCCCTGAATCCAAAAAAGCATTTCTGGAAAAAGATCCATGTGTATGTTTCTCTGTGTGTATGTGTGTGTGTGTGTGTCTGTGGACTCTATAGCTCAAAAACCAAACTTGGTATTTATGTTTGGTATCTTGCAAGGATGCGACATGAAGATTTTCAAGAATTGCCCCCCCCCAACTACCCTTTACATGGAACTTTTTTCAAATTTTTTGATTTTCTCAAAAATGGCTCACACAATTTTAATTAAAATGTCGTATGTTAAAGATATTTATCTGACAAATAATATGTATATCTTGAAGTTTCTGGGAAATAGCCTCTGAAGACTATTTTATTCTGAATGAATTTTATGAAACTTTATATAACTGCTAAACCGTAAGAGATAGCCAAAAACTTACAACACAAAAAATGTACAGCACATTAGAACGCATAATTGACGATTGACAGACAGATAGACAGATGGATAGATGGATGGATGGATGGATGGGTGGATGGATGGATGGATGGATGGGTGGATGGATGGATGGATCGTTGGGTGGATGGATGGATGGATGGATGGATGGATGGATGGATGGGTGGATGGAAGGATGGATGGATGGATGGATGGATGGATGGATGGATGGATGGATGGATGGATGGATGGATGGATGGATGGATGGATGGGTGGATGGATGGATGGATGGATGGATGGATGGATGGATGGATATTTATTTGCCATAGGAATACAAGTATTCATGACATCGTCAAAAACTGTACAAATCAAGTAAATTTTACACTATAAAATTCATTTAGACTATATAAAGGATTTGTCTTCAATGTGGTACTGACCCTACTCTTAAAAACCTGAAATGATAGTTGTCTTATATGCAAAGGTATGTTATTGTAAAGCTTAAGAGACATATAATGGAAACTACTTGTACTTATACTGTATTTACTCTTATGTATATATTACTTCGAGTATCATGGCTATGTACAGAAGCGCAAGTTGTAAATTCAGTAATATGTTTCTTTACATCGAGGGCAGAGTAAGTATACCAGATTTAATAAAAAGTGGTTTACAATGAAACTTAGATGAAACTCCATAAATTACTCTCAAGGCTTTCTTTTGCAAAACAAGCACTCTAAGAGCAGATGTATGGTTACCCCAAAGTAAAAGACTATAGTTAAGGTGACTATGAATGAAACCATAATAAGCTATAATTAATGATTCAGTAGTGATATTATTTTTTAATACCCTTAACATAAATAAGCCCTTGCTTACTTTCTTAGCAACATATTCAGTATTTACATTGTTTTCGTGAAGTTGATCGTTTTTTTTTTTAAGATATTCCTTGTTTTTGGTTTTAGCTTTGAAAACATATTCTCATACAGGAATTTGTCAACTCCTTTCCATACAAATAAAGGAACTTCTGTTACATAGCAACCAGCTTTTGACTATCACTTTAACCTATGGAATTCCCTTATTTAGCCATTTTTAAGAAAAACAAAATGTTCCAACATTTTTCCATTTGAAGGGTAATTAGGGGTGGGGGATTTTCTTGAAAAATGTTCGTGTCGCATCCTTGGAAGATACCAAGTTAGGTTTTTAACTGTCTTTTCGTTTTTGAGCTATCTGTCCACAGACACACACACATACACACACAGATAGATAGACAGACACACGGACATTTTTCTAAAAATGCTTTTTTGGATTCAGGGGTCTCCAAAGAACGTATTTCCGACGAAATCTCAGTATCGAATTTTTGGGTGGATACAATACTTCTCTATCCACTATGTACATTATTCTTACGGGGCGTTGCCCTCCGTGGTGTAATGGTTACCATGCTAACTTCATATACCCAAGGTCGCGGGTTCAAACCCGGCGGAGGACAATGGATTTTTTTTCGGGTGTAAAAATCCTTAGCATGGCTTCCTTCGAAAGGGAAGTAAGCCTGATAGAGAGGCCTCTGAGCAAAATTAAGCGGTCTTTCACGCTCAATTTAGAATGGGACGCTGAGAACCACAGTAGTTAAAGAGCGTCCATAGATAACACTCCATTTATTTTTTATTTTTTTTTTTACATGCAGGGCTAGAGAAAGTAAAAACTTCTTTGGAGAGTATTCGAATGATGCGCCATTTTGTCAAGTTTTCCTCCGTTAGAATATATCCTTTTTGCTTTTTAGGTTTAATGTACCGTGGCCGAGTAGTAGACCGTGGGAGTTTTCTGGGTACTTAGGTTTCCCCCACCCTTCATTCCACCAATATCTCCATAACCATCATTTTTGAGATCGAGATCCATTTTACCGTCATCTCATATCATCCATTTCGATACTTTCATACCAGACATCGGGCTGAACATCTATCCTGGCTTCTCTCTGATCCACAGGCTACTCTCAACAGGCGTCTGATACTTGGTGCTGGCTTATAAGTCCTATAGTGTTTAGGTTGTACATAAGAGAAGTTTCAACAGAACAAGAAAAAGAGAATTTAGCGTGAAGTGATTAAAGCTTATTAAACAGAATTCTCTGTTGTCTGTTTTGAAGTGGAATACCATAAATATCTCTTGAAAATATGTGCACATTTTTGTGATGAATTCGTTTTTACGTATATCATAATATACAGTTTTGTTCAAGCGTGAGTTTTTGGTAGGCATTTCAGTGGAATAGTAGTAAGTCAAGAACCGCGGTGATAATAATAATCTAAAAATAATACACTACAACAGCATATATTTGAGTAATTTTTAACTTGAGATGCAAAATGAGCAAGACTCCATTCTTTACAGCAATGACTCAACGTGACAGTTGACGTTCACAGCCAATAAACTAGCGTTGAGCGGGTCATTCGCCGCTGTAAGCTAGAGGAACATACCAAGGTCATTGAAGTGCCAGCTAATCACGCATAGATACCGCATGGTCAAACGACATTCGTTTCGTTACGTAATCGGCTTATCCTCCCAGTAATTGCAGGATTGACATTCCCCTAGGGCTTACAAGCTAATGCCTAGGGATGAGAAGCCTGTCGGGGAGCCTACGGCACAGAATGGAGAACCCGTTACGAGGTGTCGACTCGTAGCCAGGCATGAACATGAGAAAGTGGAGCCGGAGAAAACCCGCCTAACCCAGGAATCTCACATGCGGGCAGATATATTTATAATACCCTATATTTAGAATTATAAATTAAATAATCAATTATTTGTACATGAAACGTAATTTAATTATAATTTAATTGCTAAGAACATACAGAAGTTTAAAAGCATTAAATAATTACTGATAAATAATATTATGCAGAGGAAATAAACTCTTGGATTTACACAGCCATCGTGTATCCAAGTTGTTGATTCGATGAGTAGACCCGCATGACCCGCATTGTTACTTATCCTCACATGTGGATATTGTTATCCTCTGTATTGTCACGTTGTTGTGAGCTGTTTGACTCAGACGAGGAAGAATCATCTGTGGCCTGAAACAAAACATTACATTCATATTATAGCCTCTTGTTACTTTCTATACTGGTACTACTATGTACATAGTATATAGAGAAGGTAGTGTACTCTACCCAAAAATTCGATACCTAGATTTCACCGAAAATATATGTTTTGGGTCCCCCTGAATCCAAAAAAAGCATTTTTACAAAAATATCCATGTGTGTATGCGTGTGTCTGTGGACAGCATAGCTCAAAAACGAAAAGATCGTTGAATACCAAGGATGCGACACGTAGATTTTCAAGAAAATACCCCCACCCCCAACTATCCTTTACATGGAACTTTTTTCGAAAAATTTTATTTTCTCAAAACTGGCTATAACGATTTTGATTAAAATTTCGTATATTAAAGATATTTACCTGACAAATAAAATGTATATCTTGAATTTTCTGGGAATACCCTTCGAAGACTATTTTATTCTGGATGGATTTTACAAAATGTTGCATAACTGCTAAACCATAAGAGATGGAAAAAAAACTTACCACACAAAAATGTAGAGCACCGTAAAACACACAATTTATCTTTTATACATTTTTTTCGTGGAGTTGATCGTTTTTGAGCTACTCCTTGTTTTTGGTTTCAGCTTTAAAATTCTTATACCTTTCTCATACCGTAATTTAACAATTCCTGTCCATAAAAACAAAGAAACTTTAGTCACATAGTAACCAACTTTTGACTATCACTTTAACCAATAGTACTCCTTTATTCCGCTCCCACTTACAAGGAAGCAAGTAATAGGACTATTTCTGCTGATTTTTTTTTCTCGATTAGCATGAAGTAAATAGAAGCATAAACTTTTTAACAATAATTTGTTGCAGGGATATAGAGAAAGCCGTGTGAATGGAATACATCAGATTTTTGTTTTTGAAGTTGAAGAAATTCTGTTAATAGTTCACTATTGGGATATATTTATGGATTGATTGCACAATAATTTGGATGACTTTTATGGTAATCGTCTTCTTTAACTTGATGCAAGAACAATTGTTACAAAATGTGGCAAAAAAAAAAAACAAGTAATATTAAATTCTACGTTCTAAATGTTATGATTTATAAAATCCGCTCTTATATATTAATGTATGAAAGTCAGTGGGTGTATTTAAAATCCTTTTAGACTTGCACCGATTTCGAACTTAACCTGGCAGGGATCATTTTTACCCAGGGTAAAAATTTCAGTGTAGCTCATATTTGAAGTTAGGTCCCCTTTTAGAGGATTAATTATTTAATTTCACGTAGTAACTCCAAAATCTCAGCAAGACCTTCTGTATCTTTCTCAACAATTTATCGTAATATTTTAATCTTGTCAATATAAAAAGCATAATTACTCAGGGGATCGCAAAATAACAAAGGAACAGCGCTTACGCATTCTTCTGACACTGACCATGGAGAAACAACACAATCAAACAAATAAAAGTGCTATAATTGTATACTTGAAAATTAACAACCTTTGGGGCGGAGTTATTTGGGCCTGAGTGAACATTAAATTAGGAAAAATTAACAAAGATATTTGTTCTTTATATAAATAATCTTCATAAAATTATTCATTGTGTATTGATGTAAAATAACACAAAATTATTCATAATCGTATTGCTTAATGGTTTATGACGCTCAAGCAATGTTATCACAGAGTAATATTGTTAATACCCACATATCCTGCGATCATATTCCGATGTTCGACCTTTCACTTATAAAAGTAGTTTCTCAATTATGGTAAGCAGCGGCTTTTTTAACTTTCTCTACACATACTATGTACATGTGTATAGAGAAGGTACCTATTGTAATGCACCCAATAATTCGATACTGAGATTTCACCGGAAATACATGTTTGGGTCCCCCTGAATAAAAAAAAAACAAACCATTTTTGGTAAAAGATCCGTATGCGTGTGTGTGTTTTGTGTGTGTGTGTGTGTGTGTGTGTGTGTGTCTATGGGCCGCATAGCTAAAAAATGAAAAGACTGTTGAATACCAAACTTGGTACTTGTGTTTGGTATCCTACAAGGATTCGATACGAAGATTTACAAGAAAATTCCCCCCATCCCTAAAACTTTTTTCAAAAATTTTGATTTTCTCAAAAAGGCTCTAACAATTTTGATTAAAATCTTTTATATTTAAGACTTTTACATGACAAATAAAATGTATATCTTGAATTTTTTGCAAATAGCCTCTGAAGACACGTTTATTCTGAGTGAATTTTGCAAAAGTTTGCATAACTGGTAAACCGAAAGAGATATACAAAACATTATTATATATAAAATGAGGAGCACGATAAAACTTACAATTTATGCTTTATAAATTTTTTTGTAGACTTGGCCGTTTTAGAGATATTCCTTGTTATTGATTTCAGTATTAAAAAACACTTTTCTCATACAGAAATTTGTCAACTCTTGTCCATACAAACAAAGTAACTTCAGTCACATAGCAATCAGCTTTTGACTATCACTTAAACCAATTGTACTCCGTTATTTGGATTCTACTTACAAGGAAGCAAGTAATAATAAATTTTTGCCAATATTTTTTCAATTAGCATGAAAGTAAATAGAAGCATAGACTTTTTAACAATAATTTATTGCAGAGATATAGAGAAAGTCGTGCAAATGGAGCACATCAGATTTTTCTCAAAGGAAAGTTTATGATGTTTTATAAACATAAAAACAAAACCGGATGATATATAAAAATGACAGCCACCAAGGATAACAACAACACCATCAAACCAAAGTACCACTTTTTCTTCCTCTTCTCTTTTATATGCTAATTTTGTTGGTGTTTCTTTTATTTTGTTTTTCTTGTGTTTTCTTGGTAGTTTTATTTTATGTATGTTGGTTACTGAGAATAAACAAGGGTATATTGGTTACTTAAACTGCCATTACTTCTTCCAAACTGAGATTTTTCTCTGTAAGTGATGGGAAAGCCCGAATACTATAGTATAAATTCACAGCTGCATTTACAAAAAATCATCATTACAAACTGAGGTATTTTTCTTGTTCCACTGTGCTTTTTTCTTTCTGCAGCCCGTATGTGTGATGTACATAGTGGATAGAGAAGGTATTGTATTTCACAAAAAAATTCGATATCGAGATCTCTCCGGAAATACGTGTTTTGTGACCCCCTGAATAAAATGAAAACATTTTTAGAAACATGCCCGTGTCGGTGGGCAGCATTGCTCAGAAACGAAAAATCTGTTAAATACCAAACTTGGTATGTAATTTCAGTATCTCCCAAGGATGTAACACTAAGATTTTCAAATACAATTTGTATGGATTTTTTTTTTTTTTTTTTTTTTTTTTTTTTTTTGTCGTCCTCCGTAGTGTAATGGTTACCATGCTGAATTCATATACACAAGGTCGCGAGTTCAAACCGGGCGGAGGACAATGGATTTTTTCGGGTGTAAAAACCCTTAGCGTGGCTTCCTTCGGAAGGGAATTAAAACCGTTGGTCCCGTGTCGTATATTTACGGCACGTAAAAGAACCTCAAGCCTGATAGAGAGGCCTCTGAGCAAAATAAAGCGGTCTTTCAGCCCAACTTAGAATGGGATGCTGAGAACCACAGCGTCCATAAATAACACGCCAATTTTTATGGACCATTTTTCGAAAATTTTCCTTTCTCAAAAATGGCCTTAACGATTTTGATTAAAATATCATATGTTGAGGATATTTTATGACAAATGAAGTGTGTATCTTAAATTTACTGGGTATAGCTTCTCAAGACCTGTTCATTCGGGATGAATTTTGCTGAAATTTGCATAATTGGTAAACCGTAAGAAATAGATAAAAAAAACTGCACAAAAATGTAGATCTCGTTAAAACATACAGTTTATGTCATACCATTTTTGTTGTAGAGTTTCGATTCCAAGATATTCAATATTACTGGTATCAATTTTAAGCTAATTAACTTTTCTCAAGGGAGGTCATCTTTCTTTGACCTGTCTTCTATTTACATGCTCCTGGCAAGCAAAGAGGACGGAGTTTCAGTTGTTTCACATATCGACTGACTGTTAAAGGTATTGACTATCGCTTTAGCCTAGTGTATCCCCTTACTTCCCTTCTGGAAGTAGAAGGGATCTAAGGGAGTACATTAGGCTAAAGCAATGATCAAATCTTTTAAAACTGGACGCTAAGTAAAACATTTGAGTTTCGGTTTGCTTTGCATGCTCCCATTTAAGAAAAGTTAGTTTAAAGTTGAGACAAATAACGACGAATACCTCAAAAGCGGTCCACTCTACAAGAAAAATGTACAATACATAAATTATGTGTTTTAATGAGATCTATATTTGTGTGGAGAAATTTTGTTCTATCTCGTACGGCTTAAACGTTATTCAAAATTCTACATCTCTCAACAAGTATAAAGGATTCTTCAGAAGATATTCCTAGAAAATTCATAATAATAATTTTATTTGTGATTTGAATATCTTTAATATACATAATTTTAATCAAAATCGTTAGAGCAATTTAGGAGAAAATAAAAATTTTCTGAAAATGTTCCATGTAAAGGGTATTTGTGGGTGTAAGTATTTTTTTGAAAACCTTCGTGTCGTACCCTTGGGAGACACTGAACTTAATTACGAAGTTTGGTATTTAACCGACTTTACATTTTTGACACATTTACACACACATAAAAACACACCGAACATTTTTAATTTTTTTCTCTTGGATTTTTTGGACTTCAAAGCATACACTTTCGGTGAAGTTTCTGTAATGAATTTTTAGGTGCAATGCAATACCTTCTCTATACTATGTATATAGCACACCTAGAGAAAGTAATAAAAATGTCAGTGTTCCCTGATTTAGTAACATACAATATGCAATATTTTCTAAACTAGGGAAAATAAACTGCTTCACTCCCATTTTAACATTAGAGAAATGTCATAATACTGAGAAAAATCTTATGCTTCCATTTACTTCATAATAATTGAGAAAAATTAGCCGACATAGTCTTATTACTTGCTTCCTTGTAAGTAGAAGCAAAATGAGAGAGTACCATAGTTAAAATTATAGCCAAAATCTGGTTGTTATGTAACTGAAGTTCCTTTGTTTGTATGGGCAGTAGTTAACAAATTCCTGTATGATAAAATTATGTTTTTCAAAGCAGAAACGAAAAAGCAATAACATCTTAAAAATGATCAACTCCACGAAAAAAAAGTGTATGACATAAATTGTGTGTTTTAACGTACTCTACATTTTTCATGCTGTAAGTTTTTGTCCATTTCTTACGGTTCAGCAGTTATGCACAATTCCGTAAAATTCATCGAGAATAGTCTTCAGAGGCCATTCCCAGAAAATTCAAGATATACATTTTATTTGTCAGGTAAACATCTTTAATATACCATATTTTAATCAAAATCGTTAGAGCCATTTTTATGAAATCAAAATTTTCCAAAACTTTTTCCATGTGTAGGGTAGTTTAGGGAGGGGGGATTTTCTCAAAATCTTCGTATCGCATCCCTGGAAGATACTAAACTTAAATACCAAGTTTGGTATTTTACCGAATTTTGTTTATGAGTTATCGTGTTCACAGACACACGGACACACACGGACCTTTTTCTGAAAATGCTTTTTTTTTGGATACAGGGGGCCCTAAAACATATTTCCGGTGAAATATCGCTATCGAATTTTTGGGTTGATTGCAATACCTTCTTTATCCCTATGTACATTGTACATACGGCGCTAGAGAAAGTAAAAATATTTGTGACATAAATTGTGTATTTTATCGTGATCTATATTTTATGTGTTTTAAGTTTACCAGTTATTCAAATTCAATAAAAACCATCCGGAATAAAGAGGTCTTTACCGGCTATTCCTAGAAGATTCAAGATATACATTTTATTTGGCATGTAAATATATCAAATATAAGAGATTCTAATCAAAATCGTTAGCGCCATTTTTGAGAAAATCAAAAGTTTTTAAACTTTTTCCATGTAAAGGGTAGTTTGGAGTGGGGGACTTTCTAGAAAATCTTCGTGTCACACCCTTGGAAGGGACAAAACCTAAATGCTAAGTTTGGTATTTCACGATCTTTTCGTTTCTAAGCTGTGCTTTCCACAGGCACGCACACACACGGACCTTTTTCCAAAAACTTCGTCTCAGTTGTTAATTATAAAAAGCTATAGACATTTATAATAATAAACTGGAAACACGTTCCTCTATAATTATCAGCAACTTGACGGCGTGAACTACTAACAGCGACAGGTGCACCATCCAAAAAAATAATCTTCCGGGTTGTTAATTATAAAATTTCGGTTGACTGATTTCTAATGTTAGAAAAATTCCCTCTTTGTACAATTATTTAGTATTTCCTTCTAACAAGGCTGATTACAACATGAATACAAAGGAAAGAATATCTGATGTGTAATGCTCGCATGTCTTTCTCTACATCTCCGCAACAAAATATTGTTAAAAAGTTTCCTCTACAGTTTACTTCCTGCTAATCGAGAAAAAATTAGCAGAAATTACTTATTACTTGCTTCCTTATAAGCAGAAGGGAAGTAAAGAGTATCATACGGTACAAATATAAGAAAATGTTTTAAAAGCTGGTTACTATTCCTTTAATTATATGACTAGAATTTGAAAGTTCCCGTATGATAAATGTATAAGTATTTAAAACTGAAACCAATATCAATGAGTATCTCAAAAGTGGTCAACCCCGTGTATTTTACCAGAATAAAGATATTTTCCCTGAAAATCCAAGGTCAACAGTTTATTATTCATGTATACATCTTTAATATACGATGTTTTAATAAAAATCTTTAGAGCAGTTTTGAGAAAATCAAACTTTTCGAATATTTTTACATTTACAGAGTAGTTGGAAGTGGTGGATTTTCTTGAAAATCTTTGAGTCTCAACCTTGAAAGATACTGACCTTAAATATCAAGTTTAATATTTAACGGATTTTTCATTTTGAGCTATGTTGTTCAACGAACACAAAACACACACACATACCTCTTTATAAAATACGTTTTTCGGACTCTGGGAAGTATATATTTTCGGCCAAATCTCGTAATCAAATTTTTGGGTGGTATACAATACTTCTCTATCCACTAGGAGCATTGTAAATGCGGGCTTGAGAAAGTGATGTGTTCTATTCTCATGACATTCTCCAACAAATTATTTTTACAAAAGCTTGTTCTTTCCCTTACTTCATGTTAGTCGAGATAATTAGCAGAAACAGTTGTCTTTCTTAGCCTTCTAGGTAGAAGGAAACAAAGGAATACACTAAGCTAAAACAAATATTAATATTTTAAAAGCTGGTCACTATATGATGCAATTGAAATTCTCTTTCCTTTGCCGGACCAGACTGACTTTCCATTTGAGAAAAACCTTAAGTAATGGAAGTTTAAAAATCAATAAAAAGGAATATCTCGGAATAGGTTACGTGCACAAAAATGTATAGATATAAATCGTGTTTTAATGAAACATACAGTATTTCTGTATAAATTTTTGTCTTCTGTTACGTTTACCAGCTTTGCAAAATCATGTAGAATGAAGAGGCTATTTCCAGAAAATACAAGATATAATTTTGTCATGTAAATATATTTAATATACGATATTTTAATCAAATTTGTTAATCATTTTTGAGAAGATCAAACATTTGGAAAAATGTTCCACGTAAAGCGTAACTTGAAGTGGGGGAATTTTCCTGAAAACCGCGTGTCGCATCCTTGGAAGATATAAACTTTAGTACGAAGTATGGCTTTTAACCAACTTTTCGTTTTTGAGTTATGCTGCCCACCGACATACACACGCATAGACACATCACACACACATACACACACACACACAAATACACGGTGGTTAGAACACTCTTTTCTCACAAATGCAACCGGGACGAACTGCATTTGCGAGTTGTGCTAGATAAAAAGTGCAGGGGCGAGTTTTCTCCCGGTTCTCCGGTTCCCCCCGCCATCGCATTCCACTGACGCTTCATCTTCATCAGTGTCATCGCCTGCGTTGCCATAGTAGTGAAAACGGGCGTTAAATACTATGAAATATTGGCAGTGGTGGCGGCGGCGGCGGGTGATCGTTTATGCTGTTTATACATACTCGAATTTATAATATTACCTACATATCTATTTATTATATATATATCTTAACAACATTGGAAATACACAAACACACACACACACTCACACACACACACGCTCGCGCTCTCCGACAACAGATTTTCAGGAAAATCCCAATTCCAAACTACCCTTTATGTTGCAGTATTTCTCAAAAGTGGGTCTAACGATTTTGATTAAAAATAACTATAGTAAAGATATTTACAATGCAAATTAAATGTATATCTTGAATATCTATTCTGGGAATAGCCTCTAAAGACCTCTTCATTCTGGATAAATTTTGTATATCTGGTAACTCCTAGGAGATAGTCGAAAGCTTACTAAACAAAAAATGGAAATCTCGTTAAAAGACACAATTTATACCATATATATGTTCTTCGTGAAGTTGTCCATTTTCAGTATATTTATTCTTTTTTTTTCACACTAGAGTTTGTCAGCTCCTGGCCATGCAAAGAAACCATTTTAATCATATGACAACTAGTTCTTAAAATATTTCTCTATTGTCTTAGCCTAGTGTATTCTCTTATTTCCCTTATACTTAAAAGGAACTACGTAATACGGCTATTTATGCTAATGTTTATCTCAGATAGCATGAAGTAGAAAAAACTAGGCTTTTTAACAATAATTTGTTACAGAGATGTGGAGAAACTCACATGAAAGTAACATTTTTTTTTACGATTATGTAATAATTACCTCACGTCGAACACGTGTCGTATGCGGAAGAATGACATCCACTTCGTTGTTCATTTCAACCTCGGCTGCATCTTCCTGGATATCCTGGAAAAATTTCACGCACTTGAAATAATTTAAAAATGTATTACAAGAAATGTATATTATTATTTAAAGCAGCCAGTTTAAAATCTAATCTGAACACTTTTACTAATTGGAGTTAAAATTCGAGGGTCGTTAATTTTTTTTCAACCTCCGATAGGCTATAAATAAAAGACAATTTCATAGAAAACAATTATTTTATTATTAAAAAATTTGTACACTTATGGTTACTCTTCAACATAATCACCGAAAATATTGAGACATTTATCGAAACTGTGCACAAGCTTTGCAATACCCGCTTCAAAAAATGTTTCAAATGAGCATTGACGTTGCTTCGAAGATCATCGTACTTCACGACGTTTGCGGAGAGCCATTCAAAACAATCGAAGAGGAATGCTGACTTAAAGAATTGTGTTGATCCATGACAGCGCTCGTCCACACTCTGCTGGCACAACCCATCGGCTTCTTGAACATTTTCAATGTGACATTTTCGATCATCCACCGTAGAGTCCTTTCCTGGCACCCAGCGACTTTCACCTTTTCCCTGAACTGAAAACGTGGCTAGGAGGGCAGCACTTTCACTTGTGTTCCTTGGATGAAGTGGAACACCCAAGATAGTGACACAAGGATTCGTCCATGATTATGACAAGCGACTGTTACATTGCCACGAAAATCAGTAAGACGCTTGGCCTAACAAATTGGATCATCAATTTTATCCACACAAAAAGCGCCAAACTGCACTCCTATCGTGTCAAAGTCATCCAGGAACTGCTGACGTGCGATCTAGGGAAACGTCGCCATTACTTTCAATAGTTCCGTTCTTTCACACGCAATAATGTAGCCATTCTTGATGAGACTTTCTTTGCGGCCGAGGCGTGGTTCCACTTAAATGGCTGCATTAAATCCCAGAACACTATGTTTTGGGCAACTGAAAATCCCTGTAACTTCCGTGAAGTGCCACTCCAGTCAGATAAAAACGGCGTTTGGTGTGGAATATCGCGAAAGAGAATTTTTGGACCATTTTTACTTTCTCTACACGTACTATATACATAGTGTATAGAGAAGGTATTGTAATGCACCTAAAATTAGATACCGAGATTCCCCGGGAATACATGTTCTGGGTCCCCCTGAATCCAAAAAAAAAAGAAAAGCATTTCTAGATATAGGTCTGCGTGTGCCTGTGTGTTTGTGGACAGCATAGCTCAAAAACAAAAAGACCGTTAAATACCAAACTTGGTATTTAAGTTTGGCATCTTCCAAGGCTGCGACACTAAGATTTTCAAAAAAAAATCTCCCACCCGCAATTATCCTTTACATGGAACTTTTTTCGAAAATTTTGATTTTCTTAAACATGACTCTAAATATTTTGATTAAAATATCGTATATAAAGATATTTACCTGACAAATAAAATGTATATCTAGAGTTTTCTGGGAATAGCCTCTGAAGACTACTTTATTCTGCATCAATTTCACGGAATTTTGCATAACTGCTAAACCGTAAGAGATGGACAAATACCTACCACACAAAAAATGTTGAGCACGTTAAAACACACAATTTATGTAACATACATTTTTTTCGTGGAGTTGATCGTTTTTTAGATATTCCTTGTTTTTGGTTTCAGCTTTGAGAAACTTATAATTTTCTCATACAGGAATTTGGCAACTCCTGTCCATACAAACAAAGAAACTTCAGTCACATAACAACCAGCTTTTGCCTATCTCTTTAACCTATGGTACTTTCTTATTTCGGTTCTACTTACAAGGAAGCAAGTAATAACACTATTTCTACTGTTTTCTCGATTAGCATAAAGTAAATAGAGGCATAAGCTTTTTAACAATAATTTTCTACAGAGTTGTAGAAAAAGTCATGTGAATGGTACACATCAGATTTTTTTTTATCAAAAATGGCAATAATATTTTTATGAAAATAATAATAATACATTTATGTTTATTATATTTATTTTTAATATTTAACGTCCACTTTTACTGCATAAGTACCGAGGGTGATGCCACTGATGGTACATGGAGCTAAGATGGAGCACCGGTGGAATGCGATGGCGGAGGAAACCAGAGAACCCGGAGAAAATCCGCCCCATTGCCGCTTTGTCCACCACAAATCTCGCATACGGTCACTTGGGATCGAACACGGTCGGCGAGTGGTCTAACCACTCGGCTACGGCGTGATCACAATATACATTTACATTATTTATAAAATTATATATATATATAATTTTCTGCAAATCGATAATGAATTCCAGTGAGTCCTAATCGAATATTGAATAATTCTGAATAAGTAATAAGTAAACCACATATGCACTTCTCTTTAAAATATGAAACATTTATATTAAATTACTCTTTTTATATCATATGCCAAATCCGATATACTCGGTGTATTATTTTAATTTTGCAGTAATATAATATTCTTGAAACCTGTCAACATTCAATTGTTTTTCGTGATGATGAAAAGAATATGGAACTTCAACATACAATTAACGGTATGTGTTTTTATTCACAATGACTAACGGAAATAAACAACAACCAATCGCAAGGGATCGTAAAACAGCTGAGCTAATATGACGTTCTGCAACAACAGATAAGACAAAAGAGGTTATGTATCAATAGGAACTCGGTTAAAGTCCGTTAAACTAAAGAAAGAAAGAAAGAAAAAAGGTCACCTTCACAACTTGTTTTGCTGTGATTTTTATAAATATCTTGGTGATTTTTGGACTGTGGTATTATACACAAGGTGACGGAGATGGCAAAATGATCACGTGTTCAGAATCACTCTGAATAGTTTCTTGTGCTTGACGTAGACATAACCTTGAAAGCCTGATGCTTCTATGTTTACGTTATAAGTTTATAGACATACTTGAGTCAATGTGAGCGTGTTCATTAAGGTAATATTAACCAAGATTCTATTCTTACGTTCTGTGAATGACCGCTTAAGGGTACTGATAGGTACAATTTATATTTCCGTGTTTATACCTTTTCGAATTTCGTCATATACTTTTCCAAAACAAATGATTCTGAATGCGTTTTAAATTTCGCGGAATATCCTTAAGATAGCTTGACAATAATAATGTTTTATTTTTCTATACTAGTCCATCGGCTGTTCCATACGATACAGAAATAGTTTGGTTTCGTAATCGGTCTACCCTCCCCATATTTTAAGACTGACACCCCCCTAGAACATACAAGCTGATGTCTAGGGGTCAGAAGCCTGTCAGGGAGCCAACGGCACAAAACAACAGAATGGAGAACCTGAAAACAGTGGTCGGCCCTTAGCTAGACATGAGCGTGAGGAAGTGGATGATATGAAATGCAAGCAAAAAGATTATTAGGAAAGGTGATGATGGAGTAATTGGTGGAATGAGAGGCGGGGGAAAACGAAGGCCCGGAGAAAACTCGCCCAGATGCCGCACACAAATCCCACATGCGGGTGTTGACATCGAACTCGCGCCACATAGGTGGAAGGTGAGCGGTCTAACCACTCGGCTACGTTGCCGCCACAGGAATAGTAGTTTTGAAAAAGTAAAAATATTACTTCGTTATTTAAATCTAATACACAGCACCGAAATATAGAAGGTTTTCACTCCTCTGCTGGTCAGAGCATTTAAACTCTTAAATAAACTTTTTTGTAACATATTTTCAGGTCTCAAATTGATGTCCTATCATGAACAGTTTAAATGTGTAGAAAAAAATCATACTACAGTCTACTGTTTTTTTTTTATTATTATTAATTCATACTCTTCTGAAAATTTGAACACATTTGGATAAAAGCTACACAGTGTTAATATATAAAAATGTAATACGAACAAAAGTCCTACAAAATTCATTGGAAATAAATGCAGACCTATGTGGTCTTCAGTATTTAAATGGTCACACAATCCGTAGTTTATAATTAAAGCTATAGGTTCAATGTATTTTGAGGGTATAATATTAGTTTTTGAACATTTTAAAAATCTTGATCAAATATCAGGCATGAAAACTCTAAATATTGTCTAAGTGTAAACATATTCTGTTAATTGCAATTCACTTACATTTTCTGTTTTACGAATATGTGCAGCCCAAGCTGTAGCTATGAGTGCGGCAAATATCAGAAAAATAGTGCAACGCATCTTGTCTGGAAAAAGAAACAACCATGTTAAATAAATGTTTAATCTCTCAAGAAAATCACATTTACTATAATCATAACCTAATAAATTACTGTAATAAATGTAGGCAGAGCTATAAATTTTAGGTAAAAAATCTGATGTGTTCCATTCACATGACTTTCTCTACATCTCTGCAACAAATTATTGTTAAAAAGCTTATACATCTATTTACCATCCTAATGGAGAAAGAATTAGCAGAAATAGTCTTATTACTTGCTTTCTTGTTAGTAGAAGCGAAATAAGAAATTGCCATAGGTTAAAGTGATAGTCAAAAGCTGGTTGCTATGTGACTAATGTTCCTTTGTTTGTATGGACAGGAGTTGACAAATTCCTGTATAAGAAAAGTATAAGTTTTTCAAAGCTTAAACCAGAAACATGGAATATCTCAAAAACGATCAACTCCACGAAATATATATATATATATGACATAAATTGTGTTTTTTAATGTGCTCTAAATTTTTAGTGTGGTAAGTTTTTGTGCATCTTTTACGGTTTAGCAGTTATTTAAAATTCCGTAAAATTCATCTAGAATAAAGTAGTCTTCAAGGATATTCTCAGAAAATTCAAGATATACATTTTATTCGTCAGGTAAATATCTTTAATATAGGATATTTTAATCAAAATCGTTAGAGCCATTTTAGAGAAAATCAAAATTTTCGAAAAAAGCTCCATGTAAGGGGTAATAGGGGGTGGCAGTATTTTCTTGAAAATCTTCGTATCGCATCCTTAGAAGATACCAAACTTAAATACCAAGTGTGGTATTTAACGGTCTCTTCGTTTTTGAGCTGTGCTGTTCACAGACACACACATAGATTGACAGACAGGCAGGCAGACAGGCACACACGGACATTCTTCTAAAAATGCTTTTTTTTTTTTTTTTTTTTTTTTAATTCAGGATTCTGTAAAAATATATTTCCGGTGAAATCTCGGTATCGAAATTTTGGGTGGAATACAAGACGTTCGCTATAGGCTATGTACATAGTACGGTAGAGAAAGTAAAAATATCACGAGTATTTTTGACACGCCATTAAAGCTATAATTATTTGAGAACTTTTTAAATAAATTTCTGTTAATTTTGAAGCGATTTAAGAACATTCGGTATCGAATTACAAGTTTTTGGAAATTTTAACCAATTCAATTCTACAGAAAATGATTTTACCTCGTCCATTATGCCTGAGGTTCAAAGACAGTAAAGCCTAATCAGATTTGACATCATGGTGTTTTGAACATTTTTAATGTTTCTCTTTAAAATAATGTTCCTTCAATATTTTCTCTACATCAGATATTGAAATTTAGATATATAACATCCTTAAAAACGGTAGTACATTTATTTTTCATCAACGTTTAAAAAAGGTATACAATTCATTTGAAATGAAACAGAACAAAAAATCCGACATGAAAAACTATGAAAATTGCAAGAAAAAATGTAGAAAGCATGATTGTCAGAAAAATCAAATTTAGAAATTGCACATACTACTAGCTCTCTCTCTTTCTCTCACTCACACACATAAAAACACATCGACTTTTCTTTAAATGTAACGTTTGTGCAATAAACTAAGTTTTGGGTGGCTTGTCTAAACATTGCTAGGTTTGTATTTCATACGGATTTCATTCTTAATTTAAATGTGTACTGTTTGGGTTAATTTAATGTTTTATAGTAATGGAAAATTTACTCTCCATATACATCCAGAGCTTTGTGAGCTATTTTATTGTACAAATGGAGTAATTTGTAAGGAGTCCTTCTAAAATCATTTTCCAAAATATTCATTATAATCATAAATTTAAGCGTATTACCAAATCACTATCATTACAAAGTGAAAGGACGTGAAATTAACATATATTTGCAATAAATAATTGTGTAAGAAATTATGTTTTAAAGTTAACGTTATAGCTTAGTATGAAATCAACACAAACATTAATGTACTTTATTATTGTTTAAAAACAAATTTCCATGTTCTAGATACGTTGTGTGCTATGCAAAGAGTCACCCTTCTAGGACAATGAAAAAAAAAAAAAAACTGATGTGTTCCATTCACAAAACTTTCTCTACATCTCTGCAACAAATTATTGTTAAAAAGCTTACACTTATATTTACTTCATGCTAATCGAGAACAAATTAGCAGAAATAGTCTTATTACTTGCTTCCTTGTAAGTAGAAGCGAAATAAGGGAGTGTCATAGGTTAAAGTGATAGTCAAAAGCTGGTTGCTATGTGACTGAAGTTCCTTTGTTTGTATGGACAGGAGTTGACAGATTCCTGTATAAGAAAAGTATAAGGTTTTAAAGCTGAAACCAAAATAAGGAATATCTCAAAAACGGTCAACTCCATGAAAAAATTGTGTAACATAAATTGTGTGTTTTATCGTGCTCTACATTTTCTGTGTGAGGAGCTTTGTCTATCTCTTACGGTTTACCAGTTATATAAAATTCCGTAAAAATCATCCAGAATAAAGTAATTTACAGTGGCTATTCCCATAAAATTCAAGATATACATTTTATTTGTCGCGTAAAAATCTTTAATAAATATTATTTTAATCAAGATCGTTAAAGCAATATTTTAGAAAATCATAGTTTTCGAAAAAATGTCCATGTAAAGTGTAGTTGGGGGTGGGGGATTTTCTTGAAAATCTTTGTGTCACATCCTTGGAAGATACCAAACCTAAATACCAAGTTTGGTTTTGAGCTATGCTGCCACAGACAAACAAACACAGATTCAGATAGACAGACACACACACACACACGTACAGTTTTCCAAAAATGATTTTTTTTTTGATTCAGGGAGTCTCAAAACATGTATTTCAGTAACGAATTTTCGGGTGCATTACAATACCTTCTCTATACACTATGTATATAGTACGTGTAGAGAAATTAATAAATAAATTAAAAATTAAAAGGTACAACTTTAAAATGTGTAGTATAAATAGCTAAGCAATTACATATACGTGTATATTTTCGTGTAAAAGACATTCATGCAATACAATGAGGAAAGAAAGACTATTATACTACCTTGTGGCGCATCTTTAAATATAGTTTTTTCAAATTTCCATTTGTGTCTTATAGCATTATTTTTTATAGTTGTTACAGGTTATGATTCTACACATGTAATCAATGCTATCTGATATTCTTAAGACAGTTAAAGTAGATTTGGCGAAATAAAATACAAAATTAAATGTTTAAAATTGATACATTATTCACATTTATCAGAATTTATTTAATAAGTTTTATTTATTAGTTTTCCCACCACTTACCTATGACAGGTAGAGGAATTATTATGGTTCACACGAAGTTATGTAATTATAAATATTTCATAAGAAATATGTAATATATTTTCCTTTCCTGAATCCTAAAAGTCATTCGCAAGTTTCAGCATTTTTACTTTCTCTGCACGTTCAATGTACATAGTGTATAGAGAAGGTATTGTAATGCAACCAAAAATTCGATACCGATATTTCACTGGAAATACATGTTTTGAGACACCCTGAATCCAAAAAAAGCATTTTTAGAAAAATGTCCGTGTGTGAGTCTGTCTGTGTGTGTATTTATGTGTGTCTGTGTGTATGTGTTTGTGTGTGACTGTGCAGCATAACTCAAAAGCGAAAAGTCCGTTAAAAACCAAACTTCGTATTTAGCTTTGGTATCCTCCAAGAATGCGACACGAAGATTTTCAAGAAAATCCCCTCACCCCCAACTACCCTTTACATGGAACTTTTTTCGAATATTTTGATTTTCTCAAAAATGGCTAACGATTTTGATTAAAATTTCGTATATATTTACTTGACAAATAACATGTATATCTTGAATTTTCTGGGAATAGCCTGTGAAGACTAGTTTATTCTGGATGAATTTTACGGAATTTCACATAAATGCTAAACCGTAAGAGATGGACAAAACCTTACCACACAAAAATACGGGAATTTGTCAACTCCTGTCCATACAAAGGAACTTCAGTCACATAGCAACCAGCTTTTGACTATCACTTTAACCTATGTTACTTCCTTATGTTGCTTCTACTTACAAGGAAACAAGTGATAGGACTATTTCTGCTATTTTTTTCTCGATTAGCATGAAGTAAACAGAAGCATAAGCTTTTTAATAATATTTTTTGCAGTAATGTAGAGAAAGTCATGTGAATGGAACACACCAGATTTGTAAGGTTGGAACACAAGGTTTTCAAGAGAATCTCCTATCTTCAAACTTACTTCAAATAGTAAGAATTTCATTATTATTTTATGTGATAAAGAATGGCACTAAGGATTTTAAACAAATTACAACACGTTGTGATGAATTGAATACATGACTTACATTTTCTGTGAATTCATTGCAACTGAAACACCTGAAACCCCAATCAGTTGAAACGAGGTGTTTATATCAAATATGTTTTTGTGGCATTGCTATTAATTTGATTTTTAATGCTTTTTCATATATTTTTGAAGAGCTAAATCACCATTGTTTATTTTTCCATGGTCGCAAAATGATTATAGAACTTCAATGGCCATTTTTAAAATATTTTACTTTCGCTTCAATCTCCTGTACCTAAAATGAAATGTGTAGTGAAATAATTTATTTAAACGTTTATTTCGATTAACAAAAAGTAGGTAGAGAAATACTATTCTGTTAAGAATAAGTAGAGAAATAAAACACATCGTCAGAACTTTTGCAATTGTGGTATGTTATCACATATCTCCGAGGTACATATACAAGAAAAACTAGAACTTTTTATTATAAATTATGGCAGATGTAAGCTTCAAGCTTATTTCACATTAAGTGGGGAATTATAAAGCCAGTTAAGTGAAAAATGATGAAAAGCTGAAAAAAGCAAGCTCTGGGAAGGGGTTTCTCAGAAATCAAGCCTTGATTTCAGTATTACGATTGAGTTTTAAATATCGAGAATTGCCAAAAATAATATTGTTATTGCTAATGCATATATTTATTGTTTTATTTCTGAATATAAGATAACTAAACTAAATTGATATAAATAAAACAACTTGATATTTTTGTTGTGAATTTACTTTACTACTAATAACCTACTTAAGTAGTTAAAATAAATCATTCAGAAATAAGGTTTTCAGCTTTCTTACTCTGAGGGTGCTATAAAGACAAAGAAATTTACAAAATATTGTAAACACGGGAAAAAGCAATAAATATGCATCGAAAAGATATACAGTATTATAAATTAATTATAAAAAGCGAACAATGAAATAGTAACGGACAATTTTTAACAGCTGGTAACTACTTCAAAAGACAGTTAAAAAGGTATGGTATAATGGTGATTTCTAGTATAAATCATCATTATACTTATATAGCTACTACATTTTAATTAAAATATGGTGTCACTGGAGAGAAAAACCTATCTTCCTTAATAAACAAACTTATTAAATACAAGCGAACTTAAAGAAATGGGTCATGAGTTTAGCAGATTTAACACTGTCAAAAATATGTTACATATAACCTAAATGCTAAATTCAAACCCACAAACATGTTTTGTTATAAAGAGATGTAAATTCATAACAGAATGAAAATATATACTTACGAGCTTTATTCCAGTAACAGATAAAATCAGAAGAAATGCTTTCACTACGGCGACTGGCGAGTCAATGAGCAGTTTACAAGATGGTAGAATAATCAATCCACAGTCCAGACCTCTTACGTCACACTTATCGGTTACGATCATCTCAGTAAAGTCGGTTCAAATACATAGTACAGTATGTGGAATAGAATTATTAGTGCACTGGTTTATTTCACATATGTTTTATGAGAAATGTACACATATGGATGATTGAGGTTTTAGTTGTGCACTATGCTTTATCATCATTCCGCAGTTGAGGTCTTAGGCTCCTCTCCTTCTAAAAGCACCCCTCGACTACGCTTTTCGGCTAAGAACCCTCAATACTGGGCTACACTCAAAAAGTGTGACAAGTATCGGAAAATACCATCTTATGTTGCATTCATATAGTAGTATAACGTAATATCGGAACATTATCTCACATGAATTTCTCTATCTACTTCATTTATTTAGTATTAATAAATAGACGCAATTTCCTCACATCTTAGTACTGATATTTCACCAAAAAATATAGCTATATATTGTTACTCCATGAATCCAATGTGGACAGCATGACTCAAAAATCTGATGTGATCCATTCACATGACTTTTTCTACATCTCTGTGACAAATTATTGTTAAAAAGCTTATGCTTGTTTTTACTTCATGCTAATCAAGAAAAACTTAGCAAAAATAGTCTTATTACTTGTCTTTTTGTAAGTAGAAGCGAAATAAGGGAGTACCATCGATTAAAGTGATAGTCAAAAGCTGGTTGCTATGTGACTGAAGTTCTTTTGTTTGCATGGACAGCAGTTGACAAATTCCTTTATGAGAAAAGTATATTTTTTAAAGGTGAAACCAAAAACAAGCGATATCTAAAAAATGACCAACCCCTCGAAAAAAATGAATATGACATAAATTGTATGTTTTAACTCGCTCTACATTTTTTGCGTGGTAAGCTTTTGACCATCTCTTACGGTTTAATAGCTATGTAAAATTCCGTAAACTTTATCCACAATTAAGTAGTTTTCACAGGCTATTCCCAGAAAATTCAAGATATACATTTTATTTGTCGGGTAAATATCTTTAGTATACGACAATTTATTCAAAATCGTTATAGCCATTTTTGAGAAAATCAAAATTTTCGAAGAAATGTCCATGTAAAGAGTAGTTTGGGGTGGGGGATTTTTCTCAAAATCTTCGTGTCGCATCGCTGGAAGATACTGAGCTTAAATATCAAGTTTGGTATTTTACCCACTTTTCGTTTTTGAGTTATCGTGTTCACAGGCACACGGACACACGGAGACACACACACACACACACACGGATCTTTTTCTGAAAATGCTTTTTTTATGATACAGGGGACCCTAAACATAAATTTTCAGTGAAATCTTGATATTGAATTTTTGGGTAGAGTGCAATACCTTCTGCATACACTGTTTTCAAGAAAATCCCCTAAACCTAAACCATTCTTTATATAGAAATATTTTCTCATTTTTATTTTCTCAAAATTAGGCATGGAAGGATATCATTTAAATGCGGTATATTACAAAATATAATAAATGTTGTACTTGCCACAGTTTTAGAATTTTGGACATGTTTGCAATATAAATATATGTGTGTTAAAATTTCAATTTGAGCAAATTTGTAACAAAATACTCTGAAGAAGAATAGTAGAGAAGGTCATGTAGATGTAACATCAGATTTTTTCATGTAGCATTTTTGGTCATGGAAACCTTACGGAAGTGTTCTAGTTTATATATAAACCAGGCGGTACAGTTCATTTATTGCAATAATAAAACAAAAACAATTTAATGAAAATTAAAACGAAACCTTTTATGATAAGGTTGACCTCAGAACTGCGTCTGTAACTGTCTAACATTTTCCTTGTACGAAGAAACAAACGTCTTTTTCAAAAGACAAAGGTCGAACAAAAGCAGACAGTCAATTTGCTATTTCCGTGTGGAAAATACATACATTTATATATCATACATTGATACGGATATGAATGTTATAACTTGAAAATGCTTTCCATTTTTCAGGTTTATATCAATTACATTCAGATTTTCATAGTATGCGTTGTTTGGAGATTGAATAAAATATTTAAAGAGCCTTTTCTTGCCAACAAACATAGTTTTGAAAAATATCTGTGAATAATTTACATTATATCCTTGGAAGAAGCTGAACTGAAATACAACATTTTATGTGGAATGTTCTCCTATAGGTAAATGGCAGAGAAGGTGAAAGGCTCTGATGTGCTCTATTCGCATGACTCTTTCTCCCTGTTCTGCAAACAAACTATTTTTACAAAGGAATATTAATATATCTACTTCATGCTAATCGAGATAAACCTTTTCAGAAATGATCTATTATTTGCTTACTTGTAAAGTAGAAGGAAAATAATGGAATACACTAGACTAGAGCGATAATCAAATCCTATCAGTAGCTATGTGACAAAATTTAAATTCCTTTCTCTTTTCATGGTCAAGAGTAAAACAAAATAGAAATGAAGTCGATACAGGTTTTCCCGTTTGAGAAAAGTTTAAGTAGTTATGATTAAACAAATAACATGGAATGTCTCTGAAATCGATAGATATAAAAAAATGCACATAGGTAACACAAGTTGTGTGTTTTAACAAGATCTGTATTTTTTGAGTATTAGTTTTTGTATATTTCTTACGGTTTATCGGTTATGGCAAGGTCATTTAGATTCAATAAGGATTGCTTCAGAATATAAATTTTATTTTCTGCATAAACAGCTTTAATATACAGCATTTTAATTATAATCTTACAGCCAGTTTTAGAAATTCAGAAATTTAAAAAAAATGTTTCATGAAAAGGCTAGTTTGTGGTGGGGGATTTCTGAAAATCTTCATGTTACATCCTTAGAAGATGCATAACTTAAATATCAATTTTAGTATTTAACAGAGTTTTCGATTTGGGGTTATGCTGTCCAAAGACACTCACGCGCGCGAGCACACACACACACACACACACACACACACACACTGACCTGTTTCAATGCTTTTTTTTTTAGATTCAAAGGTCCTCAAAACTTGTTTTTCTCGTGAAATTTCGGCTTCGAATTTCTGAGTGGAATACATAGCTTTCTCTACCTACTATGTACATGGCACATGCCTGATAGAGGAGTAAATATGTGCTACATTCACATTGCTTTCCCTACCCTCATTTAACGGTGCTATTCTTACGAAAGCATATTTTCCCTTCTAAAATTTTGCAAAAATAGCTACATTTGCACGTTTCGTTATAGATACGAAGATAATACTTAAATGTTTAAGAACTGTATTCTATATCTGGTTTTAATGTTGCATACCTTTCCATGCATTCACGAGAAACAACTGAAAGCAAAATCCGAAGTGTTCCATTCACATGATATTCTCTAGATGTTTTGCAAACAAGCTATTCTTAAAAAAGCTATTCTACTATATAATTCATAAAATAAGAACTATAGCTGATCAGTTCACCCTGAAGACGAGGAAGATGCACTTCTTCGAAACGTTGGTGTCAAGCCAAGTTATTACCTGGCTAGAAGCCCGAGAAGATTTTGAATTATATAATTCATGTTAATCGAGATGCGGATTATCAGAAGTGGTGTTATTGCTTAGTTCCGGATAAGTAAAATAAATAAATAAATAAAGGAATACACTAAGCTAAGGCAATAGCCAAATGTTGTAATAGCTGTCACTACAAGATGACTTTGAAATTGTGTTCTCTTTGCACGGCCAGTAGTATAAAACGCAACGAATGACGAATTCCGTTTTGAGAAAGGTTTAAATATTCTAATATTGAAATTGATAACAAGGAATACTTCGGAAGTGTTTACTAGACAAAAAAAATATAAATTACATAAATTATTTGTTTTAACGAGGTCTACATGTTCTGTTTAGTAAGCTTTGTCTATCTTTTATGGTTTACTCCTTATGCAAAGCCATCCAGAATGAAGAGGTCTTAAGCGGTTTTTCCCAGAGTATTCGAGATGTGCACTTCACTTGATATGAATATATCTTAAACGTATGGTATTTTAATTAAAATCGTTATAGCCATTTTTGAGAAAATCAAAAATTTCCAAAAAGTGTTCGGTGTAAACGATAGTTGAGTTGAAAAGAGTTATAATTATTCGTGCGTATCCTTGGAAGATGCTTAGTTAAATATCAAGTTTGGTATTTACTTACGAGAGCCATTCAAAACAAACGAAGAGGAATGCTCACTTTGTGTTGATCCATGACATTGCTCGTTCACAAACTGCTGGCAAAATCCATCGGCTCCTTGAACAATTTCAATGGGACATATTCGATCATCCGCCGTACAGTCCTGACCTGGTACCCAGCTACTTTCACCTTATCCCTGAACTGAAGACGTGGCTAGGAGGGTAGCACTTTCAAACCAACAAAGATTTTCAAAACAACGTCAATGCTTATTTGAAATCATTAGCGGAAACGTTTTTTGAAGCGGGTATTGCAAAACTTCTGCACAGGTACGATACATGTCCCAATCTTTTCGGTGATTATGTTGAAAAGTAACAATTTTTTTTTAATAATACGGTACCGGAGTCTTATCGGGACTCCGGCACTGTATACCCTACTTATATTTACTTTTTTTTTTTACCTAGTTTTTCTGTAGTATTACTGGATTGCTGTTTTCTTACTCTTACAACACAAACATATAACACCCATGCCCAAGGCGGGCCTCGAACCCACGATCCCCAGCGCTACGAAGCTCCAAAGCCTTGGCGAGCGCGGCCATGGGGACCGGCCATAAGTGTACAAAACTTTTAGTAATAAAATAATTGTTTTCTATGAACTTCTCTTTATTTATAGCCTATCGGAGGTTGAAAAAAAGAATGGCGCTCGTATGTTTTCTTCTATCATTTAATGTACACCAATTATACAGAATTCCTTCCGAATGCAGACTATTCCAACATAGTTCAATATAGGTATGCGATTTATTTGATATGCAAATATCTTTATATTATGGTATGTTAATCAATATACTTTGAGGCATTTTGGAGCCATTTCCGAAAATGTAGTATGTAAAGAAGTGGGTGGATGAATCCTTTAAAACATTTGAGTCGCCTCTTTGGAAGATGCTAAACTTAAATACTGTTTGGCATTTATCTTATGTTTTGATTATGAGTTATGATATTATGTTCTTCATACACACACACAATACAGACCGTTTTTAAAATGTTGTTTCTGAATTCAGGGGTCCCCAAAACATGTATTTCCGGTGAACATTTTTTGTCAGTTTTTAGTTGAAATACAATACCTTCTCTAGTTACTTTCCCTACGTACTATGCACATTTAGTATAGAGAAGGCATTGCATGCCAACCAAAAATTCCATACCGAGATTTCACCAGAAATACACATTTTAGCTTCCTCTGTAACTTAAGAAAGCATATTTAGAAAAAGGTCCATGTGTGTCCGTTTATGTGTTTAAGAATACGATAATTCAAAAATGAAAAATCAGTAAAATACCAAACTTCGTATTTAAGATAAGTATCTTTCAAGTATACGACACGAAGATTTTGAGGAAAATCTCTCCACCCCAAAATACCTTTTACATGGAAAAAATGTGGAAAAATTTGATTTCCCAATAATGGTTCTAACGATTTTGATTAAAATGCCACACATTAAATATATTTACATTAGAAGCAAAATGATAATCTTGATTTTTCTGAGAAAATCCTATAAAGACCCCTTTATTCTGCATGAATTTTGCTGAATTTTGCGTAACTGGTAATCAAAACTTAATGCAGAAAACATTTATTTCATATAGGTACTTTTTTCGTGGAGTAGACCATTTTGGAGATATTCCTTGTTATTGGTTTCAGTTTTAAAATACTTAAAACTTTTTTTTCATAAACTGCATTTGGTAATGCAAAGAAACGGATTTCAACCACTTGACAACCAGCTTTTAAAATATTTGACTATCGCTTCAGCCTAGTGTATTCTCTTATTTACATTCTACTTACATCAGATTTTCACGTAATAACGTGAAACCAGTGACGATAGTTTGGTGGTAGCGCTGCTGCTTACCAAGCGGGAGACCTGGGTTCGATCCCCAGTACCGGCGTGGGGATTTTTCCCCCGCTGGGAGACCTGGCCCGGGGTGCACTCAGCCTCGTAAGGTCCCTGGGGAGCCAATTGAGGAGCTCCTTGATGGAGAAATAGCGGCTCCAGGTCATGAGGACCGCATTAACCGGCCGGGGGAACTCGAGGCGCTGACCACGTCTCACCCTCCAATACTGCACCCCATCCATGACGTCTGTAGTGGACCTAGATGGGGGACGCAGCGGCCGGGCGGTAGGCCAAGGTTCCCCGTGAGCTGTCGTGCCATGGAGTAGAG
Source organism: Hymenopus coronatus (assembly GCA_030762935.1). Classification (NCBI taxonomy): domain Eukaryota; kingdom Metazoa; phylum Arthropoda; class Insecta; order Mantodea; family Hymenopodidae; genus Hymenopus; species Hymenopus coronatus. Next base: position 44,028,495 of record CM060883.1, read on the forward strand.
TAGTGACGATAGTTTAATACGAGGGCCATCCTGAAAGTGATGGACGATTTTGGATTACTAAATAATAACGATAGATATCAACACAAAACTTTATTTACAAAGTTATAGTACCTTACTCTATTTGTCAATGCAATGTCCATTATGTTAAGATATTTATTGTCACGTGGTATCAGTTTTTCAATGCCAACGTTATACTTTTCTTCCGCCAAAGGACGTATTCGTTTTTTCGAATACACAAAATGTTCGACCTGTAATTTACGTGTAATGAAGGATGAACCGGTGTATATTATAAAGACCGGAGTGGAAGTTCATCAATCGTTTTGGAGGGATTGAAAGCAAATGTTGATGAAAGAATGGTGAAAAATGGGTGTTTCGCTTTGTACACCGTACGTGACTTTTTGGATGGAAATGATTTCCCAGCCATGACGACCTTAAAGTGTCAGTGGCGTCTTGGCTCAGATCTTTAGCGGTGAAAGAGTACATCTGCGTTGAAAAACCGGTACCACGTGACAAATACCTTGGTGGCAATGACGATTACGTTGAAAAATAGAGTAAGGTACTGTAACTTTATAAATAAAGTTTTGTCTTGCCTATTTCGTTCATGATGCGTAATCATAGGAAGTGGCCAATCCGATGCATTGGCGCGTAAATTCTAACCAATCGGAACTCATTATCTCTGCATTTTAATTGTCTTTTATACAAAACCCACGTGCAATGTTTTTTATACATTTTTCGCACCCACGTTCATTTGTTTTCTCTATGAATTAATGTTCGTCTCATAATAATAGTATCAGTGTGCAGTGATATTCCCGTACATAATGGTGGAAGTTTCAAAACGTTTTGGGGAAAGGTATATCGTTGAAATAGACATATTAATTGAAAACTCAAAGCCGCAGAATACTAAAAACAACAGAGAGAGTGTGTGAGGAACCAGTTCAACGAATTCCATAAGCTACGAGGCCATGATTTATGATATGGACATCAAGTTGCAGTGACTTTGTTGTAAATATATGTCAAGAAAAATGGGCTTTTAGGATCATTTTTCCTTGTGTCCATAGTCGCCCTCCGTGGTGTAATGGTTACCATGCTAACTTTAATACCCAAGGTCGGTTCAAACCCGGCGGAGGACGATGGGCGTAAAAATCCTTAGCATGACTTCCTTCGGAAGGGCAGTAAGCCGTTGGTCCCGTGCCATAGATTTACGACACGTAAAAGAACCTCAAGCCTGCTAAAAGAGGCCTCTGAGCAAAATTATGGGACGCTGAGAACCACGCCAGTTAAAGTGTCCATAAATAAAAGTATTTCATTTTATTTTGTGTCCCTACAGACTATTCACCAAATTATTCTATCTACTTCATCTAATCGAGAAAAAATAAGCAGAAATAGTCTTATTACTTGCTTCCTTGTTAGTAGAAGCGAAATAATGGGGTAGCATAGGTTAAAGTGTTAGTCAAAAGCTGGTTGCTATGTGACTCCTTTGTTTATATGGACACGAGTTCACAAAGTCCTGTATGAGAAAAGTGTTTTTCATAGCTGAAACCAAAAACAAGGAATATCTCAAAAACAATCAACTCCACAAACAAAACGTATATAACATAAATAGTTGTGTGGTAAGTTTTTGTCCATCTCTTACGGTTTAGCCATTATGCTAAATTCCGTAAAATTGACCCAGAATAAAGTAGTGCTCAGAGGCTATTCCTAGAAAATTCAAAATATACATTTTATTTGTGAGGTAAATATCTTTAATATAACTACGAAATTTTAATCATAATCGTAAGAGCCATTGTTTAGAAAATCAAAATTTTCGAAAAAAGTTGCATGTAAAGGGTAGTTGGGGATGGGGGGATTTTTCTCAAAATCTTTGTGTCGCATCCCTGGAAGATACTAAACTTAAATACCAAGTTTGGTATTTTAACTAGTTTTCGTTTTTGAGTTATCGTGTTCACAGACACACGGACACACGAACACACACACACACACACACACGGACCTTCTTCCGAAAATGATTTTTAGATAAAGGGGACCCTAAAACATATATTTCTGGTGAAATCTCGGTATCGAATTTTTGGGTGGAGTGCAATACCTTCTCTATACACTATGTACATAGCGTATAGAGAAAGTAAAAACTGACGCTCTCGTTATATTGTTTATGATAACTTTCGTTATTATTTATAATAATAACTCCATGGCACGCCAGCTCATAAGGAACCTTGGCCGCTGCGTCCCTTATCCATAAGATACGTCCTGTATTGGGCGCAGTATTGGAGAGTGAAACGTGGACAGCGCCTCGAACCCCCCGGACGTTTAATGCGGTTCTCATGACCTGGAACCGCTACTTCTCCGTCAAGTAGCTCCTCAATTGGCCTCCCAGGGACCTCACGAGGCTGAGTGCGCCCCGGTCCAAGGCTTACAGCGGGGAAAAAATCCCCACGCCGGTACTGGGAATCGAGCTCAGGTCTCCCGGTTGGTAAGCAGCAACGCTACCACCGCGCTAAGGAGAAGCCCTCGTTATTATTTAGTTATGCCAAATCGTGGGTCACTTTCGTACATTAATCTTGACTGGCTGCCCATTTCCGAAGGAGGGAACAAAGTTTCCGTTCCCAGCCCATGACTAAGTTCGCTCCGTGGTGAACGTGATATCTGCTATCTGATAGCAATACTCTACGGTTTGTTCCACGCAGCAGTAAATACGTAAAGTGGCAGGCCAGAGGTCTAGTGATAGATAGCAGATAAGGCTGGCATAGGTCACTGGGAGCACCAGGGCTGTCCACAATACTTACAGATCAACGACGCCATCGCACACATTTTCAGAACCGTTTCTTTACTTCCTCAGACATTTAGTAAGTAACGCTGACACTCGCTTTACTCAGAAATTCAATGTCCTTTTGAGATAATCTAATTATAAAAAAGCTGATGTGTTCCATTCATATGACTTTCTCTACATCTCTGTAACAAATTATTATTAAAAAGCTTATTCTTCTATTTACTTCATTTTAACCGAGAAATAAATAGCAGAAATAGTATTATTACTTGCTTCCTTGTAAGTAGAAGTGAAATAAGGGAGTACCATAGGATAAAGTGATAGTCAAAAGCTGAAGTTCCATTGACAAATTCCTGTATGAGAAAAATACAGGTTTTTCAAAGCTGAAGCCAAAAATTAGAAATATCTAAAAAAAAAACGAACAACTATAAAAAAATGTATATAACATAAATTGTGTGTTTTAATGTGCTCTACATTTTTTGTAGGGTAAGTTTTTGTCCATCTCCTACGGTTTAGCAGTTATGCAAAATTCCGTAAAATTGATCCAGAATAAAGTACTCTTTAGAGGCTATTCCCAGAAAATTCAAGATTTACATTTTATTTGGCAAGTAAATTCTTAAATATAAGGGATTTTATACAAAATCATTACAGCCATTTTTAGGAAAAACAAAATTTTTGAATTTTTTTCCATGTAAGGGTAGTTGGGGGTGAGGGGATTTTCTTGATATTTAAGTTTAGTATCCTCCAAGGATGTAATACGAAGATTTTCAAGTTTGGTTTTTAACGGTCGTTTCGTTTTTGAGCTATACTGCCCACTGACACACAAACATACACACAGGCAGACAGACAGACACACGGACATCTTTCTAAACATTTCTTTTTGTTGGATTCATGGGGTCTCAAAAAATATATTTCCGGTGAAATCTCAGTATCGAATTTTTGGGTTCAATACAATACTATGTGATAGAACGTATAGAGAAAGTAAAAATATGTTGTGTTCTCCTCACATGACTTTCTGCACATCTCTATAACAAATTATTGTTAAAAAACTTATTCTTCTAAGTCATGCTAATTGAGATCAATATTACCAAGAAATGGTCTTATTACTTGCTTTCTTGTAAGTAGAAGGGAAATAAGTCAACATACTAAGTTAAAGTGTCGATCCTCATGGCCACGCTCGCTTCGTGGCGCAGGGGATCTTGGGTTCGAGTCCCATCTTGGTCACGGGTGTTTCTGTGTTTGTAAATGTGCGTGTCAATGTGTATGCTCCAGTAAAAAGCAAACGGTGAACAGGTTAATAAAGGATATTGAAAATAAAAAAGAAAAAAAAAAACAGAGAAAGAGAAAACCCGGATGCTATGTGATTGAAATTCGTTTCTTTTCATGCCCAGGAGTTGACAAATTGCGGTATGTGAAAAGTTTAAGTATTTTAAAACTGAAACCAATAACAAGGAATAGCTCAAAAATGGTCAACTTAACGAAAATAAATAAATAAATATATATGACATAAATTATGTATTTCAACGAGGGTTATATTTTTGTACAGTAAAGTGTTTTCTATCTCTTACAGTTTACTAGTTATACAAACTCCAGCAAAATTCATCCCAAATAAAGAGGCTTTCAGAGGCCATTCCCAAGAAATTCAAGATATACCTTTTATTTGTCGTGTAAAGATGTCTAATGTAAGGTATTTTAGGGTGTAGGGATTTTCCTCAAAATCTTCATGTCACTTCCTTGGAACATACTCTCGACAGACATACACACATGAACCTTTTTCAAAAAATGCTATTTTAGGATTCAGTAGTTCCGTTGAAATCTCGGTACCCAATTTTTGGGTGCATTACAATACCTTCTCTATACACTATATACATAGTAAATGTAGGGAAAGTAAAAATCTGATGTGTACCCTTCGCATTATTTTCTCCACATCTATTTAAAAATGATTTTATTTATTTTTTATTGTTTTATTTATATAGCCCCCTTTAACATCTAAGATCATATCAGGGGCATTCGTTGTCTGTAGGTTCTTTACGTTGGGTTTAACTCGTTTTATTTTGTCCAAAAACAGACGTTCACTCTCAAATACATCCTTCCTGACTCTTTGGGGAATAGGGAATAATTCAGGTTAAAGAAAAGTTCCGTGCTCCAGCCGGGAATTGAACCGGGAACCTCCGGGTGAGAAGTTAGTTCGCTGACTACTCGACCACGGAGGCAGTCAACAAATTATTGTTAAAAAAAACTTATTCTTCTGTGCACGTCCCGCTATTCGAGATAAACACTAGCAGAAATAGTCTTATTGCTTGATTTCTTGTAAGTAGAAGGGAAATAAGTGAATATAGTAGGTTAAAGCTGTAGTCAAAAACGTTAAAAGCCAATTGCTATCTGATTGAAATTCGTTTCTTTGATGGCCAGCGTCTGACAAGTTCCCGCATGAGAAACCACTAATAAGGAATATCTCAGAAATGATCAACTCTACGGAAATAATTGATATGACATACTTTCTGTGTTTTAATGACATCTGCATTTTTTGTACAGTAAGTTTATGTATAACTCTTAAGGTTTACCGATTATGCGAAAGTCATCCAGTTAGCACGTCTCAGAGACTATTTTCAGAACTTTCACGATATATATTTTATATAACATGTAAATATCTTTAATGCACAGGATTTTAATCCAAATCGTTAGAACCATTTTAGAGAAAATCAAAATTTCCGAAAATGTGTTCACATAAAGAGTGGTTTGGGGTTGGGGATATTCCTCAAAATCTACGCCACATCGTTGAACGATACCAGACTTCGTTATTTTGGAGTTATTGTGTTCACACGGACACGGACGTTTTTCTAAAAATGTGGTGTTTTCCATTATGAGTTTTTCTAGCTGTTCCACAAACTTTTTTTTACAAAAGTTAATTTTTTTATGTACATTATGCTAATCAAGTCGCCATTACCCGCTTCTCTGTAAGTAGAAGGAAAATAAGAGGATAAACTAGACCAAAGCGATAATCAAATCTTATAAAAGCTGATTGCTAAGTGAAACAAATGATATTCGGTTCTCTTTGCTTGATACGAGAGACGAAAAGAAAAGATGTTTTCCCACTTGAGAAAAGTTTAAGTATCTAGCTTAAAACGGAAACCAATAACTTTAAATTTCTCGAAAACGGTTAACTCCATGAAAAAAAAGTTTGATATAAAGTGTTCATTTTAATGATATGTACATTTTTTGGTAAGTTATTGTCTATTACTTACGATATACCAGTTAAAAAAGAAAATTATACGAACATCATCCAGAATAAAGAGATCTTCAGAGCCTATTTTCAGAAAATTCAAGACGTACATTTAGTTTATCATAAAAATATTTTAAAAATATTGCATTTTAATAAAAATTGTTAGTAATTTTTGGGAAAAACAAAAGTTTTAAAATTTTTTACATATAAAGGAGTATTTTCCTCAATATCTTAGTGCCGTATCCTTGGAAGATACTAAATTTAAAAATCAAGCTTGGTATTTTACCGACTTTCCTTTTTTGAAAGATTTGTGTTCAGAGATACACTGGCACGCACACGGATGGACCTTTTTCTAAAATGTTTTTTTTTATACAAGGGTTACTAAAACGTGTATTTCCGGTTAAATCTTGGTATGAAATTTTTGGGTCTATCTACTTAGCATGTACTATGTAGTAACAGTAATATATCCCCAAAATTGTGGAAAATTTTCTCAGACTTCTTAAGTACCCTCAAGAAAATGAAAATCACTCGACTCGGTAGTATGGGAATAGTGTGTCTATCTCACATTCAAGAGGTCTTGAGTTCGAATCTCGTTTACGGTCAGTTATCCGGATAAGTGTTTTCTTCTTCTCCTTCTTTCAGAGTTTTGCTTTATACTAAGAAGACGAATGTCGAACTACTTTAAACTCCATGGACCCCGACATCAATTGAACACGATTTCACCAATTTCATTCATCGTCCGAAATGATCCACCATGTGTTCCATTCACATGACTTTCTCTATATCACTGCAACAAATTGTTCTACTTGCTTCATTTAAGGAAACAAAATTAGCAGAAACAGTCTTATTACTTGTTTCCTTGTTAGTAGAAGCGAAATAAGGGGGTACCATAGGTTAAAATGATAGTCAAAAGCTGGTTGCTCTGCGACTGAAGTTCCTTTGTTTGTATGGACACAGTTCACAAAGTCCTGTATGAGAAAAGTATAAGTCCTTATAGCTGAAAAAAACAAGGGATATCTCAAAAAGAATCAACTCCACGAAAAAAATGTATATAACATAAATTGTATGTTTTAAGGTGCTCTACATTTGTTGTGTGGCAAGTTTTTGTCCATCTCTTACGGTTTAGCAGTAATGCAAAATTCCGTAAAATTGACCGAGAATGAACTAGTCTTCAGAGACTATTCCCAGAAAATTCAAAATATACATTTTATTTGTCAAAATTTTCGAAAAAAACTTCCATGTGAAGGGTAATTTGGGGTAGGGGGATTTTCCTCAAAATCTTCGTGTCGCATCCCTGGAACATACTAAACTTAAATACAAGTTTGGTATTTTACCGACTTTTCGTTTTTGAGTTATCGTGTTCACGGACACACTGACACACGGACTCACACACGGACCTTTTTCTGAAAATACTTTTTTTGGTTACAGGGGACCGTAAAACATATATTTCCGGTGAAATCTCGGTATCGAATTTTTTGTGGAGTGTAATACCTTCTCTCTACCCTTGTATATATAGCACGTATAGAGAAAATAAAAATAAAAAAATGAAAATAAGTAATTAATGAAATAGCCCAAGTTTAAAGTTTTAAATGTTGATATTATTATTCCTCTTAGTCACATGGTTGCTAGAATATTTTAATTTCATTGTCGAAACCAGACTTCAAGTAATACTGTTTAATAGAAATAAAACTGCTATCACGTCCCTTCTTCTCCTCCACTAATGAAATGACACGCCCCTTATCATATAGAAAACCCAGACTTTTAGAGACAAATGAATACACTGCACTCTCAGCCTCCATTACCAGTCTCCACCTTGGCTCCAGATTTCTTCAGGGTTTTCTCTTCTGATCTTTCGAACTTCTTGCTTGCAGAAGTGGCATTATATGCAGATGACACAGTTCTTTACTACTTCCATCAGGATCTTCCTACGGCAGTTGCTACTTTGCAGGATTCTTTGAATTCTCTTATTCACTGGTGTTCCACATGGCGCATTTCACTGAACCTCCACAAGACAGAGGAAAACATTTTCTTTGTCTTCCCCCCCCCCATCCTTTTATATCCATAACACCAGATTCCCTGGTTACCTTCTTCTGTTTCAGTAAATTATTTTGGAGTGTTATTTGACACTACTCTTACTTGACGTCCACTTGTCAACCCTACTTTGCTTCAACTCAGCTTTCTCAGCTCTATCCGCTACTCAATAGGCGTACAATCTATTGGACTCGATTCCTATCAATGCGATCCATCCTAACCCAGGCCGTTCCCCATGGCCGCGCTCGCCAAGGCGTCTCGCTTTGGTGCTTCGTAGCGCAGGGGATTGTGAGTTCGAGTCCAGTCCTGGGCATGGGTGATATATGTTTGTGTATGTTGTGAGTAAAAGAAGAAAAACAGCAATTCAGTAATCGTACAGCAAACAAAGTAAAAAAATTAGGTAAATAAAAGTAGGATATACAGCGACGGAGTCCCGACCAGACTCCGGAACTGTATAAAAAAAAAAAAAAAAAACCTGCGTTGTCCCGTGCTGTGCGGAACTTGTGAATCTACTATGGGCACACTTTTTCTTGTGCGCTAATTTTATGAGAAAGCGAGGGCAGGGAAGGAAGAAAAGAGAGATAACACTGACTTTCTGCAGTGCTATCAACAAAAAAAAAAAAGCTTCACCTTCTCTAGCACGTATTTACAATGTGCATAGAGGATACAGAAAGTATTTGTATTCCACCCCAAAAATTCCATACCGAGATTTCATGTTTTGAGTTCCCTTGGATTCAAAAAAATATTTTTTTAGAAACATGCCTCTGTGTGTGAGTGTGTGTGTGTGTGTGTGTGTCTGTTGGTTTAATACCAAACTTGGTATTTAAGTTCAGTATCTTCTAAGATTTTCAACAAAATATCCCCATCCCCAATTATCATTTACATGGAACTTTTATCGAAAATGTTGATTTTCTCAAAAATGACTTTAAGGATTTTGATTAAAATACATTGTATTAAACATATTCAAACTTTACATTAAATTCATACTTGGAATTTTCTGAAGACCTCTTCATTCTGGAGACCCTTTTAATAATTGTACATAACTGATAAGCGGTAGGAGATATATAAAAATTGACTACATAAAAATGTATATCTCATTAAAACACAAAATGTATTTAGTAGAGTTTTCGAAGTATTCTCTGATATTGTTTTAAATTTTAAGCTACTTAAACTTTTCTCAAACGGGAATACATCTTTCTTTTCGTCCCTATTTCTTTTACTCCTAACAAGCAAAGAAAACAGAATTTCAATTGTGTCATATAGCAACCGACTTTTAAAAGCTTTGACTATCGCTTTAACCCAGGGTATTCCCACTTTTCCCTTCTACTTACAAGAAGCAAGTAATAAAACGAATTCTGGTAATGTTTATCATGGTTAACATGATGTAGATAAAAGTATAATCTTTTGTAAGAAAGGTTTATTTCTGGAACAGTTAGAGAAATTCATATAAAAGGAACACATCAAAATATGAACTGAAGCTTTCCTGGCGACGTTAATTCAAAATCTTCTAGTATTTACTAGGGCGAACCAATCAGATGTTAGCTTCATTCCAGCTCTTATAAATACCAGTCTCCGCAAGCTCAATCCATCAGTTCACCCTGAAGACGAGGAAGATGCACTTCTTCGAAACGTTGGTGTCAAACCAAGTTTTTACCTGGTTAGAAGCCCGAGAAGATTTTGAATTAGGAACACATTAGTTTATTTTCTTTGCGGCCCGTGGCCATTATGAATATTGCTTATCTAATTTATCTCAGACTAGGTAAATTATTAAACGAAACATAGCGCATGCGCTTGTGCGTGAAGTTTGGATTATATAGACAGATTGAAACCTTGGTGTTGAAGTCACCAGACATCAGGGTGTATAGATACTCATGTCACAAAGTTGTTGCTCTGCTAAGCTTCCGAAATTGTGCGAAAGCTACCGAATGATGCCGAGAGCCAAGCGCTCACCTTACAATTTATTAAAACAGAAACTACAAAACCATATGAGCTTATGGGAAGTATTATAAGATTTAAGTAGGTATTACATATATTATATGATAACGTTTTATTTTCCGAAACGCTTTCTTTGAAAATATGAGTAGCATATCTTCTCAACTCAATAGATACAAGACTTTATGAAACTAAGTTATATATTCCTTGAATTCCTGTTCATTTTAAGAAGCAGGTATATGAAAATCCTTACTAACTTTTTGTATCTGTGACTAATTTTAATATGTTGCCATACAATAGCATACAATACAGCAGTAAAACCGTTTTCTAATTTTACCCCCTACCCATTTATTTGCTACAAAAGAAAATCTAATGCATTCAATTTGTATGACTTTCCCCTACCTATTCCACAAACGAACTACTTACAAAATATTATTCTTCTATCAACTTTATGCTAATCCAGAAAAATGTTAACAGAATGGCGTTATTACTTTGTTCTTTATAATAGAAGGGAAGTAGACGGCCCCGGTAGCTGTGATCTTTGGCGCGTTTGGCGTTGACTTTCTGCCGTTAAAGGGTCGCGGGTTCGAATTCTGTTATAGGAATGGATGTTTAGTGTTGTGTGATTCTTTATATATGACCTATAAGAAAATCTGATGTGTACCATTCACATCACTTTCTCTATATCCCTGCAACAAATTATTCTTAAAAACTTATACTTCTATTTACTTTATGTTAATCAGAAAAAATTAGCAGAAATAATCTTATTACTTGCTTCCTTGTAAGTAGAAGCAAAATAAGGGACTACCATACGTTAAAATGATAGTCAAAAGCTGGTTGCTATATCAATGAAGTTCCTTTGTTTATATGGATAGGAGTTGACCAGTTCCTGTATGAGAAAAGTAAGGTTTTCATAGCAGAAACCAAAAATAAGGAATGTCTCAAAAACGACGAACTCACGAAAAAAATTTATATAACATAAATTGTGTGTTTTAACGTTCTCTACATTTTTTGTGCAGTAAGCTTTTGTCTCTCTCTTACGGTTTAGCAGTCATTCAAAATTCAGTAAAATGCATCCAGAATAAACTACTCTTTAGAGGCTGTTCCCAGAAAATTCAAGATATATATTTTTATTTGTCAGGTAAATATGTTTAATATACGAAATTGTAATCAAAATCGTTAGAACCATTTTTGACAAAATCGAAATTTTCGAAAAAAGTTCCATTCAAAGGGTAGTTGGGGGTGCGGGGATTTTTCTCAAAATCTTCGTGTCGTATCCCTGGAAGAAACTAAACTTAAATACCGAGTTTGGTATTTTACCGACTTTTCGTTTTTGAGTTATCGTGTTCTCAGGCACACGGACACACTGACACGCGGACACACACACACACACACACACACACACACACACACACACACGGACCTTTCTGTGAAAATGCTTTTTTTGGATATTGGGGACCCTAAAACATATATTTCCGGTGAAATCTCGGTATCGAATTTTTGGGTGGAGTGCAATGCCTTCTCTATACACTATGTACATAGTGCGTATAGAGAAAGTAAAAAACAAAGGAAATAAACTAAAGGAATGCTCTAGGGTAAAGTGAGTCAAATATTTTAAAAGCTGTCTCTATGCGATTGGCATTAAAATGTGGTTCTCTTTGATGGCCAGGAGTAAACAGCCTGCTTCGACAGGTGAGGGTAGCATTTCTACCTCACATTCAAGAGGTCGAGTTTTTGAATCTCTCTTAGAGTGAGTTTTACAGATAAGGTTTTTTTGGAATGTTCTCGTATCCTGAGAAGTTGAATGTCGAGTAACTTTAAGCTCCATGGACCCCGAGATCATTTGAGCATCATTTCACTGATTTATCTCCAATACGTATCACAAACTAGGCTAAAGAACGTTTAAGGATAACATCGTTTTGTAATGAAAATATTTCGAGAAATTTAATGAATTACATTTTAATTAAATACAGGGTTGACTTTTCGTGTGATTATATTTTTTGAAAATCATTAACTTACATATTCTAATATAATACAAATGCTACACCTTAAATAAATTTACAATCACAAGTTAAATATTTTTAACATTAAAACGTCATAGATATGCAGACAGATAGATTGATATTCTATAATACCTAAAATTTAAAAAAAAAAAACTAAAATATAAAGAAAATACCCCTAAGACATCTTCATCCAAAATCAAGTTGCGTATACTGAAACTCCTGAAGGAATTAAACAAAGGGTGTATCACGAGGAATTTTTTGAAGCTGCAAACAAATACAATAAAGGAGTACGTGAACATAGTTTTAAATTTCAGGTCTTTCTTGACTATAATAGTGAAAGCCAATTAGATCGAAACCATTTTTCAAATGTTAATACTTCAGTATCTTAACATACCATAATAAAGGTAGAAGATGAGGTACGAACAATCCAGTGACACTTTATTACGGGCCGCGCCGTGGCCGAGTGGTCATATCACTCGCCTTTCACCTAGACGGCCCGGGTTCGATCCCAAGCGACCGAATGTGAGACTTGTGGTGGACAGGTTCTACGCTTTCCAACGCCATCACATTCCACCGGTGCTCCATCTTCATTCCATGTATTACCAGTGTCATTGCCTGCGGTACCACTATTAGTTAAATCGTTTGGTATTTGGTTCATTACTTTCTCTACACATATAGTGTATAGAGAAGGTATTGTATTTCTCCGAAAAATTCTAATGTCGAGATTTTGCGGGAAGTAGTTGTTTTGAGATCCCAAGAGTCTAAAAAGCATTTTTAGAAAAAGTGTGGATTTATGTGTGTATGTGTTCGTGTGAATGTTTGGACAGCATAGATAGAAAACTATAAAGCCTTTAAACACCAAACTTAGTATTTAAGCTTAGTGTCCTCCAAGAAAGCTACAAGAAAATCTCTCTAACCCAAAGTTCCTTTTACATGTAAAATGTTTTGAAAAGTTTGTTTCTCACAAAAATGGCTCTAACGATTTTGATCAAAATACCGTAAACTAAAGACATTTACACCGCAAATAAAATGTATATCTCGAATTTTCTGTATACCTGTTCATTCTTGATCAATTTTGCCGAATTTTGCATGATTGGCAAACCGTAAGAAATTGACAAAAACTTACGACTGAAGAAATGTATATCTCTATAAACGCATATTTTATATTATATACATTTTTGTTTTAGAGTTGACCATTTCCAAGATATTCCGTGTTATTGGTTTCAGTTTAAGCTACGTAACTCTTCTCAAACGGGATCATCTTTCGTTTCATCTCTCTTTTGTTTTACTTCCAAAGCAAAGCGAACTGAAAGTTAATTCTTCACATATTGACCAGGTTTTAAAAGACTTTATTATTTCCCTTCTGCTTAGAAAGAAGAAAATAATAAAACAGTTTAATTTGATTGGCATTATTATTTTGATTTTTATATGCATAAAAAAAATTAATAAAAGTTTATTTGCTGAACAAGCAGAGAAAGTCATTTAAATCGAACCCATCATAATTTTTTGCCCCTTTTTGAGTCCTTAAAACGAGTCAACCCAGTAAGACTGATATTGGAAATTTTGGTGGCGTGCTATACATCTTCCGCTTACCATATATAATTTAAATGTTTTGCGAAGGTTTTTCTTTATATTTTTTGTGTACATAAGTACGCCAGAGCAGGGTAAAAATTTTGTACGCCCCTGATAAATGCGTTATCCGGCAGTGTTGTATTGATCTGAACTCGCTCACGTGATATACTCGATTGGAAGCATTGATCACGTGTCAGTCATATAAACATTTTGTAAATGATTTAATGTTTTAGCGTTTTGTGATGCAGAATGGACGAGCACACTTCTGATGTTGGGGAGACTATAATCGGAACCACTGATGCAACATTGGTGCTGCGTGTGTTTGAAATTACTTAATTATCAATCTACAATTTGCTGCAGACTGAAGAATTGGACAAATCAACTGTTTATAAAATAAATCTACATTCCTATGTTAGAAAACGAAAAACAAATACACCTTGGATATGTAGAATCGGGCAGAAAAATTCAATGCCTTAGCCGGGATTTGAAAAACGGGTCTCCCTCTCTCTAGCTGGTATCTACATTCCTATGTTAGAAAATGAAAAACAAATACACCTTGGATATGTAGAATCAGGCAGAAAAATTCAATGCCTTAGCCGGGATTCGAAAAACGGGTCTCCCTCTCTCTAGCTGGTTGCTCTAATCATTGAGGTACCATGGCAACATGCCGACATAGCATTGAATTTCTCAACTGACTCGCATGTTTCCCGGTAAATCACAAGGTGATCTCAAATTACTTTGAGATGACAACCCCAATAGCTACTTATAATGTTGTAAGTATAGGGTGATTTATATAGAGCTGACACATTTCTTTCATTAATTGTTTCAAAACGTGTTATGCTAGCGACAAGTTATTATACCTAAATTGTAGAGGAATTTTGGGAGATTATTTACCTCTATAGCAAATGTCGAAAATGTCCTCCATCCTGCATAAGGCACAACTCAACACGTCGTTCCATGTTACTGGCCACTCGTTGAAGGACTCTGTTGTCAATAGCTTGAATCTCCTTTGTGATGTTGAGCTTCAGTTCGTCCAATGTCTGGGGACGTGTGGCGTAAGCCATAGAAAGAAGTCCGGCGATGTCAAATCCGGAGATCTCGGTGGCCACAGGTTCCTGGAAATTATTCGGTTAACTAACTTGCAATTAGGTTCATGGATTGATTTGATATATGGCATGTAGCACCATCTTGCTGAAAATATCCTTGACTCAGCTCTACATTCTACTGCATTTTCACGTTGACTACAAGAACAAAATGTCGAAACAGCTGCCAACAATGCAATTAGGAATAAAAGATAAACATCTGCGCATCTAGTGACAAGGAATCTAAACTCCAGAATACTGTGTTTAATGTAATGCTAAAATTGGGTCATTGAATGAATTTCCAACGAAATAATTAAACAAAGAAATGTGTCATTTCTACATAAATCACTCTGTACTTTAGGTCCCAGGATTCATAGTATAACCAACTATTATGGTCAATTGGTATTGATTTAACTGTTTTTTCACACAACCTGTGTAGGATAGGTTGAATAGGTAGAGTCAGACTGAAAAATTCAATGTCATAGCTGGGATTTGAACCACAGATCTCGCGATTCATGATCTCAGTTAGTTTTTTGTTGGGATTTTTAATTCTGAGCAACCAAGAAAAACAGGGGTTCAAAGGCAGCACAATGCGACCACCTCTTAAAAAAGTTGACTTTAGCTATAACCTAGTGAATACCTTTATTCCCAAGTACCCATATGAAAAACGAAAAACAAATACATCTTGTATATGTAGAATCAGGCAGAAAAATTCAATGCATTTGCCGGAATTCGAACCACGGATCTCCAGGTCTCTAGTCAGTTGCTCCTAACACTGAGCTGTTGCTATCTGGCAACAACCGGCACGGCATTAAATTCAACTAACTCTCAGAATTCTCGGTAAACCAAATGGCGACTTATAATGTTGTAAGTACTTAAGTCCTTGAATTCATAGTATAAACAACTATTGTGCCAATTAGTATTAATTTAATTGTTTTTTTACTTTCTCTATACAAGCTATGTATATAGTGTACAGAGAATGTATTGCACTCCACCAAAAAATTAGATACCGAAATTTCACCGGAAATATATGTTTTAGGGTCCCCTGTATCCAAAAAAAGTATTTTCAGAAAAAGGTCCGTGTGTGTGTCGGTGTGTCCGTATGACTGTGAACACGATAACTCAAAAACGAAAACTCGGTAAAATACCAAACTTGTTATTTAAGTTTAGTATCTTCCAGGAATGCGACACGTAGATTTTGAGAAAAATCCCCCACCCCAAACTACCCTTTACATGGAACTTTTTTCGAAAATTTTTATTTTCTAAAACATTGCTCTAACGATCTTGATTAAAATATCGTATATTAAAGATATTTACAAGACAAATAAAATGTATATTTTGAATTTTCTGGGAATAGCATCTGAAGACTCCTTTATTCTGGGTCAATTTTACGGAATTTTGCATAACTGCTAAACCGTAAGACATGGACAAAAACTTACCACACAACAAATGTAGACGACGTTAAAACACACAATTTATGTTATACACATCTTTTCGTGGAGTTGATTGTTTTTGAGATATTCCTTGTTTTTTTTCAGCTATAAAGACTTATACTTTTCTCATACAGGACTTTGTGAACTCGTGTCCATACAAAGGAACTTCAGTCGCAGAGCAACCAGTTTTTGACTATCAGTTTAACCTATGGTACTCCCTTATTTCGCTTCTACTAACAAGGAAGCAAGTAATAATACTATTTCTGCTAATTTCTGCTCCATTACATGAAGTAAATAGAATAATTTGTTGCAGTGATATAGAGAAAGTCATGTGAATGGAACACATCAGATTTTTCACACTTGCAGTGTGTGGACAGGATTTATTGGATCGGCAGAATCAGACTTAAAAATTCCATACCATAGCCGGAATTTGAACTACGGATCTCCCGGTCTCTAGCCGGTTGCTATAACTATTGAGCTACAATTCTAATTTAGGTTCGTTTTTGTTGGGCTTTTTAATTCTGGTGAACCAAGAAGAACAGAATTTCAACGGGATTGAAAATCACTTGGGGTGAACCCAGGCTGTCTAGGTGTGAGACAAGTAGCATTGCATTTGTCTTGCAAATAAGTGTATTTTTGCTAACATCTATCATGATATAAATGAAGTAAATAAAAAAGAACTTTAGGTACTCCATTCACAGTTCTCGAGTTATTCTGCAACAGATTACTCTTATATAAGTTTATTATTTCCTCTACTTCGTACTAATCGAGATAAAAAAGAATCTGATCTGTTAAGATGGTTAAAGTTATAGTCAAAAGTTGGTTGCTATGTGACTGAAGTTCTTTTGTTTGTATGGATAGGAATTGACAAATTCCTGTATGACAAAAGTATAAGCTTTTCAAAGCTGAAGCCAAATACAAGGAATATCTCACAAACCATCAACTCCACGAAAAAAATGTATATAACATAAATTGTGTGTTTTAACGTGCTCTACACTTTTTGTGACAAGTTTTTGTCTATCTCTGACGGTTTAGCGATTTTGCAAAATTCCGTAAAATTCATCCAGATTTCCAGAAAATTCAAGATATACATTTTATTATTCGGGTATATATCTTTAATATAGTTACAATATTTTAATCAAAGTCCTTAGAGCCATTTTTAAAAAAATCAACATTTTCGAAAAAAATGCCATGTTAAGGGTAGTTTGGGGGTGAGGTTTTTTTCTTACAATCTTTCTATCGCATCCCTGGAAGATACTTAACTTAAATACCAAGTTTGGTGTTTTATCGAGTTTTCGTTTTTGAGTTATCGTGTTCAAAGACACACGGACACACACATTTCCGGTGAAATCTCGGTATCGAGAGTGGAGTGCAATACCTTCCTTATACAGTATGTGTAGAGAAAGTAATAATATTTGGATTTTGTGGGCTTTAAAACATGCATTTTCAATGGAATTGCGGTATGGAATTTTTGGGTGGAATACAATACCTCCTCTCTCTCTACTGTATACATTGTACATGTGTGCTAGAGAAAGTGATACGCTTTTTATTTTCTCTAGCCCGTATGCATAATGTATATAGTGGATAGAGAAGGTATTGTATTCCACCCAAAATTTTGTTGTTGAGATACCACCGTAAATATGTTTTGAGGTCCCCTGACATCAGAAAAAGGGCTCTTTGGAAACAGATCCGCGCTCGCGAGTGCGTGTGTGTGTGCGTGGATAGCATAGCTCAAAAAGATAGGACTGGTAATAATCAAACGTGGTATTTTAGTTAAATATCTCCCAAGGATGTGAGACGAAGATTTAAAAAAAAAAAAACACCCCAAATTACCCTTTACATTGAAAAATATTTAAAATGTTTATCTCTCTCAAAAATAGTTCTAACGATTTTGATTAAAATACAGTATATTAAAGATATTTACATCACCAATAAACTATTTAAAATAAGAACTGAAGCTTTCCTGGCGACGTGTTAATTCAAAATCTTCTCGGGCTTCTAGCCAGGTAAAAACTTGGCTTGACACCAAGTGATGCATCAGTTCACCCTGAAGACGAGGAAGATGCACTTCTTCGAAACGTTGGTGTCAAGCCAAGTTTTTACCTGGCTAGAAGCCCGAGAAGATTTTGAAATAAACTATTTATTTTGAATTTTCTGGGAGTAGCCTTTGAAGACCTTAGTATTCTGGATGAGTATTGCAGAATTTTGCATAACGGTTAAACCGCAACAGATAGACAAACATTTACCGTACAAAAATAGTAGATTTCGTTAAAACAGATAATTTATGTCATATGCGTTTTTATGTACAGCTGACCGTTTCCGAGATATGCCTTGTTATTGGTCTCAATTTTAAAGTATTTAACTTTTCTCAAACGGAAAGTGACGTTTCGTTTCATCTCCCTTGTTTTACTGCAGGCCATGCAAAGCGAGCCGAACTTCAGTAGTTTTAACATATGACCAGCTTTTAAAAGATTTGACTATCAATTTCGACTATTCCCTTATGTCCTTCTGCTTACAAGGAAGCAAGTAATAAGACCATTTGTGCTAATGTTAACCTTGATTATCATGTAGATAAAAGAATGATCTTTTATAAGGAAATTTGTTGGTGTAATAGCTACAGAAAATCATGTGAATGGATTACATCAAACGTTTAAAGTGTCATTTATTTTAAATTAAGTTAAGTATCGGGCAATTCCAGTTTGGATCCCCGAGTTTTATATACCTCCCTTGATACAGATATATTTTGTTGCTAAAATACGATAACTAGACTTTGAAACACGATGCGCAGCTGATACTTGGGTAATTTAAAATAGCAAGTGACAGTTAATTTGATATTAGTTAAATATTGATTGTAGTTAGGGATTACAAGATAATTGTTTCTCATCGGGTGGGCTTTGTGCTGGAATTTATCGGGGATCAGTAGAAGCCAAAATCCGCGTGGGGTAGCGTTGCTGGTTACTTTATAGCCTGCCTTCATATGGTTTTGATTTTCCTGTCCTTGTCTTGCCTTCTATTTCCTTCACTTCACCACTCTTCCCTTCCTCTTCCATCCCTTATTACTTTCTCTAGCCCGCATGTACAATGTACATAGTGTATAGAGAAGATATTGCATTCCACCCAAAAAAATTTGATACCGGTGTTTCACCGGAAATAGACGTTTTAGGGTCCCCTATTAGAAAAAGATCCATGTGTGTGTCCGTGTCTCAGTGTGCCTTTGAACACGATAACTCAAAAATGAAAAGTCGGTAAAACACCAAACTTGGTATATAAGTTTAGTGTCTTCTAGAGATGCGACACGAAGATTTTGAGAAAAATCCCCCCAACCCAGACATGAAGTAGATAGAAAATAATCTATTTGACAATAATTTGTTACAGGAAGTGGAGAAAGTCATGTGAATGGAACACATTCGATCTTCTGTTTCTTCCCCTTCCTCTTTTTAAGAACCTTAAATAGTGGTGTATGAATTTCATTATGTGCTAGTTCATGCATAGGGATATGAATAGTGTAGAACTTACTTTACTCTTCTTAATTATAGATAGAAATAAAGAAAATATAGGACAAAAATAGCAAAATAAGTAATTGGACATTCATTTGTATGTTTTTCCATCTTTCCCATCTCATCACTTCCTTAATGTCTTCCCCTTCCTTTTTCTTAAATTTCGTTACTTTATCTGTTCATTTCCCTTTTGTTCTATCCCCTTTCCTTACTTTCGTTTCTATTCTGTTGTTTTGTACTTTATTTTCTCCACTTCTCTTGTGTTTCTCTCCACGTTCTCTTACCCTAATTCTTCTAACCTAAACACCCATATCCTTTTTTTCGTATGCTCCCTTCCTCTTCTAATTTTCTCTTCTATTTCCTTCCCTCCTTTGTGTTCTCTTTTTCGTTTCTATACTTCCTTTTCTTTCTCCTTTTCTTCACATCGATTGTATACTTTATTTTTCTGCTTCCCTTCGGCCTCTGTTATATTTTCTTTCCTTGGCTCCTTCCCTCATCTAATCTAGTTCACTATCCCATATTTTCCTCCTTATTTCTACTTGGTCTGTTTGCCCTCTGTCTTCCGTTTTATCTTCTCCTTTGTCCTTTTTAGGCAACCTTATATTCTGTCTCATTTTCTGCTATTCCTTTATAGCTATTTTTCCCTTTGTTTCCTTTATACTCTGATGCTTTGTTTCTTTTAGATTTTATATATTCTTCTTTCCTCATTTATCATTTCTTTCTTCTTAATTTTTTTGCATTTTCGTTGTGGGTATCTTCAGTTCTTTTCTTCCCTTCTATTTTATTTATTTTAGGTATTCTTTATTATTTTGGATATTTTTTCTTTTCACTGTGTTACCTTTGTTTTTCTTTAGTATAGTCCTCTATCCTAACACTTTCTCCCATCTAATTCCTATTCTCTCCCTATCTATCTCTACTTCCTTTCCTTTAGATATTCCAAGAGAACCCAAAATAAAATCAGTTTGGATCGAATTTTAACTGCAGATTGTTTTAGATATAAGTAAAAATAATACCTAATATTTACCTGTTTTTCTAGCATTGATCAATATTTTTCAGCATTTTTTATTTGGTGCAAATATCGGATCACAAAACTTGTTTTTTTATTCAATTGTGTAAACTTTACATCTTCATATCTCATATCCCCCCCCCAGTACATTTAAAATTGCATTTCAGGTTTAATTCCTACGTTAATACATCTTCTAGTACGTATTTACATACAATGTACATAGCAGCTAGAGAAATATTAGTTTTAAGGTCCCCTAAATCCGAAAAAAAGCATTTTAAAAAAGGTCTGCACGCGCGTGTCAGTCAGTGAACAACAGCTGAAAAACAAAAAGACCGGCAAGTGCCAAACTTGGTATTTATGAGTAGTAGTTTCCAAGGATGCGACAAGATGATTTTGAACAAAGTCCCCACCCCAAACTACACTTTACAATGAAACATTTTGATTTTTTTTTCATAAAAGGATATATCGATTTTAATTAAAATACCGCATATTTAAATTATTTACAAAACAGATACATATTTTAAATTTTCTGGGAATAGTCTCTGAAGACCTCTTTACTCTGGATGAGTTTTGCAGAATTTTGCATAACGGTTAAACCGTAAGAGATAGACAATAATTTGCAAAACAAAACATGTAGTTTTCGTTAAAACACATAATTTATGTAATATATGTTTTTCTTTTAGAGTTGACCTTTTCGAGATAATCCATATTGGCTTTAATTTTGAAGTATCTTAACTTTTTTCAAAAGACACCATGTAAAATGAACCGAACTTCAATTGTTTCCCATAGCGACCAGCTTTTAAAAGATTGGGCTATCGCTTTAGCCTAATCTATTTACTCACTTGACGTGTATTGTAGATATTGAGTTTATTGCTAACATGTAAGCACATATAAGAACCTCAGCCCTTTATGTTGCCTCAAGTAGTCCGCCGCGCTGGAAGGTGCAATTTGATGGATAGAGATGATCTTCGACGGCTGACACTATCGCGCAGGCTTATCCGACTACTCACATGAACGACTCAATTCGACTACCCCTACCCATGCGAGAAAGTGCTTGTTATAATATTGGTCGATTTCCGGTCGTCTTTATAATTTCTGTTATTTGAAATGTGTGTCCTTATCAATTGCGCTGCATCCGCCGGGGATAAACTTAGGCTTCTGATCCCCGGGAAAAATTACCTACTTATTTCCTGCTGGGAAAAACTTCTAAAGAATTCTTAAGGAAAAAGAATGTTATGTGTTCCATGCACATGACTTTCTCTGCATCAATGAAACAAATTATTATTGAAAAGCATATGCTTCCATTTATTTCATGCTGATTAGCAGAAATATTCATATTACTTGCTTCCTTGTAAGTAGAAACCAATAAAGGGTCCTTTATAGGTTAAACTGTGAGTCAAAAGCTGGTTGGTATGTGACTGAAGTGCTCTTGTTTGTATGGACACGAGTTCACAAGCTATCTATTAGAAAAGTATAAGTTTTTTAAAGCTGAAACTAAAAACAAGGACTATCTCAAAAACAATCA
Source organism: Hymenopus coronatus (assembly GCA_030762935.1). NCBI lineage: Eukaryota > Metazoa > Arthropoda > Insecta > Mantodea > Hymenopodidae > Hymenopus > Hymenopus coronatus. Next base: position 44,050,560 of record CM060883.1, read on the forward strand.
ACTCCACGAAAGAAAAATGTATATAACGCAAATTGAGTGTTTTAAAGTGCCCTACATTTGTTGTGTGGTAAGTTTTTGTCCATCTCTTACGGTTTAGCAGTTATGCAAAATTCCGTAAAATTGACCCAGAATTAAGTAGTCTTCAAAGACTATTCCAAGAAAATTCAAAATATACATTTCATTTGGCAGGTAAATATCTTTAATATACGAAATTTTAATCAAAATCGTTAGAGCCATTTTTGAGAAAATCAATTTTTTTTAAAAAAGTTCCATGTAAAGGGTAGTTGGGGGTGGGGTGATTTTTCTCAAAATCTTCGTGTCGCATCCCTGGAAGATACTAAACTTAAATACCAAGTTTGGTATTTTCGTTTTTGAGTTATCGTGTTCACAGACACACAGACAGACGGACGCACTCACACACGGATACTCACACACACACACACACACACACACACGGACCTTTTTGTGAAAATGCTTTTTTTGGATATTGGGGAACCTAAAACATATATTGCCGGTGAAATCTCGGTATCGAATTTTTGGGTGGAGTGCAATACACTATGTACATAGTGCGTATAGAGAAAGTACAAAATAGACAGTAGAGTATACTTTTTAACAATAGTGTGTTACAGCGATGTAGAAAAAGTCTTATGAATGGAACAGACCAGATTTTTTTCTGTAAATCTATTTGCATCAGTCTAGTTCTTATCTCGGTTTTGCTTTTCTTTGTATTGACGTATTTGTTCACTGACGTATGTAGTGAAGCTATTGACTCTTTTCTCGTACGAGGTCAATAAGATCTTATCACTAATGGAAATACCACTTCCTTCATTGCTATAGTTTCTAAATAGTAATGATGTCAGTGATGCCTGCTCAATCCATTCCTAAAAATCTTATGTGTTCTATTCACATGACTTTCTCTACATCTCTGCAACTATTTATTGTTAAAAATCTGATGTGTTCCATTCACATGACTTTCTCTATATCTCTGTAACAAATTATTGTTAATAAGCTTATTTTATTTATTTTATGGTAATCGAGAAAAATTAGCAAAAAGTCTTATTTCTTGCTTTATTGTAGGTATAAGTGAAATAAGGCAGTACCATAGGTTAAACTGAAAGCCAAAAGCTGGTTGCTATGTGACTAATGTTCCTTTGTTTGTATGGACAGGAGTTGACAACTTCCTTTATGAGAAAAGTATGTTTTCAAAGCTGAAATCAAGAAAAAGGATTCTCTCAAAAACAATCAACTCCACGAAAAAAAATGTATATAACATAAATTGTGTTTTAACATGCTCTACATGTTTTGTGCGTTAAGTTTTTGTCCATCTCTCACGGTTTAGTAGTTATGCAAAATTCATCCAGAATAAAGTAGCCTTCAGAGGCTATTCCCAGAAAATTCAAAATATACATTTTATTTGTCAGGTAAATATCTTTAATATATGATTCTTTAATCGAAATCTTTAGAGCTATTTTTTAGAAAATCAAAATTTTCAAAAAAAGTTCCTTGTATAGGGTAGTTTGGGGTGGGGGGATTTTTATCAAAATCTTCGTGTCGCCTCCCTGGAAGATACTAAACTTAAATACCAAGTTTTTTAGTTATCGTGTTCACAGACACACGGACAAACACACACTTATGGACCTTTTCCTGAAAATACTTTTTTGGATACAGGGGATCCTAAAACATATATTTCCGGTGAAATCTAGGTATCGAATTTTTGGTGGAGTGCAATGTCTTCTCTATACACTATGTATATAGTGCGTATAGAGAAAGGAGAAAAATGATGCTTCTATTTACTTCATGCTAATTGAGGAAAATTAGCAGAAATAGTCTTATTACTTGCTTCCTTGTAATTAGAAGCGAAATAAGGGAGTACCATAGGTTAAACTGATAGGTAAAAGCTGGTTGCTATGTGACTGAAATTCCTTTGATTGTATGGACAGGAGCTGACAAATTCGTGTATGAGAAAAGTAAGTTCTTTAAACCTGAAATCAATAACAAGAAATATCTCAAAAACGATAAATTCCACGAAAAAAATGCACATATCCTAAATTGTGTGTTTTAATGTGCTTCACACTTTTCATGCAGTAAATTCTTGTCTATCTCTTACGGCTTGCCAGTTATGAAAACCTCAATAAAACTTATCCAGAATAAAGTGGTCCTTAGAGGCTATTCCCAGAAAATTCAAGATATACATTTTATTTGGCATGTAAATATCTTAGATATAAGAGATTTCAATCAATATCGTTAGAGCCATTTTTGAGAAAATCAACATTTATGAAATTTGTTCCATATAAAGCATAGTTTGATGTGGGGGAATTTTCTTGAAAAGCTTCCTGTCGCATCCTTGGAAGATACCAAACTTAAATACCAAGTTTGGTATTTAACGGTCTTTTCGTTTTTGAGCTATGCTGTCCAAAGACATACACACACACGGACCTTTTTCCAAAAATGCTTTTTTTTGGATTCAGGAGGACCCAAAACATATATTTTCGGTGAATTCGCGGTATCGAATTTTTGGGTTTAATACGCTATGTACATAGTACGTGTAGAGAAATTAGAAATAAAAACTGGTACCATGTGACAGTAAATATCTATCTTGATAGAATGGAGATTACGTTGAGAAATACAGTAAGACACCTTAATTTTGTAAATAAAGTTTTGTGTTGATATCTTTCAGTATTTTTCTAGATGACTCTCATGTTCAAGATCAGTATCTTCCAAGGATGCGACATGAAGATTTTGAAGAAACACACCCCTTCCCAACTACCCTTTACATGGAAACATTTTCGAAAAATGTTGGTTTTCTAAAAAATGGCTCTAACGATTTTGATTAAAATGTCGTACATTAAAAATATTTACACAAATAAAATGTTTATCTTGAAGTGCCTGGGAATAGTCTCTGAAGACATCTTTTCTAGAAAAATTTTGCGGATTTTTGCATAACTGGTAAACCGTAAAAGATAGAAGAAGCTTACTACACACAAAAAATAGATTTCGTTAAAACACACAATTTTTTGCATACATTTTTTTCGTAAATTTGACCGTTTTTGAGACATTTGTTGTTATTGGTTTCAGTTTTGAGGTACTTATACTTTTCCCATAAGTGAACTTGTCAACTCCTGGCCACGCAAATAATCAATTTCAAACCCATAGCAACCTCATTTTAAAACATTTGACTTATTTCCCTTGTACTTAAAGGAACTAAGTAATAAAATCGTTTCTGCTAATGTTGATCTCAATTAGCAAGAAATAGAGAAATAGAGATGGAAAGAAAATAATGTGAATGGAATATATCAGACTTTTTTTTTTTTACTTTTGTCATAAGTAGAATATTGTTAGATGTATTATGGTTTTAATTATGAATTTGTTTATAAAAGGGGGCATATATTAATTAAACTCTTAATAATTTTGAAACATTAATTATTTGTAAACAGTTATATTTATAATTCATAATTTTAAGATTTTTATATTAATTCTTATAATAATTTAATACTGATCGATCATGCTAACTTGTGCAGCACCCATTTCTGCGCATTGGCGGCATCTTGGAAGCTCTTCCTCTCTCTCTCTCCTTCTCTCCCTCTCCCTCTCTCTCCCCCTCCACTCCTCCAAGTTGTGGCCGATATTGAATTCACATACCTGAACCGGGAGAGCAGCTGCGGGTCTGAAATACCAGAGCAGAGATTTCTTTTTAATCACGTTTCTTTGGTCTAATTCCGGAATATTCTCTTCTTCCTTTTTCCTACCAAGACGGCGAGGGAGGGTGGAGGTTTCAGTAAGTGAATGAGGAGGAACACAGATACCCTTAATCTTTAATTCATCTTTTTTTTCACCCTTCTCACAAATAAAATCAAGTGCAACACATCCAGTGCCCCCAAGGTTAAACCTGTGTTCGAAAAATTCATTGGGGAAATACGTGATACTAAATATCGCTTTCTTTCTGACATATAATAGAACTCGAGAGGCCTGCTTTCTTATTGCGTAAATTCATTGAGCGTACGTGTTACTAAATGTTGCTACTTGCTATCTCTGAGCTATATTAGAACTCGAAACATCCACTTTCCTGCAGAGAATATTCATTGAGGAGTTGATAATATGTAGTATACCTCGGAGCAGCCATAGAACTCAATCCACCTACTTCCCTACAGAATAAATAGTAAATGGGAAGTACCTTTTGCTAAATATCACTTTGTTTTTGCCCTGTGATAACTTGATACTCCTACTTTCCTACAGATGCATCTATTTGACTATTTCTTTCATGACACGTGATCTAAGGAAGTGGCCAATCCGGTACATTGACGCGTAAAATACCAACCAATCGGAATACATCATCTCCGAATTTTAATCCCCCCATGTGCAATTGTATTCTTTCTGAACTAATGTTCGTCTCATAATAATAGTATCAGTTTGCAGTGATATTTCCGTACAAAATGGCGGAAGTTCCTAAACGTTTTAGGGAAAGGTCTATCGCTGAAATAGATATATTAATTGAAAACTCAAAGCCCCAGAATAGTAAAAATAATAGAGATAGTGTGTGAAACTAGTTCAACGAATTCTGTAAGCAACGAGGCCATGATTTATGATATGGACATCAAGTTGCAGTGACTTCTGTGCAAATATACATCAAGACAAATGAGATTTTAGGAATACTATTCTTCGTGTCCATATACGATAATTATGGTTATTTTATTCACTAAATAGTTGATATGTATTACTTATGATATATATTCTTAATACTAAACACATATTTATGCAAAGAAAATTCATTGAGCAATGCTAGCCCTCAAATTAATTTTCTTCTTGACTTATGATGGACCCCTAAAGAGAAACATTCCTTGAACAATCTGTGATACTAAACATAGCTTCCTTTAATAGAACTCATAGATCTACACGATAATGTGGAGATTATGAGTAAGTTAGAGAGATATTCCTTCACAAAGTGTGCATTCAATTCCATTTTGTAATGCTTTATATCAAAATAGATTGCAGTTTCTGAGAATTTATATCTCGCAGAAGAGCAAACACTTCTGGGCTCGTTTTGTTTTAATTTCTACCACGTTTTAAACTAGATACCTGGAATTCATCTTTGGTTGCTATGGAGGCAGTAGGATTGTTTACTTTGCGTTAGCCATACACGAGTGGTCGAGCAACCCTGGCAACTTGTAGCGAGAAAAGTTGACTGTCGATTTGATATGTGTGAAGCTGTACGGCGTAAGATTTTGAAGAGTATGCATTGGATTTTGATTCTTGTTCAAACATTCACAGACAGCGGTGGCAGAATACAAACGTTAGCACAGCGCTGTGGTTTGACCTGACCTTTGTTCCCTGTACAGGGGTTCCAGCAACAACGTCATCCTGTCGTATTTAATCTCGTCACGGATACGCATCCCGACATTTCAGGGAATTTTCTGAAAACTTCATTTCGTCTTTAGCCATAAAGCAAAAACTGATTCCACTTTTTCCTGTTTTGTTACAGTATACGTTTACTACTTTTTACTTTCTCTACACGTAGTATGTACATAGTGTATGTATATGTTTTAGAGTCCCCTTTATCCAAAGAAGTATTTTCGGAAAAAATTCCGTGTGTCCGTGAACACGATAACTCAAAAACGAAAAGTCGGTAAAATACCAAACTTGGTGTTTAAGTTTAGTATCTTCCAGGGATGTGCAACAAAGATTTTGAACAAAATCCCCCCACCTCAAACTACCCTTTACATGGAATTTTTTTAGAAAAATTTTATTTTCTAAAAATGGCTCTAACGATTTTGATTAAAATATCGTATGTTAAAGATATTTACCTGACAAATAAAATGTATATTTTGAATTTTCTGGAAATAGTCTCTGAAGACTACTTTATTCTGGGTGAATTTTACGGAATTTTGCATAACTGCTAAACCGTAGAGATGGACAAAAACTTACCACACAAAAATGTAGAGCACATTAAAACACACAGTTTATTTTATACACATTTGTAGTTGATCGTTTTGAGATAGTCTTTGTTTTTGGTTTCAGCTTTGAAAGACTTAAGTTTTCTTATACAGGAATTTGTCAACTTCTCTCCATATAAATAAAGGAACTTCAGTCACATAGCACCCAGCTTTTGACTACCACTTTAACCTATGATACTCCCTTATTTCGCTTCTACTTACAAGGAAGCATGTAATAAGACTATTTCTGCTAATTGTTCTCGATTAGCATGAAGTGAATAGAAGCATAAGCTTTTTAACAATAATTTGTTGCAGAGATGTAGAGAAAGTCATGTGAATGGAACACATCAGATTTTTCTCCTTTGTATTACAGCCATTACATTCAAACACATTTTAGATATGAGTTTTCACCGAAAAACCTGATTTGAGGCCCAAAAAAAAAAAAAAAAAAAAAAAAAGCATTGTAGAAAACATATTCTAGACGTTCTCGGGCTTTAAGCAAGGTGTAGAGATTAAGAATCATCGACGTTTCGGGAGCGTGCATCTCTCTCATCATCAAGATATGTTCGTCGCCAGGAAAGCTTCAGATCCTATTTCATTGCAGAAAACGTTCCGCGTACCAGCCTGTGTGTGGACGCCAACATATCTCAAACACGAAATGCTGAACAAACACCGAACTTCATACTCAAATTCAGATGCGACAAAAGCATTTAAAGAAAATCTCTCTTCAGCAAAGCACCCTTTATATGGAAAGCTTGTTTCTCAATTACTGCAGTAATGATTTTATTAAAATAACATATCATTATCGTACTGTTATGAAAAATAAAATGAATATCTTGAATGTTCTAGAAATATTTTGTGAAAGCTTCTTCATGCAGGAAGAATTTAATAATTTAAAAACCATTAGAGACAGACAAGAATTTAATATACAGAAAATAAGATCACTTAAAACCATTTATTTCAAATAACTTTTCTTTGGTTTCCTGTGTCCTTATATGTTCAACAAAATGGCTGCTGAAACCATCTGTCAAAAGGTTTATCTAGATTAATGAAGTAGGTAGGAGTATAAGCTTTAGTAGGACTAATTGGCAGAATATAAATAATACAAAAGCCTGATGTTTCCGTTCTTTTGAATTTCTTTAAAACACTATGCCTGCAAAAGATTATTCTGTTATCTGCATAATGATACTCAAGATAAATATTATCAGAAATTGTCTTACTGTTTAGTTTCCTATAAGGGAAATAGAGGAGTATACTAGGCTAAAGACAGATAAATGTTTTAAAAAAAGCTATCATTATGTGATTGCGATTGAAATTCGGTATTTTTTCCATGACTAGGAGTAAATCAAAAGCGATATGAAACGCATGAGGACTTCCGTTTGAGAACAAGTTAAGTATTTTAAAATTGAAATCAATAAGAAGGATTATATAGGAAATGGTTCGCTCTATAAAAGAAATTGTATATGTCATAACTTGTATGTTAAAATTAAATACATTTTTCAGTTGTAAGCGTTTGCTATATTTTATAGTTTATTAGTTACGAAAAAGTAATAAAGAATGAAGAGCCCTTCAGGGTCTATTCCCAAGAAATCACAAAACATCAATTTTGTTTTACATGTAAATATCTTTAATATATTACGTTTTAATAAAAATCGTTGCAGTCATTTTTTAGAAAATTTAAAATTTCGATAAATGTCCCATGTAATGGGATGTTTGGGGTGGAGTGCTCTCTTCAAAATCTCCGTGGTGCATCGTTAAAAGACACTATGTTTAAATACCAAGATTTCATTTTTTAGTTTTGTTGTACAGACCACACACACACATGAACATTTTTTAATTTTTTGGTCTATGGGATCTCAAAACATGCATTTTCTGCGAAATCTCAATCCTCAATTTTTGTGGAATACTATAAAAAATAACTCCATGGCAGGGTAATCCACAAGGGACCTTGGACTACTGCCCGGCATCCTCCATATCGGCCCGAAGGCATCTTGAATGGGATGCAGTGCTGGAGGGTGAGAAGTGATCAACGCCTCAAGTCCCTCCCGGCCGGTTAATGCCGTCTTCTTGATCTTAAGCCGCTACTTTGCAGTCAAGTAGCTCCTCAATTGGCCCCCCAGGGACCTCCCGAGGCTGAGTGTACCCCGGACCAGGTCTCCCAGTGGGGAAATATTTTCCACGTCGATACCGGGAATCGAACTCAGTTCTTCCGCTTGGCAAGCAGCCGCACTACCATCGTGCTAAGGAGATGGGGTGTGACACTATACCTTCATTAAATATTATATACATACAGTGTTCGATGGAGAATGTAATGAGTTTCAGTAAATCAAAAAAAAATATACTTAACCTTCTATCGTCATTTAAAGTCAATTTTAAAGCATCATATGGCGTATAAGCTGTACAGAGAATGTAGATAGGATGAGGATAATGAAGGGAGAGAAAGAGAGTAGGAGAGTGTGGAAAGGGAGAGACCGAGAGTGATAAAGAGGAAGGGATATTGAGGGGAAAGAGCAAAACATGAAATGCTACAGGAAAATAAATTTGAGAGGAAAGGGAGAAAGAAACAACGATACAGATATCTTGTTAAGAGCTATTTTGGTGGTTTAATATTGTTGTGTTGGCAACATGATCAAGTGATGGATAGTTTGCCTCACTTCCTTTTAAAGCAGAGGGAAAATCTTTGCAAGGCGGTGTAATATGGTAAAATATGTTGGTAGGTTAGAGGTCGCCATTTCTCAACCGCTCCGGTTTTGTTACAAATGACTTCTGCGACACCGACATCCCCCCACCCCAGTTACTACAGTTCCTCTTCACGCCGCTAGAGGCGTTGCAGACCATGGCGATTACTAGTGTTAGAGTGGCGGTTTTGGAGTCCATGTTCCCTCACATCTGTTCCTCTTTTCTTTTTTTCCTTACTTGGGGCTACTATCCAATTGGGGTATTCACGTGGATCTCTCTATTCACTCTTACTAAACTATTCTAGCACGTATGTATAATGAACACTAAAAGACATTAAAATCTGATGTGTTACACTCACATAACTTTCTCTGGCTGATCTACAAACAAACTTCTTTCAAAAATCATTCTTCTTTCTACACAATGCTAATCGAGATAAACATTAGCAGAATGGCCTTACTACTTGGTTCTTTATAAGTAGAAGGGAAATAAAGATATGCGCTATGCTAAAGTGGTAGTCAAATGTTTTACAAGCTGTCGTTATGCGATTGTGATTGCAAATCGCTTCTTTGCTTGGCCAGGAATAGCACAAAAAATAGAAGGGAAAAAAGGACACTTCCTGACCGAGAAAACTATAAGTACTCTACAATTGAAACTAATAGCAGGAATCTCTCAAAAACGGTAAACTCTACGAAAAAATGCATATCACACAAATTGTGTATTTTAACGAAATCTAGATTGTTTGTTACGCAGGCTTTTGTCTATCTCTTACGGTTTACTAGTTATGCAAAATTCAGCAAAAGTCATCCATAATAAACATATCTTCAGAAGTTATTCCCAGAAAATATAGGATATACATTTCGTTTTCATAAAATAACTTAAACTTAAGGTAATTTAATCAAAATTTTCGAAAATATTTCCATGTAAAGGGTAGTTGGGGGTGGGTTGATTTTCTTGAAAATCTGTGTGTTGCATCCTTGGAAGATACTGAACTTACATACCAAATTTGACTTCTAACGGACTTTTCGTTTTTGAGTTATGCTGCCCACACACTGACAGGCCGACAGACAGACTGACAGAAACACACACACACACACACACACAAACGAGCATGTTTAATGGCTCTTTTGGGTTCAGGGGGCTTCAAAACATATATTTCCGGTGAAATTTCGGTATCGAATTTTGGATGCAATACAATACCTTCTGTATACACTATGTACATAGTACGTGTAGAGAAAGTAAACACCAGTCTAATTTTTTATTTATACGCTTTTATATCATTTCACAATAGTGTCATAAAGAATAGGGCAAAAATAACTGAAATACCTTACCGTCTTTGAAGTTGGCTTATTCAAAAGTTATCCTTCATGACATTTTAATATTTCTAATAAAAAAAAATATATATATATAATGTACATAGTAGACAAAGTATTGTATTCCAATTAAAAAAAATCTGATGTATTCCATTCACATGACTCTCTCTATATCTCTGACACAAATTATTATTAAAAAGCTTATGCTTCTATTTACTTCATGCTAATCGAGAAAAAAAAAATGTCTTATTACTTGCTTCCTTTTAAGTAGAAGCGAAATAAGGGAGTACCATAGGTTAAAGTGATAGTCAAATGCTGGTTGCTATGGGACGGAAGTTCCATTGTTTGCATGGACATGAGTTGAAAAATTCCTGTATGAGAAAGGTGAAATAAAAAACCATGAACAACTAAAAAACGATCAACTCCACGAAAAACAATTGTATAACATAAATTGTGTGCTTTAACGTGCTCTACATTTTCTGTACAGTAAGCTGTTGTCTATCTCTTACCGTTTAGCAGTTAAGCAAAATTCGGCAAAATTCATCCAGAATAAAGAGGTCTTCAGAGGCTATTCCCAGAAAATTCAAGATATACATTTTATTTGGTATGTAAATGTCAGTAATACATGGGATTTTAATCAAAATCGTTAGAGCCGTTTTTTAAAAATCAAAATTTTCGAAAAAGTTTCCATATTTCCATGTTTGGTTTTTAACGGTCTTTTCGTTTTTGAACACATACACACAGACAGACAGACACACACACGGACATGTTTTTCAAAAAATGCTTTTTTTGGATTCAGGGGGTCTCAAAACATATATTTTCGGTGAAATCTCGGTATCGAATTTTTTACCTTCCTTCTCTATACACTGTGTACATAGTACGTATAGAGATAAGATTTTGTAAACATCCAAGAATGCGCATCCATGAAAATCCTTCCCGCCCTAACTACCTATTACATGAAACATTTTGGAATATTTTGATTTTCTCAAAATTGAGGCTAGTGAATTTGATTAAAATACAATATTTTAAGATATTTTGATGACAAACGAAATGTATTTGTTGAGTTTTCTCTGAATAGCCTCTGAAGACCACTTTAGTCCGGATGACTTTTGTATATCTTGTAAACTTATAAAAAACAGACAAAAACTTACTACACAAACATATAGATATCGTTAAAACACACAATTTGTGGTATAAATATTTTGGTGGAGTTAAACGTTTCCGAGATATTCAGTTTTTGATGTTCCAGTTTTAAGCTGTTTAAACTTTTATCTAACGAAAAGTCAAGTTTCGTTTGATAACTCTTTTGTTTTACTCCTGGCCATGCAAAGAGAACCTAATTTTAATTGTATCACAGAGCGACGAGTTTTAAAAAGAGTTGACTCTCGTTTTAGTTTAGTGTATTTAGTGTAATAAGACAATTTCTGATAAAGTTGATCTCGATTAATGTGATGCAGATAAAAGAAATAATCTTTTTGAAATACTTGATATGTAAGTTAATCATTCTGAGCACTAAATTTAGAATGTATTATTTGCCATGCCAACAAGCACGGTAAGTACTTATAGAAAGAGTTTGAGAGCTCATTAATACTTACAGAATAACTAGGAAATTACGTAACATTGAGGATGTGGTAGTTCAAGTAAAGAATTTATTTCAAAATTCATTAACAGAAGAGTGTAACAAGGCGATAGACAAAAACTTACAGAACAGAAAATGTGGAGCTCATTAAAATACACAATTTATGTTATATAGATTTTTTCGTGGAGTTGATCGTTTTTTAGATATTCCTTGTTTCTCTGTTTCAGCTTTAAAAAACATGCTTTTCTCATACAGGAATTTGTCATATAACTCCTGTCCATACAAACAGAGGAACTTATCACATAGCAACCAGCTTTTGACTATCACTTTAACCTATGGTACTACCTTATTTCGCTTCTACTTACAAATAAGCAAGTAACAAAACTATTTCTGCTAATTTTGTCTCGATTAGCATGAAATAGATAGAAGCATAAGCTTTTTAACAATAATTTGCTGCAGAGATGTAACGAAAGTCTTGTGAATGGAACACATAAGATTTTTTTCTTAATTCTTAATGGACTATTGGAAAGCAATTTTTATTTATTATTGTTTATACATTTTTTTCAAGTATTTAAAAAAAAGTATTTGTCTAACCATGAACTGTAAGTTACTTACAGTGCATAATACGTAGTACTCTATTTAAAACAACAATTTCTAGGGAAATGTTCTTGATGACATCAGATTTTCTTAAGACCGTACTTCTACCCTCAAAACATGCACTGCCACAGTTACTGTTGTTGTGGTTAGAACCTTTTACTAAGTGATCATGCTGCCTGAATTTAATATTTTAACACGCCTTTTTCGTTACAAAATTGCATGTAAAAGGAAGCATGAACGTTAGCTTTTTCTTTTTTTTTTTTTCCTAAGCCACGCTCACAGTATGAAACTCTATACCTGACAAACTTAAGAACACGAATCTCTCAAGTTCTGCTAAAAGGTTTAAGTTCATAAAGGCGAAAGTGTGAGCAAAGTTTAATACTTTGCTTGTAGACACTTAACAACTTGGTCAGGTGATCTGCAAGCAACGGAACCATCAGTCTTTTATCCGGGGTGGGATAAGGTGACGTTCAGACCTACTTGTACGAGAGTACCCTTATATTATCCTACGCCAAAGTGAGATTCCCTTCTTGTCGAATAGAAACTATAAAAAAAATATGATGTGCTACACTCACATGACCTTCTCTAGCTACTCTGCAAACTACTTACAAAAAATTATTTTTCTTTCCACACAATGCTAATCGAGATAAACATTAGCACAATGTTCTTATTATTTAGTTTCTTATAATTAGAAGGGAACTAAGGGAATGCATTAGGCTAAAGTAAAAGTAAATTGTTTTAAAAGCTACCGTTATGTGATTGTCATTGCAAATCGCTTCTTTCTTTGGTCAGGAGTAGAACAAAACGGACACTTCCTATCTGAGGAAAGTATAAGTACTTTGCAATTGAAACCAATAACAGGGAATGTCTCGGAAACAGTTACCAACACAACAAAAACGTAAAGGACATAAATGTGTGTTTTGCCGATATCTACATATTTTGTGTAGTACGTCTTGGTGTATCTCTTACGGTTTAGCTGTTAAGTAAAATTCAGCAAAGTTCATCCAGAATAAAGAGGTCTTCAGAGGTCTTCCAGAAAATTCAAGATATACATTTTATTTGAAATGTAAATATCTTTAATATATGGGACTTTAATCAAAATGGTTTCTTGAAAATCTTCACGTCAAATCCTTAGATGATACCAAACCTAAATACCAAGTTTGGTATTTAACTGTCTTTTCTGTTTAGTCATACTGTTCACAGACACACACACACGAACATTTTTCCAATTTTTTTATTCAGGGATTCTCAAAATATACATTTACCGTAAAATATCGGTATCGAATTTTTGGGTAGACTACAATACTTCTCTAGCCCTATGTACAGTGTACATACGGGGCTAGAGAAGGTAAAAATATGATGTGTTAAGCTCATCATGGCTTTCTCTACTTATTTTGCAACTCGCTAATCTTACAAAAGCTTAAACTCCCATAACACAGGTTGATTCAAAAATACCTTTACGAAGTTTGGGGACAGGTTCCTTACATCAAAACAAGAAAAAAACCTTGGTTGTCAATTTCTTTTAATTTGAAAATGCTAATAACCAAAACATTTTAAAGTGATGCAGTATTCTATATTTGAAGTTAACAGTTTATTAGAAGGTGTTCACACAAAGACCATTTATAGAAAATGATCCTAATGTCCTCTTGCGTCAAGACATGCATGCACTCGTAGAAACATGGAAGGTTAAATACTCCCAGTCGGTGGCGCATGATTTCGCAGGCTCACAAGACACGTAGAAAAAGAAAAGTTAATAATAAAAACTCCATGGCACGACAGCTCACAAGGAACCTTGCCTTCAGTCTGGCCGCTGCGTTCCTATCTCGGTCCAAGACAGACGTCATGCATGGGGTGCAGTATTGGAAGGTGAGACGTGGTCAGCGCCTCAATTCCCCCCGGCCGGTTAATGCGGTCCTCTTGAACTGGAGCCGCTACTTCTACATCAAGTAGCTCCTCAATTGCCCCCCCCCAGGGATCACGAGGCTGATGCAACCCGGACCAGGGCTCCCAGCCGGGGAAAAATCCCCAGTCGGTAGCGGGAATCGAACCCAGGAGTCATGTCTCCCGCTTGAAAAGCAGCTGCACAACCACCGCGCCAAGGAGACGATGTGAATGGAACACACATTTTTACTTTCTCCATACGCACTCTGTACATAGTGTATAGAGAAAGTATTGCACTCCACCAAAAATTCAATACCGAGATTTCACCGGAAATATATGTTTTAGGGTCCCCAATATCCAAAAAAAGCATTTTCACAAAAAGATCCGTGTGTGTGTATGTGTGTGTGTGTGTGTGTGTGTGTCCATGTGTCCGTGTGTCTGTGAACACGATAACTCAAAAACGAAAATTCGGTAAAATACCAAACTTGGTATTTAAGTTTAGTATCTTCCAGGGATGCGACACGAAGATTTTGAGAAAAATCCCCCACCCCCAACTACCCTTTACATGGAACTTTTTTTGAAAATGTTGATTTTCTAAAAAATGGCTCTAACAATTTTGATTAAAATTTCGGATATTAAACATATTTACCTGACAAATGAAATGTATATCTTGAATTTTCTGGGAATAGCCTCTGAAGAGTAGTTCATTCTGGATGCATTTTACTAAATTTTGAATAACTGCTAAACCGTAAGAGATGGACAAAAACTTACTCCACAAGAAATTTAGAGCACATTAAAACACACAATTTATGTTATATACATTATTTTCGTGGAGTTCGTCGTTTTTGTGACATTCCTTATTTTTGGTTTCTGCTATGAAAAACGTATACTTTTCTCATACTGGAACTTGTCAACTCCTATCCATATAGACAAAGGAACTTCATTGACATAGCAACCAGCTTTTGACTTATCACTTTAACCTACGGTTGTCCCTTATTTCGCTCCTACTTACAAGGATGCGAGAAATAAGATTTTTTCTGCTAATTTTTTTATCTGATTAGCATAAAGTAAATAGAATTATAAGCTTTTTAAGAATTATTTGTTGCAGGGATATGGAGAAAGTCATGTGAATGGTACACATCAGATTTTTACTTTCTCTATACGTACTATGTACATTATGTATACAGAAAGTATTGCATTGCACCCAAAATTCGATCCCGAGATTTCACCGGAAATACATGGTTTGAGACCCCCTGATTCCAAAAAAAGCATTTTTAGAAAAATGTCCGTGTGTGTGTCTGTCTGTCTGTGTGTATGTGAGTGTGGGTCTGTGGGCAGCATAGCTCAAAAACGAAAAGACCATTAAATACCCAACCTGGTATTTAAGTTCAGTATTTTCCAAGGATGCGACACGAAGATTTTCAAGAAAATTCCCCCACCCGCAATTACCCTTCACATGGAAAAATTTTCGAAAATTTTGATTTTCTAAAAAATTGCTCTAACGATTTTGATTAAAATACCAGATATTAAAGCCATTTCTATTACAAATACAATGTATATCTTGAATTTTCTGGGAATTGCCTCTGAAGACTACTTTATTCAGGATGAATTTTACGGAATTTTGTGTAACTGGTAAACCGTAAGAGACACACAAAAACTTACCTAAATAAAAATGTAGGGAACATTAAAACACACAATTTATGTCAAATACATTTTGCGTGGAGTTGATCGTTTTTTAGATATTCCTTGTTTTTGGTTTCAGCCTTGAAAAACTTATAATTTTCTCGTACAGGAATTTGTCAACTCCTGTCCATGCAAACAAAGAAGCTACAGTCACATAACAACCAGCTTTTGACTATCATTTTAACCTATGGTAAACTTTTTTTTCGCTTCTACTTACAATGAAGGACCATTTCTGCTAATTTTTTCTCACTTAGCATGAAGTAAATTGAAGCATAAGCTTTTTAACAAAAATTTGTTGCAGAGCTGTAGAGAAAGTCATGTGAATGAAATATATCAGTTTATTGCAAAATATGCAGAGACAGGCATGTGATTGTAAAAATCAATTTTTTTAATTTTTTTGGAAATTAAGTATTGAGTGTTCCCATAATAAACAATTGCTTAAAAGTTTTAAGTTTGCATTGTGTGCTTTTTGTTTGTATATCGAAAGAGGCCTGATCTTGACCAAAAGTGGGTCGATGAAATCCAGGTTCTTGCAGAGAAACGACGCGAAGTGGCTTACGCCTTGGGTGTGCGTCACCAGCAGAAGCAAGTGTTGGATGGATCCACTTCAGATAATGAATTGACCTGTTATCGACGTTTTTCAACGGTAAATACAGGCAGCAACGCTTCAAGCAGATAGGTTCATGGGGAGAGAGAGAATCTATGAATATGCATGCTAAGGTTGTCACCACGTCGATTGCAGTAGGCTGAGGGCTGGCTTACAGGTGGCCGTGAACTCCATCTGCGGTAAACATGTATAAAGGAAATTTCTTTAGCGATGTTGCAATGCATCACGAATTCAATTCTTAATATTATTTCTCAAGGACCAATGTGACAATCAGTTGGATATCAAATAAAATGTTAACTTCAACAACATCAAATATTACCTGACTTCCTCTATGGATTCTCAACTCAAAGGGTTTCGAGTTGTTTAGGGATGGTGTAATACAACACGAAAAAATCTTCTTAAGACGCCTCAAGGATCATTTTAATGATCGGTTGGACGTCAAGTAGCATTTTAACCCTTATTTGCCTGCACTAGTATACTACATATGCTGTTTAAAACTGGATGCCAGTACAAATACTCGGGAATAAATCTATAAAATTATTATTTAAAATACTAGAGAAAATAGAAATGAAAATAAATGTAGATCCGTTGTTAACATTTTTCTTCCCAATTAAAAGTTTAAATTCTTCTAAACCAGTTTTCATAATGCCACCGAAGGTACTGCCAAAAAGTAGTTCAAATGGTAATGAATGTTAGGTGATAGGTAATGGACTGGCCATCCATTCAAAGCCAAATGTTGCAAGTTCAAATCCTAGTGACTGTGGTAAATGACGGGGAGAGCCCAAGTAACATAATAGGTGTGATTCTTGGAAGTTAATGGGGTTACATTTGGCTGTAGTTAGGTTAGTTTTGTCTTTTATTTAATTAAAATATATCACTGCAATTTTAGGGCAAATATTGTATATATTTTTATAAATATATTTTTACTTGATTACTTGTCGTTTATGGTTGAAGGTTAGTATAACATGAAATTAATCCTGGAGTGCAACCCTATTTGTATAGTTACGCTTAAAATAAGAGGAACTTATAGGTACTGACAGGCGACAAAGGGTTAACTTGAACAACATCAAATATTACTTAACTTTCTCTATGGATTCTCAACTCAGAGAGTCCGGATTTGATCCCCAGTGAGAGCGATGGTTTCATTCAACACGAATTGGATGACGATAACG
Source organism: Hymenopus coronatus (assembly GCA_030762935.1). Taxonomy (NCBI): domain Eukaryota; kingdom Metazoa; phylum Arthropoda; class Insecta; order Mantodea; family Hymenopodidae; genus Hymenopus; species Hymenopus coronatus. Next base: position 44,067,995 of record CM060883.1, read on the forward strand.
ATTCGAATTACGACTTGTCAGGGATAATTTTGAGGATCATGGACCTCGGATAAAATTTCACTTCAGCAACATCAAATGTTACCATACTTTCTCTATTGATTCTCAGCTCACAGGGTCTCAAAGTTTCTGGAGTTGATTCCCAGTGAGAGCGATAATTTGGCGTTAGTTCAGTTGGACTTCAGATAAAATTGAATGACTTTAAAATATGTATGCACCAAATAAAATATGATAAAAGTTTAAAAAGAAAGCCTGCTTTGTAACGTAATTTAGGGAGTAACTGCCTATTGACTTTAATACATTCAATAGCATTTTTTTTTTAAACGAAGTATTTGTCACATCTGTCCAGGAGCTTTATGGTAATCGTGTTATTGTTGACTTCCGCAAGACCATTAAGCTATAACGTTCGGAAACAATGTAATCAAACAAAGAATATTTGGGAAAGAATTTTGTAACTCTGCTGGGTAACGCCTCGAGTTCCGTTATGCACATTTCTTTCGTTCATTATCGTATCGCCATACACTACATATAGTTGACTAAAAATATCTGCAGATTTCAACTACCGAGCATTCAAAGATCCAATTTCTCTCATATTGCAGTAGACGGGACACTTTATCAAATAGCGACTCTGAACAATCACAGAATGCACGGCAATTTCTTTTTTAACTGGCAAAGAACAAACTGAGAGAAGATGTTTAGGAAATAATGTAGTCTTGGTTAGATTTCCAAGCGATCTGCACAAACGATCGTAACTGGATTATGCTTAGATAGTTGTCATCGAATGTCTCTTGTGAATATATTGAAAAAAATAGGGTTGTTTGGGGCAGTGTAAACGTTCTGCATCGGAATTTTCTTTCTTTTCTTTTTTTTCTTTTATTTGTGCTGTTAGCAGACACATTTTTAAAGGGAGTTCAAAGCGTGTATTTTCATTTAGATATAATATTTTAATATTTCCTGTACTATCACAGGTAAGTGGCGAATAAAGTAAACTTGTAAGTGATTACTTTATCTCGCAGGTAGACATTTCCTTGCTATAGCACTGCTGACTTGAGCGTAATATTCTCATACCAAAACCACAGACCTCCTACACCTGCAGTCGTACCAACCAATATCCTAAACTGGAATTGTTTCCACGGATGTTAATTTACGGCGGAGGATTTCGCTGAAACTGCGGACGGAGATTGTGGTATAAAGTTATATATAGACAATGAATAATAGATGTGTTCTCTTTCTGCACGGACCATTTCCTTGTTGCGGAAAAGGATCTTCTACTGTTTTGCTAATCTTAGTCGTGTCAAATATCCGAGGCGTAACTTTCTGGTGAAAGCTTTTCTTGTTAAAACTCGCTCATTACTCTCGCATTATAAACAGTCAAATGGCACTGCTAGTTTTGAAACATTGTCCGAGATTTTTACATTCTCTCCTGTGTATTTATTATGCAGTGAGGAAACACTGCATTCCACAGAAATTGATACAGAGATTTCATCTAGATACACGTTTTGAAACACCCTGAATCTGAGAAAATCATTTTCAGAAAAAGAATCTGATGTGTTCAATTCACATGACTTTCTCTATATCTGTGCAATAAATTATTGTTAAAAAGATTATTCTTCTTTTTACTTAATGCTAATCGAGAAAAGTTCGCAGAAATGGTCTTGTTATACGTTTCCTTGAAAGTAGACGGGAAATAAGGGTGTACCATAGTCTAAAGCGATAGGCAAATCTTTTAAAATCTGGTTGTTTGAAGCTTCTTTGTATGGACAGGGTTTGACAAATTCCCTTATGAGAAAGGTGTAACCGTTTTAGAGCTGAAACCAATAACAAGGAATATCTCTAAAACGGCCAACTCTATGAAAAAAGTGTATATAACATAAATTGTGTGTTTTATCGAGCCTACATTTTTTTGTGAAGTAGGTTCTTGTCTATCGCTTACAGTTTACCAGTTATGCAACATTCCCCAAAATTCATCCAGAATAAACATGTCTTCAGAGGCTATTCCCAGAAAATTGAAGATATAAATTTTATTTGTCATGTAAACATCTTTAATATACGATATTTTAATCAAATTCGTTAGAACTATTTTTGAGAAAATTTACATTTTTGAAGATATTTCCATGTAAAGTTAGTGGGCGTGGGGGAATTTTCTTGAAAATCTTCGTATCGCATCCTTGGAAGATACTGAACTTAAATACCAAGTTTGGTGTTTAACGGACTTATCGTTTTTGAGCTATGCAGCCCAAAAAGCAAAGACACACACACACACAAACACACACATAGAGGCATACACACGGACATTTTTCTAAAAATGTTTTTTGAGGATTCAGGGGATCCAAAAAACATGTATTTCCGGATAAATCTCGGTATCGAAGTTTTGGGTGCATTACAATACCTTCTATATGCACTATGTTCATAGAACATGAAGAGAAAGTAAAAATGGAGTGTCTGTTTGTGTACATTTGTATATGTATATGAGCAGCAAAACAAAACAATGAAAATTATTAAATTTTAAATGTAAGTTCAGCATGTTCCAAACATGTGAAAAGAAGATTTTCAAGCAAATGCTGCCAACCCAGAGTTTGATAACTTTGATTTGTTTAAGAAATATCTCAAAATGATTTTGATTCAAATAAATAGTGGTGTAGTCTTTTACATCAAGTAAACCCATAATAGAGCCATTCGATAATATTAACTTGAATTTTTCATCTAATAATTTTTAAAGTGTCATTATTCACTTGTTTTTGCAATGTAATGTCACGGCCAGAAACAAAATAATCCGGTTTTAATTATCTGTTTGCCTGTTTGATTCCTGTATCGCTTTTATTTCTGCAACGAAACAATTAAAATAGTTGTGTAATTTTTATGATTAACATGAATATCAAGTTGGTATTTATCGATACTTTGATTTCACTTCCAGTGAAAGTTTAAAATCCAAAATTTGGTTGGTATACGTGTCTCCTCTACTTACCATAAATAAGCAGTAGTAAAGAAACATTACAAATGTCGTTTGTATTGAAAAAATCTGATGGTTCCATTCAAATAAGTTTCCCTATATCTCTGTGACAACTTATTGTTAATAAGATTATTCTTTAACCTACTTCATGCTAATCGAGATCAGTATTAGCAGAACTGGTCTTATTACTTAGTTCCTTTAAATAGAAGGGTAACAAGGAAATACACTCGGCTAAACCGATTGTAAAATGTTTTAAAATGTGGGGGCAATGGGGTTGAAATTCGAGCTTTTGGGTGGCCAGGTGTAAGTTCCCGTATGAGAAAACTTAAGTGTTTTAAAACTGAAATTAAATAAAAGAATATCTCGAAAATAGTCCACTCCACGACAAAAATGTATATAACATAAATTGTGTGTTTTATCGTAATCTACATTTTTATGTAGTAAGTTTTTATCTATCTCTTACGTGTCACCAGTTATGCAAAATTCAATAAAAATCATCTAGAATAAAGAGGTATTTGGAGGCTACACCCAGAAAATTTAAGATATACATTATTTTTGTCATGTAAGTACCTTAAATATAAGAGACTTTAATGAAAATCGTTACGAACCATTTTTGAGAAAATCAAAAGTTTCTAAATGTTTCCATGAAGGGGGTATTTGGAGGGGGGGGGATTTTCCACAAAATCTTCGTGTCGCATCCTTGGAAGATACTGAACTTGTATATCAAGTTTGGTGTTTGAAGGACTTTTCGTTTTTGAACTGTGCTGCCCACAGACACACACGGATATGTTTCTAAAAATTCTTTTATGGACTCAGTGGACCTCAAGACACGTATTTCCGTTGCAATCTCGGTATATCATTTTTGGGTGCAATACAATACCTTCTCTATACACTATATAAATAATACGAGTAGAGAAAGTAAAAATGTATAAATTGAGCGTAAAATCAGAGCGGTGCGGTTATGATTGAACACCCGGTATGTATCTATGGTTACGCAGACTTCTAATCAACTTAAGTGCAGAGGTGTAATGAATAGTGCTCACACAATAGGCTATAGTTCAGATACGATTGTCTTTTGTTCCTGCAATGGATAATGAAAATTGTACTCTATCGATTGCTAAAGTGCTTGAATCAAAACTGTTGCGTGTACCAAGATTGGGTTTATGTTTCGTTTAGTAAAACGTTGTACGTACATGTCTACTTGCTCCACCATCTACCTGTAATACTCAGGCGTTTTACCAGGGAATTAAATCTAAAACAACGAATTGTTAGAAAAATGCCTTTATGTGTGGTAGTATCATTACTAAACTTAGTTTTTAAATTTTAATAATGTAACACGGAGATTTACACCAAATTTTCACACCTCACGATATCTCATAGAAAGGCTTTTGTGAGTTTCTTGTATTCTTAAAACTGTTCAATTATTTTTAATGAAATATCAGACTTTGAAGTATACAGATGAAGAATAGAGTAAAAATATCATTCATGCTGATAGAGATAGAACAAAGCTATATCTCCATTTCCATGATATATGCTGAAGTTCTTTTGTTTTGTTTTTTTGTTTTTTTTTAATTTTTATTTTCTCAAAATGAATAGTGTGTAGTGTATAGGGAAGGTATTGCATTCCACCCAAAAATTCGGTACCGATATTTCGCCGGAAAAGCATGATTTGAGTCCCCCTGAATAAAAAAAAAGCATTTTTAGCAAAAAGCTCCGTGTGTGTGTGTGTGTGTGTGTGTGTGTGTGTGTGTGTGTTTGTGTGTCTATGGACAGCATAGCTCAAAAATGAAAAGACCGTTGAATAACAAACTCGGTATTTAAGTTTGGTATTTTTCAAAGATGCGACACGAAGATTTTTAAGAAGCCCCCCCCCACATCTAACTACTCTTTTGTTTTTCTTATAAATACCACTAAATACTAAAATACCACATATTAAAGTCATTTCTATAACAAATACAGTGTATATCTTGAATTTTCTGGGAATAGCTTCTGAAGACCTGTTTATTCTGGATGAATTTTGCTTAATTTGGCATAACTAGTAAACTGTAAGAGATAGACAAAACTTACTATCAAAATATAGATCTTGTTAAGATACTCATGTTTTGTAACATACATTTTTTCGTGGAGCTTACCATTTTCGAGGTATTCCTTGTTATTAGTTTCAATTGTGAAGTACTTACACTTTTTCAGATGGAAGTGTCCGTGTTTCATTTGTTCTACTCCTGGCCAAGCAAAGAAGCAATTTGCAATGACAATTGAATAACGACAGATCTTAAAGCACTTGACTATCACTTTAGTCTAATGCATTCCCTTAGTTCCATTCTACTTATAAGCAACTAAATAATAAAATTCTGCTGATGTTTATCTCTATTAGCATGGTGTTGAAAGAAGGATTATCTTTTGTAAGAAGCTTTTTTCGTAGAGTAATTAGAGAAAGTCATGTGAGTGTAACACATAAGTTTATTTTTAAAAAAATGGATATGAATATTTTCTGGATTAATACGAATTAAATTAAATATATTGGGTGTGGAAGGACATGTGACTGTTACACGCCAAAGATCTTATTTAATAGCGACAGTAGGGCTTTACATGGAGCATTTCTGTCAAAAATTAAAATAATTTATGTTCGAATCGTGGCATTGGTTCCCATGAGCAAAGTAATGTGCTACTAAAACTCAGAATTTAAAATTAAGTAAATAAATCTGCCGAAACTTCGCAGACTAGTTCTCAGGTACATACAAACTCCTCAGAGTAGTTTTCTAACTCAATACCTATAAATATAGAGAAAGCCAATGCAAGTGTCAAGAGAGTGTAAACTGAGTTGGGTGGAGAAGAAAAGTTTGGGCATACCGTTTCCATGTCAACTATAACGGCTGAGGCAAGCTAGCATAGCCAGTATGTTTCTTGTTTGTGGAGTTTTTAATATCCAACTACAAGAACTACGTGTCTAAGTTACGTAAACTATACGTCAATGCTATTATTTATATTATAGACTCCTGTAGCTTTAAACTGATTCCGAAAAAAACTTGTCACAAAATTGTTAGGCACTCTAAAAATGCTGTAAAATGATATTACAAAAAAAAAATCTGATGTATTCCATTCACATGACTTTCTCTATCTCTTCATTAACAAATTATTATTACAAAAGTTTATTCCACTCTCTACTTCATGCTAATCGAGACAAACTACTTGTTTTTTTCCTTATAAGCAAGTGGAATAAGAAAATGCACTACCAAAAGCGATAGTCAAATCTTTTAAAAGCTCGTCCCTATGTGAAAGAATTGAAATTCGTTTCTCATTGCATTTGTTTTTCAGCCATGGAGTTCACATACACACAAACATGGGTCTTTTTTTCTAAAAATGTTTTTTTTTTCTATGTATCTAGTGTATAGAGAATATGTTGTATTGCACCCAAAATTTTAATATTGAGATTACACCGGAAATAGAGGATTTAGGGTCCCCTGTATAAAAAAATAGTAAAAAGTCCGTATGTGTGTGTGTGTATCCAAGTTTGGTATCTCCCAAGGATGCGACACGAAGATTTTAAAGGAAATCTCCGCACATCAATGTACCCTTTACGTGAAAACATTTTGGAATATTTTGTTTTTCTCAAAAATGGCTCTAACGGATTTGACTAAAATAGCACATTTTAAAGTCATTTCCATCACAAATATAATGTATATTCTTGTGCTGGATGAAGTTTGCTGAATTTTGTATAACTAGTAAAGCGTAAGACATAGACTTACACTTGCTACACAAAAATGCAGATCTCGTCAAAACACACGCTTTATGTTCTTTACATTTTTGTTGAGGAGGTAGCCGTTTCCGAGATATTCCTTCTAATTGGTTTCAATTGTAAGACAGGAAGTGTCCGTTTTTCTTTTGTTTTACTCCTGGCCAGGCATATAAGCGCTTTGCAATGACACTCGCATAACTGAAGATTTTAGAACACTTGACTATCGCTTTAGCATAGTGTATTCCTTTACTTCCCTTCTACTTAGAAGGAACCAGATAATAGTAGTAGTATTTATTATTAAGTTTACATTAACACAAAATTTACGTCAGACAGTCGCATGGGTTGGATGACCATAAATACTGTCTAAAAAGACTTGAATTTAAAATATTACCTACAAATCTATTTTATATATCTATCTTTACAATATTGGAAATATGCATGCACAGACACTAAACACATATACCCACGTTCGCGCGCTACGACAACAGAAGCACCTAAGTGATAAGAGCATTCTGCTAATGTTTATCTCGATTAGCATGGTGTAGAGAAAAAAAATAATATTTTGCAAGAAGTTTGTAGAACAGCTAGAGAAAATCATATATTTCTTGAGAAATCTCGACATCAAAATTTTGGGTGGAATAAAATACCTTTGCTACCTGCTAAAACCAGTAACAAATATCTTGGAGTTTCGAAAATTCATTCAGGATGAGAACGGTTCGCTTTTTAACCTACGGCTACGTCATAACAGCCCGTAAAATACAGTTTGTAAATATAAAAGAATAATCTTTTGCAAGAAATTTGTAGAACAGTTAGAGAAAGTCATGTGAGTGTAACACTTGAGATATTTTTATCCAGGATACCTCCAAAACGTATACTTTCTGAGAAAATTCGTCATCAAATTGTGGGGTGGAATATAAATCTTTGTAAAACCAGAAACGAATATTCTTTCTAAATGAGGACTTCACAGGCTGTTTTCAGAAAGTTAGAATGATTTGCTGAACGAGTGATGAGACTGTTACGCAGCACGCATTTCTACCTGCTAGTACAGTTGTATAGTTTGCTCTGGCACCCGTCAGAGTGAGACAATAGCAGTGTTTAAACTGGGAAGCGTTGTAATTCTGTTGACGAGAGTTTTTGTGGACAGTTTTACCCATGCTGAAAGTGATCTTCGTGCGGCGTCCCAGGAACGTAATCCTGGCGCACCACAACATAATATCGGACGCCATTCTTAGGGAGGGCACTTGAATATTCATGACAAAGTCCCAGCCCCCGAGGGTGCGTTTTGGAGCTCTAGCGCCGCTCTCAGGAAAAGGTGTGGTCGTTCAAGATAAGCTACGTCTCTCTCTGAGGTTCGAATCCTGTTTATGCGCATAAACCAGCTGAAATGTCATATGCACGTGAACTTTTGTGGGTATATACTGAATGTTTGAAAAAATCTCCGGAAAATAAACATTTCAATTAGATGGCCTGAGTGATTAATTCGCCCTCAATGGTGTAATGGTTGCCCAGATCGCGGGTTCAAACCCGGCGGAGGACGATGGATTTTTTTTCAGGTGTAAAAATCCTTAGCATGGCTTTCTTCGGAAGGGAAGTAAAGCCGCTGGTCCCGCGTCGTAGATTTACGGCACGTAAAAGAACCTCAAGCCTGATAAAAGAGGTATCTGAGCAAAATTGAGTGGTCTTTCACGCCCAGTATAGAATGGGACGCTGAGAACTACAGCAGTTAAAGAGCGTCCATAAATAAAACACCATTTTTATGAGAGATTAATTCATACCCTTGATTTGCCGGATGGAAGGGAAGCTATTACATTAATGTAAACCAGTGATAGATCTCATTATTTGGAACACATTTTGTATCTTATGTCTTTGTTTCTAACCATTTCCTACGGAAATAATTTATTGTTTTCGAAAACAAGAGACACACAAGCCAGCAACGTTGTAGGTTGTGTTGGTGTCACTTACACTAGGTCAGTACATAAACAAAAACACCTATCAGAATGTCAGTTGCATTCGTTATCTCCTAAAACATAACATTACCCTGCGTCGTGTTTGCAAGCGACCGACGTGTTTACATCCAGAAGCCGGTTTAGAAACCTTCCCGACCTCAACGCAACGTTGCCGAGATACTTTACGTCTGGAAAGACTGCTCGGAATATTCCTTCAATGCTTTTAAATGATTAATTATTTCGAAATCCTGTGTAATTACAACCGAAACTAATGTTAGAAATAGGTTTCCCCGAGCATCTTAAAAATAACAAACTATTATCTTCGTGCATTCCCATTTGGAACAGAAAACATTTATTTTTTCGAAATCGGCTGATCAAAGAAGAAACCTTTAGACTTCTTTTTGTTTGTAATATTTCAACTAAACGCATATTAAAAGGAATGTAATAAGTTCCCTTCCACCATATGTAACTCAATAGACCATAAGCTATCATTCACCCACAGCCCAGTATGAACGATTTTGGTGTACCTATGAGTATTTTATGTTTTGGATGTGCACCTAACCGAGATAGGATTTTTACGGCTGTTTTGTGTAATGGAATATTTTGTAAATTGTATTGTATATTGTATATATCTATAGCAAGTATGTGCAATGTACAAAGTAAGCAGAGAAGGTATTGTATTCCACCCAAAAATTCGATACCGAGATTTCACTGGATATACATATTTTGAGACCACTACATCCAAAAGAAGAAAAAACTGATCTGTTACAGACTTATTACTTTCTCTAGTTGCTCTGCAAGCACACTTTTTTCAAAAGAGTATTCTCTTTTCTACATAATGCTAAAACATTAGCAAAATATTCTTATTACTTAGTTCCTTATAAGTAGAAGGGAACTAAGGTAATGCAATAGGCTAAAGTGATGGTCAAGTGTTTTAAAAGCTGTCGTTATGCGATTGTTATTGCAAATCGCTTCTTTGCTTGACCAGAAGTAGAACAAAAGAACGTCGGAGTTAAAGGAAGAATAAATATCTGATGTGTTCCGTTCGTATAACTTTCTCTACTGTTCCACAATCAAACTTTTCTTGTAAAAGATTATTCCTTTATCTACGTCATATTAATCACGATTGCCAGAAATGGTCTTATTGCTTGCTTCTTTGTAAGTAGTAGGGAAATTAGAGAATACATTAAGGTAAAGCGATAGTCAGATCTTTAAAAAGCCGGTCGCTAAGTGAAGCAATTGAAATTCGGTTCTCTTCGCTTGCTAGGAGTAAACAAAAGAGACGAAAAGAAATATTTCTACATTTGAGAAAAGTTTAAGTATCTTAAAACTAAAACCAATAAGGAATATCTTGGAAAAGGCTAACTCTACAACAAATGTTTCACATATATAATGTGTTTTAACGACACTTACAATTTTTGCAGATTTTCTCTATCTCTTACGGTTTACCAATTACAAAAAAGTTATTCTGAATGAAGAGGTCTTCAGATTATGTTAGCAGAAAATTCAAGATGTACATGAAAATATGTATGTCATGAAAATAGCTCATACATACGGTATTTTAATCAAAATCGTTTCAGCCGTTTTTGAGAAAATCAACATTTTTGAAAAAGAAAGATTTTGAAGAAAGATCTTTGAAAAATTCTAAACTAAATACCAAGTTTGATATTTAATATATTCTTCGTTTCTGAGCTATGCTTGTAGACAAGCATACTCACAGAAACACGCACATTTTTACTTTCTCTAGCCAACATGTACAATTTACACAGTGGATAGAGAAGGTATTATATTCCAACCAAACATTCGATGAGATTTCACCGGAAATATATGTTCTGGAATCCCCCGAATCTGAAAAAAGCACTTTTAGAAAAAGGTCCGTGTGAATCTGGATGCGACACAAAGATTTTCAGGAACATACCCCCTCCCCACAAACTACCCTTTCCATGGAAATAGTTTCGTAAATTTGGAGTTTTTCAAAAATGGCTCTAGCGATTTTGATTAAAATATTATATTAAAATAATTACATGAGAAATAAAATGTATATCATGAATTTTCGGAGAATAGCCTATGAGGATATCTGTATTCTGGATGAATTATACAGAATTTTATATAAATGGTTAACCGTAAGAATTAGACAAAAACTTACTTAAGAGAAAAAGCTTGTTAAAATACACACTTTATGTTATATCATTTTTACTTTCTATATACGCTCTATATAGTGTATAGAGAAGATATTGTAATGCACCCAAAATTCGATACAGATTTCAACAGAAATACATGTTTTGAGACTCCCTGGATCCAAAAACTATCATTTTTAGAAAAATGTCTGTGTGTGTGTGTGTGCCAGGGGGCAGAATAGCTCTAAAATGAAAAGACCGTTGAATAACAAACTTGGTATTTAAGTTTGGTATCTTCCGAGAATGCGACACGAAGATATTCAAGAAAATTCCTCCACTCCCAACTACCTTTTACATGGAACGTTTTTAGAAATTGCTGATTTTCTTAAAAATGGCTCTAACTATTTTGATTAAAATAACGTATATTGTAGATATTTACGTGACATATAAAACGTATATCTTGAATTTTGTGGGAATAGTCTCTGAAGACTACTTTATTCTTAATGAATTTTACGGAATTTTGCATAACTGCTAAACCATAAGAGATGGACAAAAACTTACCACACAAAAAATGCAGAGCGCGTTAAAACACTCAATTGATGTTATATACATTGTTTTCGTGGTGTTGATCGTTTTTGAGATATTCCTTGTTACTGGTTTCATCTTTAAGAAACATACTTTTCTCATACAGGAATTTGGCAACTGCTGTCCATACAAACTAAGGAACTTCAGTTACATAGCAACCAGCTTTTGGCTATCAATTTAGCCTATGGTACTCCCTTATTTCCCTTTTACTTACAAGGAAGCAAGTAATAAGACTATTTCTACTATCTTTTTCTCGATTATCATATAGTAAATAGAAGCATAAGCTTTCCAACAATAATTTGTTGCAGAGATATAGAGAAGGTCACGTGAAAGGAACTCATCAGATTTCATTTTTTCATGGAGGATTGGTTTTTTTATATATATATATATATATATATATATATATATAATTTGTTTTTTACTTCAGCTTTAAAATACCCATACTTTTCTCATACGGGAATTTTTTAATTCCTGTCTATACAAAGGAATTTGTGTCACGTAGCAACCAGCTTTTGACTATCACTTTAACCTATGGTACTCCCTAATCCCCTTCTGCTTACTAAGACTATTTCTGCTATTTTTTCTCGATTAGCATGAAGTGAATAGATACATAAGCTGTTTAACAATAATTTGTTGCAGAGATGTAGTGAAAGTCAAGTGAATGGAACATAATATTTTATTGTTTTTTTTATTCAAAGATGTAATTCCATGTAAATAAATTGTAATTCCTTGTAAATAGATTTTAATTCCGCCTCTCCCCAAAACAGTAGATTTAAATTCGTCGTGCATTTCTATTCATTTCCTCAAATTTTACTACCAAAACTTTATGTTTTCAATGATATGCTTGATCACAAACTAATAACTGTTGAATGTTCGGTTAAAATTACAAAGTTACATTGTTAGAATGTAGTTGAGTCGTTTCACATTCTCGACTACTGCGCAACACTCCAGCATACCTAATTTAGTATTTACAAACAATAAGTACGTTGGTCGAATGGGGCCGTTGTTCTGGAACCCCCTGTAGTGAAGGTAGTTAAGGCTTCTTTTGAAAAGCTCTGTAGAGAATGTGAAAGCCGACATGAGGAACCTGTATCAATATTTCAAGGAGTACATAGCCCGGGGCGACCGCTGCGTGTCCGCGAGACTCAAGTCTCCATAGCAACTAGCTGCTGCTGTTGGAAATCAAACCGCGGAGGATTCACGGGTCTAATTGGGCAACAGTGGCGGCTTGTATACTATCATTTATTGCATTCTCAAGCACCTTCAACACAGTATAACGTAATATATGCATTAAGCATATAAATAAATGCTTATAATCCAACGTGAAAAACCCATCACATTTAACCTACAGTATGATCAGTGTTACATCATAGTTTGGATGTCCCGGATGCATTAAAAAGGTAGAAAAATACAGCCAAAAATACAATAAAATATGCAACTTAGGCTATATATGTGTTAAAAGATAACACTTTGTAAAATAAAAATCTCACCCTTTTATTACTTTCTCTACACAGTATATGGTATGTAGGTACCATTTTTGGTTGCACTTCACCCAAAAATTTGATACCGATATTTCACCTAAAGTGCACGTCTTAGGGTGCCCTGTATCCTATAGATTCATTTTTAAGAAAGATCCACGTATGTGTGTGTCCTTGAACACGATAAATAAATAGAGAAAAGTCGGTAAAATACCAAACTTAGTAGTTAAGTTTAGTCTCTTCCAAGGATGAGACACTAAGTTTTTAAGGAAAATTATCCAACTACCCTTTACATGAAAATAATTTCGTTTTTTTTTTATTCTCTCAAAAACGGTATTTTGATTAAAATACAATATATTAAAGATACTTAGACGACAAATAAAATATATTTCTTGATATTTCTGGGCATAGCCTCTGAGGATTTGTTCATTCTGTATGAATTTTTATGAATTTTGCATAACTAATAAACCGTAAGAGATATACGAAAACTTACTATACAAAATCTTTTTAAAACACACATTTTATGTCATATACATTTTTAGTGGAGTTGGTCATTTTCGATATATTCATTGTTATTGGTTTTAATTTTAAACTAAATGAACTTTTCTCAAATATTGAACCGAACCTCAATTGCTTCATATGGCGACCAGCTTTTAAAAGATTTGATTATCGCTTTAGCCTTGTATATCCCTTATTTTTCTCCTACTTCCAAGGAAGTAAGTAATAAGACCATTTCTTTTAATATTTATTTCGATTAGCACGACGTAGATAAAAGAATATTTTTTAAGAAAATTTGTTGTGGAACAGCTAGAGAATTATATTAATGGAACACATATGATTTTTCTTATAAGTATGTATTAAGTTTAATGTATTTGTCCAAAAATGTCTCTTTAAATGCTTTCTAATTTACTTAGAGAGACATCTCTACCCATATCGTATTCGTTAGGCCTGACGATTGACTAAAGACAGTTCTTATTGGCTACAACGAAAACATGTTTATTTGTTCCAATATTTTATACAGTGAAACCTCACTTATACGTTTTTCAAGGGAGACTACTAAAACACTGTATAAATGAGAAAACTTGTAACTGACTTACTCTTCTGGTATGGACCTCATCCAGAATTTTTAATGTTTCACCAAGAGTTGAGGATTTTCTTGTTTTCTTCTTTGCTGGTTGATATTCACACATGTTTCTTCTCCTGTTTGTAACTCGAACATCCAATTCCACATAAAATAGATAAGTGACTGTTTGAAGGATATAACGACAATGAAAGGATAAATGACAATGAAAACAGCACACTAGCAGTACTCGACTTAAAGCAGAGAAGTGACTGTTGAAACCAAGGTTAATAGATTGTTGGAACGATATGACGACAGTGAAAACCGCAACCAGGCAATTCCAAGGCTATACACAGCAAGCATACCACCATATGTTTTTTTTAAAAACGTATAACTGGGTACATTGTGTGTATGGGTATCAGAAAAAGTAACGCATTACCGAGAAAACGTATAATTGAGGACAATTTTAATGGAGAACGACTGGTCCCTAAAATGTTAGCGTATATGTTCGAAAAATGTTGAAGTGAATAAGTTCGTATAAGCGAGTTTCACCTGTATTACAAAATATTTCTTCTGGTGGCTAACAGACTTTTCGCACTCTTTAAAGAGTAAGATTATTGCTTACACCCATTGAAAAAAATATTATCTCCAAATTGTTTATCAAATTTGTTAAGTTTTGTGCTTAAGGGTTCATTGTGTTCGGCAGGGTGTCAAATGATGAACTGAAGTATGACTCTTACTTTACTAAACTGACTTTTTTTCTCAACATTTTTACTTTCTCTAGCATGATGTACATAAAGAAGGTATTGTATTCCATCCAAAACTTCGATCTCGAGATTTAACCAGAAATTTGTTTTTAAGTCCCCTGAATCCGCACGCACAAACTACCGTTTACATGGAAAAATTTTTAAATTATTTTTTTTTAAAATGTCTCTAACCATTTTGATTAAAATACGGTATATTAAAGATATTTAAATGCTAAATAAAATATATATCTTGAATTTTCTGGGAATAATCTCTCAAGATCTGTATGTTGTAGATAAGTTTTGCATAATTGTTAACCGTAAGAGATAGACAAAAACTTGCTTTGCAAAATCTCATTAAAGACAATTTTTGTTATAGAATTTTTCGTGGAACTGACTATTTCTGAAATATCCCCTGTTATTTGTTTCAGTTTTAAAATACTTAAAACTTTTCTCATACGGGAACTTGTGAACTCCTTACCATGCAAAGAAACAAATTTCAATACCATGGCAAAAAACTTTAAAGATATTTTACCATCGCTTTAGTCTAGTACATTCCCTTATTTTCCTTCTACTAATAAGGAAGAAAGTAATACAATTTCTGCTAATATTAGCATGAAATGCATAGAAGAAGAAGATTTTGTTACACATTTGTAGAGAAGGTCATGTGAGTGGAACACATAAGATTTTTGTATTAACAATTAGCATTTGTGAAATTACAGCCTTGCTTTTATCGTATGTAACAAAGATTCTGCTAGAAATTTATCAATAACATTTTAAATGGCGAACACTTTGGACAATCAAGTAGCGAATTACTTAAACATATTGATGGCGTATATTATTTATAAAAGTGAAATCCGCCGCAAAAGAGACAAGGAATTTTAATAGTTATTATTGTCAATGATTTACCAAATTGCAGTGACATACATTATTGGAAACATAATTATTTCTTCTTGCGGTCACCAATAAAAAAAAAAGAAGTAATTTGCCACAGGCTTACAAAATGATAGAACAAGTAAGGGTAGTACAAAATATCAATAAATCAGGACTGTAGTAACCAATTATACAATTAAGAGGATCCCCATAGCAACTATCTGCGCTTGGTAATCAAAACTCGGTAGAATCACGAGTCTAATTGGCAAGCAGTGGCGGCTCGTACGCTTTCAGATATTACCTACTCGGGCATCCTCAATAAAAAACATTTAAAGTAAATAAGAGGGCTGTGATAGAAATACCCGACCTGACAAATAGATAGCGGTTGTTGTAAAAACAATAATGGTGAAAAGTACCAACCTTATAAAGCTTAAGTTTGAAGTTTGACGATTCTACATTGTTTAGCATTTGTTTGGCAGCCATCATTAGTGAATGCTCTTAGCGAATTTATAAACATGGCTAAAACTGGCATCGTTATGTGATACAATACTTTCATTTGAAAGGTCTTAGTCCAACTAATATAAAACTGTGCTAGATTTTACTTTGGGGGAATCTGTCCCTTCGTTTACAACAGTGCAATATTGGGTGGCAGAGTCCAGAAATTGTAAAGAAAATACACAAAATGGTATTGGATGACCGTCGACTGAAAATGCGCGAGCTAGTAGATATTACAGGCATTTTATAAAGTTCTGTACATCGATCGATACTGACTGAAAATTTGGATATGAGGGTGGGTGCAATACACAATAGAACAAAAATAGCGTCGTGAGGAGTTTCAGTCGAATGTTTGGCAACGTTTCGTTTCAGTAAAGCTTATTTTTTTGCGTCGATTCATAACAATGGATGAAATCTCGGTCCATCACTGAAGGGCAATCAAAGCAGTGGATTGGAAGGGGAGAATCGCCTCCAAAGAAGGCGAAGACAGTTCCATCTGCAGGCAAGGTCGTGGCGTCAGGTTTCTGGGACGCGCGCGGGATAATTTTCATTGATTATCTCGAAAAAGGAAAAGTAATCAATGACGAATATTATGCGAATCGTTTACAGCGCTTCAGTGATTAAATCGAGCAAAAACGGCCGCATTTAGCGAATAAGAAAGCTTTTTTTCATCAGGAAAATGCACCAGTTCACACGTCCATTATCGTCATGGCCAAATTCGAGAGTTAAAGTTCGAATTGTTTCTTCATGTGCCCTATTTGCCAGATTTAGCCCACTCTGATTATTTTCTGTTTCCAAACTTGAAGAAATGGCTTGGTGGTAGAAGATTTGCCGACAATGAAGAGGTGGAGTCTGCAGTTGATGGCTATTTTACAGACCTCGATAGTTCTCACTATAAAGAGCGCATTGAAGCTATTGAACATCGCTGGGAAAAGTGTATCGCGCTGGAAGCAGACTACGTAGAGAAATAAAGATGTTTTTCCCCAGAATTTTTGTTTTCTTTGTTAGGTTCGGTACTTCAGGAACAGCCCATGTAAGAGTCACATTATCATCTCTTTGTATAAAAAGGAAAAACTGAAGAAAATAAAAAGAAAAGTGATGTGGAGTAGAGGAAGGTATTTGAACATTTAAAATAACTACAAATAATATCTCAAAAACAGTTCATGTCACAAAAAGGTTTATTTTACACAAATCGTGTGCTTTAACAAAATCTCCGCAACATTTGTAACACTTCCTCTACTCATTTTAAACGTGCCATAGAGAAAATAAATTTTGGGAGGAAATTAATGGCATCGAATTTCTTGACGGAATACCATCTTTTATGTAAGGAATAAAGAAAGTAAAAATGTGTTTCAAAGTTTTTATGGCGCTACTCTAAAGTACTGAAACTGTGTAAATCTTAGAATTTTAACATCTCTTGTATATTGTGGTTTTTTTTCGGACATTGTTTCGTTTGGCCCCACCAAGTGGTTAGACCAAGTGACCGCATGTGAGATTTGTGGTGGAAAAAGCGGCGCAAGTGCGAGTTTTCTCCGGGTTCTCCGGTTTCCCCCGCAATCGCATTCCACCGGTGCTCCATCTTCATTCCATGTATTACCAGTGTCATCGCCTGCGGTGCCTTGGTAGTAAAAGCGGGCGTTAAACAATAACAAAATCTGATGTATTCCATTCACATGAATTGCTCTACATATCTTCAACAAATTAGTATTAAAAAGCATATACTTCTATTTACTTCATGCTAATCGACAAAAAATTAGCAGAAATAGTCTTATTACTTGCCTCCTTGTAATTAGAAGGGAAATATGGGATTAGCATAAGTTAAAGCGATAGTTAAAAGCTGATTGCTATGTGACTGAAGTTCCTTTGTTTGTATGGACAGGAGTTGACAAATTCCTGTATGAGAAAAGTTAAGTTTTTCGAACCTGAAGACAAAAACAAGGAATATCTCAAAAACGCTCAACTCCACGAAAAGAAGTATTACAACATAAATTGTGTACTTCAATGTGCTCTACATTTTTTGTGTGGTAAGTTTATGTCTATATTTTACGGTTTAGCAGTTATGCAAAATTTCGTAAAATTCACTCAGAATAAAGTAGTCTTCAGAGGATATTCCCAGTAAATTCAAAATATACATTTTATTTGTCAGGTAAATATATTTAATATACGATATTTTAATCAAAATCGTTAGAGCCATTTTTTAGAAAATCAAAATTTTCGAAAAAAGTTCCATATAAAGGGTAGGTTGGGGTGGGGGATTTTTCTCAAAATCTTCGTGTCGCATCCCTGGAAGATACTAAACTTAAATACCAAGTTTGGTATTTTACCGACTTTTCGTTTTGGAGTTATCGTGTTCACAGACACACGGACACACATGGACAAACTGACACACGGACACACACACACGCGGACCTTTTTCTGAAAATGCATTTTTTGGATACAGGAGACCCTAAAACCTATATTTCCGGTGAAATCTCGGTATCGAATTTTTTGGTGGAGTGCCTTCTCTATACACTATGCACATAGTACGTGTAGAAAAAGTAAAATTGTTTCGTTTCGTAGAGAATTACCCTGCCCGTATTTAGAGCTTACAAGCGGGTGCATAGGGGCCAGAGGCCCAACGGGGAGCCAACGACACGAAACCGCAGGATGAATGGTCGAATGGTTGACCAGACATGAGCGTGAGGAAGGTGATGATGGAGCAATTGGTGGAATGAGTGGTGGGGGAAACTGGAGAACTTGAAGAAGACCCGCCCAGACGCCGCTTCGTCCATTACAAATCCTATATAAGGACGCTTGGGATCGAACTCGGACCGCCTAGATGGCGGACGAGTGGTCTAACCACTCAACTACGGCGCTCCCTCTTTTCGGACATACCAACATAAAACTGCAGTAATGCCAACTTAACGACAGGCTGCAAAAAGTGAAAGAATAGCAGCCCAAGGTAATACTTTCTGAAGCGAGGCAGATCCTGAAGTTTATCCCCCTTTTCTTCTTCTTATTTTTTCACCGACCTCCTCTCCTGTCGAGTAAACAGTCTTCAAGCTCGCCGCGCATGTCTCTATATATTTAATGAGATGGTGCTATTTTTTCTAGCCCCGATGTATACGCCTGGGTTCGTCATGATACAGAATATGTATAGCTGTTTAGCGAACCTACCTCATTCAACATTTATTGCCAAGAGGTCTCTGGATATTCCTGTTTTCTTTGCACGCCATGATAATTTCCACATTTGCCTACAATGGTAATGATCTGTATATGGAATCCAGTCAAATACATCTTCGCACCATAGACTTTTATGCATTTAAACATAGAAACTAACCGCTACCGACGAGGATCATGGACTATTCAAGTGCATTTCATTTCATTTCTCTAAAATGTAGATTCATATCTAAACCAAACGTAAGTAGTGCAATTTCCATAAACTTCAGCAAAAAGAACTAAAAAGATTTCGATGGCCTCGTCGTCCGTCGTCATCTGCTAGGCCCCCTTAAGTTGATCCGGGCCAAAAAAAAATCTGATGTGTTTCACTCAAAATATGACTATATCTAGCTGCTCTACAAACAGCCTTCTTACAGAAGATTATTCTTCTTTCTGTACCATGCTAACCTAGATAAACATTAACAGAATTCTCCTATTACTTATAAGCAGTTCCTTCTAAGCAGAAGATAACTACAGGAATGCGCTATTAAAGTGATATTCAAATGTTTCAAAAGCTGTCGTTATATGGATTGTCATTACAAATCGATTCTTTACGTAGCCAGGAGTAGAACAAAAGAAAAACAGACACTTCCTGCTAAATACTTTACAATTGAAAACAATAACAAGTAATATCTCGGAAACGGTTACCCCCCAAAAAAAACCGTAAAGGACATAAATTGGGTGTTTCTGGACAGAAAACCTTCGTTAAATTCCACAACTTAATTTAATGTGTTAATGAGAAAACTTATATAATTATAAGAGTTCTCAAAGTTTAGTTTCAGCTACATAATTTGTAAATTATAATCATAGTATTTTTTCTAAGGCGTGTATTTTAGACCAGAGGGGTGTAATTTGGTCTGAGAGGGTGTGTAAATTGCACCACCATTATAATCGATTCGTATAAGTTTATATTCACTTTTAAAGATTGAAATTCACAATCACAATTAATTTATAATCTTTATTATGTATATCATTATTATTATTCAAAATGCCCCAGTGAAGCAGATTAACTTTAACAAAATTAACCCTTTCAGTCCCGGTGTCCATTGGAATGGACATGACTTTCTACAGACTATGCAATACATTTAAAAGCTGTAATTACTATTTAGATCACTTGGGGGTGTGAACTGTTATGTTTTTCAAGTTTTCCAGTTTTGTATTGCTATCTGTAGCCAAGCTTAGAACTACTTTGGAGCTTTTGTTACAAGATGGACAAGGAGGTTCACAGATAATTTTTTCAATGAAGCATAAAAAGTCAGGTCTGAAAGGGTTAATATCACCTTACATCAGTTTCATCCAAAGTTTTGTGACCACTTAATATTTTCAGGGCTTTGTTCCAAATTAACGCTCCTCAATGCCCTATCAGAAAAGTAAAAAAAAATTGAATAATTTATGGCAGTAGAGTCTTCATGGGCCCATATTTTGCATTTATTGCACTGTATCCTACCTTCCTCTCGTGAGATTACCCTCATACAACAAAAACTTTGTTCTGAGTTTTTATTTTCATCTTTGTCAGATCTCCTTTTTTCCATTTACAATACAGGCCCTTAGATTTGCTAATTCTCTGGTTGTCATCTGGTAATTTAAGCAACTTGTATAACATGTATCTAAGAGTCATATGTACATATCTAAATAAATTACCGAAGTAAATTAAAAGCGTGACAAATAAATATATATATACACACATGCTCATTTGGAATGTTATACCAGAATATTCCATGTAATTTGGTGCGGACCAAATTACACTTCACCTTCAGTTCAAATTACACGACACAACACGACTTTATGAGTATCACATTTCTTACAATCCTAAACAGAATTAATGAAATAAATCTACATCACACTTACCTTAACATGTTCAATGTTCCGTCGTTTTAGTTTGATTACCAAAGAAAGATCTTAGGTGGAAGAAAACACGATAGCAAAAGCGGGACAAAGTTACAACGAAAACACTCTCAACCAAGATCACAACTTACCTCCAAAGCTATTGACAATAGAATGCTGAAGATTGGAGGGAACACTTACAACAAATGCTGCTCAAGATACCCTTATTGTTGGTGCTCCCAACGGTACCCATTTTCTTAAACTGACATCAGTCCAAAATACACGCTGGTCAAAACTACACTGTCTTCCCCTATTTTGTCGTAGCCATCAATATTATCATTTTAGTCAATAACAGATTAAGTCACCGTCTAAGTTATCGAAATAAGGACTCAATGCATTAAATGCCGCGTGTACTTGTTTTGTAAATGTCAAAGCATGACATACTTCTGTTGTGAATGGCGGAAGGCTACATTATAACGGTACATTGGCCGCCTGGGTCCGCATGTACAATGCACATAGTGGATAGAGAAGGTATTGTATTCCACCCAAAGTTTCGATGTCGAGATTTCACAGGAAATATATGTTTTGGTGTCCTCTGAGTCCGAAAAAAAGCATTTTTAAAAAAAGGTCCGTGTGTGTCTGGGGACAGCATAGCTCCAAAACGAAAAGAACGTTAAGTACCAAACTTGGTGTTTAGTTTTGGTATCTTCCAAGAATGCGATACGGAGATTTTCAAGAAAATCCCCCCACTCATTACCATCTACCCTTTACTTGGAAACATTTTCGAAAATGTTGATTTTCTAAAAAAATGGCTCTATCATTTTGAATAAAATGCCGTACATTAAAGATATTCACATCCCAAATAAATTGCATATCTTAAATTTTCTAGGAATAGCCTCTGAAGGCCTTTTATTCTGGGTGAATTTTGCTGAATTTTGCTTAACTGTTAAACCGCAAGTGATAGTAAAAAACGTACTGTAGAAAAAATGTAGATCTCGTCAAAATACATAATTTATGTCCTTCGCGTTTTTATTGTGGAGGTAACCGTTTTCGAGATATTCCTTGTTACTGGTTTCAAGTTAAAGTACTTATACTTTTTTCAGACAGAAGGTCTCCGTTTTTCTTTTGTTCTACTCCAGGACAAGCAAAGAAGCGATTTGCATTGACAATTGCATAATAACAGCTATTGAAACATTTGTCTATCACATTAGCATTATGGCAGTCACATTATGGCCATCTGTGTTAATTAAAATAAATAATCCCGTGATACTATAGCCCTTAGAGGCCAACATCATGCATTCCCCAGCCGAAAGTTTGGCATTCATGGCTGGGATCACTGCCTATCGTAGCTCCTCACTTTCCAAACGATGTTGAGTGGGCACGATCTCATGCCCGGAATTTAAAATCGGCATCCCCCATGGTTGGGTGTATTCTGTCGCCGGAAATCAGAACAACACGCTCCAGTTGTGGAAGGGCGCAATGCTTTGAAAATTGAGAAATTTGAGTATCGTGCTGTGATAAAATTCTTCGTAAAAGAAGGTTTAACACCTACAGAAATTCATTTGCGGATTGTAAATGTGTATGGTGACTCTTCACCATCAGTATCCACTGTGAAGAAATGTGCGACCGATTTTAAACGTGGCCGTGAAAGCGTCCAAGACCATCCATGCGAAGGACGTCCAAAAACTGTAACCACACCGGAAATCATTGAACAAATGCATGACACGATTTTGGAAGAACGGCATACAAAGGTGCGTGACTTTGCTAATGCTCTTGGAATTTCAAAGGAACGTATTGGTCACATCTTGCATCAGGAATTAAACATGATAAAGCTTTGCGCAAGTTGGGTGTCGCGTATCCTCACTGTGGATAACAAACGCATTTGCACGACACTTTTGAAAAGTGCCTGGCGCATTTTCAGAAGAACAGAAGTGATTTTTTGCACCGATACGTCACAATGGATGAAACATCACTACACACCCAAGCAGCAGTCGAGGCAGTGGACAGAAGCTGGTTCTTGAGCTCCAAAGAAGGCGAGGATGGTGCCATCAGCGGGAAAGATCATGGCGTCAGGGTTTTGGGATGCCAAAGGAATTTTGTTGATTGACTATCTGAAAAAGGTAAAACCATTACTGGCGGATACTACTCTCTACTTCTAACCAAACTGAATGCAAGCATTCGTGAAAACAGACCCGGGTTAAATCAGAAAAAAATTGTTTTCCATCACGACAATTCACCTGCCCACAAAACTGTTTTGGCAGTGCGGAAATTGAGAGATCTGCAGTATGAAGTGCTGCAACGTCCACCCTATTCCCCAGACTTGTATCTGTTTCCATAACTGAAGAAATTCCTCGCTGGTAGTCGTTTTTCGTCCAATGAAGAAGCAATTGCGGCTGTAAATGGTCACTTTGCAGCACTTCCAGAGGAACACTACAGAGAGGGGATAATGGCATTGGAACACCGCTGGACAAAATGTATTGATATCAGAGGAGATTATGTTTAAAAATAAGACTACTATGAAAGCATGAATTGTTGTTTTCTACTATCAGGCCGAGAGTTTTTCAGGCTACCCAAGTACCCAAATAGGTTGTTTGAGAATAGCCTACAAATACACAAAGTTTTACTGTTTATAATGTTAGTACAGGTTTATGTTAACCCTAAGTACTGAGTTTAATGAGATGAACAGCAGCGCTACCTGTCGGAGACTCTACCAGATGGAGTGTATATAATATCGTGGCTGTTTGTTCCCTGTAGAGAAACATATGTGTGTTTACAAAGCAGATCTTGGCGATAGTAAACTGAAGGCCCCCACTTCCTATGCGCAATAAAACGGACAGTAAAAAGCGAGGGGGTTGTGTGGAATTGCAACCCCTCTAGGGGCTCGCTTGTCCATTTTATAACCACACAAACTGATCGATGGGACCGCGTGTAAATGTTGGTTTCTGTAAAAAGCATCTCCAGGCAATCCCTGTTCGTGCGATTTATCCTACATTATACCACATTAATGCAAACTTGCCTTTGTTTATAAATTAGCAAAACATTCGATTACAGATAAATATGGAAGGTGTTAAAACATTTGCAAATAAAGAAAAAAATCTGATGTGGTTCATTCACACGACTTTCTCTAGCTATACAACATATAAACTACTCTTACAAGAGATTATTCTTTTATTCTACATCATGCTAATTGAGATAAACATTAGCAGAACTGGTTTTATTACTTACTTTCTTCTAAGTATAAGGGATTTAAGGTAATATACTAAGCTAACTCGATAGCCAAATGTTTTAAAAGCTGGTCGCAATGTGAAGCAATTGAGAAACGAATGGTGACTTCCCGTTTGGAACTATGTATTTTAAAATTGAAACCAATAACAAGGAGTATCTTGAAACCGGTACACTCTACAAGAAAAACATATATGACATAAGTTATTCGTCTTAATGATTTACATGTTTTATGTAATAAGATTTATGGTTTACCAATTACAGAAGAGTCATCCTGAATGAAAAGGTCTTCAGAGGCTATTCCCAAAAAATTCAAGATACACATTTCGTTTACCCTAAAAATGATTTAAGCATATGGTACGTTAACCAAAATAATTGTTAGAGGCATTGTTGTGGAGGGGGGGGGAGGTATTTTCCTGGGAATTTTCGTGCCACATCCATGGAAGATACTGAATTAAATATCAAGTTTGTTAACCAACTTTTCGTTTTGAGCTATTCTGTTTACAGACACATACATGCAACTTTTTCTAAAAATGCTTTTTATTGTTTTGGAAGGATCTAAAACACGTATTTCCGGTAAAATATCGCTATCGAATTTTTGGGTGTAATACAATACTTTTTATATCCCCTGTGTACATTGTGCATACGTGCTAGAGAAAGTAAAAATTGGGAAATTTTTTTCATAAACATAAGCTAGGAATAGCGAATGAACA
The DNA here is from genome assembly GCA_030762935.1 of Hymenopus coronatus. NCBI lineage: Eukaryota > Metazoa > Arthropoda > Insecta > Mantodea > Hymenopodidae > Hymenopus > Hymenopus coronatus. The sequence continues at coordinate 44,092,932 of CM060883.1, forward strand.
TCAAATATTGGTAAATCACATCGTATTCGCACTTACCTCCCAGCCTATTTATGTATAACGATTGTCCAATTTCTCTCTATATTGTAAAAAAGTTGATACTAAACATTCGTTAAACTTATTCTTCTACAAGATATTTCTACAAAAATGTATTCTGTGTACTTTCTCTCTCTCTCTCTCTCTCTCTCTCTCTCTCTCTCTCTCTCTCTATTTAGTTTACTTCGCCGTAGCTGTCATATCGTGATGGATTGTTAGGAGACACCTGATGAATTGGTATATCGTAGCAGTTGACCTTCTAGATCACATTCTTGTACCACATCACCTTGCCTCTTCATGTGTCCACAGGGGCCTTAGTGCTAGGAAACTGTATCTCGCTTGTGAAACGGGAAGACAGAAGAGGGCTTAGTGCTAACCAAGTGCATCTGTGCTTACACAAGCGCCAAGTCTACCTGCTTTCATTACCTGTGAATACATGGCAGAGTATTTACTATTGCCATCTATTTTCATGTTTATTTTTGTTTTAGATATAAGGTTAAACTTTAACTTGTGTTTTTTCTTAAAAATCCTATTCAATATTCATCTTGACGACTGAGAGAATCCAAGAAAGAAGAACGGGTGGCAGGGTAGGGAGAAATGAAGGAAAATTAGACATTTTGTCTGCCCAGAGAATCTGAACCCTGGACTTACCGAATGAGGGCCACAAACGCTACTACCCGAGCAAAACGCTCCATTAACTACTTCCTGGTATTAATCAAAGTAAAACCTTGTTAGTTAATAAGCATTTATGTATTTCTTGCTAGATATGGGAAGGATACAGTAGGAAAAATCTGATGTGTTCCATTCACATGACTTTCTCTACATCTCGCAACACATTATTATTAAAAAGCTTATGCTTCTATTTACTTCATGCTAATCCAGAAAAAATTAGCAGAAATAGTCATATTATTTGCTTCCTTGTAATTGGAAGCGAAATAAGAGAGTACCATAGGTTAAAGTGATAGTCAAAAGCTGGTTGCTATGTGACTGAAGTATCTTTGTATGGACAGAATTGACAAATTCCTGTATGAGAAAAATAGGTTTTTTTAAAGCTGAAACCAAAAACAAGGAATATCTCAAAAACGATCAACTCCACGAAAAAATACATGTGACTTAAATTGTGTGTTTTAACCTGCTCTACATTTTTTGTGTGGTAAGTCTTTCTCCATCGCTTACGGTTTAGCAGTTATGCAAAATTCCGTAAATTTCTTCCAGAATAAAGTAGTCTTCAGAGGCTATTCCCAGAAAAGATACACATTTTATTTGTCATATATATTTTTAATAAATGATATTTTAATCAAAATCGTTAGAGCCATTTTTGAGAAAATCAGAATTTTCGAAAAAAGTGCCATGTAAAGGGTAGTTAGGGGGTGGGTTTTTTTCTCAAAATCTTGGTGTCAACTCCCTGGATGACACTATTTTACCGACTTTTCGTTTTTGAGTAATCGTGTTCACAGATACACGAACACACTGATACACACACACGGACCTTTTTGTGAAAATACTTTTTTTGGAAACAGGGGACCCTAAAACATATATTTCCGCTGAAATCTCGGTATCGAGTTTTTGTGTGGAGTGTAATACCTTCTCTATACACTATGTACGGAGTACGTGTAGAGAAAGTAAAAATGATACTGATTTTTTTTTTAAAAAAGTGGATCGTTTTGTGACGGTTTTGTAATTCCATGTTCTTTGCATAACCACGGGAAAAAAATATATATATCTGATGTGTTGCATTCACATAACTTTTTCTAGCTATTCCATGTACAAACTATTCTTTAAAATACTATTATTTTATCTACATCTTGCTAATCGAGATAAACATTACCTACTGCCTTTCTTGTAAGTAGAAAGAAAATACGGTGATAGTCAAATCGTTTAAAAAGCTGGTCGCTAAGTGAAACAATTGAGGTTCAATTCACTTTACAGGTTCCGTTTGAGAAAATTTAAGGTAGTCTAAAATTAAAATAAACTCTATAAGAAAAACGTATATGACATAAAGACATGAGAGTTTACAGTTTCAGTATAGCAAGTTTTTTCTAACTCTTACGGTTCAAACGTTATGAAAAATTCTGCAAAACTCATCCAGAATAAAGAGACCTTTAGAGGCTATTCTGAGAAAATTCAATGTATAAATTATATTTTTGATGCAAATAGTTTTAATATACGGTATTTTAATCAAAAGCATTAGCCATTTTTGAGAAAAATAAACTTTACAAACATTTTGTGTGTGAAGGATATTTTGTGCGGCGGTATACTTTATGGTATTTTCGTTTTTGAGCTATTTTGTTCACAGACAAACACAGACCTTTTTCTAAAATCGTGCTTTTCGAATTCAAGGTACCCCAAAACCTATATTTCCGATGAAATCTTGACATCGAATTTTTGGGTGAAATGCAATACCTTCTCTAACTAGTATGTACATTGAATGTACATACGGGCTAGAGAAAGTAAAAACTAATTGCAACTTATTACTTGAAAACCAACATCAGGCGTTCCTACGGCCCGCCCTTTCTGACCCATGCATTTTTTCGAGGGTTTTCCTGGGTTCCTTCATTTCATCTCCATTTTATCCAACTGGTCTCCTTCAGGGTTGTAAATATTGGCGTGAACTGCAGTGGTGTTGCCCTTCCGTGGAGGTGACTGCGCTTTGGAATCTGAGCTCTCTGCGCCGGGATGGCTTTGGGGGTCGTCTATAGACAACAGAGACGATGTTTTTTTTTTTTTTTTTTTTTTTTTTGTTTTTTTTTTGTGTGTGACAAAGGTAATAGTATCAAACTGACTATACATAAATGGTGTCTTACAAGTTAATGAATGCTATTTAGAAACACCATTCTAAAATTTAGGACAGGTTATTAATGAGGCATATTAGCTCATAAGCTTATAAAATAATAAATAGGGTCAAAACAATAAATTCCAATCTTAATAAAATTATTAATAAATGATTACGTTTAGAAGAAAATATTTAGCCACATCCAACAACAAAAATACTGGTGTTAATCCCCAGTAGTTGAAGTCTGAGTAATTGCTTCTACCAGTCAAAGTACTTGATGTGAAGTTGAACATCTTGGTCTAAAAGCTATTTGGTGGTCAGGAATTAGGCTAATATAGTGTTTTTCTAAACGTCAAAGAAACACTGTTTCCAATAGTTTTCCTAAAGCTATTTTGAGCACCTAATGTCTGGAAATGCTGGGAGATAATGGTCAGACCTATGACGCAAGCTCCTAGCGCTCCCGAGTCGTGATGAAAAACTGTTAAGAGACCACTCACGGTCGCTCCCTTCCACCGTCCGGTTCGGGCTGCCCGCTGGAATTACTCCCATCTCATCCTATCCGCTTGGGCTCTGACGTAAAGAAATCCAGTCAATGACTGAAGTGTGGAATCCTCTCAAGCACACTACGCTACCCTTTTACTTTAAAAAATATCTTATGTGTTACATTCATACGACTTTCTCTACCACAATCATTTATTCGTTTAAGCGTCTAAGAAGCTGCTTATGATAGCTTTCATATTTCGTAACATTACATCGCATTACGATCTGTATTGAAATTAGACACAAAGTTCAATTCTAGGATGTAGTTCGTCAGAAATTACATTTATTGTTGGTTACTTCAAAGATCAACTCTGAACGTAGCCCTGAAGTTGGTTGGCGAACAATAGCACAAAGTACTACGACTCTCCAAAAGAGGCGCTGAGTACCTATGTGGTAGCATTGTCGAACGCTTAATATATATATTTAAATGAAGATGTATAAAATTGCAATGTTTATACCAGGATTTTATCCTCCCAGTCTGTCTTTATGATGTTACTCTTTAGTAAATGAAAAAGAATCGTTTCAAAATGAAAAATTTAAAGAAATGCAGATGCAGTGGTGTATTCTCTTCCCGTTTAATGCAATAGGTCATGCATATGTATGTTAACCTCTCGGCATTCACACGCGCTTTGGCTTCTGCCATTCGTAACCATAGCAACATATATAAGGCTCATTTTCCACCGTGTTTTATCAACTCATAAGGTTCAATATGTTTAGGTTTACCAGTCTCCGTGAACCTTAAACTCATTAATGAGGATTCACGGGTTGTTATTCCCTTTGCTGATAGGATTGGCGAATTAGTTTTTCAGCTTTAGATTTAACAGAAATTGCGCTTTACATACAGTTAACTCGTCAGCTTCCTATTTACAAAGCAAAACCGCAGAATTAAACGGAAAATTATATACACAGTAAAAGTTTCACTTCTTTGATTTTTATCATTTGCTGTTTATATCCTCAAAGACCATCAAAGCGGAAATATTTACCATAAAATATTGAGTTTCCTCAGGCACAAAAGCGCCTTCATTTGTTTGTGTATTTGCAGCGTTTGCTCTTTCTGTTTTCTTGTTTTGTTTAAATCTTGTTAAAATGATTACAAGGTTTCATAACTGTATTTTTTTATTTAATTTATAATTGTACTTATTTTGTATGAATGTTTGAACGCCAGAAACGTTAACGATATATGACACCTTGCTTAGCATAAAATCACGCACACGACGTGAATCATTTTAATAACAATGCATTTGCTGCAATTCAGGCAAAATCTTTGAATAAATAATTTTTACTTTCTCTAGAATCTATGTAAAGCAGGTAGAAGTAGTGTATTCTATCCTCTCAATATCTATATTTTAACACAAATATATTTTGATACCCCTGTGTAGCAAAAAAAAATATTTATAAAAGATGACCCTGTTTGTTAGCCCACATTTTATACTTAATAGAATAATAAATTCAGAAGTTTGCCAAAAATTACAATTTTAGATCTTTGTGCAGACTTAGTAATTGGCATGCTTTAAGTTCTTCAGATTTATTCGGCCTTTGGCGCCAGTCATTTGTCCGCGCATGACGTCAATATTAGGCAACGAGTTTATCTCGCATTACCTCCTGCAGAGGACTAGCGAATTGTGAGTAGAAGGGGTGGATGTCAACAGCTTTGAGGTTGCGTTAGTAAAATGGTACTTGTATTGTATCTTTCCAGTATTTGCTTTTGGAACATTCACTTCCATCTCGTAAACTCTCAATTGCAACATTTATGATGATAGGTACTCAAATAACTGGTCGGTTATGTTAACGGAAGGTTTTAATGATACAACTTTCCCATTACAACAAGTGCTTGTTCATACTCTTTACAGCATTAAATGAAAACAGATATGTACAGAGTAAATTAAGAAAATACAAAAACCAACCTGTTTATGAAGTCAGAAATGCACGCAGTCTAAGGTTCTATTCCGTACCTCCCCTTTGATAAACGGGCCTTGCTGAACTAATAATGACGTCATGCATTTAAACCCACTGGTGCTAAAAGACAAATGAATGTGAAAAGGCAGTATATTTTTCATTGTAATCACAATACTTATACTGTACAGTAAATAATCATAGCTCCTAAACACCTTAGAGTAAAGTCCATTTTTAGGGGAACTTATCAGTATTGTTCCAGTGTGGTCATGAGGTACCTTTATTACAAATCTAAACAGAACTGCGCATTTTAACAAACTTTGTTTTATCTCTATAACGTCTATATCACTATTAAATAATTGGAAAATAAACTGATGATACATTACTTTTTCTACTTAGTATGTAGTACATAGGAAGAGAAGATATTGCATTTCTCTCAAAACTTGGATACAGAGGTTTCAGTATAAATACGCGTTTTAAGGTCCCTGAATCAAAACAATTAGAAAAGTTTCATAATGTGTGTGTGTGACTGTGAACAAAATAACTCAAAAATAAAAACTTAAAACTTAAAAAATGAATACCATACGCTTAAGTTATTATTTTTATGACAAATAAAATGTATATCCTGAATTTTTTAGGATTAGCTTCTGAAGATATCTCATTCTGGACGACTTTTGTATAACTGATAAACTGTAAGAGAAAGACAATGTCTACTGCACAGAAAATGTAAATCTCGTTAAAACACATAATTTAAGCTTTATACATTTTTTGCGGCGTTAATTGTTTCAGAGATATTACGTGTTATTGGTTTCAATTTTCTTTCGTAATCGGCTTACCCTCCCAATATTTGTAGAACTAACACCGCCCTAGGACTTACAAGCCAATGCCTGTCAGGAAGCCAACAGCATGAAACCACTGAATGGAGAATCTGTTACGAAGGGCCGGCCCGTAGCCAGACATGAACATGAGGAAGTAGATGATATGAAATATAGGTGAAATTGATGATAGGAAAGGTACTGATGGAGCTATTGGTTGAATGAATGGCGGATGAAACCGGTGGACCCGGAGAAAATCCGTACAGACACCGCTTCGTCCACCACAAGCGGGTGCTCGGGATCGAACCCGGGCTGCCTAGATGGGAGGCGAGGAGTCTAAACACTCAAACACAGCTGGTTAAAACACACAATTTATGTCATACATTTTATGTAGCGTTAACCGTTTCTGAAATATTACGTGTTATTGGTTTCAGTTTTAAGCTACCTAAACTTTTCTAAAATGGGTCGTCATCTTTCTTTTCCGCTCTCTTTTGTTTGACTCCTGGAATACAAAGAGAACCGAATTTCTATTGTTTTACATAGCGACTGGCTTTTAAAGGATTTGACAATCGCTTAGTCTAGTACATTCCCTTATTTGCTTTCTACTTACAAATAAGTAATTAAAAAACAATGTCTGCTAATGTTTATCTGGTTTAGCATGATGTAGATAAAAGAATAATCTTTTTGTAAAAAAAGTTTGTGTGCGGAACAGTTAGGAAAAATCATGGTAATGGAACACATCCGACATTTTTACTTTCTCTACACGTACTATGTACATAGTGTATAGAGAAGGTATTGTATTACACCTAAAATTTCGACACCGAGATTTCACCGGAAATACATGTTTTAGGTCTCCCTCAATCCAAAATAAAGCATTTTTAGAAAAATGCCTATGTGTGTCTGTGTATCTGTCTGTCTGTCTGTGTGTATATAGAGTGTATCTGTGGGCAGCATAGCTCAAAAATGAAAGGACCATTAAATGCCAAATTTGGTATTTAAATTCAGTATCTTCCAAAGATGCGACATGAAGATTTTCAAGAAAATTCCCCGCCCCCAACTACCCTTTACATGGAAACATTTTCGAAAAATTTGATTTTCTCAAAAGTGGCTCTAACGATTTTGATTAAAATCTCTTATATTTCAGATATTTAAAAGTCAAATAAAATGTATATTTTGAACTTTCTGGGAATAGAATCTAAAGAGTCGAAACCGTAAGAGCTATACAAATATCTACTACACAAAAAGAAAAGGATCATGATAAAACACACAATTTATGTCATATACATTTTTTTCGTAGAGTTGATCGTTTCTTAGATGTTCCTTGTTATCGGTTTCAGCTTTGAAAAACATACATTTCTCATACAGGAATTTCCCAACTCCTGTCCATACAAACAAAGGAACTTCAATCACACAGCAGTCAGCTTTTGACTATCACTTTAACCTATGGTAATCCCTTATTTCGCTTCTACTTACAAGGAAACAAGTAATAAAACTATTTCTGCTAATTTTTTCTTGATTCGCATGAAGTAAATAGAAGCATAAGCTTTTTAACAATAATTTCTTGCGGAGATGTAGAAAAAGTCATGTAAATGGAACACATCAGATTTTTTTTAATTGTTTTATTTATATAGCCCCCCATCAGCATCTAAAGTGATATCTGAAACAACTCGTTGACTGTAGGTTCTTTACGTTGGGTTTTAATCATTTTATTTTCTTTAAACACACATTCTTTGTCACATATCCACTTTCAGACTCTGTGGGGGATAGGAAATAATTCTGACTAAAGAAAATTTCCCCGCACCAGCCGGGAATCGAACCCGGACCAACAATTTATAATATTTTGAGTGCTTGTTTTATCTTAAGGGCAAAAGAAGTGCCCAAAGTGGAAGGAAATAGACAACATTAAAGCTTGGAATTAAAAGGGTGGAAGCTGCAGGTTCAAATTAACTCGTGAGAGGTAATTTCCGCACCTCGGTAACCCCAAGGATCGATCTCCGGACTTATAAATACCCCCCTTGATCTCGCCCACAGCCTCGGTGACTGTGTTGACGTCATCTTTGTGGATGGAACGTCATCAGAAGGACTAATTGTTGCTTCCCACGCAGTAATAATAATTTATCTGAAGGGACATTGACTCTGAACAAGCCGCGGTCATGTCCTACAATAAATCCAAGGTTGGCTAGAATGGAGCTGTACCGCCATTTTATTGCTGTGAATGAAACAATGGAGGATTTTGCGACAATCTGATGGCGCTGTAAATAGCATCAGTGACATCGACGTTGTTACAATAGCCAGATATGGTGTTGTGTTTACATATTTCGTCCAGATTTCAGCGTATCAATAAAACTCACAGTCCCGAGGACCAAATAATGCTGTGAAGGTTTTTAGTTTGTCCTTTTGTGATTATTTAATGCCGCTTTAGCGCTTAAGTTACACCACGACATCCTTAACTGTGTTTTCGAATATACTTGTGGATAGAATGCCTTAGAATTGCCTTCTGTGACACAGAATCTTAATAATGGTCGATCGAATAGTTTTCTATTTAAGGTTATTCAAAATGCTCTATCTTGCCAATGTTAAAATTTCGTCCATTCAGTCAGTAACTTTTTTACATAATGAGCTAAATTTTCCAAGTTATATTCAGCAATGCCTTTACTGTTGATTGATGGAAAATATAATAATTCTTGTAATTAGAAGGAAAGGTACAACTTTTTACTTTCTCTATACGTGCTATGTACATAGTGTATAGAGAAGGTATTGCACTCCACCAAAAAATTCGATACCGAGATTTCACCGGAAATATATGTTTTAGGGTCGCAAATATCCAAAAAAAGTATTCTCAGAAAAAGGTCCGTGTGTGTGTGTGTCGGTGTGTCTGTGTGTCTGTGAACACGATAACTCAAAAACGAAAAGTCGGCAAAATACCAAACTTGGTATTTAAGTTTAGTATCTTCCAGGGATGCGACACGAAGATTTTGAGAAAAATCCCTCCACTCCAACTACCCTTTACATGGAACTTTTTTCGAAAATTTTGATTTTATAAAAAATGTCTAACGCTTTTGATTAAAATATCGTATATTAAAGATGTTTACATGACAAATAAAATGTATATTATGAATTTTCTGGGAATAGCCTCTCAAGACTACTTTATTCTCGATCAATTTTTCGGAATTTTGCATAACTGCTAAACCGTAAGAGATGGACAAAAACTTACCACACAACAAATGTAGAGCACCTTAAAACACACAATTTATGTTAAATGCGTTTTTTTCGTGGAGTTGATTATTTTTTAGATAATCCTTGTTTTGTTTTTTTCAGCTATAAAGACTTATACTTCTCTCATACAGGACTTTGTGAACTCATGTCCATAGAAACAAAGGAACTTCAGTCGCAGAGCAACCAGCCTTTGACATCACTTTAATCTATGGTACCCCTTATTTCGCTTCTAGTAATAAGGAAGCAAGTAATAAGACTATTTCTGCTAATTTTTGCTCCATTAGATGAAGTAGATAGAATAATTTGTTGCAGTGATATAGAGAAATTCATGTGAATAGAACACATCAGATTTTTTAATAAACCACCTTAAATGTTATTCCAAATTATAATTTTTAAATTAAAAAAAAACTAATCCATATGGATAAAAAAATTTCATTAAAATAAATGCTATTTAGGCGCAGATGTGTGGTAAAATTTAAGCCCTTAGTGTAAATTAATTTATGAAACAATGGAGTATTTGTATACAAACTTTTACTTCTTCATAAATCAGTTTAACACATAATTTAAAAAACCTGATGTGTTCCATTTACATAACTGTTTGTATATCTCTGCAACAGATTATTGTTAAAAAGCTTATGTTTCTATATACTTCATGCTAATTCAGAAAAATTAGCATAAATAGTGTTATTACTTGCTTCCTAGTAAGTAGAAACGAAATAACGGCGTACCATAGGTTAAAGCGATTGTTAAAAGCTAGTTGCTATGTGTTTGTATGGACAGGAGTTGACAAATCCCTGTTTGGGAAAAGTGTAAATTCTTTAAAGGTGAAACAAACCCAAGGAGTATCTAAACAACGATCAAATCCACGAAAAAAATGTATATACCATAAAGTGTGTGTTTTAACGTACTCCACTTTTTTGTGAAGTAAGTTTGTGTCCATCTCTTACGGTTTAGCAGTTATGCAAAATTCCGTAAAATTCATCCAGAATCAAGTACTCTTCAGAGGCTATTCCCAGGAAATTCAAGATATACATTTTATTTTTCAGGTAAATATCTTTAATATACGATATTTGAATCAAAATCGTTAGAGCCATTTTTAAGAAAATCAAAAATTACGAAAAATGTTCCATGTAAAGGGTAGTTTGGGGTGCGGCGACTCTTGTCAAAATCTTCGTTTCGCATCCCTGGAAGATACCAAACTTAAATACCAAGTTTGGTATTTTACAGAATTTTCGTTTTTGAGTTATGTGGTCACGGACACACACACGGATCTTTTTCTGAAAAATGTTCTTTTTGGTTAAGGGAGACCCAAAAACATATATTTCCTATGAAATCTCGGTATGGAATTTTTGGATGGAGTGCATTACCTTCTCTATACACTATGCATACAACTGAGTGTTCCATTCACATAGCTTTCTCTGCATCTGTGCAACAAATTAATATTTAAAAACTTATTATTCTACTTACTTCATGCAAATCAAGAAAAAATGAGCAGAAATGTCCTATTACTTCCTTCCTTGTAAGTAGAAGGGAGATGAGGAAGTACCATAGGGTAAAGCAATAGTCATCTTTTTTAAAAGCTGGTTGCTCTGTTATTGAATCCCCTTTGTTTGTATGACCAGAAGTTGAGAAATTTCGTTTGAGAAAAGTATAACTATTTTGAAACCGAATCCAATAACAAAAATATCTCAAAAACGGGGAACTCCACGAAAAAATCTGATGTGTTCCACTCACATGACTTTCTCTACATATCTGCAACAAATTATTGCTAAAAAGCTTTTACTTCATGCTAATCGTGAAAAAATTAACAGAAATAGTTTTATTACTTGTTTCCTTGTAAGCAGAAGCGAAATAAGGGAATACCATTGGTTAAGGTGATAGTCAAAAGTTGGTTGCTACTTGACTGAAGCTCCTTTGTTTGTATGGACAGGAGTTAATACTTTCCTGTATGAGAAAAGTATAAGTTTTCATAGCTGAAATTAAAAACAATGGATATCTTAAAAACGAAAACTCCACGAACAAATGTATATAACATTAATTGTGTGTTTGAATGTGTTCTACATTTTCGGTACGGTAAGTTTTTGTCCATCTCTTACGGTTTAGCAGTAATTAAAAAATCCGTAAACTTCATCCAGAATAAAGTGGTCTTCAGAGGCTATTCCCAGAAAATTTAAGATATAAATTTTATTTCTCAAGTAATTACTTTACATTTACGATATTTTAAACAAAATTGTTAGAAGCATTTTTTAGAAAATCAACATTTTCGAATTTTTTTCCAGGAAAAGAATAGTTTGGAATGGGGGGATTTTCTTGAAAATCCTCGTGTTACATCCTCGGAAGATACCAGATACCAAGTTTGGTTCTTAACGGTCTTTTCATTTTTGAGCTATGCTGCCCATAGACACATACACACAGGCAGACAGACAGACACAGACACACACACGGACATTTTTCTAAAAATGCTTTTTTGGAGTTCATGGGGTCTCAAACATATATTTCGGTGAAATCTCGGTATCGAATTTTTGGGTGCAATACAATACCTTCTCTATACACTATGTACATGGTACTTATAGAGAAAGTAAACATATATATAACATAAATTGAGTGTTTTATGGAGCTCTATATTTGTTGTTGAGTCAGTTTTTGTCTTACCAATTATGAAATTTACGCAAAATTCATCCAGAATAAAGATGTCTTCAGAGGTTATTCCCAAAAAATTCAAGATATACATTTTCCCATTCACAAATCTTTAATACACAATATTTAAATCAAACCCGTTAGAATCATTTTTTAAAAAATCAAAATTTTCGAAAATTATTCCATGTAACGGGGTAGTAGGGATGAACAGATCCCCCCACGGATGTTCTTGAAAATCTTCCTGTCGTATCCTTGGAAGATACCGAACTCAAATACCAAGTTACGGACTTCTGGTTTTTGAGCTATGCTGCCCACATACACACACACTCACACACATTGACAGACAGACACACTGATAGACAGACAGACAGGTAAATAGACTAGCTGACAGACAGACAGATACGCACGGGCATTTTTCTAAAAATGTTTTTTCTTCTTTTTTTTAATTCAGGGTGTCTCATAACATTTATTTCCGGTGAAATCTCGGTACTGAATTTTTGAAAAATAATTATTCCATAATATTTAAATAAATCAAAATAATAATTTAATATATATTTAAATATTATACTTCTATACTTCCCAATTATAATGCTCAGCAAGAAAAGAAACGAATCAAACATTACATAAAGACAAGCATAACAGGAATTAAAATATTTAGTTGACTTGCAACAATATATGGTTGAAAAATTACTATATTAATTTTACTGTGTGCCAATTCATGAATGGAAGCATGCATAGATCTAGAAATTAATTTACTCTCCTTCATTCCATTGCTATCTTCGGTTGAATCAACAATACTAAACATATATTTGCTCATTTGGTTACTCAAGCTGGCCACTCTCGCTAAAGCGTCTCGCTTTGGTGCTTCCTGTGCAGGGGATCGGGGGTTTGAGTCCCGCCTTGGGCTTGGGTGTTATGTTTGTGCAATGTGTATATGTTTGTGTAAAGGAACAGTAAAACCAGTAATCATACAAGGGGGGAATGTAAATAGGGGATACAGCGCCGGAGTCCTGACCAGACTCCGGTACTGTTCTTTTTTAAAAAAAGAAGGATATGAGCATATTGCAATACAATATATTTTCTATACACTATGTAGCGGCATAGAATAGGGGGGAAGGTTAAGAACAGCTAAACAAAAGTGACTACAACGTTTTACATACATATATTTTATGTCATATTTATGTCATTGTGTTATGGTTTTATATATTGTATATATGTATATTATGTGCATATGTTTCTTTTAAGTGTATTTATCTATCATAATAGGGTACGTTTATGCTTCTGAATAAGATGTACTCTGTACTGTATATTTAAATTGGTGTATTTGAATATATTTGTCTTTTTATTTTCGTGTTTACTCTTTTATTTCATTCATTCATACACTATGTACGTAGTACATGTACAGAAAGTAAAAACCTGTGGTCAAGGGACGCCTTCGCTTAATTCTAAAGTCAATGACTTCGGTTATGAATACAGGAGCTTAATTGGATTATAAATTGAAGCAATATAAAATTAGAGATAGAGTCAGAGTGTGAACAGGTTTGTGTGGGTGTGTGTGCATGTGTGTGTGTGTGTTTAAATATCATAGACGAAGTTTTCCAACAAAATTCCCACCTCTGATTATACAAATATTCGTTATTTTGTTTCTAGTGATTCTCTATTATTTACAAAAGTCGGAAATAGAGGAAATGTTATATTCCACCTAAATAAATCTCATATGGATATTTCACCGGATATACGCGTTTTAAGGTCAGTGAACGCAATTAAAACATTGAAGGAAGACAGGAAATATATACAAATTTACACACATATTTGTACATCCGTGTGTGTATATATTATATACATAGAAAGAAAGAAATAGAGAGTGAGGGAGAAAGACAGATAGATAGTAATAGTGTGTATCACAGACGGTGCTTTTCAATAAAATTCCCGCTACACTACCCTTTAGCCGTACAAATGTTATTTTCTAAAATCTACCAGTAGTAGGAGAGAAAGTATCTGAAATGGAAATGTTAATGGGAATACACTTTTCGAGCTCCACTGAACCCATTAGAACAGTTAAAAACTGGTTAAGAGAGAGACAGAGAGATTTTCAGTCACTGTTTATGCACGACAGGCATATATTTTTAATGTCTGTACGTACCTATTATGTATAAAGTATATAGAGAAGGTATTGTATTGCACCCAAAAATTCGATACCGAAATTTCACCGGATATATATATATATATATATATATATATATATATATATATATATTTTGAGACCTCCGTTAATCCAAAATTTGGAATGATAGTTCAGTATCTTTCAAGGATGCGACATGAACATTTTCAAGAAAATCCCCCCTAGCATCCAAAAACCCTTTACATGGAAAACTTTTCGAACATTTTGATTTTTCATAAATGAATCTAACGAGTTTGGTTAAAATCGAGTATATTAAAGATATGTATATGGCAATAAAATGTATATCTTGAATTTTCTGGAAACAGCCTCTAAATAATTTTTATTTTTGGTGAATTTGGCGGAATATTGTTTATCTGGTAAACCGCAAGAGATAGACAAAAACTGATCATACAAAAATGTAGAGTTCGTTATAATACATAATTTATTGTTGTATACATTTTTTCTTGGAGTTGACCGTTTTTGAGATATTACTTGTTATTGGTTTCAGTTTTAAAACAATGTTATTTTTCTCATAAGGGAATTTGTCATACAAACTAAGGAACTTCAATCACATAGCAACCAGCATTTAAAGATTTGGCTATCGCTTTAGCCTAGCTTATTCCCTTATTTCCCTTCTCTTATAAGCAAGCAAATAATTGGACATTTCTGCTATTTTTTTCTCGAGTAGCACGAATTAAAGAGAAGGATAAGCTTATTGACACATTTTTGCAGAAATGTAGAGAAAGTCATGTGAATGGAACACAAGATTTTTTGTAATTACATTCTCCTCTTCTCAGGATAGAGAAACCTCCTGAAAAATCGTATCTCGAAATCTGTTGAATGTGAGGCATACACTTTACCCCCACATTACAGAGGCAGAAACAGATCTTAAAGAAAAATCCGACACCTCAGAAAACCCTTTAGTTATAAAAATGTTCTCAAAGATCGGTTTAACGAATTTGATTAAAATACTATATTTATGTAACTAATAAAATGCATGTATTGCAGTTTCTGCGAACAGCTTTTGAGTATTTCAGAATTTATGTAGACTAACTTCTTGTATCGCGAAGGATTACTCAAACAGCAGCGTATGATGATTTCAGTAGGCATATGTTTCGTTGTTTCTTCATATAGTTCGCAGCCCGAGTTGCTTTCACTGAACTTACGGCAGCCGGCGCCGATACCACCTCCTGTTCAAGGCAGGGTAAGCAGCGATCTTTTTACTTTCTCTACACGTACTATGTACATAGTGTATAGAGAAGGTATTGCATTCCACCCAAAAATTCGATACTGAGATTTCCCCAGAAATATATGTTGTAGAGACCCCTGTATTGAACAAAAAATTTTCAGATAAAAGATCCATGTCTGTGTGTCCGTGTGTCCGTGTGTCTGTGAACACGATAACTCAGAAACGAAAAGTCGGTAAAATATCAAACTTGGTATTTAAGTTAGTATCTTCCAGGAATGCGACACGAAGATTTTGCGAACCCCCCCAAACTATCCTTTACATAGAACTTTTTTCGAAAATTTTGATTATTTTCAAAAATGGCTCCAACGATTTTGAGTAAAATATCGTATATTAAAGATATTTACACACCAAATAACATGTATATCTTGAATAATCTGGGAATAGCCTCTGAAGAGATCTTTATTCAGGATGAAAATTACTAAATTTTGTTTAACTGCTAAACGGTAAGATAGACAAAAATTTACTACACAGAAAATGTTTATCTGATCAAAACACACATTTTATGTCCTTTACATTTTTGTTGTGGACGTAACCGTTTCCAAGATATTCCTTGTTTTTGGTTTCAGTTGTGAGTACTTATAATTTTCTCAGACAAGAGTGTCCGTTTTTCTTTTGTTCTACTCCTGGCCAAGCAAAGAAGCGATTTGCAATGACAATCGAATAACGACAGCTTTTAAAACAATTGCCTATCGGTTTAGCCTAGTGTATGCCCTTATTTTCTTCTACTTATAAGGAACTAAGAACATTCTACTAATGATTATCTTGATTAACAAGCTGCAGAAAGAAGAATAATCTTATGTAAGAAGTTTGTAGAAGAGAAAGTCATGTGAGTGTATCACATAAAATTTTTTAACTTGGAACTGTCTTCTGTAGAAAAGAAATCTGACTATCTCTGCATCTGTGTAAAAAATTAGTGTTAAAAAGCATATTCTTCTATTTACTTCATACTATTCGAGGAAAAATTAGCAGAAATAGTCTTATTATTTCTTTCCTTGTAAGCAGAAGGGAAATAAGAGAGCACCATAGGTTAAAGTGATAGTCAACTCTTTTAAACGCAGGTTGCTTTGTGATTGAAGTTTGCATGGCCAGGAGCTGACAAATTGAGAAGTGAATAAGTAATTTAAAGCTGAAACTAATAACAAGGAATATCTTGAAGAGGATCAACTCTACGAAAAATGTATAAAGGCATAAATTGTGTGTTTTAACGAGCTCTAAATTTTCTATCAAGTAAGTTTTTGTCTATCTCTCACGGTTTACCAGTTATGCAAAATTCAGTAAAATTCATCCAGAATAAAGACGCCTTCAGAGGCTATTCCCAGAAAATTCAAGATATACATTTTATTTGTTATATGAATATATTTAATATATGATATTTTAATCAAAATCGTCACAGTCATTTTTGAGAAAATCAAAATGTTCAAAAAGTTTTCCTTATAAATGGTAGTTGGGGATGGGGATTTTCTTAAAATTTTGTGTTGCATCCTTGGAAGATACTGAAATTAAATATCACGTTTGGTATTTAATGGAATTTTCGTTTTTGATCTATGTTGACAACACACACACACACACACACAGATATTCAGACACATATACGGACATTTTTCTATAAATGCTATCTTTTTGGATTCAGGGGACCAAAAAAAAATGTATTTCCGGTGAAATCTCGTTATAAAATTTTTAGATGCAATATAATACCTTATCTATACACTATGCAAATAGTAGGTGTGGAGAAGCAATAAGCCTAAAAGAGAATGTTCCACTAGCCGCCACTGCTAAACATGTACAACGCTAAAAGAAATACTAAACAGTTAGTAGGCTTTAAAAAAACTCTGGACGGTTTAGCACCTCACAGCTGGTAAGAGAATGCATGGCCTCATACAGTTTAAAAGTTTTGAAGTGCTGCCGCATCCACCATATTCACCACGTCTGGCCACAGTTCTTTGAGCCAAACGAGGGCCTCCCTCACACAAATGTTTTCAGTAGACAATGCAACAATTACAAGCTTCTTTGTGTTTTATTTTGGTGGAAAGCTTCGCAACTTAACCCTGTTAGAGCAGGGATGGTATTAGGGCCAAGTAATCTGTATTCAGCAGAGCGCTTTCTTGCACATCAAAGGGATGTAAACAGGACGGGCGAGTTTTATGATCTCTTCTCGTCTTTTGTTTATATGCACGTTGCTCAAGGAAGGCTGGCAACCGTAGAAAATGACAAAGTGAAGTGACGCTAGGATTATCTTGGTATATTTTCTGCTAATCGCTGTGTAAACTCCAGCACTGACTCCTCTAGTGGCAGACTTTGGCAATGCTTCTTTTGTTCTTCAATAGAGTAGTCACTTTTAACATGTGGATAGTGCTATCATGTATAACGGTCTATTCAGAAGCATTAAAATCATTTATATTTGTTTTTCTGCATATATGTGTTACTTTTGCACGACGTTAAGAAATTTAAATGCTTCATTATATAATTTGATATATTAAAATTGTTATTTTCTCTACTCCTAATATGCATTGAATTAAACCTAAAAAATTATCTACCGAAATTTCGTCATAAATACATGTTTTGAGACCCTTGATTAAAGAAAAACTTTTTTTAAAACATGTCCATGTGTGTAACTTTGGGCAGCATAACTCAAAAACGAAAAGTCGGTTAGATACCAAACTCGGTATTTAAGTTAAGTATCTTCCAAGGATGCGACAAGAAGATTTTTAAGAAAATCCTCCCATCCTAACCTTACTTTTTCACGACGGTAAGGAAATTAAATGCTTAATTGTATCTTTTGATTTATTGGGATTGTTTCTTCCTCTACTCCTACTAAGCATATAGTGTATAGAGAAGGTTTGAATACTACCCAAAAACTCGGTATCTACATTTCGTCGTAAATAAATGCTTTGAAACCCCCTGATTCTAAAAAAAACCCTTTTAGAAACATGTCCGTGCTGTGTGTGTGTATTTTTAGGCAGCATAGATCAGAAACGAAAAGTCTGTTAAATAGCAAATTTGGTAATTAAGTTATGTATCTTTCAAGGATGCGACACGAAGATTTTCAAGAAAATCTTTCTACTTAGAACAATTTTAGAAAATATTGATTCTTTTTTCTAAATGACTAACAATTTTAAATAAAATCCCTTATGTTTAGGATATTTTATGACAAAAGAAATGTACATCTTCAATTTTCTGGGAATAGTCTGTAAAGAGCACTTTATTCTTTCTCCTTAAAACACACAATTTATGTCATATACATTTTTTTCCCTGGAGTTGACCGTTTTCGAGATATTCTTTCTTATTGGTTTGAGTTTTAAAATGCTTAAAACTTTTCTCATACAGGAACTTTTCAATTGCTGGCCAGACAAATAAATGGGTTTCAATCCCATAGAAACCTATTTTAAAACATATGACTGTTGGTGTAATCTAGTGTATTCCCTTAGTTACCACCTACTTATAAAGAACTAAGTAATAAGACCGTTTCTGCTTGTGTTTATCTCGATTAGCATGAAGTGGATATAAGAATAAGTTTATTAACAATATTTTGTTACAAAAATGTGGAGAAAGTCATGTGAATGGTATATATCAGATTTTTATATATGGATTACTTTTCACAGTGCCTTCTTAAAAATTATTCATAATTTGCCTTTAGGTGTAGGGACTGCCTATTCCAGTTGGTAGCCCTGCTCCTCGCTACAGAAAGAAACCACTCACGAACATATGTTTCCCGCAAGCAATCCCCTTTAACCAATGATTCACGTTCCAACGCTTTAATATCGCTCGTCACATGTTTCGTGTATTCAGAGCTACCAACCACACCTACCAATATCGCTGAAGGGAAGATAGCGGGCGACTTTCATTTGACTGCATCGTATATTTGTTGCAGTTGGCCAGCCCACATGCCGTATAAACTCCCTCGCCGTGGGCAGAGGTAATGGATTTTGTATGTAGCCTGTAAATCAGGCACCAAACCATATCTCCCTCTGCACGGAAACATTAGCAAACGTTTGTGTCTAATATTAGTATAGCTTCTTGAAGGTCTTACCTGCTCATGCCTCTAATTGTTTTCAGGGGAGTACTCGGTGTTATTCCAACAGTGTCTTTATTCTTCTTTTCTCATATTAGAAAACCGCCTCTCAGAGGTGGTCGTAAATACTGTTTGTTTGGCGGTGTTTTAGCTAGTGGAATTGGGAGTCCTTCCAAGCAGGTAAGGATTTAGCAATTGGAAGGAGGTAGTGTGTTCTTAGTCTGAAGCAAGGGACGGGTAAAGGCGCGTGACAAAGTGGATAATATTTGTGTGTTCACTATGGTACTGTATGAATCCTGTGGATTTTGAAGACACATCATCCGACTTTGAGTAATGTATTGCAACACGTTTGTCTGTTTTGCCACACGCGGCACGAGTTCAGCATACATGTACCTCTTCCACAGGTTAAAATGTTACTTGAGTGATAAGACACCCCCAACCCACTAGCTACAACACCGCTGAACAGACAGTGTAACTGCACGCCACCTCATTAGGTAAGCAACCACACAGGAAAACTGAGCAGATTATTCAATACCCAGAATCATTAATTTTGATTTCTGAGAACAATTGGTAAAGAGTCATTCACAAAAAACAGGAAGAGAGTCACATCGCCTTAAAGTTGTCATTATTTTGTAGCTAGTGAGATGGGGTGAGTATAGCGAAAGATTTTCTAAACGTAAAAATATGATGTGTTCCATTCACATGACTTTTTCTACATCTCTGCAACAAATTATTGTTAAAAGGCTTGTTCTGCTACTTACTTAATGCTAATCGAGAAAAAAATTGGTAAAAATAGCCTTATTACTTGCTTCCTTGCAAGTAGAAGTGAAATAAGGAAGTATCAAAGGTTAAAGTGATAGTCGAAAGCTAGTTGCTATATGACTGAAGCTCCTAAGTTTGAATGGACAGAAGTTGACAAATTCCTGTATGAGAAAAATATAAGTTTTTAAAGGTGAAATCAAAAACAAGGAATACCTAAAAAACAATCAACTCCACGAAAAAAAAGTATATAACATATTGCGAGTTTTAGCCTTCTTTACATATTTTGTGTGGTAATTCTTTGTCCATCTGTTACGGTTTAGCAGCTATGCAAAATTTCGTATAATTCATCCAGAAAAAAGTAATCTTCAAATTCAAAATTTTCGAAAAAAAGTTCCATGTAAAGGGTAGTTGGGGGTGGGGGAATTTTCTTGAAAATCTTCGTGTCGTATCCTTGGAAGATACCAAACTTAAATACCAAGTTTGGTATTTAACGGTCTTTTCGTTTTTTAGCTATGCTGTCCACAGACTCACAGACACATACACACACAGACACACACATACACGGTCCTTTTTCCAAAAATGCTTTTTTGGGGTTCAGGGGCACCCAAAATATGTATTTCCGGTGAAATATCGGTATCGAATTTTTGGGAGCAATATACTTCTCTATACGCTATTTAATACTACGTGTAGAGAAAGCAAAAGGTCAATAACGCAATGAGATTGTCATTAGTTGCGCCAAATTATAAAGTATGAGATTAAGGGTACCTGCTTGTAGTGTAACAATAGACTGCACAAACTGACTGATATGTTAGGGCAAAGCCCACATTGTGTATTCAAACCACAAATAGAGAGAGATTAGATTGGCAATGCCGTTTCCCTGAGCATTGTCGCTGGTAGCCGGCTTTGCGCGACGGCCATAGATTGTCACATGTTTTTGCCCTGTGTGACTTCAATGTGCACAAAAAAGCTGATGTGCTCCATTCACATAAGCTCTAGCAGTTCCACAAACAATATTTTCTTACAAAGTATTATTATGTTATCTACTCCATGCTAATCTATATAAACATCTATATAAACATTAGCACGTACTATGTACATAGTATATAGAGGAGGTATTTATTGCATTCCACCCAAAAATTCGATACCGATATTTCACCGGAAATGCATGTTTTGGGTCCCCCAGAATCTAAAAAAAGCATTTTCAGGAAAAGGTCCGTGTGTGTGTATGTGTGTGTGTGTGTGTCTGTGGATAGCATAGCTCAAAAAGGAAAAGACCGTGTAATACCAAACTTGGTATTTAAGTTTGGTATCTTCCAAGGATGCGACACGAAGATTTTCAATAAAATTCCCCCAACCCTAACTACCCTTTACATGGAAAACTTTCCGAAAATTTCATTTTTCTTAAAAATGGCTCTAACAATTTTGATTAAAATACCACATATTAAATACATTTCGATCACAAATAAAATTTATATCTTGAATTTTCTAGGCATAGCTTCTGAAGACCTGTTTATTCTGGATGAACTTTGCTTAATTTTGCATAACCAGCAAACCATAGGAGATAGACAAAAACTTACATAACAAAAAATGTAAATCTTGTTAAAATAAACAATTTATGTCTTATTGATTTTTGTCGTAGAGTTTACCGTTTTCGAGGTATTCCTTGTTATTAGTTTCATTTGTAAAGTACTTATACTTTTTTCAAACAGAAATTGTCCGGTTTTCTGTTGTTCTACTCTTGGACAAGCAAATAAGCGATTTGCAATGACAATCGCATAATGACAACTTTTAAAACACTTGAATATCACTTTATACTATTGCATTCCATAGTTCCATTCTACTTATAAGAAACTAAGTAATAAAATCCTGCTAAAGTTTATCTCGATGGTGTTGAAAGAATAATTATTTTTTGTGAGAAGTTTTTAGAGTAGCTAGAGAAAGTCATGTGAGTGTAACACAACACTTTTTTTACTTCTTTCCTTGTAAGTAGAAGGGAAACAAGGGATTTCATTAGACTGAAGGGATAGTCAAATGTTTTAAAACCTGATCACTATGTGAAGCAGTTGAGGTTCGGTTCGCTTTGCATGGTCCCGTTTGAAAAATTTAGTTAGTTTAAAATTAAAACCAATAAAAATGAATATCTCGAAAGCGGTCAACTCCACAAGAAAAGCGTGTATAACATAAATCATGTGTTTGAACGAGGTTTGCATTTCTTCTTTTAAGTTTTGTCTTACATTTAACGTTATGCAATTTCTGCAACACTCAACCACAATAAAGAGCTCTTCAGATGCTATTCTCAGAAAATTCAGAATATTAATTTTATTTGTAATATAAATATCTTTAATATACGGTATATTAATAAAATTTGTTAGCTATATTTTAGAAAATCAGTATTTTCTAAATTTGTTCATTGTAATGGGTAGTTAGAGTTAGGGAGATTTTGTTGGAAATCTTTGTGTCGCATCTTTGGAAGATACCGGACTTAAATACTAAGTTTTGTATTTAGCAGACTTTGCGTTTTTGAGCTATGCTCTCCACAGGCACACTGACATACACATACACAGAGGATCTTTTTCAAAAAGTGTTTTTTGCAGATTCAGGGGAACTTGGGGTGATTTTCTTCCAAATCTTCATGTCGCATCCTTGGAAGAAACCAACCTTAAATACCAAGTTTTAGGTATTTAACGTTCTTTTCGTTTTTGAGCTATGCTGCCCACAGACACAGACACACAGAGACACATACACCCACACAGACAGATATACACGGACATTTTTCTAACAATGTTTTTTTTAATTTAGGAGATCTCAAAACATGTATTTCCGTTGAAATCACGGATTCAAATTTTTGGGTGCAATACAATACCTTCTCTATACACTATGTACATAGTACGTGTAGAAAAAGTAAAAATGTATATGATATAAATTGTTTGCTCTAACGGGTTCTACATTTCTTTATTAGTAAGCTTTTGTCGGGCTCTTACGGTTCACAATTTATGCGAAAGTCATCCAGGTCTTCAGAGATTGTTTGAAGAACATTCAAGATAAACTTTTTATTTGTGTTGAAATTGTATTTAATGTACGTTACAGCCATTTTTGAGGAAATCAAAATGGTTGAATTGTTTTTAATGTAAATGAATTTTTGGGTGGGGGCATTTTCTGAAACACTTAGTGTTTCATCCTTGGAAGATATTAAACTTAAACAGCAATTTTGATAATGAACTTTATACTGAATAATAAGTAATTAGGTATTAAAAACATGTATATATATTATGTTAGTTGTATTACTATTCTTAATTTAACTGTAAGATTATTATTGTAAGTGAATTTTATACATTTAACTCTGCCACCGGGTGGTACCCAATTGCAGAGAATAAATACATACATACATTATAATCTTTGCCTTCATTTCATATAATCTAGTTCCTCGCTCTCATACCAGGTATGGTGCTGATCCCCTTTCCCTGGATACTCTATCAGATCCACTGTTTGTTGCAACCGACATCTGATACCAGGCGCTGGTTTTTAAGCTAGGGGGTGTAAGTCCTCCATATGAGGAGGAGAGCAGGCGGGGAAGAAGAAGACGAAGTTATTCTGAAATAAAAATCAAAGCCTTCTTTTTAAGCATCTTTTTTATGACTCCAATGTGTTCATATTTAAGTACAAGAGCTTTGCAAATTATTTTTACGGTTTTAGGAATGAAATTATGTGTTTTATAGTCGATGTTCGTCGTATGGAATGCTGCTCTTCATTTTAATCAGTTCAATTGTTTATGAGATTACCACACACATACACACACATACATTTCGCTACCTCAGAAATGACATCTGTACGCTGACAGAATGTATCAGTATACAAATTCAACATAATACACCAAAAATACAGCACCTATCTCTGTGAGCATTAACAGCTTATAGCAGGGAATAAAATGCAACACAAATTTAGTTAAAAGGTAAAACAAACTCGTAAAGTAACGGAACGAATAAATAAAAACAGCTGAAAGCAGACTTTCCTCGCCACTTTTGTTTTCGTCAGCCAGCGGATGAACGCGTTCTCGAATTTACAACCAACAAGATTATAGCGTTAGTCGAACGTGGGCATTGTTTACGGAATTATGTGACTGGATGAATGACTCCATTCAACGACACCAGAGGGCAGCACCGTAAACTGTTTTAACTGTTTAACATCAAACTGACAAATGGGTACATCATTTTAACTGAACATCGAGTTTTCAATAACATACGGCGTATGTCTTTCTCTACCGCCTGTTTCAGACAAGTGCACACCAAAACCTTGTGTACACCACTTTCTTTCACTGCCTCCTTGGTCAAGTGGTCAGCGAGAAGACTTTTTATCCGGAGGTCCCAGGTTCAATTCCCGGCTGGGGCGGATAATTTTTTCAACAAAATTATTCCCTATCCCCACAGAGTCTCGAAGTATGCTTGAGCATTTAAGGAATATAAAATAAACTGATTTAAACATAACTTTAAAAACATATTATACACACACACATATATATATATATATATATATATATATATATATATAATATATGCCATAGTAATTATTAGACTTGCTTACGTACAGAATACAAAAATAACAGTTAACTCTTTGTATCACAAGCTGGTATTTATTAGTAATGGGCTCACATACGAAGAGAAAGCACGAAGGTTAATTTATTTTATTTGTTACTCCTTACTTGTCATGAAAAAATTGTATATCAATATGTCTCGAGAAATGCCCATTTTGACATTCACGGAATGTATAACGCAGAATTTTTAGAAAAACTGTACTCAGTGTGTGAACAGCATAACTCAAGAACAATAAGTCAGATAAATACCAAGGTTAGAAGTTAAGTGAAGTAAAACGTAACTCCAAGGTATCCCGGCCGGCCGCTGCATCCCCCGTCTCGGCCCGAAGGAGTAATGAATGGCGTGTAGA
The DNA here is from genome assembly GCA_030762935.1 of Hymenopus coronatus. Lineage (NCBI taxonomy): Eukaryota > Metazoa > Arthropoda > Insecta > Mantodea > Hymenopodidae > Hymenopus > Hymenopus coronatus. The sequence goes on from CM060883.1 coordinate 44,117,958, forward strand.
GCTGGAGCTGCTAATGAGGCCCCAGGGAGCTCGCGAGGCTTAGTGCACCCCGGACTAAGTCTCCCAGCGGGGGAAAATTTCCCACGCCGGTACTGGAAATCGAACCCAGGTCTCCAGCGGGGTAAGCAGCCTCGTTAGTTAAGTGCAATACCTACCAACAATTCTAAACGAAAAGATTTTCAAGAGAATTTCCCCAAGCTTCCTTTATATACATGCGCCAGTTTTACTACAATAACTATAAATATTTTCATTAAAATATCTTATATTTAGATACTTTCATAGCTATTGAAATATATGCCTCTAATTGTCTTGGAATAGTCTCCGAAATCCTCTTCATTCAGAAAGAACTTTGATAACTAGTAAACCATATTAAATAAAAAAATCTTATGTGTTCCATTCACACGTCTTTCTCTACATCTCTGCAAGAAATTGCCGCTAAAAAGCTCATGCTTCTATTTACTTCATGTTAATCGAGAAAAAATGAGCAGAAATAGACCTATTAGTTGCTTCCTTGTAAGTAGAAGCGAAATAAGGGAGTACCGTAGGTTAAAGTGATAGTCAAAAGCTAGTTACTATGACTGAAGTTCCTTTATTTGTATGAACAGGAATTGACAAATTCCTGTATAAGAAAAGTATAAGTTTTTTCAAAGCTGAAACCAAAAACAAGGAATATCTCAAAAACGATCAACTCCACGAAAAAATAATTATATTACATAAATTGTGTGTTTAAACGTGCTCTACATTTGTGTGTGGTAAGGTTTTGTCCATCACTTACAGTTTAGCAGTTATGCAAAATTCCGTAAAATTGATCCAGAATAAAGTAGTCTTCAGAGGCTATTTCCATAGAGTTCAAGATATACATTTTTATTTGTCAGGTAAATATACGATATCTTAATCAAAATCGTTAGAGCCTTTTTTAAGAAAATAAATATTTTCGAAAAGTATTTCATGTAAAGAGTAGTTGGGGTGCGGGGATTTTCTTGAAAATCTTCGTATCTTATCCTTGGAAGTTACCAAACTTAAATACCAAGTTTGGTGTTCAACAGTCTTTTCGGTTTTGAGATATGCTGTACACAATCACACACGAACCTTTTTCTAAAAGAGTTTTTTTTTTGGATTCAGGGGACCCAAAACATGTATTTCCGGTGAAATCTCGGTATCGAATTTTTGGGTACAATGCAAAACTTTCTGTACGCACTATGTACATAGTACGCCCAGAGAAAGTAAAAATATGTACTGAACGAATAATGTATATTTCTTTGAAAGATAATTTATTTTTGGAGCACAGTTTCCTAGATATTCTGCTATTATTGGTTCTAATAGTTGAATTTCAGCTGTGTAGTGAACATTCACCTGTTTCTTGCGATATCACAGAAATAATATAAAATATAAAATCCAGAACATGGCAGCCCACTTTTAAACATCTGAAAATCACTTCAAACTCCTGCATACCCTTTCTGTTACAAAGAAATATCTAATTAAACTGTATCTGCAAACGTTAACGGCTAGAACGATAAGTTTGTACAGGCTATATAATACAAGCTGATATGTTGCACTCACCTGATCTACTCTACTCATTCTTGTACAAACACTTCTTACATTTATTTTAATACGTAATGTGACCTTCCTTTACACGTCTTGCTGGCGGGTTTTAAATTTAAATAGCTCAGTTGAGTTCTGCAACTCTTTTAATGCACCAAGGGATAGCTGCACACATCAAATACGCTGGTATTGAGCCACCTGGTACATAAGTTGTAGATGAAGTATAACAAGTAGAAAAACAACAACAAACAAGCACAAAAACTGAAAAAATAAACAATGTTATCTAAAAACGGTGTTTTCTTTAACGGAGCAATGCATCTAAAAGCATGTAAATATGTATGGTAACATCTCGAAATTAAATTAAGTTTTGGATGAAATGCATTACTTCCTCTAGATTAACAAAGAGGTGGAGAAATTAAGGAAGAAGATCACATTTTCTAAACTTATGAATATGGTTACACCAAATTGGTGTAGATTTGCCTCAGATTTTCTAAAGCGTCCCTCTAATATTTGAGAGCACATTACTTGTTCATGTTGAAGTCATCAAGTGGAAGACATTTTGGAGAGGGACACTAAAATAAGATTCCCGGGTAGAGCAAGCTCGTTAATGGTAAAAGTTTACGTGAATTGTGGAGAGTGAAGTAATTGGGTTTCACATCTTACACTTTGTGTAAATTCCGGGTTTTTCCACAAGGGTGTGGCTGCCATAACGACCATAGGCGGTTGTAAAGATATCTGCAGCGTCTGGCCAAGAAACTGTTCAGAGATGCTTCATTCTTTCATCAACTTCCACTGGCCCGTCAACTAAAATATCATACAACTTTCTCTTTTTATTTTATTCCCCATTCTAGAATCGCCCTTTTCCCAACAATAAGAGTAAAAAGAAGAGTTATCGTATTCCAACCAAATTCGATATTGATATTCACTGTAACGAAATGAATTGATAACCTCTTAATACAAAACAAAAAATTTTAAAAATAACTCAACTTTCTGCTTAAGTCAACTTTCATTTCATCTCTTTTGTTTTAATCCTGGGAATGCAATTAGAATCTAATTTCAATTGTTTCATATAGCGATAACTTTTATAAGATCTATCACTTTAGCCTAGTGTATCCCCTTACTTCTCTTCTACTTATAAGGAACTAAGTAATAAGAGCATTTACTTTCATGTCTATCTCGATTAGCATGACGTAGATAAAGTAGTAATCCTTTGTAAAGAAAGTTTGATAATGGAAGACCCAGAGAAAATCATTTGAATGGATCATATCAGATTTTTACTTTCTCTAGCCCGTATTTACAATGTATACATAGTGGATAGAGAAGGTATTGTATTCCACCCAAAATTAGATACCAAGATTTTACCGGAAAGATATTGTTTGAAAACCTCTAAGTCCGAAAAAATTGGAAAAATGTCATTGTGTGTCTGTCTGTCTGTGGAGAGCATAGCTAAAAAACGAATAGACCGCTAAATACCAAACTGGGCATTTATATTAAGTACCTTTTAAGAATGCGACATGAAGATTTTCAATAAAATTTCAAAAAGTTTAATTTTCTATAGAGTGGCTTTAACGATTTCGATTAAAATGACGTATATTAAAGACATTTAAATTACAAATAAAATTTATATTTTGAATTTTCTGAGAACACGTTCTGAAGATCTGTGTATTCTGGTTGAGTTTTGGATAATTTTGCATAACGTTTAAACCGTAAGAGATATACCAGAGCTTAGGATACAAAAACTGTAGATCTCGTTTAAAAATATAATTGATGTCATATACGTTTATCTTGTAGAGTTGAGCGTTTTCACGATATTCATTCTTATTAATTTCAGTTTTAAACTAACTTTTCTTAAACGGGATCATGCAAAGCCAACCGAACTTCAATTGTTTCACATAGCGACCAGCTTTTTAAAAGATTTGACTAGCCCTTTAGCATAATGTATTCCTTTATTTTCTTTATACTAAAACGGAAGCAAGTGATATGAACAATTCTGCTAATGTTGAACTAGATTAGCAAGAAGTAGATACAAGAATAATCTGTTGTAAGAAAAATTTGTTTTTGAAATACTTGGTATATAAGTTATCACATATTTGGTAATGTAAGGTAAATTACAATTCATTTATTAATTACCATGCCAACAAGCACTGTAAGTACTTACAGTAAGAGTTTGAGAGGTCATTAATACTTCAGTACAATTAGGAAATGACATCACCATCAACATATCTTTGCTTGGATTTCGATGTTAAAGGTGAAGTACACCTATACCTACAGATTCTTCAGTAACAATGTCTCCCATTTTTATAAAATTTTACTATTTGATAATAATTATGAAACATTTGAAAGATTCAATTCGGCTACACAAACAAATAACCTAACAGCCAAGACATGTGCTACTTCAAGTAAAGACTCTATTGCAAAATGCATTAACAAAAGAGTGTACAAAAAGGCATTGCCCATATATTATTTATGTGTAGCCTCTCATTTGTTCACATAGAGAATTCATTTTTATTTTCTCTACACGCATTATGTACTTAGTATATAGAAAAGGTATGGCATTCCACCCAAAAATTCGAGATTTCACCGGAAATACATGTTCTAGGGTCCCCTGAGTCCAAAAAAAGTGTTTTCAGAAAAAGTTCCATGTGTATGTCCATGTGTCAGTGTGCCCATGTGTCCGTGAGCACAATAACTCAGAAACGAAATGTTGGTAAAGTACCAAACTTGGTATTTAAGTTTAGTATCTCCCAGGGATGCGGCACGAACATTTTGAGAACCCCCCCCCCAACCACATACTACCCTTTGCACACAAAATCGAAAGTTTTGATTAAAATACCGTAATTAAAGATATTTATATAGAAAATAAAATGTATATCTTGAATTTTCTGGGGATAGCCTCTAAAGACCACTTTATTCTGGATGAATTTTACGGAATTGTGCATAACTACTAAACCGTAAAAGATGGACAAAAATTTATCACACAAAAAAATGTAGATTACGTTTCTGAGATATTCCTTGTTTTGGTTTCAGCTTTAAAAACTTATACTTTTCCCTACATGGATTTGTCAACTCCTGTCTATACAAACAAAGGAACTAGCAACTAGCTTTTGACTATTGCTTTAACCTAAGGTACTCCCTTATTTCGCTTCTACTTACAAGGAAGCAAGTAATGAGACTATTTCTGCTAATTTGTTCTCGATTAGCATGAGGTAAATAGCATAATTATTAAATAATTTGTTGCAGAGATGAAGAAAAAGTCATGTAAATGGAACACATATGATGTTTTTTTTCAAGTATTTCAAAAAATAATTGGCTAACCACGTACTGTAAATTACTTATCGTTCTTAGTACGCAATATAATATTATATAACAGCTAGAAAAATTTATGTGAAAGAAGCACATAAGATTTTTTCCCTAGAAATACTATTTTCCTTACTTCAAAGAAGTGCTTCAGCCGAAGCATTTCTGCTTGAGGATAATGGAATGAGATCACTTTGCACCAGCCGCCACTGGTTGGTTGAACAAAACACGCTAACATTAGCAGTGATACCCCACAGAGCAACAAGACATTAATTTCCCGCACTTTAAGGAGCGTGAGACCCCCAGGTATTCAGGAAGGAGTTCATTTTCCGACAATGGGGAGGCCATCCATCAGATCACGTGACTCCGTGTGTGTTGAAGCCCATTGATACCACCACAAGCTACCGAATTTCCCCGTAGCAATAATAATAATTCGTGCCCGCGGTAAATTTGCCATTAATCATGAGCGTTTTGCTTTCCCTAGTTGCCTTATTTCGTTGTCGGGTTAATTTGGCGGAATCTAATATTGGCGGAAGTGTATTAGCTGCTGATTTAATGTTGTTTTTGCAAGAAACGTTACAGGAATTAATTAAATCTTCCAGGCATTGGATTATTGGACAGCGCCAGATGTTCGCCAATCACCGTACGTACATCTCGCTCGCAGTACCATGAAAAATAACCAGCGGCGACTTTTTAAAACAACACGTCGAGAAAACTCCGCTACGTTGAAAAAATATCTTGAAAATGGGGATAAGAATTTTAAAGGGTGTATTTTCATTAGAGCAGCTTCAAAGTTTTTTTTTTATTTTACAGAATGGTGAGGATAATTTTGATAAGATTAGTTTACCATAGAATTGGGTTTTAAAATATTTGATGTGTTACACTTAGAGAAACGAATGTAAATTCAGTGGGAAACATACCCTTATTTTGAAGGAGAAAGATCTTCTCTAAAGCTGCGCTTGCCCCAAATTGTCGCCGGTAAAAATCCTTTATAAGTGAAACAGACCTACGCATGCCAATACAAGCTAGGATTAAGTAAAAAAAGTAAAGAGGTTTTAGAAGAACGTGACTTATCTTGTTATCGTATCATTTCCCAAGAACCTCTGTGCTTCAGACACTGAACAGAGCTAAGAGGATACTGTAATCTTTCCGACCTCAAGGAATTTCTTAGAAGTTAAATTAAAGTGAGTTTTATTTATGGAACTGAACTTCTTGGCCTCCCATTCCATATTTTGCGTGAAAAACCCCTAATTTTGCTTAGAAGCCTCTTAATTAGGCTTGAGGTTCATTTATGTGCCGTAAATCTACGATACGGGACGAACGGCTTCATTTCCCTTCCCGAGGAAGCCATGTAAATTATTTTTACGCCTGAAAAAATTGAGTATCCTCTGCCGGGTTTTTTTTTTGTGGTATATAAGATGGAGCACCGGTGGAATGCGATGGCGGGGGAAACCGGAGAACCCGGAGAAAACCCGCCGCAGCGCCGGTTTGTCCACCACAAATCTCACATGCGGTCGCTTGGGATTGATGCCGGTTTTGGATTTAGTAAAGAAAGGTGTCAAGTGACTTAGAGGGACAAATGAAATAAAAATCAGTTGTGTTCAGTTAACATGGCTTAATCTTAATCTCTGTAACAAATTATTCTTATGGTTGCAATGCTTAAACCCTCTTTTGCCTCTTGCGAGAAAAAAACCGATGACTTTTTCCATCTGTTTTTACAAATTATTCTAGAAAATATTATTATTGTAGTTGCATCATTCTAATCGAGATAAAAATTAATTGTGTTAATTGCTGTTTTATAATTAAAAGGAATTGGCTAGTCTAAAGCGATAGTCAAGTCTTTTAAAAACTGGTAACTAGATATATGATAAAATTAAAATTCGATTCTTTTTGCGTGGCCAGCATTAAAAAAAGGTATGAAATGAATGAGAACTTCCTGTTTGAGTGATATTGTGTGATTTAACAAGATCTAAATGTTTTGTGTAGTAAGTTTTTGTCTGTCTTACAGTTTGCCAGTTTTACTAACGACATCCAAAATAAAGAGGTCTTCAGAGGCTATTCCCAGAAAATTCAGGATATACATTTAATTTGTCTTGAAAATATTTTAAATATATTAATGTAATCAAATTCTTTAGAGCCATTTTTTACAAATTCAATTTTTTTTTTAAAAATCTCCCATGCAAATGCTTTTGTTGGATTCACAGGATCTCCAAAGATATATTTTCGGTGAAATGTTGACATCGAATTTTTGAGTGGAATGCAGTACCTTCTCTTATTACGTAAATCGCATGTGTAGAGAAAGTAAATATACAGGCATGTCCTGTATGTAAATAAATAACCAAAATTAGAAGCTTTAAAAGTTTTTAGAGCAAAGTCATACTTGTGTTTGAGTTAAAGTTTTAGAGCATTTTTAGGACATACAAATTAATATTTAAGCACGTTAATATTTCTTTAAAACATATGTACAACGTAGATAAACAAGATGCTGTACCTCACCCAAAAATTCGATACCGAGGTTCCACCGGAAATGTCTTGAGATCTCCCCCCCAAAAAAAAAACATGTGTGTATCTTTCTTTTTTTTATTTTTATTTCAAATGGAAGGTGTAAAGGAGAGAGAAAGACCCAGTGGAAAAGGCGGGATCAAGGGAAGGTTATGTGTGTTATTTTTTTTATTTCATTTTACTTTATTTCGCCTTTCTTTGGTGTTCCTGTTTGACGTTTTGGAGAATTTTGTTCTTTTCTTTTGTTGTATTTTTAATTTTGTAGAATGAATTTTCCTCATAGCAGCGGGAAGTCTTGGGTAGCATAGCTCTAAAACGAATAATCAGTTAAATGCTAAACTTGGCATCTTCCAAGGATGCGACACAAGATTAGCATTCTGTAGATAAAAGAATAATCCGTATAAGGAATAGTTTGTATGCGGAACAGCTAGAGAAGTTTATGTGAATAGAACCCATAAGATTTTTTACTTTCTCAACACGTACTCTGTATTCAAGTTTGGTATTTTCCAAGAATGTGACAAGAAGTTAAAAAAAAAAAAAAAAAAAACAATCCAAGCTACCCTTTACATGGAAGATTTCACCAAAAATGGCTCTAACGATTTTGATTAAAATATCGTATATTAATATTTACCTGAAAAATAATATGTACATCTTGAATTTTCTGGGAATAGCCTCTAAATACTACTTTATTCGGGATGGATTTTACCGAATTTTGCATAACTGCTAAGCTGTAAGAGATAGACAAAAACTTACCCCACAAAAAACGCACAGCACATTAAAACACACAATTTATATTAGATACATTTTTTTCGTACAGTTGATCTTTTTGAGATATTCCTTGTTTCTGGCTTCAGCTTTAAAAACATACTTTTCTCATACAGGAATTTGTCTACTCTTGTCTGTACAAACAACGCAACTTCAGTCACATAGCAATTTGATTTTGACTTTCACTTTAGCTTATGATACCCTCTTATTTCGCTTCTACTTACAGAAACTAAGTAATTAGACTAGTTCTGCTAATTTTTTTCTCGGTTAGTACGAAGTAAATAGAAGCATTAGATTTTTAACATCAACTTGTTGAGAGATGTAGAAAAAGTCATGCGAATGCAATACGTCAGATTTTTTTTTAAAATATTGACCAAATATTAGCTATGGACATGCTTAATTGTTAAATGCTTTAATTCATTATCCTTAAGAAATGTTGGCTTCTTTATGAAAAACTGACACACCTTCTGTAAAGTGAAAGTATGCATGTGAATGCACCTGAACGTTATTCCCATGCTTGTATTTACCATGCACAGTACATAAATACAGAGGCAGAAATGATCCACACTCAGATGTTACCGCTTACCTCTGTTTGCTGCAGATTAATATTCATTGCAGAGTGTGCGATCATGCAAATGACTCCCTTCAGAGGAGGGGTTGGTGAGGTAATTGGCAAAGGAGACGTGCAGGTTAATATCATGTAACTACGCCTTGTGGATACGTTTATGTCACAATGTTTTTGTAAGTACATATGTGTCGAGCGATAGCTTTCCACGCCTTGCGCCAACCTACTTTAAGATTCAAATGCAGCGCAACCTCTATTATCCGTTCCAATGATAGGGAAGGATGATCGGTTAATCGAAAAAATTCTGATGTGTTCCATTCACATGACTTTCTGTACATCTCTGCAACAAATTATTGTTAAAAAGCTAATGCTTCTACTTACTTCATGCTAATCGAGAAACTATTAACAAAAATAGTCTTATTATTTGCTTCCTTGTAAATATAAGCGAAATAAGAGAGTACCATAGGTTAAAGTGGTACTCAAAAGCTGGTTGCTATGTGACTGAAGTTCCTTTGTTTGTTTGACAAGAGTTGAAAAATTCCTGTATGACAAAATTATGTTTTTCCAAAAAAGAATATCTAAGAAACGATCAACTCCACGAAGAAACTGTATATAACAAAACTTGTGTTTTAAGCTCTACATTTTTTTGTGTTGTAAGTTTTTGTCCATCTCTTATGGTTTAGCAGTTATGCGAAATTCCGTAAAAATCATCCAGAATAAAGAAGCCTTCAGAGGCTATTCCTTGAAAATTCAAGATATAAACTTCATTTGTCACTTAAATATCTTTAGTATACGACATTTTGATCAAAATCGTTAGAGCCATTTTTGAGAAAATCAAAATTTTTTAAAGAAGCTCCTTGTAAAGGATAGTTTGTTGTGGGGAGTATTTTTCACAAAATCTTCGTTTCGCATCCCTGGAAGATACTGAATTTAAATACCAAGCTTGGTATTTTACCGACTTTTCGTTTTTGAGTTATCGTGTTCACAGACACACGGACACACACATGGACCTTTTTCTGAAAACGCGTTTTTTGGATACAGAGGACCCTAAAACATACAGGATGTTTCAAAAATATGGAGCATAATTTCAGGTATGTATTTCCCACATGTAGACAATCAGATTAGTTCATTATAACATGTGTCCGGAAATGATTCATTTCCAAGTTATGGCCTTCACAACATTGAAATTCACTGGAACGTTTTTCTTTCCGCAGGTTGTTGTCATTACAGAAGATGTTCAAAATGTCCACCTCCTGCTTGAATACAGACCTCACATCGATGTCTCATTGACCTGCGAACACGATCCCAAACTCCAGGAGTATTGCGTATGTCCTCACAACTTGCCACAATTCGATTCCGAAGGGATTCCAAATCCGGCACCGGAGACGAATAAACCAATGATTTTAAATGGCCCTACAAGTAGAAATCCAGAGGGTTCAGGTCAGGTGAGCGTGGAGGCCAAGCAATTGGGCCACCTCTACCTATCCATCGATCAGGAAACCTTCGATCCAAGTACCGGCGAGCCGTAACACTGAAGTGTGCAGGAGCGCCATCATGCAAGAAGTGAATGTGTTGATGATTGATCAGTGGAGTGTCTTCGAAAACGTCAGGTATGGTGTTTTCCAGGAAGTTTGTCTACGCCTGCCCCGTAAGTCTGTTTACAAGCACATGGGGTCTAACTAATCGATCACCAATTATACTGGCCCACATGTTGAGGGAGAACCGCACCTGGTGATGAGATACAACAGTTGCACGTGGGTTTTCATGCGACCATACATGCTGATTGTGGAAATTTGTTATGCCATCTCTTGTGAACTGTGCTTCATCTGTAAATAATACGACGGCAGAAAAGTTCGGATTTACACCACACTGCTGCAAGAACCACTGACAGAACCTAACTCGTGCAGGGTAATCTGCTGGTGACAGGGCCTGTACACGTTGCAAATGATAAGGATACAATTGATACTCGTTCAACAGTCTCCAGACAGTCGTATGAGGAACATTGACTTGCTATGCTAACCGTCGTGTGCTGATAGAAGGAGTCCTGTCCACAGCCTCCAGAATCTCCTCCTGCACTTCTGGAGTTGTAGATCTTGGTCGTCCCCTTCCTAAACCAGGAGAGGTGAATGTTCCATACTCGCACAGACGGGAATGGAGACGTACAAATGTCTTCCGATCTGGGTACCTCTCCTGGTACAAACGACGAGCCAGCGCAGCATTGCCGTCCACCTTACCGTACATAAGTGTATCTCAGCCAGCTTTTGATTTGAATACATGTCGCACAGTGTTAACGCCTAAAGAACACTGAATGTAACCTTCCTCAGAATGAACTATCAGAGCGCCCTCCTAATGTCTCCTTTGACGGCAAAGACCTGCGGAAAGAAAAACGTTCCAGTGAATTCCAATGTTGTGAAGGCCATAACTCGGAAATGAAGCATTTCCGGACATGAACTATTTTGATTGACTTTCAATGTTGTAAAGGCCATAACTCGGAAATGAAGCATTTCCGGACTCATGTTATAATGAACTATTTTGATTGTCTTCATGTGGGAAATACATACCTGAAATTTTGCCCTGTATTTTTGAAACACCCAGTATATTTTCGGTGAAATCTCGGTATCGAATTTTTGGGCAGTAGCAATACCTTCTCTATATACTATGTACGTAGTACGTATAAAGAAAGTAAAAATTGGATAAGAATTCTAGAAAATTAAATTCTCATTATTTTCAGCTTTGTAAATTTAAGCTCTGTTGTACTGCTATGAATGTTTGTATTTACACTACATAATATTGTAAGGTAAGTACTTGATATGGCCATTTTGAATAAATTATATATAATTTAGTAAGAAGTAATGTTGCACCAGTTTCAGCTATCGATATTAGTGCCAAGATGTCGAAATGCTGACATAGCGGTGTCCTCCTAAAGCAATGCTGGCATAAGCATGGGTTTTACTATAAAATTTGCAATAACTAGGCTGTGAAACGTAATGAACAAAGGCATTTTTTTATTTTAAAGTATAAACTGCAAGATCCACGACGTACGCTTGCGTTCTCTCATCTTAACCACAACGTATTTATTAACAGTAAAAGCCCTGTATCTCTCGCGCCCTTGCGTATTTATTTAGAGCTCCTCATCTTTATAATCAAAAATACATCCTCCTGCACCTTAAACTCTGAGGCCACCGCTTCCTTCTCGCATGCGCGAACAGCTACCATCTCTGAAGCTATAAACCCTGGTATGCGCAGTGTAAGGGTGGATCATGCCCCACACTGGATACATTACAACAGTATCTGGCTACAAAATACAAAATCTGATTTGTTATATTAACTTTCTCTAACTGTGCCACAAATAAGCTATTCTTACACAAGATTATTCCTTTATCTACATCATGCCAATCGAGACAAACATTAGTAGACTTTGTCTTATTGGTTGCTTCCTTGTGAGTAGAAAGAAAGTAAGGGAATACATTTATGCTAAAGCGATAGTGAAAACTTTTAAAAGCTGTTCGCTATATGAAACAATTGAAATTCGGTACTCTTTTCTCGGTAAGCGGATAAAAGAAAAGAGATAGGAAAAGAAAGATAACTTGCATGTTGAGAAAATTTAAATAGTTTTTAAAATTGAAGTAAAAAACGGTTAACTCTATAAAAGTTTATGTAACATAAATTGTGTATTTCAACAGGTCTGCATTTTTGTGTTCTAACTTTTTTGTGTATTTTTTACGGCTTAACAGTTATACAAAAGTTAAAATTAAGAGATATTCAGAGACTATTTGCTAAAAATTCAGGCTCCACATTTCTTTTGTTATGTCATGGCGGTTTAATAAAAATCATTAGTCATTTTTGCGAAAGTGAGCATTTTCGAAAAATGGTCCATGTAAAGGCGACATGGATGTGGGTGGATTTTCTTGAAAATCTTCGTGTTACATTCTTAGAAAATAGTGAACTTAAATACCAAGTTTGGTACTTAATCAACTTTTCGTTCATTTTTTCAGCACGTATGTGTAATGTACAAAGCCGGCAGAAAAAATTGAATACTGAGATTTTACCCGAAATACATATTTTGATGTCCACTGAATACCAAAAATATTCATATGTGTGAGTGTTGTGTGTGTTCCTGTGGAAAGCATAGCTCAAAATCGAAAGGATCGTTAAATGCTGATTTGACATTTAAATTTAGTATCTTCCAAGAATGCTACAAAGGTTTTCAAGAAATCTTCCAGCTCAAACTACCCTTTACATGGAATTTTTCTGACAATTTTGATTTCTCAGAAATGAATAATAATTTTGATTAAATTATCGTATATTAAAGATATTGTCTTGAAAATTAAAATGTATATCTTTTATTTTCTGGGAATAGGTCCTGAAGAGTTCTTTATTCTGGATAAAATGTACTTAACTAGTAACTATAAGAAGCACAAAAAATTGGATTTGTTAAAACGCATAATTTATGTCGTGCACATTTTTCTAGAGTTAACCGTTTCCGATATATTCATTGTTATTAGTTTCAGTTTTAGCTTCTTAAACTTTTCTCAAACGGAACTTTATCTCTCTTTTGCTTTCCTCCTGGACGTGCAAAGTGAGTCAAATTTCACATAGGAACTGGCGTTTAAAATATTTGACTATTTCTTTAGTGCAGTGCATTAGCTTATTTCCCATCTACTTATAAGGAACTAATACAACCATTTATGAGAATTTTTCACTCTATTACTGCGATGTACACAAATTAATAATTGTTTTTTGAGAAATATACTGAATTAAAACACATCATAACCCATCCCTCTTCATATATTTCAGTTAAACCTGTAGGTGTTTTCTTTTCTTTACATAGTATATATACTTCATGCTAATCAGTAAAACATTAGCAGAAATAGCTATATTACTTGCTTCCTGGTAAGTAGAAGCGAAATAAGGGAGTACCATAGGTTAAGGTGATAGTCAAAAGCTGGTTGCTATGTGACTAAAGTTCCTTTGTTTGTATGGACAGCAGTTGACAAATTCCTGTATGAGAAAGTATAAGTTTTTCAAAGCAGAAACCAAAAATAAGGAATGTCTCAAAACGACGAACTCCACGAAAAAAAAATATATATATATATCATAAATTGTGTGTTTTAACGTGCTTTACATATTGTGTGCAGTAAGCTTTTGTCCATCTCTTACGGTTTAGCCGTTATTCAAAATTCAGTAAAATTCATCCAGAATAAACTACTCTTCAGAGACTATTCTCAGAAAATTCAAGATATACAATTTATTTGTCAGGTAATTATCTTTAATATACGAAATTGTAATCAAAATCGTTAGAACCATTTTTGAGAAAATCAAAATTTTCGAAAAAGGTTCCATTCAAAGGGTAGTTGGGGGTGCGGGGATTTTTCTCAAAATCTTCGTGTCGCATCCCTGGAAGATACTAAATTTAAATACCAAGTTTGTTATTTTACATGCTTTTCGTTTTTGTGTTATCGTGTTCACAGACACACAACACACGGACACACACACACGGACCTTTTTCCGAAAATGCTTTTTTTTAAATAAAGGAGACCATAAAACATATATTTCCGGTGAAATCTCGGTATAAAATTTCTGGGTGGAGTGCAATACCTTCTGTATACACCATGTACATAGTGCATATAGAGAAAGTAAAAAGAGAGAGGCTTTTTCACAAATATGGCAAGGCCACTTGGATATTACGCGTATAATAATGTATTCGCGCAGAATTATATGCGTACAAATATTTGCAGCGTTCAACAAAGCATATAAATTGCATCGAGCCATTGCAGTTTCACTTTAGAAATTGTACGAAATAATTACAAAATAAACTACAATCCTACAAAGAAAATTCTAGTCGCCAGGTAGTCGGGGTCTGTGAAGCCCAACAAGCCCGTTAAAACGCCCTGAGAAAAGTTGATTGCTACTCCAAATCAAGCATAAGCGCGAGTAGACGTTTAGTTCAAGTTTAGCGCGCACGCGAAGAGGAACTTATGCTTCACAAAAATGTTCATCATACTTACACATTTTCATGTCAAATCAGAAATCCTGCATTAATTACAGCAGAAACTATATGAATCTCAGTCACAGCAAGAGTATCTATGTTTATGACTTACAAATAACATAAGCTTTTTTTGTAGTGTTTAACGCCCGCTTTAACTACTTATGGCACCGCAGGCGGAAACAACTTAAGAGTATTTGTGTTCTGTTATCGGACAGGTGCGTCAATTCCCAAAACACAATTTCGCACAATTTAAAAATGATAGTATAAAAATGAAATGTCACTTTATCTCCAAAGCAAGAGTTAATCTGTCATTTTATTGCGGTTTCTTAATTAAGTAGATGGAAATATATAAGAATTAACCATGTTTGAGCGCGAAACATTTTCATTGTTGGCCAGTATAATTTGTCTCATTCACATGACTTTCTCTACATCTCAGGAACAAATCAGATTTTTTTCTTAAAATTTACTAGCGACCTCTCCCTCTCTATGTATTTCAGTTGAGCCTGAAGGTATTTTTCCTTACTGTAGTGGAAAGCGTTGTGAATGGCCATTATCAGTCCTTTGGAAAACCAAATGTTTACGAACCTTTAGGTAATAAAACGCCGAGAGGTTAATTCTGTCTGTAAGTGAATTTTATTCAGGCACATGTGACTGGGGCGGGGAGGTAATTGGGCCCGAGAGGGACGGGTGCACCGCCCCCTTCAGTACCAGCCAATAATTAAATTCACACGGTCGTGTGCGCCCCCCCCCCTTCAGAAAAAATTACCATCGTGCCGCCTGTTATTGCTGGTCTGTGCAACTCATAATTCAGTTTCTGACGCCGAAATGTGACTGTTGATAAATGAAGATGCATTGGCAGGCGCTGCCAATGTCGTACTTTTATTTATGTGAAATGTCTATATTCCATTCTCTCTGTGCTAATAAACTAGCGGGGATTTGCGTGTTTAAAACATCTGACGTGTAACAATCACATGACTTTCCCTACCCACTACCAACTCTCAGGCAAGGCATAGCTGTACTCACAAAACAGCTTATTCCACACGCATAACTAAATATGTAACCAAATTATTGTTATTAAGTTTATTCTTCTACTTAATGCATGCTAATCAAGAAAAAATTAGCAGAAATAGTCTCATTACTTGCTTCCTTGTAAGTAGTAGCGAAATAAGGGAGTACTACAGGATAAAGTGAAAGCCAAAAGCTGATTGCTATGAGAAGTTCCTTTATTTGTATGGATAGGAGTTAACAAATTCCTGTATGAGAAAAGTACAAGTTTTTTAAACCTGAAACCAAAAACGAGGAATATCTCAAAAACGATCAGCTCCTCGAAACAATATGTATATAACATAAATTGTGTGTTTTAATGTGCTCTACATTTTTTCGGTGGTAAGTTTTTGTCCATTTCTTACTGCTTAGCAGTTATGCAAAATTTCGTAAAATTCATTCAGAATAAAGTAGTCTTTAATTAAAATCGTTAGAGCCATTTTTGAAAAAAATTAAAATGTTTTAAAAATAGTTCCCTGTAAAGGGTAGTTAGGGTGGGGGATTTTTTTGAAAATCTTCGTGTCACATCCTTGGAAGATACCAAACTTAAATACCATGTTTGGTACTTAATGGCCTTTTCGTTTTTGAGCTATTTTGTCCACAGACACACACACGCACATACATGCACATATTTTTCTGAAAATAATTTCTTTTGGATTCAGGGGGACCCAAAACATGTATTTGCGACGAAATCTCAGTATCAAATTTTTGGTTGCATTACAATACCTTCTCTATACACTAAGTACATAGTACGTGTAGAGAAAGTAACAAATCATTTCGTAGTCGGCTTACCCTTCCCCTATTTACAACTGAAACCCCCTAGGACTTCCAAGCGAATGCCTAGGGGTCAGAATCCTGTCGGGAAGCCAACGACACAAACCACAGAATGGAGAACCTGGAACGAGTGGTCAGCCAGTAGCCAGGCGTGAGGGTAAAAAAGTGAATGATATGAGATGCCAAGGAAGTGGCTGATAGAAAAGGTGATGTTGAGCAATTGATGGAATGATGGCAGGGGAAACCGGAGGACTTGGAGAAAGCCCAGCCAGACGCCGTTTCGTGCATGAGGTGAGAGGTGAGTGGTCTAACAACTTGGCCACGGTGTCAACCATAAGCAAATAAATAAGGTATAATATTATTACCAGAGCTAGGATGTTCATATCAATTTCCTTATGCAGGTTTGGCAATACCTGCGGCACTACTTGCACGAGCAAAGGTCAAGGTAGAGTGCAACCCATTACTGCAAAACAGCTATCACTGTATAACACAGAACCACGTCGGTAGGAAGGAAGGCGTTCGAATAACATCTTTGTCCTGCTCAAATGTGAGCAAAATGAATATGTGTTACAACCATAGTATGTTTTCTAGAAGTGTACTTATTCATGTACTTATTAGAAACCAGTGACAGTACTAGTATAAAAATTGTTAAACGTCTAGTAGCAGAACAGCTTCACAAAAGTATATTATTATTTGCGAATTTATTCAGTTAACCTACAACTATCACACTGTTACTGTCCAGAGTTATGGAGCTAAACTGAATCTGTGAGGCATAAAATGTCAAGAGGATCTACCAATCCACGATCATTCTACCTGAAATGAAGATGAAAATGAGAAGTGTAATTTAAAAGAATGCAGGGTTCAGTGTGATGTATCGCATACAAGCTGCAGTTTCAGATCCAAAAAAATGCCTTTTGCTTGGCAATAGCGAAACGGAACTGATAAAATATGTCCCGATCACATCAAGCGAACTTTTTCGCATTACAAATCTTATTTGTCGGAACGTAGAATGAGGTTTTCATTTGAAAGGCTTCAGAAGTAAATATAGTTTTCAGTAATACAGCTGAAGATGAGTAAAGATTTAATTTAATTCCTGTCTTCATTTTTATCTCGTAAGAATTTGAAGATATTTAAGAAATTTGCCAGTCCCCATGGCCGCGCTCGCCAAGGCTTTGGTGCTTCTTAGCGCTGGGTATGGTGGGTTTGAGTCCCGCTTTGGGCATGGGTGTTATATGTATGGTGTGTTGTAAAAGTAAGAAAACAGCAATCCAGTAATAATACGGCAAAACAAGGTAAAAAAGAAAAAGGTACATAAAAGTGGGGTATACAGTGCCGGAGTCCCGATCAGACTCCAGTACTGTATTTAAAAAAAAATGAAAAGAAAGCATTTCATTATTTGGATATTATTTAACCTTTGATCTGTAAATGTTTCAATCCGCATTATAAGGAATTCTGCTATTTTTCTCAATTAGAATGAATTAAATAGAAGCTTAAGCTTTTCTACAATAATTTGTTGCAGAGATGTAGAGAAAGTCATGTGAATGGAACACATCAGATTTTTGTTAGAATGTGCATCAGATGCCATTTGTTATCAGAAAGCATCTTCGTAAACACGTGATACTATATTATGGTGAAGAAGAGTGGGTTGCCTACTTTTAAAGGAATAAGATTGTTGGACGAAGAGCTCACAATAAATTATCGTGGTTGCCTTGGAGAACGTGTATACCTCTTTTCAGTGCAAGAAACATTGCCTGCGCTTGTTAAACAGAGGCGCTTGCTCAATGTCAAGCAGAAACGCCTTGCGGTAGTATATGTAGATTGCCCTGCAATACTGTTGTGGTGAAGAAGTTGCCTAGTAGATACAAAGCAGGGGCTTCTTCTTCTACATTTTCATTAGGAAAGGAGCGCTGTTTAGTGGATCGATTTATTGCAGAAAATGAACAACTGGAAGCCCTAGGGTGTACTTTCAGTCTAGATAAAACTAGGTCAGGATATTATCTGCTTCTATGCTAAGGTTGGTAAATATTAAGGGTACAGATGCTACTTATTGTGTTTGTGACTCCGAAACGCTTGTACTAGGTCCCAGATCAACTACTTTAAGCCTACACATACTCGTCTATGCTCCCTTGATAATACTATATTATTAGTAATCCACTATTTATATTGTAACTATATGTAACGCAAATCGATAGTTTTACTTTCTCTATTGCATATTTAGTAAGAAAAGAAGATATTCGACTCAAAATTTAGATACCACGATTTCACTGGAATTAAGTCTTTCAAGCATCCTAAACAAAATAATAATAAAAAAAACTTTTAAGTAATATATGTGTTTGTTTTCTATAATCATTTAATAAAATACGAATCATTCGATAAATGAAAACAAATTATTCAGGTTCAGTACTCTTCAGGCATGCTCTTTTCAACAAAATTCCCTCCAAACTACCCTTTGAATGGATACTTTTTGGAAATATTGGATATGCATTAAATGTTTAACTTATTTATATAAAAATCCATATCTTGAATATTCTGGTGATTTACCTGAAGCAATCTTCTTTCGATATATATAATAGTATTTCTTAACAGTAAGGAATAGATTACAAATCAGTTCATATAAAATGTAATCTCTTTAAAGCACAACATTTGTGTCAATGTTTTTTTTTCTATTTTATCAACAATGGTTGTGACGACTTTATCAAAATACTCCATAGCCAAAATGTTGTGAAAAATTATACATATATCCACTTATACCAAGGAATTTGTTACAATTTTGTGTAACTGGTAAACCAAAACATACTGTGGTGCAGATCTGTGGACAAGCTTCGTTGTCGGGCAGTCATAGAGACAATCAAACACTACGTTATCGAGGGATAACTAAAATATTCTGTAAGTTTCTCTTCCCCCACCTTCAGAACGCTTCCAGAAAGTTCTTGCATGATGTGAGAGAGACTTTTCTGGTGTAACATTAAGTGCGTTTTCCGAGCGAGGTTCTTACAACTGTTGCGAAGTACAATGTGTGTTTCAATTGCGAGGAATTAAGAGAGGTTTGTGTTTGACTCCGCAGCGAGTGAAATAGGCTACGTCATGCGCATTTCATACGCCGAAACGTCACGAAAAGAGTGAAGTGAGAGGAGAAATTTAGCTAATTCACAGCGAATGAAGTGACAATAAACTGTGTAAAATACCACTAAAAATTTCAACTAGATAAAAAGTGTGAAGTGACACTTAAAAACTTGAAATGTAGACAAATAGATTAAATAAAAACTGTAGATACTTTCAAAATAAACAATTTATTTAATATAATTTATTTGTTGCATGAACCATTTTTAAATTATCTATTATAAGTGGCTTTATTTTTTCAATATTTTGTTAGCACAAACTGGAGTAAATAATCAGTTGTTTCTCACAAAATCGTGAAAAGAGTTCTGAATTTCAAGGTTTTAATATACTGAACCACTGTAAAACATCTTACATAAACTTTTCTCTATCTTTCTTGTATCTATAGCAACTGTGAGATTAAACTATTTCTATAAAGGATCATATCGATTATCATAAACTAGATAGAAAAAATACTTGAATACGAATACTATTTTATAGTAAAGGGTACAGAAAGTCCGGCGAATGAAATAAATAGAAAATGTTTTTCATTTTTTGGCAAAAATGATAAAGGTGACGGTTAAAACAAATTATCTGAAGCATGGACCTCCTAAATAAATATTATTTCATACCTTAGAAACCGACTTTCTTCTGTGTGTTTTGGAATAAATATTGGATTTTTATTCGAAATGTCTTTAAACTTATGAAGGATTTGTATTTCAAATCCACTAAAATACAAAGTGTTGTACAGACAAATCGAAACGTATTTGTTAAGACGGGTGCTGATAAATATTCAGTTCACTTGTTTTTCACTTCAAGGAGGCCGAGGTTCGTTTTAAAGCCTCCGTATTTATTTACTTGCTGAAGAACACACAAAGAAGAGAAGAAATGGCCGGTGGTTATTCGCTTCTTTGTTTGGCAGCGATGGGGAAATAAAACAGGTAAGGGAAAGTGAGGCATGCTGGAAGAGAAGGCAATTTTTCCGGATCCAGTAAATTTCTTGTTCTGAAATTCCATCAGCCACTCTTGCAGCCGCCGCAAACGTTTCGCGCTTTAATACAATATTGCCTTCGGTTTTTGCGTTTACAGCGAAATTCACTTTGCAGCCTGCCGCATCATGTGAGCTCACTTCTTAAAGAAGATCAGCGCTTCCCAACGTGCGGCGTTCTCTTTTCTATACACACCTCTGTGAAATCGTTTCCCAGGACATATATTTTTACTTTCTCTACGCGTAATATGTACTTAGTGTATAGAAAAAGTATTGCATTCCACCCAAAAATTCTTTACCGAGATTTTACTGAAAATGTATGTGTTTGGTCACCCTGAATACAAAAAATCTAATGTATTCCATTCCCATGACTTTCTCTACATCTCTGCAAGAAATATTATTAAAAATCTTATGCTGATATTTACTTCATGCTAATCGAAAAAAAAATTAACAGAAATAGTGGTATTACTTGCTTCCTTGTGATTAGAAGCGAAATAAGGGAGTGCCATAGGTTAAAGTGATGGCCAAAAGGTTGTTGCTATGTGACTGATGTTTCTTTGTTTATATGGACGGGAGTTGACACATTCCTGTAAGAGAAAAGTATAAGTTTCTCAAAGCTAAAACCAATAACAAGAAGTATCTCAAAAACGACCAACTCAACGAAAAAAATTATATTACATAAATTGTGTGTGCTCTACATGATTTGCGTGGAAAGTTTTTATCCATCTTTTACGGTTTAGCAGTAATGTAAAATTCCGTAAAATTCATCCATAATAAAGCAATATTGAGAGGCTATTCCCAGAAAATTCAAGATATACATTTTATTTGTCAGGTAAACGTCTTTGCTATACCCATTTTAATCAAAATCGGTAGAGCCATTTTTGAGCAAATCAACATTTTCGAAAATAATTCCATGTAAAGGGTAATTTGGGGTGGGAGGATTTTGTTGAAAATCTTCGTATCGCATTCTTGAAAGATACCAACCCTAAGTACCAAGTTTGGTATTTAACAGACTTTTCATTTTTGAGCTATGCTGCCCACAGCCACACACACACGCATACACCGACAGACAGATAGATAGTCATACACACAGATATTTCTCTAAAGATGCTTCTTTGGATTCAAGAAGTCTCAAAACATGTATTTCCGGTGAAATATAGGCATCGAATTTTTGGGTACATTACAATACCTTCTCTATACACTGTGTACATAGTACATGTAGAGAAATTAAAAAGACAGTTTTAGAAAATGATCCTATATATGTCTGTGTCAGGGTGGAGTCAAAACGAAAATATCGTTCAACATCAAACATGGTAATTAAAAATATTTACCTAACAAATAAAATCTATATCTTGAATTTTCTGGGAATAGAAAAGAAAGACTACTACACCTTGGATGAATTTTATGTAATTTTGTATAACTGGTAAACCGTAAGAGAAAGACAAAGGCTAACTTAAAACAAAATGTAGAGCTCGTTATAACATACAATTTATAGCATATACATTTTTTGTAGACTTTATCTTTTTTAAGATATTCCTTGTTATTGGTTTCAACTTTAAATATACCTGTACTTTTCTCATACGGGAGTTTGTCAACTCCTTTCCATATAAAAGTACTTCAGTTACACAGCAAACAGTTTTTGATTATCACTTTAGCCCATCCACTTACAAGGAAGCAATTAATAACACTATTTCTGCTAATTTTTTCTCGATTACCAAGAAGCAAAAAGAAGCATAGGCTTTTCAAAAAATAATTTGTTGTAGAGATGTAGAGACAGTCATGTGAATGGAATATATAAGATTTTTATAATGTTTAACGCCCGCCTTTACTACACATGCAATGGCACCAATGATGATTCCAGGAAATTCAAAATATGCGTATTTTATCTATGATATATGGTATTTAATTTGGAAAAATTGTTCATGAAAAGGGTATTTTCGGCCAGGGGGAATTTATAGACGATCTTCGTATCGTATCCTTAGAAGATGCTTACTTTAAATATCAAGTTTGTTATTTAACAGACTTTTCCTTTTAGTTTACCTGTGCACAGACACTCATGTCGCCCGTGGACCTGTTTCCAAAGTATTATTTTTACTTTATCTAACACGTATGTACAGATAATTTACACAGTAGCTAGAGAAGATATTGCATTCCGCCCTAAACTTCGATGACGAGATTTCACCGGAAATACGTTTTGAGATCCACTGAACCAGAAAAAAAGCATTTTTATAAAAAAAGGTACGTCTGGTTGTCTACCTGTGTGTGTGTGTGTATGTGTGTGGTGTGTGTTTGTGGACAGCATAGCTCAAAACCGAAAAGACTGTTAGATACCAAACTTGTGTTTATATTTAGTATTTTCCAAAGATGTGACTCGAAATTTTCAAGAAACACCCTGAACTAGACTACCCTTTACATGGAAAACATTTTAAAAATTTGGTTTTTCTTAAAAATAACTCTAACCAGTTTGATTAAAATAACGTATATTAAAGATATTTCTATCACATATAACATTTTTATTTGTAAATTTTTGGAAGTAACATCTAAGGAACTCTCTAGTAGTGCAGAATTTTGCATTACGGTTTAACCGTAAAAGAAAGACAAAAACTTAATACGCAAAAATGTAGCTCTCGAAGCATAGTTTATAATATATGTTTTTTTTTGTTTTTTTTTTGTAGATTTGACCATTTTCTAGATATTCATTGTTATTTAGTTTTAAACTACCTAACTTTTCTCAGGCGGTACCATGCAAAGCGAATTGAACCTCAATTGTTTCACAGAGCAACGTGTTTTTAAAAGTTTTTACTCTCGCTGTAGGCTAATGCATTCCCATATTTCTCTTCCATGTACTTACAGAAAGTAAGTAATAAGACCAAATCTGCTAATGTTTATCTCAAGTAGGGTGATGTAGATAATAGAACAACCTTTTCTAAGAATAATTTGTATAAGGAACAGCTAGAGAAAGTGATATGAATGGAACACATCAGATTTTAAATTAAGGGGGCCTTAAAACGGTATTATTAGTGAGATTTCGGTATCGATAATCTGCGTGGAATGGAATATGTTCTCTGTATACCATGTACGAAGTAGGTAGTAATAGGGAAAGTAATAAACGGTAATAAACGGTAGTAGATAGATAAAGCCACGTGAATGTAACGGATCAGGCTCTGAATGGTTATGTTCTGTGCGTAGAGTCTCCTGGGAGATAGGCACACCATCCTGCAGGTAGCGTCTTTATCTCGAGGAAGTGATCTTCGCGTAAAAATGTCTTTTGTGAGAGACGCAGGAGTTATGCTAATATCTTGGCTATGACTTCAATTATTTAGATTTTGACACGGATTCTGCACCGTCGCTTTCCATGCATTGCAAATGATGAAGTGGATGTGATATTAACCTGACAATTATAGTAGAATGTCTTGTGCGACGCGGTCGCTATTCCTCTTTGTGTGAATCTTTGGGGTTTAGCTGAAGGTTTACGCAACCACATCTGTTTATTGCTCCCTCTTTCAAGTTGTGTTACCTGTACACCACATTTGTCTATTACGTCAAGTAGAGAACACATACAGGCGTTAATGATTTTTGTTTCCTATCATGTTTTCGTTGTGAAATATTGGCAGAATATTATTACATGTTTTTTACTTGAGTCCTGGGTGAGCTATGATTCGTAAGAATTTTAAGTGCATGGACAGGTGTTAATTAGCCTACAAACAAAGATCAGACCTAGGTGAGTGGCAAATGGGGAGAAGTATAAAAACATTTCTTAGGTGATTTGAATGTGGGCTTAGTAACTAACGGTGGTCAACACCTGTCCCTATAAGAGATCGTCTCGTACTCATTAGATTACAAAAGACGGCGCTCAAAATATAAAGTACATACATTCAGCAGCGAAGAAAAAAGAGGGAGTAACACAAACTTTAAGTGGATTGCTAAAACCATGGGGAGAGTCGAATATTTCCTTATCAACATAAACCACTACGCATTATTTCGGCAATATTCCATGCAATCGAAACTACACACACACATTTCAAGATTTTAATATGATCTTTACTTTCTCTACAACGTACAATAAGTAGTAGGTGGAGAACGTAATGCATTTCAATAAAAATTAGATTCCGAGATTTCACCGCGAATATCTTTTGGGGGTATTCTGAATAGAAATAAAGCGTTTTTAGAAAAACGTGTGTGCGTGTGTCTGTGAATGAGTGAACATCATAACTTAAAATTCTGATGTATTCCATTCACATCACTTTCTTTAGCTACTACATAAACAAAATATTCTTACAAAATATTCTTTTAACTACATCATGCTAATCGAGATAAACATGATAAGAATTGGTCTTCGTACTTTTTCCCTTGTAAACAGATACGGCACGTAAAATGACCTCAAGCCTGATAGAGAGGCCTCTAAGCAAAATTAAGCGTTCTTTCACGTTCAGTATAGAATTTGACGCTGAGAAGCACAGCAGTTAAAAAGCGTCTATAAATAATACGTAATTTACATTATTTTTGTAAGCTACATTATTTTTGTAAGCAGACGGCAAATTTAATATGGGATACACTAGGCTAAAGAAATAGTGAAATATTTTAAAAGCTGGTAGCTATGTAAAACATTTGAGGTCCGGCTCGCTCTGCATGACCCCGTCTGAGAAAACTTATATAGTTTAAAATTGAAACCAATAACAAAGAATATTCCGAAAACGGCCACATCTACAATAAAAACGATATGGCATAAATTATATGTTCTAACGAGATCTAAATGTTTTGTATCATACATTTTGGTCCAACACTTGTGGTTTAACCGTTATCCAAAATTCTGCAAAACTGATTGAGAATAAAGAGCATTCAGAGACTATTCTCAGAAAATTCAAAACATACACTTTATTTGGGATACAAGTATCCTTAATATATAGTATTTTAACCAAAAACAATTGTCGCCCTCCGTGGTGTAATGGTTACCATGCTAACTTCATATACCTAAGGTCGCGGGTTCAAACCCGGCGGAGGACGATGGATTTTTTTCGGGCGTAAAAATCCTTAGCATGGCTTCCTTCGGAAGGGAAGTAAAGCTGTGGGTCCCTTGTCGTAGATTTACGGCACGTAAAAGAACTTCAAGCCTGATAAGAGAGACCTCTGAGCAAAATTAAGCGATCTTTCACGCCCAATATAGAATGGGACGCTGAGAACCAAAGCAGTTAAAGAGCGTCCATAAATAACAGGCCATTTCATTTTAACCAAAATCGTTAAGGCTATTTTGAGAAAAACAACAAGTTTAAAAAAGTGTCCATGTAAGGGGTAATTTGTGGTGGGGAGATTTCCTTGAAAATCTTCGTGTCGTTTCCTTACAAGGTACTAAACATTTTTAAAATAACAAGTTTGGTATTTAATGGTCTTTTCGTTTTTGAGCTACACTGTCCCTCCCTCCCCCCACACACACACAGACACACTCACACTCGGACCTTTTTATAACAATGATTTTTTTTCGTACTCAGGGGACCTCAAAGCTATATTTATTGTAAAATCTCAACATCAAATTTTTTAGAGAAATGCTGTGATTTCTCTAACTGCTATGTACATTGTATGTCTATACGTGTTAGAAAAAGTAAAACTGAAGAATAAGTTAAGAACTGCACTTTGTATTGTTCATAGGTTCTAAGGATGTGACCCGAAGGCTTTCAGGAAAATCTCCCCTTCCAAAATTATCCTTCATATAGTTTTTTTTAAAATTTAAGTTTTCTTAAAAATGACTACGGATTTTTATCAACCTGTGCTATATTAACAATACTTACATGATGAATATGTGCACTAAATTTAATAATATTATTCATAAAATTGGTAAAAGAATATACCAGATATGTAACATACATTCACATAACTTTCTACCTGTTCCATAAATAATTGTTTTATAAAAGATAATTTTTTATTTACGATATGCTAATTTAGGTAAACATTAGCAGAATTGGTCTTATTACTTGTTTCCTTGTAAGTAGAAGAGGAATAAGGGAATACATCTGGCTAAGGCGGTAGTCAAGTCTTTTAAAAGACGGTCGCTATATGAAACAGTTTTATTGAGGTTTGCTTCGCTTTGCATCGTAGCGCTAGAAAAGTTAGTTTAAAATTGTAATCAAAACAATGAATATCTCGAAATTGGCCAACTCTACTAGAAAAATGTATATGACACAAATTGTGATTTTAACGAGCTCTACAGTCTTTGTGTAGTAAGTTTTGTGTATCCTTACCGTTATGCAAACTTCTGCACAGATCAATTGGAACAAGAGATACTCAGAGGCTATTCCCAAAAATTTAAAATATAGCTCTTATTTCTAATGCAAATACCTTAAATATAAGAGATTTTAATCACAATTTTTAGAGCCGTTTTTGAGGAAATCAAAAGTTTCGAAAAACATGTTCCATGTAAGGGGTAGTTGAAAGTGGAGGGATTTTCTTGAATGTATTCGTGACGCATCCTTGGAAGATATTAAACTTAAATACCAAGTTTGGTGTTAAATCGATTTTTCGTTTTTGATCTATGATGTTCACACACACACACACACTCACACACGGACCTTTTTCTATTTCGGACTCAGAGGACCTCAAAGGATACATTTCTTGTAGAAAATGGATATTGAATTTTTGGTAGGAATACAATGCTAGAAAAAGTAAATATGAAAAATCAGTTAAGCACTTCACTTTGTATTTAAGTTCATATCTTCTAAACATGTAACACGAAAATTTTTAAGAAAATGTCCCCACCCCCAACTATCCTTTATATCTGATGTTTCAATTTTCTCAAAAATAGTTCTAGGAATTTAGAATAGCATGTGATATGGTAAAAACATTTATATGAACTATGTGCAACAAATTTAATAATAATATTGCTATAAATTGGTAATTATTAAAAATTATTAAAATGTCTGATGCTACACTAACATGGCTATCTCTAGCTGCTCTACACACTTCTTACAAAAGATTATTCTTCTTTATACACAGTTCTAATCTAGATAAACATTAGCAGAATGTTCTTATTACTTAATTCCATATAGTAGAAAGGAACTAAAGAAACGCACTATGCTTAAGTGATAGTGAAATGTTTTAAAAACTGTCGTTATGCGATTACCAATGCAAATCGTTTCCTTGCTTGGCTAGAAATAGAAAAAAAAATGACACTTCCTGTCTGAGAAAAGTATAAGTACTTCGCAATTGAAACAAATAACAAGCAATACCACGGAAACGGTTACCTCCACAACAAAACCGTAAAGAACATAAATTGTGTGTTTTGATGATATCTACACTTTTGTGTTGTAAGGTTTGTTTATCTCTTACGGTTTAGCAGTTAAGCAAAATTCGGTAAAATTCATTCAGAATAAAGAAATCTTTAGAGGCTTTCCCAGAAAATTCAAGTTATACATTTTATTTATCATGTAAATATCTTTAATATACGGGATTTTAATCAATATTGTTAGAGCCATTTTTGAGAAAATCAAAATATTCGAAAAATTTTCTGTGGACAATAGTTTGTGTTGGAGGATTTTTTGATAATATTCGTGGCGCATCCTCGGAAGATACTAAACTTAAATAACATGTTTGGTACTTAACGATCTTTTTGTTTTTTAGCTATACATATGGAACTTTTCCTAAAAATGTTTTTCTTGGACTCAGGGGACCCCAAAACATATATTGCCGGTGAAATCTCGGCATCGAATTTTTGGGTGGAATACAATACCTTCTCTATCCACTATGTACATTGTACATGTGGGCTAGAGAAAGTAAAATGTCTAATATCCCACACTTATATTATTTTAACGTTTTCATTTGGATAACAAAAAATTCAATGAAACTTTCGTTAAGAAATTCACGAAAGTCTAGATTGTAATTTTGCCCAGTATTTACTGTTGAGGGGCCAGTAAAACTTGTAAAGCTGGGAGCGAGTCTTCCACGACGGTAGTTATTAGACTGGACAGAAGTTGAGTGTGTCAAGAACAGGCTTTAGACGTCACGTGAAGAGGGAACAAAGGAAATAAAAGAGTAGCGGGGATCACAAAGAGAATGTTTGTCCTTCCAATGGAGCAGATAGTTCACTTACCTGGATAATGGCAGTTCATTCTGAGAAATTCTCTAGCTTAAAGAAGCATGTCAAAATGTTCATTTATCTGCAAAAGTGCTTTTAAATTTAACTCAAAAACCTAAAAACTCTTTTCTCTTAAGTATTGCATTTTATTTTTTACTTTCTCTAGCTCCATATGTACAATATACATAGGAATAGAGAGGTATTGTATTCCACCCACAAATTCTATGTCGAATGTCACAGGAAATACATGTTTTGAGTCCCCCTGATCCCAAAAAAGGATTTTTTGGAAAAATCTCCGTGTGTGTCTATCAGTCTATCTGTCTATCTGTGTGTCTGTGCAGAGCATAGCTCAGAAACAAAAAGAGCGTTGAATACCAAAGTTGTATCCAAGGATGCAACACGATTGTCAAGAAAATCTCCCCATTTTTCAAAAATTTTATTTTCTCACTAATTTATCTAACAATTTTGATTCAAATATCCTGTATTAAAGATATTTGCCTGTTAAATAAAATGTATATCTTGAATTTTCCGGGAATGACCACTTAAGACATGTTTATTCTCGATGAATTTTGCATAACTGTAAGAGATAGACAAAAACTTACTCCTCATAAAATCTAGAGCACGTTAAAACACACAACTTATCTTATGTACACTTTTTTGTGGAGTTGATCGTTTTTGAGACATTCTTTGTTTTTGTTTTCAGCTTTGAAAAACACTTTTCTCATGCAGGAATTTATCAAATCCTGTCCAATCAAACAAAGGAATTTCGTCACACTGCAACCAGCTTTAACTATCCCTTTAAACTATGGTACTCCCTTATTTCGCTTCTGTTTACAAGGAAGCAAGTGAAAAGACTATATCTGCCAATTTGTTCTCGATTAGCTTGAAGTAAATAGAAGCATAAGCTTTTGAATAATAGTTTGTTGCAGAGATGTAGAGAAAGTCATGTGAATGGAACATAACACATTTTTACTTTCCCTGCACGTATTATGTACATAGTGTATAGAGAAGGTATTGTAATGCACCCAAAAGTTCGATACCGAGATTTCACTGGAAATATATGTTTTGGGTTCCCCTGAATAAAAAAAAATCATTTTTAGAAAAATTTCCTTGTGTGTGTCTATCTGTCCGTCTCTGTGTGTGTGCCTGTGGCCAGCATACCTCAAAAACGAAAAGTCCTTTAAAAACCAAACTTGGTATTTAAGTTTGGTATCTTCCAAGGATACAATTTTTAAGAAAATGCCCCCACTCCCAGTAACCGTTTACATGCAACTTTTTTTGAAAATTCTCATTTTCTAAAAATAGCCTTAAAGATTTTGATTAAAATATCGTATATTAAAGATATTTACCTGACAAATAATATGTATATCTTGAATTTTGTGGGAATAGCCTCAGAAGACTAGTTTATTCAGAATGAATTTTACGCAATTTTGTATAATTGCTAAACCGTAAGAGATAGACAAAAGCTTATCGCACAAAAAATGTAGAGCACATTAAAACACGCAATTTATGTTCTATACATTTTTTCGCGGAGTTGATCGTTTTTTTTTTTTAGATATTCCTTTTTTTTGGTTTCAGCTTTGAAAAACTTATATTTTGCTCATACAGGACTATATCAACTCTTGCCCATACAAAGAAAGGAACTTCAGTCAC
This sequence comes from Hymenopus coronatus, assembly GCA_030762935.1. Lineage (NCBI taxonomy): Eukaryota > Metazoa > Arthropoda > Insecta > Mantodea > Hymenopodidae > Hymenopus > Hymenopus coronatus. Next base: position 44,148,235 of record CM060883.1, read on the forward strand.
ATAGCAACCGACTTGTGACTATCACTTTAAGCTATGATACTCCCTTATTTCGCTTCTACTTACAAGGAAGCAAGTAATAAGACTGTTTCTGCGAATTTGTTTCTTGATTAGCATGAAGTAAATAGAAGTATAGCTTTTTAAGAATAATTTGTTACAGAGGTGCAGAGAAAGTCATGTGAATGGAACAATCAGATGTTTTATTATCATTTTATAGTTATTTTGTAATTGTAAATAGGAGAATTAAGCCTTAATATGTACCTGCTAAAGAAGCATATAAGCACACAAACTACGGGCTTCGACATATATTAACGCGATATGCAACACACGGTTTAACCGTGCAACATACACTTGTTTTTTTTACTTTCTCTAGCCCTTATATACAATGTAAAGGTTTGTATTGCAACGAAAAAGTTCGATTTTTAGATTCCACTGGAAATATGCTTTGGTGTCACATAAATCCGAAAAAAAATCATTTTTAGAAAAAGGTCCGAATGTGTCTGTAGACAGCATAGTCTCAAAAACAAAAAAGACCGTTAAATATCAAACTCGGTATTTAAATGTAGTATCATCCAAGGGTACGTCACGAAGGTTTTCAAGAAAATCTCCAAATACCCTTTACATGAAGAAATTTTCGAAAGTTTTGATTTTATAAAAAATGGCTGATACATTTTGATTAAAATATCGTATTTTAAAGATATTTACATGACAAACAGAATGTATATCTTGAATGTTCTGGGAATGGCCTCTGATGATGTTTTTATTCCGAATAGGTGACAGATAAAATAAAATTTCTGAGATTCACTTAATGCATAAATATCTATATCAGTTAAATTCTGATTCGCAAACACTATTTGATTAATTAAACATATTTCTTTGACTGATGCATGATGATTATTTATGTAGTACTTTTTATCTCAAATTAACCTGCTTAAAATATCTGAGTTAAACGCCTTAGGGAAGTGTCTGCAAACTTAAAGTTATTGTTACGAACATTTATTCTGAAGTTCATCTTTCTTTTTCCTCACTATTCTATGTAAGGACAATGTACATATTAGCCAGAGAAGTTAGATAATAAAACCAATTCTGCTGATGATTATGCCAATTTGTATGAAATATATTGAAGAAGGCATATTTTTTGAAAGAATATTTAGTTGAAAATAGGTAGAGAAAGTCATGTGAATATATGACCTGAGTTTGTTATTTATATACATTGAATCCTTACTAATTCTTATCCCGATTTGCATGAATTATGTTGAAGATTAAGATGTTGTAATAATAGTTCGCTGAAAATAGAGAGTATATGAATATATTACATATTTTTTCTTTCTCTATATGTACTATGTACATAGTGTATAGAGAAGGTATTGTAATGCTCCTAAAAATTTCATACCAAGATTTCACCGGATATACATATTTTGGGTCGCCCTGAATCCAAAAAACAAAAAATTCATTTCTGGAAAAAGGTTCGTGTGTGTGCGTGTGCATGTCTGTGGACAGAATGGCTCAAAAACGAAAAGACCGCTAAATACCAAATTTGGTATTTATGTTTGGTATCTCCCAAGGATGGCACACAAGACTTTCAAGAAAACCACCCACTACCAACTACCCTATACAAGGTACTTTTTTTTCAAAAGGTATTCTCAAAATTGGCTCTTACAATTTTGATTAAAATATCGTATTTTAAAGATATTTATCTGACAAATAATATGTATATCTTGCATTTTCTGGGAATAGTCTCCGAAGACTACTTTATTCTGGATGAATTTTACGGAATTTTACCTAACTGCTAAACCGTAAGAGATGGACAAAACTTACCACATAAAAATTTAGAGCACATTAAAGCACAGAGTTTATGTTAAATATTTTTTTTCTTTGAGTTGATCGATTTTGATACATTCCTTGTTATTTGTTTCAGCTTTAAAAAAACTTACACTTGTCTTATACAAGACTTTGTCAACTTCTGTCCATACTAAGGAACTTCAGCCACATAGCAACCAGCTTTTGACTATCATTTTAATTTATGGTATTCCCTTACTTCGCTTCTACTTACAAAGAAGCAAGTAATAAGACTATTTCTGCTATTTTTTCTCGATTAGCATGAAGTAAATAGAAGCATAAGTTTTTTTAAAAATAATTTGGCAGAGATGTAGAGAAATTCATGTGAATGGAACACATCAGAGTTTTATATATATATACATCAAATCGTTAAAAATGCAATTTAAACCACTTGCAAAGTTTAAAGCTAAGAATCGTACGATTAAACAGATGACCATGTGAGTGATGCCAACAAAACAAACAGTTTATTTGTGAGATAGCCCATAAATTTTAATTGCCAACTATTTGCTGTGACTGCGGTCATAAAGAAAGCCATTACGTTCGGCCATTTTATCGAAATAACAGTGTTTTTATATTAAATTACTGAAGTCGTGAAGTGCTCAAGATAAGCCAATGTACAAATAAAGAAAATTCCATAGAACAGTAAACGAGTTATTGGTAGAGAAACTTACTTTTCCGAAAGCAAATTATTTCGTAATGTATTTTTAAATCAGCTTTGCGTGGCAAATAAATATTGCTTTAATTTTGCTTTAAGTTTATATTGTATCCAAAATTCATAATTTTAAGAGTAAATAAACCGGACATTGTTGTATTTTATATAATAAATACTCTTATTGTTCATTTTTATACTTTCGAATTATTTAACATTTGTTATTACAATCTCAGATAATAATAACCACCACCATAATCCTAAATAAATTTAATGCTTTATAATCTTGACAAGATTGATATAAAATTTTGCACAACAGCTCCCAAAAACGTATTTATGGTTTAATATGCATTTGATAACTTCCTAATAAGCTTTGATATTTCAAAAGTTAATAAAAGAGAAACTATATTTTTTCATGAATTAAAATATATTATCTTTCCGTTCTATTGCAAATATATGAAATATTGCACACCACTGAAAATTTATACTGAGATTACACCAGTTTGAAATCTACCAAATCGCACATGTGTGTCTATATACAGCATCATTAACATGTAATGCCTTAAACAGGGTGATTTATGCTAGCGACAACTTATTGTACCTAAATTGTAGAGGAATTTTGGGAGATTATTTACCTCCATAGCAAATGCCCTCCATCCTGCATAAGGCACATCAGCACATCGTTCCATGTTACTGGCCGCTCGTTGGAGGACTCTGTTGTCAATAGCTTGAATCTCCTTTTTGATGTTGTGCTTCAGATCGTCCAATGTCTGGGGACGTGTGGCGTAAACCCTGTATTTTAAGCAAACCCATAGAAAGAAGTCTGGTGATGTCAAATCCGAAGATCTCGGTTGCCATAGGTTCCTGAAAGTATCCGGTCGTCAAAGAAACTTGCAATTAGGTTCATGGATTCATTAGATGTATGGTATGTAGTGTCATCTTTTGAAAATATCCTTGACTCAGCTCTACATCGAACTGCATTTTCACGTGGACTATAAGAACAAAATGTCGAAACAGCTGCCAACAATGCAATTAGGAATAAAACATAAACATCTGCGCATCTAGTGACAAGAAATCGAAACTCCAGAACATTCTGCTTAATTTGGTGCTAAAATTGGGTCATTGAAGAATTTCTAACGGAATAATTAAAGAAACAAATGTGTCAGTTCTACACAAATCACTCTATATTTATAAAAGTACACTCCACAAACTGTTTTTACATAGGCTTATTATTCTATTTTATAGTAAAAAACCCTTCATTCGCATTTAGACATTTCCTTGTAGGATATAGCAGGTAAAGCGAGATTCAGATGTTCTTTGTATAACTATGGAAAACTTCTGATGTGTTCCATTCACATGACTTTCACTACATCTGTGCAACAAAGTTTTGTTGCTTCTTCCATCTACTTCATTATAACAGAATTGTCATTATTACTTGCTCCTAATAAGTATAAGGGAAATAAGGGAATGAACTAAGCAAAAGCGATAGTCATATATTTTAAAATCCTCTATGTGATGCAAATGCATTCTTCTCATGACCACGAGTGAAACCTTTCCATATAAGAAAATATTTTAGTTTTTTAAAACTGAATCCAGTACAAGGAATATCTCAGTCTCACGAAAATAATAAATTTGACATAAATTTTATGTTTTAATAAGATCTAAATTTTTATGTAGTAAGTTTTTTTTTCTAATTCTTACAGTTAACTAGTTACACAAACTTCAGAAAAACTCATCCAGATTAAAGAGTTCTATAGAGGCTATTCCCAAAATGTTCATAATATACTTTATTTGTCAAGTAAATATCTTTAATACGCGTTATTTTAATCAAATGTTCGAAAAATTTCTTAAAAAACAGCTCTAACGACTTTGACTGAACTACCGTATATTAAAACTGAAATGTATGTCTTGAATGTTGTGGGAATATCCTCTGATGTTTTTTTTATAACTGGTTAACCGTAAGAGATACGTGATAACTCACTACACAAAAATGTATATATTTAAAAGACATTTGACATTTTGTGTTGTTATTGTTTTCAATTTTAAAATGGTTATATATTTTCTGAAGCGGGAATTTTTTGTCCCTGTTTATTTTTTATGCTCTTACCCGAGTAAAGAAAACCAAATTTCAGTGTCATAGCAACCAGTTTTTGGAAAATTTGATAATCGTTTTAGCATAGTGCATTCTTTTATTTCCCTTCTACTTATAAGGAACTAAGTTAATTTCTGCTAACATTTATTTTAAGGGTTTGAAGTAGATAAAAACCAGATGTGTTCTATTCGCATGATTTTCTCTACAATTCTGTAACAAATTATTGTAAAAGTATATTCTTATAAATAACATCAGCTGAAATTGTCTTAATTACATTTTTCCTTGTTAGCAGAAGGAAAATAAGGGAAACGGTTGTCAAATATTTTAAAAGCTGGTTGCCATATGATTGAAATCCGTTTCTATACAGGGCCAGGAGTTTAAAACTTTTCGCGTGAGAAAAGTTGTATATTAAATCTGAAACAAACAAGGAATATTTCAGAAATGGCAATTCCACGAAAAAAATCCTATATGACATAAACTATGTGCTTTAATGTGATATACATTTTTTTGTGTAGTAAGTTTTTTTCTAACTCTTACGGTATATCAGTTACGCAAAATACAGAAAAATTCATTCAAAATAAAGAGGTCTTTAGAGACTATTTCCAGAAAATTCAAAATATACATTTTATTTGTCATTTTAATCCAAGTCATTAGAAGCATTTTTTTAGAAAATCAACATTTTCCTTTTTTTTCTATGCAAGGGTAGCTTGGGGTGAGGGGATTTTTCTCAAAATCTTCGTATCGCATCCCTGGAAAATAGTAAACTTAAACATAAGTTTGGTATTTTACCAACTTTTCGTTTTTGAGTTATCGTGTTCCCAGACGCACCGACACAGGGACACACGGACACACTCACACACACACACAGACACACGTACCTTTTTCTGATACCTTTTTTTTTGGATACGGTGAACCCTAAAACATATATTTCAGGTGAAATCTTGGTATCAAATTTTTGGTTGGAATACACTATCTTCTGTATACATTATGTACTTAGTACGAGTAGAGAAAGTAATACTATTTTGTAAAAATAGGTGTTACAGAATTATTAGGTAAAGGCATTGAATGGAATATATCACATGTTCTCTCGTCAGTAAATTTAAGATGTGTTAAGTATAGATTCTATTAAATGTTTCCGCAATTACCACAAAATTATGAGCCGCACCAGTAATCTTCGCTTATTTAATAACAATTTTATAATCTTGTTTTATTGCTAATTTGGGCTCCAGATTTGATGTAATATTACTCCAGCACGGTATAATGAATGCCGCAAGCTGTTCTTGTATATAAAGCTCTTTACTTCGTGCCGTTTTCTCCCTCTTTTTCATAAACCCGGCGCTAAACGCAGAAATATATTTTACGACTTTTACACACACTGTCTTCACGTACATAAATTCATTTCTCCTCTTTATTAAAAGAAGCTGTGATGCTAAGTTGGCACGCCTGTGTTACGCTAAATGTTTATGTGTGTGCCTGGTTTACTGTCTGTAGACTAGCCCGCAGTACAACATGATAAAAGAGTTGCTGTAAACAAAACTAAACAGAATTAAAAATAACTCTGTTGTACGCTAAGATTATGCTTAACATTCAGGAGAAAACGTGTAGAAGAGGAATTAAATAGAGCCGTATTTAAAGCAATCATATTATTTTCTTTGGCCGCTTATACGAGGGCAGTTTTTTCAACCTCCGATAGGCTACAAATAAAAGTTCATAAAAAACAATTATTTTATTACTAAAAGTTTTGTACATTATCGTTAATTTTCAACATAATCACCAAAAAGCTTGAGGCATTTATCGTACTTGTGCACAAGCTTTGCAATACCCGCTTCAAAAAATTCTCCGCCAATGATTTCAAATAAGCACTGAGGTGGTTTTGAAGATCTTCGTACTTTACGACGTTTGCGGAGAGCCATTCAAAACAAACGAAGAGGAATTCTGACTTCAGGAATTGTGTTGATCCATGACACCGCTCGTCCACACACTGCTGGCACAACCCATCGGCTCCTTGAACAATTTCAATGGGACATTTTCGATTATCCGCCGTATAGTTCTGACCTGCCGCCCAGCGACTTTCACCTTTTCCCTGAACTGAAAACATGGCTAGGAGGGCGCACTTTCAAACCAGCGAAGATCTTCAAAACAACGTCAATGCTCATTTGAAATCATAGGCGGAACCATTTTTTGAAGCAGGAATTGAAAAGTTTGTGCTCAAAACGAAAAATGTCTCAATCTTTTCGGTGATTATGTTGAAAAGTAGCCATAAGTGTACAAAGCTTTTAGTAATAAAATAATTGTTTTCTATGAACTTGTCTTTTATTTATGGCCTATCGGAAGTTGAAAAAAAAAACCTCGTATTTATTTATATATGCCTTCTGAACGGTACTCTAACAAAACCTATGACATTAATTATGTTATGCCCACATTCTGTTTTGAAATTGAACGAAAAATACACGTTTTGAGAGCTATAAATAAAACAATTCTATCACTCAAACACATCATAAGGGAATGTGCCCACTATTCTAAGTACATCGAAAGTTTGGGATTGCTAAATGTGTTAATAGTACTGTTCCATGTTACCTTCTCTACACGTACTATGTACATATTGTATAGAGAAAGTACTGTAATGCACCTAAAAACTCGATACCAAGCTTTCACCGGAAAAACATGTTTTGGTTCCCCCTGAATCCAAAGGAAGCATTTTTAGAAAAATGTCCGTGTGTGTGTGTCTGTTGCCAGCATGCGTTTGGTATCTTCCAAGGATGCGACACGAAGGTTATCAAGAAAATACCCCCACTCCAAACTACTATTTACATAGAAGTATTTTCAAAAATTTTGATTTTCTCAAAAATGGCTGTAACGATTTTGATTAAAATAACTTATATTTAAGATATTTACATTAAAAATAAAATCTATATTTTCTGGTAATAGGCTCTGAATATTTTTTATTCTGTTTGATCTTTGCATAAGTTTGCAGAACGGTTAAAATGTAAGAGATAAACAACATCTGAAGAGCTCTTTTAAACACATAATTTATGTCATACGCGTTTTTCTTGTAGAGTTGATAGATTTCATTGTTATTAGTTTCGATTTTAAGCTAAGCTTTGAAACGGAAACATGCAAAGCGAACCAAAACTCTTGTGTTTCATACAGCGACCGTGTTTTAAAAGATTCAGGTAAAGTCTTAGCCATATGTATTTCCCTATTCCCCTTCTACAGACAAGGAAGCAAGTAATGAGGCCAATTCTGCGAAGATTTACCTAGATTAGCGTGACGTAAATCAAAGAATAATATTCTGTAAGACAACATTTTGTGAACAGTTAGTAAAATCTATGTGAATGGATCTACTCATATTTTTTACTTTCACTACACGTACTATGTACATAGTGTATAAAGAAGGTATTGTAATGCACCCAAAAATTCGAAACCAAGATTTCACCCAAAATATGTGTTTTAGGGTCCCCTGTATCCAAAAAATCACTTTCGAAAAAAGGTCCGTGTGTCCGTGAACACGATAGCTCAAAAACGAAAAGTCGGTAAAATACCAAACTTGGTATTTACATTTAGTATCTTTCAGGGATACGACACGAAGATTTTGAGACAAATCCACTCATTCCAGACTACCTTTTATATGGAGCTTTTTTTTTGAAAATGTTGATGTTCTCAAAAAAGACTCTAATATTTTTTGTTAAAATGCCACATGTTAAAGATATTTTCATGATGAACAAAATTTATATCTTGAATTTTCTGGGAACAGCCTCTAAAGTCTCTGGATGACTTTTGTATAACTGGTAAACCGTAAGAGGTAAACAAAGCTTTACCACACAGAAAATGTAAAGTTCGTTAACACACAGTTTATGTCATATGCATTCCTTTGAAGAGTTAATCGGTTTCGAGATATCCCCAGTTATTGGTTTCAGTTTTAAGCTACTTCAATATTTTTACAAACGGCAGACATCTTTCTTTTCGTCTCTGTTTTGTTTACTCCTAGCAAGCAAAGAAATCCGAATTTCATTTGTTTTACATAGCAACTGGCTTTTAAAAGGCTATCGCTATAGTTTTACTTCCCTTCTATTTACACAGAAGCAAGCAATAAGATCAATTCTGGTAATGTTTATCTTGATGAGCACGATAACGATAAAAAAATAATAATATATTGTTAGAAAACTTGTTTGTGGAACAGTTAGAGAAGTCATATGAGAGGAAAACAATCAAATGTTTAAAATTTGAAATACTGCAAATGTACATGAGCCATATTTCCTCGTGAATGTAAACCATTTTGTTACTTAAATTTCTTGTTTTGCAAATTTGTACAAGAATGTGAAAATGTGAAAAATGCCTTGATAGGGAAAGTCGTGTGAACGGAACAAATAAGATTGTTTCATGTAGTATCAGAAAAACGATTGTTTCACGTCATTTTATCATTTTATTTGATAGAGTAATATACCCAAAGGAGCAGAGATCGATCCCAGAGACAGGCATGCTAGCTTTTTGCTGTTCCCATCAACTGACCCCCTTATTCTCTCAGAGAAAACTTCTCCCCTAATACTTGAGTTAACCTTTGCGGAAAGGATTTGTTTTATTCCGCTTGCAACTGAGAGAGGAAACGCGATTTTACTCAGTTTTAATTATGGGATTAAGGATCTTCACGGCAAGAGATTTAAACTTGAGTTTTACTACAAGATCGCGTCTGCGGCGAAAAAAGGAACTTTCCGTCTACCCATGAAACACTCTTATCCCTTTTTTTATGTAATATTTTTATTCTAGCTTTAAGCTTTCTTTGGTTTATAGAAAGAGAGAACAACGCAGGTATTTAAAATCCATTGGCTTGCCATTTTTATTCTAAAAGCGGTGCTTTTTTTTATCAGAAAGTACGTTTAAGGGCATGTATTTGTCAAAAATGAAAGGTCCATTAGTTTATTCTCGTTTATACTTAAATCTTTTACCAGCTATATGCACCATAAAGTAAATGTAACATATAAAACTTTAAAGCAGTTTTATGTTTAATTATTTGTCATTTAATTTCCTTTTCACATAGCTTTTCTGACCCAAAATATGATTTTAAACTTAAGATGGGAAAGAAATGATAAGATGTGTTCCTAGGCATGATTTTCTACTTCTCTTCTGCAAATAAAATAATCTTGTAAAATTTTTTTCTTTTATTTACATCATGCTGATTACGATAAACCTTACCTAAAGTGGTATGGTTATAGTGATGTATAGTTTCTTATAAATAGAAGGAAATAAAGGGGATACCCTAAGCAAATGCGACAGCCAGTATTTTAAAGAATGTCGCTTGTGATTTTCATTGGAATTCGGTACCTTTTCCAGGAGTAAAACAAAAGAGATATGAAACGAGAAGTTCCCGTTTGAGAAAAGTTAAAGTATTTTAAAACTAAAACCAATAATACGAAATATTTCTAAAATTATTAGATCTACAAAAACTGTAGGTAAAGGAAATAAAGTGTGTGTTTAAATGATATATACATTTTTGGTAGTAAGTTTTTGTCTATCTCTTACGGTTTACCAGATACACAAAAGTCACTGAGAATGAAGAGGACTTCAAGAAAGTGCCACGTAAAAAATCTATAACGTATGGAATTTTAATCAAAATCATTATAACCATTTTTGTTTAGAATATCTAAAATTTCAAAAAATGTCCCGTGAAGGTATAGTTGGAATTTCCTGAAAATCTTCGTGCCACATTCTTGGAAAATGATTAACTTAAATACCAGATTTCGTTTTTATATAATTTTAGTTTTTGATTTATGCTCTCCAAAGACACCACACACAGACATGTTTCTAAAAATGTTTCTTCCTTTAATTAAGGAATCTTCAAAACATGTATTTCGTGTGAAATCTCGGAATGGAATCTTTTAGTGGAATACAGCATCTTCTCTGCATACTAGGTATATGTAAGGAAATAATAAACACAATGGAGAAATTTATGTGAAAGTAACCTCAGATTTCTGATAAATAAAAACATAAACATCTAAAAGTGTACTCATTTGATTTTTATTAAAAGGTTTATTTGTAAATCATTTGACAGATATGTTATTCTCCGTGGTCTAGGGGTAATACGCAAGACCCTGTTTCCCCAGGTCACGAGCTCAAGCCCGGCCGAGGGCGATGGCATTTTTCGGAAGTAAAAAGCCTCAGGATGGCCTTCTTCGGAAGAAAAGTAAGGCCGTTGGTTCCGTGTCGTTGATTTACGGCGTGATAAAGAGGCCTCTGGGTAAAATAAAGTGGTCTTTCACCCAATATAAAATGGGACGCTGAGAACCGCAGCAGTTAGTGTCTATAAAAGCATTTAATTTGTGACAAGTACAAAGATTCACGTATGAAACCCAAAACTGAAATTTGCTGTTACAATGCTGGAACGATTAACAGGGAGCAAACAATTTTTTCGAAAAAAAAACCTCCCTAAGTTCGATTTTCGTTGTTGAATACATCACAAATATCTGGTTATAAACTCAAGCTAGTTAATTACTAAATAGTGAATTTCCAAATAGTGAAGTTCCTATTTAAATATGTCTTTTTACTTTCTCCACACGTACTATGTACATGGTGTATTGCACCCAAAATCCGGTAACGCGATTTCACCGGAAATTCACGTATTGGGACCTCCTGAATCCAAAAAAATAATTTTAGAAAAAGATCCTTGTGTGTCTTTGTACAGCGTAGTTCAAAAACGAAAAGTTTGTTAAATATCAAACTTTGTAATAAAGTTCAGTGTCTTCCAAATATACGACACGAACATTGTCAAGAAAATTCCCCTAGCCCAAACTTCCTATTACATGGAAAAAGAAATCGAAATTGTTGATTTTCTCAAAAATGGCTCTAACGATTTGGATTGAAATATCGTATATTAAAGATATTTACATGGCAAATAAAATGTATATCTTGAATTTTCTAGGAGTAGTCTGAAGATATCTTTATTCTGAATGAATTTTGCATAACTGGTAAACCATAAGGGATAGACAAAAACTTACTCACAAGAAATGTAGAGCTCGTCAAAACACACAGTTTATGTTATATGCATTTTTTTTCGTGGAGCTACCCGTTTTTTTGTTTGTCTGTTTGTTTTTTTAGATATTTCTGGTTGTTAATTTCAATTTTAAAATACTTAACTTTTTTATACGGGAACTTGTCAAACTTGGCCACTCAGAGAATCGGATTCCTATATCATAGAAACATTTGACTGTCAGTTTAGACTAATGTATCCCCTTATTTCCGTTCTACTTATAAGAAACTAAGTAATGAAACCGTTTCTGCTGGTGTTTATCTCCATTTAAATGAATTAGATAGAAGAATAAGCTTATTAACAATATATCGAGTATTTGCAATCGATAATACCGGAATTATTTGATTCAACTCATAAAATACGGAAGTGTTTTGGGGATGAAAACACGCATGCTGTTGCCCTTAGCCTTTGTTATATACTTGACCTGAATTGGTTCGTATGTTTTGATAAAGAAAATATTTGATAATTACTAGGACGTAAAGGGAGCCCCCTATCTTGTGTTCCGTTCAGTTCAGATGCCAAAATTAAAATAATAAAAAATAAAGTGCACCGTCATGTTTCTGACAGTTGGAGTTTTGCTGAAATGAGAAAAAACAAAAATTGATGCTCGTCTGAAAAGCGAGGTCGGAACGATTAACTGGTAAAAGGAAAAGAATAAAGAGGGGAAGGGAGGTAGAAAAACTCGCTGACTTGGTTTCAAATACTTTACTAATGACACACCCTTGATTTCCACTACTGCAGTGGCGGCTGGTGTCTTTTATCTTAACAATTAAAACTTTTATGTATTACGGCCTGAAAACTTACTACTATGGAATAAAAGCACAATTATGTGGTGGTTTGGAAAATGTTATCCATAAACAATTGAACGGCAGTCTTTGTAAACAGTATGATGTGATACATTCACACAACCTTCTTTACAGTTCTTCTATAAACTATTGTTAAGACGCTTATTTCTTTATCTGCGTCATTCAGTACATCTTTCCAAATAAACAAATATAATTGTCTTCTTATTCCTTTAATTTTTTTTACCTTTTTTGTTTACTTTCTCTACACGTACTAAGTACATAGTGTATAGAGAAGATATTGTACTGCACCCAAAAATTCGATACCGGAATTTCACCGGAAATATATGTTTTGGGCCCCCCTGAATCCAAAAAACAAATATTTTTGGAAAATGGTCCATGTGTGTGTGTCTGTGGACAGCGTAGCTCAAAAACGAAAAGACCAATAAATACCAAACTTGGTATTTAAGTTTGGTGTCTTGCAAGAATGTGATAAGAAAATCTTCAAGAAAATATCCCCATCCCAAACTAACCTTTAACTGAAAAAAAAGTTTAAAATTTTTATTTTCTCAAGTGTATCTAATGATTTTGATTAAAATATATTATATTTTAGATATTTATATGTCAAATAAAATATATATCTTGAATTTTCTGGGATTAGGCTCTAAAAACCTCTTTATTCTGTACGATTTTTATTGAATTTTGCATAACTGGTTAACCGTAATAAATAGACTAAAGCTTTCTACACAAAAATGTTGAACACGTTAAAGCACACAATTTATGTCATATACATCTTTTTCTTGAAGTTGGCCGTTTTCGGGATATACCTTGTTATATATTTCAGGTTTAAACATTTCTCTCATTCGAGAACTTGTCAACGCTTGGCCACGCAAAGAAACGGATTTCAATCCCATAGCAACCACATTTTAAAACATTTGACTGTTGTTTTAGCCTAGTGTATTACCATATTTACGTTCCACTTATAAAGGAACTAAGTAATAAGACCGTTTCTGCTAATGTTTTAGCATTAAATATATAGAAGAATAAGCTTATTAACAATTATTTGTTACGGGGATGTAGAGAAAGTTATGTGAATGGAGTACATCAGTTTTTTGTCGTTCTCGTGTTCTAGGGGTAATATGAATTCTTTGAATGGTTTGCAAGGCTTCCTGTGAAAAGGAAGAAAAGCCGGTAGTCTCTCGTAAATTTAGGGCATATAAATAACTTGAAGCCTGATTAAGAGTCCTCTGAGTAAACTTAAACGGTTTTGTACACACAATATAGACTGAGACGCTGAGAAACACAGCAGTTAAGAGATATCATAAATAAAAGTCAATTTCAACTTTTTTACTGTTTTACTCTCATCTCACTAAGTAAGAGCTTCTCACTTTCATTTAGCTACTCACTGGAGAACAGCACTTTTCTGTCACACCAAATCGCACTCACTAACTTATTTATTGGCTCACTCCCAGAGCGATTGTTTATGTAATTGTTGAATATTTCTAGCAAACAGTTCTGTAAGCTGGGAGAGGGAAATTTCCAGAAAATTCTGGCAATCTAACGATAGTGGTTCTGATGTTTGAATTGGGCGAGAGCGCTGCTTATCTCAGTTTATTTCTAACTACGCAGACCGACTTCCCGAACCTTAGGCCGTAGCCGCCGCATCACACAACTTCTTCCTGAGAACGGTTCAGGTCAGCAATATATAGGCCAAATAAGGTCAATTAGTTGAGTTGAGATAATTTATGTTTTACTTTTTCTAGCCCCGTATGTACAATGTACATAGGGATAGAGAAGTATTGTATTCAAGCCAAAAATTCGATGCCGAGATTTCACCGGAAATACATGTTTTAGGACCCCCTGAATCCAAAAAACGCATTTTCAGAGACAAGTCCGCACATGTGTGGGTGTGTGTGTGTGTGTGTGTGTGTGTGTGTGTGTGGACAGCATAGCTCAAAAAAACGGAAAGACGGTTAAATACCAAACTGGGTATTTAAGTTTCGTATTTTCTAAAGATTTTCAAGAAAATTCCCCCAGCCCTAACTACCGTTACATGATTATAATTAGTGGTTGTTGTTTCAAACAACAACAATGGTAAAATGTACCAACCTTAAAAAGCTTAAGTTTGAAGCTTGACGATCTTATATTGTTTAGCGTTTGTTTGTCAGCCATCATAAGCGAATGCTCTCAGCGAATGTGTAAACATGGATAAAACTGTCAACGTTATGCGACACACTACTTTCATTTGAAAGGTCTTAGTCCAACTAATATTAAAGCTGAGCTACATTCTACTTTGGGAGAGTCTGCTCCTTCGTTTACAACAGTGAAATATTTGGTGGCAGAGTTTAAGCGCGGCCGTACGAGCTTCGAAGACGAACATCGCAGTGGTCGACCAAATGAGGTTACCAGTCCAGAAATTGTAAAGAAAATCGACAAAATGGTATGGGTGACCGTCGATATAAAGTCCACGAGCTAGCAGACATTACAGGCATTTCAAAAAGTTCTGGCCATCGCTTACTGATTGAAAATTTAAATAAGGGAAAGTTGTGTGCAAGGTGGGAGACGCGTTTGCTCACAATAGAACAAAAACAGAGTCGTGAGGATGTTTCAGTTGAGTGTTTTGCAATGTTTCTCTGCAATTGAAGCAGAGATTTTGCGTCAATTCTTAGCAATAGATGAAACCTGAGTCCATCACCTCACAGCTAAGACAAAAGAACGATCAAAACAGTGGATTTGAAGGGGAGAATCGGCTCCAAAGAAGGCAAAGACAGTTCAACCTGCAGGCAAGTTCAACATCTGGGACACACGCGGAAAAATTTTCATTGATTATCTCAAAAAAGGAAAAGTAATCAATGGCAAACATTATGCGAATTTATTGCAGCATTTGAGTGGTGAAATCGAGCAAAAACAACCGCATTTAGCAAAAAGGAAGGTTTAGCTTCATGAAGACAATGCAACAGTTCACAAGTCTATTATCGTCTTGGCCAAAATCAATGAGTTAAAAATTCAAATTGCTTCCTCATGCACTCTTTCGCTAGATTTAGCTCCCTCTGATTATTTTCTGTTTCCAAACTTGAAGAAATGGCTTAGTGGTAGAAGATTTGCCGACAATGAAGAGGTGGAGTCTGCAGTTGATGGCCTTTTTGCAGACCTCGATAGTTCTCACTATAAAAAGGGTATCGAAGCTATTGAACATCGCTGGGAAAAGTGTATTGAGCAGAAGATAGACTATGCAGAGAAATAAAGATATTTCCCCCAAAATGTTCGTGCTTTCTTTGTTAGGTCGGATATTCTTGGACCGCCCTCGTATTTAATTTAACCCTACATATATTACAACATATTTCAATAAACAATACATAATTGATAATACAGTTAGCAATGTTATTGTAAGCTAAATCACGTCTATATGCTCAACTTGCTTCTTCTCTGTTCTCACATATACTGAGAAGGAAATAAAGGTTGATATGTTCCAAGGGTCAACAGAGCACTCCAATCAAAGATATGCTGCCATCTACCAATATTATGGAGAAGTATTTCAGAAATCATTGATCTACATGGCCTTATTTAGGTTCATAGCAAATGGAATATATATGTACCGATAGGCAATAAAGGTTTAAGGTCCAAAAAATGTAAAGTTGTCATGTCTGTGTCATTGAGATCGCACTGCGGATATCTTAGATGCTCACAATTAAAGATTCTGTGTCTATTTGTCTCCTTCTTGACCTGTCCTTTGCCATCCTATGAAACAATTTAATGACAAATTCTTAATAAGGCCAATTATGAGGGTAAGTTTCAAGGAGTCTTCTTAATTAGAAAAGAAATAATATTTTACTGTTCTAATCATCGATTATGGAACAAACGGATTCCATTTCTGTTCCTGTCAGGACAATACGCAGTTCTTCTACATTGTTTTCTTTCTTTCTCAATTCATTATCCCTCTCTGTCTCTCTCTCTCTCTCTCTCCATTTTTAATGAAGGGATATATATTTCTCTTCTAAATGAGCACAGAAAGTCAGTTGCCATATTTCTAAATCAGGGAATACTTAATTTAAAGATTCTGTCCTCATTGTACACGTTTCTTCCGATTTTCCTACACGATTTTATTCTTGCACCCTTTCCCGCTTTCTTCCAAAAGTTTACTTTCTCCACTTTTTTTAAGTTCCGGAGTCTGATCGGGACTCCGGCGCTGTATACCCTACTTTTTATTTACCTAATTTGTTTACTGTATGATTGCTGAATTTCTGTATTACTTTTTACACGCACACAGACAAACATATAACACCCATGCCCGAGGCGGGACTCGAACCCATGATCCCCTGCGCTGAGAAACACCAAAGCGAGACGCTTTGGCGAGCACGGCCATGGGGACCGGCAACCACTTAGTACATATTACATAGATAGAGAGAGTATTTCTTTCGACCAAAAAATCCGATACCGTAATTGATTTCACTGCTAATAAACGGTTTAAAGTAATCTGTATCCATTTAAAATCTGATGTTTCTTTCAGATGACTTTCTCACTAAAAATATTTTTAGCTTCAAACAGACGAAGGACAGCATTCTGGGATTTGATTCTCAACAGCCAAAACTGTCCAAGCCTGGGCACATACTTAATGGAAGTACGTGCTCTAAGAGATAAAATATTTGTATAAATATTGCATAGACTTATTTGGTGTTTGACTAATCTGTATGTATGAATACGTGGTGTAGCTGTGAGTGTAAGTGTGTGTGTGTATGTGTGTGTCTGTGGGCAGCATAGCTCAAAAACGAGAAAATTGGTAATAAGTTCATTATCTTCCAAGGATGCAACACGAAGATTTTCAAGAAAATCCCCCCCATCCCCAACTACCCTTTACATGGAGAAATTTTCGATAATTTTGATTTTCTAAAAACTTTCTCTAACGATTTTGATTAAAATATCGTGTATTAAAGATATATACCTAACAAATAAAATGTATATCTTGAATTTTCTGGGAATAGCCTCTGAAGAATACTTTATTCTGAATGAATGTTACGGAATTTTGCGTAACTGCTAAACCGTAATAGATGGAGAAAAACTTGCCACATAAAAATGTAGAGCACGTTAAAACACACAATTTATGTAATATACATTTTTTTCGTGGAGTTGATACTTTTTTCGATATTCCTTGTTATTCGTTTCAGCTTCAATTTTCTTTTTCTCATTAGGAAAGTTGTCAACTCCTGTCCATACAAAGGAACTTCAGTCACATACCAACCAGATTTTGACTATGGTACTCCCTTATTTCCCTTCTACTTGCATGGAGGCAAATGATAAAGACTAATTCTGCTAAATTTTTTCTCGATTAGCATAAAGTAAATAGAAGCATAAGCTTTTTAACAATAATTTATTACAGATATGTAGAGAAAGTCATGTGAATGGAACACATCAGATTTTTTTGGTAGTGTTTAACGCCCACTTTAACTACTTATGGCACCGCAGGTGGTGACTCTGATGGGGAATAGCCTGTGAAGACTACTTTATTCTGGATGAATTTTACGGGATTTTGCTTAACTACTAAACGTAATAAATGGACAAAAACTTACTACACAAAAAAATGTAGATTACGTTAAAATACACAGTTTATGAAATATACATTATTTTTTCATGAGTTGAGTGTTTTTTCAATATTCCTTGCTTTTGGTTTCAGCTTTGAAAAACTTATACTTTTCTCATACAAGAATTTGTCAACTCCTGTCCAAACAAAGAAGAAGCATCAGTCACATAGCAACCAGCTTTTGACTATCACTTAACCTATGGTACTCCCTTATTTCGCTTGTACTTCAAGGAAGCAAGTAATAAGACCATTTCTGTTAATGTTTTTTACGATTAGTGTGAAGTAAATAGAAGTATAAGCTTTTTAACAATAATTTGTTGCAGAGATGTAGAGAAAGGCAGTGAGTTATTGCTGAAGTGACCAACAGCACTTTAGATGTAACTCATTTGGGAGAAGATCTTGTATTCGGCATATCAGTGAGTAACTGAAAGAGAGAAGATAAATTATGTCTTCGACACTCAAATGAGAGATCGGAAGAGAGAAGATGAGTCTATGTTCGATACTATAATGAACGACCGGAAGAGAGAATAGAGTGTCCTATGTTCGACAATCTGGTGTGCGACCGGAAGAAAAGAATCTTCGCCTTTGGTACGCCGGTCCCAAGGAAAAAGTGAAAAGGGATTAGGAAAAAAACTGTAAAATTTCAGAATATTTTATAAATATTTGACTATGCCTTCACTCTCGTGCATCCCACAACAAAGTGTGTATTAAATCTATTTATGTAAACGTTTATTCCAATGAAGTAAAAAGAAGAGAAAGTCTCTTAAAAGTAGATCTCAGAAAAGTGAGTAAATGTCATGTGAATATAACTCAACAGGTTTTAATTTTTCTTCTTTATATATATTGGAAATACTTACAAAATTTTATCGTCATCGTCATAATAAATATCAAAGTTTCCACAATAGAAGCCTAATCTCTTCATGGAGTACACGGAAGGTGTGTTATTTTTCTATTAAAATATTGTCCTTTTTATATTCGTTTAAAATACAATATTTTATCGTCTTTTCATCGCAGTATCAAAGCTTTCACAATAGATATAATTTCTTAAACGACTTCCCGAATAGTATTACATAGATTATAGAGAAGGTATTGCACTCCACCAAAAAATTCGCTACCGAGATTTCACCGGAAATATATGTTTTAGGGTCCTCTGTATCCAAAAAAAAGTATTTTCAGAAAAAGGTCCGTGTGTGTGTCTGTGAAACTTGGTATTTCAGTTTATTATCTTCCAGGGATGCGACACGAAGATTTTGAGAAAAATCCCCCCACCCCAAACTACCCTTTACATGGAACTTTTTTCGAAAATTTTCTCAAAAATGGGTCTAACGATTTTGGTTAAAATATCGTATATTAAAGATATTTACCTGACAAATAAAATGTATATTTTGAATTTTCTGGGAATAGCCTCTGAAGACTACTTTATTCTCGGGCAATGTTACGGAATTTTGCATACCTGTTAGACCGTAAGAGATGGACAAAAACTTACCATACAACAAATATAGAGCAATTTAAAACCCACAGTTTATGTTATATACATATTTTTCGTGGAGTTGATCGTTTTTGAGATATTCCTTGTTTTTGGTTTCAGCTATAAAACACGTACTTTTCTCATACAGGACTTTGTGAACTCGTGTCCATATAAACAAAGGAATTTCAGTCACATAACCCCCAGTTTCTGACTATCACTTTAACCTATGGTACTCACTTATTTCGCTTCTATTTACAAGGAAGCAAGAAATAAGAATATTTCTGCTAATTTTTTCTCGATTTTTTTTTTTTTTTTTTTTTTTTTTTTTATTTTTTTTAACACCTTTATGATCTGCTTGACAATCAGTTTATCACATTCACTAGCATAAATCACTTTTACTCTCGTGTTAAGATCTAGCAAAACCTTTTTTACGAAGTTATGGTAGTCACCATAATGCTCAACTAAATCGTCACCTATGTAAGTTTAGATGTGAAAGTTAAAGTGCTGTTTGACGGGATATTACATTGGAAATACCATAGAGCATACAGAATTAGCCGTGGTTAACTAAACCATGCAGTGAAGGACGACTAGAATAGGATTTCTCAGTATTTTTTTTTTTTTTTTTTTTTTTTTCCACTTCTGAATCATTTATTACAGCTTATAATGGTTTCATTCATAGTCATCTTCTTTTTTTTTTAAGTCATCATTGCTTTTTTTTTTTTTTTTTTTTCCTTTTAATTATGGGGCAATCTATGCCCACAAAAACATAATTCTACTAACAATCGTTTTAAATAACTACAAATCAGTGCAAATAAACCATCATCTTCTAAAACTAAACCACAAAAAATAAACATAATTAATATCGGATTAATGAATCCTTAGCCCGAATAGTTACATTTTTTTTTTCAATTCTGGCAAAGTTTTTTTTTTAATGCTAGTTGACCATAATAGTTTCTTTTTTAATCACAGAAGCGGGAAGCTGTACCTAACAACATTGTCAGTGCTTCTTAATGTGAAGGTGATAGTCCACCGAGGGACTAACAATATTAGGTGGTAACCTCAAACATGGTGATAAATGGCTGCATATCGCCGATAAATCCGGACTTCATCACTTTCCATCGTTCTTGTCTCAGGAAGCCAAACCAGTCTTCCCTCTTTGCCACAGTGTCAATATTCTGTTTCAAAATCCAATGGAGTGTTCCCGCTACCAACCAAATCACACTACGTTGAAGGAAGGTATTCGAGAAATGAAATTCCAGGCGCCAGAGTTTCTCCAGGCACGGCGGGGTCTCTGGCTGGCACCATTTGGTTAGATAGCTATTAAGCACCAACCAAATGCCAGCAACCTGCCGACACGATATAAGGCGATGCTCCAAAGTATCAACGTTGGAGCAGAGTGCACAGAGGTTAGATTGTACTCGCCCATGTCGCCAGAGTTTTTCTGCTGTAGGTATGGTCTCATTTAACACTTCATAAGCCGTCTCTTGCCAATCAGTTGAAATATGTTTACAGTAGACATTCTGCCAAATAATGTTCCATCTCCGAGCATGTTTCTCTTCAATCCTAGGAGCAAGCGGAGCGGCAGTCAATAGACGGTAGTGGTTCCGGGTTTGCTCAAATGCTGTGATCTCCGTGCATGTGTCCAGAAGGCGCTTCAAATGTGTGACGATCGGTTTAAAGCCGGAACGTACCGTATAAGGATCTTGCAATTGCTCCTCCCAGAACGCTCTATCGATTGCTGAACCATTACCACTGAGTGATCGGATGGCAGTTTTCCCCAATAATGCCAAACATTTCTTTGTGACGTCCACTAATCCACATCCACCATGGTAACGTGGCAAGCGTAGTTGAGGTCTGTTCACCCTGTATGCTTTACCAGTCCATAAGAAATAACCGATAAGTTGTTCAATTCTCTGTGCGTCATATTTTGTAATCGGCAGAAGCTGTGCTAAATACCAAATTTGACTGAGACCATAGGTATGAATATACCAGATGCGCTGCAGCAAATTCAAATTTCGAGTCCGCTCAATGGATAAGGAATATCGTAGGTGGTTGATTTTATCCCTCCAGTTAAGAGTAATGGTGTCGTTCACATTTTCCATGAAGGAGACACCCAGGATTCGTGTAGTGGAAACAAGTTTCATGCCCAACGGATTAAGCGGCTCCGGCCAGTTCCCGACTACCAATATCTCCGATTTGGCCACATTTAACGCTGCACCTGACAATCCCTTATACACCTCCAGGCCATGCTGTAATGCTGCCATATCTAGGTTATCAACAGCCGCAATTGTCACATCGTCAGCATAGGCGGTGACAGTGAAGCGCTCATTATACACAGTAACTCCTCGGATGGTGTCTTGAAGAATCTGGAGTAAAGGATTTAATGACAGGCAAAACAGTCCCATAGATAAAGGGCACCCCTGACGCACTGACCGGCTGATTTGAATCGGGATGGAGAGCCATCCGTTCCACAACACCCGAGACTTCGCTGTTCTGTAGAGACCTTGAATCAGTTGAACCGTCGGCACAGGAAAATGTGCTGCTTCCAAGCATTTCCATAAATATTGATGGTGCACTCTATCGAAAGCTTTTTGGAAATCGAGACTGATCAAAGCTGCTACTTGATGTTCCTTTCGGAGCTGCATTAGTACATCCCGAAGTTCCACTAACGTTGCAATGATATTTTTCTGTGACATTGCCGCCTGATTGTAATTTAATATTTCAGCATAAGCACCTTTCAGTCTGTTAGCCAATACTTTAGCGAATAATTTATAGTCCGCATTGAGCAATGTTATTGGACGATAATCATTCATTGTGGTTGCCCGAGCTGCCTTTGGGTGTAATACTATAATTCCATCCGCAAATGTGTCGGGAAAAGAAGCTGTATCCCACAATTCCACAAAGATTGGCATGATTGCGTGCTTTATGATTGGCCAACACGTCCTATAAAATTCATAGGACAGTCCATCAGGACCCGGAGACGTGTGTTGACTCGCCTGGAGAAGAGCATCTAACACTTCACGTTCGGTGATAGGGCTGGTTAGCATCTCGGAGGTGTCTTGCGAGACGTCAGTTTTAAATAGCTGACGATCAGCATACATATGCGATGTGCCTTGTGCTGGTTCCTCGTGAAACAAAGCTTGGAAATGATCCGCGATAAGTTGAAGAATGGCTCTGGTCCCAGAGCATGGGGCTCCAGTGACAACATTCTGAAGGACTTCTGGATATTTTGCACGCCCCTCCTTCCTTTCTTTAGCAAAATAATAAAATGAATGCCGTTCCTCATCGTGTATGTGCCGGGCCTTAGCTCGGACTTTATGGCCATCTAGGTGCTGTAATTGTTTCATCTTAATAATCTCTTTCAGTCGTTTGATCGCTGCCGTCACATCACAGCCCTCTCGTTGCTTCGCACACAGGTCCCCCAGGGCCTCGTTATAAAAAAGCAGCAATTCCTTTTTCGCCCGTGCCCGCAAATTACTCCAGTATTTAAAAAACGAGCGGATCGCCGGTTTTGCAATTTCAGTCCACCAAACACTCTTCCGGGGTGCGGTTCTGAAGGAGGTTTGTAGCTGGTTCCATTTAACTTTAAAATGCTCCAGGACTTCGGTATCCTCTAAAATGGCGTTATTAATCTTCCAGTAACCTCGGCCGGCCTTCCGAATGCTGAGTTGCTGAACCTGGAGTTGACAGATGACGGCATGATGGTCGCTAAACGCCAACGGAATAACGCAAATGCGGTGTACAGCAGTAGATATCCCTGGAGAAACATATATACGATCTAATCGAGATGCAGAGCTGTGACGAAGAAAGGTAAATGTTACAGCAGCGCCATACTTTATTTCCCAGGCATCCTGAAGCTGGAGCTGCGTCACTAGTTGATGTAACATAGTGCTGAAGTTGGTCGCACCTTTTTGGTCCTTAGCATGCAGCGTACAATTAAAATCACCTGCGAGGAAGCATTCCTTAGCATGCTGTAAATGTGGAATTAAATCATTCTGAAACAACCGCTCTCGTTCCTGTCGATGTTGGGTACCTGCAGGAGCGTATATATTCACTAACGCAATATCATCTAAGGTCGCAGAGATGATCCTCCCCGAGGGGTCCATTTGAAAGTTCTCTAATTGAAGACCTTCTCGATAGGCAATGGCCGTGCCCCTTCCGTCTGATCCCAGATTGACTTTATAGTTATAACCATAAAGAGTATCCAAATTATAAGTGTTTACTTCTTGCAGAAAACAGATATCAATGTTATTCACTCCGAGGAAGGTGTTGAGCAGTTTCTGTGTCACAAGATTGCGACAACCGTTCACATTTAAAGTCGCTATTGATTGCAGATAAATCATGCTAAGATGGCACGAGCACAAGGACAGTACCAGCAAGAACAGCACCATCAAATCCCTGCTATCAATACTACGAACATTACTGGCTGGTGTCACTTTCTCCATCCGAAGAGATCTGTGTTGCAATATGTCCGCGAATCCTCGGTTCATCAGAAGAACTCCTTCCTTCCCCTCCAAGCGGAGGAAGAAGTAACGGGTCCGTATCTATCTTTACCGGGGCGGAACGAGAAGGTTGGGTCCCACCGGTCGCCACTGCTGGATGTAGAACTACGTACTCCGCGGGAATAGACTGGCTATCCCCGGAGTGGCTGTGTTGCAGTTCGCGTACTTTTAGCCTAGGGTCTCGTGCAGAACAAGACCCCCGTCCCACAGGTGAAACTGTGACTCGGATATCAGGAGGTACATTGGGACAACTGGCCCCAGAGCGGGCCTCAACAGTAACCTCCTCTGGGAACTGCGCAGCTTTCTGCCCTGGTGCCAGCCCTCCACCATCACCACAGTTAGAACTCCCAGCGTCCCTTCCAGCATCCCGGGAGTCGCATGACGACCTGCTTGCTGTTTCCTCCATGCTAAGCGACGCAGACGACACTGCTGTCTGCGGCTCGCTCAAAAAAGTCGATGCCACTGGCGTCATTAGCTGTGGTATAGGCTGTTCTGCCGGCATAGTGTACTGCTGTTCTGCCTCCATGTCTTGCTCAGTTTCCAGCTGGCTGCTCCTGGACAATTTTGCACCACTCGTTTTGCGGAGCTTTGCGCGCTTACCACTCTGTTGTCCAGTCGGCCGTTTCTCTACCCCTGCAGCTACATCAACAACTAGTGGATCAGAACCGACCTGCTCTCTCTCCTCGGAGGTGGGCGGAAAACCGCGTTTACCCGCGACTTCGCGGAGCACAGTTGCATACTCCCTATGCTGCTCATGCATGGACTCATCCTGGGTCGCACCATGCTGCTGAGGTTCAATTGACACGGAAGGCTGTACACGGACATTCAAAGGTGGGAAACTGTCATTCTGCTGGTCAGTTACCGGAGAAACGGGTGCCAAGTCGTTCCGATGTCCAACAGTCACCGGGCGCACATTAGTGGAGCGATGAGGGCAGACTTCCTTCAGATGTTCCACACTATTACAGACATAACATGAGCGTGGCTGTCCAGCATAAGACACGGATAATCTATAGCTGCCAATGACAAGAAAGCTAGGAATAGTCGTCTTCAGTTGCATTTTAACCGTACGTATACCGTTAAACACTGGAACACGATAATGACGGCCCCATTGTTCTTTTCGGACATCATACACTGTCCCATAACGTTGCAGTGTTTGCTTTAACACCTCATTCGGAAGTTCAGGTGGAACGTCAAAAACACGCACAGATAGCGCATTACCGGTCGCGTGGTCAAGTATTACTTTAGTTATTTCCCCATTCATGTAGGTGAAATTCGTTTCGTCCGAGAAGGTATTTAAAGTCTTCTCTAACAGGAGTGCTGATATCAGTTTTACGTAAATTGCCCGTTCACTGGCGATTAACTGAATGGTGTCCACTTGTTCCGCATTTAACCGTAAGGTATCAGCAATAAAGTCATGTACCTCATAAGCTGTCGGTCTCGTTGCATTTAACGCAAATTTAACTCTAATTGTATTCTTCCTGGCGTACATTTCCATTTTTCACAGAGAAAGTACTCTGTAACACACAAATATAACACAAAAGTATTGACAAAGGGTTGTAGACAAAGCGCGGTAAGTCCCTCTTGCACTCACTCGCTGTCACTGCACCACCACTTGTAAACAACACTAGAGCTTCCTGGTAGCGTCCGCTCGGACCGGGCGCACAAACCAGACTGACGATTAGCAGGAAGTAAATGGAAGCATAAGATTTTTAAAAATAATTTATTGCAGAGACATAGAGAAAGTCATGTGAATGGAATACATCAGATTTTTTTATTTTTGTTTTAAAATATTGTTCCTTTTTATATCCGTTTGAAGTGCTTACATTATTTTATCGTCATTTCGTCGCAATATCAAAGTTCTCGCAATAGAGACCTATAACTTCTTCAAGGAGGGCAAGAAGTTGTTTCATTTTTCTTTTAGAATATTCTTCTTTATATCCGTTTGAAATGCTTACAATATTTTTTCGTCATTTCGTCGCAATATCAAAGTTTCCACAATAAATGGCTAATCTCTTCAAGGAGTGCACGGAAGGTGTGTTATGCTTACAACATTTTATCGTCATTTCGTCGCAATATCAAAGTTTCCATAATACAGGCCTTATCTCATCAAGGACTGCTCGGAAGTAGTTTTATTTTTGTATTAAAGGCTTCCTTTGCCTTACTCTGAGAACAACACACACTTGCTGTGATTATGCGACAAGGAAAGGCGATTTCTCCATCTGCTCTAGTACAAGCCATGAATTATACATGAGCACCAGGCAGCTTGACTACATATGTTGATGATGGCGTACAATCCACTTAAAGGTAACGCAGTTTGGAGGGAAATCATGGCATATGTTCACTTAATCGATTGTTAACACAGCCTGTTACATAATGTTAACATCTAACACTTGCAGTACGGTCACTTTACATACCAGAAAAGTCAAGTCCTATTTGAACACACGTCTCAAGGCAACCCAGACAGACATCTAGTAGGTTCTCAATTGAAATTAGTAACAATGAGGGATATAAAGACAATAATTAATACTATTCCGTTCATGACACGCGATCCTAAGAAGTGGCCACTCCCGTACATTGGCGCGCAAAATTCCAACCAATCGGAGCTCATTGTCTCTGCAATTGTTTTTTACTTTCTCTACACTTACTATGTACTTAGTGTATAGAGAAGTTATTGTAATGCACCCAAAAATTCAAAAACGAGATTCCACCGGAAATACATGTTTTGGGTCCCCCTGAACACAAAAAAAGCTTTTTTACAAAAAAGTCCGCGTATGCCTATGGACAGCATAGCTAAAAAACGAAAAGACCGTTAAATACCAAACTTGGTATTTAAGTTTCGTATCTTCCAGGGATGCGACAAGAAGATTTTGAGGAAAAAAACCCACCCCAAACTACCCTTTACATGGAACTTTTTTCGAAAGCTTTGATTTTCTAAAAATTGCTTAAAATGTCATATATTAAAGATATTTACCTGACTAACAATATGTGAGTCTTGAATTTTCTGGGAATAGTCTCTGAAGACTACTTTATTCTGGATCAATTTTATGGAATTTTACATAATTGCTAAACCGTAGGATAGACAAAAACTTATCATACAAAAATATAGAGCACATTAAAACATACAATTTATATTATGTACATTTTTTTCGTGGAGCTGATCGTTTTTTAGATATTCCTTGTTTTTGATTTCAGCTTTAAAAAACATACTTTTCTCGTACAAGAATTTGTCTGCTCCTGTCCATACAAACAAAGGAACTTCAGTCACATAGCAACCAGTTTTTGATTATCACTTTAATCCATAGTACTCCCTTATTTCGCTTCTACTTACAAGGAACCAAGTAATAAGACTATTCCTGCTAATTTTTTTCTCGATTAACATGAAGCAAATGGAAGCATTAGCTTTTTAACAATACTTTGTTGCAGGGATATAGAGAAAGTCATGTGAATGCATCACATCAGAGTTTTTCTAAGGTTATCGCTCTCAATTGCATTTGTTTTCCCTCTGAATATCAGTGCGCAGTGATATTCCCGTATAAAATGTCAAACGTTCCAATAGACACATTAATTACAGTCATGCTTTACTAAGCAACAATAATAGAATGTAGCAATACAAAGAGATCTGAAATTTATAATATGGACATCAAGTTACAGGATTTCGGTGCAAATATACGTCAAGACAAATGGGACTTTAGGAATATCATTTTTATTGTTCATATAGATAATAGTTGTTACTTTATTCACCAAGTATTCTTATTAAATACAACTCAAGCTACAACCTTTCTCTAGATAAATTCGATAAAAGTTTGACTTCATTATATAGCTTATGATTATTTCGTTCATGACACGTGATCGTGAGAAGTGTCCAATCCAGTACGTTGCCCCATAAAATTTCTCCAGAATGAACAGATGTTTAGAAGCTATTCCCAAAAAATTCAAGATATACATTTTATTTTAGATGTAAATGGCACACGAGGATTTTCAAAAAAAAAAAAAAAATTAGGCCCCACTACAAATTACCCTTACTGGAAAAAATGTTTGAACATTTTGATTTTCAGAAAAATGGCTCTAAAGACTTCATTCTGGATAAATTTTGCCCAATTTTGTATAACTGGTAAATCGTAAGAGATAGGCAAAGACTTACTCTACAAAAAAAAAAAAAAATAAATGCAGATCTCGTCAAAACACACAATTTATGTCGTTTATATTTTTGTTCTGGAGCTTACCGTTTCCGAAATATTCCTTGTTATTGATTTCAAATTTTAAATATTTATACTTTTCTCATACAGAAAGTGTCTGTTTCTATTTTGTTCTGCTCCTGGTCAAGCAAAGAAGGGAATTTCAATTCCAATTGCAAATCTATGCTTTTAAAACATTTGACTATCACTAACGAACTAAGTAATGCTTATCTCGATTGACAAGGTGTAGAAAGAAAAATAATCTTTTGTGAGATGTTTGTAGAACGCAAGAGAAAGTCATGTGAGTGTAACGCATCATATTTTGTGTATGTTAAGCTACATTCTCAATCAGATACAAGCGCATACGAAACGTAGCACAGGCGCAAGCGCGAGGGAGGAACATTCACAATGATGTCGTAAGCGTAACGCAAGAAGTTGTCACGGGTTTCTATATCTGTATATTATATGAAGATATCTTCCAAGCGATCCGCAAGTTTCAAAGTGAATAACATAACCAACAATACCATATAAGAAAATTCGCTCAATCTTTTAAAAATTTAATGTGTTCCATTCACATGACTTTCTCTACATCTCTGCAACAAATTGTAGTTAAAAAGCTTATGCTTTTATTTACTTCATGCTAATCAAGAAAAAAATCAGCAGAAATAGTCTTATTACTTGCTTCCTTGTAAGTCGAAGCGAAATAAGGGAGTACCATAGGTTAAAATGATATTCAAAAGCTGGTTCCTATGTAACCGAAGTTCCTTTGTTTTTATGGACACGACTTGACAAATTCCTGTATGAAAAAAGTACGTTTTTCAAAGCTGAAACGAAAAACCATGAATATCTTAAAAGTGATCAATTCCACGAAAAAAATGTATATGACATAAGTTGAGTGTTTTATCGTAAGCTACATTTTCTGTGTGGTTAGTTTTTGTCCATCTCTTACGGTTAAGCAGCTATGCAAAATTCCGTAAAATTCATTCAGAATAAAGTAGTCTTCAGAGGCTATTCCCAGAAAATTCAAGATATACATTTTATTTGTCAGATAAATATCTTTAATATACGATATTTTAACCAAAATCGTTAGAGTCATTTTTAAGAAATTCAAAATTTTCGAAATTTTTTGTATGTAAAGGATAGTTTGGGGATTTCCTTGGAAGATACCAAACTTAAATACTAAGTTTGGGCTTTAACGGTCTTGTCTTTTTTGAGCTATGCTGTCCACAGACACACACACACACACACACACACACAGACAGACACACACACACATGGACCTTTTGTAAAAATGCTTTTTTCGGCAGTATTAAAGCTACACATTTAATAAACTAAGAATTATCTCTCTGCGCCTTCGATTAATGAGAACCAAGAAATCTAGTCGCAGATGATAGATAGTTGCATCCATTAAATGAAAGAAGGATTCACAAGGAGAAAGTCAAGTGAGCTTAACACGTCAGGTTTTGTGTATGTTAAGCTACATTCACGATGAGATACAAGCGCATACGTAATTTGCTAGGTGTGGCCTCTGATATCGTTTTTATTCTAATTGAGCTTTGTATAACCATAAGAGATAGAAGAAGCATACTACACAGAAATGTGGAACTTGTCAAAACACACAATTTTCATCCTACACGTTTTTCTTGCGGAGCTAACCTTTTCAGAGGTATTCTTTTATTTTTTTTCAATTTTAAAATACTCATATTTTTCTTAAACAGAAGTGTTCCTTTTGTTTTACTCCAGACCATGCAAAGAGAACTGAATTTCAAAGACAAATGTATGGCAACAGTTTTTAAAACATTTGAATATCGCTTTAGCCTAGTGTATTCGTTTAGATCCCTTCTACTTATAAGGAACTAAGTAATAAGACCACTTATGTTAATTTTATGTCGATTAGCATGAAGCAGAAAAATAATATTTTATAAAAAATTAGAGAAATTCATGTGAACAGATTTTTACTTTCTCCTCACGTACTATGTAGATAGTGTATAGAGGAGTGATTGCATTCCAAATAAAAATTCGATATCGATATTTCACAGGAAGTACCCAATTTAAGTTCCTGTGAAACCAAAAAGAGCATTTTTAGTAAAAGATCCGCGTGTGTCAGTTTGTCCGTATGTCTGTGAACACGACGAAAACTCAAAAACGAAAAGTTAATGAAATACCAAACTTGGTAATTAAGTTCTTCCAGGACTGCGACACGAACATTTTGAGAAAAATCCCCCACCACAAGCTGCCCTTTACGTGGAAAAAAGTTGTGAACATGTCGGTTTTGTCAGACATGGCTCTAATAGTTTTGATTAAAATATTTTAAAGTAAAGATATTTATATGTCAAATAAAATGTATACTTGAATTTTCTGGGAATAGCCCCTAAATACCTATTTATACTGCATAAATTTTGCTGAATATTGTGTAACTGGTAAACCGCAAGAGACAGACAAAAAGTTGCTATATAAAAAATGAAAATCTCGTTAAAACATACAATTTATGTCATATACCTTTTTCTGTGGAGAAGACCATTTCTATGATATACCTTGTTATTTGTTTCATATATAAAATACTTGAAAATTTGTCACACGGAAATTTGTAAACTCTTAGCCATGCATATAAATGGATTTCAGCCTCATGGCAAGCAACTTTGTAAAGAATTCTCTTATGTTCTTCTATATACAAGGAAATAAGTAATTAAGACAATTTCTGCCAATGTTTATCTCGCTTATGATGAAGCTGTTTAATAATAATTTGTTACAACAATGTAGAGAAAGTCATGTGAATGTAACAGATCAGATTTTTATATTAATAGAGTCTTAAAACAATTATTTCTTCTGAAATCTCGGTATTGGATTTTGGTATGGTATAAGTTACTTCTAGTGAGATTGAAAATTGGCTGATTTGGGGCCATGTTTGGCCCGAGTTAGAAGTGTGTATATCCCTGAACATTTCGCTGATAACCAGGCTCACGTGAGACAGAGAGACATCGTCGAACTGCTCATCTGTCAGTCAAGTTTGGGGTTGACGACGGTTTTCACGTCCCCCGGAGATTTCACAGACTTGAACCTCATTAATAATGCAGGATAGGATTATACGATATGACAGTTGGTGTTGCAAAACGTGGACTAACTCTGCCTGGATATTTTACTTTTACTGCTGGGGTTACCAGAATCACGAATTTGCCTCTCCTAGTTGCTTCTGACCTCACCATGGCCCAAATTACATTTGGATTATAAGGCTCGTGTTGAGGTTCTCTTCGCCCACGTTTGGAATAGAAACGTTTGATCTATTACATTCGCTTGACATTTTCCACCTCGCATCACTCAATAATAAGCTCTAAAACGTATCTTACGACAGCTTATTCAAGGTTAAGTCCCGGGTTCGATCCCGATCCCGAACGCCACATGTGGGATTCGTGTTGGGCAGGTTTTCTCCGGGTCTTCCGGTTTCCCCCGCCACTCATCCCACCAGTTGCTCAGTCATCAATTTCGCTTACATTTCATATCATTAACTCCCTCATGTTCATGCCCGGGTATGAACCGACCCCTCGTAACAGGTTCTCCATTCTGTGGTTGCGTGCCGTTGGCTCCCCGACAAGTTTCTGATCCCTAGGCATTGGCTTGTAAGTCCTACAATTACGGGGAGGGTAAGCCGATTACGAAACGAACGAATCTTATTACTTTCGCCAGCACGAATGTATAAAGAAATTAAGATATGCAATATCATTACCCCGGTACCTAATTTTACTTTCTCTACACTACTATATACATAGTGTATAGAGCAGGTATAGAAATACTAAAAATGACTTTTTTCAATGATCTCTGGAGTTGTCACTTCAGATCGAGTCCCATCACTAGTGCTCGTACGTCCCATTTTAAACTCTACAACCCACCTTTTTAATCATTGAATATGAAGGGGTAGAGTCTTTCAATGTACTGTCCATTTCCTCCTTGATTTCTTTAGGTGTTTAGGCTTTCAAATGGAAGTATTTACTCACTGCTCGTTTTTCCAAATGCTCCATTTTCGTAAAACCTCTAAAAAGCTATTGACCTGTAACTATGGATACAAGCTTGTCTAGAGTTAAAGTATACGATGCTAGCGTCTAACTGGCACCATATCTGTGTGAGCTCCGGGACTTATCAGCCGACACTAGTATTGCTTTAAAATATTATAAGCATTGCTTCTATGCTTTCAAAAAAGCTAATACACATCACGAGCTCTCAGATAGTATTAGGTTCAATATTTCGTACTCGTATGTATGTTACAGACCAGCAGGGACAAAGGGACATGACGTTGAAGACTTCCCTTGTCTCTAGAGGTGAATTCAGCCTCAAAGAGGGCCAGAAAAACCAAACATGTGGGTCACCGCACAGTGTTTATCTGAAGGGGCGGAAGACCACAGTGCATTTGCAAGTGAAGCGAATGGCTTGTTCCTCCCGGACAACAACAAATTGTGTGGCCATGGGGGTGAGGGGTTGCCTGTCGACGGTGCCCTGATAACAAATCTTACGTCACGCGATACCTCCGCAATTAGATGGCGCCGGAGGTCACGAATTTGCCATTAGGTAGCAATGAACTTGGCCAGTATGGGCCTCTGAGTAATGTGTGCTTATACCTACATTTGTATTCTCAAAAGATTTTGGTAGAGGATAACAATGAAATTTCTTACACTTCAGGTAAATCTGTTACATAGTTCAGAAATAAAATATTAAACACAAATTCTGTCGTTTTAGCCGTAATAATTCACTTTAATGGGGTATTTGAATGGCTTAACCTTCTAGGCAATATTTAAGATACCTTTATCACGACCCAGCGTAATTGAGTAGTTTACGAGATCATTTCAGATCACAAAATTGATTTTTACGGAAGCCACGTGCAAAGAAGTGCAGCAAGCGTAGAATGCAAGCTTAAAGTAATTTTGTTCCAATATTACGCTAGCCAAAATGGTTCACGATATTAGCGTGTATACATCCTCATAAATTTCTGATATTGTGCTTCATAAACTTTACTGGTGGAGGACGATGGATTTTTTTTGGGGTGTAAAAATATTTAGCATCGCTTCATTCGGAAGAAAGTAAAGCCGCTGGTCCCGTGTCGTAGATTTACGGCACGTAAAATAATCTCAAGCCTAATAAAAGAGGACTCTGAGCAAAATTAAGTGATATTTCACGCCAAGTATAGAATGGACGCTGAAAAACACGGACGTTAAAGAGCGTCCTTAAATAAAACACCATTTCTTTTCCTTTCCTTTCATAAACTTTTCGGGATTTAGCAGATTTTAAATGTAATTCTGCTTCTTTAGCAGCTCTAAGGATACCATAATTCTCAAAATTTGTCATTTCCTCAAAATACATCACAGAACAACTTAAAATTGGTCTATCACGGTCTGCTATAAGCATACCGTAATCGCGCCAAGCAATGCGAAATAAATAACGAACTAAACCCCAGGTGAATGACTCAAACTTAACCTCAAATTTATTTCATTTTACTTGTTCTACACTTACTATGTAGTGTATAGAGAAGGTGTTGCACTCCACTCAAAAATTTGAAAGCGAGATTTCACCGGAAATATAAGTTTTAGGGTCCCGAATATCCAAAAAAATCATTTTCACAAAAAGGTCCCGTGTGTACGTGTGCCTATGAACACGTTAACTCAAAAACGAAAAGTTGGTAAAATACCAAACTTGGTATTTAAGTTTAGTATCTTCCATGCATACGACACGAAGATTTTGAGAAAAATTCCCCCATACCAAACTACCCTTTATATGGACGTTTTTTCGAAAAATTTTATTTTATCAAAAATACCTCTAACCATTTTGAATAAAAAATCGTATATTAAAGACATATACCTGACAAATAAAATATATATATTGAATTTTCTGGGAATAGCCTCTGAAAAGTAGTTTATTCTGGACGAATTTTACGTAATTTTGGATATCTGCTAAACCGTAAGAGATAGAGACAAACTTGCTACACAGAAAATGCAGAGCACGTTAAAACACACAATTTATGCACACACAACTTTCCTCTTACAGGAATTTGTCAACTGCTGTCAATCAGACAAAGGAACTTCAGTCACATAGCAACCAGCTTTTGACCATTGCCTAACCTATGATACTCCCTTATTTCGCTCCTACTTACAAGGAAGCATGTAATAAGACTATTTCTGCTAATTTTTTCTGATTAGATGAAGTAAATAGAAGTATATTCTTGTTAAGAATAATTTGTTGCAGAGATATAGAGAAGGTCATGTAAATGGTACACATCAGATTTTTGTTGCTTTTCTTTAATATCAGAACATTCTCGTAGAAAAAGCATTGTATGATACACGAGTTCCTTTTTGATTCCCCTTCGAATCAGAAACTATAATTTTACTCTCTTGCATCATAAATAACTATTATATAAAATTGATTGATTTTATATTGAGTAGTGTACAGGAATTCAAATCAACAATAATGTTTATGCATCTCGCAAACTTCTGAGCCACAAAATATTTATTTGAAATAAATTGTGTCCTTTAAATAGATATAAAAATGTTTTGTGGTAATGAACAGTGCCTTACAAAGTAATCCTAGAAAATTCAATGCTATCGATCGTGGAAACATCTGTCAGTTTTATATTTAAAGAGGTTTTTGAGAAAACGAACAATTGCAAAATATTCCATGTAAAGGGAAGATTGTTGTTAAAAATATTCATATCGCACCATTAGAGGAAACTAAGCTTAAATACAAATTTGATACTTAACAAACACACACGAACCTTTTTATAATTTTTTACTTACTCTACACATACCATGTACATAGTGTATTGAGAAGGTATTGCATTTCACCCAAAAATTCGATAACCGGATTTCACAGGAAATATATGTTCTGGGTCCCCCTGAATCCAAAAAAAAGCATTTTCAGAAAAAGACCCGTGTGTGTGTGTTTGTCTGTGTGTCTGTGGACAGAATAGCTCCAAAACGAAATGACCGTTGAATACCAAACTGGTCTTTAAGTTTGGTATCTTCCAAGGATGCGATACGAAGACTTTCAAAAAAATTCATCTACCCCCAACTATCCTTTTCATTGAACTTTTTTCGAAACTGTTGATGTTCTTAAAAATGGCTCTCACGATTTTGATTAAAATAACGTATATTAAAGATATTTATCTAACAAATAAAATGTTTATCTTGTATTTTTTGGAAATGAACTCTAAAGACTACTTTATTCTGGATCAATTTTACGGAATTTTGAAAAGAATGGACAAAAATCTATCACACAAAAATGTAGGGCATGTTAAAACACACATTTTATGCTATATACATTTTTTCTTGGAGTAGATCGTTTTTAGGTATTCCTTGTTTTTTGGTTTCAGCTTTGAAATACTTATACTTTTCTCATACAGGAATTTGTCAACTCCTGTCCATACAAACAAAGGAACTTCAGTCACCTAGTAACCAACTTTTGACTTCACTTTAACCTATGATACTCCCATATTTCGCTTCAGCTTACAATTAATCAAGTAATAAGACTATTTCTGCAACTTTTTCCTCGATTAGCATTAAGTAAATGGAAGCATAAGTTTTTTAACAATAATTTGTTACAGAGATATAGAGAAGGTCATGTGAATAGAACACATCAGATTTTTTTTATTCAAGGAGTCTCAAAAATGAGTTTTCCACGAAATCTGGGTACCTAACTTTTGCGTGGAATATAATTCAGGCTTTACTTAGTACATGTAGTAGAGAAAATAAAGGGAGTGTTCTACCGAAAACGTGTGGAATATAAATGGTAGCCAACCCATTCTACAATTGCACTTATTGAGATGAAAAGTTTACCCTAAACCTTTGAGGCATTTTACTATCTCTAGTACGTACATGGAATGTTTATAGTATATAGAGAATATACTGTATTCCACACAAAAATTCAATATCAAGGTTTCACCGCAAATGTATGTTATGAGGCCCCCTGGACCCAAATGAAAAGCGGTTTTAGAGAAAAGATCTGTGTGTATATTTGGGCACTATAACTTAGAAATTAAAAATAAAACTTATTATTTAAGTTAAGCATCTTCCAAGGATGCGTGAGAAACATTTCAAGAACCTTTAGATGGAAGACTTTTTGAATATATTGATTTTTGACTGTAACGATTTTGATTAAAACAGCATATGTTTAACACATATTCATGACAAATATAGTTGAATTTTAAGGGAATAGCCTCAGAAAATTTCCGCATTCTAGATGATTTTTGTATAACTGTGAACTAAGAGATAGACAAAAACTTGCAACACAAAGGATGTAGTTATTGTTAAAACATACAATTTACGTCATATTCATTTTTTCTAGAGCTAACCATTTAGGATAAATT
Organism: Hymenopus coronatus; assembly: GCA_030762935.1. NCBI lineage: Eukaryota > Metazoa > Arthropoda > Insecta > Mantodea > Hymenopodidae > Hymenopus > Hymenopus coronatus. The sequence goes on from CM060883.1 coordinate 44,184,676, forward strand.
CTATGTTATTGGTTCCAGTTTTTAAGTAGGATGTGGGAATTGAAAGGAGTTTTTGGGGTTCACAAGGAACATCTAATTTTGGAGTTCTGCAGGAGATGGGCTGTTCCGAAGAAACTGCACTGTAAAAATAAAATCAGCGGGAAAATAGATCTCTCAGGTCTTGGGCTGCCTTGGCAGAGTGGTTAAGCCGCTCGTCTCCCACCTAGGGGCCTGGGTTCGATCCCAAGCGCCCGCATGTGATGTTTTCTTTGGGTTCTCCGGTTTCCTCCGCCACTCATTCCACCAATTGCTCTATCATCACCTTTCCTACCATTCATTTAGCTTGCATTTCATAGCATCCACTTCTTCACGCTCATGCTTGGCTAGGGCCCTACCACTTGTTCCATGTTCCCCATTCAATGGTTTCATACCGTTGACTCCCAGACAGGCTTTTGACCCCTAGGCATCCATTTGTAAGTCTTAGGGGGATGTGAGTCCTAAATACGTGGAAGGTAAGCCGATTGCGAAAAAAGTCTTCGGCTGTTGAACTCGAAAGAGCTTTGAGAAGAATAAAGATGGCGTTAGTATGGCAAAGAGGCGAAACAAATGACAAATTTACAAAGGTACCTCCAAAGGAGATATCAGACTTCAGCTGGCAGGAAATTGAATCGAATTGTAAAATTAAACCCTCTCTAGCTCTAGCAAATGAAATAAAACTGAATTGGAATAGATTAGGAAAAAAGGAAAGAAGATCAGGAATTTTATGGTTTAGGCTGGGAGGTTGGAGGTCACAGAAAATGATAGCCAATTCTGGTAGCAGAATCTGCCCATTCTGTGGTTTGGATGAAGACTGTGTACATATTTTGGCGGAATGTGCTCAGTGGCAGAACCACCGAACAATTAAATTAAAAGAAAAATATTTAGGTATAATTTGAAGGATACTGGCATGTTGGGATCTACTGGGTGACTAGAAGAACTGGCAACATATGGATTATTTGCGAGAAGCCAGATCAAATTTGTTCAATCAGTCAAATTAAATTTATTTCTATTTCTTTTTCTTTAATTTTCTCTTTTGTTTGTTTTGTCACTTTTAACTTGTATCTGAAGTATACATGCACGGTCACGACACTTACAGTAAGCTCTTGTGTAATAACTTTAATAATTTGACGCCACTAAAGATACCTATTTACCTATCTCTTTTTCTGAAATACGAGAGAAGCGAATTTCAATGAATATCACATAGCGACGCTTTTAAAATATTTGACTGTCACTTTAGCCTGGTGTACTCTCTTATTCATAGAATCACAGATACTATGAGCTGAACGGATGCTGTCACCTGCGATATGCTAAATGTACTAGACGTATGCCAGACATACATTACTTGCAGATGTAACATACGAGCGTGCTTTTGCATTAAAACTCATGTTGACGATAAAACCAGCTGAATATTTTAGTACACAAATGCCCGCAGTTGTTCATAAATCAACAAAAAACAACACGAATTGCTGGACCACCGAAAAGATAAAATTATCTTTATGGCACTCTTTAAATGCTGTATACATTATTAATTCATTAAATCGTAAATAAACTGTGCAGCACGTAAAAACAGACCCTGGGTGCGGCTTTCAAAGTGTCTGAGGGCGCTTTGAAGTCGGGAATTAATTAAACCAAGCTTAGCCAAGCGCACAAATATCAGGGCAACACAAAACATCTTTAATACAGAATTAGTATAATTGGAATAGTTGTGATTTTGATTGTGGGTTTGTTCCGTACAAAGCGATTTCATGACCCAGGAATCCTCTTATCAAACACCCAAATAGTCATCAATTTCGACCTTTTTGGAGATAATCCAACTATGTTTGCCTACCGCCATACAATCAGCATCTATTAGGAACCGTTACTACGCTTTACCAGTTACAAAAAATCACATGACTTTCTGTAATAAATTATTGTTAAAAAGCTTATTCTTCTGCTTACTTAAAGATAATCAAGAAAAATTGGCAGAAAGGGTCTCATTACCTGCTCCCTTACAAGTATAAAGGACATAAGGGAGTACACTAAGTTAAGCCAACAGTCAAATGTTTTAAAAGCTGGTATTACAAAAGTATACCAGTGTTTTAAATCTGAAACTAATAACAAGAAATATCTCAAAAACGGTCAACTTCAGCAAAGAAACGTATATATAATAAATTGTGTGCTTTGACAACTTCTACATTTTTGGTACTTTAAGTTTTTGTCTATCTCTTACCGTTTACCAGTTATGCAAAATTTCGCAAAACTCATCCAGAATAAACAAGTCTTCAGAGACTATTCCCAGAAAATTAAAGATACACATTTTATTTGTCACACAAATATCTTCAATATAAGAGATGTTAATCAAAATCGTTACAGCCATTTTTGAGAACATCAAAATTTTCGAAGTTTTTTTTTCCATACAAAGGGTAGTTGGAGGTAATTTTCTTGAAAATCTTCGTCGCATTCTTAGAAGATACCAAATTTACATACCAAATTTGGTATTTTTATTCTCTTTTTGTTTTTGAGCTAAGCTTTCCACACTCAGACACACCCACAGGGCCTTTTTCTAACAATATGTTTTTTTGGATCCAGGAGGGCTGAAAACATGTATTTCCGGTGAAATCTCAGTGCATAACAATACTTTCTCTGTTTACTATGTACATATTAGTGTAGAGAAAGTAAAAATACAAACTATTCCACCAAAAGCAACTTCATCATCGAGTAAACCTTCATTACACAAGGCTTTAAAATTTCATGCTCTTAACAGGCCATGAAAAACGAATAGCAGATTACCAATTGAAAAATATCGTAAATATCTTAAAGATACAGTGCTTTAATCAAAATCAATAGAAATACTTTTGAAGAATGGAAATTTATCCATTTGAAGATAAATTTTGAGGTGGAGTATTTTCTAAAATATCTTATGTGCTCCATTCATATGACTTCCTCTACGCCTCTATAAAAATTAATGTTAATAAGCTTATTCTTCTATTTGATGCTAAAACATTAGCAGAAACGGTTTTATTACTTAGTTCCTTATAGGTAGAACGGAAATAAGGGAATACACTAGGAGAAATGGACAGTCTAATGTTTTAAAATGCGGTTGCAAAGGGATTGAAATACATTTCTTTGTGTGGTCAAGCGTTGACAAGCTCCAGTATCAGAAAAGTTTCAGTATTTTAAAACTGAAACCAATAAGAAGGAAAATCTCTAAAAAGTCCAAAATCCAAGAAAAAAATGTATATGACTCAAATGATATATTTTATCGAGATCTATATTTTCATGTAGCAAGATTTTGTCTACCTCTTATGGTTTATCAGTTATGAAAAATGCAATACAATTCATCCAGAATAAAGAAGATATTCAGAGACTATTTCCAGAAAACTCAAGATATATATTTTATTTGTTCTGAAGGTATCTTAAATATAAGAGATTTTAATCAAAATCGTTAGTCATTTTTGAGAAAATCAAAATTTTTGAAAACTTTTCCATGTAAAAGGTAATTGGGTGTGGGACAATTTTCTTAAAAATCTTTCTGTCGCAATCTTGGAAGATACCAAACTTAAATACCAACATTTTGTATTCATCGGTCTTAACGTTTTTGAGCTATACTGTCCATAGGCACACAAACAAGGACGTTTTACAAAAAAAAAATTATTCAGGGTGTCTCAAATCGTGTATTTCTGGTGAAATCTTGGTATCGAATTTTTGGGTGCAATACAATATCTTCTCTATACACTGTGCACATAGTACGTGTAGGGAATGTAAAGATCTTGGGTTGTATTCTTGGAAAAGAAGGTATTCCAACTACTCTATATGAGAAAACAGATTAAACAGTGGTTCACTTAATGAGGCTGTTTTAGATTAAAACCGATAAATGAAGGAATGATTAAATGAGTGTATTTATTTAAATAAGAGTAGACATACATTCATCTTCATCAAAAACACGGTTCCAGAGAGCGTAAATATTTTTTAAAAGTAATATTAAGAAGAATAAAAAGTAAAAATGAAAAATAAAATGTTGACACATACCCAAATATAGTGTCTTAAATTTAGAAAACACACAGAACAATCATAAATCGTATTCCAATGTGTTATTGTGCACTATCGTGGTAAACAAATACCATTTAAGGCAAATAAACAAGAACAGCAAAACAAGGAAAAAGGTGAATTATATATAAGCATTATTATCATTATTGGGCTTTTATTATCTACCAGTGCAGTAGCAGTCTTCCCAGATATCGGCTACCTCGCCTTAAGCATTTACCTATTAACAATGTTTGTGTTGAATCTTGCAGTACTTAGATTAGTGAACAACCCTATGGACACCCCTGTGCCACTTATTCGACGGTATCCATATGGACAGAAGCTCCGAGGACTTCCACTAGAAACCTTTCGTGTACGGCGTAATTTGATTATCAGGCATGAAGTGTAGCCGGCACTCCAGGCGCACAATGACTGTTACGTACATTAACGAAACAATCGTAGAGCTGTTGTTTACCCTTCATGTGGCCGCAAATTTCTGGAAATTTCCGTTTGCGCAACACACCATGCGGGAAACTCTGTATGCATGCAGCCGTCCCCATTGCGTTAAACCAACACAAAAATTCTGATGTGTTTCTGTCACATGACATTCTCTTCTAGCCTGTAACAAACTAAGCTTATTCTTCCATCTACAACATGCTAAACAAGATAAACTTTAACACAATTGCTACTTAGTTCCTTTAAGCAAAAGGGAGTTAAGGGTATATACCAGGCTAAAGCGATAGTCAATCTTTTAACAACCGATCGATGTGCAAATATTTGAAATTCCGTTCGCTTTGCATATCCAGAAAAACAAAAGAAAGATGAAACGAAAGGTAACCCGGTTGATAAGATGCGTTGTTTAAAATTGAAACCAATAACGAAAATAGTCAACACTGTAACAAAAATCTGATGTGTTACACTCACATGACCTTCTCTAGCTACTCTACAAACAAACTTCTCCACGCTAATCGAGATAAACATTAGCAGAATTTTATTACTTAGTTCCTTATAAGTAGACTGGAACTAAGAGAATGCATTGGGCTAAAGTGATAGTCTAATGCTTTAAAAACTGTCGTTATGCGATTGTCATTGCAAACCGCTTCTTTGTTTGGCCAGGAATAGAACAAAAGACGGACACTTCCGTCTGAGAAAAGTATAAGTACTTCATAGTTGAAACTAATAATAAGAAATACCTCGAAAACGGTAAGCTCCACGAAAAAAGCGTATATGAATAACTTGTGTATTTTAACAAGATGTACATTTTTTGTACATTAAGTTTTTTGTCTGTCTCTTACGGTTTACTAGTTATGCCAAATTAAACAAATTTCATCCAGAATAAACAGGTCTTTAGAAGCTATTCTCAGAAAATTCAAGATACACATTTCATTTGTGATAGAAATGGCTTTAATGTGTGCTATTTTACTCAAAATTGTTAGAGTCATTTTTAAGAAAAACAAAATTTTCTAAAATTTTTTCCATGTAAAGGGTAGTTAGGAGTGACGGGATTTTGTTGAAAATCTTCGTGTTGCATCCTTGGAAAATACCAAGCTTAAATACCAGGTTTGGTATTTAACCATCTTTTCGTTTTTGAGCTATGCACAAACACACACATACAGACCTGTTTCTGAAAATGATTTTTTTGGATTCAGGGGTTCTAAAACATGTATTTTTGGTGAAATCTCGACATAAATTTTGGATGGAATAAAATACAATGTACATAGCACGTAGGGGGTTAGAGAAAGTAATAATTCGTGGATAATTAGAAGTATTATAGTCAGAACTACTGTTAAGAATTTTACAGGAGAGGAAATTTGAGAGGTGTGAAGCACATCCTTGACTTGACATAGTTTTGGCAGCGTGTACATGAGCACACTATCTCGCAGTTTACTGAAAGCTCGTCAACTGGAAGAGACATGGTACTGATACCGCTGGCTGGGGTTTCAGATTACACTCCTATCGCATCCATTGTGGCAATGTTTCAGACGGCGGACATTGCTGGTGCCTGTTCATGCATGTCTGGCGCGATTAACGCACTCAAATTCTTAATGCACCTTGTCAATTTGGGCTCCAGATAGACGTAGCACCAAGAATCTAACCCACCTGCATGGAAAACTCTATATAACCACTCACTTTATATACTTCTATTGTTTCCATAGCTATACGTTTTATTTTCTCTAGCGCATATGTACAAAAATTCTGACGTTTCCAATCACATGACTTTCTCTGCATCTCTGCAACAAATTATTGTTAAAAAGCTTATGCTTCTATTTACTTCATGACAATCAAGAACAAATTAGCAGAAATAGTCTTATTGCTTGCTTCATTGTAAGTAGAAGCGAAATAAAGGAGTATCATAAGTTAAAGTGATAGTCAAAAGCTTATTGCTATGTGACTGAAGTTCCTCTGTTTGTATGCGCAAGAGTTCACAAAGTCAGGTATGAAAAAAGTATGTTTTTTATAGCTGAAACCAAAAACAAGGAGCATCTCAAAAACAATCAACTCCAAGAAAAAAATGTATATAACATAAATTGTGTGTTTTAAAGTGCTCTACATTTGTTGTGTGGTAAGTTTTTGTAAATCTCTTACGGTTTAGCAGATATGCAAAATTCTGTAAAATTGACCCAGAATAAAGTAATCTTCAGAGGATATTCCCAGGAAGTTCAAAATATACATTTTATTTGTCAGGAAAATATCTTTAATATACGATATTTTAATCAAAATCATTAGAGCCATTTTTTTAGAAAATCAAAATACTCGATAAAAGTTCCATGTAAAGGGTAGATTGGGTGGGGGAATTTCTCTCAAAATCTTCGTGTCGCATCCCTGGAAGAAACTAAACTTAAATGCCAAGTTTGGTATTTTACTGACCTTTCATTTTTGAGTTATCGTGTTCAAAGACACACGGACACACTGACTCACGGACACACGGACACACACACGGACCTTTTTCTGAAAATACTTTTTTTGGATACTGGGGACCCTAAAACATATATTTGCGGTGAAACCTCAGTATCGAATTTTTTGGTGGAGTGCAATACCTTCTCTATACACTATGTACATAGTACGTATAGAGAAAGTAAAACTAAATTAATTGATTAGTTAATAAAATCTGAATATCCTAACCCGGCTCCTAGGTTACTATACCGGGGCACATATTGAACCTTATACGTACGCATTTCCCTAAAACAATACATAAAAGTTACAAAATATACAATTTTTTCAGATAACTTAACCTAATACCAAAATAAACCATACCAAAATAAATTAAAATCACGAGAAAAAAAATCAGATGTGCTCCATTAAATAGCGTACTCTACATCTCTGTAACAAATTACTGTTAATCAGCTTATTCTTCTATTTATTGCTAAATCATTAGCAGAAACGGTTTTTTGCTTAGTTCCTTGTAAGTAGAAGGGAAATAAAGGAATACACTAGGCTAAACCGACAGATATGGTTGCTATTGGATTGAAATCCATTTCTTTGTGTGGCCAAGAGTTGACAAGATTCAGTATGAAAGAAGTACTTTAAAATAAAATACCTAAATAACAAGGAATAGCTCTAAAACGATCCACTCTACGAACGCATTTAATATGACATAAATTGTGTGTTTTATTGAGATCTACATTTTTATGAGGCGATTTTTTTCCTATCTCTTACAATTTATCAGTTATGCCAAATTAAATATCATCCGGAATAAAGAGGTGTTCAGGGACTATTGCGAGAAAACTTAAGATATACGTGTTATTTTATCATTAAATAACTTAAATATAAGAGCTTTTAGTGAAAATTGTTAGTACCATTTTTAGAATATCAAAATGATCGCACATTTTTTCCATGTAAAGGGTAGTTTGAAGTGGGGGATTTTCTTGAAAATCTTCGTGGCGTATCCTTGGTAGATACCAAACTTAAATACCATGTTTGGTGTTTAACGGTCTGTTTGTTTTTGTGCTTAGCTGCCCAAAAGCACAAACACACGAACCTTTTTCTGAAAATGGTTTGTTTTATTCATGGGGCCTAAAAAGTGCATTTCCGATGAAATCTCGGTATTGAATTTTTGGGTGGAATACTTACTTCCAAGAAATGAGAAACAATATGTATTTTTATTGTAATAACTAAAACTAGACGACAAGTAGTAACTTAAGGCACAAAATAATAAAATAAAAACACAATTATATCTAATGTTTACTGAAAACCAGTAAATGTTACTGGTAACCTATTACATCCAACTACAAAAACTAACTTCTGTCCACTGGAAGCCAGAGGAAAATAAGCTGCAAATCAGCACTCAAGTAATGAGGGCGGTCTCCATGGCCACGCTCGCGAGAGTGTCCTCGCTTTGGTGCTTCGTGGCGCAGGGGATCGTGATTTCGAGTCCCATCTTGGGTTGGCTGTTTATATGTTTGCGAAATGTGTAAAGGTATATTGTGTGTATTGGAACAGTAAAATGGTAATCGAACATAAAATAAAGTAAATGTAGTAAAATGCAAAAAGAGGGAGATGTATTAAACTATGCATAATAAATTTAAACTAATTAAGTTTATTAATTCCACAAAATGGCCTTTATTACTTATTTTTTTATTTTTAATATTTATTTACCACTACAAAGCAAATAGAGAATATATTGTAACACACCCAAAAATTGAATACCGAGATTTCACCGGAAATATATGTTTTCAGATCCCCTATAAAAAAACACAAAAAAAAAACTTGTTTAGAAAAGCATATGTATCTATAGGCAGCATAGCTCAAAAACAAAAAGTCATGCTAAACACCAAACTTGATATATAAGTTCAGTATCTTTCAAGGAAGCGACACGAAGATTTTCAAGAAAATCCCCCCACCCCAACTACCCTTTACATGGAACTTCTTTTGAAATTTTTGATTTTCTCAGAAAAATGGCTAACGATTTTGAATAAAATACCGTATATTAAATATAAATCAAAGAAATCTACGACACAGAATCGACGGCTTTACTTCCCCCTTCGAAGGAAGCTATGTTAAGAATTTTTACGCCCGAAAAAAAAAAACATAGCTCTCATCCGGGTTCGAACCCGCGGACTAGGGAACCAGAGGATAGAATGTTACCTCTAGACTATGGAGGAGTACTTAGTACGGTACAAGAGTGTTAGGAATCTCCCCAAGTCCCAAACTACCCCTTTTCATAAAACACTTGAAAGTTGACAGGCGCAAACAACGAATGTTCATTATTTTGTTAATGATGCCACATAGTAGTACGTATAAAGTTCTACCAGATCAGTCATGTGGTTCGGAGAGAATGTGAAATATAGTGAAATATTTCACCATTTAAAATATGCAGGCTGAATGGAAACAAGATATATACTAATGCAAAAACGACAAAACAAGTTATGCCCATGCGGTAAAGTTGGTAGTAATGCTAACAGCCATCATAAACTTCATGTGATAATCGTAACTATAGTTATACTGATGGTGTCTGTATTGATTAACTTTTTTTACTTTCTCTATACATACCATGTACATAGTGTATAGAGAAGGCATTGAACTCCACCAATAAAGTCGATACCGAGATTTCACCGGAAATATATGTTTTAGGATCCCCTGTATACAAAAAAAGTATTTTCAGAAAAAGGTCCGTGTGTGTGTCTGTGTGTCCGTGTGTCAGTGTGTCCGTGTGTCCATGTGTCTGTGAACACGATAACTCAAAAACGAAAAGTCGGTAAAATATCAAACTTGGTATTTAAGTTTAGTATCTTCCAGGAATGCGACACGAATATTTTGAGAAAAATCCCCCCACCCCAAACTACCCTTTACATGGAACTTTTTTTGAACATTTTTATTTTCTAAAAAATGGCTCTAACAAATTTGATTAGAATATATTAAAGATATTTACCTGACAAATAAAATGTATATTTTGAATTTTCAGGGAATAGCCTCTGAAGATTCCTTTATTCTGGGTCAATTTAACGGAATTTTGCATAACTGTTAAACCGTAAGAGACGGACAAAAACTTATCACACAACAAATGTAGAGCACTTTAAAACACACAATTTACGTTATATACATTTTTTCGTGGAGTTGATTCATTTTGATATATTGCTTGTTTTTGGTTTCAGCTGTAAAAACATACTTTTCTCATACTGGACTTTGTGAATTCCTGTCCATACAAACAAAGGAAGCAAGTAATAAGACTATTCCTACTAATTTTTTTCTCAATTAGCATGAAGTAAATATAAGCATAAGATTTTTAACAGTAATTTGTTGCAGAAATATAGAGAAAGTAATTTGAATGGAACACATCAGGTTTTTTATAATTCACATTGCAGTTTTCTGTGACTGTATGAAAATGAGCCCATATACGGATGGTAATTTAGAGACTCCATCAAAAGCTCATATTAACACAAGAAATGGAAAAATCTGATATTTTCCTTTCACAAGACTTTCTCTACCTCCCTGTAACAAATTATTGTTAAAAAGCTTATCATTCTATCTACTTCACGCTAATCGATATGAACATTTGCAGAAGTGCTTTCTTTTAAGTAGAGGAAAATAAGGGAATACATTAGGCTAAGACGATAGCCAAATCTTTTAAAAGCTGGCTGCCATGTGGGTGAAATTCGCTTCTTTACATTTCCACGAGTTGACAAATTCCTATTTTGAAAAGTTTTATATATTTTAAAACTGAAACGAATAAAAAGGAAAATATCAAAATTGGTCAAATCTACGAAAAAATGTGTAGGATATAAATTGTGCACTTCAAGGAAATCTGCATATTTTGTATAGTAAATTTTATCTATCCTTACCATGTACTAGTTATGTAAAATCTAGCAAAATTCATCTAGAATAAGGAGTTCTTCAGAAGCATTTTATTTGCCTTTTAAATATGTTCAATATAAAGGTATTTCAATCAAAATCGTTACAGCCATTTTTGAGAAAATCAAAATTTAGAACATTTCTCCATGTAAAGGGCAGTTTGAGGTGGGGGAATTTCGTTTTTGAGCAATCGTGTTCAGAGACACACAGACACGGATCATTTTCTAAAAATGCTTAGTTTGGAAACAGGTGACCATGAAACATATATTTCCGGTGAAATCTCGGTATCCAATTTTTGGATGGAATGCAATACCTTTTCTATACACTATGTACATAGTACGTGCAGAGAAAGTAAAAACGTATGAAGTAATGAAACATTATTGATATGAACGTGGCATTTTCTGTAACTTCACAAAAATATTTTCGTATTCTAAAGTTTGCAGTGGTATTATTATTATTATTATTATTATTATTATTATTATTATTATTATTATAATAATTGTTAATGTTGTTATTATTACTATTAATATTATTGTTGTTCTTATTGTGTCAAAACAGAGGTAAATACTTTTATGATTTCAGAAAATATGAATGAGCATTTCATGTTTTCATTCAACCTGAATTGACATTTATTGTTGATTTACCTTGGAACTATGTTATACTTGGGTTATAAATGTTTGATTGTGCTCTACTGGATTCAAAATAATTATGACATCTTTTACTGCACTGTAGTAGGCCGCGACGTGGCCGAGTGGTTAGACCACTCGCCTCTCACCAAGGCGACTGCAAGTGGGATTTGTGGTGGACAAAGCGTTGCTGAGGTGAGTTATCTCCAGGTTATCCGGATTGCCCTGCCATTGCATTCCACCGGTGCTCCATCCTCATTACATATATCATTAGTGTCATGCAAACAGAACGATTTCTAACCCATTAATATCAGTTGGCGTTGAAAATATTTGACTATCGCTTTAGCTTATTGTATTTTTCTTATAACTCAACGAAATGTGTAAATGCCGCCCTCCGTGGTGTAATGGCTACCATACTAACTTCATATACCCAAGTTTGTGGGTTCAAACCCGGCGGAAGACGATGCAAAAAATCCGAAAAAGCCCTTGGCACGGATTCCTTGGTCCCGTGTCGTAGATTTACGGCACGTAAAAGAACCTCAAGCCTGATAGAGAGGCCTCTGAGCAAAATTAAGCGGTCTTTCACGCCCAATTTAGAATGGGACGCTGAGAACCACAGTAGTTAAAAAGCGTCCATAAATAATGCGCCATTTATATTTACATTTTGAAATATGTAAATGAGTAATGAATGCATATGTGTATCAACAAGAAGTAGATGGAATCATAAGATTTGGCAAGAAGAGAAAGGCATGGGATTATCTCTACCCGTATAGATTATGACTCTGGCATATTCACTACCTCCTTGCTTAGTTAATTCTTTCACTTTCACTTCCTCGCGTCCTTTTCTTTATACGATATCCTCATTCCTCTTAATTTATCTGCCTTGGTCGTGTGTGAAGATAAGACTGTTCCTAATGGCTCCTCCTAAGAATCTTCTCCATTCTTCCTCATCTTGCGTTATCCCTCTTCCTCTATTCTAGCACGTTTTCTCCAGAGCGTTATCTACACCGAGGTAATATATTCCACACCTCGCCTACCCTTAACCACCACCGCCCCCTCCCAAATCCCAATACATTCGTTCCTTTTCAAGCATCCGTCTCTTCTCGAGCGACGCGCTTTTTACTTTAATTCTTCACACCTGCGTGACATTTTGTTACCAGGGAAGCTACATTTGCACTGAAAATGGCTATCGCGTGACGACATAACAAAAGAATACCGTATATCTACACTTCATTAACCTAATATGTTTAGATGATGGAAAAAATATTCCATTACTAAATAATTCCTTGCCCTTTTTGGAATAAAATCCATCAAGTGGGCTCATTTATTTTCAGAGTAGAATTAGTAACAGGACCAATTGGCCCTCTCAGTCCAAAATCGAGCCATTCTATCCTTGAAAACATAGTGTGTATGTAAACAACATTAATAAAATAAAATCTGATGTGTTACACTCACATGATTTTCTCTAGCTGTTCTACAAACTTCATACGTAAGATTCTTCTTCTTTCTGCTTCTTTTCTTGACCAGGAGTAGAACATAAGGAAAACGGACACTCCCGTCTCAGAAAAGTATAAGTACTTCGCAACTGAAATAAATAACAATGAATACCTCGAAAACGGTAAGCTCCACGAGAAAAATTTATATGACATAACTTGTGTGTGTTAACAAGATCTAAATTTTTTGCATAGCAAGTTTTTGTCTATCTCTTACGGTTTACTAGTTATGCCAAATTAAGCAAAATCCATCCAGAATAAACAGGTCTTCAGAAGCCACTCCCAGAAAATTCAAGATATACATTTTATTTGTCAGGTAAATATCTTTAATATATGATCTTCTAATCAAAATCATTACAGCCATTTTTAAGAAAATCAAAATTTTCGAAAAAAGTTCCATGTAAAGGGTAGTTTGGGGTCGGGGACTTTTCTCAAAATCTTCGTGTCGCATCCCTGGAAGATACTAAACTTAAATACCAAGTTTATTATTTTAGCTACTTTTCGTTTTTGAGTTATCATGTTCACAGACACACGGACACACACGGACCTTTTTCTGAAAATGCATTTTTTTGATACAGGGGGTCCTAAAACATGTATTTCCGGTGGAATCTCGGTATTGAATTTTTGGGTGGAATACAATACTTCTCTATCCCTATGTGCATTGTACATAAGGGCTAGAGAAAGTAACAAGTTCTCGTATGAGATAGGTATAAATATTTTGAACAGGAAACCAATAACAAGGAATATCTCAAAAACGATCAATTGCGTAAAAAAATTCATATAGCATAAATTGTGTAGTTTAACGTGCTCTACATATTTGTGAGGTTAGTTTTTGTCCATGTGTTACGGCTTAAAAATTCCGTAAAATTCATCCAGAATAAAGTAATCTTCATATGCTATTCCTAGAAAATTCAAGATATATATGTATATTTTATTCGTCAGGTAATATATTTAATATATGATGTTTTAATCAAAATCGTTAGAGCTATTTTTCAGAAAAACAAAGTTTTCAATTTATTTTTTTATGTAAAGAGTAGTTTGGTGTAGCGGATGTTATTGAAAATCTTCGTGTCACATCCTTGGAAGATACCAAACTTAAATACCAATCTTGGTATTCAACGGTAGTTTTGTTTTTGAGCTATGCTGTCCACAGTCACACAAACCCACACATATACACATGGACCTTTTTCCAAACTTTTTTTTTTTTTTTTTGGATTCCGTGGTACCCAAAACATGTATATTCGGTGAAATCTCGGTTTCAAATTTTTGGGCGGAATAAAATAACTTCTCTACACACTATGTACGTAGTACGTGTAGAGAGAGTAAATATTACTTCATTAGTAAATAATTCCTTGCCTTCTATCCAATATCCCTCAAGTTAGCTAATTTATTTTCAGAGTAGAATTATCAAGAGCCCCAATTTGTCCTCTGAGACCAAAATCGAGCCATTATATCTTTTTAAAACCTGGTGTGTATGTGAACAACATAAATTAAAACTAGTTCCCGCATGAGAAATGTAGAGGAGTTTTAAATCTGAAACCAATAACAAGGAATATTTAAGGAACGGCCATCTACACGAAAAAAATTTATTTGACATACATTGTGTGTTATTATGATATCTACATTTTCTGTGTAGTACGTTTATTTTTATTTCTTACGGTTTATCAGCTATGGAAAATTCAGCAAGTTTCATCCAGAATAATGAGATCTTCAGAGATTATTCCCAAGAAATTCAAGATATATATCACGTAAATATCTTAAAAACAAAAAATTTTAATCAAAAACATTAGAGCCATATTCGAGAAAATCAAAATGTTCGAACTTTTTTCTATATAAAGGGTAGTTGGAGGTCGGGTAATTTTCTTAAAAACCTTCATGTCGCATCCTTAGGAGATACTGAACTTAATTATCCACTTTGTTATTTAACGGACTTTCCATTTTTGAGCCACACAGAAACACACACACTCAAACAGAGAGACAGATAGGCACACACGAACATTTTTCTAAAAATGTTTTTTTTTGTTTCAGGGGATCCCAAAACTTGCATTTCCGGTGAAATCTAGGTATCGAACTTTTGGGTGCAATACAATAATTGGGGGTTTAATAACATTAAATATTCGAGGATTTTATATAACTTTTGTTTTAATAATTGCTGATTGTTTGTTTAAATTTTTTATTTTTTTATTTAGGTTTAAAATGTTTCTTTTAAAGGTTTAGTTAAGTAATAAATACCTTCTTTATATACAGTGTACATAGTAAGTATTGAGAAAGTAAAAATCTGATCTGTTCCATTTACATGAACTTCTCTACCTGTTCTAACAAACTTCTTACAAAATATTATTCCTTTTTTCCACACCATGTTAATTGAGATAAGCATTAGAAGTACGCTCTCATTACTTTGTTCCTTTGAAGCAGAAAGGAACTAAGGGAATACATTACGCTAAAGCGATAGTCAAATGTTTTAAAAGCTGTCGCTGTGAGATTCAACTTGAAATTCGCCTCTTTGCATGGCCAGGTTTAACAAAATAAACACGGACCACTTCTTGAATGAAAAAAGTATAAGTATAAATTAAACCAATAACGAAGAATATCTCGGAAAACCGTTAGCTCCAAAACAAAAATGTAAAACACATAAATTGTTATGTTTTGACGAGATCCACATGTTTGTATGGTAAGTGTTTGTTTATCTATTGCGGTTATCAGTTATGCAAAAGTCATTTGAAAGTAGAGGACTTCAGAAGAAACTCAAGATATACATTTTATTTGTGCTGTTAATGTGTTTAATATACAGTATTTTGATGAAAAACGCTAGAGCTATTTTTGAGAAACTAAAACATTTCGAACTAAAACACACGTGAGTGTGAGTGGAAATATTTTACTCATTTGATGTGTTCCATTCACACGACTTTCTCCAAACTAGCTTTTCACAAGAAAACTATTGTAATAAATGAAAATTATTTTAAACTTCTTCATACTAATTGAGATAAACTTAAGCAGAATGGCCTTATTACTTGCTTCTTGTAAGCTGAAAAAGTAATGGAATACACTATAACAAAGCAGTAATACGTTTTTTAAAATGTTATCGCTATTTGAAACAATTGAAATTCGGTTCTATGTGGATTCCAGGCGTAAAACAAAAGAGATAAAAATAAGTATGACTTACAGTTGAGGAAAGCTTAAGTGTAGGAGGTAGGTTAAAATTGAATCTAAAATTAAACTATACAAAAAATGTACCTGACATAATTCGTGTGTTTTATCGAGATTTGTATTTCTGTTTAGTAAGTTTTTTTCTATTTGTTACGGTTTACCAACTACAAAGTGTCATTCAGATTAAATAGGTATTCAGGGGATATTTTCAAAAAATTCAAGATATACATTTCGTTAGAGATACTTTTAAGAATATCAAAAACGTTCGAAGAATGTTCCAAGTAAAGGATATTGCATCTTCGTGTTGCATTCTTGGAAGATATTGGATTTTATATCCAAGGTTGGTATTTTTCTTTTTGAGTCATGCTGACCACACACACACACACACACACACACACACACAAACACACATGCATGGATATTTTTCTAAAAATGGTTCTTTGGATTTAGAGATACTCAAAACATATGTTCTCGGTATCGAATATTTGGGTGTAACAAAATACCTTCTCACCCCACTTGTACATTAAAATGTAAAAACATCTGATAAATGCCAAACTTGGTAGTTAAGTTCGGCGACACAGAATGTGGCACAACATTTTCCAAGAAAATTCTTTCCTTTCAAATTACCTTTACTTTGTAAAATTTCCATACTTAACGTTTTCTCAGAACATTTATTTTTTAAATACCAAGCATTTTAAAATCTAGATTAAAAATAATCTACAGTTATTATGTGCATATTATATAGAGAAGGTTTTGTTTTCCACCCAAGAGTTCGACACCGAGATTTCACCGGAAATATATGTTTTTAAACCCTCTGAAACCATTATTTTTTGTAAAAATGTCCGTGTGTGAGTCTGTCAATCCGTCTGTCAGTGTGCGTGGGGGGGGGGAGGGTAGCATAGCTCAAAAAGGAAAATATGGTTAAACACAAAATTTGGTATTTAAGTTAGGTATCTTCCAAGGATGGGCCAGGAAGGTTTAAAAAAAAAAAATCCCCCACACCAAGCTACCCTTTTCGAAAAATTTTCGAAAAGTTTGATTTTTTTCAAAAAAGTCTCTAATGATTTTGATTAAAATATTTACATGACAAATAAAATATATATCTTGAATTTTCTGGGAATAGCCTCTGAAGACCTCTTAATTCTGGATTTCTTTTGTGTAACTAATAAACCGTAAGAGATAGACAAAAACTTACTCCACAAAAACTGTAGATCTGGTTAAAACACACAATGTATGTCATACAAATTTTTTTCGTGGAATTGACCGTTTCCAAGATATTTCTAGTCATTGGTTTCAGTTTTAAAATACCTAAAACTTTTCTCATACGGAAACTTGTCAACCCAATGGCAACCACTTTTTAAAACACTTGACTTATGGTTTAGCCTAAGGTATTCCCTTATTTCTCTTTACAATATGAGGAATTAAATAATTGGACCATTTCTATCAATTATTAACTTAATTAGCATGAAGTAGATAGCAGAATAAGTCTTGTAATAATAATTTATTACAGAGATGTAGAGATAGCCAAGTGAATGAAACATATCATATTTTTATGTTTTGCTTAGTCAGTTCCCTATTTACCGATTTTAACTTGCATTGCTCCGTTGAGTTCTGCAATTCTCTGAACGCATGAAGGAACATCTGTACACGTCAAATATGGAGCAATTGGCGCACCTGTTGGAAATGTGTGCTTGTGAAGGGCTTGTGAATGTGATACATACAATGGTTCGTGTTATAACAAATAAAGGATTTTCTTTAAGTGTTAATTTTCTCGCGGTATTGTACGCAGGGGGTATGCGATGATTTGCTTCCCCTCTGGAGGTAGTAGAACTGTCAGCAGACTGAAAACACATCAAGAGGCATCGTATAATTGAAAAGCTAATAGTCGTATTAATTAAGCTAATTGGATATCTTGAGTTGCTCTACATAAGATCTTATCCGACCCCCTATACAACGCTACGGTTCACTTGGTAGGTAGCTTGTTGGTTTTCATACAATAGAGTAGGCATAGGACGTTATCCGTTCAGCTGAAACAAACATTACAAGTGCAGGTACCACAAGTGGTGCTCATGGGGGGGGGTTAGCACTCCAGGCTTCCAGTTGTATGAGGTCGGGGGTTATCAACTTTTTCATATTCACATACATGGAAATAACTACACAATTTAAAGGGTATATGACGTAGTCCGCATTTGTTACCTTCTCTGCGTCTTATCGTATACATTGAATTCCATATAAAAATTTCACATCAAGATTTCTTCGGAAATGCATATTCCCAGGCCCCTTTAACGCACTTTTAAACAAACATCCGAAGTGTTCCATTCACATTCTACATCTCTGCAACAAATTATTGTTAAAAAGCTTATGCTTCTATTTATTTCATGCTAATCTAGGAAATACAGCAGAAACAGTCTTATTATTGCTTCCATAAGTAGAAGGGAAATAAGGGAGTACCATAGGCTAAAGTGATAGTCAAATGTTGGTTGCTACGTGACTGAAGTTCCTTTGTTTGTATGGGAAAAGTATGAAAACAATAACGAGGAATATCTCAAAAACGATCACCTCCACGAAAAATATGAATAATATAAATTGTGTGTTTTAAGGAACTCTACATTTTCTGTTCAGTAAGTTTTTGTCAATCTCCTACGGTTTACAAGTTATACAAAATTCGTAAAATTCATCCAGAGTAGCAGTCTCCAGAGGCTATTCCCAGAAAATTCAAGATATACACTTTATTTGTAAAGAAAATACATTTAATATACGACATTTTAATCAAAATAGAGCTGTTTTTGAGAAAATCAAAATTTAAGAAAAAATTTCCATGTAGTTGGGGGTGCATGGAATCTCTTGAAAATTTTCGTGTAGCATCCTTGGAAGATACTGAACTTAAATACCAAGTTTGGTATTTAACGGAATTTTCGTTTTTGAGTTATGTTGCCCACAGGCACCGCACACACACACTCACTTACACACACATTTTTCTGAAAATGCTTTTTTTTTTATTCACGGGGTCTCAAAACATGTATTTCCGGTGAAATTTCGGTATGTAAATTCTCTATACACTATGTACATAGTACGTGTAGAGAAATTAAAAATCAGTGTATGTGTTTGTGCGTGTTTTTGAACGGATAGCCTATTAACAAAACGTGATGGATACAAACATTGATATTTTAGGGAACCCCGACGTCATAGAGTTATTTTTCAAAGTATTAAAGTTAGAACTATAATATTTACAGGCATTACCGGTAACAAAATAAATAGTAATACCAAGTTTATTAAAAAATTCCTTTTCATTCTGAATATATTCATTAATTTATTTTATTTAAGTTACTAAATTCCTCCTGCACATATTTATTACTCAAAAGCATCATTTTTCTTTTTTCTACACCTATTTTGTACTTACTAGGTAGAGAACTTATTATATTCCACTAAAGTTTCAATGTCAAGAAATATACGTTTTATGTACCCGAGTTCATAAAGGTATTGTATAGTATTTGTTGTATCTCCTGTCACCTTGGTGAAATTGTTACCTTACTAACTTCATGTACCCAAGGTCGCGGGTTCAAACCCAGCGGAAGACGATGTATTTTTTCGAACGTAAATATCCTTAGTATGGCTTCCTTCGGAAGAGGAGTAAAGTCCTTGGTCCCGTATCGTAGATTTACAGCACGTAAAAGAATCTCAAGTCTGGTAGAGAGGCCTCTGAGCAAAATTAAGCGGTCTTTCACGCCCAGCATAGAATGGGACGCTGAGAACCCCAGCAGTTAAAGAGCGTCCATAAATAAAACGCCATTTCAATTTATGTATCTCCTAAATGGAACAAAGAGCACCGTTGTTCGCCACTATGCACCATGAGGACGAGGGATCAGCTCGATGCCAACAGATGGCACTGTAGAATGAAATCACGACTTGAGGACGCGAAATGGAATAAATGTTTTTCCAGAAAGCGTCTTCTTTCAAGGTATGTGGTTCTTACGTGCAAAAAAACATTACTTTGGACCATCGCTTTTATCTGCCTTCCAAAGAGAGCCATGCTAAGGATTTTTGAGTTCGAAAATATCCTTTAACCCCCACCACTGGGTTTTGGAGGCTAGCATCGTATCCACTACACTAAGGAGGATGACGAGTCCGAAAAAGCACTTATAGAAAAAGATCCGCGCGCGTATGTGTGTCGTGCCGTGTCTAGGAACACGATGCGATAGATAAAGTAAAAACATATTCATTTAATTGTTTTTTCACACAAGCCGTGTGTAGGACAGGAGTTGGATAGGTAGAGTCACACTGAAAAATTGAATGCTATAGCTGGAATGAACCACGGATCTCATGGTCTCCAGCCGGTTACTCTACCATTGAGCTACCAATGGCAACTTGCAAGCATAGCATTAAATTTCTCAACTGACGCGCATGTTTCCCGGTAAACTATAAGGTGATCTTAAATAATTTTGAGATGACAAACCCCTTTGTTGTAAGTACTTTAAATCCCAGTAGTCATAGTATACCCAACTATTATGGTAAATTAGTACTGATAGTAAGTCGCCAGATGGGTATACCATCTCAAAACAATTTGAGACCACCTTATATGGTTTACCGGAAAACAAGCCAGTTAGTTGAGAAATGTAATGCTATTCCTCCATATTGCCATGGTAGCTCAGTGGTATAGCTGCTTGCTAGAGACCAGGAGATCCGTGGTTCAAATCCCGGCTAAGATGTTGAAATTTTTCAGTCTGACTCTACTTATCCAAGTAAAAATATATGTTTTGTTATTCATAATTTTAGTGACAGTTTACAGATTCATTTCCTTAATATGCATTAATTACTCAAAATTGAAAATCACAAGCGCATTCTGTTAGAATGTATATACACGAACTCGTTTATAGAAATAAAAAGTATTGTTTGTTTATATGAAGACGCCCTTGAAAATAATTATTGATTATTTCCAAGATCTCCTAATAGACAATATTAACGACAACACAAAAGGAAATTTCACATTATTTTTAACGTCCTGCGTATACTTCTAACCTTGATATTTCCAATGGAACGCTGTTTAATGTTTCAGTAGATATCCATTTATATATCCCGTTACATTTAGTCTACCTTCTTAGATAAAGTCTTCCTTGCATGCCTAAATAATAAGCTTGCTATTTCTTTTTTGTGCTTCCGTCGTTTATCGTAATTTACCTAACATCATTTTCCCCCTTATATCCATAACTTGCTTTAATATCCTCTGCGACAATCTTGGTCTAGTTTTTCTCTCCATCTTCCCTCCTTGTCCTTGATTTTATTGCCTCTTCTTGCTCTCCTTGTTTTGGCCCATTTTTTTATGTTCTCGCATACACGCAGGACGGCTTGTTATCATGAAACTAAATTACAAAGAAACTGCTTTCTAAAACCGCTTACCTCACAAATTATGTTGTAGGACAACAGCGCATTCTGGTGGCTTTTGGGACAAATACTCCAGAATCTTGTTTCACATTAGAAAAAAATACTGCACAGATAGTTTCATCTGCAAAGAAGCAAAAAATAATTCTCTGATACCAGTTGGAAAGAAACGGAAAATTGCATAAGTTTGTAATACTGGTTAATGCCTAAAGTTTGCTCTTCCTGTAGAGTGCATAAACTCGCTAGGAAATAATCAGAAAAACTTTGCTTAAAATGTCACTAACATATTCCAGGAACTTAAAATTTCATCCGCCGCAGAAGTTTCCAATTATAGAGTTCGAAAACATTGTATATGCAAGTAAATTTCAGCCAATAAAACATTCGGAAACTTACAGGCGGATTCAATGAATCCAGGTTTCTCAAATAAATACACAATTTATGACAATTAACACCTATGTGAATACCATCAAAGGAAAAGGCATTAGTGTTAAAATATTTTAATAAAATATTCAGCTTCAAATTACCATTAAATTATATTAAATTTTGATGTACATTCTTTTGAAAGTAAGACAAATATTTGTTGACCCAGTTTCTAAGGCTCTCCTTAACGTTTAGAGGTAAGCTATTGAATTGTGACGTCCCCGTCTACTACGATGTGAGGTCAAGCCATATTTTTGCATTTATGGCGGATGAGCTTGATGTTTAGCGCTTTATGTTTGCATTTTTTAATAAAAATGATGAATGAAGATTTAAAAAGGCGCAATCGGGTAATCTATCTTGTGTGAATGATAACCTAGTTTCAATTCACATTTCGAACGCATACACGTATTATAGCCTGATTATTCAAGCTTGCAAAGTTGCAACATCCATAATACTTATATTGAAAAATTAAAATGAGTTATTGATAGTTTTCAGAAGGTAAAAGTGAAGCATTGTAATGAAAACAGTGCAATTTTTGCTTCCTATATACGCACTATATGCTTAGTGTATAGAGAAGGTATTGCACTCCACCCAAAAATTTAATACCGAGATTTCACCAGAAATATATGTTTTAGGGTCCTTATATCTAAAAAAAAGCATTTTAACAAAAAGGTCCGCGTGTGTGCGTGTGTGTGTGTGTGCGTGTGTGCGTGTGTCTGTGAACACGATAACTCAAAAACGAAAAGTCGTTAAAATACCTAACTTGGTATTTAAGTTTAGTATCTTCCAGGGATGCGACACGAAGGTTTTGAGAAAAATCCCCCTACCCCAAACTACCCTTTACATGGACATGTTTTTCGAAAATTTTGATTTTCGTAAAAATGTCTCTAGAGATTTTGATTAAAATATAAAATATTAAAGATATTTATCTGACAAACAAAATTTATATCTTGAATTTTCTGGGAATAGCCTCTGAAGACTACTTTATTCTGGACGAATTTTACGAAATTTTCTATAACTGCTAAACCATAAGACTTAGATAAAATCTTACTAGACAAGAAATGTAGAGCACATTAAGGCACACAATTTATGTTATATAGATTTTTTTCGTGAAGTTGATTTTTTTTGAGACATTTATTATTTTTGGTTTCAGCTATGAAAAACTTAATTTTCTCATATAGGTATCTGTCAACTCCTCTTCATATAAACAAAGGAAATTGTCACATATCAACCAGCTTTTGACTATCACTTTAACCTATGGTACTCCATTATTTCGCTTCTGCTTACAAGGAAACGAGTAATAAGAATATTTCTGCTAATTTGTTCTCGAGTAGCATAAAGTAAATAGAGGCATAAGCTTTTTAACAATAATTTGTTACGGAGTTGTAGAGAAAGTCATGTGAATGGTACACATCAGATTTTTAGAGATTATAATGCATAAGTTCTCTAATATATCTCAAATTATAGTGTACAATAACGAAGAAATGACAGCAAATCCGTAAGCTTTTAATTCCTAGCTTCAGCGGCTAGTGCCCATTGTGTATAGGTCTGCCGGGCACCTGGTAACTGTGTGAAAAGGGGACAAGCCCTGGAGAAGCCCCACATAGTGAGGCGAAACGTCGGCAAGAAATTCAGCCAAGACACGGCCTGCCTGGAAGATCGTAAGACTTTAAGGTAGTAGTGATAACGAGAAATATTAATTGCTTAGCTAGAATTATAAGATGTCCTGATTTTCCTCCTCTGGCTTCTTTATTTAGAACGATAAAAGATGGGGTATGTTCGGTTAATATGGTGTTCCTTATTGCCCATTATTACATTTGTACGTATCAAAATCAACGAAAACTTAAATACACTTCTAAAGGAGGTGACATGTTGAAAATATATATCTCCAACGATATATTTCTTCTGGCAACATGGTAGCTTAGTGGAAGAGCAACCAGGCATTGAATTTTCCAGTCTGACTCCGTAACCAACTCCTATCCTATACACGGCTTGTGTGAAAAACAATTAAACCACTACCAATTGACCATAATAGTTCACTATACTATGAATCCTGGGTCCTTAAGTACTTACGACATTGTAAGTCGCCATTGGGGTTGACGGCATGGTAGCTCAGTGGAAGAGCAACCGGCTGGAGATCCGTGCTTCAACTCCTGGCTATGGCATTGAATTTTTCAGTCTGGCTCTACCTATCCGACTCCTGTCGTACACACGACTTGTTTGAAAAAAACAAACCAATACATTTCTTTTGTTAAATATCCCTGTTGTATTATTACTTTCTACACGTACTATGTATACATAGTGTATAGAGAAGGTATTATTATACACTCAAAAATTCGATACCAAGATTTCACCGGAAATATATGTCTCGGGGTCCCCTGAATCCGAAAAAAGCATTTTTATAAAAAGGCCCGTGTGTGTGTGTGTGTGTGTGTGTCTGTGAACAACATAGCCCCAAAACCAAAAGGTCGTTAAATACCAAACTTGGTATTTAGGTTTAGTATCTTCCAAGGATGCGACATGAAGATTTTCAAAAAAAGTCCCCCCACCTCAAACTGCCTTTACATGGAAACAATTTCGAACATTTTGATTTTCTTAAAAATGGCTCTAACGATTTTGATTAAAATCCTGTACATTAAAGCTATTTATGTCCGAAATAAAATGTATATCTCGATTTTTTTGGGAATAGCCTCTGCAGACCTCTTTATTCTGGCTGAATTTTGCTTAACTGCTAAACCGTAAGAGATAGAAAAAAAGAAACGCTTTGCACAAAAAATGTACCTCATGACAAAACACACAATTTTTGTCCTTTGCGTTTTTGTTGTGGAGGTAACTGTTTTCGAGATATTCCTTGTTATTGGTTTCAATTGTGAAGTACTTAAACTTTTCTCACACAGGAAATGTCTGTTTCTCTTTTGTTCTACTTCTGGCCAAGCAAACAAGTGATTTGCAATGACAATCAAATAACGATAGCTTTTAAAACATTTGACAATCACATTAGCATAGTACATTCCCTTATTCCCTCTACTTATACGGAACTAAGCAATAACATTCTGCTAACATTTATCTTGATTAGCATTGTGTGCAAAGAAGAATAATCTTTTGTAGGAGTTTTGCAGAGCAGCTAGAGAAAGTCATGCGAGTGTAACACATCAGATTTTTAGAAAAATATCCCTGTGTGTGTGTGTGTGTGTGTCTGTCTGTCTGTGTGTCTGTGGGCAGTATAGGTCAAAAATTAAAATACCGTTAAAAACCAAACCTAGTATTTAAGTTTGGTATCTTCCAAGGATGCGACACGAAGATTTTCAAGAAAATCCCCCACCCCAAACTACCCTTTATATGGAAAAAAAATCGAACATTTTGTTTTTCTTAAAAATGGCTCTAACAATTTTGATTAAAATTTCGTATATTTAAGATGTTTACTTGACAAATAAAATGTATACCTTGAATTTTCTGGGTATAGTCTGAAGACTACTTTATTCTGGATGAATTTTACGGACTTTTGCGTAACTACTAAACCGTAAGAGATAGACAAAAGCTTACCACACAGAAAATGTAGAGCACATTAAAACACACAACTTGTGTTATATACATTTTTTTCGAGTTGATCGTTTTTAAGATATTCCTTGTTTTTAGTTTCAGCTTTGAAAAACATATTTTTCTCATACAGGATTTTTTCAGCTCCTGTCCAAACAAAACAAAGGAACTCCGGTCACATAGCAACCAACTTTTGACTATAACTTTAACCTATGGTACTCCCTTATTTCGCATCTACTTAAGGAAGCAAGTAAATATACTATTTATGCTAATGTTTTTTCGATTAGCATGAACTAAACGGAAGCATAAACTTTTTAACAATAATTTGTTGCAGAGATGTAGAGAAAGTCATGTGAATGGAACACATCAGATTTTTGTTTTAAATATTTTGCATGTGTTTAAACATATTTATATTGAGTACCTTTGTATGTATTCTAAAGTTGTTTAGTACGCTTTGTCTATAATGGTAATCCCAAATAAGGGAAGCGGTAAATTTAATAGAGTTTCCATTATTATTATTATTATTATTATTATTATTAGGTCGTCTCCTTAGCGTGGTGGTAAGCGGGAGACCTGGCCCGGGGTGCACTCAGCCTCGTAAGGTCCCTGGGGGGGGGGCAATTAAGGAGCTACTTGATGGAGAAGTAGTGGCTCCAGGTCATGAGGACCGCATTAACCGGCCGGGGGGCTCGAGGCGCTGACCACGCCTCATCCTCCAATTCTGCACCCCATCCATGACGTCTGTAATGGACCGAGATGGGGAATGCAGTGGCCGGGCGGTAGGCCAAGGGTTCCCGTGAGCTGTCGTGCCATGGAGTTATTATTATTGTTGTTGTTATTATTAGTATTAGTATTATTATCAGCATCTTTATTATTATTATTATTATTATTATTACTGTAGTCAGATAGTGGCATTCTGTAGTTAGATAGTAAAGTGCAGCTAGCCTTCTAAGTTCTCATATCCTTACCACATTCTTACACTTAGCCCTGCAACAGACAGTTGTGGTTAGGGTTGCCGTTCAGTGTAAATGGCGTGTTATTTATGGACGCTCTGTAACTACTGTGGTTCTCAGCGTCCCATTCTAAATTGGGCGTGAAAGACCGCTTAATTTTCCTCTTTCAGGCTTGAGGTTCTTTTACGTGCCGTAAATCTACGACACGGGACCACGGCTTTACTTCCCTTCCGAAGGAAGCCAAGGATTTTTACACCCGAATAAAGCCATCGTCCTCCACCAAGTTTGAACCCACTTGCACTATATGTGGATAGATGGCAGTGCGATTGTAATTACAATATATTACAATTACACATATTTTCAGTTTTGCTATTGTGTTAGACTGAAGCTGGAACTTTGGGTCGTAGTGTGAAATTCCAATATGGTATTTATCTTGGCGAGTGAGAGAAACCAGGAAAAAAAAAAGTCTGATGTGTACCATTCACATGATTTTCTCTATATACCTGCAACAAATTATTCTTAAAAAGCTTATACTTCTATTTACTTTATGCTAATCAGAAAAAAATTATCAGAAATAGTCTTATTACTCGCTTCCTTGTAAGTAGAAGCGAAATAAGGGACAACCAGGTTAAAGTGATAGGCAAAAGCTGGTTGCTATGTCAATGAAGTTCCTTTGTTTATGTGATAGGAGTTGACAAATACCTGTATGAGAAAAGTATACCTTTTTCATAGCAGAAACCAAAAATAAGGAATGTCTCATAACGACGAACTCCATGAAAAAAATGTATATAACTTAAATTGTGTGTTTTAATGTGCTCTACATTTTTTGTGCAGTTAGTTTTTGTCCATATCTTACGGTTTAGCAGTTATGCCAAACTAAGCAAAATTCATCCAGAATAAACAAGTCTTCAGAAGCTATTTCCAGAAAATTCAAGATATACATTTTATTTGTTAGGTAAATAGCTTTAATATATGATATTTTAATCAAAATCCTTAGAGCCATTTTTAAGAAAATCAAAATGTTCGAAAAAAGTTCCATGTAAAAGGTAATTTGGGGGGGGGATTTTTCTCAAAATCTCCGTGTCGCATCCCTGGAAGATACTAAACTTAAATACCAAGTTTGGTATTTTAGGTACTATTCATTTTTGAGTTATCGTGTTCACAGACACACGGACACACACACATGGACCTTTTTCTGAAAATGCTTTTTTTGGATACAGAGAGTCCTAAAACATGTATTTCCCGTAAAATTTCGGTATCGAACTTTTGGGTGGAATACAATACTTCTCTACATTGTACATATGGAGCTAGAGAAAGTAAAAACCAGTCAGATTGGTCTGCCCATGTGATATGAACCAAAACCTCCCAATTTTTTAAATAGACGTTACCGTTGCTCAAATCCCCCTCAGTTGTGATTTATTCTTCTTGCTGCTAGTAGTGCCAATACATGCGGTGACGTCAGGCCATTAAGGCTGTATTACTACCTCACGTGACCTCTTTGCTGATTACAATATAATTTAGTTATGTGTACAATAATTAAGTTTGCTTCCTGATAATATTTTGTGGTTCTGCGTAAAAATCAAAATAACTCATATGCGAGTATAGTTATTGCATTCTTGTACATATTTCCAAATTGCCATTATATAAAATTCATAATTAATATATCTAGTTAAAAATTATGTCCCGCAAATACCCTCCACTTTTACGACAGTTGCATTTCGTCAAACGATTTTGTAATCCTAATTTTGGGAAAATAGGAAATCTAATAACATAACTTTCTCTAGCTGTTCTATATCCAAACTATTCGTACAAAATATTATTCTTTTGTCAACTTCAAGCTAATCGAAATAAACATTAGCAGATTTGGCCTTATTTCTTGCTTCCTTGTAAGTAGAAGAGAAATAAGGGGATACATTAGGCTAAAGCGTTAGTCAAATCTTTTAAAAGCTCATCACTATGTGAAACAATTGAGGCTCGGTTCGCTTTACATTGTCCCGTGTGAGAAAAGCTGAGTATTTACAAATTAAAACCCACAATAAGAAGTATCTCGAAAACGGTTAACTTTACAAGGAAAACTTATATAACAAAAATTGTGTATTTTAACGATATCTACGTTTTTTGAGAGGTAGGATTTTGTCTGTCTCTTACGGTTTAACCGTTAAGTAACATTTTGGAAAACTCAAAACAGTATAAAGAGGTCTTATTTCAGAAAATTCAGAATATACTTTTCATTTCTGCTGTAATATCTTCGATATATATACTATTTTAATCAAAATCATTATCGCCATTTTTGAAAAAATAAAACTTTTCGAAAAATGTTCCATGTAAAACGTAGTTGGGAAATGGGTGATTTTTTTGAAAATCGCATTCTTGGAAGATACTGGACATAGATATCAAATTTTGTATTCAACCAAGTTATCGTTGTTGGGCTATACTGCACAGTCACACACGTTGACCTTTTTCTAAAATAGCTTTTTTTAAATACTGGGACCTAAAGACATATATTTCCGGCAAAATCTCGAAATCGAAACTTGGGTGAGATATAGATAATACCTTCATTTTTGTGTACTTACGGGCTAGAGAAATTAAAAATAGCAAAAAGTCTACCATATAAAGAATAGTTTGGTGTGGAAGAATTTCTTGAAAATGTAGTCTCCAATTGTTTGAAGTCACTGTATTAATGTATTCAAAATTTTAATTATGCTATCTTTCTTAGACCCAGAGGAATATGAAAAATAAACGAATCTTCTTTCTAAAGAATGTTTTATTGCTTTTTCTACAGGTATTATGCACATAGTGTATAGAGAAAATATTGCATTTTACCCAAAAATTAGATGCCAAGATTTCACTGGAAACAGACGTCTTAGGGTCCCCTGTAAAAAAAGGTATTTTTAGAAAAAGGCTCGTGTGTGTGTCCGTGTGTCTAATTGTCTGTGAACACGATAACTCAGAAACGAAAATCCGCTAAAATACCAAACTTGGTGTTTAAATTTAGTATCTTACAAGGATGCGGCATAAAGATTTTTAGGAAAATCGTCCCACCCCATATTTTCGAAAATTTCGATTTTCTCTAAAATGGCTCTAACAATTTTGTTTAAAATTATTATGTTAAAGATATTTAGAGGAAAAATAAAATGTATTACTTAAATATTCTGGGAATAGCCTCTTGACTCTTTGGCCCAGCTCACTAAGAGCCTTGGCCTACCGCCCGGCCTCTGCGTCACTCATCTCGGTCTATTACAGATGAAATGTAAATGGCGTGTTATTTATGGACGCTCTTTAACTTCTATGGTTCTCAGCATTCCATTCTATACTGGGCGTGAAACACCACTTAAATTTTCTCAGAGATCCCTCTATCAGGCTTGAGATTCTTTTACGTGCCGTAAATCTACGACATGGGACCAACGGCTTAACTTCCCTTCCGAAAAAAGTCATGCTAAGGATTTTTACGCCCGAAGAAATCCATCGTCCTCCGCCGGGTTTGAACCCGCGATCTTGGGTATATGAAGTTAGCATGGTAACCATTACACCACGGAGGGCGACATTACAGACGACATGGATGGGGCGCAGTGTTGGGGGGTGAGATATGGTCAGCGCTTCGATCCCCCGGCCAGTCTTCACGACCTGGAGCCGCTACTTCTCCATCAAGTAGTTCCCCAATTAGCCCCCCAGGGACCTCACGAGGCTGAGTGTACCCCGGTAGAGGTCTCCCAGCGAGGAAAAATCCCCAGGGCGGTGTTTGAAACAAACCCAGGTCTCCCGCTTGGCAAGCAGCAACGCTACCACCTGATTAATGAGAGGGTCGGGAATAGCTTCTAGAGACCTCTTTTCTGGATTTTGCATTACTAGTAAACCTAAGAGATAGACAAAAACCTTCCGCACAAATTAAGTACAGCTCGTTGAAACAAAGTTTATGTATGTCATAAACATTTTTTTCTGGAGTGGACCATTTTTGAGATATTCCTTGTTATTGGTTACAGTTTTAAAATATGGGAATTTGTTGACTTCTAGCTAGCAAATAATCCACATGGCAACCAATTTTTAAAAGTTTTGACTATTGTTTTAGCCTTATTTCCCTTCTACTTACAAGAAAACATTTATCTCGATTAGTATGAATTAGACAGAAGAATATACTTCTTAAATAATTTGTCACAGAGATGTAAACAAAGTGATATGAATGGAACACGCTATTTTTTTTTACTCAAACACCCAGAGGCATATAAAAAATAAGAAACTT
Source organism: Hymenopus coronatus (assembly GCA_030762935.1). Taxonomy (NCBI): domain Eukaryota; kingdom Metazoa; phylum Arthropoda; class Insecta; order Mantodea; family Hymenopodidae; genus Hymenopus; species Hymenopus coronatus. The sequence goes on from CM060883.1 coordinate 44,215,274, forward strand.
TTTTTTTTCAAAAAATGCTTTATTTTTATTCCATATAATCAGCATATAAGTGTATTTTATAAATATTTAAAGAATCCCGGGCAACGGCAAATATTTAATTACTTTCATTTACAATTATGACATGTTTTTCTCCTCTTATAAACATGTAAATCTTTACTTTCTCTACACGTACTATATACATAGTGTATAGAGAAGGTATTGTAATACACCCATTAATTTGATACTGAGACTTCACCGTAAATACATGTTTTGGGTCCCACTGAATCCAAAAAATAATAATTTTTAAAAAAAGGTCCGCGCGCGCGTGTGTGTAACTATGGACAGCATGGCTAAAAAACGAAAAGATTGTTAAATACCAAACTTGGTGTTTAAGTTCCGTATCTTCCAAGGATACGACACAAACATTTTCAGAAAACCTCCCCACCCCAAACTAACCTTTATATGGAAAAGATTTTGAAGTTTTTGGTTTTCCCAAAAACGGCTTGAATGAGTTTTATTAAACTCTCTTATATTGAAGATATTTATATGCCAAATAAAATGTATATATTATATTTTCTGGGATCGTCTCTAAATAACTTTTCATTCTGGATGATTATTATTGAATTTTGTAAAACTGTTAAACCATAAGAGATAGAAAAAAAACTCACAAAAAATGTAGATCACGATAAAATACACAAATTTAAGTCCTATACGATTTTTTTCTTGGAGTTGATCTTTTTTGAGTCGGTCTTCATTGCTTTCAGCTTTAAAAAAAAAGTATATTTTTCTCAAACAGGAACTTGTCAACTCCAGTCCATACAAACAAAGTAACTTGGGTCATATAGCAACCAGCTTTTGACTATTACTTTAACCTACGGTTCTGCCTTATTTCGGGAAAAAAATGTAAATGGCGAGTTATTTATACACACCCTTTAACTTCTGTGATTCTCAACGTCCTATTCTAAATTGGAAGTGAGAGACCGTTTAGTTTTGCTCAGATGCCTCTCTATCAGGCTTGAGGTTCTTTTACGTGCCGTAAATCTACGACAAGGGACCGGCTTTACTTCCCTTCCGCAGGAAGCCATGCTAAGAAGTTTTACACCCGAAAAAATCCAACGTCCTCCGCCGGGTTTGAAACCGCGACCTTGGGTATATGAAGTTAGCATGCTAACCATTACACCATGGAGGGCGACCCCTTATTTCACTTCTACTTACAACGAAGCAAGTAATAAGACCATTTCTCTAATGTTTCTCAATGGGCATGAAGTAAACAGAAGCATGAGCTTTTTAACAATTATTTGTTGCAGAAATGCAAAGAAATTCTTGTGAATGGAACACATCAGAACTTTTAGGTATGTTATTTTTCTTAATCAAACATCCTGCGGCATGTGAAAAATAAACAATGCCCTATTTTTATTCTAGATGCTCAAACATATAAGTGAATTTTATAAATATTGGAAGAATCCCCGGGCAACGCCAAATATTTAATGAGTTTTATTTAAAATTATTACATGCCTTACTCCTCTTATACCCATGTATATTTTTACTTTCTCTACACTTACTGTGTAGAGAGTGTATAGATAAAGTATTAAATTCCACCCAAAAATTTGATACCGAAATTTTTACCGGAAATATTATACTGTGTCCGAGAAAAGAATTTAAAAAGGTCAATGTGTCGGTGTATGTCTGTAGACAGCATAGCTCAAAAACGAACAAACCGTTAAATACCAAACTTGGTATTTAAGTTTTTTATCTTCCAAAGATGCGACAGGAAGATTTTCAAGAAAATCCCCACCACAAACTACCCTTAAATGTAATTTCTAAAAAATGACTAATAATTTTGATTAAAATCACTATATTAAAGATATTTGCGTCCCAAATAAAATGTTCTGGGAATGGCCTCTGAGGACCTCTTTGTTCGGATGATTTTTTGGTAGTGTTTAACCCCGCTTTTACTGCAATGGCACCGCAGGCGATGTTCTGGATGATTGTTATTGAAATTTGCATAACTGGTAAACCGTAAGATACAGAAAAATATGTACTGTTCTAAAAATTTAGATCACGATAAAATACACAATTTAAGTCATATACATTTTTTTGTGTAGTTGGCCGTTTTCTGATAATGTTTTAGCTTTAAATAGAAAAACCGCTTTATTAGCAATAATTTTTTACAGAGATGAAGTGAAAGTCATGATCAGATTTTTACTTTCTCTACACGTTCTATGTACATAGTTTATATAGAAGGTATTGCATCCACCCAAAAATTCGATACCGAGATTTCCCCGGAAATACATATTTTGGGTGCTCCTGAATTAAAAAAAAAGCATTTTTACAAAAAGATCGTGTATGTGTGTGTGTCTATGGACAGCATAACTCAAAAACGAAAAGACCTTTGAATATCAAATTTGGTATTTAAGTTTGGTTTCTTCCAAGGATATGACACGAAGATAAACGATCTTTTTTTTTTTTTTTTCTAAAAAATGTTTTATTTCTATTCAAGATACTTAAACTTATAAGTGTATTTTATAAATAGTTGTAAAATCCCTGGGCAACTCCAAATATTTAATGACTTTTATTTACAATTATTCCGTATTTTTGTCATCTTATAATCATGTATATTTTATAAAATTAAACTTCACTGTCTTTTGTTTCTCTATTAGTTGTTGAAGCGTTGGTAAAGGAGAATTGAGTTTTTTTTATCACGATAGACCAGAAAGCAAATCAAAAGCCCTTTTTTATAAACATGACACAACAATAGCGGCAGAAGGAAAAGAAGGCGATTCCTAGATAAGGAGCTGTTTTCTTGTGGAAGGAAATCCTAGCCTATTTGTTACACAGAAATAGCTATCTGGGATTGGGGAAAATTCATGGGCGCCTTAACTCCCCTAAAACAAGTCGGCAGTGACCTGATCAAAACCTATTTTATTCTACGAAAGAGACAAAGAACACTGTCTGATAACTCCGTCTATTTTATGAAGAGGAGGAACAAGATTTGGAGAACATCCCGACCCATTTCGCTCTAAGAGCAAAGGAGAGTATAAAAAGAGAGAGAACAACAGGCGGAACCCTTAGCAGATATTGGCTACTTAAGAGTGACGTCACAGACCCAGTTTTTTCTTTATGTATCAGACCCATTTTTGTGTTGTGGTTCATGGGAAAATGCATTTGGTGTTTCAGCTACATACATGGGCTGTTTGTATTCTTACAGAGCGAGCTGGCGCCGCAGTAATGAAGCGACTCAAATTTGGAGGTACCGGGTTTGGTTACCGGCGAACCCCATTCTGGCGTGGGTCTGAACCTTTGCTTAGTGGTATTTAATGTCCGCTTTTACTACCATGGCAGACGATGACACTGGTGTTGAATGCAATGAACATACTGGAGAACCCGGAGAAACAACCGCCTCTACGCCGCTTTGTCCACTACAAATCCCATTTGCGGTCACTTGGGATCGAACCCGGGCCATTTAGGTGCGAGGCGAGCAATCTACACGGCCACGACTAGGGCTGCATGATGGAGTGATTTCTCTGTTCCCTCGAATTTCCTGTTCTTCCATATCATTCTATTAACCATTTCAACCACCATTCTTTGGTGTACTTTAAGATTTGAAGCGTCAAAGTGGTGTTTCGTTGCAGCGTGACAGAGGAAAAATATGTTCTGTGTAGAATTTAATCCGTCTTTCGGCCTCCAGGTAGCTGTTGGAGCATACGAACCCGGCACTTACGCAGATTTAGGGGTTGTGTGGTGTGTAGTTTTTAACACCCGCTTTTACTACTTGTGCCACCGTACGTCACAGCGATGACACTGGTGATACATGGAATGAAGATGGAGCACCGGTGGAATGTGATGGCGGGGGAAACTGAAGAACCCGGAGAAAACCCGTCCCTGCGCCGCTTTGTCCACCACAAATCCCAGATGCGGTCTCTTGAGATCGAACCCGGGTGGTTTAGGTGAGAGGCGAGCGGTCTAGCCACTCGGCCACGTAAACCGGATGATGGAGTGGTTTCTCTGTTCCTTCGAATGTCTCTGCTCCTCCAAATCACCACATTAACCATTTCATTTATCCTTCAACTCGTTTGGTCTGCTTTAGGTTTGGAAGTGTCGAGATGGTGTTTCGTTACAGCGTGACAGAGGAAAAATATGTTCTCTGAAGAACTCAATCCGTCGTTCGGTCTCTAGGTAGCTGTTGGAGCACACAGACCGGAACTTATACATATTTAGGGGTGGTGTAGTGGGTAATGTTTAACGCCCGCTTTTACTATCTGTGGCACCACATGGCGCAGTGATTACACTGGTGATTGATAGAATGAAGATGGAGCACCGATGGAATGCGATGGCGGGGTAAACCGGAGAACCCGGTGAAAATCCGCTCCTGCACCACTTTATGCACCACAAATCTCACTTGTGGTCGCTTGGGAATGAACCCGGACCGTTTAGGTGAGAGGCGATTGGTATAACCACTCAGCAAAGCGGCGGCCTTTTTTTTTTTTTACTTTCTCTATACGTACTATGTACATAGTGTATAGAGAAGGTATTACAGTATACCCAAAGATTCGATACCGAGATTTCACCAGAAATACATAATTTGGGTCTCCCTGAATCCAAAAAGATGCATTTTTTGAAAAAGGTCCGTGTGTGTGTGTCTGTGTCTGTGGACAGCATAGCTCAAAAACGAATACCAAACTTGAACAGATTTTAAGGCACCTCAAAACATTTTCCGGTGATATCTCGAATTTTTTATGAAATACAATAGTTTCTCTACCTACGCAAGTTTGTAGTGGAGAAACAAATAAAATGTTTACTTTCTCTACGCGTGCTATGTACATGGTGTGTAGAGAAGGTGTTGTATAGAACCCAAAAATTCGATACCGAGATTTCACCGGAAATACATGTTTTGAGACTCCTGATTCCAAAAAAAAAATATTTTTGGACAAAATATCCGTGTATGTGGCTATCTGCGTGTGAGTGTGTGTGTGTGCGTGAATGTATGTGGGTAACATAGCTAAAAAAAAGTCGCTTAATTATCAAACGTATTCAAGAAAATCCCCTCACCCAACAACCCTTTGCATGGAGTATTTTTCGAAAATGTTGAGTTTTTCAAAAATGGCTCTAATGATTTTGATTAAAATACTTAATGTTCAATATATGTTTTATGACAAACGAAATTTCTATATTGAACTTTCTGGGAATAGCATCTGAAGATCTCTTTATTCTGGATGACTTCTGTATAACTAGCAAAGTGTAGGAGATATACAAAACCTTACTACACAAAAATGTTTATCTCATTAAAACACCAGTTTATGTCACATAAATTTTTTGTAGAGTTAACCTTTGTGGAGCTATTCCGAATTACTGATTTCAATTTTAGCTACTTACACTTTTCTCAAACGCAAATACATTTTTCTTCTCGTTTGTTTGCTCCTGGCAATTGTTTCACATAGCAGTTATCGCTTTAGTTAATTCTGCTTATGTTTATCTCGATGGAGACAGCAGATTAATATTTTGAATAAAAGGTTTGTTTACCGAATAGCTAGAGGACATCATGTAAATGGTACACAGATTTTTTTTTTTATTTCTACTTACAAGCATAATTTGATGCAGAGATGTAGAGAAAGTCATTTGAAGTGAACACATCAGAGTTTTTATTTAAGGGTGCCTTAAAACGCTTCCAGTGAAATCTCAGTATCGAATTTTTGATAGAATACAATAGTTTGTCTACCTACGTAAGCTTTTACTGGAGAAACCACTATAACTTTTACTTTCTCTCGCGTACTATGTACATAGAGTTTAGAGAAGGTATTATATAGCACCCAAAAATTCGATACCGAAATTCCAACGGAAATAAATGTTTTTAGACCCCCTTAATACAAAAAGATGCATTTTTAGAATAATCTGCGTATGTGTGTGCGTATGGGCAACGCAGGGCAAAAATACAAAGTCGTGGTAACAATAATTTGTTACAGAGATGTACAGAAAGTTATTTGAATGGAACATATCCGAGTGTTTATTCAAGGGTGGCTCAAAATCTGTGTCGAATTGGTGGTAACGTGTCTGCCTCACATTCAAAACATCGTGAGTTCGAATCTCGCCTAGGGTGAGTCACCCGGATAAGGTTTTTTCCGGGGTTTTCCCTTATCCTGGGAAGACAAATGTCGAGTAACTTTAAGCTCCAGATCATTTGAGCATCATTTCACCAATTTCATTCATCGTCCGGTATGACCAACTAGGTTAAAGGATGTTAAATTAAAAAAAATATATATATAGTTTTTCTACCGCCGTAAGTTTGTAGTGGCGAAACCAGTAACGTTTTTTTTTTTAAAAAATAGTTTGAAAAAAATATTGTTTTATGGTTTATCCCACGTTTGGAGAATATAGCACATTTCTCTAGAGCTGAGCCTTGAGTGAATAAATAAGAACAGAAGAAATAAGACTGGGTCACTTGAGACGGGGACGAGTGTAAAGCCGTTTAAGGTGGACGGCGAAGATGATGGGACTACCGAAACAAGATAAATAGAGGCGAGGATAAGATGGGATTATTTTTTCTTCTGTCAGGTGTACATAGGAAACCGGGTGCAGTCGCTGCGCCGGATCAATACTGGCGTGGTGGATAACAAGCTGGGGTCGACCATGCGCGCACTTCTCGCACGGTGGGCGCGTTCGTCTGGGCTCTACGTGTGATGCAGTATTTATTGACATAACAATATCACACATTGAACTTCAACAATTGCACGGGTCCATAGACCATACATGCTTTTGTAATATTAAAACAACAACAAAGAATTAAAAAAGTAAACACGAAAATAAAAAGAAAGATATATTAAAATACAGCAATTTAGATTTACAACACAGAGTACGCCTTATTCAGGTGCATAAATGTACCCTCTTATAATAGATAAATACACTTAAAAGAAATATATACGCAATATATAAAACCATAACACAACACATAAGTATGACATAAAATATATGTAAAACATTGCAGCCATTTTTGTTTACTTGTTCTTATCCCTCCCCACACTCTCCTCTATTGGCAGCCTTCTCAGATCTCAGCTGTCTTGCCTTAAGTATATATTTACCGAGCCCGTCTTCCGTGCCTGCCAGTAGTGCCCAGCATGCTTCTAGCTCTCCAGTCGCGGTGGTAAAGAATCGCGGCAATAAAAACAGGTCAACCCAATCAACTGTGAACCAATTGAGGGCGCTTACCTTTCTTGGACACCCTCAAGGATGCTCGATACTCCTTACATATATTTCTTAACAAAATTGTATATAACTTTAATTGTGTGTTTTATTAAGATTTAAACTTGTTGCGTATTAAGTTTTTGTCTATTTTTATAGTGTTTAACGCCCGCAGGCGATGACATTGATGTTACATAGAATAAGATGGAGCCCCAGTGGAATGTGATGGCGGGGAAACCGTAGAACTCGGAGAAAACTTACCCCTACGCCACTTTGTCCACCACAAATCTCACGTGCGGACTAGAGAAGAGGCGAGTGGCCTGAGCGGTGCTTTTGTTTATTTCTTATGGTTTGCCAGCTATAAAAGAGACATCCAGAATAAAGAGGTCTTCAGAGGTTATTTCTAGAAAATTCAAGATATACATTTCATTTGCCATATAAATATCTTAAACACAAAATATTTTAAACAACATCGTTAGTGATATTATTGAGAAAATCAAAAATTTTGAAAAATGGTCTATGTAAAGGGTACTTGGGATTGGGAGGGGGATTTTCTTGAAAATCTTCGTATCGTATCCTTACTCATATTAAATACCAAGTTTAGTATTTAACCGACTTTTTGTTTTTAAGTTTTAACTGCCCACAGACAAACACTCACACACATACACACACAATGGAATTGGAGTTTTATTTATGGACGCTCTTTAACTACTGTGGTTCTCAGCGTCCAATTCTGTATTGGGCGTGAAACACCGCTTAATTTTACTCAGAGACCTCTTCATCAGGCTTGAGGTTCTTTTACGTGCCATATATGTACGACACGGGACAACGGTTATATTACCCTTCCGAAGGAAGCCATACTAAGGATTTTTACGTTCGAAAAAGTCCATCGTCCTTCGCCGGGTTTGAAACTGTAACCTGGGTATGTGAGCCCAGCATGGTAACCATTACACTACGGAGGGCGACACAGTTCCTAAAATTGATTTTTTTGTAATCAAGGAGTCTGAAAACATGTATTTCCGGTAAAATCTCGGTATCGAATTTTAGGTGCATTACAATACCTTCTGTATACACTATCTAGGTACATAGTATGTATAGAGAAAGTAAAACGTAAATTTTTATAGTTGTTAAAAATCGGCTATGTTACATTCACTTAACTTTCCCTACACACCTAAAACGATTCCTAAAAATGCATATTCTTCTATCAGAATTCTTCTTTACAGAAATATTAGAAAGCCTAACTACCCCGAATTTGAGTGTCAGGTAAAATAATTGACATGAATAATTTCTAATTCTAAAAATAAAGGGTATGCAAAAAAAAATCAATAAACCTAGATTGTTATTACATTTATTATATGTGTGTCGCCCTCCTTCGAAAGGGAAATAAAACCGTTGGTCCCGTGTCGTAGATTTATGGGACGTAAAAGAACCTCAAGCCTGATAAAGAGGCCTCTGAGTAAAATTAAGCGGTGTTTCACGCCCAATATAGAACGGGACGCTGGAAACCACAGTAGTAAAAGAGCGACCATAACTAATACTCCATTTCCATTATGTGTGTGTGCGTGTGTGAGTGCGTGTCTGTGGGCAGTAGGTATAGCTCAAAAACCAAAAAGTCGGTTAAATACCAAACTTGGTATTTAATATGAGTAAGGATACGATACGAAGATTTTCAAGAAAATCCCCCACCCAATCCCAAGTACCCTTTACATAGAACATTTTTCTATTTTTTTTATTTTCTCAATAATATTACTAAGGATGTTGTTTAAAATATTTTTGTGTTTAAGATATTTATATGACAAATGATATGCATATTTTAAATTTTCTGGGAATAGCGTCCAAAGGCCTCTTTATTCTGGATGTTTTTATTGAATTTTGCATAACTAGTAAACCGTAAAAGTTAGACAAAAACTTATGATACAAAAAATGTAGATCAATGTAAAACACACAATTTATGCCTTATACACTTTTTTCGTGTAGTTGATCATTTTTTAGATATTCGTTGTTATTGATTTGCTTTAAAAAACATACTTTTCTCATACAGGAATTTGTCAACTCCTGTCCTTACAAACAAAGGAACATCAGTCACATAGCAACCTATGGTACTCCCTTATTTCGATTCTACTTACAAGGAAGCAACTTCTAAGAATGTTTCTGCTACTGTTTTCTCAATTAGCATGAAGTAAATAGATGCATAAGCTTTTTAACAATATTATTTACGGAGATGTAGAGAAATGTTGTGCTATGTTCTACAATAGAAGGGCTTTGCTGTATGTGTACAAATGTTTTAAAAGCTGGTAATCCAGTCTAAAACCAGTGGTGAAGAAGGCGGGTTTAGCCCTTTACGACCCTGTTACGGCAATATCTCTTACCTTTCATGTTGCGTGCTGACACTTCACCCACCCGGCACTTGCCTCTGTTCTTCGTTCTTCATCTTCAGAGCTACTCAAGTCGTACCACTTGATGATAACTGAAGAAATATGGGTAGATACATCACTGGATCTTGGTCTTTGATCTTCCTCTCTTTCAGAAACCCACAGCTACCTGCGCGTCATTGGGTTACACATGGAAGGTTATTTCTCTCCCTCTTCGGTTTCTCTCTCACACTCACACAAACATACACATTCTTTAGGGTGTAAATAAACATTAAAACAACAAAAAAAGTCTGATTTGTTCCATTCACATGACTTTCTCTATATCTCTACAAAAAACTTATGTTAAAAAGTCTTATACTTCTATTTACTTCATGCTAATCGAGAAAAAAATAGCAGAAATAGTCTTATTACTTGGTTCCCTGTAAGTAGAAGGGAGATAAAGTAGTTACATAGGTTAAAGTGATAGTCAAAAGCTGGTTGCTATGTGACTGAAGTTCCTTTCTTTGTATGGACAGGAGATAACAAATTTCTATATGAGAAAATCATGTTTTTTAAAGCTGAAACCACAAACAAGAAATATCTCAAAAGTCCACGAAAAATATATATAAAATAAAGTGTGCGCATTATCATGCTATACATTTTTGTGTGGTAATTTTGGTCCATCTCTTATGGTTTAACAGTTAGGAAGTTCTTAAAATTCATCCAGAATAAAGTAGTCTTCAGAGGCTATTCCCAGAAAAATCAAAAATACATTTTATTTTTCAGGTAAATATATTTAATATGCGATATTTTAATCAAAATTCTTAGAGCCCATTTTTGAGAAAATCAGAACTATCGAAAAAAGTTACTTGTAAAGGGTAGTTTGGGTGTGGGGATTTTTCTCAAAATCTTCGTGTCGCATCCCTGAAAGATACTAAACTTAAACACAAAGTTTAGTATTTTACCGAGTTTTCGTTTTTTAGTTATAGTGTTCAAAGTACACGGACATACACGGACCTTTTTCTGAAAATGCTTTATTTGGTTACAGTGTACCCTAAAACATATATTTCCGGTGAAATTCCGGTATAGAAATTTTGTGTGGAGTGCAATACCTTCTCTATACACTATGTACATTTTACGTGTAGAGAAAGTAATAAAAATAAGAACTTGTAGGCGTTTTATGGTCCCCTATATCCGAAGAAGCAATTTTAGAAAAAGGACCCTGTCCATGTGTCTAAGAACGCGATAACTCAAAAACGAAAAGTCTGTAAAGGATCAAACTTGGTATTTAATATTAGTATCTTCCAAAGATACGACACGAAGATTTTGAGAAAAATCCACCCACCCCTAACGACCTTTACATGGAAGAGGTTTAGAAAATTTTGATTTTCTCCAAAATGGCTCACATTTTGATTAAAATTTTATAGATTTAAGATATTTACACGGCAAATAAAACGGATATCTTCAATTTTCTGGGTATAGCCGTTGATGACCTCTTCATTCTGGAGGAATTTTGCTGGATTTGGCATAATTAGTAAACCGTAAGACATAGACAAAAACGTACTACACAAAATATGTATATCTCGTTAAAACACACAATTCATGTCATGTACATTTTTTTCGCGGAATTAACCGTTTTTGGAAACTGATTTTTATTAGTTTCAGCCTTAAAACACTTATACTTTTCATATTCGGGAATTTGTCAACTCCTGTCCATACAAAGAAAGGTACTTCAATCACATAGCAACCAGCTTTTAAAAGATTTGAGTATCGATTTAGCCAATGGTACTCCTTTATTTTCCTCTTACTTACAAGGAAGCAAGTAATAAGATCCTTTCTGATACTTTTTTTCGTGATTAGCATGAAGTAAATAAACGAGTAAGCTTTTTTACAATATTTTTTGTAGAGATGTAGAGAAAGCCAATTGAATGGAACGCATCAGATATTTTTTACCTTAATAGCCAAAATTATTCTGGACGGAAAACTTATCAATCAGGGAATAGGTTTAATGGATTTCTTTGTGAAACCTAGCATTTAAAAATATATATGTTCTATTCTCATTCAATTCTGTAGCTGTTCATATCTAACAATAGTTAAAAATATTATTCGTTTATCTACATCATACTATTCGAGATAAATATTAGAAAAAATTGTCTTATTACTTGCTTCTTTGTAAGAAGAAGGCGAATAAGGGTATAAACTAGCTAAAGCGATAGTCAAATATTTTATAAATTGGTAGATAAATTTTGTTTAAGAAAATTTACGTAATAATTGAAACCAATAATATGGAATATCTCTAAAAATGTCAACCCTACACAAATCGTGTGTTTTAACGAGATTTACATATTTTAAGTTTTGTCTAGCTCTTCCGGTTTAACAGTTATAAAAAATTAGTAAAATACATTCAGAATAAAGAGGTTGTACAGTCTTCAGAGGCTATTCCGAGAAAATTCAAAACATAAATTTTATTTTTGATGTAAATGTATTTAATATACCGTACTTTAATAAATGTCGTTAGAGTCATTTTCAAAAAATTAAAATTTTCGAAATGTTTTCCATGTAAAGGGTACTTTGGGGTGGGGGAATTTTCTTGAAAATCTTCCTGTTGCATCCTTGAAACATACTAAACTTAAGTACAAAGTTTGGTATTTAACTGACTTTTCGTTTTTGGCCTATGCTGACCACAGGCGCACACACACGGATATTTTTCCAAAATGCTTTTTTTTTGCCTCAAGGGGTTTCAAAATATGCATGTCCGGTGAAATCTCGGTATCAAATTTTTGGGTGCAATTCCATAACTTTTCTATACACTTTGTACATAAGTGTAGAGAAAGTAAAATTCTGGTGTAATATTCACATGCCTTTCTCTATCCTATATTATTTATTAGGTGTACAAACATCGAAACTTTATTTTTTCATCTCTTTTTAATTGAGATACATCTTTTAAAAAAACTCCATTGTTACAATGATATTACTTTTTCTACGTATTCTTCAATAAATTATTCTTAAAAAGCTCATTCTTGTGCTTCGAGATGTAATATTTCCTATATCTGTATCCTGGAGCAAAGCGCATCGTTATGATGCCGTTTCGGGTTTGAATTCCCAGTTCGCGAGTTTGCCGCTGTGCTCCATGGTGACTAGGTATTGTCGCCCACAGATGGCGCTGTAGAACGACATCACGACTTGTGGACGCGAAATGGGGAAAATTTGGCCTCTTTCAAGGTATGGATTTCTTTTACGTGCAAATAAACACTACACGGAAACACCTGTTTTTCTTCCTTTCCGAAGCAAGCCATGCTAAGGGTTTGTACGTTTGAAAAAATCCATCCCTCTCCGTCAGGCCTGAACCTGTAATCTAGGGTTTTAGAGGCTAGTATGGTCTTGTGCTCAGGAAACTGAGATACATATTTGCATATATGATTTTATTCCATATCTTCTTGTAGATATGTGAATAAGGAAACATATTTGACTTAAACATAGTCATATGTTGACAGAGATGGTCGCTATATGATGTTTTGCAATTCCGTTCTCTTTGTTTGACCACCAGAAAGACAAAGAAATAACGACTTCCCGTTTGAGAAAAAATGTTTAACTATACCTAAATTAAAACACTAAGGCCTATTTAAAAATGGTTGACTTCACAAAAATTGCATTTAATGTAAGTTGTGTGTTTTAACAAGATGTGTAGTTTTGAGGACAAATTTTCAGCCATCTCTTACGGTTTACCAGTAATTCAAAAATCGTCTTCAATGAAGAGGGTATCAGGGAATATTCCCAGAAAAATCAGAATATGTATTTTATTAGTGATCAAAATACGTTAAACATATTGAAATTAATCAAAATCGTAAGAGCATTTTTGATAAAATCAAAATGTTAAAAAAAGTTCTGTGTAAAATATTCTAAGGGATGGGGGATATTCGTGATTCAATCATGATTAACCTAAAAGTTTGTTAGACTAAGAAGTTCAACAAAAGTAGGGGGTTTTAAGGTACTTATATTATAAGTCGCCATTGGAGCATGTCATTTCAAAATAATTTAAGGCCTCCCAGTGGTTTATCGGAAAAAGCGAGTCAGTTGAGGAACTTAATGTCAGGTCAACTGGAGCAACTGGACAGACCGGGAGATTTGAGGTTCAAATAATAGCTATGATATGGATTTTTTCAGTCTGGTTTTATCGGTCCATGTGTTAATTTAATAGAATTCGAATGACGAATCTATTTTCCATCTAAAGTGTGCATTTGTGTAAATTTTTTCCATCTAAGTACTTTCTTTTACATCTTCATCTTTTTTGTAAAACACTAAACATAAATAACAAGTTATCTTAATCTAAATAACTTTGCGGACAGACAAATAGAAGGAAACGTCAGTAAGGAAGAAATATTGGTACCCAAGACAAAGTTAAAGCCTCGAGGCGAGATATCTGGCCACTTTAGTTGAGATCCTCGTAATTGAGTTGTAGCTAAAGGGTTAAGGGACTTAACTGGGAGTACGTCATAAGTTGTGACGGTGTTAGTCCTCTTCTGAACTTGCCTGCTTCCCTCCAGATGGCAGGCGAAGTTGTTTTTGGTACTACCCAACTTGACAGCGCACTTTGACCGAAGTGACATACCATTAACAGGAATGTGGACTGTTGTGGCAAGCGTTCTCTTCACGCAGTGCTACGGTATTGGTTTAATGGGACATTCTTTAAATTTCTCTATGATTAGAACCACTGTTTGTAACCACCATATTTGATCAAAGTTTTATTACTCTCTCTACCACATATCTATATTAAGTATTAAGCTTTCTCAATCATTTACTAAAACATTTTTAGAAAACGGTGCACGCGCGCGCCTATGTGTGTATACGCGGTTTCTGTATGTAGACAGCATAAGAGAAAAACAAAATGTCGACGAGATATTAAAGTTTAGGTTTTTTTTTAGGATTTTTCAAAGATAGGACACGAATTTTCAAGAGTTCCCCACCGCAAACTACCCAGTATATGATACTTTATTTTACCTATTTTACCTTCTCTAGTACGCATGTACAATATACATAGTAGAGAGAATAGGTATTGTATTTCACCTAAAAATTTGCTGTGGAGATTTCGCCGGAATTATATGTTTTGAGATCCTCTAAATCCGTAAAAAGCATTTTTAGAAAACGGTCTTTGTGTGTGAGTGTGAGTGTGTGTGTGTGTGTACAGCATAGCTAAAAAACTAAAAGATCTTAAAATACCAAACCACATATTTAAGTTTAGTATTTTCCAAGGATGCGATACGAAGATTTTGAAGAAAATGCCCCCAGCTTAAACTCCCCTTTACGTAGAACAATGCTTGAATTTTTTGATTTTCTTGAAAATGGTTTAACAATTTTTATTAAAATTCCGTATATAAAAGATGCTTACAATAAAATCTATTCTAAATCATTCTGGACAAGTTTTTTTCCTGAAATTTGCATATCTGGTAATCCATAAGAGATAGACGAAACTTACTACAGAAAAATGTACATCTCGTTAAAACACACAATTTATTACACATACCTTTTAGTTGTAGAGTTGATCGTTTCCGAGATAATCCGTCTTATTTGTTTCAATTTTAAGCTATTTAAACTTTTCTAAACCAATAAGTCATGTTTCGGCCTTTTATTTGCTACTGGCAAGCAAAGAGAACGAAATGTTTCACATAGCGACCGGCTTTTAAAGGACTGACTGTCTCTTTAGCCCAGTGCATTACCTTTTTCCCTTCCGCTTATAAAGCATCAAGCAATGAGATCAATTCTGCTCATGTTTACCTAGATTGTTTGCAGAACGGCTAGAGAAATTCAGGTGAATGGAACACACCAGATTTCTTTTTTCAAAAATGAATGGGTGGAATCTCATCAGATATACATGTTTTAGGTACTCCTGATTCAAAAAAAAAAAAAAAAAAGGCGTTTTAATAAAAGGTCCACGTGTGTGTGCGTGTGTGTGTGTTTGTGTCTGTGGACAGCACACCTCAAAAACGAAAATACTGTTAAATACCAAACTTGGTATTTAACTTTGGTATCTTTCAAGGGCGTGACACGAAGATTTTCAAGAAAATCCCCCACCCCAAACTACCCTTTACATGGAAAATTTTTCGAAAATTTTGACTCTCAAAAATCGTTCCAACGATTTTGATTAAAATATTACATATTAAAGCCATTTCCTCACAAATAAAATGTATATCTTGAATTTTCTAGGAATAGCTTCTGAAGACCTGTTTAACCTTGATGAATTTTACATAACCAGCAAACCGAAAGAGATATACTGCACAGAAAATGTAGATCTAGTTAAAATGAACTGGATCGAAATAACGGGTAAAATAGACTTTTTGAAAATCGGATCTACTTTCCAATGCGAAATGCAAGTCTTCCCTTCGTTTTATCTGCTTGTGCATGAGCAGCCATGTTGATTAATCGACCAGTGGCAGAGTCAAATCGAAAACTGAACTAGAACTTACAATGTCGCAAGCGGGAAGAATGACCACGTAATATGCATGACATGTGTTACCTCCACCGATATTGCAAACAGAATAAAAATTTGGAGGCATTATTTTTCAGCACGCCCTCGTAGTTTGTGAGGCATCAGTCGCTGTGAAGCTTCTCTGGATATCCAGGAAATTATTTAAGGAATGTAAACCCCTTAGCTCTGTAGCGTACACCGGATGTATCTCGATACGTTTGCTATGTGATAAATGAGTTTACTTGCCAAGCGGAAGTATTGATGAATACGCGTCAGTGATTTCCGCCATAGCCTGCTTCCTTCAGAAGGCTGTGGATATGTGTATATCCCTGCAGACAACAGTTGAATATCGCAACATACTATTGCGTACGAACGCCTAGGGATAGGGAAAGCGAGGACTGACGAATATGTCTCCAAAACGAGGTGCAGTGTGTTTTATTGGGGGAGGTTCTAATCGAGGAAAGGGAGGGGACTTTTATGTTATCCTGCCGACTGCAATTACTTTTCCCTTTCCTCGATTTATCTGCCTCGCTCCACCCTCCAATTTCTCCTAGTCTTTCCGAAACTTTAGTGCCCTTAATCCATGTACTTAGACATTCACAGAATGATAAATAAAGAATAAAATTCCTAATTCTGGATGACATTTCGGTTCAGGGTTGTTTTTCTTTCATTCTTTTAATATTTATAGTTCAATCTATATGGATATGCTGCAGAATATCCTTTGGCTGTAAAAAAACCTTATAACAGCACGCACTTCACATTTGGCGGGGTTTTCTATTGCAGTACACATTTCAAACGGCCACAGACACTAAACTAGCGCAGGTACGACTTTCACTCGACCACGGCTTGATGCCGACTGACCTGCTGAGTGCGTGAATGCACAGATGGCGTCGCTACTCCCCCCACTACTCGCACTGTGACCGATCGGAGGCTACTTTCTGAACGGCCCTCGTATAACTAGAGAACGTTTGTACCCTGGCTTCTAAAACGGAACTTACGAAAGTCTTTTTCAGTTGCCTATGTATTTGCTTGGAGGTTTAGTGTCTGTTGTTTAGCACAAAACTGTAGAAACCCATTTTCTGGGATATCTTTCTCAGGCACTGCAGACAAATTTGTATTTTATATATGGCCTTCAGTGCCACTAGGATTCAATTCATGAACGTCATTATTAGTTCACCAAGCCTATTGTCTCAAAGGGGAGGTGGGGTTTGGAATATTGTACCGATTTCGTAAACTCGTTCATATACTAGGCGATACGGAGCTGTTATTCACCAGGAAATTTATGCCTTCTTTAGTTTTTTCAAGTTTTATTTATTTATTCTGTGTATGTTTCTTTTAAATTACTTATGTAGAGCATTTATTGTGATGGAGAAGTTGTGCCATTAAAGCCCTCTTACCATAATCGTCCAATTATTTGAGTTAACTATGCTGCTTTTTTGGTTTTACGAGATGCAAGCGAATGTTTCAAATGTAATTAAAGGAAAAGTAGGATACAAGACCCTGGTGACCTATAGAAATCTACCTCTTCAACTCGTCGTTAGCTAATCCGCTGCAAAAGACAATACATGATACACTCGCTACTTAGTATTGACGTCATGCACCGACAAACGACAAAGCATGCTAAGTGATTGTATAAAGAGAGAAAATTGCTAATACAAATAAGTGGATTATATTATATAATCAACTACTGTGAATATTACTAATTTCTTACCAAAAGTGTTAACTTGGTGATCTTGGAGTACAGAATTCTCACATTTACCAACTTCAACTCTATTTCAATCTTTTTTGCATTACATAAAAACTATATGGCTTTTATGTTTCAGCATCTAGGTCAAATTGGCAGCTTTACCTTTTGGAACAATTGCTCATGGCAATAATGTTCACAATGCTGTTTGTATCAATATTTAGGTTATTTACTTTTAAATTTATTCGTAACAATCTGTGGAAAGGATAGGAATTCATTTTGGCTAGATAAATGTTCCTACTCCAGCTGCAAATCGAACGCAGGACTTCTCACACATCAGGCAGGTAATCTATCCCTGAGCTACGAGACAGCCTACTTTCAGTTTTTACTCAACTAAGGGACTAAAGAGAAGACATAGACATCTAAAAATTGCCTGGAAGGTTAAGGCATTGCATGATTATCAGGTGAGATTCGTCCGTTACTATGAATAGTCCGACTGTACGCATTTAGGACAAAGAATAAAGAGAAGGATTCGCCATACAAATTAGCTAAACCATTGCAGAATAATTTCATAACAAATGGAAGATTTTACGAAATTAATTCGTAATTCGAGTTTGAAAAACTAACTCTGCGAAGGTCATAACAAAGGCCATAAGTATGTCAATGGGAACAGCAACTCATATTTTGCATGATAAGTTTGAGATGAAAAAGCTGTCGGTCTGATGGGTGAAGCAATTGCTCACAGTGTAGAGCAGGATTTCAATTTCAAAATTGTGTTTGAAGCTATTTAAGCGAAGTTGAAGGACTTTTGCGTCGAATTGTTACCGTCAATGAAACCTGGATTCATCATTATACTCCGGAAATCAAGCCACAATCTAAAAAGTCTGATGTGCTCCATTCACATGCCTTTTTTACATCTCCGTAACAAATTATTATTAATAAGCTCATTCTTCTATCTATTTCATGCTAATTGAGATAAACATTGCCTCATTATGAAGCCTCAACATTAATATAATAATAATAATAATAATAATAATATACACTAATACAGTTTTTGAAATTCTTAATTCCTCACAATATTTACTCAAATTAACTAACATTTACTCTCTTTAAATTGTTCCTAAACTTCTTTAAGGTCAGAGGGCAGCCCTGAAAGGCTGCTACAGGCAATTCATTCCATTCTTCAATGGTCCTATTAACAAAAGAAAACTTTCCTACGTCGGTTCTGTACCTTCTACCCTTAATTTTATACAAATGGTGGGTTTTCTAACCTCTTTCTAACGTCCACCCATGCATTTAAACTCGTATAAGCTTTAAATAGTGCGACTAACCTGTGTGTTTTACGCCTAACTTTTAGTGGCACCCATTTTTTCTCTTCGCCTTTCGTAACTCCAAAATCTTTACCTCTCTTTATGAATTTAACCTCCCATCTCTGTATCTTTTCCAGCGAATTAGTTCCATAAACTGTATGGGTCCCAGCACGCTACTCCATATTCCATAACTGGCCGCAGTAAGGACTTGTAGGCAATTTCCCTGGCCTTTGCGCTCCCCTTTTTCAGTGTTCTCATTACGAAGTGCAATGTCTTCCACGCTTTCCTAGATGTAGAATTTATCTCATCCTCCCATCCGGCATTACTTGACAAGCACACACCCAAACATTTGCATCTGTCCACCTGTTCAAACCGCGTCGAGTTCTGCAACTCTTTTAAGGCACGAAGGTAAATCTGCACATGCCAATACGGGGCAGCTGAGTAGAAAATTATCTATTCTCCCTTAATAAATATACTTACTGTATAAAATTGTATCAGTAAATTTAGAAAACATACATTTACATTATCAAACATTTAAGTGTGACATCTTATTTTCTGAGATAATGGATAATGGATTTCGTATTTTTCCCAATGGAAGTTAGGAATTCTAAAATGCCTTCCTGTACCTTCCTTCTTTGTCTAGGAAGCATTGTTTTCCCATTGGATACATGCGCCATGAAGTTCCAGAAGTTTTCATGTCCGATAATAAACAGTAAAGTTTGTGTAGGGTATTTTGTATAAGCTTTTGTGTATTTTTAATATCGAACAATATTCGGGCTGCTACACAGGCAAATCTCCCCTACACGAACACAGAAAGGCACGTCAAAATGAGTTTTTCATTACAAACATGCATGGCAAATGTCAAAGTCAATTAAGTTCTAGGAAGGGATATAAAGACCCTCAAACGTTTGCGACAGGTTTATCTAATTCCCTTTTGTCTTTTGATGGGACTTCTAGCTAGGGATTTTTATCCCAATGCTTTACTAATTCGCAGCTGTCCCTGACATATTTAAAACATAGCTATTGACAGTTTATTCACGATGAAAAGCAGTGTTTCTCTCGAATATAAACATAAGCCTTACAACAGCGCCCCTGTCGGCGCCTGGTGGTATTAATGGTGCTGTTATATTATGCTCCAGTTCGGATTCTTGTATTGGCAGAGCAGTTATCAAGCACTTGTTTTATTGTTGTTGTTTGTTGTAGTGTGCCGGTCTCTGTATATAACGGCCCCCGAAAATACTTACTTCCACTTCGAAAACATTTTTGTTCCCAAATTAAAGACTGGCACATTCTCATTTTTCCTTCATCTAATACCTTCTAAAAGTTAAGGAAGTGCTGTATACCTAAATTCGATACCGAGATTTCAGCGGAGATATAAGTTTTGGGCTTTCCTGAATCCAAATAATCTGTTATGTTAAATTCACATAGCCTTATACTGCCCCCACGAATTCGGACCTCACCGAAGGTAACAACAAAATATAAAAGTGATTCAGATGTCCGTCCTAACATACTCAAATAAAACTCTTGTCATTGTCACAATTCGGTTTTATTAACAATAATACTTTCCAAAATTCACAGAATAACTTTGTAACGTGCTCAAAACACCCAGCAGTTACCTCTCGCAAAAATATGAATTACAACTGGATAGGCGGTGGAACTGAAAAATTGAATGCCACGGATCTCCCGGTCTATAGCCTGTTGCTCTATCACTGAGCTACCATTGCAACATGCCGGCATAGAATTGAATTTCTCAACTGACTCGCATGTTTCCCGGTATGCCACAAGGTGATCTCAAATTATTGTTTACCGGGAAACATACGAGTCGGTTGAGAAATTCAATGCTATGCCGGCATGTTGCCATGGTAGCTCAGTGGTAGGAGCAGACGGCTAGAGACCTGGAGATCCGTGGCATGGAATTTTTCAGTCTGACTACCTATCCAACTCCTGTTCTACACATAGTTCTAAGAGAAAACAATTAAAATTATCATGAATTACAACTATTAATAAATGTTATAAGAAACTTAACTATTTAATAATACAGAAGAGTAACATAATTAGACACATTCTGATATTCACATAACTATAGCATAACAGTATCTTACAACCGTTGAAAAAGTCGTAGTTGTTCGTGAAATGTGGTTATATACCGTAACAGTCTCTTATGCAATTTAGAAAATTCCTTGAATAAATTCCACATAAATGCACTGGTTTTTTATTTATCTATAACTTGGCGTTTATTTGTTCACAAAACCACCAACTTGAATTCTATTTAATTGGAAAACAAGCAAAACGCAATCTAACAGCAAGAGAACCCCAACATACGGTATTTTGATCAAAATCGTGAGAGCCATTTTTGAGAAAAACAACATTTTCGAAATTTGTTCCATGTAAAGAATAGCTAAGGGTGGAGGGATTTTATTGAAAATCTTCGTGTCGCATCCTTCGAAGATACTGAAATTAAATATCAACTTTGGTATTTAACGGACTTTTCGTTTTTGAGCTATGCTACACGCGGACCTTTTTCTAAGATTTTTTTTGGATTTAGGGGTTTACAAAACATGTATTTCCGGTGTAAATTTTTGGGTGTATTACAATACCTTCTCTGTAAACTATGTATATAGTACGTATAGAGAAACTAAAAAACAACAAAATAAGGTAATAATGGTAATTTTATTAATAATAATAAATACTAACATGGATTTTTTCAATCCATGGAATTTTGGAGGATATCTTCAAGGATTTTTTCATTTTGTGTACATAAGAATGTTTAATATGCAGTGAACGGAAGGGTGGTATGGCACGTCATAACAAACCACCTACCACAAGTGACGGAGATAGCCGACAGATGGCAGGAGAGTAGAAAGTTGAGTAATGACTGCTGAACCTAACTTGTACACTTGTCAACACGTCATGGAATTAACGTTTACCCCTTCACAAGTATCTAGAAACATCTAAAGGGCGAGAGAGCGTACTCCAACTTTTCTCGTTCAACATATTTCCTGTCTGGCTGTGGGCACATCTCCAAAACGTTGCACCGCATAACAAAATCCTAGTAGCCTGCTTTCTGAACGCAATAATTAATAGTTCATGCTTTACTGAGAAACATAACCTCTATAGCCTGCTTTCTGGAAGCAATAATTAATAGTTCATGTTTTACTGAGTAACAGAACCACTAGTAGCCTGCTTTCTGAACGCAATAATTAATAGTTCAAGTTTTACTGAGTAACAGAACCTCTAGTAGCCTGCTTTCTGAACGCAATAATTAATATTCATGCTTTATTGAGAAACATAACCTCTATAGCCTGCTTTCTGAACGCAATAATTAATAGTTCATGTTTTACTGAGTAACAGAACCTCTAGTAGCCTGCTTTCTGAACGCAATAATTAATAGTTCATGTTTTACTGAGTAACAGAACCTCTAGTAGCCTGCTTTCTGAACGCAATAATTAATAGTTCATGTTTTACTGAGAAACATAACCTCTAGTAGCCTGCTTTCTGAAGGTAATAATAGTTCATGTTTTACTGAGTAAGAAAACTTCTAATAGACCACATTTCACTGAGTAACAAAACTTCGAGTACACTACATTTTACTGAATAATAAAACATCAAGTAGGCTCCTTCCTAAAGGTAATAATTAATAGTTTATGTTTTAGTGAGTAACTAAACCTTCAGTTGCTTGCTTTCTGAAGGCAATATTAGCTCATGTTTTACTGAATAACAAAACATATAATAGTCTGCTTTCTGAAGGCAATAATATTGCACGGCTTACTGAATAACAAAACCTCTTGTACCCTCTTTCTGAAGGCAATAATAGTTATTGCTTTACCGAGTAACAAAAATTCCAATAGATTACATTTTACTAAGTTATTAAACATTAAGTAGCCTGCTTTACTGAGCAAATAACTTATACTATTATTTCACTAAATACGGATGAATAAGTGTATTTATTGAAACACCAGAATGCATACATATATATTTATCAGTCGCATGGGTCTACAGACCGTATGTTCTTTTACAATACAAAACATACGAAGCAGTTTTAAAAACCCAAAAATTAAAAGAGTAAACACGAAAATAAGGCGACAAAGAAAGAAATACAGAAAATTAAATTTTCTCCCGTAAAAAAACCCGTATTCAGATGCCTTAATATTACTATTATAGTATAAAAATACAGTTAAGGGAAATATACACACACAATACAGCGCAACAAAACAATCACAGAATAGGATGGTATAAAATATATGTAAGTAAAACACTTTTGTTTAACTCTTCTTATCGCCCTCGCTCTTCCCTATGAGTAGAAATTTACCTAGCCCGTCCGCGTCTACCGTGCCTGCCAGTAGTGTCCTACATGCTTCGCGGTGGTAAAAGATCGCGATAAATGCTTTTCCGTCCATTCCTCCGTATCCCTACATCTTGCCAAGATATGGGTCCACGACTCTTCCTTCTCGCAAACGAGACAGATTCTTTTTTCTTCTTTTTTTGGTGGTGTTTAACGCCCGCTTTAACTACTTAACTACTACAAAACCTTCAAATTTCATATAATTAGGTCATAATGGTTTGTTTTTTTTTTTTTTAGTTCCTTCTCAGCAACAAATTTCCGGTAATGTAAAAGCAAAAAGAGGCAACCAAAGTTGCTCTTTTGAACCTGATTATAATACTGATATTTCAGTTCAGACTTCTCCTTCTATATTCACACTAAAGTGGAGAGTGAATGACAAAGAACGAAATTACACACAGTTAAAGGCTGTTTCTCTACTGCTTGCTGTTCTAAAAATCCAAACCGAAGACACCAAATGGTCATTTTTCATTTGAGATGCAGCCGCACAAAACTGATTCACTGCTACCTGATTTCCACGGATACTAAAACAGTACTCAATATGACATATTCCATTAATAGTGTTTCACATATTTACAGAATACTAACGCTTTAACTTCCAGAGGAAAAATTAACGATATAAACGTGTTTATAACGGAAGTATGTATAAAATTTTATTTTGTTCTTAAAATATATTTATCTTTACTGTATAATTTAAAGTATAAATAACATCTACAAATCTCTTAATTAACCTTCATTAATTAACATTCAGGGCTATTAAAACTGTATATGACACAAATTGTGTGTTTTAATGAGCTCTACATTTTTTGTGTACTAATTTTGTGTATATCTCTTATGGTTTACCAGTTATACAAAAGTCATCAGAACGAAGAGGTCTTCAGAGGCTATTCCAAGAAAATTCAATAAATACATTTCGTTTGTCATAAAAATATCTTAAACATAAAGTATTTTAATCAAAATCGTTAAAAGCAATTTTTGAGAAAATCAAAGTTTTTTTAAAAAAATGTCTCATGTAAAGAGTAGCTGGAGATGGGGGATTTTGTTTAAAATCTTCACGTCGCATCCTTGGAAGACACTCAACTTAAATGCCAGGTTTGGTATTTAACCGACTTTTCATTTTTGAGCTCTGCTGCCCACAGACATACACAGAACATATATTTCCGGTGAAATCTCGGTGTCGAATTTTTGGGTGCAATACGATACCTTCTCTTCACACTATTTACATAGTACCTGTAGAGAAAGTAATTACTAAATGCTAAATATTTCTGTACAAGCCATTATTTTTTAATTTTCTAGGGATGGTTATATCGTAATAAGCTTCTTGTGTTTTTTAACTTATGTTAATAATTGTTAATTAATAGCATTTGCATTGCGTTTCAATGCGTATTTACTCTGTAAATGATTATTGTCATTATAATATATAATGTAAGCGCTACAGCCACGATTAGACCCCTACGAGTAAAAATAAATACTCAAAAATAAATAAACAAACAATAAATTCCAGTAGCCTGATTTACTGTGCATATTATATATTTTACTGAGTAAAAAACATCAAATGGTGGCCTCTGTAGATTGGTAGCAGCCTCACTTCAAGAAGTTCCATGTTCAAATCTCCTTTAGTGCAAGTTTTTTTTTAATGATTTATTGATCGATCAGCGCATGTGCGCTCTACAGATCATTGATTTTAGACATTATTTACATGCATGATACTGAATAACATTGAAATGAGGTAAGCCCCATTGGGCCCCTCATAAGTAGGTACATTTTTTTTTTGTTTTTATTTTACAGAAAGTCTTGCTGTGAGAGCTGGTCCAGTGATAGGCGACTCTTGATGCGAGTTGGATAGCTAGATTTTCTGCCAAGAGAATAGAGATTGGCTCCTGAAACGTCTTTCAGCTTGCTGTAAAACTGTTCGGCTTGTGAAGAAATTGACTGTTGAATGATGCTGATTCCAGTTTCTCTATGTAGTTGACTATTTCTGACAGACCATGGCGCATTCGTTGAGATTCGCAATATTTTGTTTTGAAATGTCTGGATACGTTTGATTTCAAAAGGACTAGTAGCAGTGGTCTTAATAGAGTCGTGTAAAGTAGTGTGCAGTTATTTAGTTTGAGTGAAGATCTTTTGTTGAGGAGGGGGTAGAGTTTTGCCAGTCTTGCTCGGGCTAGTTTAAGTTTGTTGCTTATATGTGGTTTCCATGTGAGTCGTCGATCCAGGAGTACACCGAGATATTTCACTGTTTCTGTATTAGTTTTCCAGGTTTAGTGCAAGTTGAACGTCATGTAACCTTAGGTTCCATGAACCCCGATTTCGTTTGAGCATCATTTCCTCGGTTTCACTCGACTGGATTGACCTAATGGTTAAAGGACGCTAAATCAAAATTAAAAAATCTGATGTGTTCCATTCACATGACTTTCTCTACATCTCTGCAACAAATTATTGTTAAAAAGCTAATGCTTCTATTTTTTTCATACTAATCGAAAAAAAAAACTAGCAGAAATAGTCTTATTACTTGCTTCCTTGTAAGTAGAAGCGAAATAAGGGAGTACCATAGTTTAAGGTGATACTCAAAAGCTGGCTACTAGGTGACTGAAGTTCCTTTGTTTGTATGGATACGAGTTGACAAATTCCTGTATGAGAAAAGTACACGGTTTTCAAAGCTGAAACAAAAAACAAGAAATATCTCAATAACGATTAACTCCACGAAAAAAAATATAACATAAATTGTGTGTTTTAATGTGCACTACGTTGTTTGTGTGGTAGGTTTTTGTCCATCTCTTACGGTTTAGCAGTTTGTGTTCTAAATATTAATTATCGCATCCGCCCCCTAATTTGACTGTTAGTTGTGGGGATGAATGATTCTTGAGTGTCAGTAACGTTTGTCATACTGAACTTGACAATGAGGATGCCATTTCTCCTTCCCATTTGCCTAGACCAGCACAAAACGTTGTTCATATTTTTCTAACTACATTGATTCGGTAACCATGCAGGACACTTTAGATCATTAATCTATCATTGGTGCCACACAATCTAATTTGAAATACGAATTGTCATCCCGTTAATTAAATGTTTCCGGCATGATCAGTTAATCAACAGCCCAAAGTGTTCAAAGTAATTTCCGTAAGTACACTGGCCACAATTTGGATCCACCTTGTCCAATCCACTTTTCTTCTGCCCCATTTGACTGTTACGAGAGATATTAAACTACCATATCCACCCAATCGAAACATCACTAGAAATCACTCGAACGCACCTCAGCGTGAAATTGAAATGCCTCTGCCTCCCACCGGAAACAAAGGCACCAAACAATAATATTAAACAAGAGCACATGCAGTTGACCCCCCGCAAAGCGCTTTCTCAAATTGAATCTGCCGTAACCATGTTTGTGTCCAGGTTTAATTGTGTACTAGGCCTACGATCCCTTGTAAACCCCGCTTGATGTTAACTTTTGTTTCTGTGTGACCTTTACCGGTATTTGTAAGGCTTTCTGTTGCCATGGAGACCTTGGTGTATCAGCCAATTTCCCTTGATACTTTAAAGGGTTTCGCCAACACTTAATTAAATTGCTGTTTTTTCTAGTTGTTTTCTTGTTTAGAAATGAATTGCGTTTAACTTTGATTAACTGCTACCTTCTTTTTATCAGCAGAAGGGGAGGTTTTTACAGCTTCAGATATCAGAGGTTGTAACAATTTCGTTGGATGTTTTTCTCTCAACTCATTTAACATTTGTGCCAATTGAGATTTTATTAATCAAAGTTTTCACAACCATATCTTTTTTTGGTATATAGCACAGTGAAATGAAACTAGTAGTATATGATTAAGTATATATATATAATGTTATTACTTTCTCTAGATCGTATGTATTTACAATATACATTAGATATATGAGCTATTATACTCCATCAAAAAAATCATTACCAAAATTTCACTTAAAATACACGTTTTGAGGACTGCTGAAACCAACAAAAACCATTTTTAGAAACGATACCTGTGTATGTGCGTACGTGTGTGCACGCGCGCGTCTTTGGAGAGCATACCTAATAACAAAAAGTCAATTAAATGTCAAACTTGGAATTTAAGTGTAATATGTTTCAAGTATTCGACACAATAAATTAGAGAAAAATCCACCTATTCGAAACTACCTTTTATATGACACATTTTTCGACATTGGCTCTAAAGATTTTGATTAAAATGTTTACATAAAATTAAATATATATCCTGAATTTCTTGCGAATAGCCTTTAAACCTCTCTTCATTCTGAATAACTTTTGCATAACTGTAAACCGTAAGAGAGAGACAAAAACTTACTACACAAAAAATACAGATATCGTTAAAACACAAAATTTTTATACTCATAACCACTTAAAAGATATCTCCAATTTAATTTTTAAAATAGGTGAACTTTTCTCAAATGGGAAGTCCTCATTTGTTTCACATTTCTGTTGTTTTATTCAAAACTAGTAATAAAACCATTTCTGGTGATGCGTTATCTTGATTAGCATTATATAGGAAAATGTAATGCGAATGGAACACAAAATTTGTTGTTGTTCATATAAATCGAGATAAAGCATTACACAAACACTTTCATTTCACATTTCGATGGGGTACAAGGGAGTTCAGATTCGCTAGTCATATATTTAAAAATCTGATGTGTAACATTCACATGACTTTCTCCATATCCCTGCAACAAATAATTCTTAAAAAGCTTATACTTCTATTTACTTTATGCTAATCAGAAAAAATTAGCAGAAATAGTCTTATTACTCGCTTCCTTATAGGTTGAAGCGGAATAAGGGACAACTGTAGGTTAAAAAGATAGTCAAAAGCTGGTTGCTATGCCAATGAAGTTTCTTTGTTTATATGGATAAGAGTTGACAAGTTCCTGTATGAGAAAAGTATACGTTTTTCATAGCAGAAACCAAAAATAAGGAATGTCACAAAAACGACGAACACCACGAAAAAAAATGTATATAACATAAATTGTGTGTTTTAATGTGCTCTACATTTTTTGTGCAGTAAGTTTTTGTCCATCTCTTACGGTTTACCAGTTATTCAAAATTTAGTAAAATTCATCCCGAATAAACAGAGGCTATTCCCAGAAAATTCAAGATATACATTTTATTTGTCAGGTAAATATGTTTAATATCCGAAATTTTAATCAAAATCGTTAGAGCCATTTTTGAGAAAATCAACATTTTCGAAAAATGTTCTACTTAAAGGGTAGTTGTGGGTGGGGGGATTTTTCTCAAAATCTTCGTGTCGCATCCCTGGAAGATACTAAACTTCAATACCAAGCTTGGTATTTTACCGACTTTTCGATTTTGAGTTATCGTGTTCACAGACACACGGACACACACACACACACACGGAGCTTTTTGTGAAAATGCTTTTTTTGGATATTGGGGACCCTAAAACATATATTTCCGGTGAAATCTCGGTATCGAATTTTTGGATGGAGTGCAATACTTTCTCTATACACTATGTACATAGTGCGTATGTAGAAAGTAGAAACGAGTGACTGTATAATGGTCTTTATGATATCGCGATAAACAATTGAATGGTGAAAGAACTAAATAAAATAACATAGTAAAGAAACTTCAAACCAATAATATAGGTTATCTCGGCAATAGCTGAAGCCACAAAAACGATATTTGAGTTTAATTATATTCTAAAATTATGTATATTTTTATGGAGTGCGTTTTCACCTATCTCCTAACGTTTCCAGTTATAAAAAGCTGATGTGTTACAGCCACATGACTATTTCTAGCTGCTCCAGAAACAAATTTCATACAAAAGATTATTCATCATTCTGCACAACGATAATCGGGATAAACATTAGCAGAGTGTCCTTATTACTTAGTTTCTTATAAGTAGATGGGAACTAAGGGAATGTACTAGGCTAAGTGTTGTCGCTCTGCAATTGTCATTGCAAAACGCTTCAGGAGAAGAACAAAAGAAAAACGGACACTTCTTGTCTGAGAAAAGCATTAGTACTTTACCATTGAAATCAATAACAAGAAATATCTCAGAAACGTTACCGCCACAAAAGGAGGCAAAGGACATAAGTGGTGTGTTTTGACGAGATGTACATTTTTTGTGCAGTAATTTTTTGTCTATCTCTTACGGTTTAGTAGTTAAACAAAATTCGGAAAAATGCATTCAGAATAAAAAGGTCTCCAGACGCTATTCCCAGAAAATTTAAGATATACATTTTATTTGGGATGTCATAATCTTTAATATACAGGCTTATAGTCAACATCTTTAGAGCCATTTTTGAGAAAATCAAAATTTTCGAAACATTTTCCAAGTAAAGAGTAGTTTGTGGTGTCGCATCCTTGGAAAGTACCAAACCGAAATATCAAGTTTGGTATTAATTGGCTTTTTAGTTTTTGAGTTATGCTGTCCGCAGGCAGACACAAGGATATTTTTTTCTAAAAATGCTTTTTTCGAACTCAAGGGACACGAAAGCACATATTTCCGTGAAATCCCGACATCAAATTTTTGGGTGGAATACAATACCTTCTCTGCCCTCTATGTACATTGAAGCAAAGTAAAAATGAAGCAAAATCTCTTCTCAAGGAATAGGATTTTCTTCCTGAAACGGTTACCACACACACACACAGAGTAGAGCTTCTGGACACCTGTGTTTCAATAAAAGGTTATTCAATATCAGGGAATGTTCAACGAAGATGGTATAGCTTTTACTTTCTCTACACGTACTATGTACATAATGTACAGAGAAGGTATTACATTGTACCAAAAAATTCGATACTGAGATTTCACCGGAAATACATGTTTTGAGACACCTTGATTTAAAAAGAGCATGTTTAGAAACATAACCGTTTGTGGGTCTGTAGGCAGCATAGCTCAAAAACGAAAAGTCGGTCAAATACCAAACTTAGTATTTAAGTTGAGTATCTTCCAAGAATGTGACACAAAGATTTTAAGAAAATCTTCCCACCCCTAACTTACCTTTACATGGAATATTTTTTTGAAAATTGAGATTTTCTCAAAAGTGATTCTAACGATTTTTATTAAAATACATTATGTGTAGGATATTTTTATGACAAACGAAGTTTATATCTTGAATTTTCAGGGGATAATTTCTCAAGACCTCTTCATTCTGGATAACTTTTGTATACTGACAGACCAAGTGAGATACACAAAAGTTTGACGCACAAAGTAGATCTGTTAAAACACAATTAATGTCATGTAGATTTTTTTTGTAGAGTTTACCGTTTTCGACATATTCAGGATTATTCGTTTCATATTTTAAGCCACTTAATCTTTTCTCAAACGATTCTCTTCTATCTGCTCGTTTCTCATTTGTTTACCCCTGGCAAGTAAAACATGGAATTTCAATAGTTTCACATAGCGACCGGCTTTTAAAGCACTTGACTATCACTTTAACCTGTGTATACCGGTATTTCTCTTCTAATTGCAAAAAACTCAATTTCAAGGAAGCAAGTAGTTGTACTATATTTATCTTTATTGACATGATATAGATAAATGATTAATCTTTTCAATAAAGGGTTTGTTTGCAGAACAGCTAGAGAAAGTCATGTGAATGGAGTTTATCACGTCATTCAATGAAAATGAAATGAGTGTAGTCTAGACAATGGCAAGCAGCTGTTGTATGTATCAGTGTCAAAATCAATAATAATTTTCATCTTTTCAAGGGTTAATTCTTCCAATTGTCCCTTCTTTTATTGATGCGGTATACAAACTGAACAAAAAGAATTCCCGAGCTGAACGTACTTACAAAGAGTGACTTCAGCATACCTACTGTTTATTGTTGCAATGATGAAAAATAACAAAGTAGGTATTTCCATGAAGCACAGTAGAAATTGGTTCACAAATACAAAGAAAACCCCCACTCATTAAACTGTACTAATGGTTACAAGGGCACAATAACAGTCAATATATACCCCACTCAAATTTAGCCACAATACAGTACAAAAGGACCAAATGAGAAATTCCAGGAACAGGTTGACATTTGCGAAGAAAAACCTCCTCATTAAACAGAGTAAAATATATTTATAAAGCACAAAAGGTTGAAAACAATTTAACTCTTGACAGGTGCGTACACACATATTGTAATCAAAAAGCTCTCGGGATAAATAACAGGGAAACAAGTTACCATAAGGCAATGTATGTAACATTTCCTTCAAAATAATTCCCTTCCGCATGACCCACTTCTGCCACCGTGTGTAAAGAGACTGGGAGCACTCCTGGAAGCATTTTCAGATACCTGTCGTAGTGCTCTTATCACAGTAACTTCTTCAGCGTTCAAAAATCCCGACTGAAACGTTTATGCCATTCATACACCTGAGCTTCCTTCATCGAGGCTTCACCATAAGCTTCTTCCATCATTCTCAATGTCTCTGAGGGAGTTTAACAAAACACAAACATTTATGTACGAACGTGCTCCGTTGCTAACATTATGAAATGCGATATACATATATGCATACATAACAATCATTATTAGTATGAAAATTGAAATGAAGTGTCATGATCATTACCAACACTTAAAAGTAAAATATAATTTACTTTTTGGTACTTTAAAGAGATTACGGGGACATTTAGAATCTAGGATTCTAGCAGAAATGCATAAAGAATTATCCAAGTTAGAACCATAGGGGTTGTCCAGCTTCCAGGATTAGACATATAAAAACATTTGAGTTTTCCGGTCCTTTTGTGTGTGTGTATATATATTGTAATCAGTTTGTAAAGAAATAAAGAGTTGTTTGAAAAAGAGAGATATTTTTGTTACAATACTATTCATATTATCTCTAGATGTTTGGGTATTAGTATTTATTTCTGGTATTATTCTTTCTGCGGCTCGTATAATTTCACTTGGTCCTTGCATTTTACGAGGATCATCCAGAAAGTGACAGACGATTTGGAATAACTAAATGATATGAACTTTATTTACAAAATTACAGTATCTTAACCTATTTTTCAACGAAATCTCCAATTTGTCAAGACATTTTCGTCACGTGGTACAGTTTTTCAATGTCGATGTTATACTTTTCTACTGCTAAAGAACGTATTCGCTTTTTGAATGCACAAAACGTTCGGTCAATCGAATTTTATAGGCAAATAACGTTAGTGTATGGTGATAATGCAATGAACAAATCTTTAGTGAGGAAATGGCGCATAATTTACGAGTAATAAAGAAAGAAACAGCGTGTACGATAAAGACCACAGTGGAAATTCATCAATCATTATGGTGAAAATGTTAATAAAATAAATCAGAAAAAGCGGTGTTTCACTTTAGACATCATACATTACATTTTGGATAGAAAAGATTTCCTAACCGATGAAGACTTCAAAGTGACAGTGACATTTTGGTTCATATCTTTAGCGTTGGAAGCGTATAACATCTACATTGAAAACCCTGTACCACGTGACAGTAAATACGTTGATATCAATGACGATTACATTGAAAAATAGAACAAGATACTGCAACTTTGTAAATAAAGTTTTGTGTTGATAATTTTCGTTATTGTTTATTTATGCCAAATCGTCTGTCACTTCCTGGGTGACCCTCGTAATTTTTTTTCAAAATTCTTATTTGTCGTTATTTATGGTTTATGTAGGTTAAACTAGATAAAATAATAACGTTTCAGATCAAAGTTGGTCTAGCTCACTAGAGAGCCTAGTTTGGAGCTTCAGAGCTCAGGGGATCACAGTTCGAGTCCCGCTTCGGACCTGGATGTTTATGTGGTTGTGAATGTGTAGATGTGTGTCAGTGAGCAATAACGGTAAATAAAAAGAAATACAACAAAAATATGTGGAAAAATGAAAAAAAAAAAAAAAAAATACGTGGCGGAATACGTTAAAAAAAGTCTAATGTTTTACACTCATGATGTGTTCTTTCAACACCATGCTAATCGAGATATACATTAGCAGTGTTTTATTATATAAATGTATATGACATATCTTGTGTATTTTAACAATATCTACATTTTTTGTATAGTAAGATTTTTGTCTGTCTCTTACAGTTTACTAGCTATGCCAAATTAAGCAACATCCATCCAGAATAAACAGGTCTTTAGAAGCTATTCCCAGAAAATTAAAAATATACTAATTTTTATTTGTGATAAAAATGGTTTTAATATTTGGTATTTTAATCAAAATCGTTAGAGCCATTTTTAAAAAAAATCAAAAATTTCGAAAA
This sequence comes from Hymenopus coronatus, assembly GCA_030762935.1. Classification (NCBI taxonomy): domain Eukaryota; kingdom Metazoa; phylum Arthropoda; class Insecta; order Mantodea; family Hymenopodidae; genus Hymenopus; species Hymenopus coronatus. The sequence continues at coordinate 44,248,755 of CM060883.1, forward strand.
TTGTTCCGTGTAAAGGGTAGTTATGGGGGAATTTTCTTGAAAATCTTCGTGTCGCATCCTTGGAAAATACCAAATTGAAATACCAAGTTTGGTATTTAACTGTCTTTTCGTTTTTGAGCTGTGCTGTCCGTTCACAGGCACACACACATATACACACGGACCTTTTTCTGAAAATGCTTTTTTTGGATTCAGGGGGTCCTAAAACATGTATTTCCGGTGAAATCTCGACATCGAATTTTTGGGTGGAATACACTACTTCTCTATCCCATTGTACATTGTACATACGGGGCTAGGGAAAGTAACAAGGCTGCTAATAAAACGTATACATTAATTTTACAACGAAATCCAATAAATTGAAGTATAAATTCATATTGTGAACAGATAATGCGAGCGCCATGGGAAATTAATCTTGTAAAAAAGACATAATGAAAGAAAACTAATCAGATCAAGTGGCGTTATTAAACATGTGTAATAAAAAGTGTAGTTTCTATGTGATTGGACTTAAACCAAAGTTGATCATAATGGAGTAGTCAGCGCTCTAGTGTGAGAATCTAAAGTTGGTGTGGACTATGTTATGTGTTCTGTTTTAAAGCTATGCTTTCTAAAATACTATTCATCCTAATTCTTGTGAAATAGTCTCTTCATTATTTGCACTTTATTCTAAGCTTTGTCTTTTAACTCTATATGCGCTCTTTAACATATCGCCAGTTTTTACCTCTGATGTGTTTCATTTACATGACTTCTCTAGCCGTTATATAAACAAACTTTCCTTACAAATATTATTATTTTAATCGTTCGTCATGCTAGTGAAAATAAAATCGACAGAACTGATCTTATTACTTGCTCCTTTGTGAGTAGAATGGAATTAAGGGAATGCACTTGGCTAAAGCGACAGTCAAATCATTTAAAATATGTTTGGGGTGGGTAGGATTTTTCTCAAATCTTCGTGTCACATCTCTGGAGGATCCTAAACGCAAATACCAAGTTTAACTTTTGAGTAATCGTGTTCACAGGGACGTTTTTCTAAAAATACTTTTTTTTTTTTGGATACAGGGAAACATGTATTTCGGGTGAAATCTTGGTAGCAAATTTTCACGTGGAATGCAATACCTTTTCTACACACTATGTGTAGAGAAAGTAATAATAAACTTTGCAGGAATATTTAATTTTAAATATGCAAATCGGCTAATTCTGAAATGTAGTTAGCATTTAGTTTTGAAAGTCATTGTGAAGTAATAATCGTTCGATCATATGAGTGAAGACCGGAATTTAATGTGAAAAGGATTGAGTCTCACGTCGGCGTCATATTTTGAAGGTTAAAGGGTTTCCTCACGTTCATCTTGAGGCTGACCCAGATCTTGACTACTTTTTGCTTATCTTTCCCGGAAATTGAAGCTGCACTTGTCTCCGGAATCATATAACACCTGGTTGAAAAGGCGTTATCTTACAGCCCGCTTTCACAGCTCGGCACTGACGCGTGAAACCCAATTTAACGCTTGCCGACATGTTAGCGTCAAGAAATTTGATTGTAAAAACCCTGTTTCCAGTACAGCATTAAAAGTTTCTGCACTCCGGTAGACAGAAATTGATGGTCTATAAGGGAGAATACCCCAGTCATTGTTAGAACGTTACATCAAGTAGCGTTCATAGCAGTCACGGATAAATGCGGCAAATGTGCTGCATTTTACTTGCTCTATACGTACTATGTACATAGAGTATAGAGAAGGTATTGCACTCCACCCAAAAAGTCAATAGCGAGATTCCACCGGAAATATATGTTTTAGAGTCCCCTTTAACTAAAAAAAGCATTTTCAGAAAAAAAAATCCGTGTGTGTATGTGTCCGTGTGTCCGTGTGTCTGTGAACACGATAACTCAAAAACGAAAAGTCGGTAAAATACCAAACTTTATATCTAAGTCTAGTATCTTCCAGAGATGCGACTATCCTTTATATGGAGCATTTTTCGAAAATTTTTATTTTCACAAAAATGGCTCTAACGATTTTGATTAAAATTTCGTGTATTAAACATATTTACCTGACAAATAAAATGTATATCTTGAATTTTCTGGGAATAGCCTCTGAAGTGTACGGAATTTGTAATAACTGCCAAACCGTAAGAGATGGACAAAAACTTACTAAACGAAAAACGTAGAGCACGTTAAAACACGCAATTTATGTTATATACATTTTTTTCGTGGAGTTCATCGTTTTTGAGACATTCCTTGTTTTTGGTTTCTGCTTTGAAAACTTACACCTTTCTCATACAGGGATTTTTCACCTGCTGTCCATACAAACAAAGGAACTTCAGTGACATAACAACTAGCTTTTGACTATTAGTTTAACCTATGGTACTCTTTTTTCGCTTCTTCTTACAAAGAAGCAAATAATAAGACTATGTCTGCTATTTTATTCTGGAATGGCATGAAGTAAATAGAAACATAAGCTTTTTAACAATAATTTGTGTATAGAGAAAGTCATGTGAGTGGAACACATAAGATTTTTTTCTCTTGTTAATTTAAATTTGATTACGCAGTTTCAAATTTCCTAGTGAGTATATGGAGGATATCAGATTTTCAAATATGTGCCGCTTTGAAATTCCATGCTCTGTGCTTAAGAGAAAAATCTGATGTGTACCATTCTCATGACTTTCTCTACATCTCTGCAACAAATTATTCTTAAAAAGCTTATACTTCTATTTACTTCATGCTAATTAGATAAAAATAGCAGAAATAGTCTTTTTATTTGCTTCCTTGTGAGTAGAAGCGAGATAAGGATAAAGTGATAGTCCAAAGCTGGTTGCTATGTCACTGAAGGCCCTTTGTATGGACATCAGTTGACAGTTTCCTGTATGTGAAAAGTATGTTTTTCAAAGCAGAAACCAAAAACAAGTAATGTCTCAAGAACGATGAACTCCACGAAAAAAATGTATATAACATACATTGTGTGTTTTAACGTCCTCTACATTTTTCATATACCAAGTCTTTTTTCATCTCTTACGGTTTAGCAGTTATTCAAAATTCCGTAAAATTCATCCAGAATAAAGTACTCTTCAGAGGCTATTCCCAGAAAATTCAAGATGTACATTTAGTTTGTTAGGTAAATAGCTTTAGTATACGATATTTTAATCAAAATCATTAGAGTCATTTTTGAGAAAATCAAAATTTCCATGTAAAGGGTACTTGGGAGTCCCCCACTCAAAATCTTCGTGTCGCATCCCTGGAAGATACTAAACTTAAATGCCATATTTGGTATTTTACCGACTTTTCGCTTTTGAGTTATCGTGTTCACAGGCGCACGGACAAATGGACACACACACAAACACACACGGACCTTTTTCCGAAAATGCTTTGTTTAGTGGGACCCTAAAAAATATATTTCCGGTGGAATCTCGGTATCGAATTTTTGGGTGGAGTGGAATAGCTTCTCTATACACTCTGTACATAGAACGTGTAGAGAAAGTAAAAACTCTGATGTGTTCCGTTCACATGACTTTCTTTAACTGTCCCATAAACAAAGTTTCCTTACGTCATGCTAATCGAGATAAACATTAGTGGTAAAAGATCTTAATATACTAGGCTAAAGCGATAGTTAAATATTTTCAAAGCTATTCTCCCTATGTGAAACAATTGGAATTCGGATTTCTTTTCCATTTACGGGAGAAAAAATAGAGAGAGAGAGAGAGAGATGGCACGAAATTTGACTTTCCACTTAAGAAAAGTTTAGGTAGCTTAAAACTGAAACCAATAACAAGGAATATCTCGAAAACGTTTAACTCTATAAAAAATGTATATAACATAAATTGTATGTTTTAATGGAATATCATTCTCTGTGTAGTAAGTTTTGTCTATCTCTTACAATTGACGAGTTACACAAAGATCATCCAGAATGAAGGGATCTTCAGAAAATTCAAGATATTCATTCCTTTTGTCATTAAAACAGCTTAAAATGTTGTATTTTAATCAAAATTGTTCCACGTAAAGAATATATGAGAGAAGGGAATTTTCTTGAAAATTTTCGTTCGCATCCTTGGAAGATATTGATTTCAAATACAAAGTTTGGTATCTAACCGTCTTTTCGTTTTTGAGCTATACTGCCAACAGACACCCATACAGATATACACACGAACACTTTTCTAAAAATGCTTTTTATTCAGAGGGTCCCAAAACCTGTATCGAGTTTTTGGGTATGTAAATTGTAGATACGTGCTAGGGAAAGTAAAAACGATTAGCAGTAAACTAATTTATAAAAGTTGTTGAAAATTCACATTAATTACAAAGACTACCTCAGAAATGCTTAGCGTTATAAAAAAGGTGTTAAATAAATTGTGATCTTTAAAGTGGTCTACATTTTTTTTCAGTAAGATTTTGTTTATCTGTTATGGTGTACCAGATAAACAAAAATAATCTGGAATAAAGAACACTTTACAGGTTATTTCCAGAAAATTCACGACACACATTTTATTTGTAATGTGGTATTATAAACTCATGGTATTTTAACAAAATGTGGTAGCCATTTTTGAAAAACGAAAAATTTTTTTCTGTGTAAAAATTATTTAGGGTGGGGGATTTTTTTAATATCCTCTTGTGACATTCTTGGAATATTCTGAACTTAATAGCAAGTTTAGTATTTAACAGACTTTTAATTTTTGAGTTATGCGAGTATTTCTGTTGAAATCATCTCTGTATTCAATTTTTAAAAGTACGGAACAATTCCTCTACTTCTAGGTACGAGAGAGAGAAAGAAAGAAAAAAAACTGTATTAGATTCTTTTTTGTTTCATTTGTATAGCCCTTTAACTTCAATGGTCATATCGGGGCTTTGACTTGTGAAACTGTATGTTCAGAACATTAGGTTAATAATTAATAATTACTAAACACACGCACATTTACTCTCACATTCATACTTTCAGACTCTATGGGGGATAGGGAATAACTCTGGTTAAAGAAAGACTCCCCACCCCAGCCGGGAATCAAACCCGGGACCTCTGGGCGAAAAGTCAGCTCGCTGACCACTCTACCACGGAGACAGTCAGTATTAAAGTTTTTTGTTATCTTTTATATTAAAATGAGAGTTTTCTCTACATTAATTTGGTAAATAAAAGTGGGGATGAGTATTTCTTGGAGTTACTATATGGAATTCAGTGACTTGTCAACAGTAAGAGAGAGAGAGAGAGAGAGAGAGAGAGAGAGAGAGAGAGAGAATAAATGTAAATGCTTCTGCTGTCTAATTTAGACCTTAGAGCATCGAATACTTTTTGTGTACGTGAAGCACCAAAACTGGCGCTCTCATGGTTCGTCTTTTATTCAGGTATTTTACTTTCTCTAACACGTATGTACTATGTATACAGTAGCTAGATAAGGTATTGCATTCCACCCAAAAATTCGATACCGAAATTTCAACGGAAATACATGTTTTAATCCCTCTGAATCTAAAAAAAAAAAGAATTTTTAGAAAAATGGCCCTCAAAAATAAAAATCTGTTAGATACAAAACTTAGTATTTGGGTTTAGTATCTTGCAAAGATTCGACATGAAGATTTTCAAGAATATTCTCCGCCTCCAACTCACCTTTATATGGAACATTTTAGAACATTTAATTTCCCCAAAATACCTCTAATGTTGATGATTAAAATACCTTGTGTTTAAGACATTTATGTTTATGACAAATGAAATATATTATTTAAAAATGTTTTTTTTACTTTATTTCACAACATAATCCCCAGAAATTATAATATATTTGCCATATCGGTGTTCAAATGCAATTAAATCATTTCTGTAGTGCGATTTATCAAGGTCCTCAAAATAGCTGTTTATCGTATCAATGACCTTCTTGTTGCTGAGAAATCTCCAAGAAATTTTTTGAGGTTTTGGTACAGGTGGTAGTCAGTGGATGCTTGATCTGGGGAATAGATTATCAGAGTCCCATTATATATAGGGTGTGAAAGACCGCTTAATTTGGCTCAGAGGCCTCTTTATCAGTATTGAGTTTCTTTTATGTGCCGTAAATGTACGACACGGGACCAACGGCTTTATTTCCCTTCCGAAGGAAGCGATGCTAAAGTTGTTTACGCCTAAAAAAGCCATCGCACTCCGCCGAGTTTGAACCCGCGACCTTGGATATATGAAGTTAGCATGATAGAGAAATCAAATTCAACACTGATAGAATAGTAGTTTTTGTCTACCCTTAAGCCTTGAAATAACATTACAAGAAAGCAATCTCTGGCCAACATCAGACGCTCAAAACTCCCTGTTGCTCGTGTTTTCACAATTTCCCCTAACACATGTTACGAAGGAACAACCTGTAGTTATATCGGAAAGGCGAAGTATTTACTCTGCAATTTTAAATCTCCGCGATGATGACGTGGGTCGTTTCCGGCGCGAGTAATGGGCTGGAACGGGTTACAGACAGCTTAATTACTTTCTAGTCGAGATAAAATGGAAACTTCGGCAAAGAGAGGTTTGGCGATGACAACGTTTGCGGAGCTCTTTGATGGCTTCTTTATTATTGCCCAGCCATCATCGATTCCGTTGATGAGCAGCTTTCTAGCTGCTCATCTTCCAGGGGTACAATGTGATGCTGGGAATCCGGGCTATATATACTATTAGTGCTGTAAACCTGGCTTTGCTCCGCATGTGGGATAAATACCGTTTTTTTTTGGCCGCAAAAACAACACTGTATGGCGGGATATTGAAACAAACATTAAGCTTTAAAGGAATATTTATAAAACACATACAGCAATAATTTGATAATTTTACAAACTCATAAATTGTTCAAAACGATACCAAAATTATTGTTTTATCAAATTAACAATTATTTTATAGGTGAATAACAAAAATCAACGAACAATGCAAAACAGCACTAGTTACAATTCTGTTAATCATTAGCAAGACAAATTAAATGTTGCAGATAAGTAATTAGTCTTATTTTAATTTAAGGTCCTTTAACATGGCAGGTCATATTGGAGGATGAATGAAATGGGTGAATGATACTCACATAAGCTCGCAGTCCACATAGCTTAAAGTTTCTCAACATTCGTCTTCTCAGGATACGGAAACCCCCAGAAAAATATCTTATCTCGTTGTCTCATCCTAACGAAGATTCAAACTCGGAGTCTCTTGTGTAATTAGTCCGAATTCAAAGAAGTGAATTGTGTGCTCAGGAGAATTCAGTGAACAAGAAACATAAGCCCACCTGGGTTATGTGGTGGTAGCGTGTCTGCCTCACATTCAAAAGGTCGTGAGTTCGACTCTCGCTAAGGGTGAGTTACCCAGATAAGTTTTTTTCGGGGGTTTTCCCTTATCCTAAGAATGTCAAGTAACTTTAAGCTCCATAGACCATGAGATCATTTTCGCATCATTTCACCAATTTCATTCATCCTCCGATATGACCAACCAGGTTAAAGGAGGTTAAAACTATAAAAAAAATGAATAAATAAAAAAAAAAGGTTATTTTTTATTTACATTTCTTTTACGTCACTTGAATTACTTGGTCTTATTGCGACGGATGCGTTAGTTATACCTTGTTGATCGGTATATGTGGACAGTTAACCTTCTATGTCTTATACCCATACTATACCACTTTTTGTTTCACGCCAAGCAGGTGGTCTTAGGGTGTCATCTAGTCTAGCAGTACTTATCATTTATAAACAGATGGCGGAGTACATCCAGAATTCTAGGTTTCATACCTTTATAACACTTCACACCAAACAGATGGAATCTAGCTGTATAGTCTAGCTGTTTTCACTATCCGTAGATTGATGGTAGCGTAATCATTATTAACAGGTAGTTTAAATTTAACTATTGCTTTTCACTGTAAGTGAAATTGTTGGTTATAGTGTTAAATATTCAATCCGATATTTATCTTGGTCATTGAGGGGAATCACGAGAAACCCCAGCCTACCTTACGGAATTTGAAGCAGGGCCCCCCGAATGTATACCACAGACGTTACTTCCTGAACAATACCGCTCGGTTACTGAAGGTTCAGTTCGTGAGAAGTCGGTCCATTTAGAAACCTAAGTAATGGCAAATAGTTAAAATATATGTCAAAAATGAATGAGAAACTTAAAATTTAGCAACATAGAACGTAGGAACGTTATAGAGTGGTTATGATGTAGGCGGGACTTAGGTTATTAAAAGAGCGTGTATTTCGAAAAGGTGGCTTGTTGTTGTTTCTGCTTCTTTATCTTACCAGTTGTTGCAAGATATAAACTATTATAGGAAGTCGGTAAAGGATAAGTACCGCATCGGCTCATGTTCAATTGAGCAAGAGTATTCGCCGATTAGTATTTCAGCGAGTCACCTCTACTATATTTGTTAATTTTATCAAACCCAATCGTGCTTTGATTCAGGAAGAGTTAAATAATATCGTAAATCATCGTTAGTAATATCCTGGTAAGACCACGTTGCATAAGAGATAACGAAACCTGCTACATAAAATGCTTATCTCGTTTAAACACCAATTTATTTCATATACCTGTTTGGTTACATAAGCTATTTCCAAATTATTTATACTATTTATTTTAGTTTTCAATAACTCTTTATTTGTAAATTATTGTCACTTTTCAATTATTTTTGACCATATCTTGGAAAGAGGATGGTTCTAGTTTACTTGTTCGTATTATGTACATTGTGCTTTGAGCAAATATTGTATTACACCCAAAAATTCAATATCGAGATTTCACCGGTAATATATGTTTTCAGGTCAACTGAGTCCAAAAACCTCAAATACGGAAAGCCCGTTTAATACTAAACTTGGCATTTAAACGTTTTACTCTCCAAAGATACGATACGAAGCCTTCCAAGAAAATCTCTCCACTCCAAGCTACCCTTTAGATGGAAAACTTTTTTTAAAATGTTGTTTTCCTCAACAAAAAAAAAGGCTCTAACGATTTTAATTAAAATGCATATTAAATATATCTACATCAAAAATAAAATGTAATCTTAATTTTCTGGGAATTGCTTCTGAAGACCTTTTCATTCTGGATGAATTTTACACAAATGGTAAACCGTAAGAGATAGAGAAAAACTTGCCGCAAAAAATGAAGATCTCGTTAAAATACACAATTTATGTCATATGCATTTTTGTTGCAGAGTTGGCCTTTTTCGATATATCCCTTGCTATTGGGTTCCATTGTAAACTACACCTCTCGTCAAACGATTACCTTTCGTTTCATCTCTCTTTTGTTTTTCTGGAAATGTAAAGCGAACGGAACTTCAATTATTCACATATCGATCGGTTTTAAAATATTTGACTATCGCTTTAGCCTGGTATATTTCCTTATTTTCCTTTTGCATATAAGGAAATAAGTAGTAATTGTGTTAATGTTTCTCTCTTTGGCAAGATATAGATAGAAGAATAATCTTTTGTAAGGTAATTTGATAACAAAGCCGATAGAGAATTAGTGAATGCAACACATCAGATTTTAATGCTGCATTTATTGTATTTATTTATTTTTGGAATAAGAAATGAAGTAGATATCTCATAATTCTCATCTATTGTGCAGTTAAAAGTTTAAAATATACATGTGTTTAAGCGTTTAGTAAAACCTCAGTATGTTAACACAACCTTAGATGTGTGGGTGTACATACTTTGCTAACCTCAAATGCATTCTTTCTTTTGTTTCAGAACCCACTACAGATATTATTGGTGGACCTGACTTGTACATAGACCGTGGGAGCACTATCAACCTCACCTGCGTCGTGTTGTACAGCCCTGAACCTCCAGCGTACATCTTCTGGAATCATAATGAGGCGGTAAGCGTTCCTCTTAATTTCTTGCTGACGAGTGATTTTGTTAGAGAAGTTCAAAGTTTCTTGCTGCATTTATTAATACAACTTTCTATCCAAGGGCAGACTTTTCCCGGCGAACCCAGCCTCTTCCATTGCTATTTCTGTTCTGCTTTTACTTTTCCTCCACCGGCATGATTAACTTTTACATTCTCTAATATTTGTTTTACTTTATATAAAACTTTTTCAACAACAGTTATAGGTTATCACAGACAAAGGATAGCAAATATTACTTTCTCTACAACTACTATGTATATATATTATGTACAAGTATATAGTATGTAGAGAAGGTATTATATTGCACGTAAAAATTCGATACCGAAATTTCACCGGAAATAAAAAAAAGGCGTTTTTAGAAAAAAGTCTGTGTGTGTCTGAGGGCAGCATAGCTCGTAAACGAAATAATCGATTAATACCAAAATTGGTATTTAAATTCAGTACCCTCCAGCACCCAAATATTTTCAAGAAAATCGCCCCACCACATACAACAATTTTCTAAAATATTTATTTTCTCAAAAATGACTACCAATTTTGATTAAAATGGCGTTCATTTCAAATGAAATACATTTTATAGGAGTAGCCTAAGAGACCTTTTCATTCTGGATGACTTTGTATAACTTACACACAAATTTATGACGCATACTTTTTATAAAAATAACTGTTTTTTATATTTTCCTTGTTATTGGTTTTTAGTTTTAGTTTTAAGCTACTTAAACTTTTCTCAAACTCTTAGCAAGCAAACAGAACCCAATTTCAATTTTTTCACATAGCGGCCGGCTTTTCGAAGATTTAGAGATCCTTTTTGCCTGCTGTATTCCCTTTTTTCACTTCTAGTTACAAATAATCAAGTAATAAAACCAATTTTGGTAATTTTTATTTTGTTTAGCATGATATAGATAAAAAAACAGTCTTTGTAGGAAAACTTTTTGTGAAAGAGTTAGAGAAAGTCATGGGAATAGAACACATCAGATTTTTTAAGCTGATGTTTAGAGATAAAAATAAATAGCATATGAAAAGCAATAAAAAGCTATATAAGTATAAAACATAACAGAATAGTATTAAAAGGCTAAAAAGCAATGTAACAAACCTAATGTCTGAAGTGTTTCATTCACATGACTTTTTCTACATGTTCTGCAAACAAACTGCTCTTACAAAATATTATTATTTTATTTACTTCATGCTAATCAGAATAAACATTATCAGAAATTGTTTCCTTGTGAAAGTCGCCCTCCGTGGTTCAAACCCTGAATTTTTTCAGGTGCGAAAATCCTTAGCATGGTTTCCTTCGGAAGGGAAGTAAAGCCGTTGGTCCCGTGTCGTAGATTTAGGCACATAGAAGAACCCCAAGCCTGATAAAAGAGATCTCTAAGCAAAATTAAGCGGACTTTCACGCTGAGAACCACAGTAGTTAAAGAGCGTCCATAAATAAAACTTCATTTCATTTCTTTCTTGTAAGTAAAAGGGAAATAAGGCAATATACAGGGCTAACACGACAATGAACTCTTTCAAACCCTACTTACTATATGATACAATTAAGATTCGGTTCTCTTTGTGTGTCCAGAAGTAAAACAAAAGTCATGAATTGAATAACGTCTTCCCGTCCACCTTTTTGAGAGAAATTTTCACTATTTTAAAATTGTAACAAATAACAAGGAATATCTCCTAAAGGTCAGCTCTACAAAAAAAGTATGACGTAAATTGTGTGTTTTTATAAAATCTACATTTTTTGTAGATTTTGTCTATTTCTTATGGTTCACCTGTTACACAAAATTCATCTAGAATGATTCTGTAATTGTCCTCAGAGAATTTAAAGTACACATGTTATGTTTGTGTAAATGTCATTAATATGTGTTATTTTGACCAAAACTGTTAGAGCCATTTTGATAAATTCTAAATTTTCATAAACTGTCCATATAAAGGGTAGTTTGGGTTTGGAATTTTCTTGAAAATATTCTTAATTATCAAGTTTGGTATTTACCTACTTTTCGTTTTTGTTATGAAATTCACAGACAGAGATGCGGTTACACTTATACCTTCTTCCGGGATTTTTGTCTACAGAAGACCCCAAATAATTTACAAGTAAAAATCCTAGTATTGAATTTTTGGATGGAGCCCAATATGTTCTCTACTTTTATACTAGTGTAGTGTACAAGAGGGATTCCACGCTTCAGTCAGTGATAAGCTTTTGTTGTCAGACTCCGGGAGGAGAGGATGAGATGGGGTTAATTTCAGAGGGCAGCCGGAACCAGACTGCGACAGGGAGCCATCGTGGAGAGTCTCTAACAATTCTTTTAAGCAGTTCTTCATTTCGATGCGTTGAGCGCTAGGTCTCTACGCTTCAGGTCTGAATAGACGCCCCTGAGTATACCAACAACTCCCAGCGCCATCCTGCCGCCGAGAGCTGAGTTTCCAAAGCGCAATCTTCTCCATGAGAGGGCGCCACCACCGCAGTGTATTAACAACATTGAAATAAAGGCCAGATGGATGAAATGGAGAGACAGGAAAGAATCCTCCCAGAATCCGCCTAGTGACGCGAAAAAGAAATAACCGATAACACCCAAGGGTAGCGGGGAACGATCCCATGACCTCGCGAATGCTAGTCCTATACGAAACACCTGAGCCAGCTGGCTAAGTTACTTTGTACTAAGTAGGGAAAGTTAAAGCATATCAATTAAACAAACCTGATAGGTTTAACAATATGAATGGATCTTTTCAGTACTGCAACTCCAATTTTATATAAAATACATTCTCTAGATTAAATGTTGCTCCTCCTGCTACTATTATCAACCCAGACACTGTGGACTCTAGATGGTATTTATACTTTCAAAAGTTTATGTTGATTAGTATTTGTTTCTTCTCTCCTCGAGCACTTGTTCAGATTGGTGCTTGTGAGACTTGAATTTGATCGAAGGATCAATAATGAAACCTTCTAAAGATGGAGGTTTGAATTCTATGATGTCAATCTTACTGCTGCTTTTATTGGAAAAGCCAAAGACTTATTCATAAACAGCTTTTCTTTTAGGTTCATTAGCGATGATAGATCTCCTGGAATGGCGGTGTGAATTACGAAGAAATTCACCGTGTGGGCAGAAATTCAACATGACCAAAGGGATTTGGCAACGCTGAGAGATTATTAATAATAACTAAGAAAAAATATTGCGTTCCACTAAATATTAGATTCGAAATTTCATCGTAAATACATGTTTTGAGGTCCCTGAATATAAGAGAAGAATTTTTGGGAAAATGTGTGTATGCCTATTAACTGCTTAACTACAGAACTAAAATCGTTCGCCATGGTCTATGGGTAGCATTTGGAGAAGTTAGCGTCACCTCCATTTTCGTCCAAAATATCTATTTTTTTAACTTAATAGGAACTATCAGTAAGGGTTTGGCTACCCAGAAGAGTGACATCAGAAACAGTGACACTCCAAAAATAACTAAAATTTTTCTACTTAAGTAAGAACTGCTATTGTTAAAAATCAGTTGTATTATGGTAAGTTAATTTCAAGTCAGTTTTTATTTCTGATGAACAGACGTTTTAAGGCATATTCTAGTGCAGTGCTTTTCGTTTACATTGAGGCGCATTTGTCAAAAGGACTGCCGAAGTACATTTGAAGAATTAATAACCCAGTGAAAATATTTCGGTATAGTTTATTAACTTCCTGTGTATATATATTTGAGGGAATCGTAAACAATATAAAAATAGATTTAACATAGACATTTAAGTTGCTGAGTGTAATTAAACGAATTTCAGAAACTGAAACTTAAGTACCGTGAACAATAAAAAGAAGAAACAAACAAAAAAGAACAAAAAAAAACAAAAAACAAAAGTAGGACTAACTTGCCTGTACACAAGAACAAAAACCTCCAAACAAAGATATTGATCTCTGTTTATTTTGGTTAACCTTTGTTATGGCCTCATACGTATTCGAAATATCCGTTATTATTAATGTCAATTCTCCAACACCTTGACCTTTTTTTACTTTCTCAATACGTACTATATACATAGTGTATAGAGAAAGTATTGCATTGCACCCAAAAATTCAATTCCGAGATTTAACCGGAATTACATGTTTTGAGACCGCCTAAATAAAAAAAAAGCAATTTTAGAAAAATGTCCTTCTATGTGTCTGTCTGTGGGTATGTGCGTGTGTCTGTGGGCAGCATAGCTCAAAAACGAAAAACCTTGGTATTTAAGTTTAGTACCTTCCAAGGATACGACACGAAGATTTTCAGGAAAATTCCCCACCCCTAACTACTCTTCACAAGGAAAAATTTTCGAAAATTTTGATTTTCTAAAAAATGGCTCTAACGAGTTTGATTAAAATATCATATATCAAAGATATATACTTGACAAATAATAGTAGGTCTTGATTTTTCTGGGAATAGCCTCTAAAGACTACTTTATTCTGGATGAGTTTTAAGGACTTTTATGTAACTGGTAAACCGTAAGAGATAGACAAAAAATTACCACATAAAAATGTAGAGCACATTAAAGCACAAAATGTATTTTATATACGTTTTTTTTTGGTGAAGTTGATCGTTTTTTAGATATTCCTTTTTTGTTTTTTGGATTTTTTTTTTTTGTTTCAGCCTTAAAAATCTTATACTTTTCTCATACAGGAATTTGTCAACTCCTGTCCATACAAACAAAGGAACTTCAGACACATAGCAACCAGCTTTTGCTATCACTTTAACCTATGTTACTCCCTTATTTCGCTTCTACTTACAGTGAAGCAAGTAATAAGACTATTTCAGCTATTTTTTTCTCACTTAGCATGAAGTAAATAGAAGCATAAACTTTTTAACAAAAATTTGTTGCAGAGATATAGAGAAAGTCATGTGAATGGATTACATCAGATTTTTAAAAGTTATATCGCCTTTCTCTGGGTCAGGAAAACTTCTCTATGTTCAAGGCCAGCATATGGTCAACCACCTTTGAAAATATATTTTTCGTTACGTATCTGTGTTTATTTCATTCTCCTGATCAAGAAATAGAAAAGAATGTCAATGTATAATATACGATCAGCTCTTTAAATATTTTACTATCACTTAATCTAGTGATATACGAGAAGTAGGTATAAAAACAAGTCTTTATAATAACGGCTTGTTGAAGAATATGTCGAGAAAGTCATGTGAATGTAACACATCAAAATTTTAATCTTGTGTCTTATGAAATATACCGAACTTCACTACTGTTTTCCATAGACACACATAAAAGTCTGATATGTTCCATTCACATGACTTTCTCTACATCTCTGTATAAATTGTTCTTAATAAATCTTATGCATCTGTTTACTTCATGCTAATTCAGAAAAAAATTAGCAGAAATAGTCTTATTACTTGCTTCATTGTAAATAGAAGGGAAATAATTGGGTGTCATAGGCTAAGCCGATAGTCAACTCTTTTAAAAGCCGGTCGCTATGTGACAGAAGCCCCTTTGTTTGTATGGACACGAGTTGAGAAATTCCTATATGAGGAAAGTATAACTATTTTAAAACTGAAATCAATAATTAGGAATGTCTCAAAATCGGTAAACTCCACGAGAAAATGCGTGACATAAACTGAGTATTTTAACGGGGTCTGCATTTTCTGACAGGTAAGTTTTTGTGTATCTCTTAAGGTTTACCAGATATGTAAAATTCAGAAAAATCATCCAGAACTAAGATGTCTTCAGATGCTATTCCCACAAAATTCAAAATATACATTTTGTTTGTTACGTAAATATCTTGAATATAGGATATTTTAATACAAATCGTTAGTCTTTTTGAGAAAATCAACATTTTCGTAAACCTTTCCGTGTAAAGGTTAGTTGGGGTGGGAGGATTTAATTTGAAAATCTTTATGTCGCATCATTGGAAGACAGCAGATTTAAAATACCTAGTTTAATATTTAACAGAGCTATGCTTGAAATATGCTGCCCCCCCCCCACACACACACACAGACATTCTTCTACAAATGTTTCTTTTTGGATTCAGGGAGTTTCAAAACATATATTTCCAGTGAAATCTCGGTATGGAATTTTTGTGTGGAATGCAGTACTTTCTCTATACACTATGCACATACTACGTGTAACTATGTGTTTCGACGAAGTCTACATTTTCTGTTAAGTAAGTTTTGTCTATTTTCTTCGCAAAATACATCCCGAATAAGCAGATCTTCAAAACTACATTTAGTTTTACATGTAAATCGTTAGCCATTTTTGAGAAATCCAAACTTTTCAAAAGATTTTCCCTATAAAGGGTAGTTGGAGCGGGGGTATTTACTTGTAAACCTTCGTGTGGCATCCTTAGAAGACACCAAACTTTATAAATACCAAATTTGGTATTTAATGGACTTTTTAATTTTAGATACAGACACGGATTTTTTTTCTAAAAATTATTTTTGGGGGGATTTAGAGGGTCCCTAAACATGTATTTCCGGTGAAATTTTGGTATCGCATTTTCGGGTGCAAAACAATACCTTCCCCATACACTATGCACATGATGGGTGTAGAAAAAGTATAAACAAGTATTTCTATAACGGTTTGTTACTGAATAGGTAGAGAAACTCATATGTATCTAACTCATCAACATTTTAATCTTGAGTCTCATGAAATATACCGCAATTCAAAACCTAGTTGTTCGGTATTTTCTTGTTACTTTCTCTATACGTGCTTTGTATATAGTGTATAGAGAAGTTATTGCACTCCATCAAAAAATTCGATACCGAGATTTTACCGGAAATTAATGTTTTAGAGTCCCCTATATCCAAAAAGGTATTTTCAGAAATAGGCCCATGTGTGTGTGTTTGTGTCCATGTGTCCGTGTGTCCGTAAGTTTAGTATTTTCCAGGGATGCGACACGAAGATTTTGAGAAAAATCCCCCCACCCCAAACTATATTTTACATGGAAATTTTTTCTAAAATTTTGATTTTCTAAAAAATGGCTCTAACGATTTTGATTAAAATATCGTATACTAAATATATTTACATGACAAATAAAGTGTAAATATTGAATTTTCTGGGAATCGCCTCTGAAGACTACTTTATTCTCGGTCAATTCTACGGAATTTTGCATAACTGCTAAACCGTAAGAGATAGACAAGAACTTACCACAAAACAAATGTAGAGCACCTTAAAACACACAATTTATGTTATACACATTTTTTTCGTGGAGTTGATTGTTTTTGAGATATTCCTTTTTTTTCAGCTATAAAGACTTACCCTTTTCTCATACAGGACTTTGTGAACTCGTGTCCATACAAAGGAACTTCAGTAGCAGATCAACCAGCTTTTGACTATCACTTAAACCTATGGTACCCCCTTATTTCGCTTCTAGTAACAAGGAAGCAAGTAATAAGACTATTTCTGCTAATTTTTGCTCCATTAGATGAAGTAAATAGAATAATTTGTTGCAGTGATATAGAGAAAGCCATGTGAATGTAACACATCAGATTTTTGAGTTATGTTGTCGGTAGACACACAAAAAACACAAAACAACAACAACAAAAAACCGTATAGATCATTTCCGTTTTTGACTTCAATGTATTTTCGACGAAATTTCGACACGGAATGTTTGCAATTAGGTCCAGGTACGGAGAAGGTACTAAGGACATTTAGAAAGTGCATGCTAATTTGGGGGATCAAACTGATACCCTTAGGTCGTGGAAGACAGTCTCCTAGATGTCCAAATGATAGATTGTATCTCAGCAGGGGCCAGGTCCCATAAATGTCTTGGTGCTGACCGGAGCCACTTAATTTATTGCTAACAAGGGCTGGTGTACCCAAAGAACACAATAGCAAACACTCCGTTACTCCGCTCCCGACGAGCAATTAGTTAATTAACACACAGGGATGGAATGTCTCGGCGGGTGTACGTTTTTGTGTTTCCTGTAGTGGCAGGACTGCGCCAGACATGGACAGCTACTGCCTTTATCTTAATGCTCCATGTGACAGTTCTTTTCACTTGAGACTCTTTGTTTTAGAAACTTATTAAAGAAGCTCTTGTTGCCCACTTAGTGACGCTTTTTACTTTCTCAACACGTACTATGTAGTTATTGTAATGCACCCAAAAATTCTATACCGGTATTCCACCGGAAATGCATGTTTTGAGACCCCCTGAACCCCAAAAAATCATTTTGTCTGTCTGTGGCCAGCATAGCTCAAAAACGAAAAGACCGTTGAATACCAAACTTGGTATTTAGGTTTGCTATCTTCCAAGGATGCGACACAAAGGTTTTCAAGAAAATCCCCTCACCTCCCAACTACCCTTTACATGGAACATTTTTTCGAAAAGTTCAAAATAGCAACGATTTTGATTAAAATATCGTATATTAAAGATATTTGCCTGACAAATAAAATGTATATCTTGAATTTTCTGGGAATAGCCTCTGAAGGCTACCTTTTTCAGGATGAATTTTACATAATTTTGCATAACTGCTAAACCGTAAGAGATAGACAAAAACTTACCACACAAAAAATGTACAGCACGTCAAAACACACAATTATGTTACACACATTTTTTTTGTAGCGTTTATCGTTTTTGAGATATTCCTTGTTATTGGTTTCAGCTTTGAACATTTTATACTTCTCTCATACAGAAATTTTTCAATTCGTGTGCATACAAACAAAGGAACTTCAGTGACATAGCAACCAGCTTTTGACTATCACTTTAACCTATGGTACTCCCTTATTTCGCTTCTACTTACAAGGAAACGAGTAGTAACACTATTTCTGCTATTTTTCTCGATTATCATGAAGTATGTAGAAGATTAAGCTTTTTAATTATATTTCACCGGAAATATATGTTTTAGGGTCCCCTGTATCCAAAAAGAAGTATTTTCAGAAAAAGGTCCGTGTGTGTGTCTGTGTGTCCGTGTGACTGTGAACATGATAACTCAAAAACGAAAAGTCGGTAAAATACCAAACTTGGTATTTAAGTTTAGTATCTTCCAAGGATGCGACATAAAGATTTTGAGAAAAATCCACCCCTCCGCAAACTACTCTTTACGTAGAACTTTTTTAGAACATTTTGATTTTCTAAAAAATGGCTCTAACGATTTTGATTAAACTATCGTATATTAAAGATATTTACCTGACAAATAAAATGTATGTCTTGAATTTTCTGGGAATAACCTCTGAAGACTACTTTATTGTGGATCAATTTTACGGAATTTTGCATAGCTGCTAAACCGTAAGAGATGAACAAATACTCACCACACAAAAAATGTAGAGAACTTTAAAACACACAATTCATTTTATATACATTTTTCTGATGGAGCTGATCGTTCAGTCACATAGCAACCAGCCTTTGACTATCACTTTAATCTAATATACTCCCTTATTTGGCTTCTACTTACAAGGAAACAAGTAATAAGACCAGTTCTGCTATTTTTTTTCCTCGATTAGAATGAAGTAGTCAGAAGCATAACCTTTTTAGCAATACTTTCTTGCAGAGATGTAGAGAAAGTCATGTGAATGAAACACATCAGATTTTTGTTGTATGATGCCTTAAGTTATTCTGTTTTATTGAAATATTATTTCCCAGTTATGCATGATTCTTTATATAGATATTCTTATTTCATTTAACATTGTCTATCATGTGATTTCTTTATATTTAATGGAGGTTGGAGTTCCTCTACAAAAGAGAGAATTGAGTTATAGGGCTGTCCAAAAGAACCGTTAATATCTTCAACGTGTTATGGAGGTGTTACGTGAAATATATGCTGTACATGACATATTAAAACATGGCGTTTGGATTTGAGACGCCAATATTCCCCTAAATATCGAGTGTGGAGCTCCCCCCCCTCTCTGCTGTATACCGCTCAGCCAGGTCACGGTGGGACATATCAGCCTCCTGCAATATCGACCGAGCCTTCATCTTCACATTCTCCGTTCATTTCCGTTTAGCACGCGTTCGCCACCTCTCTCCCCCCGCTCCAGTTTTTGTTTAGCCCACTTTCTGATGGATTCCACATAAAAACTCCTGAAACAAGAGTGTCTAAGCTAGAAGTCGTATTTTACCTGTTTAAATCTTTTATTATAAAAATCTGGTATATTCCATTCACATGACTTTCGCTACATCTCTCTAAAATTATTGTTAACAAGTTTATTATTCTATCACTTCATGCTAATCAAGATAAACTTTAGCAGAAACGCTCATATTACTTATTTCCTTACAAGTAGAAGGGAAATAATCGAATACACTAGGCTAATCCGACAGTCAAATGTTTTAAAATGTGGTTGCTATGGGATTGAAATCCGTTTCTTTGCGTGGCCAGGATTTAACAAGTTCTGTATGAGAAAAGTATAAGTATTTTAAAACTGAAACCAATATCAAGAAATATCTAAAAAATTATCAACTCTACGGAAAAAATATGTATGACATAAATTATGTGTTTTTAACAAGATCTACATATTTTGGGTACTAAGTTTTTGTCTATCTCTTATCGTTTAACTACTTATTTAAAATCGAGCAAAATTCACCCAGAATAAAGAGGTCTTTAGAGGCTATTCTCAGAAAATTCATGACATTCGTTTTATTTGCTATATAAATAGCTTAATTATTTTAATGAAAATCGTTAGAGCCATTTTTGAGTAAATCAAAAGTTTCGACATTTTTTCCATGTAAAGGGCAGTTGGGGTGAGGGGAGTTTCTTAAAAACTTTCTGTCGCATCCTTGAAAGATGCTGAACTTAAATACCAAGTTTTATATTTAGCGAACTTTTCGTTTTTGAACAACACCGCCCTCAGACACACACAGATCTTTTTCTAAAAATATCTTTTTTTTTATTCAGGGGTCCCAAAAGATGTATTTCCAGTAAAGTATCGTAATCAAAATTTTGGTTGCATTACAACACTTTTCCTATACACTATGTACATAGTACTTGTAGAGAAAGTAATATTTGCACACTCTTGGAGATTACACATTACTTTGCTTTAATGTTTCGCTCATCAGTATTTTTCTAAGAACTTCTCCTTCGAGGATGTCGGGATGAATCCATTTGTCTTCTCGCACTTGTCTATCGGTGTTCCAACGTTTCTTCTTTTTTTGTTCCACTGTTCAGTTTATACCCCTTCTTTAACTGTAAAATGGTTTTCAGAACATGATGACCCTGCCCCAGTCAGCTTCCAAAGTCGGCTGACATCACATTTTGGGTTTTAGTAGTTTACGTTTGGAAATGGTACGGAAATTGTAGATGCTGCTGTAGGCTGTAGGAATTAAGGATTGACTGGTACTCACGTAGTCATGGAGTTGGCTGGGCTGCTGTACATCTCTGGAGCTCCGCCCCTCTTCTTTCTGGACCCTCGGCGTGGTAGCTGTGTTGAAACGTATTTTGTAGGCTTGAATTTGACGCTGTATCTGTTACGTTGGCGGAACTGAAATTGTGTTCAGCACCAGAACAATTGTTGAAACAGCTTTAACCTTTATTCCCTGCTATGGAAATCGACAATTCGTTATTGTTTTCCCGAGCTTACTTAAAGTAAATACTAGCAACGTTAAAACTTTTATCATGAAAAGTATTGTAATATAATGGCGTACCAAGACGTAAATTGAACTGAATGTCTTTAGTATCTGTCTTATGATAGGAATACAATGGCTTCTCTATCTACTATGTACATTGTACAGAAGTGCTAGAGGGAGTAAAAGTTAAATCACAGTCCAAATAAATGTTCGAAAACTAGAACAAACTGGTGAAATTCGCAAACCACGGCTAGGAATGTTTACTAAACTTTTAAAATTAAAAGCCTAGGTATATGAAAACTGTAAATTAGAAATTTAAAGCACACAACAATGTGAATAGAGTTAACGTCTGCAATTGGACGTTGGATAGTATTAACGATCGCTCAACTGAACCGTATAGTATTATTATTGACATGGAAATGGCAAATTAATGAGTATTAATAAAAAAATCTGATGTGTACCATTCACATGACTTTCTCTATATCCCTGCAACAAAGTATTCTTAAAAAGCTTATAATTCTATTAACTTCATGCTAATCAGTAAAACATTAGCAGAAATAGCCATATTACTTGCTTCTTTGTAAGTAGAGGTGAAATAAGGGAGTACCATAGGTTAAAGTGATAATCAAAAGCTGGTTGCTATGTCACTGAAGTTCCTTTGTTTGTATGGTCAGGAGTTAACAAATTCCTGTCTGAGAAATGTATACGTTTTTCATAGCAGAAACCAAAAATAAGGAATGTTACAAAAACGACGAACTCCACGAAAAAAATGTATATAACATAAATTGTGTGTTTTAATGTGCTCTACATTTTTTGTGTAGTAAGTTTTTGTACATCTCTTACGGTTTAGTAGTTATTCAAAATTTAATAAAATTCATCCAGAGTAAACTACTCTTCAGAGGCTACTCCCAGAAAATTCAAGATATACATTTTATTTGTCAGGTAAATATCCTTAATACAAGAAATTTTAATCAAAATCGTTAGAGCCATTTTTGAGAAAATCAAAATTTTCGAAAAAATTTCCATGTAAAGGGTAGTTGGGGGTGGGGGGATTTTCCTCAAAATCTTCGTGTCGTATCCCTGGAAGATACTAAACTTAAATACCAAGTTTGCTATTTTACCTACTTTTCGTTTTTGAGTTATCGTGTTCAAAGGCACACGGACACACGGACGCACACACGGACCTTTTTCCGAAAATGCTGTTTTTAGATAAAGGGGACCCTAAAACATATATTTCCGGTGAAATCTCGGTATCGAATTTTTTGGTGGAGTGCAATACATTCTCTATACACTATGTACATAGTGCGTATAGAGAAAGTAAAAAGTGTTAAATGTCTACTAGAGAGATGTGTGGACATCATTTTCATTATTTTATATGACAAAAGTTATGTGATTATTGTAGTTAAAATTTGTTTGACAAAGCTATACATTTGAACTTGGGGACTTTAAAAATATACGGCAAATTGCCTGTTTCCCGGTGTGTACAATACTTCCCTTAGACCGGCCACGCATCCAAACGATCGCCATGTTTTCATCTACATTAAGAGAAAACGGAATCATAGTAATGTTTCTCAGCAGTGAATGACGCTTTGCTGCACTATTTCAGTTTCGCTGAAAATAATAGAACAACGATGACATACAACACAATCTACAAAGCTAGTGGAAATTTACAGAAGGTAAGACGAGAATAGGACTGTTTTTTTTTAAATTCCCAGAATAGTGCTCTTTGTGAGTACAGGATGAATTGTGCACAGAATCAACAGCTCAAAAAGGCCTGAATTTTATTCTTATACGCAACACTAAAATATCAAATATTTCTTATTTTTTATTTATTAAAATTAAAATAATAACAGCACTTCAATAAAGATAAACTTTTTTATATTTTATAAAAATCGTGCAAAAACTTCAAACTATGTATATATATATGAAAAAATTAAATAAACCCTGCACTAAATGCAAGGCCTAGAGGAATTTTATTGGCACCAATGGTTCAATGAGAATGTTACGTTGGTATACCTAATATAAATAAAAGCTAAGAGAATAGTTATTTATGTATAAAGCTATAAACGTTTGTTTACGATACGACTGCATATGAATCACATCAGCGACAATATTTTCTGCAATCCTAATATCGTAAACTGATGGTAATAATAATAATAATAATAATAATAATAATAATAATAATAATAATAATAATAATAATAATAATAACAACAACAATAACAATAACAGCATATGCTGATGATGAAGATGAAGCCAGCACCCATTTTTCCGGATAGCGAGAGTAAATTTCAGCGCTAGCCGGTACATAACTGGAGAGAAAGGAGAGAAAGGTGGTCTCGGCCCAGGAAACACCTGGCAGTATATTCGAAAAGAATGACGAAGCTGCAAGAACTGAAGATATAAGAAATTCTCGAAAGCTATTGCAGGTATAAAACGAACGTATTGGACGATTTATTGGGCTGTTGTCGATGAGACTTATAGTGCTGAGCTGTTCTGCAAGCGCTGGCGAGAAGTAGAGCAAGAGAAGTCCTGTGTTCGACAGTTAGTTATTGACCGGAAGAGTGAAGAGATGTCCTATGTTGGATGTTTAGTGAACGATCAGAACTGAGACGATGAATCCTGTTTTCTACATTCTACATACAAGAGACTGCTTCACTAGGATTAATTACAACGCTATGTGCAAAGAGAAAGTGAAAAGTGTCTGAGGTAAAAGTAGATTACAATGAACTCCAAAATTAAGCAAATTTCACTTTATTTTCTTGCTGCTATTGTTCCGTAATAATATAGAGACGCTTTTTATTTCTCAACAGTGTCGAGCAGATTTATAAATTGAAATGGTAGATAAATTAATTCTGCAAAGGTCTAAATAATCATATTAGAAACATTATGTCAAATTGTGTTTCAGGGGAAACTATAAGAAGCTATACATGGTGTATCTTTATAGTTGCCACTTTATGGACGCTCTTAGGTACATCTAAGCAATAAAGGAAGCTCTTATGAAAATGGGTCTGAAAATCACTTATTCCTGAGTTACAAGTCAAAATTAAAGGTTACACACATTATTCGCAATGGTTTTGTTCTGTTTCGATGCCTACTCTAAGCCTGAGATCCTGTCTCATATTCTATCACGTGCCGTATTTGGTCAAACCCAGCAGTGGATTTTGATACTCTGAGTATCAATAGCCAGTACAGGAATCGCATAAACCAGGGATTTAAAATGTCCACAAGCGAAGATTCAAATTAGGAGATCGAGACTAATCCATCTACGTGGAAATTTATCATTCAAGAAAGTACTACTGTACAGCTGATATGAGCGCCATCGTGTAAAAACCACATTCTTTGGATGACATCCAGAAGCACAACACCAATTAAATTGTGAAGCTCATTTCTGAGAATCTGTATTCTGGCGCAGAGAAAATAAATATGGACTCATAAAGACCGGATGAATTCACCTCAAAAGTTTAGAGCAACTTAAAACTACCGTCATGAGCAAGTCTCATCAGTGAATCGGTATGGTAAGAAATTAATGAATATAGCACAGTTCTGTAACTTGTGGTGGCAGAAAGTTCTACCTGACTCAAAGTCTGACCATTATACCCAGTGAAGCTGATAGAAGTACAGAAGATTTGCATTCAAAACTCTCCAAATATTCATGGGACTAACGCCTTCCCTCACTGCAATATGTTTTGATGGGTTGGCGTCCACATCATGAAGAACTTGTTCTTCATAATCAATGCTTCGCACCTCTCTTGGTCTCCATAACATCCGAAACACTCGTCACAAATGAACCACCATTGTTCTTAAGTTTTGGTGAATTTTTGGGAATGTTCATGAACAAGATAACTGCCTGTTGGGTATTGCCTAAGGGTCATGTGCCTTGTGATGCATTCCAAACAACAAAGCCATACTTTTATTGCGTATCGGCCTGTTCATTCACAGAATATTTTCGTTTTATTATGTATGTCCTGCAACAAACAACCAAACAAAAACCAGTCAACGGACACCAGTTTAATTCAAGATATTGGTACTGGTGATAACGAAGGAACACATTTTAATGACCACTTCTGAGGTGTGGAGATAGTGTATCTGCCTCACATTCGGTCCCGAATTCGAATTTCGGTTAGGTATGTATCTCAGATAAGATTTTTTCTGAGGACACGAATGTCGAGTAATTTAAATTCTATGGGCCCCGTGATCATCACCGATGTCATTCATTGTCCGATATTGCCTGTTGTGTTAAAGGATATTAAACTAAAGTATCGTGTGTGTGTCCTTTAAAAAGTCTCTAACAACGATTTTCAGACTGAGATTCTTATTAATTCTGTTTACTGTTTTGATATTGGGAAAGAGTCTCCGAAATATTTGGCACTAATGCAGATACACCCTGTAGAAAGAAAGTCAGTGCCGGAGACCAGCATTCTCCACTACTACTAATACAAGAAATGGAATGAACATTAAAGCAAAATGGCACATTAACACTCCGCGACAAGAACGCAGAAAATCAAGGGCGTTGTTTGGTTCGAAAACTGCACGCGATCAGAGAAGTTGCCTTAAGAAATTTGTGTTATTTGCTGAAATAAATTTGAAAGGAAATTAGTTAGCAGGGTTTAATGACCCATAATGGGTAGTGTACCTGATTTTGGGGTTGAGGTTAGGGCTTGGGGTTCTTGTGGCCGTGATCGGGTGGAGCATCTAAGTTGTGGTGGTGGAAAATTTTCGCTCTGTGTACTAATGGGCAGCGCCTCGTCTGGAAATTGCTAGTCATTACACTCGGCTGGATGGGTGTTCGGAATCCGGTGGTTTTGCCTGGGGGCGAATTATTGGTAGCGACGCTAGGATTATTGCGAAATTACCCTGCACCGCCCTCAAATTTGGGTTTGTGTTAATTAAATGGTGCTCAGAGCCTGCACATTCTGACTACACCCGCTTTCAAAATATTTAATTCGAACTGAAAAAGCCTCTTGTAAAATGCAATTTTTCTAAAAATTATAAACAAGAACTTTCTATGTCCTTGTTTTTACTTTCTCTACACGTACTATGTACATAGTATCCAGAGAAGGCATTGTATTGCACCCAAAAATTAGATACCGAGATTTCACCAAAAATACATGTTTTGGATCCCCCTGAATCCAAAAAAAAACGTCTATGTGAGTAAGTGTGTGTGTCTGTGGACAGAATAGCTCAAAAACGAATATACGGTTAAATACCAAACTTGGCATTTAAGTCTAATATCTTCCAAGGATCCAGCACGAAGGTTTTCAAGAAAATCCTGCATCCCAAACTATCGTTACATGGAAAAATTATCGAAGTTTTTGTTTTTCTTAAAAATGGCTCTAACGATTTTTATTAAAATACCACACATTAAAGCTATTTCCATCACAAATAAAACATATATCTTGATTTTTCTGGAAATAACCTCCGAAGCCTGTTTATTCTGGATGAATTTTGCTGAATTTTGTATAAGCGGTAAACTGTAAGAGATAGACAAAAACTGTACATCTCGTTAAATTACACAATTAATTTCCTATACTTTTATCGTGGAGTTTAGCGTTTTTGTGATATTTCTTGTTATTAGTTTCAATTGTAAAGTACTTATACATTTCTCATACAGGAAGTGTCCGTTTTTCCTTTGTTGTACTCCTGGCCAAGCAAAGAAGAGATTTGCAATCACAATCGCATAATGACAAATTTTAAAACATTTAACTATCACTTTAGCCTAGTGCATTCCTTTAGTTCCCTTCTATTTATAAGGAACTAATGAATAAGTGCATTCTGCTAATGTTTATCTCGTTTCGCTTGGTGTATAAAGAAGAATAACCTTTTGTAAGAAGTTTGTTTGTACAGCAGTTAAAGAAAGTCATGTGAATGTAACATATCAGATATTTACTTTCTCTACACGTACTATGTATATAGAAAAATAGTGGTTATACTCTTTATATCACTTGTAACAAATAAAAAATAAGGTATTTGTTCCAAAGTATTTTTTTTCCTTCCAAACATGAGTAATTAATAATGCACTTTCTCCATTCTGAATTATATCTTTATCTTTCCATTTGACCAAAAAATTTATCAATCTTTCACACAAACAGATTTTCTTTACGCAACATTATACGTAAATAGCTTTCCAAGAAAATCACTCTCTTTCCTTTCTTTACACAACACTGCGAATGACTTTTCGTCTTTGTCACTCAAAAAATAAGTTACATTAAAACACTCAATGAGCAATGTTAACCTTACCAAATGGGTGATGAAATGGAATTTTGAATAGGTAAAAGGTACTCAGCCAAAACGTGATTTTTCCTATAGAACAAAAACCCTTCCAGGCGATGTCTTCGATGCAATTCGGTGTTTAAGACTTATTCGTGCTCTCCAAAGTATGTTGCTCCATCCTTTCAGGAGACGGCATCCTCTTGCGCAAACAGTTTCGCGCATATTCCTACAAACAGGTACCTCCAGAGTGCAGCCATCTGAACCTTGCATGGAGAGTACTATGAAGCTCAGTTATAAGCTTTTATGTTTAGCTTGGCGAAGTGATGCAGTTTAATGAGGAATATGTATAATTATTTAATTACATCATTTTATGATAAACAATCCATAAGTAATTCAAAATCTTCTCGGGCTTCTAACCAGGTAAAAACTTGGCTTGATACCAACGTTTCGAAGAAGTGCATCTTCCTCGTCTTCAGGTTGGAATCAAGCCAAGTTTTTACCTGTTAGAAGCCCGAGAAGATTTTGAACTAATACGTCGCCAGGAAAGCTTCAGTTCTTATTTTAATCTATCAGTAATTATGCTATTGAAAATACCCACCCGTTTACTTGAATACAAAGTAACTGCAGTCATAGAGGTTTTATCACCCTAAATTTAAATTTAATCTATCTTCTATTGTGTTTTAAAAACGAGTCATTTACTTAAAGCAAAAATGTAACCGTTGTTACAAACAAGTAGAAAAAAACCAGTTTAAAACAGAATTGGAGAAAAACTTGCATGTTTTTGGAATGACACCACATGGCTCAAGTGCACAGAGGCTGTTCATACTGAACAATAGTGCCAGATTGTAGTAGATCAAATTTCTCTTAAAATGTGGTCTTAAGATTACCATTCTACTCCAAAGTGTGATATTTTTTCTGTGCTACCTATAGTCCATCCCGTTAGCGCAGCGGTAACGTGCCTGCCTCTGGCGCTGGAGACCCAGGCTCGATTTCCGCTACCAGCATGGGGATTTTCTGGGAAGACTGGGCATGTGCCCTTTCGTCATCAGTATCTTACGGGAAGGAAACGGCAACAACATCGCGGTATCAAACTTCATAATTTGGTTCCGGCCGTTGACCAAATTTTAGGTTGAATGCTCGTCACAGTGTATAGTTAAGTAGGGGAAGTATTTTATTCCAATTATTAATATCAAATTCTCAACTCAAGGTAGGAGTAAAGTTTCTCACGAGCCTGATGTTTCGGATCGCCGTTAGCGGAATTACCGACGCGGTCGGTAATGTGGCTAACTGCATTGTCAACCGAACCAGCAGCTCCCACTGCTTTTAAAACCTACGGAAGCAATCTGAAAGGAGTGTAAGTTTTGAATGAAATCAGCTGCGTTTTTAATGGTTTCCCCTGGAGATAAAGCCATTAAACACACAGGTGACTTCATTCAATAGCTGTACTCCTTTCAGTTTGCCTAATTATTCATCTGCTCGTATAATACTGAGATTATCATTTTAATTGTTTTAAAGTCACACTATTTTTATTCATTTTCAATAAGGTGGGAATAGGAAAGGGTTCTTTTTAGGGTATTATGTACTAGCATTTTTGTATACCTACAGTTGTTTACTTGTCATTAATTAAAAAGCCATTAACCTGCAATGACAAAAATATCATTGCTTTGAATTTTACAGTAATAAACAAATTATAAAGAATAGTAACCAAGCCAAGAAATTAGGCATTTATTGATACATAAAACATAATACACAAACACATGCATTTGAAAACATATAAAATACATCAGCAGAAACGAAAATCAGTTATTCCAATAAAAAGACACTCATTGATTACTGCATTAACTGAAGGAGTTTGAAGATATAAAATATCCTGTTATTACTTATTCTATACTATGTATATAATGTATAGAGAAGGTATTGCACCCCACCCAAAAATTTGATACCAAGATTTCACCGGAAATATGTTCTAGGGCTCCCTGTATAAAAAAAAACATTTTCAGAAAAAGGTCCGTGTGTGCCGTGAACACGATAAGTCAAAAACGAAAAGTCGGTAAAATACCAAACTTGGTTTAGGTTTATCTTCCTGGGATGCGAGCCGAAAATTTTGAGAAAAATCCCCCCACCCCAAAATACCCTTTGTATGGAACTTTTTTCAAAAATTTTGATTTTCTCAAAAATGGCTCTAACGATTTTGATTAAAACATCATATATTAAAGATATTTACCTGACATATAAAATGTATATCTTGAATTTTCTGGGAATAGCCTCTGAAGACCTCTTTATTCTGGATGATTTTTTTTAGAATTTTGTATAACTAGTAAACCGTAAGAGATGGACAAAAACTTACGGCACAAAAAATGTTGAGCACGTTAAAACACACAATTTATGTTATATACATTTTTTTCTTGCAGTTGATCGTTTTTGAGATATTCTTTGTGTATGGTTTCAGCTTTATAAACATACTTTTTTCATACAGGAATTTGTCAACTCCTGCCTATACAAACAAAAGAACTTGAGTCACATAGCAACCAGCTTTAGACTCTCACCTTAAACTATGGTACTTACTCCCTTATTTCGTTTCTACTTACAAGAAAGCAAGTAATAAGACTATTTCTGCAAATTTTTTCTCGATTAGCATGAAGTAAATAAAGGCACAGACCTTTTAACAGTAATTTATTGCAGAGATGTAGAGAAAGTCTTGTGAATGGAACACATCAGGGTTTTTAGATATTCCTTGTTATAGTTTCAGTTTTAAAATACTTAAACTTTTCACAAATGGTGGCAATGCAAAGAAACGGGTTTCATCCACATGGCAGCCAACTTTTAAAAAATTTGACTGTCGTTTTAGCTTAGTATTCCAATATTTCCCTTCTGTTTACAAGATAGCATTTCTACTAATGTTTTATCTCGATTAGCATGAAGTGGACAGAAGAATAAGTTTTTTAACAATTTGTTACAGAGATGTGAATGGAGCATATCAGTTGCTTACTTCCTCTACACACACTATGTACATAGTGTATAGAAAAAGTATTGTACTCCACCCAAAAATTCGATACCGAGATGTTCCCGGAAATATATGTTTTAGGGTCCCCTGTATCCAAAAAAAGCATTTTCACAAAAAGTTCCGTGTGTGTCCGTGTGTTCGTGTGTCTGTGAAAACGATAACGAAAAGTCGGTAACTTGTTATTTAAGTTCAGTATCTTCCAGGGTTGCGACACACCCTAAACTACCGTTTACATGGAACATTTTTCGAAAATTTTAATTTTCTCAAAAATAGCTGTAACAATTTTAATCAAAATATCATATATAAAGATATTTACCTGACAAATAAAATATATATCTTGAATTTTCTGGGAATAACCTCTGAAGAGTACTTTATTCTGGATGAATTTTACAGAATTTTGCATAACTGCTAAATCGTAAAAGATGTAAAAAATCTTACCACACAAAAAATGTAGAGCTCATTAATGAACATAATTTATGTTATATACATTTCTTTCCATGGAGTTGATCGTTTTTGAGATACTCCTTGTTTTTGGTTTCAGCTTTAGAAAACGTATACTTTTCTCACACAGGCCTTCGTGAACTTCTGTCCATACAAATAAAGGAACTTCAGTCACATACCAAACAGCTTTTGACTATCACTTTAACCTATGGTACTCCGTTACTTCGCTTCTACTTACAAGGAATCTAGTAATAAGACTATTTCTGCTAAGTTTTTCTCGATTAGCATGGAGGATAAGTTTTTAACAATAATCTGTTACAGAGATGTTGTGGAAGTTATGTGAATGGAACACATATATATTTTTTTAATAAATTACTATAATGTCTAAATTTCCTTTCATTTAATGGAATAGGCAAACGTAGTTAAATTGCTGGTGGTTTATCTTGTTAATCGAGAAACGCACAACTGAGTCGCGTAAGCAAAGTAAATGTTTGAGGAAAGTGAAATGTGGATATCTGTTAGGAACGGGGGGTTTAATTCGTTCCGAAATCACTTTTGTATAGATCATGTGATCAATACCTTAATCACCGAGGGAAGGCCTGACGTGTTTACCTCACTTGTGATGGATTTGTTTTTAAATTGAGGAGAACGGCCGACGGAATATATTTACTCATGCGAGGACCGAACACTTGAGGAATCGGAGGCGGCGAACGAAATTAATTAAATAAAACACAACCAGGCAGCAAATCGTCCACTCTGATGGGCTTTCTACTTCAGAGGACTTATTTCAAGTCTGAGGTAGTCCGTAAAATATCGCTTAGCGAAGTGTTCAAATCCACGGTAGGTTTAGGATCGTTTGGAGTCAGTCAGACTCGCAAGAGACCTTTGAGTAAAAATAATGTGATACATGATAGGATTCAATCCTATTGCTTTGTCTACCGCTTTCTTATAGTAAGTAGAATCCACACAAGAATTGAAATATAATATCGGAAACTTTGAAATATTCGACACAGTATTATTAAAAAGAACACCACAAATTACACTAGAGATGAAAAAATCTTATGTGCTCCATTCACATGACTTTCTCTACATCTCTGCAACAAATTATTGTTAAAAAGCTCATGCTTCTATTTACTTAATGCCAATCGAGAAAAATTTAGCATAGTCTTATTACTTGCTTCCTTGTAAGTAGAAGCAAAATAAGGGAATACCATAGGTTAAAGTGATAGTCAAAAGCTGGTTGCTATGTGAATGAAGTTCCTTTATTTGTATGGACACGAGTTGACAAATTCTTATGACAAAAGTATCAAAGCTGAAGCCAAAAACAAAGAATATCTTAAAAACGACCAACTCCACAAAAATGTATATAACATAAATTATGTGTTTTAATATACTCTACATTTTATGAACGGTAAATTTTTGTCCATTTCTTACGGTTTAGCAGTTACGCAAAATTCCGTAAAAGTCATCTATAGTAAAGTAGTCTTCAGAGGCTATTTCCAGAAAATTCAAAATATACATTTTATTTGTCTTGTAAATATCTTTAATATATGACATTTTAATCAAAATCGTTAGAGCCATTTTTAAGAAAATCAAAATTTTCGAAAAAAAGTTCCACGTAAAGGGTAGTTTGGGGTGGGGGATTTTCTTGAAAATCTTCATGTCGCATCCTTAGAAGATACCAAACTTAAATACCAAGTTTGGTTTTTAACGGTCTTTTCGTTTTTGAGCTATGCTGACCACACACATACACACAAACAGACATATAGACACACACGGACATTTTTCTAAAAAATTCAGGGGTCTCAAAACGTGTATTTGCGGTGAAATTTCGATATCGAATTTTGGGGTGCATTACAATACCTTCTCTATACACTATGTATATAGTACCTGTAGCCTCAAGTTTCGTGGGGTATCAAAGTACACTATGGTTATTCTGGTTTTGTCTCAAATTCTTCATTTTATCAGCACACATCACTGGGAATGATTTCAGTGTTTATTATTGATATTTAAAACCCAGACATTTACTGTGTGAAAGACCACCTTTGGTT
The DNA here is from genome assembly GCA_030762935.1 of Hymenopus coronatus. Taxonomy (NCBI): domain Eukaryota; kingdom Metazoa; phylum Arthropoda; class Insecta; order Mantodea; family Hymenopodidae; genus Hymenopus; species Hymenopus coronatus. The sequence goes on from CM060883.1 coordinate 44,281,691, forward strand.
TATACCTGAGGAATTCGTTCAGGGTTTATTATAATGTAGGTTCAGTCGCGTCCTACGGTGTTATATATGGATCCAATTAAAACGGCGCCACATCACCTGCAGCGAACTCCGCGTGACATCACGGCAGCTTCAGATCAAAAACACCGTCTATGTTCCTTGAAGACCATCAGCACACAAACTTAAGCTGGAGCTTTCGTAGAAGTTCTCAAACGCTGTGGTTAAGCATTCGTCTATTACGTATGCACAATGTGCATAATAAGACAAGATTAAGAAGGCAATGAATAGAATATCTCATGGAAACGGTTTATTCCACAATAAAAATGTAAATGACATAAATTATGTGTTTTGTTTTTGCCTACCTTGTTTGGTAAAGTCATACAGAATGAAGAATACTTCAGAGGCTTTTCCTAGGAAATTCCAGATATGAAGGTTGATAAGAAACTAAGGTTATAAGGTCTTTATTCTTGGTGTTTTGTCTTTCTTACTTAGTAGTGTGCAGTAATTGTATTGCATGCGGTTGGCATCTGTGCAGAGTTTCAGCCAAACAGCCACCTACAGCGCTAGCCAAGGAAACACAAATTACTCGTCTCAGTATTAGATTTTTATGGGCGAAACATGTAACCGCAGCTGATTTCACCGACAGTTTGTAAAGGTTTATGGAGAGAGTGTAATGTCTTGCCGAAATTCTATGGGCGGTAGAGAAAACGTCATTGGCCGACTAAGCATAATTGAACACATCCACGTGTGGAGTTGATACAGGACAACTGGAGCACTATGTTGCGACATATGGCGGAAGAACTGGAATGTCTTTTGGAAGCATCATCACGTTGATTACGATATTCTGTTGTACCAGAAAATTTGCTTCCGATTATTTCCACGAAATCTGTCCAACCAACACAAGAAGAAGTGCATGGGGGCGAGTCTGCAATTTTTGCAACGGTTCTTCAGAGAAGAAAACAGTTTTCTTCACCTCATTGTAATGTCTGATGAAACACTGACCCACCACTATACCCACAGCAGTAGGCGATCGTTAATGGAGTGGAAACACCCTTCTTCTCCAAAGACAAACAAATTTAGGGTGGTGACATCTACCGGGATGGTGATGGCCAGTGTTTTAGTACGGCGCGGATGTCATACTCGTAGAGTTTTGGAAAGAGGGCACTTAGTGACCGCTGACGATACTAAGAGACCATGACATGATTGCGTGAAGCAACCAGGAGGAAACGGTCAGGTCGCCCAGAAGACACTCCGCTGTTAAAGCAGTTAAGCTGGGATCTACGCCTGGACCTAGCTCCAAGCTATTTTCACCCTTTTCCGTCACTTAAAGGAACACCTAGAAGGCTGACAATTCGCTTCAGAAGAGAAGCTGCAAGACTTCACGATAACGTGGCTGAGCATGCAAAGACAGGATTTTTACCAGAAGAGAATATTCAAGCCCATCCCACGAAACGACAAGTGCCTCAACCGGTATGAAGACTATGTAGAAAAATAAACTAATGTATGTACTATCAGATGGCTGTATTTGTTAATTTAACTGTTTTCTTTTCTTTTCTCACAAGCCGTGTGTAGCACAGGAGTTGGATAGGTAGAATTAGATTGAAAAATTCAATACCATAGATGGGATTTGAACCACGGATCTTCCGGTCTCTATCCGGTTGCTCTAACCACTGAGCTACCATGGCAACATTCTGACATGGAATTAAATTGCTCATTGACCTATTAACTGGCTAAACTATGAAGCTCAGGACTTAAAGTACTTACAACATTGTAAGTCGCCATTGAGGTATATCGTCTCAAAATAGTTTGAGATCACCTTGTGGTTTACCAGGAATATGCGAGTTGATTGAGGAATTATATTTTGTGTTGGCATGTTGTGACGATAGCTGAGTGGTTAGAGTAACCGGCTATCCGGGTTCAAACCCCGGCTATAGCACTGACTATTTCAGTCTGGCTCTACCTATCTAGCAGCTGTATTAGTTGTTCGAAATAAAATAAACTCGTTTCACTGCTGGCTTTGCAATCTTAGTTTCTGATCATCCTTCATAAACTTTCCATGTAAATGTTTTTAATATACGGTATTTTTAACCAAAATCGTTGCAGCCATTTGACAAAATCAAAATTTTCGATTTTTTTTTCATATAAAGGTTACAGACACACTGACATTTTTCTAAAAATGCATTTTCATTCAGGGGGTATTAAAACGTAATTTATGTTGAAAAATAGGTATCAATTTTTGGGTGGAATGTAACACCTCCTTTATCTACTACTTACATTGTACGCACACGCTAGAGAAAGTAAAAATAGAATGCTATACTAATGTACTAACTGCAATGCACAACCTCGATTTTTCTCGTATGTTCAGGCTATTTCTCGTTCTCCAGTTATGCAATGAAATGGAGTTTATGAATGCTCTTTAATTGCTGTGGTTATCAGCGTCCCATTCTATACTGAGCGTAAAAGACTGCTTAATTTTACTCAGAGGCCTCTTTATGAGGCTTGATGTTCCTTTACATTGTAATTTGTTGACATTTATGGAGTACATAGTACAATAATCATATTTTACTTTTATATAATTACTAGAAGTAACTGTTATGTCGGTAATTGGAAAACTATCATCTGACATTACATCAGTGCTACATTTAACATTAATTTTCGATACTCTTTGTTTTAAGTGCATGCAAAAAAAAAACATGTTTTTATAGAGCACATTAAGTATAGTGCAGTGGCGTACAGGCCTCAAAAGCAAATGGTGTGATTATATGTCTATTCTGTTGATTTTATAGCCCGTGCTTTTAGCAGTAGAGCTTTATACATTGTTTTCTTTTTACTTTCTCTATACGCACTATGTACATAGTGTATAGAGAAGGTATTGCACTCCACCCAAAAATTCGATACCGAGATTTCACCGGAAATATATGTTTCAGGGTCCCCAATATGCAAAAAACGCATTTTCACAAAAAAGTCCGCGTGTGTGTGCCCGTGTGTCCGTGTGTCTGTGAACACGATAACTCGAAAACGAAAAGCCGGTAAAATACCAAACTTGGTATTTAAGTTTAGTAACTTCCAGGGGTGCGACAGGAAGATTTTGAGAAAAAAAAAGCATCCCCTACTACCCTTTACAAGGAACTTTTTTCGAAAATTTTGATTTTCTCAAAAATGGCTCTAACGATTTTGATTAAAATTTCGTATATTACAGATATTTACCTGACAAATAAAATGTATATATTTAATTTTCTGCTAATAGCCTCTGAAGAGTATTTTATTCTGGATGAATTTTACTTAATTTTTAATAACTGCTAAACCGTAAGAGATGGACAAAAACTTACTACACAAAAAATGTAGGGCACATTAAAATACCCAATTTATGTTACATACATTTTTTTTCGTGGAGCTCGTCGGTTTTGAGACATTCCTTATTTTTGTATCTGCTATGAAAAAGTATACTTTTCTCATACAGGAACTTGTCAACTCCTATCCATATAAACAAAGGAACTTCATTGACATAGCAACCAGCTTTTGACTATCACTTTAAACTATCGTAGTCGCTTATTTCGCTTCTACTTACAAGGAAGCAAGAAATAAGATTATTTCTGCTAATTTTTTCTGATTAGAATATGTAAAGTAAATAGAAGTATAAGCTTTTTAAGAATAATTTGTTGGAGGTACATAGAGAAAGTCATGTGAATGGTACACATCAGATTTTTCTTTTTGTTTTTTTCGTAGTATATAAACATGGCAAGTGCAATGTTCAGTGGCTTCCTAGCCTAAACAAACCTACAGAATACTTTCTAATCTAATCTACATGCCGTAAATCTACGACACATGACCAGCGGCTTTTCTTACCTTCCGGAGGAAGCGATGCTAAGGATTTTTACGCCAGAAAAGATCCATCGCTCTCCAAACCCGTATATGAAGTTAGCAACGGAGGACTTCTCCAATTACGCAATTACGTCACTTGTGTGTGAATAAAGTGTTTATAGTGTAGATTGAGTCGTCGAAGGACACTCTGAAGGCTTATTTCACTAAAGTTGGCTAACAGAATCTTTAGTTAGAGTGTGGAGAAGTTACGTGGTGTCCCTTAAGGGCTGTTGACTGCGAGGAGGAGGACAGGGTGACATTATTGTGTTTTCAAGCCTCGCTCGCCGGCTAGTTCTTTATTTTCACCTCGCAGTTGTTTTGGGTCCTTATATTGGGAATCCAGTTAAGGACAGGAGGTTTTATCTGGCAAGGGGAGCTTCTTGACCTGTCCACTTCTCTCCCAGTTTGGGGACTTAAATCTTTATTCGGCCCAACGTGTTGAGAAACCTCCCTCTGCTTCTTCTAGCTCTCTACTCTTGAATTTCTATTCCTCAAAATTAATTTTCTGATCATGTGTACCCAACTCTCCAAGGAAATAGCATTAGAAGCATCTCATGTGCTGCATTCATATTACTTTCTTGCTATTCTTAAAAATCTTACTACTTACTTCTTGTTAATAAATATCTCTTTTACTTTCTCTACACGCACTATGTACACAGTGAATAGAGAAGGTATTTCAATCCACCCAAAAATTAGATACCAAGATTTCACCGAAAATACACATGTATCCAAAAAAAAGGTATTTTCAGAAAATGGTCCGTGTGTGTGTCCGTGTGTCTCTGAACATGATAACTCAAAAACGAAAAGTTGGTAAAATATTTAAGTTTAGTATCTTCCAGAGATGCGACACGAAGATTTTGAAGAAAATCCCCCTCAAAAATGGTTCTAACGATTTTGATTGCTGTATATTGAAGATAGTTACACATAAATAAAATGTAAATCTTGAATTTTTTGGGAATATCCTCTGAATATCTCTTTATTCTGGATGAATTTTGTCGAATTGCTAAACCGCAAGAGATGGATAAAATCTTACTGCACAAAAAATGTAGAATTCGTCAAAGCATACAATTTATGTCATTTGCGTTTTTGTTGTGGAGGGAACCGTTTCCGAGATATTCCTTGTTAATGGTTCCAGTTTTTAAATAAACTTTTCACATACGGGAATTTGTCAGCTCCTGGCTATGTAAAGAAATTGATTTCAACTACATGGCAACCAGCCTTTAAAAGATTTGACTATCGTTTTAGTCTAGTGCATTTCGTGATTGCGCTTCTACTTACAAGAAAGCATTTTTGCCAATCTCTATCTCTGTTAGTATGAAGCAGAAGAATGAGATTTTCTATCAATAATTTGTTACAGATATGTAGAGAAAGTCATGTGAATGCAGTGCATTAGGTATTTTAGAGAATAAAGTCATCTTTTAGACTCACAAGTAATTAAAAAGTCTAGTTTACCTATCAGTATCTGCCGAGCTCTACATTTTTTGTGCAGTAAGTTTTTGTCCATCTCTTACGGTTTACTAGTTATGCCAAATTAAACAAAATTCATCCAGAACAAACAAGTCTTCAGAAGCTATTCCCAGAAAATTCAAGATATACATTTTATTTGTTAGGTAAATATTTTTAATACATGATATTTTAATCAAAATCGTTAGAGGCAATTTTAAGAAAATCAAATTTTTCGAAAAAAGTTCCATGTAAAGGGTAGTTTGGGGTGGGGGAATTTTTCTCAAAATCTTCGTGTCGCATCCCTGGAAGATACCAAACTTAAATACCAAGTTTGGTATTTTAGCTACTTTTCGTTTTTGAGTTATCGTGTTCACAGGCACACGGACACACTGACGCACGGACACACGTACACACATGCACACGGATCTTTTTGTGAAAATGCTTTTTTTTGATATTGGGGACCCTAAAACATATATTTCCGGTGAAATCTCGGTATCGAATTTTTGGGTGGAGTGCAATACCTTCTCTATACACTATGTACATTGTGCGTATAGAGAAAGTAGAAATGTATTAGTTACTAAGTTTATAGAAAAAGTTTATTTTAATATCACCAAGGACTGTTTCTGCAGGTCGTTCATTTTGATGTTATATTTTCATAAATAGGGTAGGAAGTATAATAGCAAATAAATTTCATTTTTTGCGTGCAACAGCCCTCTGCTACAAAGAAGAACATTAATATCAACAAAATGTGATACAACTACTGCATTTCTACCACTCGTAAATTGTGTGCTACTTTTTATGGAAGAAAAAGAATAAGAAAAAGTACTTGTAACGCAAACGAATGTAATATTGCTAGAAGACGATATATACAGTAAATAATGCGTACTGCATCTGACTGGAAGTGATATACGGACTCCAGCATTTGGCTCCTGATAGAATCTAGGAGAGTACTCCGTTATAAATTAGATGGCGCTGGCAGACTGTGTGCTTGGCATGCATCCTAGGCGCGTTCAGACATTTCACTTAACTGCAATAACATTTATTTATGTGGTAGTAACTGGAATGGCATTTAATTGCCCTATTTCCAGATTTAAAGAACGTATCTGTAATCTGACCGTAGTGGTAGCGCGGTGCTTGCCAAGCGGGAATCCTGGGTTCGATTTCTGATACCGACTTGGGGAATTTTCTCCCTTCGGGGTGCACTCAGCCTCGTGAGTTCCCTGGGGGGCCAATCAAGGAGCTACTTGATGGAGAAGTAGCGGCTCTTGATAGAAAAGACCGCATCAACCGACCCGGAGGCGCTGATCATGTCACACCCTCCAGTTGATGACGCCTTCGGGCCGAGATGGGGTATGCAGTGGCTGGGCAGTAAGCCAAGGTCCCTTGTGAATGTTATGCCATGGATTTACGTTGTCTACAATCTGAAGGGATAATCTGATGTATACTACATAAATTTTCTCCACTAAAAACTGTTAGGAACTAGCAATTACCTCCTGTAGTATACGTAAATATTTGGATTTCTCTCCACATTAGTCTAAGCGACGAATACTTTAAATTCTTATCTTCTATAGTATTTCACCTAGACATTCATTTTTGGCACACAAATGCTATTGCAGTTCTATTTTACTGCAACTTATATATTTCTCCTTTAAATTTTGACGAAAATGTTTTAAAAATTCTGCAGTGTCATATAGTTGCGTATAAAACTTTAAATAATTATTCAAATATTTACTTTCTCTGGCACGTGTGCATAATGTGCTTAGAAGATAAAGAAAACATTCTACGAGTATTCTACCCAAAAATTTGATACCAAAATTTTACCAGAAAAATGTTCTGAGGATCCCAGAATTCCAAAATAAGCATTTTTAGAAAAAGGCCCCACGCGTGTGTGTCTGTGAACAGTATAACTCAAATACGAAAAGCCCCTATTTAAGTTCAATATCTTCCAAGGATGTGAGATAATATTATCAAGAAAATTCCCAACCCCAACATACTCTTTGCAAAGAATCTTTTTTTAAATGTTCTAATTTCTAAAAAAAAAAAAAAAAAAAAAAATTGTAACAATTTTGATTAAAATGCCGATGTATACAGCAAATAAAATGCATTTCTTGAATTTTATGGTAATATCCATGAAGTGCTCTTCATATAGGTAAAATGAAGACAAAATCTCACTATATAAAAACTGTAAATCTCTACAAAACACACAATTTATGTCTTAAAAATTTTTTGTAGAGCTAGCCATTTTCAATATATTCCTGTTATTGATTTCAGTTTTAAACTACTTATACCTTTCTCAACGGGCAGACATCTTTCGTTTCATATTCCTTCTGTTTTGCTCCTGGCATGCAGAGAGAACCAAGAATCAGGTTTTAAAAGATTAGACTATGGCTTTAGTTTAGTGTAATCTCTTATGTCCCTCCTGTTAAAAGGAAGCAAATAATTTAAGACAGTGTTTGGTAATGTTTCTCTCGATAAACGTGATTTAGATAAAAGGATAATCTTTTGTAGCAATAGTTTGTTTGCTGAACAGGGAAAGAAAGGCATGTGAATGGAAAGAGTTTTTTAATATTTGGCTGCAAAAATAAATGAAGAGCAAAAATAAGTAAATCTAGCAAACAATAAAATTGTGAACATTTCTGAACTCTGCTAGATTTGGTATTTTTATTTTATAAAGAGAATAAGAAATTAATACTCACGTTTTTTTTAAGAATATACAGCATAAATTACAGGTATGCAATTTTCAAGAATAATGGAACTGTGAAAAACGTAATTCAAAATCAATAGAGTAGTAGAAATATATATTTTAAAGTGACATCGTTTTTTGAGGTATTAAGGACCTTAGAGCCTTGAAATCCCAAAAATAGATTACAATGAGGTCAATATACTTTTTTTTTCTGTGCAAAAAGTCGGAAGAGGGATTTCCTGATAAAAATTTGGAATTATCACCCACATCCATTTTAAAAATGTAATACGAGTAGACAAATTGCATAGGCAGACAACATATTTTTGCCATAGTCGGGATTTTAACCATGGATCTCCCTGTCTCAAGCCGGTTGCTGTAACCATTAAGCTGACATGGCAAGATGCCAGCACAGCATTAAATGTATCATTGTTGGCTAAACTATGAAATCCGGAACTTACAACATTGTAAGTCGCCATTGGGGTTGTGATCTCAAAATAATTTGAGATCACCTTGTGGTTTACAGGGAAACATGCGAGTCTGTTGAAAAATGTAATGCGCTACTAGCATGTTACAATGGTAGCTCAGAGGTTAAAGCAACTTGATAGAGAGCTGGAGATCCCGGTTCAAACCCCGATTGTGGCATTGAATTTTTCAGTCTGAATCTACCTATTCAACTTGTGTCCCTACAAGGTTTGTGTATAAAAAACAAAAAACAAAAAAATAAGAATTAATTAACACACATAGGGCAAAGTTTAACTATTTCAGAGGAAGCTAAGCATTTTACTTTCTCTATCACTTCCTACAGAAAGTAGAGGAACTATTTATTTTCTTCCAGTAGTCTGTATTTACAAGGTGAATACAATTTACCTTATTTCAAGTAAGTTTTAGTCTTATGTACTTTTTGAGGGAATGGATTGCTTGTATAACGTTTACGTACCTCATTCAGTCATACTTAAATATGTTAGGTGCGGCCACGTTGTAATAAAATACACAGTTAGCCCACCTCTATGGTGTGGGGGTAGCGTGCCTGTCTAAAATTCAAGAGGTACCGAATTTGAATCTCGATTAGTGAGAGTTACCTGGATAAGATTTTTTCAGGGTTTTTCCTTATCCTGAGAAACAATTTCGGGTAACTCTAAGCTCTAAAACCACCGGACTCAGTTGAGCATCGTGTCCACCATTTCATGTAGATATACGGTTAAAGAACGTTTTGCTCATAAAACTTCCCGTGCTAAAATATATCAATAGCAAATATCGTTACAATAAATAAACATTTTAATCTTACTTAAGACATTACACTTTAGTTTTCAGCTAGGAAAAAGTTAATACAAATTCAGGTTTTAGTTTGTAAGAACTTTCAAATTATATAATTGAATACAAAACAATATTACTATCGTAAAGAAAAACATGGGAGGCATTATTACTATTTCGTTCATTATACTTGATCATCGGCGCGTAAAATTCTAACCAATCGTAACTCATTATCTCTGCACTTTTTTTATTTAACTTTATTTCCTTAAGAAATGTTCTAATAAAAAAAGAACGCTAAGGTTACTGTATTTTAGCAACGGTAATTACCTGCTCATGCTTTATATTAATTTGAATTATTAACTTATGACAACATATCAATTTACAGAAAAGGTCCAACGTCTCCTGGGGGGGGGGCTGCAACTCTTAAGTGACCGTCATTGCCTGCATCTCCCCTACATACTCCTCTAAGGTGTTTGTACCCTTACTGGATGTGAGTATGTATGTATGCTAGCTATTCGTGATTGTCGAACAATTTGCCAATACTTTGACTTTCTAAAAATATGGGCAAGAATTCATTTCTTCTTGTAGTTTGTCGGAAAACGAATTATATTTGTTTATACAAAAGTATCTGAGAAAACTCGGTGACATTTGAGAAATAAAAGGTCAGAGTGCGCCGTTAAGAAAAAGAAGTTAAAAAGTTAGAACCAGCAAACGAGCTAAAAGCATCTGCAGAAGTAGATGTGTAATTTTCTTCTCTCTGTTTAGAAACAGAGGTTGGATTTTTAAAAATGAATTTTCATTAAGCTTCGTGTTTATACCGCTCTTAAAGGAAATGTTTGTCTTAAGAGTGTTCCTTTGAGCTCCTGAGAAACGTTCTCAAATATTCCCGAGAAAATAAATCTCTTATCGCTTCCATCCCTACATGTATAAAAGTTTTAAAATTATTTCTCAAACTATCACGTGAAATGTACAAATTCGGAGAAACCTTTCAACACAAAACTTGTCTGCCCGCTTGGGTAGTGTGGTGGTAGCGTGGCTGCCTCACATTCAACAGGTCGTGGGTTCGAATCTCGCTTAGGGTAAGGTTACTCGGGTAAGGAATTTTTCGGGGGTTTTCCTTAACCTGAGAAGACGAATGTCGAGTAACTTTAAGCTCCATGGATCCCGAGATCATTTAAGCATCATTTTACCAATTTCATACATCGTCCGATATGACCAATTAGATTAAACGACGTTAAACAACAACAACAAGAGAGAGAGAGAGAGAGAGAGAGAAACAATCTTTACGTACTATGTATATAATGTATAGAGGAGGTATTGTATTGTATCCAAAAATTCTATACCGAGATTTTACCGGAAATATATATTTTTGAGCCCTCCTGAATCCCCCCCCAAAAAAAATTAGAAAAGTATCCGTGTGTGTGACTGTATGTGTTCGACTGTGAACAGCATAGTTCATAAACGAAAAGTCCGTTAAATACCAAACTTGGTATTTAAATTCAGTAGGGATGCGACACGAAGATTTTCAACAAACCTACTCCACCAATAAATACCCTTTATATGGAGAAATTTTCGAAAATTTTGATTTTTTCAAAAATGGCTCTAACGATTTCGATTAAAATATGGTATATTAAAGATATATACATGACGCATAAAATGTATATCTTGAATTTTCTGAGAATAGAATTTTCATTTATGATGATTTCTTTCTTTAATTTTGCGTAACTGGTAAACCATAAGAAACAGCCGAAAACTTAGTACACAAAAAATTAATATCTCGTTAGACACCTTTTTTATGCCATATATATTTTTCTTTCTCTATACACTAGATATATATAGTGTATAGAGAAGGTAGTTTTTGTACCGAAAAATTCAATACCGAGATTTCACCGGAAACATATGTTTTGAGACACCTTGAATTAAAAAAAAAGAAGCATTTTCAGAAAAATGACCCTGTGTGAATTTATTGTTTTGACTATATATAATACTTTGTATTATTATATAGTTACAATAAATAAGGAGTTGACAATATTTTTTTTTTTTTTTGGATTTTGCAGTTTGTGTCTGTGTGAGTGTGTATGTGTGTATGTGTGTGCGTGTCTTTGGGAGCATAGCTTAAAAACGAAATTACCGTTAAATACCAAACTTGGTATTTAACTTTGGTATCGTCCAAGGATGCGACATGAAATTTTTCAAAAAAATCCCCCCCATCTCAAACTACCTTTTACATGAAAAATTTTTCGAAAATTTTGATTTTATTATAAATGGCTCTAACGTTTTGATTATAACAGAACCAGAGCATCAGTTAAAAGGTGCACCCGCAAATTGGATAGAGATCACTAAGATAAATGTATTGCAGATATGGAACATAATGTGTACTTTAGACAGGATAAGGTATGAAATGTATAAGAAACTTCAGCTCCTAAAAAAACTAAAATCTGGTGGTTTCCATTCACATGACTTTCTCTACATCTCTACAAAAATGTTCAACGATTTTAATTTAAATACCGAATATTAAAGATATTTTATAACATATAAAATGTTTATCCTGAAATTTCTGATAGAAATGGTTTCTTCTTGTTGCATCCTTGGAAGATACCAACCTTAAATACCAAGTTTGCTATTTAACTGTATTTTCGTTTTTGAGCTATGCTGCCCACAGACACACAGACATATATACATACACTGACATTTTTCTAAAAATTATTTATTTATTCAAAACATATATTTCCGGTGAAATCTCTGTATCGAATTTTTGGGTGCAATAACAATACCTTCTCTATACACTATGTACATAGCACGTGTAGAGAAAGTAAAAATTGACTACAGCCAAAAAATTATTTTCTTTTCAAACAACAAACCCATGTTAAACTGTGTACAAAAGTCCATATAATGTGGTGTAAAATGTGAAGTATATACAATAAATAGTTTCTGAGAAAATGCTCCATAAAATTTTACATTTTAACATTGTCATTATATTCTTACCGGGTCCCCTTAAGCATTTGTATCCATTCTATAACTTTAAAGAAATAATGTTTAATGTAAGTTAATTGATTAAGAATTAGAAGAGTAACCGCTTATAAAAATACTTTTACAATATGTAGAGGAAGTATTGTGAATGGAGCACATCAGCTATGTTTTACTTTATCTAGCCCGCATGTACAATGTACATAGTGGATAGAGAAAGTATTATATTCCACCCAAAAATTCGATATCGAGATTTAACCGGATATATATATGTTTTGTGGTACCCTGTGTCCCAAAAAAACATTTTTAGAAAAAGGTCCGTGTGTGCCTGTGGACCGCATAGCTCAAAAACAAAAACACCGTTAAATATCAAACTTGGCATTTGGGTTTGGTATCTTCCAAGGATGTCACACGAAGATTTCCAAGAAAATCCCCACACCACAAACTACCGTTTACATGAAACATTTTTCGAAAATTTTCTAAATATGGCTCTAGCGATTTTCATTAAAATCCCGTACATTAAAGATATATACATCCCAAATAAAATGTATATCATGAATTTTCTAGCAATAGCCTCTGAAGATCTCTTTTTTCTGAATGAATTTTGCCGAGTTTTGCTTAACTGCTAAACCATAAGAGATAGAAAAAACTTACTGCACAAAAAATGTAAATCTCGTCAAAACACACAATACCTACGTTTTTGTTGTAGAAGTAACTGTTTCCGAGATATTGCTTGTTATTTATTGGCTTCAATTGTAAAGACAGGAAGTGTCCGTTTTTCTTTTGTTCTACTCCTGGCCAAGCAAAGAAGCGATTTGCAATGACAATCGCATAACGACAGCTTTTAAAACATTTGACTATCACTTTAGCATACTGTATTTCTTTTTGCTTTCTCTATAGGCACTATGTACATACTGTATAGAGAATGTATTGCACTCAACCAAAAAATTTGTTACCGAGATTTCACCGGAAATACATGTTTTAGGACCCACTGTATCCATAAAAAGCATTTTCAGAAAAAGGTCCGTGTGTGTGTGTCCGTGTGTCGGTGAACACGATAACTCAAAAACGAAAAGAAGCTAAAATACCAAACTTGGTATTTAAGTTTAATATCCTCCAGGGATGCGACACGAAGGTTTTGAAAAAAATCCCCCCACCCCAAACTACCCTTTACATGGAACTTTTTTCGAAAATGTCGGTTTTCTCAAAAATGGCTCTGACGATTTGATTAAAATATCTTACATTAAAGATATTTACCTGACAAATAAAATGTATAACTTGAATTTTCTGAGAATATCCTCTGAAGAGTAGTTTATTCTTGATGAATTTTACTGAATTTTGAATAACTGCTAAACCGTAAGATATGGAGAAAAACTTACTTCACAAAAAATGTAGAGCAAGTTAACACTCACAATTTAAGTTATATACATTTTTTTGTACAGTTCGTCGTTTTTGTGACATTCCTTATTTTTGGTTTCTGCTATGAAAAACATACATTTTTCATACAGGAATTTGTCAACTGCTGTCCATATAAACAAAGGAACTTCAGTGACATAGCAACCAGCTTTTGATTATCACTTTAACCTATGGTACTCCCTTATTTCACCTCTACTAACAAAGAAGCAAGTAATATGGATATTTCTGCTAATGTTTTACTGATTAGCATGAAGTAAATAGAAGTATAAGCTTTTTAAGAATAATTTGCTGCAGGGATATAGAGAAAGTCATGTGAATGGACACATCAGATTTTTATCCTTTCTGCTTATAAGGAACTAAGTAATAAGAACATTCTGCTAATGTTTATCTCCATTGTCATTGTTTACAAAGAAGAAGAATATTTTTAAGATGTTTGTAGAACAGGAGTACTCATGAGAGAGTAACACATCAGAATCTTTTTATTCCGGGAAGCATAATATGTATATTTCCGCTAAAATCTCAATGAAGAATTTTTTCGTAGAATATAGTACTTCCTCTGTCACCATTGTCAAAGGTAGTAAGAAAATCTTTTGGTTTCCGTAACCATAGCTAACAGAAGTACCGAAGTGAAACATTAGAGGTAACATCTGCATAACGGCCGATGCGATTGGCCAGAAAACCACAGAATAAATTTTTGGGAGATATTTGAACATCAGTTTTATTATTTTATAATGCCTAATGGAATCGATGCCAGACGCTTCGTATTAAATTCCTATAACCACCAAACCAACCAACATTCCATTTGAAGTGCCCTGTTTGCAGTTTGCACAGATTTCATTCTCTGCTATTGACAGTTTATTATTTCCGTATTTCGAGCAAAAATTGGAGCCAGAATATGGTGAGGGGTTTAAATTAGTGGTTTAATTACCAACAACTGCGGTTGTGATAGCTAAAATATCAACTATTTAATTTTGGGACTTGTAACGGCTTGTTGGATGTTTATCATTTCTTGAACAAGCTTCACCACCTTTGTGAATCAGGGAGCTCTCTATTTTAAGGTCATAAGGTTAGAGATTGGTTTGATCTAACGCAGCAACATGATAAACATATTACAAGTTTCATTGTCATCTAAAGGACATGCGCCCCAAGGTCTTACTAACATTTGAATGCCGTTTATGCATATATTATGTAACTGAGAATTTGATAAGTTTTTACTTTCTCTACACTACTATGTACATAGTGTATAGAGAAAGTATTGCACTCCACCCAAAAATTTGATACCGAAATTTCACCAGAAATATATGTTTTAGTGTCAAAAAAAAATTTTCAGAAAAAGGTTCATGTGTGTGTCCTTGGGAACACGATAATTTAAAAAGAAAAGTCAGTAAAATACCAAACTTGGTGTTAAAGTTTAGTATCTTTCAGGGATGCGACACGAAGATTCTGAGAAAAATCCATCCACACCAAACTACCCTTTACATGGAACACTTTTCGAAAATTTTTATTTTCTTAAAAATGGCTCTAACGATTTTGATTCAAATATCCTATAATAAAGATATTTACCTGACAAATAAAATGCATATCTTGAATTTTCTGGGAATAGCTTCTGAAGACTTTTCTGGATGAATTTTACGGGGTTTTGCATAGCTACTAAACCGTAAGAGTTGGACAAAAACTTACCGCACAAAAATGTAGAGCACATTAAAACACACAATTTATGTTATATGCTTTTTTTCGTGGAGTATGTCGTTTTTTAGATATTCCTTGTTTTTGGTTTCAGCTCTAAAAAGCTGACTTTTTTCATGCAGGAATTTGTCAACTCATATCCATACAAACAAAGGAACTTCAGTTACATAGCAACCAGCTTTTGACTATCTATTTAACCTATTGTACTGTCTTATTTTGCTTGTACGTACAAGGAAGCAAGAAATATGACTATTAAATAAGGCTATTTCTGCTAATTTTTTCTCGATTAGCATGGTGTATATAAAAAAATAGTCGTTTGTAAAAATAGTTTATTTGCAGAACAGATAGGGAAGATTATATGAATGGAGTAATCAGATTTTGTGTTGTATTTTGGTTCATGAAATTAAAGAACCTGCTATAACATAAAACATTCCTCCTGCGTTGCTCTAGAGAACATTTTTGTATTCAGCGATAAACTTGGTCGTTTAGTGGGCGAATTAGCACCCTGTTATATGAACAAAACACCCCCACGTCGAGTTCATCATTTAGACATTTTTCTACCCTCCTCTTCACATTCAGAAGGGGCCACACGACATGGCGCATCTGTTGACCTTGCGAGCCCTAATCTCTTGTAGGACGGGCAGTAAATTAAAATATCAAAAGAGATCGTTTCCAGCGCACAGAGGGTTATGAAACGGCCCTCCGGCTACACAATCAAGACCTCCATCCAATTCTTGTACATTTTTAAAAGCGGGGCCGGTGATTAATCGACGGGGCTTACATGCTCCTCCCCCACTCCCACAATATTGTTGTTTTGGTGTTTTGTAAACCAGTGAATTAGGAAATCCTTTGTGATGTAAAAACTGGTTCAGGCTAACGAAGCCTTTATATCTAAAGAGATTTACTGCATTTCTGTTTTCATCTGACGATGCCACAGGACAAAATGCCGTCCAAAAACGTACGCATCTTAAAATCTTCTTTTAATAATATGTATCTGAAAATAGCCAATAGACATCTTTATGCCGTCCTCCGTGATCTAGAGGTAACATGATCATCTCTGGCTCTTAAGGTGCGGGTACAAACCCGGCGGAGGGCGATGGATTTTTAATTAGGGAAGTAAAGCCGGTGGTCCCATGTCGTAGATTTACGGTACGAAAAAGAGGCCCTCTGAGCAAAATTAAACGGTATCAGTTAAAGATCATTCATAATAAAACTCAAGTTTAATTTAGACAATTTTATAATTGGTCAAGTCAAATCATTAGCAGTTCTCAAAAATCTATAATGTAACTGTTCTTTTTTCATACAAACCTGTGTAGGACAGAAATAGGATAAGTAGATCCAGACTGAAAAAGTAAATACCATAGCCGGAATTTGAACCATGGATTTCCCTATCTCTTGCTGGTAGCTCTAACTACTGAGCTACTATGGTAACGTGCCGGCACGGTATTAAATTTCTCAAATGACTCATATGTTTTCTGGTAAACCATAAGGTGATATTGGTGATGAAACTATTAATATCTACAATCTGAAAACATTCAATCTGATATCTGAGATAATAGTGAATCTAGTAACACTAATAGCTGTAAAAATGCAGTCTATATCTCAGATAATGGGTGACAAATCTAGTAACATCTACAACCTGTAAAAAATTCAATCTGAGATAATGGTGAATCTAGTAACACTAATAGCTGTAAAATGCAATCTATATCTGAGTTAATGGGTGATGAATCTAGTAACATCTACATACTGTAAAAACGTCAATCTCATATCTGAGTTAATGGGTGATGAATCTAGTAACATCTACATACTGTAAAAACGTCAATCTCATATCTGAGTTAATGGGTGACAAATCTAGTAACATCTACAACCTGTAAAAAATTCAATCTGAGATAATGGTGAATCTAGTAACACTAATAGCTGTAAAATGCAATCTATATCTGAGTTAATGGGTGATGAATTTAGTAACATCTACATACTGTAAAAACGTCAATCTCATATCTGAGTTAATGGGTGATGAATCTAGTAACATCTACATACTGTAAAAACGTCAATCTCATATCTGAGTTAATGGGTGATGAATCTAGTAACATCTACATACTGTAAAAACGTCAATCTCATATCTGAGTTAATGGGTGATGAATCTAGTAACATCTACATACTGTAAAAACGTCAATCTCATATCTGAGTTAATGGGTGATGAATCTAGTAACATCTACAACCTGTAAAAAATTCAATCTGAAATAATGGTGAATCTAGTAACACTAATAGCTGTAAAATGCAGTCTATATCTGAGTTAATGGGTGATGAATCTAGTAACATCTACATACTGTAAAAACGTCAATCTCATATCTGAGTTAATGGGTGATGAATCTAGAAACATCTACAACCTGTAAAAAATTCAATCTGAAATAATGGTGAATCTAGTAACACTAATAGCTGTAAAATGCAGTCTATATCTGAGTTAATGGGTGATGAATCTAGTAGCATCTACATACTGTAAAAACGTCAATCTCATATCTGAGTTAATGGGTGATGAATCTAGTAACATCTACAATCTATAAATTGAGTCTAATATCTGCAGTTAATGCGTGAAGAATCTAGTAAAATTCTTATCCTGCAATAATCCAATCTGATACCTTGAGATAATATATGACTAAACTAGTAGCATCTACAACCCAGAAATTCAATCTGATATCTGAGTTAATGAGTGATGAATCTAGTAAAATCTACAACGTGTAAAACTTCAATCTTTACCTGAGTTAAAGGGTAATGAATCTAGTAAAATCTACAACCTGTAAAAATTCAATTTGTATCTGGGTTAATGGGTGATGAATCTAGTAACATCTACAACCTGTAAAAAATTCAATCTGATATATGAGTTAATGTGCAATAATGTTCGTGGGATAGGACCTTTATTCTCCAACTAATATAAAATGAATATAATTGGATTTCTGATTTATCTTCTATGCTCTGCACCAATAACTTCACTATGTCCAGTGTTAAACACACAGAAATGTTTTATATCAGCATAATAAGGTGGCTGTATCCAGGTGAAGGATTCTAACTGATCGAGGTTGTTCTGTATTGATCTCTTGCAGATAATCAGCTATGACTCGCCGCGAGGGGGTGTGAGTGTTATCACCGAGAAGGGGGAGACAACCACTAGCTTCCTTCTGATCCAGAAGGCCCGGCCTTCAGACTCCGGGCGGTACCAGTGTAACCCTTCCAACGCTCAATCTAAAAGCATTACGGTCCACGTGCTTAATGGTAAGTCATCAGAGTTGTTTATCTGCTCAAAATGTATGTTTATTACTGGTAAAAACAGTATCAGTATACATATTCATCTAAAAGCAGTGTAATCAGGTTACAAGCATGTTATGTGGTAAGCCTAATGCAAATAATTCTGACAAAATGCATCTCCATCTAAAAACATTATGGTTGTGTATTTTTTGCTGGGTCATCAGTTATTTATGTGATAAACATGTACTTGAGCGTGCCTTTTCTTGGGCGCTGGTTTTATGGGGAAGTAGGGCCGGGGGCAAGAAGAGAAATCCGCAGTATTGTCAACAAAAAAAGTTACTTTCCTTGAGGCTTTCAGCCATTGTGCTGAGTAAGTTATCTGACTTGCCACAACTTAGATGAATTATTAAACGAAACACGCACGTGTATGTGCATGAACTCTGAAATCTACAGCATCGAACCTGCTAGATATTAGGATGTCTCAATTTTGGCACCTTGTTCTTATTCCGAAATTGCCCGAAACATACCGATGAGCCTTGCCCATGACCGTGCTTTGGTGCTTCGTGGCGTAGGGGATCGTGGGTTCGAGTCCCACCTTGATCATTGTGTTTATGTGTTTCTAAATGTGTATATATCTGTTTATGTAAGCAAAAAGAAAACAGTTAACAAAGGAAGTGTAGAAAACTGAAGAGAAAAAAGGATAAAAGAGGAAAAGCAAAAATAGTACAGCGCCAGAGCCTGACAAGACTCCAGAACTGTATTTTATTTATAAAAAATGAAGACCGCAGACGAGTACTCAAGAAAACGTACGAACATGTACACTTAAAGACAATAAAAACAAGCCTGGCGCTGTGATTTTGTTCAAAATGTGAACGTTTGACGGGGACTCGGATTTTCATTTGTGTCATTCCCGTACAACACACCGCGCGATTAAGGAAAATCAAAACCGACTCGTCAATCCAGCCCTTCATCTCTCAAGCCCGTTCGAAGCTGGCTCAGGTTGATTTATATAAGTGGTGCATTAATTTACTTCACTACATATGTGTATTACCTTGACATTTGAACTCCAGTATGTAGCGCAGAGAAAAGTTTAATCTAATTTTGTAACACCCAGTGAGAGGAGTGGAGTATTGTCCAACCAGAAAGCTTCGGGATCTCACAATTCTGAACTTGTCGCAAATTACGTTTCATGTGTATTTCCTTCCCTTAGGTGACGTTTCTTGTCCAATACAGTTTTAAGAGCATATAAAACAGGTAAAAGACACGGGCGGAGTCAGTGAAAAGACTTCATCTTACGATAAGTAATTCCAGGTGTATTTTTAATGTCTTTGAGTGTACATGTAAAATACCTTTGGCGATAAAGTTGCACCTTTATATAAAAGCATTATGATCTTCGTCAGAGATGCCAATTTGGTAAATGCTACTACAACTACCACCACCGTTGCTGCTGTATCAGCAATAAAAATGTATATTCTTAGACCTAATCGGTAACAATATTTATAGCTAAGTGATTGTTCTATATTGCGCATTTACAATCAGTCATTAATTAAAACATTGCAATAGGCAGGTAATTTATGACATCTAATTAAATTAAAATAATTTGCAGCAAAATATATAAGCACAATACATAGGCTTGTCAACTAATACTATAATCTTCTTTTTAATATACTAATACTTAAAAATTTTAATTATCTCGAAAAATGGTAAACATACCCAAAATTATGCATAGATTTGCTTAATTTACATAATTTATTATGATATTATTATATCATCTACCAAGGTTACGACTATAGTAATAATAAATATTGAATGAAAATATGTAAGATGTTCTATTAAAGGTGAAATACTTCTTGTAAACCTCAAAATGATTGCAGTAATGCGCTTCATATTGCAAACACATAGATTTACACTTCCTTTCAAAAATATTAACAATTCAAGTTTGTAAATACGCCACATGTGCATAATAGACAATTATTTATAACTAGGTCTTCAGAGCAAAACAGTCAGCACCAGTTAATATTCATAGCATCGTATAAGAATTTTCATAACACAAAACATTACTACAATTATCTCAGACAGTGCCGTAATGTATCACACTACGAAAATATGCAGTTTTTGTGTACTGCCCTGATAGAACAGACTTTAATAACATGGCACGACAGCTCACGGGGAAAATGGGCCTACCGCCCGGCCGCTGCGTCCCCCATCTTACTACACTACAGACGTCATGGATGGGATGCAGTATTGGAAGGTGAGACGTGGTCAGCACCTCGAGCCCCCTCCCCCGGCCGGTTAATGCGGTCCTCATGACCTGGAACAGCTACTTCTCCATCAAGTAGCTCCTCAATTGGCCCGCTTCAGGGATCTTACGAGGCTGAATGCACCCCGGGCCAGGTCTCCCAGCGGGTGAAAAATCCCCACGCCGGTACTGGGGATCGAACCCAGGTCTGCCGCTTGGTAAGCAACTGCGCTACCGCCGCACTAAGGAGACGACCAAAACAGACTTTAAACATCTTAAAAGATAAAAAAAATTGGCAAGACTGGCACATCAATATGATATATGGCTGTCGAATGATCATTAAAATTAAAAGAGTTTTCTAGAAATATACAATACGTTACATTATTTTCAATATTAGTTTTTAACTAAAATATTTCGTGCGTTTGGTCATTGACATATAATTTATTTCCATTAAACCAATGCTTTAACACAGCTGCAAAGAGATTATTGAATTTTAATACACGATTAAATTAAAATAAAGGAGAATTAAATTGAAAAGCTGTCAGAAAATACCATATTTTTTGTATTCTCATAAATAGAAGCTTCCCCTTTAATTGGATACACATGAACATTATAGACACAATATGTACACGTTAGATGTATCATAAAATGGGTTTTACTGTAAAATCTAGATCTTTTCCCAGAAAAAAATATACCATACCATTTCGAGTACAGAGGCAAATGTTAGCCCATCCTTTATTGTCTTTGGTTCTGTTAGGTATGGCAGTTTCTCTGTTCTCAAGTCTTATGTTTTTATTCTTTGTTTCAAAAAGGAATATGTGAGTTTATTTTCTCTATTTCTTGGCTTTGAGGAGCTTTCAGATAATTGAAATGTTCTTATATAAATGACTCAACTACTTATGTTAGCTATATTGGATTTTAGGGCGATAAACGCAAACGCTAAGTACTATGGTGCACATACCTTTCTGTTATTAATCTGTCCTCCAAATTTTTAGTATAATTGATGATACATTTGAATTAAAGAATTGTTTCATCGAGAAAGAAAACCTATATTTTTTATATGCAAATCTATTTTATAAAATTAAATAAATGAACTTAGAAATCATTCGTCTGTATCCTGTATAAAACTCCAAAGTCATATCTCAGGTAGTTTCTGAGATAATTGATCCTGAATTTAGCAGATTTAATATTAGAGGGATAAGGGAAGCATACATTTATTATCTGAATGAATAAAAATTAATTGATCTAATTAAATAAAAAATCATTTATATAAAGCAAACACAAACAGGGACCAAATGCCGAACACTGAGGGACTTCATTTAACTGTTTTTAATTCGAAACTTTCCTACTAGTAAATAAGCCTGACTAAGCATTATTAAATAGTATTTGACAGCATTTAGCTCAGTATCTCATGGTAGCTCATTGGCAGCATTTTGTAAAGTTTATCTAAAAACAATCCATGGAATACCGTATCATATGCTTTACTTATATCATAATCATTGGCAATAACAATATATTTATTTGCGAAGCTACTTAAAACATGAAAAAACTGTTACACAGCATCAATATCTCTCTGTACAATAAATTTGTGTTTATAGAATATTGTTACACTTTAAAAATTACCATATGTTACATCCAACTGACTTTCTTTACTCGCTACTATATTAAAACTTAATTCTTCTTTTCCTCTTCCTTATACCCTTTCGAATGTCGGTTTTACTATTTCCTACATTTTGTCCTATCCCTAGTTAGTTGTCTAACTTCCCTCAAATCCTTCTTTTCTTATTCACTAATTTCTTTACATAATCGCTCTATTCTATTCTTGGTCGCCCTCTCCCTCTTTTTCCTTCCCCTCTGGCCACCCTCCTGTTTCGGCTTCCTGCTCTCTTCCATCGTATTTATGTGTCCAAACCTCTTAAAACATTTGTCTCTATATTTTATTTCTGGTTCTTGATTTAAGAACATTCCTTATTTGAAAGTTCCATATCCTGTCGCTTCTGGTTTTTCCTATACATTTCCGTAATTACTTCATTACTGTACTTGAATTCTATGTGCTTTCATGTTTCTACAATACTGACCAGCTTTCTGAGCCATAAGGAGGTGCTGGAAGATAATAAATTCTGTTATATATTCACATTTTTGTATCTGATAATTTCCTTTTTTCCTATTAGTTTTTTATTATTTGGTAATAGACTTGGTTTGGCGTATATATTCTGATTTATTTCTGTGTCTATTTTCCCTATTTTATTGATAATTGTCCCTAAATATTCGTAACTGTCAAATATAATACTTAAAGAAGCATAACTTTTGTCCACTTCTGGCTAATACAAATAACATTTCAATTTCAACTTATAAATTTATTATATAATACCTATATTAATATTTCAGAGTAGCTCTTATCTGCTGATTGTAATAATTCCTTTACCATTAAACAGTCCAAATCTTTCTGACGGACATGTGGTAATATTTTAATTTCATTTAATAAATTGCTAACATATTGAAACCGATTTGCAAACTCATTGTACTTAAATAACGTCTTATTATTAATTTTAAGAGAACAATAACGTAATTACGCAGAAGACATTGTGTAGTTGAGAGTGCCATAGAGTAACAATATTTCTTAATGCTGCATACACAGAATATTCTAGCGCAGATATATTTGTTTCCAAGCAGTATATAATATTGTAGATGGTCACGATTTAGCAACTGACTCTGCAAAACAGAATAAAATCGAATCTGCAAATGCTAGTTTATTTTAATAATCGTAAAGTAGCAGCAGCACCAACAACAGTAATAGTACTATTATTTATTATGTGTTTAAAATTGTAGTGATTGCGTCCCACAGTTGCATGGGTCAGATGACCGTACAAGCTCTCTGGAAAAATATTTGATTTAGTGATCTTAGCAACCCATATTTTACATTCACGACACTGTAAATATACATACAACGAAAAACACTCCGAAACATTCATATAAATGCTCAAATATAAAATATATTTAAACATTATTTACACAAACACCTTATCTCGTAACACACTACTTCCATTAAGTACGTTATGTGCCCAAGCTTGGTTAGATTTAGCTGTTTAAAATCACGTCCCAGCATACTGTCGTTGGTCTGTTTAAGTCAAAAATAACTCTTATAATAATAATACCTTCTCTAACCTCATATGTACAATGCACATAGTGGATAGAGAAGGTATTGTATTCCATCCAAAAATTCGAATCCCGAGATTCCACCGAAATGTCTATCTGTCTGTGTCTCTGTGGACAGCATAGCTCAAAAACGAAAAGACGGTTAAATACCAAACTTGGATGCGTCACGAAGATTTTCAAGAAAATCCCCCACCCCTAACTAGTCTTTACATGGAAAGATTTTTGAAAATTCTGTTTTTCTTAAAAATGCCTATAGCGATTTTGATTAAAATGCCACATATTATAGCCATTTTCGTCCCAAATAAAATGTATATCTTGAATTTTGTGGGAATAGCTTCTGAAGACCTGTTTATTCTGGATGACTTTTGCTAAATTTTGCATAGCTAGTAAACCATAATAGATTAACAAACACTTACTACACAAAAATACGCATGTCGTTACAATACACAATTTATGTCATATACATTTTTTCGTGTAGTTTACCGTTTTTAGATATTCCTTTTTATTAGTTTCAATTGTGAAGCACTTACTATTTTCTCAGACAGAAAGTGTCCGATTTTGTGTTTCTATTCCTGACCAAGGAAATATGCGATTTTAAATGAAAATCGTATAACGACAGCTTTTAAAAAATTAACTACAGTTTAGCAGAGCTCATTCCTTTAGTTCCTTCTGCTTATAAGGAACTAAGTAATAACATTCTGCTAATGTGTATCTCGAATAACATTGGGTAGAAAGAAGAATAAACATATCTTTGAAGTTTGTTTATAGAGCAGCTTGAGAAAGTCATGTGACTGTAACACATCAGATTTTTTTTCATAGCCTGTTGCATGTCATCTGCAAAAGTTTTGTTTTAATTCTTTTTAATGTTATAATAATCTTGTCAGATATGTTAAATAATTGTGCAGGAAGAGAATTTTTCGGGGGTAGTTCAATGTCATTTAAGTTGCTACGTAATATCGGACGATGATTAAATTAGTGAATTGTTGCATAGGTGAGGCCGAAGTCCATGGAGATTAAAGTAATTCGAGATTCGTTTTCTCAAAATAATAAACCTTAAACCTCCGGAAAATCTTATCCGGGTAACTCACCCTAAGCGACATTCGAACTCGCGAACTCTTGAATGTGAGGTAGACACGCTACCACCGTACTACAGAGACGGGATAAAAGTTTTGTTTTATTTCGTTGGTATGTTATAATAATTAACTTCGGTAGAGTAAGTTAAATAATTGTGTAAACGGAAAGTCTTTTGTGGGTTATTTTAACATCCTTTAATTTGTTGTATGGGGCAATGAATGAAATTGGTCAGTTAATATATACATCAGCTAGAGTCCACGGAGCTTAAAGTCACTCGCATTCGTCTTCTAAGGATAAGGGAAGCCTTATCTGGGTAACTCATCCTAACAAGTTCGAACTCGAGACCTCTTGAATGTGAGGCATACTGAAAAAAAGTGTATCCAACTAACACCATAAATCAGTTTACCTATATGTTGTAATCAAAAAGTTTTTCTCGATGACCATGAATTACACTTTTTGCTTTCTCTAAACGTACTATGTAAACAGTGTATAGAGAAGGATTTGCAATCCACCAAAAAAATCGATACCGAGATTTCACTGGAAATATGTTTTACAGTCCCCTGTATCAAAAAAAAAAAAAAAGCATTTTCAGAAAAAGGTACAAGTGTGCATGTGTGTGTGTATGTGTCCGTGTGTCGGTGAACACAACTCAAAAACGAAAAATCGGTAAAATACCAAGCTAGGGATTTAAGTTTAGTATTTTCCAGGGATGCGAAACGAAGATTTTGAGAAAAATCCCACCTTATGGAACTTTTTTTCGAAAATTTTGATTTTCTCAAAAATGGCTCTAACGATTTTTATTAAAGTATAGTATATTAAAGCTATTTACCTGACAAATAAAATATATATCTTGAACTTTCTGGGAATAGCCTCTGAAGATTACTTAATTCTGGGTGAATTTTACGGAATTTTGCATAACTGCTAAACTGTAAGAAATGCACAAAAACTTACAACACAAAAATGTAGAGCCCGTTAAAACACACAATTTATGTTATATACATTTTTCACGTGGAGTTGGTCGCTTTTGAGTTATTCCTTGTTTTTAAAATCCGAAGTGAAATGCAATAGAGCGATTCTTCTACCACTCATAAACCTACAATAGTCTGGCGTCTTTCAAACGCAATGCACAGTAAGCGATTCGCAAGAGCACAGCAACTTTGTTCTCTCTGTTTTACCAAAACGACAACCAGTTAGTGGTGCCTGGTGGCTATGTAACTTGGAAAACTGTCAAGGTGAGATTTACTGAAGTCAGACGTTCCACCAAAGTTTCACGCCCATTTGGGCGAATATTATGTGATTTTCATTCCACTTAATTAACAGATAGAGGAAGTATTGTATTCCATAACAAAAAATCTGATGTGTTACAATCACATGACTTTCTCTACATCTCTACAAAAAATTATTGTTAAAAAGTTTATTCTTTTATTTGCTTCATGTTAATCGAGAAAAAAACAGCACAAATAGTCTTATTACTTGCTTCTTTGTAAGCAGAAGCGAAATAATGTAGTACAATAGGTTAAAAGGATAGCAAAAACTGGTTGCTCTATGACTGAAGTTCCTTTGTCTGTATGGAAAGAAGTTGACAAATTCCTGTATGAGAAAAGTATAAGTTTTTCAAAGCTGAAACCAAAAACAAGGAATATCTAAAAAAGATCAACTCCACGAAAAAATGTACGTAACATGAATTCTGTGTTTTAATGTGCTCTACATTTGTTGTATGGTAAGTTTCTGTCCATCTCTTACGTTTTAGCAGTTATGCAAAAGTCCGTAAAATTCATCCAGAATAATCTTCAGAGATTATGATTCCCAGAAAATTCAAAATATATATTTTATTTGTCAGGTAAATATTTTTAATATACGATATTTTAATCATAATCGTTATAGTCATTTTTGAGAAAATCAAATTTTTAGAAAAAAGTTTAAAGGTAGTTGCGGGTAAGGAGATTTTCTTGAAAATCTTCGTGTCGCATCCTTGGAAGATACCTAAATTAAATCCCAAGTTTGGTATTTCCGTTTTTGAGCTATGCTGTCCACAGACACACACACGCTAATACACACACGGACTTTTTTCCAAAAATCTGAGGTGTTACACTCACATGACTTTCTCTAGCTGCTCGGCAAAACTCCTACAAAAGATTATAATCTTTCTTCTTTGTACACAATGCTAATCAAGATAAATGTTAGCAGAATGTTATTACTTAGTTCCTTATAAGTAGAAGGGAATAAGTGAGTGCACTATGCTAAAGCGATTGTCAAATGTTTTAAAAGCTATCGTTACGCGATTGTCATTGCAAATCACTTCTTTGCTTGGCCAAAAGTAGAACAAAAGAAAAGCGGACACTTCCTGTGTGAGAAAAGCTTAAGTACTTCACAATTGAAACCAATAACAAGGAATATCTCGAAAATGGTTACCTTCACAACAAAACACAAAGGACCAAAATTGTGTGTTTTGTCACGACGTACATTTTTAGTGTAGTACGCTTTTTTCTATCTCTTACGGTTTAGCAGTCAAGAAAAATTCAGCAAAATTCATCCAGAATAAAGAGGTCTTCAGAGACTATTCCAAAAACAATCGAGATATACGTTTTATTTCGGACATAAATAACTTTAATATACGGGATTTTAATCAAAATCGTTAGAGCAGTTTTTAAGAAAATCAAAATTTTCGAAATCTTTTCCATGTAAAGGGTAGTTTTTGGTGGGGAGATTTTTTGAAAAGCTTCGTGTCGCATCCTTGGAAGACACTAAACCTAAATACCAAGTTTGGTATTTAACGGTCTTTTCGTTTTGGGGCTATGCTGTCCACAGACACACACGCACACGGACCTTTTTTAAAAATGCTTTTTCGGACACAGGGAACCCCAAAACATATTTTCCGGTGAAATCTCGGTATCGGATTTTTGGGTGCATTACAATACCTTCTCTATCCCTATGTACATTGTACATATGGGGCTAGAGAAAAAAAAATACTGTTTTTGGATTCAAGGGGACCCAAAACATGTATTTTCGTGAAATCTCGGGATCGAATTTTTGGGTGCAATACAATACTTCTCTATACACTATGTACATAGTACATGTAGAGAAAGTACAAATAAATATTGATATTTCACAGAAAACTCTTGTTTTGATGTTCCCTCACCCATAAGAAACGTTAACAGAAAATCGTATGTTCCTGTGAACGTCATAACTCAAAGATGAAAAGTGATTTATACACCAAAATTACTAATTAAGTTCAGTGTTTTTCAAATATTTCAAAACATTCCAATTTCAAACTACCCATTAAATGCAAATATTTTGATATTTGTTTCTCAAAAGCGTCTCTATTTTGATTAAACATCATATATTTAAGACAGCATGGCAAATAAAATTTATATTCTGACTTTACTGTATTGCCTTAGCAGTCCTCTTCAATCTGAGTGCTGATAACTGATAAACCGTAAGAGATACACATCTTATAATTAAAAAATGCTAGAAATCGCTAAAGAAAGCAACTTGGATCAAAAATAATTTTTGTAGCGTTAACCATTTTCGAGATAATTCTTTTTAATGTTTTGAACTTTTAAATACTTATACTTTATACTTTCTCCAATGTGTACGCAATAGCTAGAAAATATATTAATTTTCACCTAAAACTCTTTTTTGAAATGTTGCAGGAAATACATGTTTTGATACCCCTGAATTAAAAGGATCCTTATAAAAAGATCTGCGTGTCACTGTGATATATGTATTTGTTACCATCAAAACTCAAAAACTAAATATTCGATAATCACTTGGTATTTAAATGTTGTTCCTTCCAATCATGCGACATTAAGTTTTCCCTAAATGACGTCTCACATGGAAAAAACTTTTGGATATTCTCAAAACAGCTCTAACAATTTTGATTAAAGTGTCACTTATTTTTACACAGTATAAAATATATTATGACTTTTCGGGGAAAAGCCTGAGACGTGCCCTTTATTTTGAGTGACTTCTTTAGAATTGTAAATCATAAGATATAGACCAAAACATACTTAAAAGCTGTAGATCTCCACAACGAAATTAATATTTTATGTCAAATAAAATGTTGTACTTTTTCTGTTTCAGAGATAATCAGTTATAAAATTGTTTTTAAAAAAAAATCTGTGTCAACCTTCAAGGACAATTTTGCTACCATTACTCCCCAATTGTCCAGTATATAAGTATGTATTGAAATGATTTTTACCAACATTTATTTCGATTTATATGAAATAAATACAAGAAAAAACTTTCGTATGAATATTCTAATAAAGAATAGGTAGAAAAAGTAATATGGAAGTAATACGTAAGAATTATTTTCAAGTGGAGGCCATTAATATTTTCTTGTAGTAATCCAAAAGAAAAAATACGAAATTTCATAGATATTATATAGCGATAAATTGTTCAAAGTTTGTGCGTTTTAGTTTACTGTATTCTTTTTATACCTACAGTGAAAATTATAAAAGAGTAATGAAATGTATCTGTATTAATAAGAAGTAGATAGAATAATTAGCTTATTTTGTAGAATAGTGAGTAGAGAAACCCATGTGCATGGTACAATTTGTTCATTTGTATGGGCGGAGGTATCAGGTTGATTTATATCAAGCTTCCTGAAATCACAGTTGAGAATTTCTGGAGCGCTAGTGTTGCAATGAAAACAGGACTCTTAGGGTTAAATGTCTGTTTATTAGGTTGAGAAGTGCTGGTCGTTTTCAACATTTGCCGTTCTTTAATGACCTCTGCGTGAAATGGTCTCGCGAACACGTGAATTTGGTTAGTTAAACCATCAGGAGCAGGGTCGCCAGAAAATTGCGTTGACAGCCAACGCCCAAAATTAATTTCCATTGCGCAAACGAGTTTATATCCCGCGAGTATTGCTTCCACTTCTTTTGAAGTAACACAAATTTGTACCAAAACGTCACGAGTTCGTTTAAAACATCAAGTGCATTCCGAACTTGGCAATTATATTACAAGCAACAAGAGAGAAAAATTGTTCTCTATATATCTGACATTTTGGCTGCAGCAAAACTTTCCTGCACAAATAATGTTAGCTTGGAATAAAAACTTGATGCCCTATGCTCACAGACTTTCTCTAGCTGCTCTACAAATAAACTTTTACCAAAAGATTATTCTTCTTTCTACACAATGCTAATCGAGATAAAGCATTAGCAGAATGTTCTTATTACTTAGTCTGGGCTCAGGTGATAGCCAAATGTTTTAAAAGATATCGTTATGCGATTGTCATTGCAAATCGCTTCTTTGCTTGGCCAGGAGTAGAACAAAAGAAAAACGGGCACTTCCTGTCTGAGAAATGTATAAGTGGTTCACAATTGAATCCGATAACAAGCAATATCTCGGAAAGGGTTACCACTACAACAAAAACGTAAAGGGCATAGCTTGTGTGTTTTAACGAGATTTACACTTTTGTGCAGAAAGTTTTTGTGTATCTTTTACGGTTTAACACTTAAGCAAAATTCGGCAAAGTTCAACCAGAATAAAGAGGTCTTCAGAGGCTATACTCAGAAAATTTCGGATGTAAATAGCTTTAATTTACGAGTTTTAATCAAAATCGTTAGTCATTTTTTGTGAAAATCAAAATTTTCGACATTTTTCCATATAAAGGGTTATTGGGGGGATTTTTCCTAAAATCTGTGTGCCATCTTTGGAAGATACTAAAGCTAAATACGAAGTTTGGTATTTAACGGTCTTTTCGTTTTTGAGCTATGCCGTCCACAGATACACACGGACATTTTTCTAAAAAATATTTTTTCAGACCCAGGGGACCTCAAAATATGTATTTCCAGTGAAATCTCGACATCGAATTTTTGGGTGGAATACAATACAATACATAGTATATACGAGCTAGAGAAAGTAAACATGTTAAATCACCGTTTGTTTAGAGTTGTAATTAAAACATATGTCAAGTTTATATAAGGATGCCTTGTTAATACGAGTATTTTGTCGATGTGAATACGCTAATCAGAAGATAAGGGATAGAATGAAATAAATAGCTGTCTCTAAAAGAATATGTAATCACAAACTAACGGGCAGATAGTCTTATTTTTAAGATGCAGAGAGAACATATGATTTTTACTTTCTATACATGTAATATATACATATTGCATAGAGAAGGTATTGCACTCCACGAGTAAATTCGAAAAAGAGATTTCACCGGATATATATATATACTCAGGGTCCCCTGTATAAAAAAAAAAAAATTCAGAAAAAGGTCCTTGTGTTTGTGTGTCCGTATGTCAGGGTGTCCGTATGTCCGTGAACACGATAATTCAAAAACGAAATATGGGTAAAATACCATACTTGATATTTAAGTATAGTATCTTCCAGAGAAATTGCACAAATATTTTGAGAAAAATCTCTCCACCCTAAACTAACCTTTATATGGAAATTTTTTCCAAAATTTTGATTTTCTCAATAATGGCTCTAATGATTTCTCATCACTGAAGATCCTTTGTTTGTATGGACAGGATTTAACAAATTCCTATATGAGAAAAGTATGTTTTTCAAAGCTGAAACAAAAAACAAGGAATATCTCAAAAACGATCAACTCCACAAAAAAATGTGTGTTACATAAATTGTGTGTTTTAACGTGCTCTACATTTTTGTGTTGTAAGCTTTTGTCCAACTCTTACGGTTTAGCAGTTATGCAAAATTCCGTAAAATTGATCCAGCATAAAGTAGTCTTCAGAGGCTATTCCTCTGTGAATTCAAGATATACATTTATTTGCCAGGTAAATATCTTTAATATACGATATATTAATCAAAGTCTTTAGAGCCATTTTTAAGAAAATCAAAATTTTCGAAAAAAGTTCCATGTAAAGGGTAGTTGGGGGTAGGGGGATTTTCTTGAAAATCTTCGTGTCGCATCCTTGGAAGATACCAAACTTAAATATCAAGTTTGGTATTCAACGGTGTTTTCGTTTTTGAGCTATGCTGTCCACACACACACACACACACACACACACACACACACACACACCTGCGGACATTTTTATAGAAATGTTTTTTTTTTTTAATTCAGGGTGTCTCAAAACATATAGTTCCGGTGAAATTTTGGTATCGAATTTTTGGGTGCAATACAATACCTTATCTATACACTATGTACATAGTACGTATAGAGAAAGTAAAAATAAGTTTTAGAAAAGGGTAAAGTGTATGTGAGTGTATGTATCTGTGAACAGCATAGCTCACAAATGATAAGTCGGTTGAATACCAAATTTAAGTTCTGACTCTTCAAGGATGCGACACGAACATTTTTCAAGAAAATCCCCCCCCCCAAACTATCTTTCACATGAAAGACTTTTAGAAAATGTTTATTTTCTCATAAATGTGTTTAACAAGTTTGACTAACAGACTATATGTTTAAGAGATTATCACGTTTAATGAGTGTGGCCGCTATCGAAGTTTGCTTATCAAAGGCGAGGCAAGTTACGCTTCAACGATCTTGCCCCTTGTTTACGACTCTCTCTAGACTAATTCAGACCCAGGTGGGCGTTCTGTACGGTTTTCATACAAATTGGTATTTAATCTCACGGACCATCGCGCATACTTTTGGTGTCTGACTCACTTTATTGTTCTTATGTAGGAAAAATAAATATAAATTATTGTGTTTTATTAATATACGTATAGGCTATAAATCCCAATACTGATCATATCAAAAATATCAATTAATGGAAATATGTTTATAAAAAACAACCGCTAGTTATGAAACCGAAAAATTTGATGGCACAAATTCTCATAATAATCTCGAAATGTGGCTTAAAGGTCTTCCTCATTACTCAGTTTTTATCCTTAAAGAGATAAGCTATCTCCAAATAGCAACAAATTACAAAATAAATACTGATTATCGTAATGCTATGAATTCATAAAACAAAGTCGTTTATCATATATAAATTGATGTTCATTTTAAAACTATGATTAACAAAATTTAATCAAAATTTGTTGTTATTAATATTAATATCACTATTATCATTATTATTATTGTTATTTTGACCCTATTGTATATCCCGTTAAGTGTGACCTAGTTTTATGCTTCACTTCCTGATAACTAGATTTTGTGATAACAAGATTTTTAACTTTAGTATTGCTCATATGGACGGTTGATACTTTTGTTTGCGTTTTGCCTTGTTGCAGGTGAATATCCGGCGGCGATGCAACATGGCGGCCAGGCGCACCATCGCTCATCGCACCTCTACTGTCTGATATTTTGCGTGTGTCTTTTGTTACTAAGTCCATAACACGTGACGCTCTATCTGTATGGCGCGAGTTGGCAGTGAGAAGTCCGTTATTTTTTTTAATTTATTTTTTTTTTCGCTTCCAGTGATGGATTTATGTGATAGAAAGAAATGGACCATAAAGGCTGTTGGAACTATTGCAAAAACGATGTTTTTTTTCGTTGTAGTGACAATTTTTAATGAAAAGAATGGGTAATAACGTTGGACATTGAAGAGGCGTCTGTTGGAAAGTGATATTTGATAATTTTATTCTTGTTCAATGTGCTATATGAACTCCCAATGTTTCAAGTAAATACTTTTTTAAACCAAATAATAATAATAATTATAAGGACATCCATAAACAAGTGAAGAAACACTTCAGTCCTTTATGGTGTTATCTATGTGGAATGGTCCAGATATACATATATATTTATTTATTTACTAAGAAAGTGTGCATAAGACTGTGGAAGACAATGCACCGTGAAACAAAAGAACATCGCAGCGCCTCTCCCCCTTCCCGCATGTCACCTATGACGTCAGAAATGTGCATTCCAATCAAGTTTTACCATGCATTCAATTCAAAGTGTAACACGTCAATTTTTTTTTAAAGTGAGCTGTTGGTAACACTGTTATGGTATATCCGTTTCCTGTCTTTAATCGTGAATTAAATAGATTTAAAATAACAGAGAAAGGGAGGTGTATATAGAAGACTAGTTCCTTAGTCAAGTGAAGGACTAGAGTGCCATGTGAAGACGGTTTACAACAAGACGGAGCAACGAAAGGAGGCCTAACTCCAGTGTTGTCACCACTTTCGGCTGCAAGTGTGGAGGAAGACATCGATAGACCTTCGTCAGGTTAGTCACTTCACTTAAAATTGTGTTTCTCTTTCTTACAGCGTATTAAAATAAGATGGCAGACTTGTGTGAGTAAATTACCTATATATATTTTACGCGTCGTTTATATGTAAAATATGTTATGTAGAAAATTGTTTTCAACACGAAGTAAAAAACATTAATATACTGGCTTATGACATACATTTTCTATTCAGTCATTTTTCCTAAATCTTTGATAACAATTAGTCATTTACTACAAGAAATTTGAACAGTATTATGTTAAATGAATTATTACTGGTAATGTAACAATTTTAATACATATTTTAAACTGGCATATGACATACATTCATATTCCATTCAGTCAGGCTTATCGTTGATAACAATTAGTCATTTAGTACAAGAAGTTTGAACATTATTATGTTAAATGAGTTATTATTAGTAATGTAACAATCATAAAATATAATTTAAATTGGCATACCGTAATAAGAACGAAAATGTTTTTATCAGGTGATGCTGGTCTTTTAACAGATGTCAGTAGTGTTGAAAATAGAAAATTTTCACCCAGTTTTATGAAATTATAACCCTCCAATGCAGCCAATTTTGGCTTGTACGTCCACGGCGTCATTCAAGTAGTCTGACTCTTGAAAGCTCATTTCGATCCATAAATAGCGGACGATTTGAGTGTCATGAACATGGAATCTCCTGAACCAAACGAAATTGTTCAAACAGTGGAGAACAACAGTATATCGCAGAACGTTATGCATGAACCCGTGAAATAGGTAAAACAATCTATTTATAATTTTATATGTCTATAAATATTGAGAGTTGTCTAAAAAATAGTTCGTGGGATTACAAAAATTGGCCTACGACTTCGTTTCGCAAGCTTCCTACTCAAAATATAAAACATTTTTAGCACTTTTGTCATAAATAAGTGTTTCTTAATGCCAAACGTTCACATAATAATTTAGTCCCCGACATCCGTTTCTATAGATGTCACCTGAGCTCCAGAATTCTAGATAGTAAAGCTAAAAAAATCTGATGTATTCCATTCACATAATTTTGCTAGCTGTTCAATATACAAACTATTCTTACAAAAGAGCTTTCTTTTATCTACGAGCTATACATTAACAGAATTGGTCTTATTATTTGCTTCCTTATAAGCAGAGGATACATCAGGGAAAATATTAGGCTAAAGCGATATTCAAATCTTATAGCAGATGGTCTTTATGTGGAACAATTGAGGTTCGGTTTGCTTTGCATGGCCTGCAGTAAAACAAGAGAGATGAAACGAAAGCTGGTTTGCGTTTGACAAAGTTAGGTAGTTTAAAAGTGAAATGAATAAAAAGGAACATCTAAAATACGGTCAACTCTACACACAAAAAAAGAAATGTATATAAGTAAATTGTGTACGTTTCTGTGCAGGTTTTTCTATCTATTATAGTTCAACAGTTATACAAAATTTATCAATTTCATCCAGAATAAAGAGCGCTTCAGAGGCTGTTCCCAGAAAATTCAAAATATATATTTTATTTGTGATGTAAATATCTTTACTATACGGTATTTTAAAGCATGAGTAAAGCATTATTGTTTCCTTTATGAATTTTCTTAACAAATATTTGTCTTCAATGCAATTCACCGACAATTGCCTTGAAGGTTCAAGCAAATGATCTCAAATGTAATTGTCATTATACCTACTATCGGTTTCTTTTATCATAATTGAGTACAGTTTAGACAAAGTCATACGGCAGCAAACTTTTAAATTGAGTTTTATTATATCTCCAACACTGGGATTCATGCTTCTACACATGCATTTACTGTGTTTCCAAAGAGACCATAGTCTCATCTTTGAGGAGCTAATTCGAAACAAAACAAGGTAAACTATAGGTTTTTATTTATATTGAAATTCTAATAATTAATTTTCGACCTGAAATTATCATAAAAAACTTTTTCTTGCTTGGTACCTTATTTTAATATCTTGTAAGTATTGGAATTGCTAAGTTATTTTAGTTCAAATTTTAAACATTGTTTAAAACTTCTAGTTTCATGGTATGAAAACGTTTTCGTAGCTTGAGGTTAATGCACACTGTCCTATACAAAGTAAAAAATAAGACATTTCTCATTTATTGCTAAAAAAACCTATTTTGTTTTTTAATGCAGCATCATTTATCGTTGCAAACAAAAACTCTAGTCTTATGCTTATAGCTTAGTGACTCAATTTTTGTTTACAGTATTACATTTGTTGTATTACAGTTAATAATTCTAGTATTACGTAAGTTGATACAGTACTTCAAAATCACCACGCCATGTAAGTAGAGACTATACTTCTATATTAAGAGGCATCAGTTCTTGGATGCAAGCTAAGCACTGCAAAAAGACGAACATTTGTTGGAGTTTTTTGCGGTTTACTTTTATTACTTTAATTATGTGTTTTTATGTGTATTTTATTGTAATATACACAGCTTTATTTTACCGTAAAAACTCATCCTCACCACCATTAAATTGGACAGTCTCTGAATTTCTTAAATAGTAAAGTATTATACTGAGTGTTTTGAATTGTTTACCACAGCTTATATCTGTATAACAACATGTAGTTTCAAAGTTTAACTTATTTCTACAACAATGTTATTTCTATTAACCTTTAGAAAATATTTCAGATTTAATTCGTTACTGAATTATGAGATAAGTTTCATAAGAAATAATCTTTTAATTGAATTGCTTTAAACAAACAACATAGGTTTGTTTCATTGTGAGCTTTGGCTTTTGTAAGTCATATGTACCGAGTGGAAGGGAACTTACCACATTTTTTTCTAATATGTGCTTCATAGAAGCATTACAAACAAAAAAGTCTAATGGCATTTGTTCTTTGATCAGCCGATGATTTTTATTCAAAATTGGATGCGTAATTCCACAAGAATGTACGAAGACAAAGGTTTGTTATTTGAAAGATGAGTAAAGTAAGGTATTTCTGTCATTAGTTTCGGTGGGAATTGTGGGACATCACACATAGTTTCGAAATAATTAATCACTTAAAAGAATTAAAGGAATATTCCAAGGACCTTTTTCAGACGTGAAGTGACTCGGCAACGTTGCGTTGGGGTTATTCAGGGATCTGAACCGGCTTCTGGATGTAAACGTGTCGGTCGCTTGCAAACACGACGCAGGATGGGGGGCAATGAGTGTTACTGGCAATCTGATTGGCCAACACTCGCACGGTAATAACGGAAGGAATGTTTTCAGCGTCCTAGTGAGACGCGTTTATGTATTGACCTAGTGAAGGTGACACTCACACCATCTGCAGCGATGTTAGCTTGTCTCTTTTTTTCCGAAAAAACTAAATTATCTCCTGGGAAATAGAGACAAAAAGTAAGATACAAAATATGTTCCAAGCACCGAGATCTATCATATAATGATTTCTCTTCCACACGGTGTGAATATACTTACCAAACTTGCTAGTTAATATATTGCGCAAACTATATACGAAATCCACTCTTATAGCATTAAAATGTCATCGTAAGGAGCATTCTAAATACTGAAAAGTGCCTAAAACATTACAACCGATAAAAACGTAACGTAAAATGAACATAAAGCTGGCCTGAAATTCTGACAATGTATTATTTACAATTATTAAATAGTTATTAAATAGTTACAGCTTGCTCAATCATAATTTAGAAACTGATTAACATAATTTGGAAAAAAAATCTTAAAACAGCTCATGTATTATATATTCAGACTGATTTTCTACCCATAATCGGCAGTGTGATAAGTGTAAACACAAGAACTGCCATAGCGTGATGTATGTAAACACATGAGAAACAAAACGCAGGGCCGTTTAAAATACATTAGACCCTGAAATTTGGGCTTTATTTATGACGGTGATATTCGGTATCGGACAAAATGAAATACACTTTTCTGTTGTACACATTGTTTTCTTCTAAATTTCAAGTTACAATTATTTGCCCCCTCCTGTCTACGGTTTGAGACAACTAAGTATAAAAGTAAATAACAGACATAAGGAACATGTTCTAGAGAAATATCTCATACAAGTTGGCACGCACCCTAAAGAAGGAAAATTACTATATAGCTTATTCAGAAAATTAAATTTATGTTTTATTTCTAAGTAAATGACCCTAACATGAGATATTTTAATCAAAATCGTTTGCTTTTTTGGGGATAATCATAAATAACAAAAGGTTTTCCATTTAAAGGGTTACTTCAGGTGGGGGAATGTTCTTGAAAATTGTCATATCGCATCCTCGAAACATTTTAAATTTAAATACTTATGCACTTATCAGTTATACTGTTTAATAACTTTTCCTAAGAAGCTTTTTCCTTTGGATTCACGAAGTCTCAAAATGTGTATTTTCCAATGTATGTGGTTTTTAAGGTGAAATGCAGACGTGCCACATTCACATAACTTTCACTGTCTGTTCCATATACAAACTAGTGTTACTAAATATTATTATTTTATCTACATCTTGCTAATCGAGAAAAACATTAGTGAAATGGTCTTATTACTTGCTTTCTTGTAAATAGAGGGGAGCTAAGGATATGCATTAAGCTAAAGCGATAGTCAAAAGTTTTAAAAGCCGGTCGCTATGTGAAACAACTGATGTTCGGTTCGCTTTGCAAGGTCCCGCTAGAGAAATGATAGGCGGTTAAAAATGAAAACCAATATTAAGGAATATCTCGGAAACGGTCAACTCAACAAGAGTATATGATATAACATACATTTTAACGACATTTACATTTTTTGTATAGTAAGGCTTTGACCATCTCTTACGGTTTAACCGTCATGCTATTACCAGAAAATTTAAAATATGTATTTCATTTTGACGAAAGGGTTTTTAATACCGTATTTTAATCAAAATCATTAGAGTCATTTTGAGTAAAATATAATTTTCAAAAAATGTTCCATGTAAGGATTAATTTATAGTGGGGGGATTTTTTAGAAAACCTTTGTTTTGCATTCTTGGAAGACAGTTAACTTAAAGACCAAGTATGGTATTTAATAGTCTATTCATGCTGTCCGCAGAGAGACGTGTTTCATTCACATGACTTTCTCTACCTCTTTGCAACAAATTATTGTTAAAAAGCCTATGCTTCTATTCATTTAATCGAGAAAAAAATTAATAGAAATAGTCTTATTACTTGCTTCCTTATAAGTAGAAGCGAAATAAAGGCATATCATAGGTTAAAGTGATAGTCAAAAGCTAGTTATTATGTGACTGTTTATATGGGCAGGAGTTGACAAATTCCTGTATGAGAAAAGTATAACATTTTTAAAGCTGAAACCAGAAACAAAGAATATCTCAAAAACGATCAATTCCACGAAAAAAAGGTATATAACAAATTGTGTGTTTTAACTTGCTCTACTTTTTTGTGTGGTAAGTTTTTCTCCATCTCTTACAGTTATACAGTTATGAAAAATTCCGTAAAATTCATCTTAGGTTAAAGTAGTCTTCAGAGGATATTCCCAGAAAATTCAAGATTTACATTTCATTTGTCAGATAGATGGATATCTTTAATATATGATTTTTTAATCAAAATTGTTAGAGCCATTTTTGAGGAGATCAAAATTTTCGAAAAAAGTTCCATGTAAAGGGTAGTTGGGGTGGGGGATTTTTCTCAAAATCTTCGTGTTGCATCCCTGGAAAATACTACATTTAAATACAGTTTGGTATTTTACCGACTTTTCGTTTTTGAGTTATCGTGTTCACAGTAACACGGACACACGGACCTTTTCCTAAAAATGCTTGATTTGGATAAAGGGGACCCTAAAACACATGAAACCTCGGTATCGAATTTTTGGGGGAGTGCGATACCTTCTCTATACATGTGCATAGTACGTTTAGAGAGAATAAAAGTGCTGTTTTAGCACTCGGGGGACCTCAAAACTAATTTTCCGGTGAAATCTCGATATCGAATTTATGGGAACTGTGTACTCTGTAGATACATATGGACTGGAGAAAGTAATAATAAGCGATGATAGAGAAAGTCATGTGAATGTAAGACGAACTTTCTTTTTCTGCTCCTCGGTTAACTTGGATAATAATACCGTACACAGCTGGAGTCTGTTTTGGCCATGAACTGTACAGGGGTGTTCAGAGGAATTCAGGACTGGGTTAGTTATGTCAGTAATCTGATACTTGGGGATGAACTGGCATTCCTAAGGGTCGTGACGTAGTAACATACCCGCCAGAGGGCCATCATCCCTCGGATATTACCATGTAATCGATTCTGTCTACATATAATTTCACGGACCAACTACACGGCGGAAAACCAACAAGAGGTGTTTGTATATGTAATGTTGAAACACGCCGCTAGGAGTTCTGGCGTCGGAAAGAAACTTGCCCATATTAGGTAACCGATCTCGTGAACCACTGAACAGCTTCTCGAGGAAGGTTTAAGAAGAAAACGCATATCTTTGTCTGTAGGGATGACCTTAAAGTTGTTTTGCAGATTACCATAATAACCAGAATTTCAGAACTGGTTTAGTTTTTTATTGGCATTGCATACCATCCATAAATTCGATACAAAGATTTCACTGGAAATATGTGTCTGACGTTCCCCGAGTCCTAAAAAAATAAATTCTAGAATAAAATCCGTGTTTGTATGTCTATAACACATAGTTCAAAAACGAAATGACCGTTAAATACCAAACTTGGTATTCAAGTTTAGTATCTTCCAAGAATGCGACTAAAAGTTTCACAAGAAACACCACCACCCCAAACTACTCTTTACTTGTAAGATTGTTGAACATTTTGTTTTTCTGAAAAATGGCTCTAACGATTTTGATAAAAACACACATATTAAAGATATTTATTTATATGCCTAATAAAAGGTATAATTTGGATTTCCTAGGAATAACCTCTGTAGATGAACTTATTCTGGACGAATTTTGCTGAATTTTGCCTAACTGGTAAGCCGTAAAATATAAACTAAAACTTACCTCACAACAAATGTAGATCTCTTTAAAACATGTAATTTATGGCATATACGTTTTTCTTGTAGACTGGATGGACCGTTTTTTAGATACTTATTTTATCAATTTCAATTTTAATTACGTAACTTTTCTCAAACATTTCTCGTTTCGTCTCTCTCATTTTTCTGGCCAAGCAAAGCGAACCGAACTTCAATTCTTTAACACAATGACTAGCTTTTAAATGTTTTGACAATTGTTTTAGTCTAGTATATTCTCTTACTTCTCTTATACTTACAAAGAAGCAAGTGATAAGACCATTTCTGTTAATGTGAATCTTGATCAGGACGATGTAGATAAAAGAAGAATCTGCTGTAAGAGCAATTTTTACTTTCTCTATACGTACAATGCACATAGCATATAGAGAAGGTATTGCACTCCACCAAAGAATTCGATAACGAGATTTCACCGGAAATATATGTTTTAGGGTCCCCTGTATCAAAAAAAAAAAAAAGGATTTTGAGAATAAGGTCTGTGTGTGTGTGTGTCCGTGTGTCTGTGAAAACGATAACTCAAGAACGAAAAGTCGGTAAAATACCAAACTTGGTATTTAAATTTAATATGTTCCAGGGATGCGACACGAAGATTTTGAGAAAAACTTCCCCACCCCAAACTACCCTTTACATGGAACTTTTTTCGAAACTTTTTATTTTCTAAAAAATGGCTCTAACGATTTTGATTAAAATATCGTATATTAAAGATATTTACCTGAAAAATAAAATTTATATTTTGAAATTTTTGGGAATAGCCTCCTGAAGACTACTTTATTCTGGACAAATTTTACGGAATTTTGCATAACTGTTAAACCATAAGAGATGAAAGAAAACTATAGTTCATCGTTTTTTAGATATTCCTTGTTTTTGGTTTTAGCTTTAAAAAATTATACTTTTCTCACACAGGGCTTTGTCAATTCCTTTTCATACAAACAAGGGAACTTCAGTCACATAGCAACCAAGCTTTTGACTATCACTTTAACCTATGGTACTCCCTTATTTCACTTCTACTTACATGGAAGCAAGTAATAAGACTATTTCTGCTAAGTTTTTTCGATTGGCATTAAGTAAATAGAACAATAAGCTTTTTATCAGTAATTTGTTGCAGAGCTGTAGAGAAAGTCATGTGAATGGAACACATCAGATGTTTATGTTGACATTTATAGAAATGTATGTGAATGGAACACATCAGATGTTAAATAGTCTGTATATTTGATTTTGTATTGATCTCTTTATACGCCACCTTTAACTGCAATGCTCATATCAGTTGCCTGTTTTCTATGCACCATATTTTCTATTGGCAATGGTATTTAGATTTTATAATTGGATTTCTGTTAATTTCCTTTGGGTTTTATACATTAGTTCACCCACAAACATTTACACTGCCATTCAAAGTTCCAGACACAAGGGAGGTTGAAAATAAACTGCACTAGAGAAAAATTCCCACCTTCAACTGGAAATCGAATTCGGTGCCCCTCACACAGAGAAACATATGCTTTATTGTCTAAACTACTCTTCTAATCAATAAGAGGGGCGTTCAATAAGCTTGGAAAATATAGAAAAACAAATTATTTTTGGTAGATATTTTTTTTCAACATAACCTCCTTCTAGCTGGATTCATTTTTACCAGCGCTTCTCCAACTGGATTAAGCTTTCCAAAAACTAGAATTTTGGAAGTTCCTCAAAATAGACATTTGATTGTTTGGAGATGATCTCTTTGTTAGACGAGAATCGTTTTCCGCCGAGCCACTTTTTCAAGTTTGGAAATAATACAAAAATTACTGTAAATCTGGTGAATGCGGTGATATTTTAGCAATTCAAACTTTAATTCTACGATTTTCACCATCGAAACTTCACCATCGAACCAAACCCTTGCATTGATTTGATAGAAGAGAATGTTTTTCCTGCCAAATCAGGGTGATTTCTCTTGATTTTTGTTCAACCGGTGCAATAACGATACATAATACTCTCCATTTATCGTTATTCCTTTCTGCAAGTAATTAATGCAGATGGTTCTGCATTGTCTGGAGATTTCGCCGACACGGCTTTAAAAACCCACTGTTCCGTCTATGCTTTTATCCCTGGAGAGTAGTTGTGTATCCATGTTTCATCCACGGTTATGTATCTATGCAGAAACTCGTCAGAATTGCGGCGGAAAAGTGCCACACCAACTTCCGAATCCATCACAGAATTCCGTTTATTCTCCACTGAATGAATGAATGAATGAATGAATGAATGAATAGGTGTATTTATTAACATAGCAATATCATACATAGAATTTCAACAGTCGCACGGGTCCACAGACCGTACGTGTTTTTGTAATACACATTACAAGCAATATTAAAGCAACAACCACAACAAAGAATTAAAAGAGTAAACACGAAAATAAAAAGACAAAGGAAATACACAATGAAAAGCAATATTAAACAACAATAAAATTAAGAGTGAATCCGAAAATAAAGATACAAAGATATTCAAATATAGCAATTTAAATTTACAGCACAGAGTACACCTTCATAAATTCACCCTCTTATAATAGATAATTACACTTACAAGACATATATACACATTATATATACAACCCTAGCACAACAGTGACCTAAGTATGACATAATATATATGTATGTAGAACATTGTAGTCACTTTTGTTTAGTTGATCTTATTCCCCCCCCCCCTTCTCTATTGGCAGCCTCCTCAGATCTCAGCTGTCTTGCCTTAAGTATAAAT
This sequence comes from Hymenopus coronatus, assembly GCA_030762935.1. NCBI lineage: Eukaryota > Metazoa > Arthropoda > Insecta > Mantodea > Hymenopodidae > Hymenopus > Hymenopus coronatus. The sequence goes on from CM060883.1 coordinate 44,325,464, forward strand.
TTACCTAGCCTGTCCATGCTTTCCGTGCCTGCCAGTAGCGTCCAACATGCTTCTATCCCTACATTCGCAGTGGTAAAAAATCGCGGCAAATATTTTTCCCGCCATTCCTCCGTACCCCTACATCTTGCCAAGATGTGAGTCCACGACTCTTCCTCCTCGCAAATAGGACAGATTCTCGTACCATTCTCGTCAGAAATTTTCGTGCTCCTCCATGCTCCTAGTCTAATCCACGCGAGCCCCTCTCTAATGAGTTTGATACCTGTTTTGAGGTATTGCTCCATACCCCACTCCGATTTCAGCCCAGACTGTACTTCTAATGACACCTTCTCTGTGCATTGCGCAATTATTTGCTGTCTGTCAATATCACAGAGGTTTCTTAATTTTTCTTCAAATACTTCGCTTGTTTTCCTGCCCCGCCATCCAAATGTCTCCCATCCCAATGGTTTCCAACCCTTTCTTTAATTTTGATGCCCACGTCAAATTACCTTCCATTCGCAACTGTTCATGGTAGCAGACTGCCCTAATTAGAGATTGGTTTCGTGAACGATTCTCATCCAATATTTAACTGCTCTGATTTTGCACTCTATCGTTTCACTATGTGCCCCGAATTCCCTCATTATTCCGCAGTTTGCCGTACCCCTCACCACACCCAGAATTCCTTTCAAAAATTGGGTCCTCACTTGATCCAGATTCCCTGTTTGTTCCCACCCCCATATTTCTCCTCCGTATGTCATCGTGGATCTAACTGTCGCTCCGTATACAGTTTCCATTAAGGTTATGGAGATATTCGGAATTCTGCAGTGTATCCGGAGAGCTTCCGCCGCTTTCACCCTTGCCTTGTGTTTCGTAATGTCAATGTGTTTTGTCAATTTTCCGTTCATTGTAAATGTGAGTCCTAAGTACACAAAAGATTTAACATTGTCCAGTATCTGTCCTGCATATGTCCAAGTCTCCTCCCTGCTATAAACACAACCCTTTTTGAAAGTCATTGCCTTAGTCTTATTCACATTAACTGTAAGTAGCCATTCATCGCAATAGTTCTTAAGTTTGTCAAGTCCTCGTTGCAATCCGTTTACTGTCGTAGAGCACAATACTAAATCGTCTGCGTATAAAAGTTTTGGGATTTGCAAATCCGCTATTACTGGCGCTTGAATATTCTCTGCTATCATTGTATCAGTAATATCATCCACAAAGAGATTAAATAGCAAGGGAGATAAAATACAACCCTGCCTCACTCCCCTATAGCTTCGGCAGCTCTCGGACATTCTGTTTCTGTCGTACTTCACACAGAATTCGACATTTTGATACATTGCCTGCAATGCTCTAACCATTTTACTTGATAACCCCTTTCTGCCTAGTTTGTACCATAATGCATTTCGATTGATAGAGTCAAATGCCTTCTTAAAGTCCACAAAAGCACATTGAAGCTTTCCCCGCTTAACTAACAGTTGCTTCGTCCTTAAAGTGTCTAATATAAAAGCGGCATCTATGGTACTGTGTCCTTCTCTGAAACCCATTTGAAATTTTGAAAGTTTGCCAAATTTAGATTCCCAGTCCTTTATTCGGTTATATAACACTCTACAGTAAATTTTCTCCATAATTGGCAAAAGAGTAACCCCCCTATAGTTATCCGGATTTCCAATAGTTCCCTTCCCTTTATAAATGGGATGAATAATGCCCTTTCCCCAACAGGTAGGTTAATTCCCCTCAATAAACAATCTGTTACATATCTGGAGCATACTCCTACCAAACTCATTAACATTGGCTGCGGCTTTAAAAACTTCCGGGGGCAGCCCATCCAACCCTGGAGCTTTGCCTTCCTTCAGACTCCTCAGCGCCTGTGCTATTTCTCGTGCTGATATTTCTTCGTCCAGTATTGGGATCTCAAGGTTTCCCAAAATTTGCACTTCCTTTATAAAAATTCCTTCCCTTTCACCTTTCCCGAATATTCCCATAAAATGCATTGCCCATTTTCTGGGAGAAATTTCGTTGGGCGCCTGACGGTTGCCTCTTAAATGTTTTACTACTTGCCACATCTCAGCGTTATCCCCCCGTGTTAACATATTACTAATTTTCTGAGTAATTTTGTCTTGCCACGTAGTTCTCTTTTCCCGTAAGAGCTGTTTATACTCCCTTCGCTTTTTTGTAAACATTTTCCTAATGTCATCTCTGAATGTCTTCTGAATTTTGACAGAGCCTCCTCTGCTTGTTTCTTTACAGCTCTGCATTGCTGGTCATACCAACCATTGAATCGTTTTACCTTACCATGCATTTGGACTTTCATTGTCCCAGCAGCCGTTGCTATTATATGCGTTAGTTCCTCCGCTGTGCCTGCGTTCCTTTCCCCTAATCTTCTTTCTAATTTATCAACAAATACTTCTTTTTCTATCGGTGTCCATATAAATTTACTAATGAATCTCCCTTCGTCCCCCTGCCCCTCTTCAGGTGCATGTGCCACTATGGCCGTCTCTATATTCAGTTCCAGCACAACCGGACAGTGATGTGACTCGATACGATCCCCCACCCAAAAATTTCTAATTCTGCCAATTAAACCCTGACTTATTAAAGTAAAATCTATTACACTACCCCTATTTTCATTTATGAAAGTGAGTTCTCCCTCTCGATCCTCACCGTACTTGCCATTCATTATTTCTAAAGAGAAGGCATCGCAGAAAGCAAGTAATTGTCTGCCCTCCCCATTAATAAAACTATTCTTGCTCTTTCGTTGACCTTCGCGGAATTCCTCCCCCCATTGATGACCCCCCGTTAGAGAAATATTCTCCCCTCCTAACCTCGCATTAAAATCTCCTAACAGAATTAATTCAGTTCCTGGAAACTTTTCCAGTAACTGCACTAACGTTTCGGTTAAGTCACTGAAGAAATTCCTGTTTGCATACTTGGACGTTACTGGCTGGTTGTATAATCCTATAATTATTATTTGTACTCCCCCCTGTGCCAAAGATTCAGCAATCACCCCTTCCAAACTGATTTCTAATTTAGTTATCTCAGCCTCCAGCTCAGACCTGAATGAAACTGATACCCCTCCTGGCCACCTTCCCCGTGTCTCCCTTCCCCTACTAAAACTATGGAAATTAGCAAGTGTTACATTTTCCCCGTTTTTCAACCAAGTTTCTGTTAAACATGCAACGTCAAAATCACTAAGGAAATACAAGAAATTCTCGCTACCCAACCTTTTTTTGAAGCCTTCGATGTTCCATGTGACAATCCTCAGAGAAGAGGTTGGGTCCTATTGTTTCCTTGCTGATGGTCTTCCTACAACTTGGCTGACCCTTTGTCGAGCTGTTGTCAGCCTAAGCGCACGGAGGGGCGTTGTTGTTGGCTTTTCCGGCGAAGACTGTCTCACCCTCCTCTCCTCTTTGCCCTGTCCTGGGTTCGGTTTCCGCACTACTTCTAGGCTGTTCCATGCGCTCCAGCTCCTGTCGGTTCCAGACTCGTCCGTTAATGAAGAGCTTGTCATAGCGCAATACGGCCTGACAGCCCTGCCTCCTGGCCTCGAACATGTGGCCCTTTAAGAATTCTCTCTCTTCTCTTACACGCTGGCTAAAGTCCTCGCTAATGCTTATTCCCGTTCCCCGTAAATAACGAGCATCTCGAAGGATGGCCACCTTGAGTTTATAATGGGCCAGTTTACACACAATAGGTCGCCTTACATTGCCACGTCGACCTACACGATGGGCTCTCTCCACATCAAACTCGCGGGGTTCGATTCCTAAGATGACACTTTTCACTATTTCCTCCATCTCCCAACTCTCTCCCGCTTCTTCCGTCACACCATATACCACAATATTATTTCTACGAGATTGGTTCTCTAAATAATCTATTTTCGCTTCCAGAGCACGCATTCGAACTGTCACATTCTCCACGGCACTTTCCAGCGTTTTTGGCTGCATTTTTCAAATCCTACACGTATTTCTTGCCTCAACTGTTCAATGAGATCTCGTACGCTTTCCATTGTCGAACTTCTTCCAGGTAGCTACGAGCAAGACACAAAACACGACCGTCCTCTTTCACACTCGGACTGCAACCTATTCTCCACTGAGAGCAAACGCGGCACCCATCTTGCCGAAATGTTTGATGGACCTATATTTTGGTGCAAAATTGAGAATACTGTACACGACAGTTACTAAATACTAACCTTTTTTGTGCTACAAGCATAATTTCTTGGATATTCTAAGGGCTTATTGAGCTCCCTAATAGAATAACTTTAGCTATATGAGCTGAATGAGCAAAACAGAACCAATACTGGTAATAGTTGTGCTGGTGGTGCCTTCTTTTTCTGCGAGATTCTGTTTAATTTAGTGTTTTATGCAAACAAATGGTGTTTTTGAAGCTTTTACTTTAATTTTTTGTGTGCAACGTTACACCTAATATACAAAAACAAAATTATATTAGCACCAAGCAGGTTCACTAAGGCAACAACATTGAGGTCGGCATTCGGGATCCTCGTGTTCTAATTCTGTGTACCGAACAACCTGACTGGAAATGTCTGTCAAGGTAAATATATATATTCGATATTGAATACCAAAGCCCTAAATTCACCTTAGGCTTAAAGAAACAATAAAATAAAAATCTGATGTGTACCATTCACATGATTTTCTCTACATCTCTGCAACAAATTATTGTTAAAAAGCTTATGCTTCTATTTACTTCCTGCTACTCGAGAACAAATTAGCAAAAATAGTCTTATTACTTGTTTCCTTGTAAGTTTAAGCGAAATAAAGGAGTACTATAGGATAAAGTGATAGTCAAAAGATGGTTGCTATGTGACTGAAGTTCTTTGTTTATATGGACAGGAGTTCACAAATTCCTATATGAGAAAAGTAAGTTTTTCACAGATGAAACCAAAAACAAGGAATATCTCAAAAACGATCAACTCCACGAAAAAAATGTATGTAAGATAAATTGTGTGTCTTAACGTGCTCTACATCTCTTGTGTAGTAAGTTGTTATCTAAGTCTTACGGTTTAGCAGTTATGCAAAATTCCGTAAAATTCGTCCAGAATAAAGTAGTCTCCAGAGGCTATTCCCAGAAAATTCAAGATATACATTTTGTTTATCAGATAAATATCTTTAATATATATTTTAATCAAAATCGTTATAGCCTTTTTTTAGAAACTCAACATTTTCGTAAAAAGTTGCATGTAAAGGGTAGTTTGGGGTGGGAGGATCTTCCTCAAAATCTTCGTGTCGCAGCCCTAAAAGATACTAAACTTAAAAACAAAGTTTGGTATTTTACCCACTTTTCGTTTTTGAGTTATCGTGTTCACAGACACACGGACACACTGACACACACACGGACCTTTTTGTGAAAATACTTTTTTTTGGATATAAGGGACCCTAAAACATATATTTCCATTGAAATCTCGGTATCGAATTTTTGGGTGGAGTGCAATACCTTTTCTATACACTATGCACATAGTGCGTGTAGAGAAGGTAAAAATGAATGCCATCTATCCAAAAATAATAAAAGCAAGCAGACCGGACCGTATCCTAGTACCGTTTACCGGCAGGTACAGAAGCAGACCCGTCATGTAGAAACAAAGGTACAGTTGCCTAATACTAAGGCCTAAGCGCACACATGGACTGACGCCTGGATTTCACGTATAGAAGCAGAGCAGAGTTATCTCACACTAAGACCTCTGTGGACACGTGCCATCTGTTTATCAGTGTAGAATCAGAGTTAGAGTTGCCTGGCATTAAGACATCTGTGGGCATGTGTCGAAGCTGCTATCTGCGTATCATATAGAAATAGAGATACATTATACTCGTACTATGGCCCATATGTACATCTGTAGAAGCTGCCATCTGCCCGTCAGTATAGAAGCATAAGTACAGTTGCCTAACACTAAGGCTTACTAATATGGGCATGTATCGAAGCTGCTATCTACGAATTATGTATAGAAGCAGAGTTAACTCTATATTGTGCTAGTATCTTGTGATTGAATACCTCTAACTGTCATTTTCCCATCAGTAGAGAAACATAGGTACAGTTGCCTGGCACCAAGGCCTCTGTGGACTCGTGACGAAGCAAGCTGGCGTGGTAAAGGGATGATACCTTGAGGTATCTCCTAATAGATCAGTTGCGATATGACTACATTCTTAAGCGGAAAAAATAAATAAAGAAAATATCTGATGTGTTCCATTCGCATTACTTTCTCTATAAACTATTGCTACACGGGTTATTCCTTTACCTACATGGTGGTATTTAAGTGAGATAAACGTTAGCAGAAATGGTTGTATTAGTTCCTCCTAAGTAAGGGAAATAAGGCAATACACTAGAAACCAATAACCGACCATTATGTAAAACAATTGAAAATCAGTTTGCTTTGCACAGCTAGGAGAAAAGCAAAAGAGAGATAAAACGAAAGATGACCTCCTGTTTGAGAACATTTTAGGTAGCTTAAAATTGAAACTAATAAAAAGGAATACCTCGGAATCGGTTAACTCTACATAATAAATATATATATATAACATAAATTGTGTGTTTTGACGATATCAGCCCTTTTTTGGGTAGAAAGTTATCTTTTACCATTTACCGTTATGCAAAATTCATCCAGAACGAGTTCTTCAGAGGCAATTCCTAGAAATTTTTTTATAAAATCTAAATTAAAAAAAAACAATTCTGTAAAATTATTTTAAAAGGAGGGCATTTGCTTGAAAATTTTCGCGTAGCATCCTTGGAAAATAGTAAACTTAAATCCCAAATTTGGTAAGGGTATTTAATGGTATTTTTGTTTTTGAGCTATGCTATTCAACACTTACACGCAACACAAACAACACGGACGCACATTTTTATACTTTTTATAAGTTAGGGTATATATTTTCGGTGAAATAACGATTTCAAATTTTTGGATGGAATACAGTATATTCTCTAGCTACCATGTACATTATATATACGTGTTACAGAAAGTAAAGTATGCATAAGCGATTTTGAAAACAGTAAGGCGTTCTTTATTAGCATTATTGAACGATTATCCCATACGTTTTTTTTTTTTTTAATTTCTCTTTGCATACTATGTACATAGTGTATAGAGAAGGTATTGCACTCCACCCAAAAATTCGATTTCACCGGAAATATATGTTTTAGGGCCCCCTCTATCAAAAAAAATTCAGGAAAAGGTCCGCGTCTGTATCCATGTGTCTGTGAACACGATAACTCAAAAACGAAAAGTAGGTAAAATACCAAACTTGGTATTTAAGTTTAGTATTTTCCAGGGTAGCGACACGAAGATTTTGAGAAAAAAGCCACCCCAAACTACACTTTACATAGAGTTTTTTTTCGAACATTTTAATTTTATGAAAAATGGCTCTAACGATGTTGATTAAAGTATAGTACATTGAAGATATTTACCTGAAAAATAAAATGTATATCTTGAATTTTCTAGGAATATACTGAAGACTACTTTATTCTGGATGAATTTTATGGAATTTTGCGAGACTACTAAACCATAAGAGATGGATAAAAACTTACCATACAAAAAATGTGGATTACGTTAAAATATACAGTTTATGCTATATACATTTTAATCGTGGAGTTGATCGTTTTTGACATATTCCCTGTTTTTGCTTTCAGCTTATACTTTTCTCAAACAGGAATGTGGCAACTCGTGTCCATACAAACAAAGGAACTTCAGTTAGACAGCAACCAGCTTTTGACTATCACTTTAACCTATGGTAATCGCTTATTTCACTTCTACTTATAAGGAAGCAAGTAATAAGATAATTCTGATAATGTTTTCTTGATTAGCATTAAGTAAATAGAAGAATAAGCTTTTTAACAATAATTTGTTGCAGAGATATAGAGGAAGTCATGTGAATGGAACACATCAGATTTTTTTTAATGATGGCTAACGCCTGCTTTTATTACTTGTAGCACTCAGTAGATGAAGCTGGAGCACCGGTGGAATGCTTTTGGTGGGGGGAAACGGCAGAACCCGGAGAAAACCTGCCCTGCGTGGTTGCTTGAGATCGGGCCCGCCGTTTTTTGCTATCTCTGAAAATGTCATGATTCAGCAAATGCTACATAATTATGGATTTCGAATTGCTATATAATTTTCTTTCTCATAAAGAAGTGCACTCTCGCAATTGAATTACAGTCTCTCTTTTACTGACTCGATAGATGTATATTTTAATTCAGTTAATGCGACTAAAGGCAGATAATTAATTAATGCCGCCTTTTACAGATCTTTCTAATGCAAAAAGACCATTTCTTTTCGTTGGCTCTAATTTCCTTACTTAATAAATCAGGTGTAATTTATTTTAAAAGGGTTGGCAGTATCGTGTTACTGTTCCAACTTTGCAGATATCGGATTTACAGCGGGAGATTTTATCTTGAACAAAAAGGTTGTCAGTCACGTGCAATCACTCAATTTTGTTTTCTTCTTCTTCTCCTCCCATCGTCCGCTTTACGTGTTTCGTTTTAAGGTGGACGAGCACTGAATTTAACAGACTTTTCTTTGCGAAGGCAGAGAAACGAATATAAGCGTCAATGTGGAATTGCATTCTCAGCACGACTATCTAGAACGCTTTAAAGATTAGTAATCTAAATTATTCTAAACTAAGACTTATTTGGATAGGTAGAGTCAGACTGAAAAATTCAATGACATAGCCGGAATTTGAACCACATATCTCCCGGTCTCTAGGCGGTTGCTCTACCACTAAGCTACCATAGCAACATACCGGCATAGCATTAAATTTCTCAATACACTCGTATGTTTCCCGGCAACCCACAAGGTGATCTGAAGTTATTTTGAGATGATGTATTGACTATTTGAACATAATAGGTGGCTGTACTATGAATGCTGTGATTTAAAGTACTTACGGCATTGTAAGTCGCCATATGGGTATGGCATCCAAATCCTACCCTACGCACAGCATGTATGAAAAATACAACTAAATTAAAATGTATTTATTACTAAATTTAAGCGCCTTTCAGACCTTTCTTCAACGCCACCAGGCATTTATTATATTTGTGTTATGGTTTACAAAATTATATAAAATTTATTCAAATTGTAAATTGTTTTATAGCAGGTTGTTCAAACTGGACTCGTGTGAGTAAGAGCACACGTGCGTACTCAAACACGAAATGCTAAGCAGAGCTGGAGGGAGAACTTAGTAACCAATATTTCAGAAGTGTAAGGCCATACAATACTTGAGTCCAGACACTTTATTTCCACACTTGGTTCGGCCGTGATGATAGCTTGCCCTCAATAATGCGCCCTATTGCAGGTTGATCCCTGTGAGCCGCGAGTTGCTTGGTGTTCTTTTGGCGCGCACTCAAGCTTCTAATCGAGATAATAATTGGCGGAATTTGTCTTACTACTTGTTCCGTATAAGAAGTTAGGAAACAAATGAATACATTAAGCTAAAGCGAAATTTCAGTACTCTAAAAGTTGTCCTATGGGATTGGCATTAAAATTCTGTTCTCTTTGCACGGCCAGAAGTAAAACATGAAAAACCGATGACGGCTTCTTGTTTTAGAAAATTATAAGTATTTTAAAATTGAGACAAATGGCAGGGAATACATCAGAAATGATTAGCTCCACAACAAAAATATAGAGAATATAAATTGCGTGTACATTTTGTGTATGGTGATTTTTATTGATCTCTTACGATTTAGCAATTATGCTACAGCCATTCAGATTGAAGCGCAATTTAGGGGCTATTTCTAGAAATTTCGAGATATATATTTTAATCGTCTTGTATATATTTAATATGCACTACTTTAATCAAAATCGTTAGATCCACTTTTGAGAAAATACAATATTTCAAAAATATTTCTATGTAAATTGTAGTTCAGGGTGGGAGGGATTTATTGAAAATCTTCGTCTCCCATTCTTGGAAGGTAATAAACTTAAATGCCAAGTTTGGTGTTTAGCGGACTTTTGTTTTTGACATATGCTGTTCACAGACACACACGCACCTGTTTTTAAAAGTGCTTTTTGCTTTCGCTACACATACTATATATACATGTATAGAGAAGATATTGCACTCCACCAAATATTCAATACCGAGATTTCACCGGAAATACACCTTTTAGGGTCCCCTATATCCAAAATGAGCATTTTCAGAAAAAGATACGTGCGCGCATGTGTGTGTGTGTTCATGTCCATGTGTCTGTGAACACGATAACTAAAAAACGAAAAGTCAATTAATACCAAACTTGGTATTTAAGTTTATTATCCTCCAGGGATGCGACACGAAGATTTTGAGAAAAATCCCTCACCCCAAACTACCCTTTACATGGAACATTTTTTTAATTTTATGAAAAAGGGCTCTAATGATTTTCATTAAAAAAAATGTTAAAGATATTTACCTGAAAAAAATAAAATTTATATCTTGAATTTTCTGGGAATAGCCTCTGAAGACCTCTTTATTCTGAATGAATTTTACGGAATTTGGATAACTGCAAAACCGTAAGAGATGGTCAAATAATTACCACATAAAAAATTTAGATCAGGTTAAAACACACAATTGATGTCAAATACGGTTTTTTTTCGTGGTTTTGACCACTTCTGAGATATTTTTTGTTATTTGTTTCAGATTCCAAACACTTAAAACTTTTCTCATAAGGAAAGTTGTAAACCCTGCATAGAAACGGATTTCAACCAAATGGCAACCAGTTTTTAAAATATTTGATTGTCATTTTAGCCTAGTGTATCCTCTTATTTTCCTTCTACTTTCAAGAAAATAAGAAATAAGACAATTTTTGCTAATGTTTATCAAGATTATTATAAAGTAGATAGAATATGTTTTTTGCTTTATCTACACGTACCATGTACATAGTGTAAAGGGAAGATATTGTAAGGCACCCAAAAATTCGATACCGAGATTTCACAGGAAATATATGTTTTGAGACTCCCTAAATCCAAAAAATAATTTTTTAGAAAAATTTCTGTGTGTGTGTCTGTCTGTCTGTCTGTTGTCTGTGTGTGTGTGTGTGTGTGTGTCTGTGGGTAGCATACCTCTAAAACGAAAAGACCGTTAAAAGCCAAACTTGGTATTTAAGCTTGGTATCTTCCAAGAATGGGACACGAAGATTTTCAAGAAACTCTCCCCACCCGCAACTACCCTTTACTTGGAAAAAATTTCGAACACTTTGATTTTCTTAAAAATGGCTGTAACGATTTTGATTAAAATCGCTTATATTTAAGATATTTACTTGCCAAATAAAATGTACATCTTTAATTTTCTGGGAATAGCCTCTAAAGACCTCTTTATTCTGAATGATTTTTATTGAAGTTTATATAACTGGTAAACCGAAAGAGAAAGACATAAACTCTTGCACAAAAAAAGTAAATCAGGATGAAACACACAATTTAAGTAATTTACATTTTTTTCGTGGAGCTGATCGATTTTGAGATATTCTTGTCTTTTAGTTTCAGTTTTGAAAAAAATTTCTTATTCAGGTTTTTCGGAGGCAAAGGGGACAGTAAAATGGGTAACTTACATTAAAATTACCTTCAAATTTTGCACTATATTTAAAACACCTTTTATTCAATAATGTTTTATCAAAAAGTTGTAGTTTTACAGATAACAGGTCGCAAGTTATAAGTTTTACCAGCTGTTGCCTCGATTTACCTCCCGAGATAAACTGCTATACAGGATCAGGAAACACACCCACATTTGGTTTCATGAGGTGCAGGCTACATCAGCTAATTTTTGCCCCCTTCATCCCCCTGAAAAAAAACAGCATTGGGTTAAACAAAGCTCATAAAGGAAAAAGGAACAACAAAAAAGCACTTCTCCGCGGGCAATTATTCAAATACCTTCATTGAAATTCTAAACAAACGTGCAATGGGCGAACTGCCTCATTGTAAAAGCAGAGGTCTGGCCCGCACAGGGGAAAAACTCGCGTACGGATAAACTGGTATTAAACCCATTATAGCAACGTGATACATATTTATGTAGATATCACAGTCTTGAAAACAAGAAGGCCTAAGCTTCAGAAGAGAAAAACTTTCCAGAAAAATATGTGTACTGCTACGACCAACAAATTTAGCCCACTATATCGTTAATTTTTATTGTTAAAAATCTGATCTGTTCCATTCACATGATTGTTTCTACATCTCTGCAACAAATTATTGTTAAAACGCTTATGCTTCTATTTACTTCATGCTAATCGAGAAAAATTAGCAGAAATAGTATTATTACTTGCTTCCTTGAAAGTAGAAGCGAACTAATGGGGTACCATAAGTTAAAGTGATATTCAAAGGCTGGTTGCTATGTGACTGAAGTTCTTTTGTTTGTATGGACACGAGTTGACGAATTCCTGTGTGAGAAAATTGTAAGTTTTTTTAAAGCTGAAACCAAAAACAAGGAATATATCATAAACGACTATTTCCACGAAAAAAATGTATATCACATAAATTGTGTGTTTTAACATGCTCTACATTTTTTTGTATGGTAAGCTTTTGTCCATCTCTTACGGTTTAGCAGCTACGAAAAATTCCAAAAATGTATTCAAAATAGTCTTCACAGGCTATTCCCTTGAAGTTTTAGATATACATATTATTTGTAAGGTAACTATCATTAATATACGATATTTTATTCAAAATCGTTAGAGCCATTTTTGAGAAAATCAAATTTTTCAAAAAAAGTTCTATGTAACGGGTAGTTGGGAATAGGCCGATTTTCTTAAAAATTTTTGGATCGTATCCTTGGAAGATAGCAAACTTAAATACCAAGTTTGGTATTTAACGGTCTTTTCGTTTTTGAGCTATGCTGTCCACTATCTACTTAATGTATAGAGAAGGTAGTGCATTCTACTTAAAAATTCAATAACGAAATTTCACCGGAAATACATGTTTTGGGTCCCTCTGAATCCAAAAAAAAAAAAAATGTTCGAAGAAGGTCCTTGTGGGTGTGTGCGTTTGTGTGTCCATGTGTCTGTGGACAACATAGCTGAAAAACAAAAAGACCGTGATATACCAAACTTGGTATTTAAGTTTGTTATCTTCCAAGGAAGCGACACGAAGATTTTTAAGAAAACACCCAGCTACCCTTTACATGGAACATTTTTCTAAAATTTTGATTTTCTCAAAAATGGCTCTAAAGATTTTGATTAAAATATCGTAAATTAAAGTTATTTACTTGACAAATAAAATGCATATCTTGTATTTTCTGGTAATAGCCTCTAAAGACTACTTTTTCCTGGTTGAATTTTACAGAATTTTACATAACTGCTAAACCGTAAGAGGACAAAAACTTACCACACAAAAAATGTAGAGCATGTTAAAACACAAAATGTATGTTATATGCATTTTTTGTGGTGTTGATAATTGTTTAGATATTCCTTGTTATTTGTTTCACGTTTAAAAAGCTTATACTTCTCATGCAGGAATCTGTCAACTCCTATCCATACAAACAAAGGAACTTCAGTCACATAGCAATAGAACATTAGGTACTACGGTCATCTGGTGCAAATAAATAATTACACATTTTAGGTGTTCGTCGCCAGAAAAGCTTCTTTATTTTAAGTGATAGGAATAAGGAAAGGACATAAAATGTATTTGAATTTCACTGCTGCGTTGTGTAATCTGGATATAGTGTTGTATTACCTTAACATTGGATGGGGAGGAAAAATATTCTACGGCAATCTATCAGCAAATAAATAAGTACTTACTCTAGGTCAGTGTTTCCCAACCTTTTGAAGTTCACGGCACCCTTGGGAATAACATTAGACACCAGGGGCACCCTTCCTTGAATTAAAAGAAAATTAAGCTTAATATGTTAATTTATTGAAATATTATATAATAATAAGGTACACCATAACATAATACAGTAAACTTTACTACAATCACTGAGTAAAAATACATCAATAAATTTTGTTCGATTAATGATTAATGTGAAACTTGTGATTGATGCTTAGAGCACAGATATGTGATGTCGGGTCTTACAGTTGACAGTGAAACACGCAAATCATCCTCAAAGTTAATCAGTCTATTTCTTGCTTTGCATTTTATTGTCACCATAGCAGAGAAGGCTTGCTCGCATAGATAGGATATTGTAAAGGGCAAAGGTGCGTTAATTGCTTTCTTCATTAGGTTAGGGTACTCCTGTCTCCGTTGAAGCCAAAAACTAGCCACCGACGCCTCACTCTTGGTGAACTTACCTTTGAGTGTGGAATCTGCGCAAAGATCAATAAATTCATCTCGTTCGCAAGCAGTGAAATCTATTTCCTCTGCACTATCTACGAAATCAAATGGTGAGACAACCCAGTCGAGATTCGTAGTGGAAATAGTTGGAAAGTACGCATCTATTGCATCTTGCAATCTTGATAAGTGATCACAAATGCGGTCTTTCAATTTACCCAGATCTTTATCTCCTGCCACATTAAGAAGAGATGGAAAGTTCGACAAATCTCCTTTTTGAACTGCAGACTTCCAAGAACTAACTTTTCTTTTAAAATCTTTCATTTTATTGGTTGAGGAGATTATTGTTTCATGTCGACCCTGCATCGAAACATTCAGTTCATTCAGCTTATGAAAAATATCTGCCAGATACGACAGTTCAAAACACCAGGAATCACTTAGTAAGAGCTCATGAAATGTGTCTTGATTTTCATCCTTAAAAAAAGTTTTTAGCTCTTCTTTAAGTTCGAGAAACCGGTTCAATACACGACCCCGCGACAACCACCTTACTTCTGTGTGAAGTAACAAAGAGGTATGAGCTGCATCCGTTGCGCGACATAACTGTTCAAAAATTCTGCACTTTAAAGGTCGAGACTTCATATAGTTCACCATTTTCACAACTTGGTTAAACACTTCAGCAAAATCTTCATTACACGCTTTCACGACTAATGCCTCTCTATGCAGAAAACAGTGAGTTATAATAATGGATGGATTTTCATTGAGAGCTCTGGCAGTAAAACCTTTAATTTTCCCAGACATAGATGGTGCACCATCTGTACATATACCACAACAGTCTTTCCATGAAAGATCATGGTCATTGAGATAGGAATTAATAGAAACGAAAATATCATGGCCTGTGGTTGTAGTCTCCAGCGGTCTACAGAACAGAAACTGTTCACTAATATCTTTTTCATCAATATATCTGATAAAACCAAGGAGTTGCGGTTTGTCACCAACATCGAGACTCTCATCTACTTTCAAAGCAAATGTTCTATAAGTTTTTATTTTCTCCGTGACTTGTTCGTTGATATTGCATGACATTTCAGATATCTTGCGGCTGATTGTGTTGTTGGACAGAGGAACTTTCGAAATTCGATTAGCTGCTCCTTCGCCAAGTATTGTTGAAACTATAACTTGACATGCAGGGCCAATGACTTCCTCTCCAAGAGTATGAGGTTTCTTTTTTTTTAGCTATCAGTTCTGCTACCTTAATTGAGGCTTCAATAGCAGTATCACCTATGGTCATTCTCTTTACCATTCGCACAGCTGTTTTCTTCTCCCCTTCTAATATAATTGAAAAATACATTACTCTTTTCTGTGACACACTAGAATGCTTTTTTGTAAGATGCCGCTTCAGTTTGCTAGGTACCATGGCCTCGTTGCTAAGTGTTTCGCCACAAACTAAACACCCAGGGATAGGGTTTCCTCGTTGTTATTCCACTTAAATCCATATGCTAAGTAACTGTCTGGTATGTTCTTTTCTTTCGTTTGTCTTCTTTATGTGGTGAATTCGACGGTCCGGGAAAAATGTAAGATTTGGCTTCTTAAAGCAAGCAGTAGGAGCCGACTGTTCACTTTCACTGTCCTGGCGTTTACGTTTAACAATGAACTTATCCATAGTTAAACACTGTGAATCAACGCGAGGAAGACAACTGAAAGCGCCAAGCGGCGTACACTTTTATATATTCATCTGTCGAATTCTCGGGAATGATCATGAGGAAGCGAGTAGTCTCGGGAATGTTCGGCAGGGTATAGCTGTAATGCCTTCTGTGGGATACTAGTATAACTGAATTATTGAAATGAATCGACCACTATCACCATCTGCCGTGCATGAGAGTAATTGATTTGACTTATTTTATTTCAAGACTTTACAAGACTTAAGGCTTCAGTAAAAGGTATTTTTTTTTTGTTTATCTCAATATCTCGCGGCACCCCTTAGCCAATCACACGGCACCCTAGGGTGCCGGGGCACACCGGTTGGGAACCGCTGCTCTAGGTGCTTGTCGCTAGGAAAGCTTTGCTTCTTTTTTTTCAACGATAGGAGTAAGGAAAGAGCAGTTAATACTTAAAAACATATTTGAATTTCATTGCTGTCATTATATCGATAAACTGTTGCGTTACCTTAACATTAAATGGGAAGGAAAACTACTAGCGAATAAATAAGTACTTACTCTAGATATTAGTCACCAACAAAGCTACTTTACTGCTTAATTTTAAACAATAGGAGTAAGCAAAGGACAGTTAATACATAAAAATGTATTGGAATTTTACTGCTGCGTTGCATTATTGTGTCGATAAACTGCTGCGTTACCTTAACATTGAATGGGGAGGAAAAATATAGCAGTAGAACGACCATTTAGCAACAAATAGCCGTGGTATCACTGCCATTTTTTTATTATATTATGAAATTTTAAAAAACTTTACCGTACTATTTTTAAACATTTTCTTTTCCACAAACCTTGTCGTGACAAAAAAAGAAATTGTTCAATTTAGTGCAGTCGTTCGGGAGTGATATGCTTACATACATTTCGGCAATTCACATATATATATAGATTTGTACAGCTAGGTGCAGAATACGTGGCCCACTATAGCAACGTGATATAATCTGGATAGATAACTAGGTCTTAAAATAAAAAGAAATTGTATTAGAATTCAAACATTTTCCAGATACATGTGTGCAGTTCACAGCAGAAAATGTGGCCTATATAGCAAGGAGAGATATTAAAATGCATAAATCTGCCCTCTGCAAGCCTCACCTTTCTAACGCCAAGCGCTGGTTTGCATGGTCACGGGTTCAAGCCTGGTGGAGGGCGATGTATTTTTTCTGGGGTAAAAATCCCTAGCATGGCTTCAGTCGCAAGAAAAATGTGGCTGGTGGTCCGCGGCGTACATTTACGACGCGTAAAGGAACTTCACTCTTGATAGAGAGACCTCTGAGCAAATTAAACAGTATTTCACTACGGTATACAATGAAATGCTCTAAATCATTAAAGAGCGTCCTCCGGGTTCTCCGGTTTTTATCACCATTCATTTCAGCTATTGTTTCATCCTTACTTTTTTATCATCCATTTAGCCTATATTTCATATCTCGTTCTGCCTAACTCCCATACCTGGCTCTGTTCATCAACAGACCTTTTACCGTAAGCGCTCACAAGTAAGATCTACATATGAGAAGGTTAAAATGACTAAGCATAGTATTTTAATTTGTTATCAAAAAGATCTGATGTGTCCCATTCTCATGTCTTTCTCTCTCTCTCTAAAAAATTATTGTTAAAAAACTTATTGTTCCATCTACTTCATGCTAGTCAAGATAAACATAAGCAGAATTAGTCTTATTACTAGCTCCTTGTAAATAGAAGGAAAATAAGAAAATACACAGGCTAAAATGTCGTCCTTTAAAAGCAGGTCGCTATGTCAAACAATTGAAATTGCAATTTCTTTGATTGCCAGGGATAAACAAACGAGAAACGTGAAGAAAGATGTCTTCCCGCTTGAGAAATGTTTAAATGCCTAAAGTTGAAACCAATATTCCAAATATTTCGAAAACGGTTTACTCTACAAAAAATATCTACAACATAAGTTGCGTGTTTTAATGAGATTTACACTTTTGTGCAGTAAGCTTTTTTATATCCTTTACGGTTTGCCAGTTATATAAAAGACATCCAGAATAAAGAGGTCTTCAGATGCTATTTCCAGAAAATTCAATACATACATTTCGTTTGTCATAAGAATAATAAAAATCGTTAGAGCCATTTCTGAGAAAATCAACATTTTCAAAAAAGACTTCCATGTAAAAGCTTGTTGGGAGTGAAAGGATTTTCTTCAAAATGTTTGTGTCGCATTCTTGGAAGATACCAAACTTAAATAACAAGTTTGTATTTAAAAGTCTTTTCGGTTTTAATCTTTGATGCACACAAGCACAGGCACACACACACAGACACACAGACCTTTTTCTAAACATGCTTTTTATGGATTCAGGGGGTCTCAGGGCATGTATTTCCGGTGAAATCTCGGTATCGAATGTTTGGATTCAATACAACATCTTCTCTATGCACTAGGTGCATATTGCAACTGTTTTTGAGAAAATTAAAACTAACAACAAAGTTTCCATGTCGTATAGTTTGGACGAAAGCATTTTCTTCAAATTGATCGATTAGCATCTTGAAAAATACTGAACCTAAATACCAAGTTAAAATTCAGCCGACATTTCTCAATTAAAAGGAACCCAGGAATTGAGGATTTTAAAAATTAAATTTTCGGTTAAATCTCGGTATACAATTTTTGATTGGAATACGATACTTCCTCTATCTAGTAGCACAGAAAATAAAAATAATACAAATATTTATTTTCTACTGGCGTCTTAGCCTTGTATATGAAATTAAGAAGCTATTTCACACTGCTGTGCAGCAATTTAAACAAAGGATATAATTCTCTGTTTTGTTTATTTTCAAACGCAAGCTAAGCGACCGAATTCCCACGATATTCGAGGTACAAAAAACGTTTTTGATGGTGTAGGTCTGGAACTGTTTCACAACCTTCCAATTTACGGGACATTCCCAATGGGAACGCAAGTTGACAGCTTCTGTCGCTAGAGGGCAGGGCTGTAGCAAATTATCTGCCGAGCTACAACATTTCCTGGTTTTCTTTCCCCGATAAACACAACACTGTCACTCGCCACTGCCTAGAGGTCTCCGGTGTGCTTAACCGATATAATAATATCATCTCTGGTTGGTCTCCATGGCAACGCGTTTCAATTGAGACAGGGGAAACATATAAATAAACACTTGTAAAATCGAGCAGATTAACCAGATAGACACGATAACATTCTATAAATCAAAATATCTTTAAAAAATCTGATGTGTTCCATGCACATGGCTTTCTCTACATCTACTTAACAAATTGCTGTTAAAAAGAATATTCTTCTATTTACTTTATACAGGTTGGTTTATATAGAGCTGACACATTTATTTCATTAGTTGTTTCAAAACGTGTTATGCTAGCGACAACTTATTATACCTAAATTGTAGAGGAATTTTGGAAAATTATTTACCTCTATAGAAAATGTTGAAAATGTCCTCCATCCTGCATAAGACACAACTCAACACGTCGTTCCATATTACTGGCCACTCGTTGGAGGACTCTGTTGAGCTTGAATCTCCTTAGTGATATGCTTCAGATCACCCAATGTCTGGGGATGTGTGGTGTAAACACTATCTTTTAAGTAACCCCATAGAAAGAAGTCCGGCGATGTCAAATCCGGAGATCTCGGTGGCCACAGGTTCCTGGAAATTATCCGGTTATCAAAGAAACTTACAATTAGATTCAGAGATTTATTTGATGTATGGCGCGTAGCGCCATCCTGCTGAAAATATCCTTGATTCAGCTCTACATCGTACTATATTTTCACGTTGACTACAAAAACAAAATATCGAAATCGCTGCCAACAATGCAATTAGGAATAAAACATAAAATTCTGCACATCTAGTGTCAATGTATAATCGAGATAAACATTAGCAGAAAGTATCTTATTCACTTGTTTCCTTGTAAGTATAAGGAAAATAAGGGTATACACTAGGCTAATACGAGAGTCCAATCCTTTAAAAGTTGGTTGCTCTGTGATTGAAATCCGTTTCTATGCAAGGCCGTGCGAGAAAAGTTTGTGTTTTAAAATTGGAACAAATAACAAGGAATATCTAAGGAATGGTCAATTCCATGAAAAAAGCGTATATGGCATAAATTGTGTGTTTTAATATGATCTACATTTTTTGTGTAGTAAGTTTCTGTCTATATCTTACAGGTTACCAGTGACGCAACATTCAGCAAAATTCATTCAGAATAAAGAGATCATTAGAAGATATTCCAAGAAAATTAAAGATATACATTTTCTTTGTCGTGTAAATATCATTAATATAGGATAATGTCATCAAAACCGTTAGAACAATTTTTGAAAAAATCAAAATTTCGTAATTTTTTCCATATATAGAGTAGTTTGAGGTAGGGGAATTATTCTAAAAATCTTCGTGGCGCACCCCTCGAAGATACTAAAGTTAAATACCAAGTGTGATATTTAACAGTCTTTTCGTTTTTGAGCTATGATGCCTACAAACACATACAAGGACCTTTTTCTAAAAATGCTTTCTTTGGATACAAGGGTCCCAAAACATTTATTTCCGGTGAAACCTCGATATCGAATTTTTTGGGTGCATTGCAATATCTTCTCTACACACTATGTACATAGTACATGTAGACAAAGTAATACAAAATGATTTTTTTAACGAGCACTACATTTTATGTTGAGTAATTTTTCTTTATCTCTTACGATATACCAGTTATGCAAAATTCCGCAAAATTCATCCAGAATAAAGAGGTATTAAGAGCCTATTTCCAGAAAATTCAAGATATATATTTTATTTGTCATGTAAGTATCTTAGATATAATAAATTTAAATCAAAATCCTGTGAGTCATTTTTGAGAATATAAAATTTTTCTAAACAATGTCCATGTAAAGGGTAGTTTGAGGTGCGGGAATTTTTCTCAAAATCTTTGTGTCTTATCTCTGGAAGATAATTCGTTTTTGACTTATGATGTCCACAGACACCCACATATACGGATATGTGCTTTTATTGGATTTAGCGGTCCCAAAACCTGTATTTCCGGTGAAATTTTGGGTGCTATACAATACCTTCTCTATACACTTAGTACGTGGAGTTTAGAGACCATCTCATAGTGACTATTTCTTCAGTATTCCTATCCCTCTCGTATCTACAGAGAAATGTTTAATGAAACCATTTGTAGAAACGTTTATCTTGATTAACTGGGAAGCTGCGGAGAGGAAGATATACTAGCATAAGCTTGCCCAGACCTCAGGGTCAGAACAAACCATTTCCGAGTTATTCTCAATACCACATTAAAGCACTGCCTTACAGTAAAAACTCTAGGGTTTAATTGGAACCGTCTTACCAAGCAAAATATGGCGGCCTTAATTGTTATCCCTGGCCAAAGATAGCCGCGTGTTTTATCGACCTCTAGCGGGCGGTGCTTAACTGCGCTCTAAGGGCCCCCACACGCAACGCTGCGGCGGGCGGCCTTCATTTATTTAGCGGCTCTGAAGATTACACACTTAACTTCAATCGAAGTCTCAATCGGATTACTTAGTGAATTCTTGGGAAAGAAGTTTGAAAAGTTTGACAGAGCTTCTAAATTATGCAGCTTTTGGTTTTAAAATGAAATAAAAATGGGATACTGAGTCACGCAAGGGAAGCTTCGTGCGGCAGTCGTTTTCTTGTGGACTTACTTAACTAATGAGAGCCGATAAAGTTTTAATACCCCTCTTTCTTCTTAAGCTTCTTTCCAATAAAAATTATGTGTTGCATTCACGTGACCCTCTCCACCCACTCTTCTTGAATCTATAACATCAATATTAAGGGCGGTAACTCAAGACTAGAAAATATCTCGATTAAAGCTAAAACATACAAATTTATTTAACATTGTGTTTTAAGGAGAGTTTTATTTTTTCGTAGAGAACATTTTTATCTGTTTTCCAGTTTATTCGCTACTTACATAAAATGACACAAAAATCTGATGTGTTCCATTCACATAACTTTCTCTACATCTCTGCAAAAATGTATTGTTAAAATGATAATGCTTCTATTTATTTCATGCTAATCGAGAAAAAAAATTGCAGAAATAGTCTTATTGTTTGCTTTCTTGTAAGCAGAAGCGAAATAAGGTAGTACCATAGGTTAAAGTGATAGTCAAAAGCGGGTTGTTATGTGACTGAAGTTCCTTTGTTTTTATGGGAAAATTATAAGTTTTTTAAAGCTGAAACCAGAAACAAGGAATATCTTAGAAATGATCAACACCACGAAAAAAATTAATATAACATAAATTATGTGTTTTAACGTGCTCGACAATTTTTGTGTGGTAAGCTTTTGTCCATCTGTTACAATTTAGCAGTTATGCGAAGTTACATAAAATTCATCCTGAATAATGTAGTCTTCAGAGGCTATTCTATTTTATTTTATTTCTGAGGTAAATATCTTTAATGTACGATCTTTTAATCAAAATTGTTAGGAGCATTTTTGAGAAAATCAAAATTTTCGAAAAAAGTCCATTTAAAGAGTAGTTTGGGGTGGGGAGATTTTCTTGAAAATCTTCGTGTCGCATCCTTGGAAGATACCAAACCTAAATACCAAGCTTGGCTTTTAACGGTGTTTTCATTTTTGAGCTATGCTGTCCATAGACATACACACATACAAACACACATACATACATAAGAGGCACACACATGGAAATTTTCTAAAAATGCTTTTTGGGGGGGATTCAGGGGGACCCAAAACATGTATTTTCGGTGAAATCTCTGTATTGAATTTTTGGGTGCATTGTAATACCTTCTTTATACAATATATACATCGTACGTGTAGAGAAAGTAGAAATAATTGCTGAAATTGTCTGGCTATTCTCAGAGATTTAAAATATTCTTAGTTTAATGAGCATAATATCGTAAACATATACTATTCTGTTATAAAATTCACGAGCGTGTTTTGAAAAAATTAAAACTAGCGAAAGGTTTCTATATAAATTTTAGTTTTCTCCCAACTAAATGTTTATGTCTCCCTTTTAGCATGCAGTACATGAATATAACTATTGGTAATGGCTTCACTAACGCAGAAACACACACACACAGAATCTTTTTCTGATTTCTATTTTTGGGGGGATAAAGGTGTCTCGAATCATGATTCATGTATTTACGGTCAAATGAATATCGATATCAAAACTTTTGGGATGGAATGCAATACTTTCTCTACACTAAGAAGTTAAAGTGAAAAACATCGGATGTGTTCCATTCACAAAACTTTCTCTACGTCTCTGTAATAAATTGATTGATCTCTGATTGTTAATAAACTCTTCTATCTACTTCATGCTAATCAACATACACATTAGCAGAAATAGCCTTATTATTTTGTTCCTTATAAGTAGAAGGGAAATAAGGGAATACACTAGGCTAAACTGAGTCAAATTCTTTAATATATACTTGTTATCAAATTTAAATCAGTTTGTTTTTTTTCTTCTTTTTTTTTTTTTTGCGTGGTCAGCGTTGACAAATTCCCATATGAGAAAGGTTTAAACGGAATAAATAATATTTTGAAAACGGCCAACTCCAAGAAAAAAAGTCTGCACATGAATTTCTCTAGCTGTCTACACACAAACTTCTTACAATATATTCTTCTTCTTTATACATATAAACATTAACAGAATGTTCTTATTATTATTATTTAGTTCCGTATAACTAGAAGCAAACTAAAGGAATTAGCCCACCTGGGTAGTGTGGTGGTAGCGTGTCTGCCTCACATTCAAAAGATCGTGAGTTCGAATCTTGCCTAGGTTGAGTTATCCGGATAAGGTTTTTCCGGGGTTTTCCCTTATCCTTAGGAGACGAATGTTGAGTAACTTTAAGCTCCATGGACCCCGAGATCATTTGAGCACCATTTCACCAATTTCATTCATCGCCCGATATGACCAACCAAGTTGGTTAGACTACCATAAAAAAACTAACTAAAGGAATGCAATATGCGAAAGTGAGAGTCAAATACTTTAAAAGCTGTCGTTATACGATTGTCATTGCAAATCACTTCTTTGCTTGGCCAGGAGTAGAACAAAAGACATAAAACATCCTGTCTGAGAAAAATGGAAGTATTTTACAATTGAAACCGATAACGTGGAATATCTCGGAAAGTTTTACTTCCACACAAAATCGTAAAGGACGTAAAGTGTGTGTTTTCACGAGTTCTACATTTTTGTGCAGTAAATTTTTGTCCAGCTATTGCGGTTTAACAATTAAGCAAAGTTCGACAAAATTCATCCTTGGAAGATAAATAAACTTAAATACCAAGTTCGGTATTAAACGGTCTTTTCGTTTTTGAGCTATGCTGTCCAAACACACACGCACCCATACACACACACACCACACACATGGACATTTTTCTAAAAATGTTTTTTTTTTTGGATTCAAGTGGTCTGAAAACATATATTTCCATTGAAATCTCGGTATTGAATTTTTGGGTGCAGTACAATACCTTCTCTATGCACTATGTACATACTGCGTGTAGAGAAAGTAAAGACTAGCAACCAGCGTTTAAAAGATTTGATTATCGTTTTAGCTTAGTGTACTCCCTTATGTCCCTTCTACTTGTAAGGAAGCAAGTAATTAAAACAATTTCCGCTAATGTTTATTTCGATTATCATAAAATAGATGGATATGCTTTTTAACAATAATGGACAAAGTCATGTAAATGGAATATATCGAATTTTTAACTTACGATTATGGTTATTCGTTATGTTTTTTTGATGAAATATGTAATTAAAAATGTATGAAAATTTTGTATAATTTGTTTTGAAGTGGATAGAAGAATAAGCGTCTGTAGAAATAGTTTGTATGTGGAAGAGTAGAGATAGTATTGTTGTGCAAATCATTAAATTATTTAAGAGTTTCGAGCAAACATTTGACTTTTTAGTGTTATATACAAGGAAGGAGGTGAAGAAGTGCAAATATTTATATCGGTGTTTGAGGACGATATGATAATCTAGTATTTACAGTTTTTTTCATTGCTTTTTTTAAAGTTATGTTTATGAGTAAAATTTCAGGATGTTTTTAGAATGGCTAATATTTCCTCTCTCAGATGGTGGTTATTTACGTAAGAGGTCACACGGTTGACCCTCCTCTACCCTCTGCCCTTTAACTTGCCCGTCTATAGATGGTGTAATATGAGGGAAGAATATCAGTCGCAATAAAACTTCAACCTTTGAAACGATACGTCTTTGTTCTCGTACATCATTATCTGATTAGAATTCATAAGTATTTAGGGCGAAACTTAGCATTATGCCTTATTTAAATTTGGTTTTACTGAGCAAGTACATAAATCAAACCAATATGTAAACATCTGTACTTCCGTTCTTTAAAATACAAAACTGCCCTCATTGCTTTAAAAAGGTGATAAATTAAAATTAAGCCTCAACATTTAAAGCTGCTTTGATACACTGTATTCAACGTTCGTCTTTTGGGGAAATGAACTTGCTAATGACACAGTCCCTCGCAACAATGGTAGATTCCCAAGTTACGTCGTAAATTAAATGCATATGTACTAATTAATGTAAACCTTTCATTAGATAAAATAAAGTTTGTGAATGAATCACCCCTCGTTTCCTCATTGTGAGTCTCGGGAATGCAGGTCGGCGGTGTGCGAGTTGTACTAAACACAGCAGCATAATTTATGTAAACAAAGAATACACATAACATAGGGCCGTTCAAAACACATTAGGACGTGCAATTTCTGCTTTATTTATGCCAAGGCTTTTACTAAGTGGTAAAAACGAGGTACTCTTATGTGTTATGCCCATTGTTTTCAATAAATATCAAATTATTTGCGCTTATTCGTCTCCCTCTTTCTATTGTTTCGAAGAAATAGAATTTAGAAGTTTAAGTCTTCTAAAGTTGTCGCGATTTTCAAATTTCATCTCTAGTATTTTTACTTTCTGTACACGTAGGTACTATGTACATAGTGTATAGAGAAGATATTGCATTCCACCCAAAAATTCGTTACCGATATTTCACCGGAAATGCATGTTTTGGGTCCCCCTGTATCCAAGAAAAGCATTTTTAGAAAAAGGTGCGTGTGTGTCTGTGATTCCGTGGACAGCATAGCTGTAAAACGAAAAGACTGTTAAATCTTTCAAGGATGCGACACGAAGATTTTCTAGAAAATCTCCTCACCCCAACTACCCTTTACATGGCAGTTTTTTCTAAAATGTTGATTTTCTTAAAAATGGCTCCAACGATTTTGATTAATATATCATATATTAAGAATATTTACCTTACAAATAAAATGTACCTATGTTGAATTTTCTGGGAATAGCCTCTGAAGACCACTTTATTCTGGAGAAATTTTACGAAATTTTGCATAACTGCTAAACCGTAAGAGATAACGAAAAATTTATCCCACAAAAATGTAAAGCACGTTAAAACACGCCATTTAGGTTATATGCAATTTTTTCCTGGAAATGATTGTTTTTGAGATATTTCTTTTTTCGGTTTCAGCTATGAAAAAATTATACTTTTCTCATACAGGAATTTGCCAACTCGTGTCAATACAAACAAAGGAACTTAAGTCTCATAGCAACCAGTTTTTGACTACCACTTTAGCTTATGGGACTCCCTTATTTCGCTTCTACTTACAAGGAAGCAAGTAATAAGGCTATTTCTGCTGATGTTTTCTCGAGTAGCATGAAGTAAATAGCAGCATAAGCTTTTTAACAATAATTTCTGCAGCGATGTAGAGAAAGTCATGTGAATGGAATTCATCAGAGTTTTTATTTGTCTACACACCTATGTACATTAGTGTATAGAGAAGGTATTATATTCCACCTAAACATTCGATGCCGCGATTCATTGGAAAAACATGTTTTGTGTACCCATGAATCAAAAAAAGTTTTTTTGATGTATTCCATGTGCCTGTGGACAACATAGCTCAAAAATGAAAAATTCGTTAAATACCAAACTTATATTTAAGTTATGTATCTTCCAAGGATGCAGCACGAAGATTTTCAAAAAAATCCCCCACCATGAACTACTTTTAACATGGAAAATATTTCAAAATATTTGATTTTCTCAAAAATGGCTCTAACTGTTTTTATTAAAAGCTCTTATATTTAAGATATTTATAGGCCAAAAAAATGTATATTTTGAATTTTCTGAGAATAACTTCTGAAGACCTCTTTACTCTGGATATATTTTGCTGCATTTTGCTTAACTGCTAAACCTTAAGAGAAAGACAAAACCTTACTGCACAAAAAATGTAGATCTCGTCAAAACACACAATTTATGTACTTTAGGTTTTTTTTATATCTTTTTTTTTGTAGGGGTAACCGTTTCCGAGATATTCCTTGTTATTTGTTTCAATTGTAAAGTACCTATACTTTACTTAGACAGGAAGTGTCCGTTTTTTTGTTGCTCTACTCTTGTCCAAGCAAAGAAGCGATTTGCAATGACAATCGCTTAACGATAGCTTTTAAAATATTCGACTATGCGCTTTAGCATGTCGCATTCTTTTAGTTTCCTTCTACTTACAAGAAACTAAGTAATAACAAGAATAATAATAATTTTTGTAAGAAATTTGTCTGTAGAGGCGCTAGAGAAAGTAATGTGAGTGTAAAGCACCAGGTTTTTTTTTTTATTACAAATTTAGTACAAGACTGCGAAAATTAGTTTTCTCTTATAATTAGTTTTAAAGAAGCCCGGTTAAAAGTGTCAGCTCAATTAGTTAAAATCTATTGGAATTAGCAGTTTCCGTGTGTCCCGACCGCGCAAGCAATTGTTCGGTTACCTAGTAACACAGATTCTGCGATGTGTTAGCGTGTCTACCAAAGAAAGGGAAGTGGAGGGCTGGAGAGAGAACGGAAGAGAAAAAGAAAGAAAACATCTGCTACACTAAAAATGATTGATTTCAGTAGGCCATGGAAGGAAAGGAAAACCTTCAGAAGGAATTAAATAAATGATTCCTCGAACTTCACTTTTAACATGGGTTGGCAGTAATGCAGACAATGTCGGCCATTTTTCTAAAATTAGATAATGGCGAACCCGTTACGTGCACGAATATCGAACAAAAGAGGAGCAATTTTTTAAAGATAAACAATGATATAATGGCTACTTTTGGCATTATTCTTTCCATTTCTAAGGTATATTTGTTGTCTTCTGTGCTGCTTCCTTTAGAAATCGTCTAGATTAATGTCGGCGCTGCTTTAGGCAGTATACAGAATGTCTTAGAACCTTGAGACAGACGTTTTGAGGAACGAAGAAGGCCATAGACTGAAAATTAACCTAAAATATTATCTGCTACATTCGCATGACTTTGCGTACTCTATATTGTTTTATCTATATACTTAATTATCTATGCAAAAAGTTCTTATTCTTCAAATTAAATATAAATTGTTATAAACGAGTCGCAGTTCACTCGACCTAAATTGCATACTATTTCCATGAATTTCGTGAAAAAACTGAATAGCGACAACACTAAGAAAATTACGAAGAATCAAAAAATTCAAACCACGATAAGAAATGTTTTTACTAATGCTACAATTTTATTTCCAACGTTTTTTTTTAAAGAGATCTACATTTTTTTAATGTACTGCGGTTTTGTCTATCTAGTAGGTATAGTTTACCAATAATTATGCACAATTATGCCAAATTAATTTAAAATGAAGAGAATTTCACTGGCTGTGCCTAGAAAACTCCAGATCATCCAAGCGTTATATACTTTATGACCCACTTTCTGGAATTATAGCTAAACAGTTTTATTGAATACAATGTTTTCCAAACAAGATATATGTAGGGCAGAAGTTAGAAAGGTAGGGTAACACTGAAAAATCTGATGTCTTCCATTCCTATGACTTTCTCTACATCTCTGTAATAAATGATTGTAAATAAGCTTATTCTTCTATCCACTTCATGCTAATCGAGATAAACACTAGCAGAAACGGTCTTATTATTTACTTAGTTCCTTACAAGTAGGAGGGATATAAGGGAATATGCTAGGTTAAATCGACAGTCAAATGTTTTAAAATGTGGTCGGTATGGGATTGAAATCAGTTTCTTTACGTGACCAGGAGTTGACAAGTTCCTTGTGAGAAAAGTTTAAGTATTTTAAAACTGAAAACATTAACAACGAGTATCTCGAAAATGGTCAACTCCAGGAAAAAATGTTTATGACATAAATTGAGTGTTTTAAGGTACTCTACATTTTTGGTGCAGTAAGTTTCTTGGCTGTCTCTTACCAGTTATGCAAAATATCGCTATTCCCAGAAAATTCAAGATATATATTTTATTTGTCAAGTAAATATATTAAATATAAGAGATCTTAACCCAAACCGGTAGAGTCCCATTTGAGAAAAACAACATTTTGGAAAAGGTTTCCATTTAAGGGTTACTGGAGGGGGGGGGATTTTCTTGAAAATCTTCGTGTCGCATCGTTGGCAAATACTGAACTTACATATTAAGTTTTGTATTTACTGAAATTTTCCTTTTTTGAGCTATCCTGCCCACAGACACCACTACCACCACCACCACTACCACCACCACTACCATTACCACTACCACCACCACCACCACTACCACCACCATCACCACTACTACTATCAGCACCACCAGTACCACTACCACTACTACTACCACCACTACCTCCACCTCTAGCACTACCACCACCACTACCACCATCACCACCACTACCACCACCACCACCACCACCACTACCACCACCTCTATCACTACCACCACCACCACCACCACCACTACCACCACCACCACTACCACCACCTCTAGCACTACCACCACCACCACCACCACTACCACCACCACCATTACCACCACCTCTAGCACTACCACCACCACTACCACCACCACTACCACCACCTCTAGCACTACCACCACCACTACCACCACTACCACCACCACCACTACCACCACCTCTAGCACTACCACCACCATCACCACTACTACTATCAGCACCACCAGTACCACCACCTGTACCACCACCACTACCACCACCTCTATCACCACCACCACCACCACTACTACTATCAGCACCACCACCACCACTACCACTACTACTAAGTATAACCAGAAGAGTATTGGGCATCTTCTAGATTTTCAAGAGAACATTATTGGAATGCATCAAATGTCATCAGTTGCAATGAAACAAAACTTAACATACAACCTAAACCTTTACAGATGGTAAAGCAAAAGAAAGGCTAAAGTTAATTCTAACGAATATGCCTATTTAGTAATTAATATAGAAAGTGAGCAAACAAACCTTGCAACACATATAGAAGGCTGTATGCGATGCTGGGTAGCATGTATTTTCAAATCATGTGTTTCCGGTGAAATCTTAGCACCTATCAAATTTTGGATGCAATAAAATACCTTCTATACACCTATGTACATAGTATGTGTAAAGAAAGTAATAACGTACATAATAGGAGACAAGGATGTGACGCATCTTACGCTCGTCGGGAGCAGACGATTGGAAAAGCATAGTCTGATAGCTACCTAAAACGTAACGCCATGGCACGACAGTCCACAAGAAACCATCACTTACCGCCCGGCCGCTGCATCCCCCATCTCGAGCCGAGGGATGCACTGCTGGAGGGTGAGACGTGATCAGTGCCTCCCTGCCGGCTGATGCGGTCTTCTCGATCTGGAGCCACTGCTTCTCAATCAAGGGACCTCACGAGGCTGAGGGCACCCCAGACCAGGTCTCCCAGGGGCGGAAAATCCCCCACGTTAGTTCCCGGAATCGAACCCAGGTCTCTCCCACTTGGCAAGCAGCCGCGCTACCACCGCGCTAAGGAGACCTTAATGCAATATAACGTAACTCCATAGCACGACAGTCCACAAGGGACCATCATCTACCGCCCGGCCGCTGCATCTTCCATCTCGACCTAAGGGTGTCATGAATGGGGTACAGTGCCGAAGTGTGCTTCGAGTCTCTCACGGCCGGTTGATGCGGTTTTCTCGAGCTGGAGCCGCTACCTTTCAATCAAGGAGCTCCTCAACTGCCCCCCCCCCAGGGACCTCAAAAGGCTGACTGCACCCCGGACCAAGTCTCCCAGCGGGGGAAAATGCGACACACCGTTACCAGGAATCGAACGCAGGTCTCCCACTTGGCAAACAGTCGCGCTAACTTCGCGCTAAGGAGGCGACCCTAGTTAGCGAAAATTCTGGTCGCTGTCGAACATTTACCACCAATATTGCAACACTTTCAAGTTTCGTCAGTAAACACTATTACATTAATAACAATGGCTTCTATAAAAGCTGTCAGAATATTATAAAAGGGTATTTCAAATTCTACCAGCCGTTGACTGCAAAGCGGGAGAACTGGCGGTTTTTTAGGATATTTTATTCACAACTCTTGCGCATTTACCATTGTAAAATGCTTTTAATCTTCTACAAAATACATTAAATCGCCAGCATTTATTTTAGCGTAGAATTTAGAATGTATGGTATCAAAAGGCTTGAACATATTTAGGTACGTTCACTACCGCCTATGTTCTTTTAGTACTAGATTATCTATAAGCATGAAACAATTACAAACCTTCACATCTTCGAGGTAAATATCTTACCTGTAGGAAAAATGTTCGCACAGATGTAATGTGCAAGTGTTGTGCGTGCGTGAGCGGCGTAATTCTAAATTAAAATGTCGGGTAAATACTGAATTTGGTATTTAAATTCTTCTCCTCACAAAGATGCGATACCAGATTTGCAGAATAGTATTCCCTGCTACTTAACTAGTAGTAGAATTTATTATTAAGATTACAATAATACAATATTTGCGTCACACAGTCGCATGGGTCGGGTGACCGTACATTTTGCCTAAAAATACTTGAATTTAAAATATTACCTACATATTTTACATATTTTTTCAGCATTGGAAATACACACAAATACAATCATACACAACAACAGAACCACAGAACAATAAAAGAAAGAACACTCTGATATCGCACACACACACACACACAGACACACACTTGCTCTCATAACCGCTCCATGTATTCATACATATAGATTACTCAAACACCAAATAAATCTATACAAATTTACCCAAATATTTTATCTCTTAGCGCTCGTGCTTCTATTAAGTGTGTGTCCAGGCTTGGCCAGTTTTGGCTGTTTAGAATCAAGTCTCAAAATTCTGTCTTTCGTCTGTTTGAAGCTAAAAATACTACCGGCAATATTTTTTCCTAGTATTCTCCATCTGCATGTAAGCTGCCAAAATATCCGTCCAGTCTTTCTGATCCCCACATTCCTACTTAGCTATTACTTCCTCTACTTAGAACATAGTACATAGGTAGTTAAAGTATTGCATTGTACCCAAAAATTCGATACCAAGATTTCACTAAAAATACGCGTTTTAGGGTCTGCTGTAATCAAAAAGTCTAATATAATCCATTCACATGACTTTCTCTACATCCCTGTAACAAATTATTGTTAATCAGTGTATTCTCCTACCAACTTCATGCTAATCGAATTAAACTCTGGCAGAAACGGTCTTATTACTTAGTTCCTTATAAGTAGAAGGGAAATAATCGAATACACTAGGATTAACCGATAGTCAAATGTTTAGTAACTAATGCCTTTGCATGCTCTTTCTTCAATTCAAGATTATAAAATCTCTTGCTTCGAATGGGTTGCATGAATATTTACAATGCATACCGAAGAACTTGACAGATATATCTACAACAACAACAACAACAACGCATATTTGGAAATATCGAACATTGAAATGCCTCAAGCCATGAAAGCTATCGATGAACTTGTGCAAGCAATTAGTCAAAGACTCGTGACAAAGAAAGTGAAGACAGTGTTTGGAAAAAAAATCGGATTTTCAATAATGCATGAAATACTAAATGTGCTACAAAATGTTGCTATGGAAATAATTGCTGATGGAGTATATTTCCCAATAGTCGATGATGTGTCCTATTTCTGTTTTGCTCCAGTCATATCTTGTGATGTGGAGCAAAGTTTTCCACAATATAAAGCCACTTTACGTGCCAATCGGAGACGATTCATTTGAGACGTTACGAATGTATATTGTTGTGCATTTTAATCGATGTATCTTGAGAGATACTGATGACTTGTTGCACAACAGCATTATGAAAATGAAACATATTGAATTATGTAAATATTAAAATTGTTAGTTTTCGTAAATCAGTGCTACTTATGTTTACCCTAAATTAAATCACCTTCCACTGCTAGTGAAAACATTACAGTCTACCACGCAACCACTGCTCCATTTTCCTTCTATTAGTACCACTACAGACATACTGCGTCAACACAATACAACTATTTACCACGCTAACTTCAACTCTGTCCCGCTATCGGTCCCCAAGATGCGGTACCTAATTATAACATTTAAAATTGTGAAAATTATGCCTAGCATAGAATTTAATTAACCTTTATAATAATGATAATAATGATAATAATATAATAGATAATAATAGGTATTAATTAAAAGTCATAACAAGGTTGATCCGTTATTACTTTCTCTAACACACATGTACACAGTTCTCTACTATGTATTGTATTTCACCCAAAATTATAATACCGCGTTTCCCAAGGAATGCATGTTTTGAGATACCTTGAATCCAAAAAGGCGTTCTTAGCAAAATGTCCTCACAAAATTTCTGTACTTTATAACGTACGAACGGTTATCTGCACACACGAAATGTCGCCCTCCATGGTGTAATGGATACAATGCTAACTTCATATACCCAAGTCGCGGGTTCAAACCCGGCGGAGGACGATGTATTTTTTCGGCGTAAAAATCCTTAGTATGGCTTCCTACGGAAGGGAAGTTGGTCCGGTGTCGTAGATTTACGGCACGTAAAAGAACCTCATGCCTGATAGAGAGGCCTCTGAGCAAAATTAAACGGTCTTTCACGTCCAGTGTAGAATGGGACGCTGAGAACCACAACAGTTAAAGAGCGTCCATAAATAAAACTCCATTTACATTTTCACACACGAAATACAGCGATGTTGGGCCACCAGGTATTAAGATGCTGTTCAGAGGTTTGTATCCCGAGCAAGTCACACACCTTACAGTCGGCCTCATTTGTTTGTCCAAGTGTTAAACGCTAACAGATAACTTTCACACATCACCAAGAAGTGTTCCACTAATGAGGACCGGGCGGTAGTTAACGTACGAATCGCGCAACTTTCGCATGGGGAAAGCTCTCCAATTAAAGACAGCAACTCGCCTTAATGGAAAACAGGATCATGTAGCTCTCCCTAGGGACAGATTAAAACAAGCAAACTCAGTTCCATGTAGTCGGGGGATGATTCAGAATTAAAGATTTGTTTTTCTTGGCGAGGGGTTTGCAGCCGTTGTAAAGTTCTTAAAGACCCCCTTGGGTATTGCACAGTATCCGCGCATCTGGGGCAGGGGTTCGATATCAGGTTAGGGATGTATCATTGCACCCTTGATCTAGTTAGATATATTTCTGCAAAACAGCAAAACTTCAACACACACAGCTTAATGACTGTAACCGTATTTATATATCTCAATCTAAAACAAAAATATAAATTGAAAACTACTTTTTACTTTCTATACACGTACTAAAAAAAATAAAATCTGTATATTATATCCCGATATCTGACTACTTACACCGGGGCAAATATCTCAAACTTTATTTCATTTAATAACAAATATTTTTTTTAAATTTTACAAAATAAAATAAATATACAATTATCAGATTAATAGCTTAACCTAAATAAATTAAATTATGCATCTGAAACTTTATATTTATCAAATTTACATTTAATATTCAAATGTTTATGTATTATATTAATAATTCTTAATTACCTAAAATTTTAAGTTTTATATATATACACACACGTACGATATACATAGTGTATAGAGAAGATATAGCATTCCACCCAAAAATCTAATACCGAGCTATCGCCGAAAATAGACGTTTTAGGGTTCCCTGTATCCAAATAAAGCATTTTTAGAAAAAGCTCCGTGTGTGTGTGTGTGTTTGTGTGTGTGTGTTTGTGTGTGTGTTTGTGTGTGTGTGTCTGTGAACACGATAAATCAAAAACTAAAAGTCGGTAAAGTACTAAACTTGGTATATAGGTTTAGTATCTTACAAGGATGCGACACGAAGATTTTGAGGAAAATCTCTCCACCGCAAACTACCGTTTACATGGAAAAAATTTCGAAAATTATGATTTTCTAAAAAAATTGACTCCAACGTTTTTGATTAAAATTCCGTATTTTATAGATATTTACGTAAAAAATAAAATGAATATCTTGAATTTCCTAGGAATAGCCTCTGAAGATCTCTTTATTCCGGATGAATTTTATTGAATTTTGTATATCTTATAAACCGTAAGAGATAGAAAAAAGCTCACTTAATAGAAAATGCAGAGCTCGTTAAAACACACAATTTATGTCATATACATTTTTTCTTGGAGTTGAACATTTTTGAGATATCTCTTGTTAATGGTTCCAGTTTTAAAATACTTAAAATTTTTCACATACGGGAATGTGTCAACTCCTGGTAATGCAAAGAAGGATTTCATCCATATGACAACGGGCTTATAAAAGAGTTGACTATCGTTTTAGCCTAGTGTATTAAATTATTTTCCTTACACTTATAAGAAATCATTTCTGCTGATGTTTATCTCGATTAGCATCAAGTAGATAGAAGAACACGATTTGTAACAGTAATTTGTTACAGAGAATTAGAGAATGTCGTGTGAATGGAATACATCAGATTTTAATTGATATGAAGGAAAGTGATAAAACTATTCAAAAATGTAAGGAAATATACTTTAATAGATATAAGTGTTTTTTTTTTCAAACCCTGTATTTTTGTCGACATTAACAACTTGAAAATAACTTTAAGAATATTGGTTACATTGCAATAGACCAATTAGGAGATAGGAGCAAATTAACCTTCCAAGGTAATTATCAGGTGGCCCAACTGCCCTGTATTTAGCATGTGTACATATTCCTTTGGCCGTTAAAAGAATCGCAAAACTCAATTGCTTATCAGCTCACACCAGTTCCTCTCAGACCGGTTTCAACTTGAAATAGCCCCGTTGAGTTCTGCAAATCTTTTAACGCACGAATGGATGTCTCCACACATCAAATACAATTGGGTCACATGTAGGGCTCTCTCTATAAGTGAAATTTTGACTACATTCGGTCAAAAATACAGAATTTCATTTTATTACATATAGTTTTGGAACCTTTGGAAGCTTATAGGGATTCAATGTTTCGCTGTTCTGCCGTTGTTCTACGGCCATTTAAATGTAGTACAATATACCTACTTCCTAACATACTGTTTTAGTAAACAACGGTTTTCTCACCTTCCACATTTTCCACACATGTAATTTTTGGTTTAACTACAACTAAAAGTTCCAAGAATGAACAGAAATGACTGTTAAAATATTACAAAGAACAAAATTATTCTAACAAAAATAATGTTTCAAACATATATTCTTATGAACAATGTATTATTGTTAGAGATTGCATTTTCTTACTCTTTAAAGCATTATTATTACTTTAAATTATTATTTATAATAATAATTCAGTAATCAAAGTTATTGATCTCCATTCAAAGCTTTTGTGTGTGGTTCAAAACACCAAATCAAAAAATGCCAACCAATTTTCTCAAATTTTAGGCACGTGGAACACTTTTACTGTGCAATATATTTACATATAGAATTTATAAAATAATTTACACATTTTTAGAAACCAATTAATTACAGATAAATAAATCAATAATTAGAAGTAACCTATGGAGCACAAACTTGGACACTAAATAGGAATTTAAATTTAAAATTATTATCTACCAAAATGGACTGTTTCAGGAGATCTACTAGACACTCCAAATTAGAAAAAGCAATCTAACAAACTGATAAGACTAAACATGAAAGATTAATTTCAATTTTAGATTTTATAAGATATAAACAAATATGGGCATGTCCACAGAATATCTGGAGTAAAATTACCAAAATAAGTTTTAGAAGGGAACCCACCTGGTAGAGGAAGACGTGGTCGACTTATACTTAAATGGAGAATATTGAAAGAGGAATAAGGGAATTAGGTCTCGAGGAACTTGATTGGGAGGATAGAGAGGAATTAAAGAAGAGGATAAAGTATTTTTCAGAACATGATAACCCTACCCCACTCTTCTTCCACAATGGCCTGACTTTAAAGTTTGCGGTTAGGGGATTTGCAGTTGGTAGCCAACCCTTGCTATTGCCAAGTCTTCCACTTACTGATCCCTTAACTGAGGCGTGATTCTCAACCTGCAAGCAGTGTCTCCAGGAAACTAATTTTACCACGTTGCCTCTCGCCTCTAGTACAGGTTCGTCTTTTGTTTTCTAATGGTTATTGCCCAGTGGAAGGGGGATCCCGTTTAAGTGCTATCATGTTTTGGATAAAACTATACGAATAATTTGCAATGTATATCTGTTCAAACGTTTATCTGGATTAACGTGGCCGGTGTCCATAGCCGCGTTCGCTAAAGTGCCTCGCTTTGATGCTTCGTGGCACAGGGGATCGTGAGTTCGAGTCCCACCTGGGACATGGGTGTTTGTGTATTAGTGAATATGTATATCTGTATGCGTATTAGAAGCAAAAAGGAAAAACGGTAATCAAATAGAAAAACAAAGGAAAATGTTGGTAAAATGGGGGAAAAAGGAGCGTGAAAAAGGGAATACAGCGCCGGAGGCCCAACAAGACTCAAGATTAAAAAAAAGAAGTACATAGAAGAGTAGTTGAAATGTGTATCCGTTACTAGTAAAGTTAATTAATTTTGACTACATACGTCATTCTGTTTGACTAGGAAGTAAACAAAACGACACCAGACGCTATCTTGCTTGCAGGTGACTCCCCACTTGGGCATTGCGAAAGACAGAGGGTTATGTTGTACAGGAATTCACTCCAAGGTGGATATAATTCCCGTTCCACCCTTCACCTGTATGTTCACACTGATCAGCGGGGTTCTATAATGGCATGTACACTCTCACTACAGCTATATGTATTCTTTTTTCCTTGTAAAGCATGACTACAGAATGTTAGACACTGCCTATTTCTTATAGCTTATCTTTGCCTTCATGTATTCTGCCACAATATATTTCCTTCCCCTTTCCCCTCCTTAACGTGTACAGGTGGAAGCAAAAGTGCCGATGTTTTTGATTTCCTATGGTGGTTTTCTTTTCTAATGCTGGCCGTATTCACTTTCCTTTTTTTTTTCAACAGTATCGGAGTCTGATCAGGACACCGGTGCTGTATCCCCGTTTACATCCCCCCCTAAATTTACTGTATGATTATTGGTTTTACTGTTCCTTTACACAAACATATAACACCCATGCCCAAGGCGGGACTCGAACCCACGATCCCCTGCCCATGAAGCACCAAAGCGAGACGCCTTAGCGAGCCTGGCCATGGGGACCGGCTTCCTTAAGAGAGAGCCCTGTTCAAACATTAGCATCTGGTGTGACGTCACATTCTTTGGGCGGCCGCGCTTTGGCCGAGCGGTTAGACCTCTCGCCTCTCACCTAGACGGCACGGGTTATTTATGTTTTTGGTAGTGTTTAACGCCCATTTTTACTACTTGGTGACACGTGGAATGAAGATGGAGCACCGGTGGAATGCAATAGCGGGGGAAATAGGAGAACTCACCCCTAAGCCGCTTTGTGCTTTACAAATCTCACATGTGGTCGCTTGGGATCGAGCCCGGGCCGTCTATGTGAGAGGTGAGTGGTCTAGCCACTCGTCCGCGGTGCCGTTGGGCACGGGTTCGTTCCCAAGCGACTGCATGTGGGATTTGTGGTGGACAAAGCGCCGTAAGGGAGGGTTCTCCTGTTTCCCCGCTATTGCATTCAACCGGTGCTCCATCTTCATTCCATGTACCATCAGTGTTATCGCCTGCGGGGCTACAAGTAGTGAAAGCGGGCGTTTTGGCTCACTAAGCACTGCACTGGTATTTTAAGTTAAAAAATCTGTTACAAATTATTGTTAAAAAGCTTATTCATTTATCTACTCCATACTAATCGAGATAAACATTAGCAGGAAATGTCTTATTACTTGTTTTCTTGTAAGTAGAACGGAAATAAGGGAAAACACTGGGCTAAAGTGATTGTCAATTTTTAAGAAGGAATATATTGAACATGGTTAACTCCACGAAAAAAAAAAATGACATAAATTGTGTGTTTTAACGAGATATACATTTTTGTGTAGTTTATGATTTACCAGTTATCCAAAATTCAGCAAAATTCATCCAGTATGAAGACGTCTTCAGAGGATATCCCCAGAAAATTCAAGATGTATGCGTTATTTGTAATGTAAATATTTTTAATGCATGGTAACTTTTAGAGCAATTTTTTTAAATATACACATTTTCGATTACCTTTTCCATTATAAAGGATAGTTTGAGGCGGGGATTTCCTCAAGATCTTCGGGTCGCATTCTTGGAAGACATTAAACTCAAGTACTAAGTTTGATATTTTACCGACTTTTCGTTTTTGAGTTAGTGTGTTCACCGACTCACGGGCCTTTCCCAAAAATTCTTTTTGGTACAGGAAACCCTAAAACGTTTATTTACGGTGAAATCTAGGTATATACTATAAAACTATCCTTTAGATGGAAAAATGTTCGAACATTTTAATTTATGTCATATATGTGTATATATATGTGTGTATATATATATATATATATATATATATATATATTCTGTAGAACTGACTGTTTCTGAGATATCACTTCTTATTGATTTACCTTTGAAATAATTATATATTTCTCAAACGGGACCTGTACAAAGTGAATCGAACCTCAATTGTTTCACATAACGACGAGCTTTTATAGGATTTCGCTATCGCTTTAGTCTAATGTATTCCCTTATTTCTCTTCTACTTAAAAGGAAGAAAGTAATAAGACCAATTATGCTAATACTTTTCTCGATTAACCTGACATAGATAAACGTATAATCTTTTGTAAGAATATATGTATTTGGAACAGAGAGAAAGTGACGTGAATGGAACACATGATATTTTTGTGATGAAAAAGTGCAATTTTTTTAAATGCCACCAAAAATGTTACTGAATGTACCAGAAACAGTGACTAATTAAACACAATATCAGATTTTTTATATTTATTTCTTTACGGAATAAAAAAATTTAGTGTAGTGATGAAATGTTTTAATTTCATCTCATATCATATATGTACTTCGTTTTATTTCATGAACCATGCAATATTAAAAATTCATTTCGAAGTTGTATTAGCCATAGTATCTTGAATATCCATAATTTTCAGCCTCTTTGCATCAAAATTGTAAGAAGAGATAGGTTTTATTCAAACAAAATGATAAAAAAGAAATGAAATGGGAGAAAGTAAAGTTTAAATGTAAAGGACATTTAAAGGGCGCAGGCAGTTTATTACGTTGCAGACACCTTTAGGCCACTAAACATAGGAAATACGTAAACCAATATTGATAGACTTATTTTTGCAAAAAACAAAAAAGTAATATTTTGACCGAAAATGAATTATGGAACACCCGTTTTTCTCCTTAAATACCAAGTTCGGTACCTAGCACAAACACACACACACACACAATGGACCGTTTTCTAAATTTTTTTAAATTCAGGTGTCCTCAAAACGTGTATTTTGGTATCCAATATTTGGGCATAATGCAACTCACTTTCTATCATACATTCTACATAGGTGATAGAGAAAGTGTAAAATATACATCTCATTCAAAGAATTCATTCTGAATAATATCTGTTATTAATGAGCAGTGTTATTCCAGATTCTTTTCGATACTCAGTTGTTTCTCGGGATTGCATTAAAAAAACAATAGAATTTTAAGCCCAGAATATTGTATCCAGTCTTAAACATTTGAATGTTGCAGTTTCCTCTGTATCAATAGTGAATAAAGTGGAGAGACTGAAAAATTCAATACCATGGCCGGGATTTGAACCACGGATCTCCTAGCTGACCACTGAGCTACTCTGTTAGCATACCGGTAAGGTGCTAAATTCTCTGACTCGCTCTTTCCCCGGTAAGCTACAAAGAGGTCTCAAATTATTTAGAGACGTTATACCTCAATTACGACTTAAAAACTCTGTAAGTTCTAAACTGTAAAATCGTAAAATACGAGGGGCGTTCAATAAATCCTTAAAAAGAGATAGAAAAAAACTTATTTTTGGAAGCTTTTTTTTCAACATAGTCATTTTAGCTCGATACATTTTTCCCAGCATTTCGCCAACTGTTTTAAGCCTTTCAAAAATGTAGCATTTCGGAAGGCTCTTAAAATAGGCATCTGTTTGGGAGATGACCTCTTCGTTAGACGTGAATCGTTTTCCACCGAGCACAACTTTTCAAGTCATTGAGTGACAAATCTGAGGGATGTGGTGCATGTTGAAGTAATTCGAATCTTAACTCTACAATTTTTGTCATCGAAACTCCGCAGGTGTGCACCCTTGCATTGTCTTGATGGAAGAGAGTATTTTCCTTTGCCAGATGAGGGCATTTTCTCTTGATTTCTCCGTTCAACCGGTGCAATAACGATGCATAATACTCTCCATTTATCATTCTTCCTTTCTGCAAGTAGTCAATGTAGATGATTACGCGTGCATCCCAAAAAACCTTGGTCATCATCTTGTCTGCAGATTTCAGCACCTTTGCCTTCTTCGGAGCCTTTAAAAACCCTCTGTTATGACTGTACTTTTGTCTCTGAAGTGTAGCAGTGTATACGTGTTTCATCATCAGTTATGTATTGATGCAGAAACTCTTCAGGATTGAAACGGAAAATGCCAAACCAGCTTCCGTATCGATCGCACGAATGCGTTTATTCTCCGTTGAGAGCAAGCTCAGCACCCATTTTGCCAAGACCTAATTTTGTTGCAAAATATGGACACTGTACTTGTAGTATGCCTGTGTCGTACACTATTTCACGAACTTTGATTCGTCAATCACTCATAACCATATCCTGGATTTTGGCAATAATTTCAGAGGAAGTCGCTTCTACTGGACGACCGGGACGATGTTCATCATTTGTGGATGTACGGCCACGTTTAAACTCATTTATTCAATTGTAAATTGTTGCAAACCCAGGAGTAGATGTGCCATAACTTCATCCAACTCGGCTTTTATCAGTGATAGGCCATAAGTGTTTAATCACCGCACGAAACTCCTTTTTTTTCCCCATATTTCTAAAGAAGCACAAGATTGAAGATTCAATCACCTATGGCAACGAAACCACGTTATGGACATAGCTGAAACTTTAACTGTCATCTAGCAAGATTGCTAAATACAACTAAGGTCTAATTAAACGTCATTCGTATATTATATGGTAATATATAATATTATAATTGTAAAATAATTTACCCACGCATTAATAAACAATAGAGGATTATAAAATGTCACATAAATGCAAATCGTTAAACTTTTGATTTAATCGTTGGCCAATAAAGACGAAATGCCATCAAGTGCCTTAAGTTGGCAATAAGCGGTATGGTGTTGAGAGGGACTGTACTCGATGGATATACCACCCCACCCCTGGAAGCATCAAGCAACCACAGATTCGGTCCACCCCTTCTCCATGTGGGTCCACTCTTGCCTTTAATGGTCATGACCTCTGTTATTGGCCTGCTATTGTTGAGGGGCTGCCGCCACGGTACGCTAATACCCTTGCAGTGGTGCCAACTTTACGAGGCGTTAAACCCCTACCCCGGACCCCCATAATTGCCCCGGCATCCTCTTAGTAAGTAACGCTTTGCTGCAATTCCTTTTTCCTCTCGCTCTCCTTTTCCAACTTGCATTTTAGGGAGCGAAGATTCTCAGAGTAGAACATTCTTAAGCAATATTAGCTAAGTACTGCAACCTTCTTGTGTATATACTGAGATTCCTCATTTATCTCCTACTTGGTGTGTGTTTGGGTAAAATTATTGATATCAAAAGTTGCTTATCTATATTCTCTGTCACATACCTATACAAAATCTTATATGTTACATTCATATGCTTCTCTGATTTCACAAATCTTCATTAGATTTTACTTTCTCTAACACATATGTACAATTTGCATAGAGAAGGTATTGTATTCCACTCAAAAATTCATATATTTCACCGGAAATATATGTATTGAATAAAAGAAAAAACATTTTAAGAAAAAGATGCGCGCGCGTGTGTGTGTCTGTGAGCAGTATAGCTCAAAAACGAAAAGTCCGTTAAGCAACTAACTTGATATTTAAGTTCAGTACCTCCCAAGGATACGACACAAAAATGTTCAACAAAATGGCCACACCCCAACACACACCTTTACATGAAAAAACTTTGAAAATATTGACTTTCTCAAAAATGGCACTAACGATTTGGATTAAAATCTCTTATATTTCAGATATTTACATGACAACCAAAACATATATCTTGAAGATAATTTTATTCTCGGTGAACTTTTCGGAATTTAACATACCTGGTAAACCGTAAAAAACTGTAAAAAAATATAGAGCTCATTGAAACATACCATTTATGTCATTAAATAATTTTTCGTGGAGTTGGCCGTTTTTTTTTTTTTTTTTAAATATTCCTCGTTATAAATTTCGATTTTAAAATGCTTAAACTTTTCTCATACCGGAATTTGTCAACTCCTGGCCACGCAATCAAATGGACTTCAATCCCATAGCAACCACATTTTGAAATATGTGGCTATCGGTTTAACCTAGTGTATTACCTTATACCCCTTCTACTTATAAAGTAACTAAATAATAAGATCATTTCTGCTAATGTTTACCTTGATTAGCTTGAAGTAGTTAGTGGAATACGTTTTGTTGCAGAGATGTAGATTTTTTATTTATTTTCGATCTGGAAAGGTTATATAGAAACCAAAGTTCTGGGTTTTCCTGGTGGCTTAGGGACATCCCTGTCACAGTCGAGACATTTCTAAAGATCTAAGACCCCCATTTTTCATAAAGGAAATCACCCTCCGTGTATCCGGGAAGGATATTTTCTCACTCCCAACTTCAAAAGTAGCATTTTTCTCCAAACTTTTTTTTTTCTTCCAGTAAAGGATTAAGTCACAAAGTCTGGGGAAGACATTTTCAGAAAACATTAATTTTCCAACTTTTTAATTAAGCATTTACCTTTTTCTAGAAAAGAAGTAGATGAAGAAATCGAAAAATACAAAATTAAATTACACGAAATAAAAGCATCAAAATGTAGCATGCAGTAAACAAAAGACTGGCGTCTCTGGTTGTAGCGACAAAGTGTTGGTTTGGTCATAGGGAAGGGTGAATCAGTTCCCCGGGTCGGAGGGGGAGGGGGCCGCAGACCACTTTATTCCACGTTTAAACATTTCGTGCTCCTAATGCATATGTAGATTGCCATTTTGAGGGAAAGCAGACAGACAGCACCTATCTCGATGTGATTGATCGATTCGATATCCGGTGGAATTTATAGGTTGCATGGTCCATATGCAGTTCTTCATCAGTGAACACAACAGCTCTTCTACAGCGGAACATGGGCAGGATTTTTGTGCGTAATGTTGGCTACACTGCCGGGGTACACGTGTCTACATATTAGCACTGCTTTTGGGTCTAGGACGTACACACTGGAGTA
Organism: Hymenopus coronatus; assembly: GCA_030762935.1. Taxonomy (NCBI): domain Eukaryota; kingdom Metazoa; phylum Arthropoda; class Insecta; order Mantodea; family Hymenopodidae; genus Hymenopus; species Hymenopus coronatus. Next base: position 44,369,792 of record CM060883.1, read on the forward strand.
GAATTTTATAGACTCTGTAGAAAACTCAGGAAATCTCTCGAATCTCTTGCTGCTTACTATCTTATTTTGCACAACTGATAAACCGAAAGAAATAGGCAGAAACGTACTACACAAAAATTTACAGATTTCGTCATAATACACAATTTATATTGTATATCTATACATAGCTACACATTTGTGAAGCTTTTGCTTGTTGTAGTTCCAAAATATTCCAATAAATATTTTTCTCAAATAAGAAGTCGTTATTCATATGTTTCACACTGGCCAAGCATACAAAACGGATTCTCAATACCATCACATCGCTAGCTAATGGCTTTAACATGATTTGAATTTAAAAAAATTTAGAAAGAGAGCAGTGAACCCAATCGGTTGTTTAAGGTTCATTTGTTTTCCTTATTACAAAGATTACAACCATTTATTTATGTATTGTCCGAAAGAATTGTCCTTCTCTCGTTGAAGTTTTTGCGCTTGACGATCCATTACATGCTCGAGGCTCATTAAAGTTGTCACTGCGTCTATAAAAGGAAATGCGTCATACACAATTTTACCGCGCAGATTCAAGTAGGATCACTCAACATTCTTTTGTTCACAAACGCTCTTTGCAGCTTTGTCCGATGACCATCTTGCCGTAGTTAACTGTCTCTTTTATATTGCTTCAAACTTAAAAGTAACTCTTTAGGATTCACAGTAAAGAAGTGCGGAGACAGAGATATCTACCGGGTGGAAGGAAACTTACTAAAGTCTTTCTAATATGTGCCACAATCAAAAAAGTCTAATAGGATGTTGTTCTTTGATCAACCGATTTCGAAAAATAAATGTGTTCCAAATTGGATGCGTAATTCCATAAGAATATACGAAGATAATGGTTTGTTGCTTGTAAGATTCGTAAAGTAACGTATTTCTGACATTAGGTTCGGTAGGAATTATGGGACACCACACAGGGTTTCGAAATAATTAATCACATAAAATAATTAAAGGAATACTCCGAGGAGCTTTTTCAGACGTGAAGTAACTTGGCAACTTTGCGTTGAGGTTGTTCAGGGATCTGAACGGGCTTCTGGATGTAAACACGTTGGTGTCTTGCAAACACGACGCAGGGTGAGGATAACGAGTGCAACTGGCATTCTGATTGACCAACACTCGCACTGTAAAAACGGAAGAAATACCTTCAACGGCCTAGTGGGGCGTGTTTATGTACTGACCAAGTGCAAGCAACCTGCAGCGTTGCTAGCTTGCCTCACTCTTGTTTCCGAATAAACGAAATTATTTCCGTAGTAACTGGTTAGAAACAAAAACGTAAGATACAAAATGTGTTCCAAATATCGAGATCTATCACCGGTATAAATTAATGTAATGACTTCACTTCCACCCGGTATATTGCTCTGACAGTAATTCTATTTTCTCAATTTATTATTGTTTACTTTCATATATCTATAAATGTTGCATGAAAAGTTACCTTCAAGTACCGCATTCACACTTAAAATACGAAAACAAGATTTTACGAATCTCTGAGCATAAAAAAGTGGTGATGTGTTCCATTCACATCACTTTCCATACCCCTCCACAACAAACTTTTTATAGAAGATTATTAATTTATCCATTTCAGCTAATTGAGTTAAACATTAGCAGAACTAGTATTATTGCTTAGCTTCTTGTATGTAGTATGGAAATAAGTAATATGTTGAGCTAAAGCGAAAGCAAATCTTTTAAAAGCTGGTCGCCAAGATATGGCTAGACGTAAAACAAAGGCATCACGGACGGTGATTTCCCACTTAAGAAAGGTTTAAACAACTCCAAATTTACAGCAAAAACAGGAAAATCTTGGAAATTGTTAGCTCTACAAAAAAATGCATCTCACATAAATTGTGTTTTAACAAGATATTAAATTTTAAAATTCTTTTTTTTTTAATAAGGCTTTTTGTGTCACTGACTGTTTTACAGCTATGCAAAAATCATCCAAAGTGCACAAAATTTCAGAGGCCAATCCCAGAAAATTCAAGATATAAATTTCATTTACATTGAGAATATCTTATAGATATGGTATTAGACGCAAAATCGTTACAGCTATTTTTGAGAAAATAAATATTTCGTAAAAACATGCATAAAGAGCCGTTTAGGATGGCTGGATTTTCTTGAAAATTATCTTGTCAAATCCTTGGAATATGCTAAACTAAAGCCTTAAGGTTGGGTTTGAACAGACTTTCCGTTTCATAATTCTGTTATTCACAAGCACAGACACAGAAATATTTCTAAAAATGGTTTTCTGATGTATTAAAATGACCTGAAAATTGATGAAATTTTGGTAAAACATTTTCTGGAGGAATAAAATACCTTCTCTGCCTAATATTTAATTGTAGATTTATGGAGAAATCAAAAAAGGAATAAATTATTGAACTGTACTGAGTATTTAGTAACGAATTTTTTTTAAATCTTCATGTCAATAAAGATAAATATTTACAAGAAATAATTTTATATAAATAAGTTATATAATCCATAAATTTAGCTTAGTCAGCATAAAGCTTTTTAAAATAGCCGTTAAATATAAGCAATTCCTTGTTTTAAGTTTAACGTCCTTTAGCCTGGTAGACCATATCGGATGAAATCCATTCTTGTTAATTTCATTTTTTGCCTGGCCCTTTAGAAACAGAATTAATATGTATATAACTCTATATATATAACATACAAATGATTTTCTCCACCCTTTATCGGTTATTTTTACACTTCAAAAAATATTCTTGAGTGGTTATGGAGGCAAGCTTTGGAAAAAATGTATGTGTTACATTCTCATGACTTTATCTATTCTTCAACAGACTATTCTTACAAATGCTTACTCTTCTATCTGCTTTATGCCAATTGACATAAACGTTAGCGGGAATCGCCTTATTACTTATTTCCTTGTAGGTGCGAGGTAAATAAGAGAATAAGCTAGGCTAAAGCGACAGGCAAATCTTTTAAAAGCGAGGCATTATGTGGTTAATTTTCTCAAATTTCAAAGTATAGATTTTTAAAAACATTTACATTTTTTTTTTTAGTAAGAAATGTTAAACATTTTAATTAAAGAAAACCTCAGCTTTTAGTTTTTCACAGACCCAGAACGTTAAATTATAAACCATGCTTTTATAGTCGATGTATGATGTTTGAGGTAGGTTTAAGAATACATTATGGAGCAGAAAATTCATATATACAGTTCAAACTTTTGCTTTTACAAAACATTGCACTTTTACAGACGCAAATAGAAAGCCTGATAATTTTATAAATATAAATTTGTGTTAATTAGGGAGAAGGAATTAAGCTAATTTAAAGAAGCATAATTTTTGCTGTGATATCATTACAACCCGTAAATATTTCAGAAAAACTTAGCCTATGTTCAAATATCTTTTAAATTCACGAGCTGAGAATTCTGGAGAAGAAGAAAAAAAAAGCAGCAGAGAAAAAATGGGTCTAAAAGGGGGTGAAATATCGTGATAAAATACTTGTCAGCGATATTTCTTTCCCTTCTTCTTGCCCTGTTTCCGTAATGCACTTCAGAGGAAATCTCTGGGGGAAACTGTTAATTAAGCGCATCGACGTAGCTGTTTTTTCTTCCTCAGGTGGCACCTCTGAGCTAGATATTCCCGCAAATCTTCGCTCAAGCTTTTGTGTGTGTTTCTTTAACGCCAAATGTTGACGCACTGCTACCATTTTGGCTTTAAATAGACCTCATTTGAAATACGAGGATCGTTTTTTTTTCAACCTCCGATAGGCTAAATATAAAAGACAACTTCATAGAAAACAATTATTTTATTACTACAAGTTTTGTACACTTATGGTTGCTTTTCAACATAATCACCGAAAAGATTGAGACATTTATCGTACCTGTGCACAAGCTTTGCAACACCCGCTTCCAAAAATGTTGCCACCAATGCTTTCAAATGAGCATTGACGTTGTTTTGAAGATCTTCCTTGGTTTGAAAGTGCTGCCCTCCTAGCCACGTCTTTAGTTCAGGGAAAGGTGAAAGTCGCTGGGTGCCAGGTCAGGACTCTACGGCGGATGATCGATAATGACCCATTAAAATTGTTCAAGAAGCCGATGGGTTGTGCCAGCAGTGTGTGAACGAGCGTTGTCATGGATCAACATAATTCCTGAAATCAGCAATTCTCTTCATCTGTTTTGAATGGCGCACCGCAAACGTCATAAAGTACGAAGATCTTCAAAACAACGTCAATGCTCATTTGAAATCATTGGCGGCAACATATTTTGAAGCGGGTATTGCAAAGCTTGTTTATAGGTACGATAAATGTCTCAATATTTTCGGTGATTCATACACTTATGGTTATAAGTGTACCAAACTTTTAGTAATACAATAATTGTTTTCTATGGACTTTTCTTTTATTTATAGCCCCACGGAGGTTGAAATAAGAACGGCCCTAGTGTATGTGTCTGACCAGTTTCTGTGTGTACATAAGACCAATGAAAGTAGTAGCTACGGATAATAACAAACTTATATGTGTTAATTTAGTTATTTTTTTCATACAAGCTCTATGTAATACAGGAGTTGGATAGGTAGAGCCAGACTGAAAAATGCATGCCTTAGCCGGGACTTGAACCACGGATCTCCCAGTCTCTAGCCGGTTGCTCTACAATGAGCTACCATGACAACATGCCAGCATATCACTGAATTTCTCAACTGACTCGCATGTTTCCTGATAAACCACAGGGTGATCTCAAATTATTTTGAGATGACATACCCCAATGGCGACTTACAATATATTAATGTATTTATATAAATATTGTTTTTTCACACAATCCAAGTGTAGGACAGGAGTCCTCTGTATGAGAAAAGTATGAGTTTTTTAAAGCTGAAACGAAAAACAAGGAATATCTCAAAAGCGATCGACTCCATGAAAAATCTGCATCTTACATAAATTGTGTGTTTTAATGAGCACTACATTTTCTGTTAAATAAGTTTTTGTATATCTCTTACAGTTTCCCAGTTGTACAAAATTCTGTAGAATTCATTCAGAATAAGTAGTCTTCAGAGGCTATTCCCAGAAAATTCAAGATATAGCTGTTATTTGTCAGGTAAATACCTTTAATATTTGATGTTTTAATCAAAATTGCTAGAAGCATTTTTGAGAAAATTAAAATTTTCGAAAATGTTTCTATGTAAAGGGTAGTTGGAGTGGGCGGATTATCTTAAAAATTTTCGTGTCGCTCCTTGGAAGATACTGAACATTAATACCAAGTTTGGTATTTAACGGAGCTATGCTGTTCAAAGATACACGCACACACATACGGACCTTTTTCCAAAAATGCTTTTTTTGGATTCAGGGGGACCCAAAACATGTATTTCCGGCGAAATCTGGTATCGAATTTTTGGGTGCATTACAATACCTTCTCTACACACTATGTACATAGTACGTGTAGAGAAAGTAAAAAGACGCATTTACTAAACATTATTTTAATGTGTTCAATCTCCATTCCTGCTCAGTGCATGATTTAGCCTTGGCACTGAATCGCGAATGTTGCATGGCATTGCCCTCTAGCAATGTCCTCAAATGGCAAATTGACTGCTCATTTACTCGTAATTCATTCCCGATACACCTTGGAAATATTTGCACAGATCACGTTAGTGAGTAACCGTTAACATCACCATTGCTTGATAGAACAACGGCAGAACGCTCCTCCACCCACACACCCCTCCATGTTATGTACGCGCCAGCCGAGAAGGTTGGTAAAATGCCCCGTGACGGCATATATGGAACCGAGAGTATAATATGTAACACGGTACGGGCTGGTCCCGGAGCTCAGTCGGTTCAGCTCCTGCCTGCTGTACAAGGCGTCCTGGGTTCGATTCTCAGCTGAGGTGAGGATCTCTCTCTGGCTCAGATTATTTCATATCTTCCCCGCAGTCTGGCAGTAGGAATGAAAGCGTGAATGTGTGCGTGATCTAATCAATAAAATTAAAGAAAATAGAAAGACAACGACAGCAAACAGTACAGGAGTTAACACCACTGTCAAAAGGCAAATGATCCATAGGGTAAAGCTTCCCATTGGTCCATGTAGTTAAAGGCGGGCTATAAAGGGTATGTGTTCCATTCACATGACTTTCTGTACATCTGTGCAAAAAATTATTCTATTTACTTCATCTAATCGAGAAAAAATTAGCAGAATTAGTCTTAATACTTGCTTCCTTGTTAGTAGAAGCAAAGTAAGGGAGCACCATAGGCTAAAGTGATAGTCAAAACCTGGTTGCCATGTGACTGAAGTTCCTTTGTTTGTATGGACAGGGGTTGACAAATTCCTGTATGAGAGACGCATGTTTTTCAAAGCTGAAACAACAAAAAAAAAAAAAAAAAAAGGAATATCTAAAAAACGATCTACTCCACGAAAAAAAAAAATGGTATAACATAATTTGTGTGTTTTAACATACTCTACATTTTTGTGTTTAAGTTTTTGTCAATCTCTTATGGTTTAGCAGTTTCTAATTTGCAAAATTCCGTAAAATTTATCCAGAATAAAGTAGGCTTCACAGGCTATTCCCAGAAAATTTAAGATATACATTTGGTTTGGCAAGTAAATAACTTATATATAAGAGATTTTAATCAAAATCGTTTGAGCCATTTTTAAGAAAATCAAAATTTTCGAAATGTTTTCCATCTAAACGGTAGTTTGTGGTGGGGGATTTTCTTTAAAGTCTTCGTGTCGTATCCTTTTGGGGGGGGCAGGAATAAAGGTTATAAGGATAACAGGTATATAAGGTATTTGGGGAGGAAATAAGGAAAGGGGAGAGAAAGGATTTAATACTGTGGTGTCACTGTTTATTAGGGCATATACGGTGTCATGGGGCCCGGTACCGCCTGAGGCAAACCGAGTGATTTCGGGTGACTGTATTATGAAGCGTGGTGTGTAGGGACAGACGACATGGCGCAATGCCCTGACGTAGACCTACAAAAATTGAGGCGCATCATTTAACCAGAGAGGCATGTTAATCTGGCGATGGAGCTCTTCCCAGGTGAGTTCTGGGTGATGTAGCCATAGCTCCAAAGCTTAGCATGTTGGGTCAATGCTGTATATCTGATGTGAGTTGTTGTTCATATCTTGCAGTCAGATGGTCAATCCACGAGTCTGTTGTGGATGAGCTGCTTGTGGACCTTGTAGATCCTGGAGTGAGTTGAGAGATTATCGGCATGTTGCCTTAGTAGTTCAGTGTTAGGGCAACCGGCTAGATACCACGAGATCCATGGTTCAAATCCCGGCTATGGCATTGAATTTCTCAGTCTGACTCTACCTATCCAATACCATTTCTGCTAAGGAGATAGGCAGAACCAGCTCCATATTCTTGTCATGCTGCACCGAAACACCGTAGTCAACACTTCCAAACTCAAAACGTGGTGAGGGATGAATAAAATCATTAATCGAATGATATGGAGGGACAGAGATTTCGGGGATTGATATAAATCTTTTCGGCATTCTTCTGACGACCAAAGAAAAGGCCAAAGTGCATAGTCACCAGCCGCAAGCGCTACCGCGGCGAGTGCGGTACCGAAACCTCCCGCGGTCAGAAAAATAGCCCCGAAGCCTCCCGGATCCTTAAAGGTTCCTAATTACATAGCCCTCAAATCTCCCCAAAGCAGGTAACAGTTGCAGTTTGATGTTTATATATATCTTCCGTAGCTTTTCTCTCCAGATCACAAAGTACTTTCTGTCTCTGAACTTTGTCACTAGGTGGTGCCGCGTGGTTATGGTCCTCTTGAATATCCAGGACATCTATTTCTTCAATGGAAAAGGTTTTAATAAAACTTTTGCAACTTTTAACATTGCACGTCCATCGCGCTACCCCACTTTTTAAACACTTCTGGAATCCGAAAGTGTAGCCGTTCCGAAGTAGACTTTTCCTTCCTGTCCTACTCACGGTAATTTCAGTATCGTCGGAAAACATGCCAACTGTGAACTAATTTGCCGGACACTGAAATAAATCAAGGAAAAAATTAGGTATACCCATTCCACCCCACCTGCTGGCTAATTCCACCGGTTTCGGCTAAGCTTACCTGGGTACTGGAGGCTTCGGTCCTGCGCCCACCGCGCCTCCACATTGCTCGGTGTGCTACACATTTACTTTGACCATGGTGTGAAACAGGCTCTTGAGGAAGGAATGATACAAGCTCTGGATTAACCGTAAAGTGGAAGAGATGTGGGCCGACGTAAAGAAAGAAGAAAGGAAGGCTTAAAGTTAAGAAGACCTCTCTATAAAACAGTATTGATCTTCTTTGGTTGAAAAATTAATGAATGTTCTTCCATCCGGTAGAGCGAGGAAACCGTAGTTGTACTCTTGGCCCAAAGAGGCGGCACTAGTCCGTTCCTTATGCATGGTTAACCAACGCCGAGGAATTAAACTGAAATCCCGAGAGAGGTAAAAGAATGTAAAGAACAAGGAAAAATAGACGCCGTGAGAAAGCGCTCAAATAATTGAAATGGAAGTTTTTTCTTCCCGGGAATAAAAATAAGAAAGGACAACTAAAGTAAACGAATCAAAGTTAAATAATTTTAGGGCACGTAATCTTGTAGAAAGCCTTGAAAATCATTTTAAGTCGGAATCGTCGTGAAGTTTTATATTGGAATAACCAACTACTTCCCGCAATGCGTAATCCGTAAGGCAAACCTGTCGGTGACTACAGCTAGCAAGTTTCAGTACTACCCCTTAATTTTATTTTGCCATTAAAATGCCAAAATTATTTGTCTTGCAAAGAAAATATGAAACTACTCCTATCTGTGGTTGCATAGTTTACTTTCTCTTTTCTGCATCAGCACTTTATGCACCTTTTACTTTCTCTACATGTATATAGAGCAAGATTTTTATTACGATTTCACCGGAATGCATATTTCGAGACCCTCTGAATTAAAGAAAAATATTCGTGTCTGTATGTGTGTAGCTGAGTTCAAAACGAAAAGATGGTTTATTTAGGTCATTAATTTCCAAGGATGCGAAACGAAGATTTTCAAGAAAATCCTCTCACCTCTAACTACCCTTTACATGGAGCTTTTTTTCGAAAGTTTTGGATTTTCTCAAAAATGACCGTCACGATTTTGGTTAAAATATCATATGTTTAAGATATTTTTATGACAAACGAAATATATATATATATCTTAAATTTTCTGGGAATAGCCTCTGAAGCCCTCTTCATTTTGGATGAATTTTGTATAGATTTTGTATAACTGGTAAACCGTAAGAGATAGATAAAAACTTACTACACAGAAAATTTAGATGTTAAAACACACAATTTATGCCATATACATTTTTTTTAATTAACCACTTTCAAGATATTCCGGGATGTTGGTTTCAGTTTTAAGCTACTTAAAACATTTTCTAAATAGAAAGACGTCTCTTTTTTCGTATCTATTTTGTTTACTACTAGCAATCAATGGGAATAGAATTTCAATTATTTCACATGGCAGCCGGCTTTTAAAATATTTGACTATCGCTTTAGTCTACTGCGTACCCTTATTTTCCTTGCACTTACCAAGAGCCAAGTAAGATGAAAAATCCTGGTTTATCTTGATTAACATGATGTAGATAACAGAATAATATTTTGAAAAAAAAAAATTATGGAACATGAGAAAGTCATGAGAATGGAACACATCTAAATTGTCGCACTTTTGCACCTTATTGCCCAATGTTTTGTGCCTAAAATTCCCAGCTCTAACAGTGGCATACAATTTCGTATGTAGGGGATGATGTATTGCTGATGTTTATTAGAGTTCATGGAGGTATTGATTAGAAGAAAGAGGAAGGAAATTGCAGAATAAGAAAATGACGTTGTTTCGGACAGCTATATTCCTTTCGTTCACCACTGCTGGTAAATATCTAAAGGGGTGACTCTGAAATTACTATTTTACTATTGTGTTTACCCGATTTGTAATTTAATTCATATTCACTGACAAAAAACAATAGAAATTTAGAAGAAGACAAATTCCTGAATACAATAAAACACTTGTTTTAACAGTAGAAGCCCAGTAATTCAAGCTAACTGCTGAGGCTATCTCGATCATTAAAGCACTCGAATTATTCGGAAATATCACTAAATCAGTACGTAAACCCTGAATAAACTTTTAATAAATACAATACTGGTTAAATACATTCTAAACATCTGATGTGTTCCATTCACATGCCTTTATCTACACCTCTGCAACAAATTATTGTTAAAGGGCTTATGTTTCTATTAACTTCAGGCTAATTAAGAAAAATTAGCAGAAATAGTCTTATTACTTCCTTCATGTAAGTAGAAGTGAAATAAGGGAGAACCATAGATTAAAGTGATAGTCAAAAGCTGGTTGCTATGTGACTGGAGTTCCTTTGTTTGTATACACAGGAGTTGACAAATTCCTGTATGAGAAAAACATAAGTCTTTTAAGCTGAAACCAAAAACAAGGAATATCTCAAAACCGATCAACTCCATGAAAAAATGTATATGACCTAAGTTGTACTTTATCATGCTTTACATTTTTTGTGTAGTAAGTTTTTGTCCATCTCTTACGGTTTACAGTTATGCAAAGTTCATTAAAAATCATACAGAATAAAGAGGTTTTTTGAGGCTATACCCAGAAAATTCAAGATATACATTTTATTTGGCAAGTAAATATCTTAAATATAAGAGACTTTAATTAAAATTTTTAGAGCCATTTTTAAGAAAATCAAAATGTTCGAAATTTTTTACATGTAAAGGGTAGTTTAGGGTGGTGGTATTTTCTTGAAAATCTTCGCGTCGCACCCTTGAAAGATACCAAACTGAAATACCAAGTTACGTTGTTAACGGTCTTTTCATTTTTGAGCTATGCTGCCCACAGGTACACTCACATACACACAGACAGACAGACACGGACATTTAACTGAAAATGATTTTTTTTTTAATTCAGGGTGTCAAAACATAAATTTCCGGTGAACTCTCGGTATCGAATTTTTTAGTGTAATACAATACCTTCTCTATACATTATGTACATAGTACGTATAGAGAAATTAAAAATAATGTAGAACATACTGCTGTTATATATACGTATATGAGAAAACATTTTCAAGTTGCAAAAGCATAAGTTACATTTTAAAGAAATTTCCCATGCCAAAGACTTACAATAGGAAGGTAAACCACAGTACAGTATGTTCAGGAAAATCTAACGTCTGTTACTTATATTAAATGTGTAGGTACTTTTACTTTCTCTACACGTACTCTGTACATAGTGTATAGAGAAGGTATTACGCTCCACCCAAGAATTCGATACCCAGATTTCACCGGATATATATTTTTTAGGGTTCCCTGCATCCAAAAAAAGCATTTTCAAGAACAGGTCCATGTGTGTGTGTGTGTGTCCGTGTATCCGTGTATCTGTGAACACGATTAAGTTTAGTATCTTCCAGAGATACGACACGAAGATTTTGAGAAAAATCCCCCCATTCCAAACGACCCTTTACATGGATCTTTTTTCGAAATTTTTGATTTTCTTAAAAATGGCTCAAACGATTTTGATTATCGTATATTAAAGATATTTAACTGACATATCAAATGCATATCTTGAATTTTATGGGAATAGCCTCTGAAGACTACTTTATTCTGGATGAATTTTACGGAACTTTGCATAACTGCTAAACCGTAAGAGATGGAGAAAAACTTACCACACAAAAATGTAGAGCACGTTAAAACACACAAGTTATATTTTATACACTTTTTTCGTGGAGTAGATCGTTTTGACATATTAATTTTTTGTTTTTTGTTTTTTTGTTGGTTTCAGCTTTAAAAAACTTATACTTTTCTCATACAGGAATTTGTCGACTCCTGTACAGAAACAAAGGAACCTCAGTCACATAGCAACCAGCTTTTGACTTCACTTTAACCTATGGTACCCCCTTATTTCGCTTCTACTTACAAGGAAGCAAGTAATAAAACTATTAGAAGACTAAGAAGCATAAGATTTTTAACAATAATTTGTTGCAGAGATGTAGAGAAAGGCATGTGAATGAAACACATCAGATTTTTACCTAAGTGTATTTTAATTACTAGTAGGGATTATAGTACCAATACTATATTTTTATGAAAGGATGTATAATTGATTGACCTGCAGTCCCAATTTGTGAAGGATCGACAAAAAAAAGAGCAAGTGCACTCCTCAAAACTTAAACCTACTTGTCAGTCTATAATAGAAGCATTTTCAACCTGAGACCAAGATTATATCTGTGCATTATGAACGAAAACCCTAAGTGGGACAGTTTTACCCGTATTGCACATGGAAAATTGAAAGTTCAAAATGTAACACATTTGGAAGTGCGTAAAATTTACATACGGACAACGTATAAAAAAAATGTTCCTCTAGTTTTATGCAAAAAATTTAAGTTCCTTAAGAACAGCTCGAGGAACATTGGGCTCTACTGCATTTTCCATTTTATTTCCAGTTTTAAGAGGCGTATTTTTATCTTCTCCAGCCCGTATGTGCAATGCACTCCAGCCAAAAATTCTATCCCGAAATTTCACCGCAAATATATGTTTTTAGGTCTTCTGAGTCCCAAAAAAGCATTTTTTTTTAGAAAAAGATCCACGTGTGTCTATGTGCCTGTCTGTTCTTCCGTGGAGAGCACAGCTCAGAAACGAAAAGTACGTTAAATACTAAACTTGGATTTTATTCAGCATGTTCCAAGGATGCAACACGAAGATTTTCAAGAAAATCCCCCCACCCTTAATTATCTATTTCATTGAACATATTTCGAAAATATTGATTTTCTCAAAAATGGATCTAATGATTTTGTACACCAAAAATATTTTGAATTTTCTGGAAATAGCTTCTGAAAACCTCTTTATTGTTGATTTTTGCAGAATTTTCCATTATGGTTAAACCGTAAGAGAGAAATAAAAGCTTACTGCACAAAAACATGTAGATCTCCGTAAAATACATAATTTATGTCATTTACGTTTTTCTTGTAAAGTTGACAGTTTTCGAGATATTCATTTTTAATGGTTTCAGTTTTAAACGAGTTAAATGGAACTACATAAAGCGAACCGAACCTCTATTGTTTCACATTCCCACCAGGTTTTAAAACATTTGACTATCGCTTTAGACTAATTTATTTCCTTTCTACTTACAAGATAGCAAGTAATAAGATAAATTCTGTTAATGTTTATCTAGATTAGCATGACGTAGATAAAATAAAACTCCTTTGTAAGAAAATTTTGTTTGTGGAACAGCTAGAGAAAATTATGCAAATGGAATACATAAACTTTTTTTCTAAAACTGAGATACTGTGCAATGGATTGGCATGCTCAATTTGTGAAGGGCCGACAAAAAGAGCAAGCGAACCCGTTCAAATCTAACTATACCCGTCAATGTGTAATAGAAATGCATTTTCAGTCTCAGACCAACGTTATTTCTATGCATTATGAACTGAAACTTAAGTAGGAAAGTTTTACCGCATTGTAAATGGAAAATTGAACGGAGGCGTAAAACATACATACGAACATCGTATTAAAACGAGATTTTCCTTTAGTTTTATGTAAAATACTAATTTCTTAAGACTCGAAGTACACGAAACCTAGAAGTATTGAGGCTCGAATTAACGGGGCTCTACTGTATTTCCTATTTTACTTTCAGTTTTAAGAAATGTATTTTTGGGGGAATGGCGTTGTTAAAAAAAGTCTGATCTGTTACACTTACATAACTTTCTCTAGCTGCTCTGCAAACTCCTCACAAAAGATTATTCTTCTTTGTACACCATGCTAATCGAGATAACCATTAGCAGAATGTTCTTATTGCTTAGTTCCTTATAAGTAGAGGGGAACTTAAGGAGTGCGCTATGCTAAAGTGATAGTATAATGTTTTAAAAGCTATCATTATGGGATTGTCATTGCAAATCGCTTCTTTGCTTGGTCAGGAGTAGACCAAAAGAGAAACGGACACTTGCTGTCTGAGAAAAGCATAGTACTTCACAATTGAAACCAATAACAAGGAATATCTGGAAAACGGTTACCTCCACAACAAAAACATAAAGGCCATAAATTATGTGTTTTGACGAGATATACATTTTTGTGCAGTAAGCTTTTGTCTACCTCTTACGGTTTAGTAGTTAAGTAAAATTCGGCAAAATTTATTCCAAATAAAGAGGTCTTCAGAGGCTATTCCCAGAAAACTCAAGATTTAAATTGTATTTGTGATGGAAATGGCTTTAATATGTGGCATTTTAATCAAAATCGTTTGAGACATTTTAAAGAAAATATAATTTTTTTAAAATTTTTCCATGTAAAGGTAGTTTGTGGTGGGTGGCGGGGGTTCTTGAAAAGCTTCGTGTTGCATCCTTAGAAGATACTAAACCTAAATACCAAGTTTGGTATTTAACGTCTTTTCGTTTCTGAGCTATACTATCTTCAAACACACATGGACCTTTTTCTAAAAATGCTATTTTCGGACTCAGGGGATCCCAAAACATATATTTCCGGTGAAGTCTCGATATCGCATTTTTGGGTGGAATACTATAGCTTCTCTATTACTATGTACATTGTACATACGGGGCTAGAGGAAGTAAAAATCTGTTTTCACGCATGCATTGGGTGATTTCGGAATTGTGCTGCATCTTTAAATATTAACAAGGGCATAATTTGGTGGAAAGCCTGAAGTGGTGTACTTGTGGTGTTCTCCCCCAAGTTGTAGGGGAGATAAGAGAGTCAGTCAAACTGCCCCTGCTTCTATACAGGCAGCATGAGGATGCACATTGGCGTCGAAAGATCAAAATGCCGATGGGAAGAAGAAATGGGGTACATAGGAATTTCTGGATATTGGTTTGGGAACTTCCTCATTGTCGGTTAGGGGAGTGGTTTTACTGCGGGGGTGCCTGGGGCGCCGCGGAGAAGAGGCTTCTGCGTTCTTTACATCTAGTACTGAGTCTACACGTGCACAAAATGTAAAGCCATCTCAGGCACGATGTCAGCCTTTTGATGCTCAACAGGCACGTAGGAAGTAGTACTAAAAAATCTGATGTGTTTCATTCACATAACTTTCTCTAAAACTTTGTAATAAATTATTATTAATAAGGTTATCCGTCTATCTATTTAATGCTAGAATTAGCAGAAGTAGTTCCTTTAATAGTAGAATGGAAATAAGGGAATACACTAGGCTAAACCGAAAGTCAAATGTTTTAAAATGTGGTTGCTGTGTTAATGAAATCCGTTTCTATGCCTGGTAAAGTGTTGACAAGTTCCCGTAGAAGAAAACTTTAAGTACTTTAAAACTGAAATCAATAACAAGGAATATCTCGCAAACGGCCAACTCTATGAAAAATGTATGACATAAATTGTGTGTTTTATCGTGATCAACATTTTTTGTAAAACAGGTTTTTGTCTTAAGGTTTACCAGTTATACAAAATTCAATAAAAATGATCCTGAATAAAGAGGTCTTCGGATGATATTCCCAGAAAATTCAAGTTATACATTTCCTATATAAATAGCTTTAATATAAGGTACTTTAATCGAAATCGTTAGAGCCATTTTTGACAAAATCAAAGTTTTAGAATTTTTTCGATGTAAAGAATAGTTTAGGGTGGGGGGATTTTCTCAAAATAAGTTTGGTATTTTACCAACTTTTCATTTTTGAGTTAATGTGTGCAACGTACGTATTAGATAGAGAAGATATTGTATTCCACTCAAAAATTTGATACCAATATTTCACCGGAAATATGTGTTTTGAGACCCCTGAAAAAAAAAGTATTTTAGAAAAAAAGCCAGTATGCGTGCTTGTGTTTGGACAGCATAACTCGCAGCCGAAAGGTCCGTTAAATATCAAACTTGGTATCTTGGTATCTGTGACACGAGATTTTCAAGAAAATTCCATCTACCCCAAAATACCCTTTAAATGGAAAATGTTGATTTTCTAAAAAATGGCTCTGACGCTTTTTATTAAAATTAAAATACCGTATATTTATATGAGAATAGACTTTGAAGTGTTCTTCACTTGAATGGCTTTTGTATAATTGGTAAACCGTAAGACTCACCCAGAGGTCCCGGGTTCAATTCCCGGCTGGAGTGGGGAATTTTTCTTTAACCAGAATTATTCCCTATCCCCACAGAATTAGAAGTATGTATGTGAAAATAAAATGGCGTATTATTTATGGACGCTCTTTATCTGCTGTGGTTCTAAGTGTCCCATTCTAAATTGGGCGTGAAAAACCGCTTAATTTTGCTCAGAGGCGTCTCTATCAGGCTTGAGGTTCTTTTACGTGCCGTAAATACACGGGACCAACGGCTTTACTTCCCTTCCAAAGGAAGCCATGCTAAGGATTTTTTCACCCGAAAAAAAGCCATCGTTCTCCGCCGGGTTTGCACCCACGACCTTGGGTATGTGAAGTTAGCATGGTAACCATTACATCGCGGAGGAC
The DNA here is from genome assembly GCA_030762935.1 of Hymenopus coronatus. Taxonomy (NCBI): domain Eukaryota; kingdom Metazoa; phylum Arthropoda; class Insecta; order Mantodea; family Hymenopodidae; genus Hymenopus; species Hymenopus coronatus. The sequence goes on from CM060883.1 coordinate 44,386,175, forward strand.
GACGTATATATGTGAGAGTGAATGTGTGTGTGTGTCTGTGTGTGTGGGTGTGTTTGAGGAAAATAAAACGATTTAAACCCAACGTGCAGCACTTACAGACGGGTTGTTTCTTATGCAAAGCCCCCGATATGACCTTAGATGTTAATGAAACACAACAAAAGTATGATATAGACAAAACATAAGTACACAAAAATGTAATCTCCTCAAAACACACAATTTATGTTCTTTACAAGACCTAAGTGTTTCGGAGGTATTCCTTGTTATTGGTTTCAATTTTAACATATTTATATTTTTCTCAAACAGGAAGTGATCGTGTTTCTTTTGTTTTACCTCGGTGCATGGAAAGAGGCGAATTTCAATGACAATCGCAGAGCGACAGCTTTTAAAATATTTGCCAGTCGCTTTACCTTATGCGATCTTTATTCCCCTCTCCTAAACTAATGCTTATCTTGATTAGAATGGAGAAGAATATGTTGTAAGAAGTTTGTTTACTAGAGAACTTTTTCTATCTACTTCACATTTATCGAGATAAACATTTGTATAAATGATGTTATTATATATTTACTAGTACATTCACATTCTAAATTCTTTAAAAGAACTGGTCGCTATTTGATAGTTGAAATTCCGTTATCTTTGACCAGGAAAAAGCAAAACGAATAGCGACTTTCCATTTGACAAAAGCTTAAGTATTGTGAATTTGAAGCAAATATCAAAGAATATCCTATAAATGGTTAACTCCACAATAAAATTGTATTTGGCATGAATTGCGTATTATAACGATATCTATACATGTTGTGCAGTAAGGTTTTGTCAATCTTTACGGTTTACCAGTTTGCAAAAGTCATCGAGAATAAACTTCGAAGCCGATTACCAGAAAAGTCGTACTTATTATACAGTTTACTTATTATAAAAATTGTGTTGTTGTATGGTATTGGTATTTTAACCAATAGCTGCATTATTGAAAATAAAATGATTTAAAGTTTGTCTATGTAAATATTTACACAAACTGGAGTTATTTATAATGGGGTGCAAAAGAAATTCAACTCCTTAAATTGGGATAAAGAAGTTGAGAAATGAATGACTCCATTATTAATAAGTAAAGCTTATTTTTTAATTTAAAAAGTCTGATATCTTCCATTCATATGATTTTGTATAGATTGTGCAACAAATCATTGTTAAAAACTTATTCTATTATTTACTTCAGGCTATTCGACGGAAAAAATCAGCAGAGATCGTCTTAATACTTGGTTATTTGTAAACAGAAGGGAAATACGGCAGCACCATAGACTAAAGCGACAGTCAAATCTTTTAAGAGCTAGTTGCTATGTGATTGGAGTACCATTGTATGTTCAGCAGTTGACAAATTCCCGTATGAAAAAAGTATAAGAATTTTAAAACTAAATCTAATAACAAGGAATATCTCAAAAATGGCGAACTGAATGAAAGAATGCCTATAATATAAAGTTTGTGTTTTAACAAGCTCTACATTTTATATTAAATAAGTTTTTGTATAACTCTTACGATTTACCAGTTACGCAAAATTTCGTAAAATTCATCCAGAATAAAGATTTCTTCATAGGCTTCCCCAGAATTTTTACATTTTATTAGTCATGTAAATATATTTAATATTCAATACTTTAAGTCAGTTTTGAGAAAATTAAAATTTTCGAAGATTAAAATGTTCGAAAATATTTCCATGTAAAGGATAGTTAGGGGTGGAGGAATTTTCTTGAAAATCTTCCTGTCGCATTCTTGGAATATACTGAAACTAAATACCAAGATTGGTATTAAGCGGATTTGTTGTTTTTGAGCTATGCTGCCCACAAACACAGACATACACACAATGACATTTTTCAAGAAATGCTTTCTTTGGATTCAGGGGGTCCCAAAACCTATATTTCCGGTGAAATCTCGGTATCGAATTTTTGGGTGCAATACAATACCTTCTCTGTACACTATGTACATGTTACCTGTAGAGAAAACAAAACGCTGTCTGGAAAAATTGGTAAATAAATACCAAATAAGCTCAGCTACGTTTTGCATTTTAAGGTCTCCAATACAGGGCTATACATTGAGATCAAATAAGTTATTGTTATTCGCATAACATGGAGGTATTTTTGTTATGTTGGCAGTTCTTGCATATAAGCATCGCAGTCACTAATGCCAAAGCATAATTAATACTTCGGTGTTACACTGGGAATTATACGAGTATATCCAGAAAGTAAGTTCCGTTTGGTAATAAAATTAAATTGTGTACATACACAGAATAATTATTTATTGCATAGAATTCTACAACTCTTAGACTACTTTTCCACATAACTGCCGAAATTTTGCAGGCATTTGTCATAGCGTGGCACAAGTTTTTATGTACCTTCTTCATAGAAGTTTGCCGCCTGTGTCTTCAAAAAGTTGGGAACATTTTCTTTCAGCTCTTCGTCATTGTTGAAGTGCTGACCGCCAAGGAAAGACTTGAGATGTAAGAACAGATGAAAGTCGCTAGGAGCGAGGTCAGGGATGTACGGAGGATGGTCAAACACGTGAACCAGTTCTTCTGTAACCAAAGATGAACGCCCACTTCGTTCTTCATTGTGCACTTCACTACGTCCTTCATTGAACTGTCGGACCCATCTTCTCACCATTGAATCACTCATCGCATTTTGTCCGTAAACTTCGCAAATTTGCCGATAAATTTCAATTGGTTTCACTTTCCTAGCATTCAGAAAACGAATTACAGATCTGATTTCACAAGCGGTGGCATTTTCAATCAACACCGACATTCTAAACAAGCACAACAAAGCGTATGTGGCTGACAGCGATCTCAAAATGGCGCACGTTTCTTCTCCTTGATACAGAGCGTCTACCGCGCATGTGCGGAACTGCGATTGCAGCGTTCCAGCGGAGATAAATTGAAACGTAACTTTCTTTCTGGACGTACCTCGTATGTTAAACTACTTTAATAATTTGGCGGATACAACATAACCTTACTTTAAAGAATACACACAACCTTGCCAACGGGCTATATACTTGAATATAATATACTCCGCCAAGTACCCGAAAACATTCTATTTCCTTCTTCCACACTTTACATCTCGTGCCTTTCACTACAAAGTGTGACAAATGAGTTTATCACATGATCATATTCTTGAAGAATATTGACCATGACATCATTAGACAGCATAGTGAAATAAATGAAATCACGTCATCGGGCATCCGAAAACGAAAATATGTTCACTGCAGCAAACTCAGATATTTAAAATTAAAACCAATAACGAGGCATATCTAGAAAATGGCAAAATCTAAAAGAAATCGTATATGATATAGACTATGTACCTTAAGGGTATCTAGATTTTTTGTGTGGTAAGCTTTTGTCCATCTCTTATGATTGTCCATCTCTTATACAAAATTCATCCGGAATAAAGAGGTCTTCAGAGGCTATTCCCAGAAAACTCAAAATATACATTTTGCTTTTTGTAAATATCTTTAATATGCTGTGTTTTAAACAAAATCGTTAGAGCCTTTATTGAGAAGAACACAACTTTCAAAAATTGTTCATTCTGTATGTGGGGGGGGGAGATTTTCTTGACACAAATACTAAGTTTGGTATTTAACGGTCTTTCGCTTTTGGGTTATGCCATCTACAGTATCAGCTTTTTAGGACTCAGGTGACCTCAAAACACATGTTTGGTGAAATATTGACATTAAATTTTTGAGTGGAATACAGTAACTTCTCTAGTACTATGTACAGTGTGTATACATATGTGCTAGAGAAAATACAAATTCAATGCAGAAACAAAAGAGAAATTGTAATCTAGGATTGGTAAGATATCTACGATTGAATGAATGAATTGAATCCTTTGTTACAATTCCAACGCGATCACACAGCACAACTTTAGAAAATGTTATTCTTCAAATCTCGCCCGCTTCTTGCCACGGTTCCCATGGTTACAATGTGTAAGGAAAAGTGAACCGCTTCCCCTGCAGCCCTGAGGATAGACAGATTTCTATAAAGATAGCTGTTGTTCCCTAGGGATGCAGAATCGACCCCTCTCATCTTACCACAGTATCAATGACCCCACGGGGGTGTATAAATTTAACCCCAGGCCACTTGTCTCCCCGTTCTTCAAAACTCCAGATTTGTTGATGACCAGTACAGGATTTTAAAAATGAAGAACTTATATCTGAAAATCTGAAGTGTTCCATTCACATGACTTTCTCTACATCCCTGCAATAAATTATTGTTAAAAACCTTATGCTTCCTTTTATTTCATTCTAATCGACAAAAATTAGCAGAAATAATCTTATTACTTGCTTCCTTGTAAGTAGAAGCGAAATAAGGAAGTAAGTTTTTAAAGCTGAAACCAATAACAAGAAACATCTAAAAAACGATCAACGCAACGAAAATAATGTATATGACATAAATTATGTGTTTTAACGAGATACCCATATTTTGGACAATAAGTTTTGTCTATCTCTTACGGTTCAGCAGTTAAGCACAATTCTGTAAAATTCATTCAGAATAAATTACTCTTCAGATGCTATTCCCAAAAAATTCAAGATATACATTTTATTTGTCACATAAATATCTTTAATATACAATATTTTAATGAAAATCGTTAAGAGTCATTTTTGAGAAAATCAAAAATTTCCAAAAAAGTTCCATGTAAAGGGTTGTTGGGGTGGGGGATTTTCTTGAAAATCTTCGTCTCATATCCTTGGTAGATACTAAACTTAAATACCAAGTTTGGTATTCTACCGGCTTTTCGTTTTTGAGTTACAGTATTTACAGACACACGGACAGGCACACATGGACCTTTTCTACAATTTTTTTTTTCGGTACAGGGTTCCCTGAAACATCTATTTGCGGTGAAATCTCGGTACCGAATTTTTGGACGGAATGTAATATCTTCTCTACACACTAAGTACATAGTATGTGTACAGAAAGTAGAAAGGTAGCCGTAAAGCAAATTCAGACTTTACACGCCATTCTTAGACCGCTTATCATAATAATCAAAGTAAATGTTTGTAGAAATTGTTTAATTGCTTAGTTCGTTTAGCTACAAGTTTAAACAGCGGGTTGCTACATACTGGCTTTCAAATTCCACACTCTTTTCACGGCGCCACAAGAAGCAGAATATCGATGACCTAGTGTTTTTATACACTTTTACCTAGTGTTTTTTTATCTCTAGAGTATCGAACACAGTTCTCTTCTTCTCTCTTCCTATGACTCACTAGAGAGTTGAATACGGGATTACTCGGATCTCTTTCTATTACTCACTAGAATGGCGGACACAAGACTCCACGTCTCTCTCTTCCTATCACCCACTGGAGTATCGAACTCAGGATTCATCTTCACTCTTCCTGTCACTCCCTATAGTATTGAACTTGACTCCTTTTCTCTCTTCCTATCACTCACTAACTGTCAACCGCCGGACCCTTTATCTTTCTTTCTGTGACTGAATAGTGTCGAACACAGGACTACTCTTCTCTCTTCCTAACACTTACTAGAGTGTCGAACTCACCACCACTCACCTCTCCGTTTCTTTCTTGCTATCAAGCACTAGCGTATCGAAAAAGACTACTTTCCTCTAGTGTGTCGAAATTAGGATTCATCTTCTCATCTCATCACTTACCAGAATGTCGAACATAGGACCTCCCTTTTCTCTTACTAGCGCTCATTAAAAAGTGTCGAGAATAGGACTTCTCTATTTTCTTTTTATCACTCACTAGAATATCAAACACAGGACTTCTCTCTCCCCGGGAATGCCCTCTCTTGTTAATATTCATTATAGTGTCCAACGTAGGACTGCTCTTCTATCTTCTGAATCTTCATAGGAGTGTTGAACACAGGACACCTCTCTTCCGGTCACGCATTGGAGTGTGGAATACAGGACTCTTTTTGCAACACTCGCTGGATTGTCGAACACAGGACTCCTCTTCTCTCAACCTAATGCTTGTTGACTCGCGCAGAATAGCTCATAGCACTATAAGTTGCATCAATAACCTTTTCAGTAGTGAATTCGCTACTTTTTATACCTGCAAGAGCTTGCAAGAAAGTTCTTACGCCATCGAGGAAAAGTCAGATTTCCAATTGTTCCATTCTTCACGATTAGCCTTTGAAATACGTCCTCAGCTAGCAACACCTCCTCCTTTTTCTCCCCAATGAATTATATAAAATAAAAACAAAATTCATTCAGAATGTAATGGGTATTTATCGCAAACTGCTATTCATGCAAGTGTAATTGAAATATATGATTTTTAATTTGAAATCGTTATGGCTGTTTTGGGTAAACAAAAATAACGACAAACTTTTGTTATAATATATAGTTTTGAGTGGAAGAATTTTCTTACAAATCTTATATCTTGAAACATACTAAAGTGAAATCCCAAGATTGGTATGTAGTGGTCTTTTGTGTTTGAAAGACTTAGACAGGTGGAACCTCCTTATACTTTCTTACACGTACTATGTACATGGACAAAAAAGTATTGTATTCCACCCTAAAATACTCCGAGGTTTCATAGCAAATACATGTTTTGAGAGCCCTGAATCTAAAACAAAGCATTTTAGAAAGGGCAGCATAACTCAAAAACGAAAAGTCTAATAAATATCAAACTTTTTGTTTAAGTTAAGCATCTTGTAAGGATGCGACAGGAAGATTTCCAAGTAAATCCCTCACCTCCAGCAACCCTTTACGTGGAAAAAATTTCGAAAATTTTGATTTTCTCAAAAATTGATCTAATTATTTTGATATTATATACATATATTAAAGATATTTACATTACAAATAAGATATATATCTTTAATTTTCTGGGAAAGACCTTTGGAGACCTCTTCATTCTGAATGACTTTTGCACACTGGTAAACCGTTAGAGATAGGAAAAACTTACCACACAGAATATGAAGATCTTGTTAAAACACACAATTCGTGTCAAACATTTTTTTCGTGGGGTTGACCGTTTCCGATATATTCCTTGTTATTGGTTTCACTTTTAAAATACTTTAAATTTTTCTCATACGGGAACTTGTCAACTCTTGGTCATGCAGAGAAACGGATTTCAATCCAATAGCAACCACCTTTTAAAACATTTGACTACCACATTAGTGCAGTATCCCCTTATTTCCCTTTTACTTACAAGGGACTAAGTAATAAGACCATTTCTGTTAATGTTTATTTCGATTAGCATTAAGCAGATTGAAGAATAAGCTATTTAACAATAAGTTGTTAGCGAGATGTAGAGAAAGTCATTTGAATGGAGCACATCATATTTTTAAAAATGGGTGGAATACAATACTTCCTAAGTTCGATAAGTAGAGAAAATAAAATACTATTTTTGGCAGTGTTGTAACCCACGTAAAGTTTCTTTCTTTTAAGTCCTCAGCCATTATTTTTAATATGTTATCTATTTTACGATGAACTAGCTGAATTATTAAACGAAATACAACGCATGCACATATGCGAGAACTCAAGGATCCACAGACAGAATAAAACCTTAACTTTGAAGTCATTAGATTTCAGGGTGTATTGCGTTCTTCATGTCTGAATGTTATGGTCCTGCTCTGTTTCCGAAAACGCACGAAACCTACCGAATGAATGAGTGTGTACTTTGAATCCGCAGGTGCAAAAACGGTGCTTCTGTAGGTCCAAACCTGAATTTTCACCCGTGGAGGGGTTTTTTAGTTTGCATTGTCGTTTGGCGAATTTCACAATTAACAGAGCTTTCCCCTCTGCCGGCTATAAATAGGTTTTCCCTCCACTCGAAAAAGGGGATGGATAGCCGATGGTTCAAGATAAAGAGAGCGCCTAGTAAGATTAGGAAGGAGAGCTTAGTGCATTTTTCATACTTTTCGCTGTATATTTTAACAGTATTTTCAGCATATTTCGGTGCGCTCTTGACTGCAATTATGTGCATGCGTTTTCAGTACAGTCTGTAATGTTTTTCTTTCCCTTGGTTGGATTCGAATTCCTCCTGTAAATGGATGTTGGCAGAACTATGCTTCACATTCAACTATCTTCAGCTGAGCAAATGAGTGGGTATGAAGAAGAGACAATTCTCTTAAAGCACTGCATGAAAAGACCGCACGACATCACTACAAATGGTGGAATCTTAGCCGGGGGAGGTGAAGCCTTATCATGTAGCCTTCTGGGCTAAGATCGTTTACTTGTCTTATCGAAGTCCCGAAGATGTACGCTGGTCTGTTTAAACGGCTATTCCACAAAAGAGAGCAGATCTTAGATGCAGGTTGTTACCCATTTCTTTCCAAGCTAGGTCAGCAGTCTGTGGTTCGAGTGCTATTGCTGCCACATGTCCCGTACTCTCCTCACCGAGCAGTTTATCTTCAGATCATGCTCTCAGAGAAGTCCCGAGATTATGAGAAAACGCGCAAGAGCATCCTTTGTATTTTATAAATGGAATAGTGAAGACATTGGTCTTACTTTCTTTGCTACTTACCTATACTAGGCAAAGTAAGTTCCATAAAACATTTTGATACATGTTTAGAGGCTCCTAAACCCTAAAATTATATTATAGAACTTTTCTGTGTGATAGAAAAAGAAAATGAATAACAAGAGAAGACTGCGAAGTTATAAGAAACTTAAATTCACTCTTTTCCAAAGATGAAACATAAATATTTTGAAGAAAACTCCCGAATCCCATGTTCCACTTTGCCCGGATTATGACAAATAAAACGTTTATCTTGCATTTTCTCGGAATCACCTCTAAAGACATTTGCATAATTGGTAAACTGAAAGAGAGAGACAAAAACTTACCACACAGGTAAAGATCTTATTATAAGACACAATGTATGTCACAAATGATTCTTTTGTGGACTTATTGGTTTCAGTTTAAAAATACGAGAAGTCAACATTTGTCTCGTTTTTACCCGTACCATTTAGAGAGAACCGAATTTCAATTGTATCAACATAGCGACCAGCTTTTAAAACATGTGACTATTGATTTGGCCTAATGCATTCTCATATTCTTTCTGCTTACAAGAAAGCAAGTAGTAAGACCGTTCCTGCTAATGCTTATGTCGATTAGCATGAAGTGCACAGAAAAATAAGCTTTTATATGAATAGTTTTATTGCAGAATGGGTTGAGAAAGTCATGTGAATGGAACTCATTAGATTTTTTTTTTGTTGGAATCCAAAAAAGTCTCTATCTACTATGGACTGCGTAGTTAAGAATGTAAAACAAAACAAAACAAAAAAAGCAAAACAAAAATTTGTATAGTTTATAGAATCATTATGTAATAGTATACGAGTAGGTGCATAGAAGATGTTTAATATTTTAGGCATTAAATTTCCATTTATGTGACACTGACGCCCACATGGGTTTAGTTTACAATTCTGAAAAGTCGTTACGTATTGCAGTTCATGAATAAATTTAACCAGACACGATTATTTTAATTAAAACTTGGGATAGCATGCACCGAGTTTAACTTCACTTACAATCGCAGAGCAGATATCGACTTTAGTGGCATATATCGACCCTTCTCGCCGGCGAGGTGGAGATCATCACGGGGATGAGCCGAGATTATCCCCTCTGCCTCAACCATCCAACCGAATGTGAAAAGTGCAAGCGGTTCCAATCCTCGCTTCTTTTACACCATAACGAAATCAGCTGGCTTGCATTTTCAAAGATAATGAGACTTTCACTGAGAATGGACATTTGCCTTGTAAACTTGAAAAGAATTATTCAAAATGCTAAAATAAGCTCCTTAAATAAATATTTTATTTAATTATTTCATTTCCATGCAACAACTTTACAGTATTCGTATTTAAAACGAGACACATTTTTACGCCTTTTCCTACCAATGACAAATTCAAGCACGCACGCACAAAGCCTTTGTATCTTTCCTACTGTCACTTCACTGATGTGATTAGTTCAGATATCACTGTCACTTCATTAATCTTATTTAGTCCAGTTTTTGCTATTACTTCATTAATGAACTTAATTCAATTGTCATTGTCACTTTATTAACCTGATTTAGTTCACTTTTTGCTATAACTTCAGTAATGTGGCTTATTTCAGTTGTCAGTGTAACTTCATTAATGCTATTTACTTCAGTTTTTGCCATCGCATGAGTAATGTATGTTCAGTTTTCATTGTTACTTCATTAACCTGAATTAGTTCATATTTGCTTTCACTTCATTATTGAACTTAGTTCAGTTTTTACTGTCACTTCATTAACCTGATTTAGTTCAGTCTTTCCTATCACTTCACTAACAGTTCAGCTTTCACTGTCACTTCATTAATGCGATTTAGTTCTGTTTTATATCGCATCATTAATGTGATTTAGTTTGATTTCCACCATCACTTAACCTATCCACACAATGGAATATGTGAAGCAACCTCTTCTTCCTTCCACTTCACTCCCTGTGGCGTCGAACACAAACCCTCTGCTCTCTCGCAGTAGCAGCACTTTGTCATAAGGTCACGGGTTCAAACCCGGTGGAGGAAATGGATTTTTTCGGGTGTAAAAATTCTTAGCATGGCTTCCTTTGGAAAGGAAGTTAAGCCGTTGGACCCATGTCGTAAATTAACGGCACGCAAAAGAACCTCAAGCCTGAAAAAGAGGCATCTTGGCAAAATTAAACTTTCACGCCCAGTATAGAATGTGACTCTGAGAACCACAGCAGTTAAAGAGCGTCCACAAATAAAACCCCATTTCCATTTACAACTAAAGGCACAACCTCACTCGTAGAACGCTCTAAGTTATCAGCATTTTGTATCGCATCAGAAACCTATTGTGAACTCATAATTTAAAAACGAAAACTTGCTTAAATACTATACTTGGTATTTAAGTTAAGCATCTCCAAAGGATGTGACAAAAGGTTTTCAGGAAAATCCTTTCCAAACTACCCTTACATGAAACATAAATCGATTTTTGTTATTATCTCAAAAATGACAAACATATGGTTTGTTAATCAAAATCATTAAAGATATTTTCATTAAAATTGTAATATATGTCTAGAATTTTCTAGGAATAGCCTCTGAAGTCCTTGTCATTTGAATAACTTTTATAACTGATAAAACGTAAAAGATAGACGAAAATTTAATAGATAGTAAATATAGAGTTCGATTTGACTATCGTTTTAGCCCAGTGTATTGCCTTCTACGTATATGGAGCTAAGTAATAAGACAATTTATGAAAATATTTTTCTCGATTAGCATGATATAGATAAGCTTTTGTGAAAACAGTTTGTTATAGAATGGGTACAGAAGGTTATGTGATTGGAACATAGCAGATTTGTTAATAAAGCTGTATGACATCAATATGAGAACCCCTTCCTGTTATGTAGTACTTGGGATCGAACCCCTGCCTTCTACTTGCCTGTATTAGCAAGTAAACAACCAGAAAAGCTCTTATTCGTTGTAAACGAACGACGTAGTCTCGTTCAGGGCACTCCCCTCCGCCCTGATGTTATTGCCTGCTTGTGAATTGATGCCCTGAGAAGAACAAGGAAATCTTTGTTCTGCCAACCCCTCTTAAAATTTCCCTTATTTCTCCGTCTTCCGGAAATACCCACACTTATCTTGGAGGGCGAAAACTGCTTCTCATAAAGCACAGCTGTAATTTTCCTGTGTCCCTTTCTCTTTTTTTATCCGGAAATTTGTGGTGACCTGATTTTTCTTCTCTAGGAGTCGTTTTGTAGAGCGCGAATTTCCTGCATTGGATGTAACACGTTAACGTCGATTGATGCTTAAGCCATTTGGAATTCTGCTGGCTAGTGTAAAACAGAACTGAATCGAGTTTGAAGGTCCCATGGACTTTAGGAGAATGTTACTTTTGGGGAGTTTAGTGCTGACACATATTTGTGCCAGACTGGCTGTCTTATCCAAAATTGTATTCATGCAACCTGTAAATAAGAGCTTGAAAACAGGATATGGGTGTTTGTTTAAAATTACACGCTATCCCCTAATTTTCACCAGCCCTACAGTCAAATTGCTGCTCTGGTTTAGTTTCATCTCTAAGGGCCTTATTCACCAATGTTAGTAATCCACTTATCATTATTTTTGGCTACTAAAACCTGAGTTAACCGCAATGCTACTATTCATCAACAAACCTATCTTGGTTTTTAAAGATTTTTCTATGTTAAAATTATACCGCAGAATGTTTTGCCACTAAATAGGGAAATGCACGGAAATGTATGTAACAAAAATCCGATGTGTTCCATTCACATGACTTTCTCTATATCTCTGTAAATTATTATTGTTAATAAGCTTATCTTTTATTTATTTCATGCTAATCGAGAAATAGTCTGATTTCTTGCTTTATTGTAAGTAGAAGGGAAATAAGGGAGTGCCATAGGTTAAAGTGAAAGCCAAAAGCTGATTGCTATGTGACTGATGTTCCTTTGTATGGACAGGAGTTGACAAATTCTTGTATGAGAAAAAGGAATATCTCAAAAACGATCAACTCCACGAAAAAAATGTATATAACATAAATTGTGTGTTTTAACGTGTTCTACAATTTTGTGGGTTAAGTTTTTTTCCATCTCTTACTGTTTAGTAGTTATGAAAAATTCATCCAGAATAAAGTAGTCTTTAGAGGCTATTCCCAGAAAATTCAAAATATAAACTTTATTTGTCAGGTAAATAGCTTTAATATACGATATTTTCATCAAAATCGTTAGAGCCATTCTTTAGAAAATCAAAATTTTCGAAAAAAGTTCCATGTGAAGGGTAGTTTGGGGTATTTTTGGTATTTTACCGACTTTTTGTTTTTGAGTTATCGTGTTCACAGACACACGGACACACAGACACAAGGACACACTGACACACGGACACATACACACGGACTTTTTTCTGAAAATACTTTTTTTGGATACAGGGGACCCTAAAACATATATTTCCGGTGAAATTTCGGTATCGAATTTTTTGGTGGAATGCAATACATTCTCTATACACTATGTACATAGTGAGTATAGAGAAAGTAAAAATGACACCTACATGACTGAAAATGCTAATTAATGAATCATACACAACGGTGACAAAGAATATAATCAAGAGAATATTTAAAAAAAAGTTTGGGGCTACTATGGAATTACTTTTTGTCACATGTTTTACATGATACAAGGATTTTGTTTTGAAGTTCCTGACTGTGATAGAACGTAACCTCCAAAAATTAATGCTATTAGCTACTTTACGATTGCATTTAATCAATTTATATGCGATATGCAACTTATCATTAACCTAACGAGTTGGTAAATGCATATTAAAGCCTGTGTCTCACTAAAATTAAATAAATTTGAAACTAAAGTTACAAAGCGCGCAATGAAAAGAGTAGATTTTATTTCGTACAACCAATACAACCATCTGATCGTACATATATTAGGTTACTTTTCCACATAGTCTCCATATGGGTTAAAGCACTTGTCGCTTCGTGAGATGAGTTTGAATATTCCCTTTAGGTGAAAATTCTGTCTTTGGTGCTCAGCCATGTTGTCGTGAAGTGTTGTCCCTCCTCATCTGAACCGAGTCGTCGGCTTCCTAGGTGTTTCTTCAAGTGAGGAGAAAGATGAAAGTCGCTTGAAGCGAGATCCGGGATATAGGGAGGGTGGTCGATGTCCCAGCGAAACTGTTTCAATCGTGGCATAGTCTCGCAGTATCGGTCAGCGGTCACTGTGTACCCTCTTTCCAAAAAAAAAAACCATGAATATGACATCTACGCTGTACCAAAACACTGTGGATATCGGCTTCCCAACAGATGGTGAAACTTTAAACTTTGTCTTTGGAGACGGGGTGTTTCCACTCCATTGACGACCACTTACTGCTGGGTATAGTGGTTGGTCCATTTTTCGTCACCCGTAACAATGTGGTGAAGAAAACTGTTCTCTTCAGTGGGAAACCGTAGCAAAATTTAGCCTATGCGCTACTCCTTATGTTGGTTGGACAGATTTTGTGATATCCATCGGGAACAAACTTTCCGGTACTGCAGATGAAGATTAGTAAGGTTTAAGGGCGCTCAACTGCAAGATTATTAGCCCCTTTCCGGTACTGCAGAATATGGTGAAAATTGTGATCTCCCAAACAGATGCCTGTTTTGAGGACCTTCCGAAATACTACTTTTTGGAAGGCTTAAAACAGTCGGAGAAACGATGGGAAAAGTTTATCAAGCTAACATGAGATTATGTTGAAAAAAATTACCAAATATTGTTTGTTTTACTAAGAACTTATTAAACTCCCTTCGTAAATTGAATTTTTATAAATATATTCAAATATAAATAATAATCTAAGTAAAAGCTTTGGTGTAATTCACCATTATTATAGCCAAAACACAGTTTAGGATATCTTAATCAACAAATAATGCTTTTTTAGATTAACTTCAGTGTTTTCCATATTTGCCAATAAGCACATAAGTCTTATTTCATTAGTTTTGATTTACTAAATATTTCAATAGCAATTTTTATTAATACGGGGTATATGTTTCAAATATTAGCAGTACAAATGACATGTATATCTGTCCTTTTAATTTGACTGTATTCTATATAAGTTATTATTGCTGTAAACGATACCACATAAACAAAGCCTGCCACACAAAATTGTAGATTTTGGTTGTATTAAATATTATGAATTATTTATTGCTATTGATTTGAATTTTTTAACGATGTGTTCTTTTTTGAAACTCTGTCACGATTCGTTATTCATTGCAATGTCAATCAAAAATATGTAATTTCACGGTGGGCAGCTAGCATCCATCTTTAACTTTTTTCAACATGTACAAGTAGACAGAAGAAGTACTGCATTCGTACTAAAAATTTTGTGTGGATATTTCAAAGGAGATGCATTTTTTGATACTTCCCGAATCCAAAAGAAGCAGTTCTAGAAAATAGTTCCCGGACTCGTGTGCGTGTGTAACCCAAAAACAAAATATCGTATATATAGTTAGGTTTAGTACCTTCCAGCTATGTGACACGAAGATTTTAGGATTACATGGAAATGTGTTGTAATTCTTAAATTCTCAAATATGATCTAAACATTTTTATTAAAGTGCCATTCATTTAAGTATATCTCTAACAAATAAAAATAGATGATGTTTCGGGCAATGTTACTCTAAATGAATAATTAGGGATATTTTGGTTTGCTTGAAAACGATTTTGGAAAGGTTGTATTATTTCTAAAATATTATATCCTTTTTTAGTCAATATCCTGTCACGTTATCGTCACTTTGAAGTTTTATTGTAAATAAGCCAAAAAGATAAACTTGTCATGTAAAAACACAGATCTCTTTAAAACACACATTTCTGTCAACATGTTTGTGTCATTAATACGACTATATTTTGAAGATCTGGCACCAGTATTTGTCCGGTTCAGTTCAGCTTCATGTAATCCTCTGGCATAAAACTTACAGCAGTTGTCTTTTTTCTGTTGGCTAGCTGCTGTAGTGGTGGTATGTGAGATCGTTCACTCAGGGCAGGCGTGGGTGTGGCGAGAATAGTCACCACCATGTTTAATTTGCTGAGTATTTAACAGAGGCTAATATGTGATGTTTTTGGAACGAGGTGCCAATGATGGTAAAATATCATTAAAATGTAACTAAATTTAAGCACGAGGAATTAAACTGCATCGACTCGCTAAACTGCTATCGGCGAATCCCTTAACAATCACCGCTAAACGGGTGTCGAGTCTAGCGCTGCCCTACGATGGCAATAACACTTCCGCAAAACATAGATAAAACTGTGTCAAGAGTAACCTGAAACCCTAAATGCAATGCATGCTCTTTTATTAATCTAATACTCACTATATATAATTCCCATAATCCCAAATTTTAAACGTCATGTCATCATTTGAGAAACATTTTTCTTCTCCTTTGGCTGTTCAATTCTACGAATTCTTACCCAATGCTAATTCTCAGAAATGATCTTCGTTGACGTTTTTAGATTTAAAAAAAATCAGATTATAATTTCCCAGAAATTGTACTATAAACTTAATGGAGTTCTTTCTTATTGAATTTCCTGGAACTTAATTACCTCCACTACTCCAAATGTATTTCTAATTGCTTCGCTTTAAAGCTTGCATCACTAATAATCCTTACATAGCAACAGGTGTAAGTTGCTTTATCATATAACTCGTTGATTTCAGTATAAAATTATTTATTGCAACTGCTTCTCTATTTCGTCATTTTTATTTATCAGTTATTATTTTAATATGGCAATAATGACGGTATCACGACGGAGAATGTAACGTAATTATTTCTGTATAATTTAGCTCTATTAACATAAAGTAAACAAAATATTTTTTATGAATAGTTTGTAGAATGCACATGATTATTCCGTTTGCAAACGTTACGTATGATGGGGTTTACAGTGACCTCAGTAGTGGTTCTCACAAAACGGAAACAAACCCCCTATCAAGTTTTGACACAAGTTGTATCAGAAGCCTTTGACAAATGTTTGTACGGTTGCATATACAATCTGTAATGTTAGCACTACATCCTTCCATTTAATAGTTTCGAGTTTCTAGACAGGACGGGCAGTTTCCTGGGAGTGGCGAGACCCGGGGGCGGAAGATGGTGGTATAAAATTGCGGGGACAAGCGATAACAATACTGCCTGAAAGCGAGGGCATTGTTACGTAGGGCTTGTTTACGGAGTTTGGGCAGTAATGAAACAAGTGCCAAGCGCAGTTCTGGTTGGTTCCATGAGGGAAGATTCTAATGGAGGAAGGATAAGGAAATAGGAAGTAATAATTCGAAAAATATTTTGTGTGTTTTACTTTCATTATGCATTACCTTGTAATTACAAGAGGGATAATAAAAATCACTAGTCAAATGTTTAAAAAATCTGATGTGTTACACTCACATGACTTTCTCTAGCTGTTCTACAAACTTCTTACATAACATTGTGCACCTTGCTAATTGAGGTACTCATTAGTACAATGTTCTTACTACTTAGTTCCTTATAAGTAGGAAGGAAATCAGGGAATACACTAGGCCAAACCGATATTCAAATGTTTTAAAAGCTGTCGTTATGTGATTGTCATTACAAATCGCTTCTTTTGTTGGCCAGGAGTAGAACAAAAGAAAAACGGACATTGCCGTCTGAGAAAAGTATAAGTACTTCACAACTGAAACTAATAACAAAGAATACCTCGAAATGTTAAGTTCCACGAAAAAAATGTGTAGGATGTAAGTTGTGTATTTTAACAAAACATACATTTTTTTATAGTAAGTTTTTGTCTAACTCTTACCGTTTACTAGTTATGCCAAATTAAGCAAAAATTCATCCAGAATAAACAGGTCTTTAGAAACTATTCCCAGAAAATTCAAGATATACATTTTATTTGTCAGATAGAAATCCCTAATTTACGATATTTTAATCAAAATCGTTAGAGCCATTTTTAAGAAAGTCAAAATTTTCGAAAAAAAGTTCCATGTAAAGGGTAGTTTGGGGTGGGAGAATTTTTCTTAAAATCTTCGTGTCACATCCCTGGAAGATACTAAACTTAAATACCAAGTTTGGTATTTTAGCTACTTTTCGTTTTTGAGTTATCGTGTTCACAGACACACGGGCACACTCATACACACACGGACCTTTTTCTGGAAATGCTTAATGCCACAATAACTATCTAAAATATATTGTTCGTGTATATTAGCATTTATATTTTTAGTGTAGCAAGCTTTACCTATATGGTGTTTAATGATGTGTACACAAACTTCATATTAAATGTTATTTTTATCTCCAGCATCAAAATTATGTTTGAATCAAAATAGATAGAAAGACATTTCACGAAATAAAAAGTTACGAGCAATTTGTTATTTAGGTATTTTTTTTAATTTGCAACATCTTAAGACACGCGGGAGCTCATGTGAATATTTTCTGAAAATATAATTAGTTCAGGAATCTCAAAACGCGTAATTCTCATGGAAACTATATATAGATATGCAGATGGAGTGCAGCTATTCTGATAACCAAACGCAAGAAAAGAGTTGTACAGTTCGAAAATTCAAAAACAGGAACTAATTTTGGTCTTCAACCCGGGAAAGTAAAAGCAATCAAAAGGAATATTTTGAAATTATTAATTTTACAAACGATTAACATACCATTTGTTTATATTAAGTTATTTTATCTCTAATGGTTTCTCTTTTTAAAAAGTATATGAACTCATTTAAAATTAATGGAGTTTCACAGGCTATTCATAGAAAACTCAAGCTATGAATATTATTTGTCATGTCATTAACTAACCCAGTAACCAAAATCGTTACATTAACCTTTAAGAAAAAAAAATAACAATGTTTAATGCAAAGTATGGGTATGAGTCGAGAAATTAAAATGTTGGTACCGTGACTTATCCCGAAGCTATCTTCTAGAAGATTCACTGAAATCCAGAAGGGCGGGTGGATTCTCCAGCTTCCTATCCTCATCGAGATATTAATTCGAATAGTGCAATAAACTGAGAGCATCTCTCATCGTTTTCGGACCAACTATGTGGCAGCCGGCGCCGAAACCTTGCCCCGCTCAGTGAAGAGAGATGTATCAGATTATACAGCCTTGTTTTGGCTTTTCAGTTTTGCTTTTCACATAAAAACAACTGTATATTCGAATTAATACGAGATATCGATTTTTTAAAGAAAACTATATTTTCTGTGATAGCCGTACTGAAACAAATAGAAAATACACCAATCCATAGAGACAAACAAAATGAAAAATTGCGTATAAGTTACATTCACATAACTTTCTCTACTCACTATTTTTACATATGCTAATTCTCCTGTACCATTTATCTTAACAGAGATATTTACACGTTTCGTTGTATGTACAAGAAGAATACTTGTACAGTTGAACAACGCCGCGACAATTACACTTTTAAAAATCAGATCTGTTACACACACATTACATTCTCGGCCTATTTTGCTACAAACTATCCTTAAAAAAACTTATTTTTTCATCTATTTAATACAGCTAATTTAATATTAGCGGAAACGGTTTTATTATATACGCATTTCCCTGTAGGTACAAAGGGAATAAGAAAATGCATTAGAATAAAGTCACTTTTTAAGAGCTGTTAGTCATGTGATAATATTGAAATTAGGTTATTTTGCATTGCCAGCAACTAAGGAAAAACAAAAACAAAATTAAAGCGAAAGACGACATCCCGATTTTGAGAAAAGGATATGTATTGAAAAATTTAAACGAGTAACAATGAAACTCCGAAATGGTTCTGTGTTTGATGAAATCTAAATGTTTATACAATAATCGTTTGCGTATTTTTATTTTTTACATTTTTCAAAAAGGAAACGTATCTTTCCCAAAGGAAGGATTTCCTTATAGACAACGGTTAATATCGGCCAAAATGAAAAGGTCTATTCCTAGGAAGTTCAAGACATATTTACTTTCTATACAAATACATTTAATACGTTTTACGAAACTTATTCGGCTTATCCTCTCCATATGTGGAACTGACGAGTGCCTAGGGGTCAGAACCCTTTCGGGGAGCTAACACCACGTAGCCACAGAATGAACAACCTGAAACGAGAGGTCGGCGAGGCATGAGCTTGAGCAAGTGCATGATATAAAATGAAAGCGAAGTGATGATAGGAAAGGTGATGATGGAGTAATTATTATTGGTGAAATGAGTGGTGGGGGAAATCGGAGGAACCCGCCCAGGCGCCGTTTCGTCCAGCACAAATCCCACAAGCGGGCGCTTGGGATCGAACCGGGGCCGCCTAGATGGGAGGCGAGTGGTATTCCCTTATGTTTCTTCTACATACAAGGAAGCATCTAATAAGGCAGTCTCTGCTAATTTTTATCTGGATTATCCTGTCGTAGATAAAATAATAATCGTTTGTTCCAGATTCTTACTTTCTCTACAAGTACTATGTACATAGTGTATAGAGAAGGTACTGTAATGCACCCAAAAATTCATTACCGTGATTTCACCGGAAATGCATGTTTTGAGACCATCTGAATCCAAAAAATATCCTTTTTAGAGAAATGTCCGTGTGTATGTGTGTGTCTGTGGGCAGCATAGCTCAAAAACGAAAAGACCGTTAAAAACCAAACTTGGTATTTAAGTTTGGCATCTTCCAAGGATGCGACACGAATATTTTGAAGAAAATTCCCCCTCCCCCAACTAACCTTTACATGGAAAAAGTTTCTAAAATGTTGATTTTCTTAAAAATGGCTCTAACGATTTTGATTAAAGTCCCTTATATTTAAGATATTTACATACAAAATAAAATGCATATCTTGAACCTTCTAGGAATAGCCTCTAAAGATCTCTTTATTCTGGATGACTTTTATTGAATTTTGTATGTATGGTAAACCATAAGAGACAGACAAAAACTCACTACACAAAAAATGTAGATCAGGATAAAACACATAATTTATGCCATTTACATTTTTTTCGTGGAGCTGATCATTTTTGAGATATTCCTTGTTATTGGTTTCAGCTTTGAAAAACTTATAATTTACTCTTACAGGAATTTGTGTATTTATGGTACTGCCTTATTTCGCTTCTACTTACAAAGAAGCAAGTAATAAGAGTGTTTCTGTTATTTTTGTATCAATTAACATGAAGTAAACAGAAGCATAAGCTTTTTAACAATATTTTGTTCCTGAGATGTAGAGAAAGTCATATGAATGGAACACATCAGATTTTTTAATACATTTTTTTGTTTTGGGAAGCTGAAAACGTGTATTCGCAGTGAAATCTACTTATCTAATTTTTAGATAGTATGTAACACTTCCTTTATTTACTGTAGGTAAATAATTAATCAAGGTAAGAAATTACAAAATTTAGAATTGCATAAATGGAAAGAGCATTTAGGAATATTGGGTAAAAGTACACAAAGAAGAGACGAAAGAAGGTCGTGAAAATGTTAACCAGAAAAAAGAGAAATAAGAGGCAGGAAATAAAATAAGGAAAAAGGGAGTGGATAAAAGAAGAGAAGGAAGGTAAATAGAGGGCGTCTCTTGTATAGCTCGCGAAGTCGGACAGGACATTTGAATCACAGATCACATGTTAATTGAAGCAGTATGTATATTTACTCGAGGACCGGAGTACCTAACGAGCTTTTAACGATCCCAGTACTCTCTGTTTATTGCCCAGTCAAGAACTGATTTCTTTACTACATCTCTATTTTTTTTCTAATTATCGAGTTTGTGCTCTCTATCGAGTACTCGTCGCCATGTTTGCTTAGCATTAAGCTTCAGATGCGTTTGTACTTTTGGTAGCATATCTGGAATACGCTGATATATATCTGATGTGTTCCATTCCTATACTTTCTCTAGCTGTTCCATACACAAACTACTCATACAAAAGATTATTCTCCTATCTTTGTCAAAATAATCGAGATAAACATTAGCAGAAACTGTCTTATTAGTTTATTCCTTGTAAGTAGACGGAAAATAAGGGAATACATTAGTTTAAAGCGACATTCAAAATTTTAAGCGCTCATCGCTACGTGAAAAAAATCTTATGTATTCCATTCACATCACTTTCTCTACATCTCTGCAACAAATTATTGTTAAAAAGCTCATGCTTCTATTTACTTCATGCTAATCGAGAAAAAATTGACCGAAACAGTATTATTACTTGTTTCGTTGTAAGTAGAAGCGAAATAAGGGAGTACCATAGGTTAAAGTAAGAGCCAAAAGCTGGTTGCTATGTGACTGAAGTTCCTTTGTTTGTATGGACAGGAGTTGATAAATTCCAGTATGATTTTCAAAGCTGAAATTAAAACAAAAAATATCTTAAAAACGATCATCTCCATGAAAAAAAAGGTATATTACATAAATTGTGTGTTTTAACGTGTTCTACATTTTTGGTGTGGTAAGTTTCTTCCCATCTCTTACGGTGTAGCAGTTATGCAAAATTCCGTAAAATCCATCCAGAGTAAAGTTGCCTTAAGAGGCTATTCCCAGAAAATTCAAGATATACATTTTAATTGTCAGGTAAATATCTTTAATATACGATATTTTAATCAAAATTGTTAGAGCAATTTTTAAGAAAATCAAAACTTTCGAAATTTTTTCCATGTAAAGGGTAGTTTGGGTGGGGGATTTTTCTCAAAATCTTCGTGTC
The DNA here is from genome assembly GCA_030762935.1 of Hymenopus coronatus. Taxonomy (NCBI): domain Eukaryota; kingdom Metazoa; phylum Arthropoda; class Insecta; order Mantodea; family Hymenopodidae; genus Hymenopus; species Hymenopus coronatus. Next base: position 44,408,200 of record CM060883.1, read on the forward strand.
ACATCCCTGGAAGATACTAAACCTAATTACCAAGTTTGATACTTTACCGATTTTCGTTTTTGAGTTATCGTGTTCACAGGCACACGGACACACTGACACCGGACACATGGACACACGGACACACTGACACACGGACACACGGACACACGGACACACACGGACCTTTTTGTGAAAACGCTTTTTATATATATAAGGGACCCTAAAACATATACTTGTGGTGAAATCTAGGTATCGAATTTTTGGGTGGAGTGAAATACTTTCTCTATACACTATGCACATAGTGCGTGTACAAAAAGTAAAAATCAGGCTCGATTCGCTTTGTATGGTACAGTTTGAGTAGCTTAAAATTGAAATCAATAACAAGAAATATCTCGAAAACGGTCAGTTCAACAAGGAAAACGTATATGACATACATTTTAACGAAATCTACGTTTTCTGTGTTTTAAGTTTTTGTCCGTCTCTTACGTTTAACAGTTATGCAACATTTTGCAAAATTCATCCAGAATAAAGAGGTCTTCAGAGGCTATTCCCAGAAAATTAAAGACATGCGTTTTATTTGTCATTTAAGTATCTTTAATACAGCATATTTTAATAAAATTCGTTAGAGCCATTTTTCAGAAAATCAAAATTTTCGAAAATGTTTCCTTGCAAAGGGTAGTTGGATTGGGCAGATTTTTATGAAAATTTTCGTGTTGCATCCATGGGTGATACTGAACTTAAACACCAAATTTGATATATAACGGACTTTTCGTTTTTGAGCTCTCCTGTCCACAGACACACACGGGCCTTTTTCTAAAAATATTTTTTTTAACTCATGGGGCCCTAAAACATATATTTCTGGCGAAAATAAATTTGTGTGTGGAATAGAATACCTTCTCTAGATACTATGGCTATGTTTATAGCCAATTACGTTTTTCTAACGATGATGTTTTGCTTAGAAATCATATAAAATTAAGCAATATGTGTTCAGTTGAATGCATGGAATCGTGAGGAAATAATAACCAGTGCTATATATTGGTAAGAAAATATTAAATCATCTCTGCTACCTCTTTTTCCCAGTTCTAGCTTTCCCTTAAGTTTTTTTTTTTTCTTTTTCCCCTTTCCCTTACTGTCACTGTTAGTGTACACAATTTTTATTTCGAACCAATAAGAGACGAACACATCGAGGGGCTGGTGTGGACTGTTGTTTCAAAGCTTGTCTTCCAGCCACTCAGATAAAATTCTTCCAAGTTCCTCGCCTTGTCACCACTCACCTAGACTCCGTATATGTTCATAGGTTATTGAGTGTGTTTCCGACTTGATTTCAAATCACAAAGAGATTGGGCAATTGGTGACTTTGTGGAACACAGTTGATGAGATTGTACCAACATTAAGTAAAGAAAACCCACTATAGGAAACCAAAAGCTTTGGCATGTTTTCGTACTACGTAGAAAAGAAATCACAACTATTCAAAAAGCTGAAAATACTTAAAGGTATATAAAGTTATTAACAAATACAAGACCTTATTTGTCCAAATTGCATACATCAATAAGTTCTACATTTTTCCTCTGATGTGTTTTTGTGTACGTCGTATGGTTTAACAGTTATTCAAAATTTATTAATATTATAGAATATTACTTAAACTACTTTAAAAGGAGCCTTCAATATATTAATTAGTACTGTAATATGATGATTGAATTAAAATCGTATTAGCAGTTTTTGAGAAAATAAAAAATAAACAGAACATTTTCTGTAAAGGAAGTTTGATGTGTGGAAATTCTCTTAAAAACTACACGGCCCTTTCTTGGAAAATTCTGAAATCAAGTCACGCATCTTTCCACAGCATTTGGCTTTTCCAAAAATGTATTCAGTTTGTAAGAATTTTCAGGTTGAGGTATGTTTTGGTTACCATTATGAACATTTTAAATATCCATCCACCCATCCACCCATCCATCCACCCACCCATCCATCCATCCATCCATTCATTCACCCACCCACCCATCCATCCATCCATCCATCCACCCATCCATCCATCCACCCACCCACCCTACCATCCATCCATCCACCCATTCACCCATCCACCCACCCATCCACCCACCCATCCATCCACCCACCCACCCACCCATCCACCCATCCATCCACCCCACCCATCCATCCATCCATCCACCCATTAACCCACCCACCCACCCTCCCACCCATCCATCCACCCCACCCATCCACCCATCCATCCACCCACCCACCCATCCACCCATCCATCCACCCCACCCATCCATCCATCCATCCATCCATCCACCCATCCACCCACCCACCCACCCTCCCACCCATCCATCCATCCACCCATCCACCCATCCACCCACCCACCCACCCATCCACCCATCCATCCACCCCACCCATCCATCTATCTATCCATTCCTTATCCATTCATCCATCCACCCACCCATCTACCTATGCACCTATCTATGTATATCTATCATCTATCTATATGTGCATCTATCGCTTATCTATCTCTGTCTGTCGTTCGGCCCGTCGGTCTCTCTGTCTGTCTGTCTCTTGGATAATCAGTAGGACAAGTCAATCAGATTTACGATTAATCAGCTGAATGTCTGAGTTCTAAAATGGTCCATCTTTCCTAACTTGATATCATTTCTTAGTCATCATTTTATCGTCATTAAGAGGAGAGATAAATACGCATTAGTACACAAATATCCTTTTCACAGCTTACCGTTCTTGCTCACTCTAAGGAAGCATTTTCTAGACTAGCCTTTTATTAGTATTTATTTTAGGTTGCAAAACTGCTAGGTCTTATAACGGCCACTTGCCTTACGCACGTAGAGGTGGTACAACTGCTTTGTATTTGGCGTATGCAGATATCCCTTTGTGCCTAAAAAGAGTTGCAGAACTCAGAGGGGCTATTTCAAGAGAAAACTACCCAGTGGAGAACTAGCGAGAGATACTTAGTTTTACCCCCTTTCAGTGACTGCGACACATCTCACCGTCTCCGTGATAAGCAAGAGGGTAAAACAAAGGTCGTTCTGCCATGTTTACTCTAATCGATTTTAACTTGAAATAGTCCGGCGACCACCTGTTACCTGGTCGCCCTCCGTTACCATGCTAACGTCCTATACCCAAGGTCGCGGGTTCAAATCCGGCGGAGGGCGATGGACTTTTTCGGGCGTAAAAAATCCTTATCATGGCTTCCTTCGGAAGGGAAGTAAAGCCATTGGTCCCGTATCGTAGATTTACCACACGTAAAAGACCCTGAAAAAGATACCTCTGAACAAAATTAAGCGGTCTTTCACACCCAATATAGAATGGGACTCTGAGAACCACAGCAGTTAAAGAGCGTCCATAAATAAAATTTCATTTCCATTGCCGGAAGCTGTGGTCGTTGGAGCGTTTGGTGTTGACGTTCTGCCACCAAAGGGTCGCGGGTTCGTATCCCACTATGGGTATAGATGTTTAGTTTTGTGAGTTGCTGAGTTTATGTTCAATGAAACACATGATTTTGTTCTGTCTCGCCTGGTGCCTAATTAGATTACGCCTGAAAAGCAAATATGTGTGTTAAAAAAATTGAAATAGCCCCGTTGAGTTCTGCAACTCTTTTAACGCACAATGGAATATCCACATACGCGAAATATGTGACAATTGCACCACCTGGTACAAGCTGATAGGGTGTAAGTACAGTTATTTGTGTTGGTAGTTGAGGAAGTGTAGAGAACATTGTTACTTCAATATTTTCTTCATTTGCGGACTTATAATGTTACTTGTTAAGAGTATTCTGTTTTCAGGTTGTAACGTTGAGCGAACAGGCCTCGTGGTAACGAATATCGTATCGGACATGAATTCGAATACCTTCTGCAAAGCCAATGACCTCACACTACCTAGGCCAGCAGATCATATATTTCGGTGTGAAAAGTGGAAACAAAACTGATAGGCTATACCAACAGGCATTGTTCATTTCGGTTCATCATGGATAAACATTGGGTGGTAAATTATGTGATTGGTTTGCAGAAAGACTATTAGACGAAGAGAAAAAAACAACTAATACACCAAAGTGATTACATATTAAGGTTTCATTTATCAAAATGTCTGCATCAATACCCCTAACATCCTGTATATACCCACATGCACAATACATTGTATGAACCTGATATTTAAAAAAATATATATTTAATTGTTGACTTTTCATTAAATATTTAAGTGTTGCCTAACTAATAAATGAAGAGCAACAATGAATTGAAACTAAAATTAACTTAGTGTAACCTTATAATAATGATATAATAGAACACATTAAGAAGCAAATGCACAAAGGGATTACAAATGGCATTAAATACTTATCAGTACACTAACAGAGTGTTAAAATAAAATACCATGACAACGTTATAATTATGTTATAAAAACCAGCGAGAATTAAAATAAATTAGGTATAAAATGGCTGTGAGTTTATTTGTGAAAGCTATATGTGATCGTATGTAGAGATATTTCTTTAAAGTACACTAATATCTATATGGACTAAACTTTCTAGACTCCTGTTTAAATGTCAATATTTAAAAAAAAAAAAAAAAAAAAAAAACATCTACATACATACATTATTATTATTATTTTATAAAGTTATTGATTTCCTATAGCCCCTAAGTGGAGCATAGGGCATCGCTTCGATGTTTCTGTGATTGGATTTGAATTTCTCTTATTAGAGTTCATCGTATACGCCATGGTGGCAAACGTTCAACTCGTCGCCCACAGATAACAGTAGGATGAAATCACAACTTGCTGTCACGAAATGGCAGAATCTTGCCCAGGAATCTTCTTCTTTCAAGGTATATGGTTATTTTACGTGCAGATAAACATTTCACGAGACAATCGGCTTTACTTCCCTTCCGAAGGATTTTTATTACTTTTTAAAGGGAGATAAGTTTTACTTTCTCTACACGTACCATGCCAACAGCTCCTCTCCCTGATGCTCTACGCCTGCGAAGTGTGGAGTGTGGCAGCAGATTTCTGGCTTCTCTGGAGGAGAACTCCGGTCGGATACAGAATGGAGGACTCCGGTCTATCTAATGTCGACGTTTCCCTTTGAGGCTACTACATGAAGCTTCGGCCCTCTCATAAGTGGAAGATGTTATTAGGCGCCGGGCTCAGAAATTCTGCGCCAGATTGGGTGAACACGAGAACTCAGTTGTCAGATCGCTGAACGCCGATAAAGGCGGTATCGGGTTCACCGCATGGCTTGCAGGCACCCCCGGTAACAACAACTTCAAACCAGCCAACAGCAAATTCCTGAACTAAGTACTCCCACTCCCAACATTGGGAGTGGTCAATCAAATTTCTACACAACAAAAACAATTTTAATTAAATTAAACACCAGCGGAGCAAAGGAATAGGATGCTGCTCCTGAAAAAATGCAACTGTTAGAGGAGTCTATCTAGCGCTACCTCCTTAACATCACCACCTGAAACATCAAATTACCAAACCTTAACCATCCACCTCTTTCCTGTGGTTAAACCCTTACGTACACAGAAGCTACACAGAGTCTACGAGATCTCGGACGGACGGGCAACAGCTCCTTAACCTCCTTAACCTTCTAAGAGTTGCTTGTACATCAAAATTTCTATCCCAAATTAAATAAAACATTTTAAATAAATAACACTAGCAGTGCACAAGGGCCGTTGCACCATGACTAGCAACCGTTGAGCAGAAATCTTGCTACCTCCGTTCACTCCCCAATCTCATTTCCACTCATCCTACCAACATCAAATCCCCGTCGGTACGTGGTTAAATTCTAGCAAGAATGGGTACACGTTTAGCACACCTTCGGGCTGCCCTCGGCCCGCCAACTGTTAGTGTCATATATACCACAGCAACTCCATCTAGTCTCACCACTAGCCTACCAAACCTCACACGCACGCACATATACCACCCAAAAATTCAACAACGAATTGGAATTGGAAATTTAGGCTTTGAACTCCCCTGCATCCAAGAAAAGCAGCTTTAGAAATAGGTCCGTACATGAGTGTGTGAGTGTATGTAGACAGAATAGCTCGAAGAGGAAAAGACCGCTAAATACTAAATTTTAAATTTAATTTTGGTATGTTTCAAGGATGAGAGATAAGACTTTCAACAAAAACCCCCCACCCTAAGCCATCCCATGGCAAATATTTTGAAAATTTCGATTTTCTCAAAAAAGGCTAATGATTTTGATTGAAATACTGTACATTAAGGATACTTATCTCGCGAATAAAGTTTATATTTTGAAATTTCTGGGAATAGTCTCTGAATTCCTCTTCATTTTGGATGACTATGCATAAGAGATGGACAGAAACTTACTACACAAAACTGTAGGTATCGTTAAAACATGCAATGTATGTCATAGAGCTAACCGTTTCCAAAGTACTTAAACCAATAACAGGGAATGTTTCTGAAATGGTTAGATCTATAAAAAACCTATATGATATAAGTTGTGTTTTAATAAGATCCACATTTTTGAGTGGTAACCTTTTGACTATTTCTTACAGCTTACCAGTTCACAATAATCACCCAGAATAAAGAGGTATTCAGAGACTATTCCCAGAAATATATTCTTTTTATTTGGTATGTAAACGTCATTAATATACGGATTTATTCAAAATTATTAGAGCCATATTTAGAAAATCGAAAATTTTGAAAAATCTTCCATATAAAGGGTAGTTTAGGGTGAAAATTTTACTGAAAACCTTCGTGTTGCATCCTTAGAAGATACTAAACCTAAATACAAACTTTGGTATTTAACCGATCTTCGTTTTCGGGTTATGCTATCCATAGACACACACACACGCACACACACACGCACACACAGGTCCGCGCCGTTACCGAATGGTTAGACCACTCGCCTCTCACCTACACGGCCCAGGTTCGATCCCAAGCGACCGCATGAGAGATTTGTAGTGGACAAAGCGGCGCAGGGGCGGGTTTTCTCCGGGTGCTCCGGTTTCCCCCACAATTGCATTCCACCGGTAATTCATCTTCATTCATGTATTATCAATGTCATCGCCTGCGGTACCACAAGTAGTAAAAGCGTGCGTTAAACACTATAAAAAACACACACGCAGAAAAACACACACAGAAGGAGAGAGAAAGGCACTGATTTTTTCTAACTTTTTTTTTTGTTCAGGGATCCTCCAAACAGTGAATTTTGGGTGAAATACAAAACCTTCTCAGCCTATTATATACACAGAGTAATTGGCATATAAATTATACCTTACTTTTAATAATTATTCACGGGTCTTTGTGAAATATATTCAGAAATTTTTAAGCAATAACATCAACAAAAAAATTAGTTTATTTTATACTGAAATTGAAAACAAAAAAAAAATCAATTTATTACGACAGAAACATATAGTATGTTGAAATGTGTTTATTCCACGTCCAATAATTGTATACAATTCTTTCAGTGCCTTAGAAAGAGCAGAAAAAGTAAAAATTAAAGCCTTATAGAGTTTTCAGGAAAAGGAAATGATTTATCATAAACGATATTCAGTTGTTGCCACAGCAACACTTTAAAAGATTTCTGAAGAGGTGACCCATAAAATGGAATTGCCGGAAAATTTGAAGTTAGTTTTATGACATAGCTGGTACACTCAGCGACGTATCGAGAGTTAAAAATTTAAGGTGACACTATAAAAGTGCAGTAGCTAACCGTTTTTATGTCCAGGTATAAAAATAGAAGATTACGAGGACAAAAACGGTTGACAATTTGCGAGGTGCGTCGGGATTTTTGGGCTCGCCGTTGCAGGGGGCGTATTGATCTATTAAATCACCTGCAGGGAACGCTTGTCAGTACACTAAACGGGGGGGGGGCGAAAGAACGGAGCAGAAACTATCCGAAACAGATAAAGAGGTAGCGTCCATTGCAGACTGTGTGGGCTGCACCCCCCCCTCCCTCACCTGTCTGTGAGCGTACGGATTCTGGGACCATGCAAAATGATGACGATTCCTCGGATTCAGTGGCGAAAAAATTCCCTGACACCTTCACCTGTTTCTGTCTCACAGTTTAACTTTCTCTACGCTTACATAAGATAGAGAAAATGTTGCATTCACTCGATATCGAGATTTCACTGGAAATGTGTTACATAGATACTTGAATCAGACGAGGTGGTTTATTGCGGGTCTAAGCAATTCATCACGGTAGATCAAGCGGTAAGAGCTTCGGCTCGGAGATCCCAAGATCCCATCAATTTTACTGTCTCTACTAGTATTTATGTTTCGTTTCGTAATCGGCTTACCCTCCCCGTATTTGTAGGACTTAAAAGCCGATTCCTATGGGCCAGAAGCCTGTTGGGGAGCCTACGGCACGAGACCACAGAATGGAGAACCTGTTATGAGGGGTCGGCCCGTAGCCAAGCATGAACATAAGGAAGTGGATGATATGAAATGGAAGCACAATTGAGGATTGGAAAGGTAATGGAGCAATTGGTGGAAATAGTGATGGGGGAAATCGAAGGACCTGGAGAAAACCCGCCTAGACGCCGTTTCACATACGGGCGCTTGGTATCGAACCAGGGCTGCCTAGATGGAAAGCGAGAGGTCCAACCATCGACAGCGCCGCCTAGTACCTATGTATTTATGAGAAAACTTGTTATGGAATTTTTAAATGGAGTGCAATACCTTCTCTACATATGTATTAGTATTTATGTACTTATGTACTAGTATTGCACTTCATCCAAAAGTTCCATAACAAGATTTCATCGGAAATACTAGTTTTAGTAAAAATATTTATAAAAATCTGATGTGTACCATTCACATGACTTTCTCTATATCCCTGCATCAAATTATTCCTAAAAAGCTTATACTTCTATTTACTTTAAGCTAATCAGAAAAAATGAGCAGAAATAATCTTATTACTTGCTTACTTGTAAGTAGAAGCGAAATAAGGGACAACCGTGAGTTAAAATGATAGTCAAAAGCTGGTTGCTATGTCAATGAAGTTCCTTTGTTTATATGGATCGGAGTTGACTAGTTCCTGTATGAGAAAAGCATAAGTTTTTCATAGCAGAAACCAAAAATAAGGAGTGTCTCAAAAACGACGAACTCATGAAAAAAATGTATATAACATAAATTGTGTGTTTTAACGTGCTCTACATTTGTTGTGTAGTAAGTTTTTGTCCATCTCTTACGGTTTAGCAGTTAGTCAAAATTCTGTAAAATTCATCCTGAATAAACCACTCTTCAGAGGCTATTCCCAAAAAATTCAAGATATACATTTTATTTGCCAGGTAAATATCTTTAATATACGAAATTTTAATCAAAATCGTTAGAGCCATTTTTGAGAACATCAAAATTTTCGAAAAAAGTTCCATATAAAGGGTATTTGGGGTTGGGGGGATTTTTCTCAAAATCTTCGTGTCGCATCCCTGGAAGATATTAAAAATAAATACCAAGTTTGGTATTTTACCGACTTTTCGTTTTTGAGTTATCGTGTTCACAGACACACGGACACACACACACACACACACACGGACCTTTTTGTGAAAATGCTTTTTTTATGATATTGGGGACCCTAAAACATATATTTACGGTGAAATCTCGGTATCGAATTGTTTGGTGGAGTGCAATACTTTCTCTATACACTATGTACATAGTGCGTATGGAGAAAGTAAAAAAGAAAAAAAAAAAAAACATTTCAAGAAAAAGTTCAGAATGTGTGAGTACACCATAACTCAGAAGCGAAAAGTCGGTAAAATATCAAACTTAGAATTAAAATTTAGTATCTTACAAGGACGCGACACGAACATTTTTAAAGAAAATCCCCCCACCTCAGACTACCTTTTACATTACAAAAATGTTCGAAAATGTTCATTTTCTGAAAAATGGCTCTAGCGATTTTGATTAAAATATCGTATATTGAAGACTTTACATGACAAAATAAATGTATATCTTGAATTTTCTGGGAATAGCCTTTGAAGAGCTATTCATTTTGGATGATTTTTGTGCAACTGGTGAACCGAAGTTATAGACAAATACTACGTACATAAAACTATAGAGCTGGTTAAAACACACAATCCATGTGCTTTTTCGTGGAATTTGCCATTTCGGAGATATTCCTTGTTATTTGTTTCAGGTTTAAAATAGTTGAACTTTATTCACACGGAAAGTTGTAAGCTTCTGCACAGAAGCCGATTTCATCCATATGGCAACCGACTTTCAAAAGATTGGACTTATGTTTTAGCCTAGTGTATTCCCTTACTGTCTTTTACTTATAAGCAAGCAGATAATTAAGACACTTTCTGCTAATGTTTGTCTTGATTATCAGAAAGTAGATAGAAGAAGAATATTTTTAACAATAAATTGTTACAGCGATATAGAGAAAGTCAAGAGAATGGAACACATCAGATTTTTTATGTATATAGATGGCGCTCCTGTAGCAAGTGATATTTATTTTAAAGAGCAGAACATTTTAGAAGGTTCTAGAAAACCTTTAAAAGTAGCTTTTGGTATTGGAGTGATAATAATTGAAAATAAGATTATCAAAGAAATGGATTTTTCATATACATCTGGATGAGTTTTTATTTGTGATGTACAGACGGCACTGGTGTAGAAAATGAGGTTTACTTTCAAGAGCACAATATTGTAGAGGGTTTCAGAAAACCCTTAAAAGTATCATTTGATATCCGAGTGACAATAATTGAAATTCAGCCTATCAGAGACAATGATTTCTCTTCGACTTGCAATCGAACTTGTTATTGTGGGAACAGGTTGGAAATATGATTCCAAGAGAGCAATATTACTAACAACATCCCCACCCTTCTTCCTGTTGAATACGCTTGATTGAACGCCTTGCAGTTCCTGCAACCCTTGAATATAAAATACAACTGTTGCTCCTGTTATTTCCTTTCCCCGGAAAATATTTTAGCACTTTCTGATCACGGAGGAAAAGACTGCAGCAGTTCCGCCAACATTCGCGAACAATAAAAGACGAAGCGAAGCGGAATGTAAAATTTCTCATTTCGCGAGGGAAACGATGCATTGTGATCTTCTGCGGGAGTAATGAAGATATTCAACTTGAAGTTTCGACATGAAAAAATGAGTTGGCAAACGGATGTAATACTTTCTGCCATAGAAAATGGAGCTTCACTATGAATAATTACTAGCTCACTGCGTCCTAAAATATCAACTTTCAGACGCCTATATTTGTAGGAAAACTTTAGACAAGAAGTTACAAACATCATAAACATATTAAAAATAAAATTAAGTATTAGTAATAATAACGCTATTTTATTAAAATCTAATGTGTCCCATTCATGACCTTCTCTACTTCTCTGCAACAAACTATTGATAAACAGCTTATGCTTCTTTTCCCTTCATACTAATCCAGCAAACATTAACAAAAAGTGTTTCCATGCAAGTAGAAGAGAAATAAAGGAGTAGCTTAGGCTAAAATTATCAAAAGCTGGTTGCTGAAAAAAATGTATATAACATAAATTGTGTGTTTTAACGAGCTCTACATTTTCTGTTACATAGGTTTTTGTCCATCTCTTACGATTTGTCAGTTATGCAAAATTTAATAAAAATCAGCTATAATAAAGAGGTCCTTAGAGGCAGAATATTCGAGATATACGTTTTATTTGTCAGGTAAATATCTTTAATATATTATGTTTTAATCAAAATCATTAGAGCCAATTTTGATAAAATCAAAAGTTTCGAAAAGTTTTCTATGTACAGAGTAGTCGGGGGTGGAGGTTTTTTCTTGAAAATCTTCGTGTCGCATCCTTGGAAGATAATGAACTTAAATACCAAGTTTGGTATTTAACGGTCTTTTCGTTATTGAGCTATGCTGCACACACATACGGACCTTTTTTTTCTAAAAATGCTTTTTTTGGATTTTGGGGGGCTCAAAAGAAGTATTCGCGGTGAAATATGGTATACATAGTATGTGTAGAGAAAGTAAAACTCTGAGATTCATCACATGGCTTTCAATCTCTACTACAAACAAACTATTCTTATAAAAGATGATTCCTCTATCTGCATCATGCTAGGGTGATCAAACAAAAGAATGAATAACAGTAATATTGCAATCATTTTCATATATTTAGGTGTAAATAAACAAATAATGGGAAAATACAGGTTTTAGCAAGAACCATCAATGCCTCGGGGAACGCAGTTATTACTAATATTGAAAATAAATAGTGTGAAAAAACACATATTGTTTTCTGTAGTCCGTATGTTGATAGTAGCTATCGATGTCAAGATTTCACCGGAAATATGCCTCTTATATGTGTTGAGTCCCTTTGAGTCCGAAAAACTATGTGTACACTTGTGTGTGCTTGTGGACAGCATAGATCGAAAACAAAAAGATCGTTAAAAACCTTAGTTGCTATTTATCTTTAATATCTTCCATGAATGCAACACGAAGATTTCCAGAAGATTTTGAAAATGTTTTCTCAAAATTACTCTAACAATTTTGATTAAAATACTGTATATCAAAGATATATACATCACAAATAAAATACATATTTTAAATTTTCTGGGAATAGCCTCTCAAGACCTCTTTATTCTGTATGAGTTTTGCAGAATTTTGCATAACGGTTAATGTAAGAGATAGACACTTACTACACAAGAAATGTAGAAGTCTTTATGTCAGAATGTTTTTGCATAGAACTAACTGTTTCTGAGATATTCCTTGTTATTGATTTCAACTTTAAACTACTTAAGACTTGCCTAGACTGGAAGTGACGTTTCCTTTCGCCACCCTTGGTTTACTGCAGGCCAGCAAAGCGAACTAATTGTTTTACATAGGACCAAATTTTAAAAGATTTATCAATTTAGCCTAATGCATTCCTATATGTTCCTTCTACTTACAACGAAACGAGTAATAAGATCATTTCTGCTAATGTTTACTATGATTACTATGTCATAGATAAAAGAAAAATATTTTGTAAGGAAACTTGTTTGTGTAACTGCTAGAGAAAGTCATGTGAATGGAACACTTCAGATTTTTACTTTCTCTGCACGTACTGCGTACGTAGTGTATGGAGAAGGTACTGCATTCCTCCCAGAAGTTTGATACCGAGACTTCACCAGAAATAGACGTTTTAGAGCCCCTTGTTTCCAAAAAATGTATTTTTACTTTCTATATAGGTACTAGTACATAGGTATAGAGAAGATATTGTATTGCACCCAAAAATTCCATACCGAGATTTCACCGGAATAATATGATTTGAGATCCCCTGAATCCAAAAAAAAAATTAGTTTTTACAAAAATGTCCATGAGTGTGTCTGTCTGTCTATGTGTCTGTGTGTGTGTGTGTGTGTGTGTGTGTGTGGTGTGTCTGCGGGCAGCATAGCTCAAAAACGAAAAAACCGTTAAAAACCAAACTTGGTATTTAAGTATGGTATCTTCCAAGGATGCGACACGAAGATTTTCAAGAAAATTCCCCCACACCAAACTACCCTTTATATGGAACTTTTTTCGAAAATTGTAATTTTCTCAAAAATAGCTTTATTGATTTTGATTAAAATCTCTTATATTTAAGATATTTATATATAAAATGCATATCTTGAATTTTCTGGGAAAAGCCTCTAAAGACCTCTTTATTTTGGTTGATTTTTATTGAATTTTGTACATCTGGTAAACCGTAAGAGATAAAAAGAAACTTACCAAACCAAAATGTAGAGCACATTAAAACATACAATTTATGTTATATACCTTTTTTCATGAAGTTTGTCGTTTTGGAGATATTCCTTCTTTTTGGTTTCAGCTTTACAAAACGTATACCTTTCACATACAGGAATTTGTCAACTCCTGTCCATACAAATAAAGTAACTTCAGTCAAATAGCAACCAGCTTTTGACTATCACTTTAACCTATAGTACCCTTATTTCTGTTCTACTTACAAGGAAACAAGTAATAAGACTATTTCTGCTTTTTTTTTCGATTAGCATGAAATAAATAGAAGCATACATTTTTTAAAAATAATTTTTTGCAGAGATGTAGAGAAAGGCCTGTGAATGGAACACATTAGATTTTTAGAAAAAGGTTCGTGTGTGACCGTGTTGCTGTGAACATGATAACTCAAAAACGAAAGGTTGGTAAAGTATGAAACTTAGTATATATGTTTAGTATATTTCAAGAACGCGACCGTATAAAAAAGATATGGTAGTCTCCTTAGCGCGGTGGTAGCGCGACAGCTTACTAAGCGGGAGACCAGGATTCGAATTCCGGAGACCTGGTTCGGGGTGCACTCAGCTTAGTGAGGTCCCTGGGAGCCAATTTGGAGAAATAGCGGCTCCAGGTCAGAGGACTCCATTAGCCGACCGGGAGGGTTCGAGGCGCTGACCACGTCTCACCGTCCAATACTACACCCCATGGACCGAGGTGGGCGACGCAGAGGCCGGGCGGTATGTCAAGGTTCCTTGTGAGCTGCCGTGCCATGGAGTTTTATATTAACGACTAGCGGGCTGTAGTTTAAAACTGTTTTTGTAGGTTAGGGTGGCTGTTAATTAACGCACGCGTAAATTTGATAGAAAATTATATAAGGTACTCACATCAATTCCACACTAAATTTCCAAAATGTATAGTTTTTTATGCACACTTTAAAACTCATGAAACATTAATTGTAATATTTCAATTAGCACACTTTTTTTTTTTTTGTAACACAATAAAACGAAGTTATAAATCCAATCTAAAACATTCCATAATCAATAACAATTTATAAATAAAATATTAATTAAATAAACAATTTCCATTGAACCCAACCGAGAATCTAAACCATTCTGAATCCATGGAACACACACAAAAAAGTGCATTAAAATCAGTCCAGTCGTTTAGGAGGAGTTCAGTCACATACACAAGCACAGAAGAATTATATATACGTATAAGGATATTTACATGAATCTTGAATTTTTTCGGGATAGCCTCTAAAAACCTAATAAACCGTAAAGCACAACATTTATGTCATACACATTTTTACGTAGAGTTAATCATTTTTAGATATTCTATTGGTTTTCATTTTAAAACTACAAACTTTCCACATACGGGAATTTGTAAACTCCTGGAAATGCAAAGAAACGATTTCATGCACATGGCTTTTAAAAGACTAGAATATCGTTTTAGCCTGTGTATTCCATTATTCCCGTTCTTAAAATAAATCATCTCTGCTAATGTTATCTCGATTAGCATGAAGTAGATAGAAGCATAACCTTTAAGCAATAATTTGTTACAGAGATGAAGAAATTTCGGTGAATGGAATACATCAGATTCTTTTCACATGTTTTGTTCTTTAACTCCATATTTACATATTATATCTGCTCATATTATGATAGGAAGCAAGTATGTGGTTTACTATGACGTAGCAGAGTTATCTCATTTTCTATTGGAGGATCCCGGAGCGCAGAAAGTCTGAAATAAAAAGATAAATTCATCTCGACTCCACCCTTCGCCGTGAAAAGAAAAACCACAGGTTGAAACAACCCACGTGACTGGGGTAGAAAACAGCAGAAAATGAGTGAGGGAGGGGGAAATATCTAGCGGCCTTACAGAGAGTTATAACAGACAAACTCTGCTAATTAATTAAAAATTCTCACAAGGCTTTCACCAACCATTATAATTTGTTTTTCTAAACTCTTCTTTTTCAATGTACTTAAAGTTATTTACACATATGATACCTCAAAGCTAAATATAGCATTTTTATTTTCACTTTCTCTTCTGCATATATAATAAGTAGAAGAAGTATCGTATTCCATCCTAAAGTTCGATGCCGAGATTTCACCATAAATGTATGTTTAGAAATACTCTGCATAAAAACCGAAATTCTACTTTCTCTATACGCATTATGTACATATAGAGAACGTATTGCACTCCACCCAAAAATTCGATACCGAGATTTCACCGGTAATATATGTTTTAGGGTCTCCTTTAATTAAAAAAAAAACATTTCCGGAAAAAGGTCCATGTGTGTGTCCATGTGTCTCTGTGTCTGTGAAACCGCCTGCGGTGCCATTAGTAGTTAAAGCGGGCGTTAAACACTACCAAAAAAAAAAATGTGTCTGTGAACACGATAACTCAAAAACGAAAAGTCGGTAAAACAACAAACTTGGTATTTCAGTTTAGTATCTTACAGAGATGCGACACGAAGATTTTGAGAAAAAATCCCCCACCCCCAACTACCCTTTACATGGAACTTTTTTCGAATTTTTTTATTTTTTCAAAGATGGCTCTAAGGATTTTGATTAAAATATCGTATATTAAAGCTATTTACCTGACAGATAAAATACAGATCTTGAATTTTCTGGGAATAGCCTCTGGATGAATTTTACGGAATTTTGAATAACTGCTAAACCGTAACAGATGGACAAAAACTTACTACACGAAAAATGAAAAGCACGTTAAAACACAGTTTATGTTATTTACATTTTTTTCGTGGAGTTCATGTTTTATGAGACATTCCTTGTTTTTGGTTTCTGCTTTGAGAAACTTAGTCTTTTCTCATAGAGGTATTTGTCAACTCCTGTCCATACAAACAAAGGAACTTCAGTGACATAGCAACCAGCTTTTGACAAAAATTTTAACCTATGGTACTCCCTTATTTCGGTTCTACTTACAAGGAAGCAAGTAATAAGACTATTTCTGCTAGTTTTTTCTGATTAGCATGAAGTAAATAAAAGTATAAGCTTTTTAATAATAATTTGTTGCAGGGATATAGAGAAAGTCATGTGAACGGTACACATCAGATTTTTAGAAACATGTGCGCGTTTGTGAGTGGGTGTGTGTCTACGTTGGGTATCTGGGTTTGTGAACAGTATAACTTAAAAATGATAATTTCGTAAAATACCATTTTAAGTCTAGCAATTTCCAAACGTAACACAAATGTTTTCAAAAAAATCCTATCACTCAAAAGTAGGTATACTACATGGAACATTTTTCAAAATATTTGATTTTATCAAAACAAGTTCTAACGATTTTGATTATAGTACAATATGGATGAGATATTTTCATGAAAAATGTGAAGTGTTCCATTCACATAACTTTCTCTAGCTGTTCTACTTACGTCAAGATAATCTAGATAAACATTAGCAGAATTGGATTTATTACTTGCTACCTTTTAAGTAGAAGGGAAATAAGGGAACACATTAAGCTAAAGTAATAATATTTTAAAAGCTGGTTGCTATGTGAAACAATTGAAGTTCGTTTCTCTTTGCATGGTCCCGTTTGAGAAAAGTTAGGTGGCTTAAGAATGAAACCGTTAACAAGGATCATTTCGAAAACGGTCAAATGTACAAGAAATACGTATATCACATAAATTATGTTTTTAACGAGATCTACGTATTTTTATGTTTTAAGTTTAATCGTTATGAAAAATTCTTCAAAAATCAACCGGAATAAAGACGGCTTCAGAAGTTATTCCCAGAAAATTCAAAATATACATTTTATTTGTGATGTGAATATCTTTAATGTACGATATTTTAATCAAAATCATTAGAGCCATCCAAAATTTTCGATTTTTTTTCATGTAAAAACTAGTTCGGGTAGGGGGATTTGCTTAAAAATGTTCGTGTCACATCCTTGGATGATACTAAACTTAAATACCAAGCTTGGTATTTTACGGATGTTAGTTTTTGAGGTATGATGTCCACAGACACACCCGGACCTTTTTCTAAAAAAATTGCGACTCAGGGCTCGTCAAAGCATATATTTATGATGAATTCTCGACGTCGATTTTTGGGTGGAATACAATAAATTCTCTATACACGATGTGCATTGTACATACGGGCTAGAGAAACTAAAAATGAAAGGGATGTCTCGAATTTTTTTGAGAATAGCATCAGAAGACCTGTTCAGTTTAGTTTTGGCTTTGGTATAAGTGGTATACCGTAAGAAATAAAAATAATGCTGCTTGCAATATTGTAAGTACATAAATCTGATTTATTCTTTTTCCATTATTTTCTCTAGCTACTCTTTAAACAAATTTCTAATTCATGTTAAACGAGATAAACATTAGCAGAACTCTCTTATTACTTTTTTTTCATCGAAATAAGGGAACTAAGGGAATGCACTAAATTAAAGCGATGATCAAATTTTTTTAAAAGCCTCTTTGCATGACCAGGAGTAAAACAAAAGAAACAAGACGATTTCCTACTTGAGAAACTCATAAGGATTTTAAAATTTAAACAAACAGCGATGAATATTTTGATGAGGTCTACATATTTTGTGCAGTAAGTTTTTATCTGTCTGTGACAGTTTACTAGTTATGCAAAGTTATTAAGAATGAAAAGGACTTTAGAGATTGTTCCCAGAAAATTCAAAACGTACGTTTTATTTGTCATGTAATTATCTTTAATATATGATATTTTAATCAAAATTGTTAGATCCATTTTTTACAAACTCAAAATGTTCGTAATAGTTTCCATATGAGAGGTAATTTGGGGTGGGGGATTTTCTTTATATTCTTCGTGTTGCATTTTTGGGAGATACTAACTTTAAATACCATATTTGGTATTTAGATGATCTTTTGTTTTTAGTTATGCTGTCCACAGACACACATCACATACATACACATACACACTGAACAGTTTCTAAAAGTGCTCTTTTTTGGATTCAGAATGTCTCAGTGAAACCTCGGTATCAAATTTTGGGTGGAATACAATTTTTTCTCTTAATGTAGATCTCGTTAAACCACACAATTTATGTCAAATATATGTTTTTATTGTAGAGTAAACCCTTTTTTGGGACATTCCTTGTTATTGATTTAAATGTTTCATTACTTTTCTCAAACGGGAAGTCGTTATTTATATTTTTTTCATTTTGATCATGGAAATAGGTTGAATACCAAATCCACTCAGGCGGCTCTTATTTGACTATCTCTTTTATCATAACTACATCATTATGTCCCTTCTACCTATAAGAGAGCATGTAATAAAACATTTTTGCTAATGTTTATTCTGAATAAGCTTTTATATGAAAAGTTTCTTGCACACTAGTTAGAGAAGGTCTTGTGAATGAAACGCATATTTCTCTACCACATATTATTTATGTATATGGAAGGTATAGAAGAAGTTATTTCCACGCAAAATTTCGATACCAAAATTTCACGGGATATACATGTTTTGAGCTCTACTACATCAAATAATCCTTTTTAGTAAAAGGTATATATGTATATCTGTCTGTGTACTCTTGTCTGTGGTATGTGTGTGTGTGTTCCATTCCCGCAACTGTCTATAGAGGCTGATGGACGACCTGTTCAACTAGACAGCCCTCCAGAGTCTACAGGCTCTTCCTTGGAGTAAATTTCCCCGCCATTTACCCGGGACTGCCATATGACTCAAAACCTAGAATCGCCCTGAAACAATGCGTCCTCTGTTGTCTATATGTAACATGCTAGCCTATGATTTCTTAGGTCGTGGGTTCAAATGTGACAGAGGGCGATGTTTTTTTTTTTTTTTTTTTTTCTTTTTTCGGGCGTAAAACCCCTTTGCATGACTTCCTCCGGAAGGGAAATAAAGCGGTTCGCCCCCGTGTCGTTGATTTAAGGCACATAAAAACTCCAAACCTAATAAAGAGGCCTCTGAGCAAAATTAAGCCACCTTCACATCCAATATAGAATGGGATGCTGAGACACGAACCATTAGTTGCAAACGGAATGGAAGGAAAATTTGGTAAAATAAATCATGGTAGATTATTCAACACCGCGGTATTTGTTTACCTGCGAGAAAAGTCACAAAAATCCCGAATTAAGACTGGGTGGTCGACGGGAATCAAACCAGGCACCTTAAAAATGCGAGCCTAGCACCTTACCTCAGAACCATTTCTATCGATGGACTTTAAATGAAATCCAATCAGTTCTGTATCATTTTCACCAAGCAAATAGCATTTTTTGGGGATTTAAAAGTTCAGCTAGTGTCTGATACATCACATTAAACTCTTGCTTCAATTATTTTCATCTTTATATCAGGTAGGATGCTCGTGAATTAGTAAATCCGTCTTGGCAATTCTTCCACTTGCCGCACAGATCCAGTCAAGCTCGTACCTCTGAACTGCAGCAATGGCACAGTTGTGGGTAACTTTTTGAACAAATTTACAATCAATAATATGTTTCTGTGAGGCTGTTCTTTACCAGACGTTTGGCCGTTTGTTTACTAGAACTGTCACGGTTTCTAAATGAGTACACTGCTAGAAAACTTACTATGGTTATAAAATACATTTTGCTCACATTTGAGCAGAACGAAGATGTTATTCGCCCGCCTGAGTATTTGGTGGTAGCGTATCTCCTTCACATTCAAAAGGTCGTGAGTTCGAATCTTGCATAGGATGAGCTACCCGGATAACGCTTATTTCGGGGTTTTCTCTTATCCTGAGAAGACCTCGTGGACCCCGAATTCATTTGAGCATCATTTCACCAATTTCATTCATCGTCCGATATGACCAATCAGGTTAAAGGAGGTTAAGCTACAAAAAAAATGTTATTCGAGCACCTTCCTTGCTACTGACGTGGTTCTGTGTTATGCAGTGATAGTTGTTTTGCAGTAATGGATTGCACTCTAAGTTGACCTTTGCTCGCGCAAGTAGCACCGTATGGTATTGCCAAACCTGGTCGCTCTTACTCTGTATAAGAAAATCCGTACGAACTTCCTAGCCCCGCCTATAATAAAGTAAAGCTGTGAATTTATCAAGATAAAAATCTATTTTTACAATTATCTTCATTTAAAATCATTTAGAGAAGTTGAGCATCTTGATTAATAAAAGTGAGATGCAGATATGCAGTTCAATATAAAGATGGCGGGGGGGGGGGGGTGCTGACTCACATCTTTTCTCCGCAGCCCAATGAGGTCACCCCCTACGTTCTAATCTATAATGTATTCATTAGACGGAACTCAACAGTTAGACAAAGTATGGATTTTTCTGCTTGCTAACGGACCTGACGGAGAAAAACCATCCCTTGTTTTTTTCTCCCTCGGTGAGTTTGCAGAAAAAAATCCCTCTCTGCTCTCTTTTCTGATTCTACTTCATCCTCAGGAAGCCCAGCAACCAAAGCTCTGGTGTAATGAACTTTTAATTCTGTTCTAAAACTCAGCCCACATAAAAGTTAATATCTTGAGTTTTGAAAATTCGTCGAGTCGGTCCGCCGGCACAAGTGTAAGGGTATTACTAGTAAACAAATGAATATTCAAGAACGTACTCCACAACATGCATTGGTATGTGGTCGTCATGGTAACTGACGTGGTCCGTTTCAAATAATGTGTATTAAACATCAGTTGTTTTGTACACATATTAGGTTCCTTAGTCGCTCTTCTACAGACTATATACTTTTTAATCGAGCTATTTCGGTTATTGTATTACTGTATGAATTTTAGGTTGATAGATTAAATTATATATATATATATATATATATATAATCTAGTACTTTAGAAACAATAAAATGTATTAATAAATGAAGTAGAAACATTTGTTATAATGTAAAATAAAAGTAATTAATTGCTAAAAATAAACAAAAATAACAAAAACATTAAAATAAAAATATATTAATAAATAATAAAATAAATATTCATGATAAATAAGGATGATAAGTAATGATAAAAGATATTGAAACTCCCAGAAAATAAAAACAAAGAATGTTGGGGAGTATCATAAGTCAAAGTGAAGTCAAAAGCTGGTTACTAGGTGACTGAAGTTCCTTTGTTTGTATGGACACAAATTAACAAATTCCTTTATGAAAAAAGTACAAGTTTTTCAAAGCTGAAACCAAAAGCAAGGAATATCTCAAAAATGATCAACTCCTCGAAAAAAATCACATAACATAAATTGTTTGTTTTAATGTGCTCTACATTTTTTGTGTGGTAAGTTTTTGTCAATTTCTTACGGTTTAGCAAGTATACAAAATTCCTCCAGAATAAAGTAGTCTTCAGAGGCTATTCCTAGAAAATTCAAGATATACCTATTATTTGTCAGGTAAATATCTTTAATACACGCTATTTTAATCAAAATCGTTAGAGCCATTTTTCAGAAAATCAAAATTTTCGAAAAAGATTCCATGTAAAGAGTAGTTGGGTGTGGAGGGATTTTCTTGCAAATCTTCGTGTCGCATCCTTGGAAGATACCAAACTTAAATACCAAGTTTGGTATTTAATGATATTTTCGTTTTTGAGCTATGCTGTCCACAGACACGCACACACGCACACACGCACACACACAGATTTTTTCCAAAAATGCTTTTTTTGGATTCAGGGGGACCCAAAACGTGTATTTCCGGTGAAATCTTGGTATGGAATTTTTGGGTGGAATACAATACTTTCTGTATACACTATGTACATAATACGTGTAGAGAAAGTAAAATATATTTACTGTATTTGTTTTTGTAGTTTAGTTTAAGTTATTTTAATTAATATATATTTAATATTTGTATGGACGTATAAATTAAGTTTAGAAATAAAGGAATAAAGATTTGGAATGCATGCCACGGTTTTATAAATTAGGTAGCCAGGTATGGTAATGGGTAATGCAGTTTTTATTTGTTTGTATTTTCTTTATATATTTCTGTTCCATTTATATGCCGCCATTAACATCTAGTTCATATCGGTGACTTTCCCTTTGCAACAATTGCTCATAGCAATGGTGTTCTCTCGTTTACTGTAGAAATGTTTGGGTTTAGTATCTTCAATTTACACTCACGCAGTTAGATATTCATTCTTTCAGACTCTGGTAGCATAGGAAATAATCTTGGCTAAAGAAAATTTCCCACCGCTACCTCTTTAATCTTATTATTTTCTCTACACGTACTATGTACATACTAAACAGAGAAGGCATTGCAATGCACCCAAAAATTTGATACCGAGATTTAAGCAGAAATGCATGTTTTGAGACTCCCTGAATCCAAAAAAAGGATTTTTAGAAAAAGGTCCATGTGTATCTGTCTGTCTACGTGTGCGTGTGTCTGTGGACAGCATAGCTCAAAAACGAAAAGACTGTTGAATACCAAACTTGGTATTTAAGTTTGGTATCTTGCAAGGATGTGACACGAAGATTTTCAAGAAAATACCCCCACCTCCAACTACCCTTTACATGGAACTTTTTTCGAAAATGTTGATTTTCTCAAAAATGGCTCAAACAATTTTGATTAAAATATTGTATATTAAAGATTTACCTGACAAATAATATGTATCTTGAATTTTCTGGGAATAGCCTCTGAAGACTACTTTATTCTGGATACATTTTACGGAATTTTGCATAACTGCTAAACCATAACAGCAGGACAAAAACTTACCACACACAAAATGTAGAGCACATTAAAACACACGACTTATGAAATATGCAATTTTTTCCTGGAGTTGATCATTTTTGAGATATTCCTTGTTTTTGGTTTCAGCTTTGAAAAACTTACTTTTTTCATATAGGAATTTGTCAACTCCTATCCATACAAACAAAGGAGCTTCAGTCACATAGTAACCAGGTTTTGACTATCACTTTAACCTATGGTACTCCCTTATTTCGCTTCTACTTACAAAGAAGCAAGTATAAGACTATTTCTGCTAATTTTTTCTCGATTAGTATAAAGTAAATAGATGCATAAGCTTTTTAACAATAATTTGTTGCAGAGATGTAAGAAAGTCATCAGAACACATCAGATTTTTTTAAAATGGATTGTATAATACAGACTATGTGGAGCCTCTGACTTAGACGGCCCGGGTTCGGTCCCAAGCGACTCTATGAAATATTTGTGGTGGACAAAGCGGCGCAGGGACGGGTTTTTTCCGGTTTCCTTCACCACTAGTGCTCCAACTTCATTATATGTATCATAAGTATCATCAACTGCTGTGCCATTTGTATTAAAAGCGGGCGTTAAACACTTTAAAAAAACTGCGCGCAACTTTTCTTGGGCATTAGTTTTACTGAGAAATGAGGGGCTGGAGGGAAGAAGAGAGAGGTCGCTTACCTGCCTTTCCGATCTGATGTCAGCTAAAGAAAGATTGTTTCTTTGTGACTCTCAGGCGTTATGTTGAATAGGTTATCTAATTCCTGAATTATTAAAGAAACATAGCGCACGTGTATGTGGTCAATTCTGGATCCTTCAGACAAAATAAAACCTTAACACTGAAGCCATGTATATCAAGGTGTGTAATATGTTTAATGTTAAAATGTTATTGCCATACTCCGCTTCCGAAATTGGGTTTAACATACCGAATGAAGTAATAAATATATCAGTTTGTTGTGTAGAGGAAAGTTAATATTTAAAGGCCGACCTGTTGCCTGTATCGCTATGACATGGATAACTTATTTCTCATCCCCTCGTGGAAGAGAAGCGGAGAATGAAGTGGGGTGTCTATTGTTGGAGCTACCCTACTCAGAAATTCCTACCACGTCAGCAAGGGTAGCTGTGAAGAGAGGTCACGCAAACTTGTCTGGGGGTCGAGTCCGAGTGAAGACCGTGTGACGTGGTTTCGCAAAAGACAGGGATGTCCAAACCCGCAACTCTTTCATTCCACACTCTTTTCTACGAACAAGATTGAAGAAAAAGTTCAATATTTACAAAGTATAAAGGATAATGAAAAGTATATACAAATAATATATATTAACATTGTTTAAAGGCAAATAAATTAAAATAATTTTTAAGGGTTCGAATCATTGATACCAAAATTGATAAACCCATATACCGAAAAAGACAAAAAGAATATTTTTATATATAATTCTCCAATTATTATTACTATATAATAATATAAAACAATAAATTCTAACCTAAATAAAGTCATCAATAAATGTTTACGCTTAGAATAAAACACTTAAAACTAAAAAATATAAAGTAAAATACTGTTAACATTAAATGTTTTAATAGTTTAAATTAAGTCTTACTTTTAAAGCTTCGAAGGAAAGAAATTCTTATCACTAATTCCCAAAACTAATAGCTTATAGGTATACTATGAGTTATGGGTTTTGGATTAGCCACTTCAACGAACAAAATAGTTTGTTCTTACTGGAGGTTACATTTTTGTTACTAACAGGCATAGATGTTTTAAGTATTAAAGCCAGGACGAAATGAATTCAAGTTGAGCTTTTTTGGAATTATGGCAGGAACATCAGGTAACAAAGATTTCCACTCTTCGTACACCCATATACCGTATTTACTTACCCGTCGGTGACTCTAGGCCGCTCTTTACATAAGTACCAAATTTCTGGTTCCCCCAGACTTACTTAATCAGGAGCTTCCTCCCAAAAGTTTTACTGAAAAGGCCTCCAAAAATTGGAAGACTGAGACACTCATTAAACGAAAAAAATGTCTGGTATGTTAATTCAAACTACTTTCTCTACCCATTCTTCAATATCATTATGTTTATAAAAGATTATTCTTCTCCATACTTCACCTTAATCGAGATAAACATTTGTAAATATGATTTTATTGTATACTTCCTTGTAGTTACGACATGAATAGGGAAGTATATAAATTAATCTCAAGTAATAGTTAAATCTTTAGAGAGATGGTCGCTATGTGAAGTTTTGAAATTTCGTTCTCTTTGCTTGACCAGGAGAAAGAAAAGCAAATGACAACTTCCCAGTTGAGAAGAATTTTAAGTTACGACTGCAAAATTGAAACAGATAGCAAGGAAACCTCAGAAATTATTAGCTTTATGAAAAAATTACGTTTGATACAAAATGCGTGCTTTAACGAGATTTGCGATTTTTGTATTAAGTTTTTGCCTGTCTTATTATTATTAATCAGCAAAAGTCATTCAGAATGAAGAGGGCTTCAGAGGCTATCCCCAGAAATTTCAAGATATACATTTTATTTGGCATGTCATTAAATTACGGTATTTTAAATAAAACAATACTTTTTCGAAAAAATTGTATTTACTGAAAAATAATTCTAACGGTTTCCATGTGAAATGTAGTCTGGGATGGGGAATTTTCTGAAAATCTTCATGTCTTAATCTTGAAAGATTCTGAACTTAAATACTAAGTTTGTATTTAACGGACTTTTCGTTTCTAAATTATTCTGTTCACACACTAAAAGTACTATTTTTGAATTCAGGGTACCTCAAATAATTATATATTTCTGGTGAATCTCGGTATTCAAATTTTTGGGTGGAATACAATACTTTCTGTATCTACAATGTACATAGTACATGCTAGGGAAAGTTAAAAAGATCTGTTTGAATAAACCAAAATGATTACCTATTTTTCCTGCCGAGTTTAGCTATTACGCATAGCCCGTGGCCATTGAGATATACTGGATATTGCTCCAACTGAAATATGCTGATTCTAGTCCAGTTGTGGTCCAATGAAGGAAAATTTCATTCGCCTAATGCACCCATATTCTACAGAAAAAAAAACTGTAATTTCTTGTTATATTCGTAGAACGTTCAAGTATGTCATGAAGATATTCAATTTGAGCCATTTTACAAGTGATTTTTATTCACACCGGAGCCTGTCTATCCCATTAGCAACGACAAAAACAGAAATGGACAACCTACGTTTCAGTTAATGTTGAAACAGAATCAAATGTTGAATAATTATTCTTGTGTTGACCTGCCCATAATTTTTACTTTCTCTACACGTATGATGCACATAGTGTATAGAGAAGGTATTCCACTCCACCAAAAAATTCAATACCGAGATTTCACCGGAAATATATGTTTTAGGGTCCCCTCCCTGTAAACAAAAAAAAAAAACATTTTCAGAAAAAGTCCGTGAGTGTGTGTGTGTGTGTGTGTGTGTGTGTGTGTGCCTGTGTCCGTGTGTCCGTGTGCCTATGAACACGATAACTCATACGAAAAGTCGAAAAATACCAAACTTGGCACTTAGGTTAAGTATCTTCCAGGGATACCACACGAAGATTTTGAAAAAACTCCCCTCACCCCGAACTACCCTTTACATGAAACTTTTTTCGAAAATTTTGATTTTCTCAAAAATGGCTCTAACGATCTTGATTAAAAGATCGCGTATAATAGATAGTTCACCTGACAAATAAAATGTATAACTTGAATTTTCTGGGAATAGCCTCTGAAGAGTATTTTATTCTGGATGAATTTTATGGAATTTTGCATAACTGCTATACCGTAAGAGATAGACAAAAAATGTAGAGGACTTTAAAACACACACTTTATGTTTTATACATTTTTTCGTTGAGTTAATCGTTTTTGAGATATTTCTTGTTTTTGGCTTCAGCTTTGAAAAACTTATATTTTCTCATACAGGAATTTGTCAACTCCTGTCCAAACAAACGAAGGAACTTCAGTCACATAGCAACCAGCTTTTGACTGTCACTTTAACCTGTAGTACTCCCTTATTTGCCTTCTACTTACAAGGAAGCAAGTAATAAGGCTAATTCTGCTAATTTTTTCTAGATTAGCATTAAATGAATAGAAGCATAAGCTTTTTAAGCATAATTTGTTGCAGAGATAGATTAGTCATGTGAATGAAACACCTCAGATTTTTTAATTGTTTTTTTTTTTTTTTTGCTCTATAACGCCCGCCTTTACTACTTGTGGCACCGTAGACATGACGATACATGGAATGAAGATGGATCACCATTGGAATGCAGGGGAAATCGGAGAACCCGGAGAAAACACCGCTTTATCCACCACAAATTTCACATGCGTTCGCTTGGGATCGAACCCGGGCCGACTAGGTAAGAGGCGATCGTGCTACGGGTCGGCCCAGAGTTCATTTAGGTATAGCATCAAGTTACACCCATCTTTCGAGTTCGTGACTTCCTCAAATCTAAGCAAGCTTTTAAAGCTATATCGTTAAAGCATGCATTTTATATAATAATAATAGTAATAATAATATTGGGGTGCAGTATTGAAGGGTGAGACGTGGTCAGCGCCTCGACTCCCCCGCCCGGTTAATGCGGTCCTCATGACCTGGAGCCGCTACTTCTCCATCAAGTAGCTCCTCAGGAGTCTCACGAGGCTGAATGGTGCACTCAGAGTGGACCATATCTCCCAGTGGGGGAAAAATCCCCACGTCGGTACCGGGAATCGAAACCAGGTCATCCGCTTGGCAAGCAGCTGCGCTACCGCCGCTAAGGAGACGATCATTCATTTAGTTAATAATTTCTGAGATTTCCTTGCTATCGATTTCAATTTTGCAATCACTACTTAAATTTTTTTTGGGAGGTAATTCCCTGACGCGAATTCCTTGTGTAGGCCTAAGCACTGTTAAAGTCATGCATTGCCGTCGTGAAGAACAGATCTTCATCCATTAGCAACGAGTTCTTAAGAAGAAATGGACTTTTTAGTAGTAATGGCTTATAAACGTTTGTTTTTAAGCCGCCGCCGCCGCGCTCGCTAAGGCGACTCGCTTTGATGCTTCGTGGCCAAGGGGATCGTGGGTTCCAGTCTCACCTTGTGTATATGTGTGTGTAACATAAGAAAACAGCAATATAGCAAACAAAAGAAATGAGGTAAATAGAAGTAGGGTATACAGCGCCGGAGTCCCGACCAGACTTCGGAACTGTATTTAAGAAATAAAAAAAAAAATGCCCATTTTCTGCGTGCGACACCCCGTGTAGTAGAAAATGATTACGTTATGCTATTAAGTGATATCTGGAAAGAAAATTTGGGAGGAATCGTCCCAGACTTACGTTTAGGGTTCCTCCCGATATTTGCCAGTTATGAAAATTGAGGAAAACCTGAAAAAAAAAACCTCAGAGTCCTGGCGGATTTTAAGGACTTCACGAGTCCATGCCTTAACGACTTCGACTACCCTTAGAAGTGAACAGAGGTGTAATACAGTAATACAAAACTCAATGTTCTTATTATCAAACTTTAAATAATGAACCATTTAAGTTTCTGGCAATTGAAAGCATGTGTACTATGCTGTGATAAAATTTGTTTTACTTTAGTAATTGCATTAAATATTTTATAATATATATTTTTATTGCACAGCCATCTGCCTCCCTCCCCCCATGCCGAAGCATGGAAATCAGCGTCTGTTTTTTACAGTCTTTTATTTACATAATATAATTTGAGTCGGTTAAGTGCCATATTTAGGTTTAGTATCTTTCACAGATGCGACACAAAGGTTTTCAGGAAAATCTCCCCGTTCCAAACTAATCTTTGTATGAAACGATTTTGATTTTATAAAAAATGTATGAAACGATTTTGATTTTATAAAAAATGTATGAAACGATTTTGATTTTATAAAAAATGTATGAAACGATTTTGATTTTATAAAAAATGTATGAAACGATTTTGATTTTATAAAAAATGTATGAAACGATTTTGATTCAAACACCTCTTATTAAAGGTTTTTACATAAAAAATGTATATTTAGTTTTCTGGAAATGGTCTCTGAAGCCCTCTTCATTCTGAAGGACTTTTACAAGAGATCGACAAGATCTCACTGAAGAAAAAATGTATACTAGT